>CM055122.1:405801481-407228981 GCA_029206835.1 Rana muscosa
CAGGGAGAGGGGATGGGGGTTAGATTCAGTAGTGAGAGTGGATGTTGGCATACAAAGTCTGGTGCGGGCAGAGGAGAATACAGGTAAGCTGTGGTGGTGAAAGCGTGGGTGTCGGTTGTTGATGTCGGCGTGATGGGCAGGAGTGGGTAGATTTCAAGGGTAGTGCATGCATAGTAGTGATGGGGGAATGTGGTGTTGGATGCTGGTGCAGTGGTTGTGGTTGCAGGCATTGTGGTAGTTGGTGCCTCTACCAGCTGTGTAAACTGCAGTGGAAGCCATGGGGTAGGGCGGTGGTCTGAGCTGACAGAGACAGAAATTACAAGGTTGTGTCCCATTGGAAAACAGTTTACACCTGCTGCAGGGACCACTCTGGATGTGCTTCCTGTTGGGTATGACAGTTATGGATGGCTCTAGTCTATGTATGAACATTAATACTACCGTGCATGCATAGTAGCAACATAATGTTATTACCTTCCTGCCACTACTGTGCATGTGGCAGGTATTGGTGCCATTTTGACTCACACAACCTCTAGAGTGAACCTGGCATTTAGTGACAGTACTGATGATCTTCTCTAATTTGCTGCAATCTTTTCAGATAAATCAGCTCCCAGCTCAGGAAGTTTTCCATCACTAACCTATTTGTGGCTTCTACATGTCCATGATCTACTGAAGAGAGATGCAAATACATTATTAGCAATGAACAGTTGGGCCGGGAGCTGATTGTGCTGGCATGTGTGTAGAGTGCTGGAGGTTAGAGATTAGCAGCGCTGTCACTAAATGCTGGGTCCTGCTTCCTATGCATGTGCAGTAGATCCCTGTAGTCTTCTATGGGATGGGGACACATCAATTTCATGGGAAGAAGACACATGTGGCAGAACGCTGGTGGACATGACACCAGACCTGTGTGAGTATACAGGGGAAGAGGGTGAGGGTGGGTATGATCAGCAGAGTGGGCAAGGGCGAGAAAGGGGCAGGACACATTCAGAAAATGTGGCTTGAAAGTTTCCCTATTTTTTAAGTTAAAGTGGTGTTAAACACAAAACGAAAAATGTTGCAGCTTACATTGCATTACATTGCAGGTTACATATCATTAGATGTGGTGGCTGCATTCGTTTTATTTTCTCAGGCTTTTTTCCCCTCTGTTTTCACTTGGTCCAAAGGCAGATAGAGAAAGAGAGTTACCGCTCAAGGCAGAAGATGTAAATGATGAACCTCTTCACCAGATCTGAAGTCACGGGTGCTGGCAATGCATATAGTAATGCAAAATAAAGGGGAAATGTCTGGACAGCCCCACTCCAAAAAGATTGCTTTTTATTGTAAAAATAAAATCACAGCATACATGTCACAGCAAACAGGATACCAACTGACGCGTTTCGCATCAAAACTTAGTGCTTAATCATAGCTCATAGCTATTTCAAAAACCCCAAAAATTTGAAAAAAGAACTAACTACCTAGAGCAGTTGTGCCTGAGCCTCAAATGAAAAGGGAGGGGAGGGGAACAAACAACATATAACTGTAAAACATCTCAAAAGTCATATCATTACATTTTCCCCCACCCACATCAATGACTAAGACCCGCCCCACTCTCAGAGGTCTTGATGGGATGTTCTCCTGCAGAGGGGAAAATAAATATTAAACACACAAATTCCTGACACATATGTTCGTGTGAGAACGAAAGAACCTCTCCGTAAAGAAATCCTTTCCTTCAAAAAGTGTGTGTGAAAAGTGAATGCCGATGCACGACACTGCCACCTGGTGACAGCATCGCGGTAACTGCACTTGTGGAGACCTCTTCTTCTTTGGCCCTCTCTACCCCAGAGTACAAGATCACTGGTTGAAGAATGAAGAAGAACAACAGGAACAGTCCTTCAATTCCTCCGAAGAGCACAAACGCCCATTAGCTCAGGTACAGTGACTGAGTTTTCCCGGGAAACAAACAACAAACCCGGAGAGTTCAGCAACATTAAGCAGCAAACGGAGTCTTTTATCTCCTACAGATAGAAGCGAGGGTGCGACAGGACAAGTGGTTTCAAATGCTGGTCCATGGTTTCCAGATGGTATTCAACATCTTCCCCTTCCTTGCGTCGAATCAGCACCTTGTCCGCGTGGATATGCCGCCCCAGCATCCATTCTGCCTTGCAGTCTTTGAAAAGCTGAGATGCCTTGGGAAAACACGCGAGGTACCTACGGGCATGTGGGACCTGAATGTGGGTCCATACAAAGTCATTGTACCGGCGCTCCCGGCAAACTTCCACTTCATACAATAACGCTTTAGACAAGTATGGGTACTCCCACCCGTACTCCGCAGCAACCTTCTGACCAAATAGGCGTTGTAGTCTCGCCAGTGGAGGCATGGTGGCTTTATCCCCTTCACCTGGCAAAACTATAGCATCCGGGTGACGAGGTGCTTTGGTCACCTCTGTTCTGGGCATAGGCGCCCGCAGCGACAGTCTCTTCTCCCCAGCATTAGGTGCAGGTGGCACTGGGGCTGTAAAGGCAAGCTGGGAACGGGATCCCTCCTCAGGCGCTGGTGCCTCCACCCGGGGTGTACTATCCCCTGTAGACATGGGTGGATCCCTAGTTCGGCGGGACGAGGAGAGAGGCATCTTGTCCCAACCCTTACTGGCAAAGAGTTCATCTATGGCAACATCGTTTCCCAGATCGGAGAGCGACTCCAGGTCGGAGGTGTCACACTCCTCCGCGGGCAGGTAGCCTGTAGTGGAGACTGAACTGCCACCTCCCGCGGACACACAGGGCCGTGACTCCCCGACACCTCCGCCCACACACCAAGTCCCTCCGCCTGGCTTACCTCGGCCTTTACTTGAAACGGGATGTCCGGGACTCAACCTACCGGATCCATCCGGGCCGGGCGTAGGCGGGCAGGATGATCCACCGCGACTGCTGGACGGGGCTACCATGCCGGTCTTCCTCTTTAGCGGTGGACGCTGAGAGACAGTGGTGACCGAGTCAGCATCCTCTGATTTCTCCCGTACTTCGGTGATCGCGACCTCCCCCGCAGTCGCTGCAGTGCGCACAGGGATGGCTGTCAAAGCAGTGATTCCTCCTACTTGAGTGGTGCTGCCTGTAGGGCGGTTGAGGTGGATGGTTCTTGGCTTTTCAATAACTGGGTCCACCTCAAATAAGAACTCCCCGCAGGCCTCGCATCGCCCGAATGGCTTCAGCTGACACACCAGTCCTGAACAGCCGGGACAAATCAAACCCAGGGCCTCAACGTCCATGTACGAGTACAGGGCGAATCGTCCCCGGGGCTTTAGCCGGATCCCCGTATCGGTCACCGGAGCAGCAGTAGTCAAGGTCGTGGTAGAAGGGTGAAGTGGAACCCACGATGTATTTCCGAACATGGTGACTCGCTGCTGATCCATTGCGCACTGCAAGTTTGGCGCCAAAGTCCCCACGTGTAGTCCTTCACACGGCTGGACTCCTCCCCTCTTGCACTCCAGTTCGTGGGCTTTCTCCTTTTTCTGGGTCACGCCCACGAACTGAGCAGGGAGGGTGTGCCTCATGGCGCAGTGCAATAGAAGCCCCCACGTGTAGTACTTCACACGGCTGGACTCCCCCCTCTTCTCGCTCTTCTGCGTAGTCCTTTCCCTTCTTAGGGTCATGCCCACGACTTCGAACAGGGTTGCACTTTGGCCAATAATATGGCCGACCTACTCGGAACTCCTCCGGGCAGACACGTTCAAACTCCGTCCATTCTAGCTCCATAGTAACACGAACACCATCCCGGACCCGAGCCCCCACGTGTAGCGGCCTCCACTCTCTCTCTCCGCTCCTTCTGGCTGGTTTCTGCTTGTCTAGGGGTACCTTGGAGGAGAGAGTGCGGGGTCACCACGCCAAGCCTTCACCGCAGATGTTTATGTGGTGTGAGCAAAGTTTCTTTACCTTCGGGTCGGTGTTTGAAGCCTCCGCTCCTTCTGTGGAACAGTGTCTGCCAGTAAATGAGCCCCACACCAATAAAAGTCCAACACTCCTTTATTTTCCAATGTCAGGATGAAACACAATCAGTTGGACTCCCTCAACGAACAGACAGGGGGTGTGGATACGAGTAGGCCCAGGCACAATGAACTCTCCTATTCCTCTATCAGCGAATAGGTTTGGCACATGGTCTATGCCATCTGTTGAGAATCTTGGTCGCTGCCACCGACCGGATGAACGGTGAACCTTCCTCCTGACTGCACTCGGCCCCTGTTTGGGAAGATACCCCTCCGGGCGGTCTCCTGAGGCTCACCCGGCACCAGCAATCTGCTGCACCATGTCTTTGTGTGAGTAGCTCCTCCGGTCCCTTACGCCTCTAGATTCGGGTATCCCACTCCCGGGGTACCCTAGGAAATCCTTCCCTCGTGGAGCCCAGCGGAGGACACTGGGCCCCAGGCCTCCAACCGAGTACCTCACCCCAGGATGAAGGTGCCTGGGGTGGAACACGAGCTCCGGGTGTCCAGGCCTAGGCCACCTGGACACCGACCACGAACCACAGCCCTCAGGCTGAAGGTGCCTGGGACTCAACGAACCCTGTGACCAAAATGGCCGACCCCTTTATACCCTCCCCCAGCAAGCCCAGCGGAGCCCCTGCCCCTCTGTACTCATGCTGCGAGACGCCAAAAAGGGTACGGCACTGCAATGATGGCTCAACGCCGGGCCCAAAGCGACAGCGCCACCCGCTGGGCCCCAGGGAACCATACATTACAGATATCCCCACCAATTTCAAACATGAGAGAAAAGCATATACCCGCTAAACAAGGATTGGCTGCCCAGACAGGGTAATGTAAAAAGGGAGGGGGGGATGGCTCTGGGGACCCTTATGTAAGAGAGGGTAACTCTGGGGTTTCCCGGTGTAAGGGGGTAGCTCTGGGGATCTCATGCAAAGGGGGGTGACTCTAATGTAAAAAGGGTGATTCTGCAGACCCTGATGCAAGGTGTGTGGCTCTGGGGACCCTGATGTGTGAGGGGTGGTGGCTCTGGGGACCCTGATGTAAGGGGTGATGGCTCCGGGGACCCTGATGTAAGGGGTAGGTAGTGGCTTTGGGGACCCCAATGTAAGAGGGGTGACTGGGGACCCTGATATAAGGAGGGTGGCTCTGGAGACCCTGTTGTAAGGGGGGGCATTGGCAACTGTGATGTAACCGGGGGGTGATTGTCAGGACCCCAATGTAAGGGGGGTGACTCTGGGGAACCTGATGTAAGAAGACTCTGATATTAGGGGGTGATTCTGGGGAACCTGATGTAAGGGGGGGAGACTTTGATGTGAAGGGGGACGCTGATAGTTATTCATGATGTAAAGGGGGAATCTGATGTGAACAGGCGGATCATCCTGACTACTGCACTCTATATGTTGTTTTGTTTGCTACTTACTCCTGTTTGCTACTTACTTCTGTTGAACGTATGCTACGTTCAACAGAAACATTCAGCCAGTGTGTACAGCAAAAAAGAAAAATCAAGGATGAACGTGGACTTTAAATTGGTAGCCTCTAGTAGACCCAAAATGAAAAAGAGAGCACTCAATTGAATAAAAATCCAAGTTTTACATCATAGTAAAAACATATTAAAAACAAAAATGGAATACATGTCAATTGATTCCATAAAAATATGGTGTTGTCCCACCTAGGTGAAACCTATGGGAGAAAAAGAAACCCTAGACTGCCGCACTCTGTATAGACAGTTATTTATTCCAAAATTTCAAGTAAAAAATCCAAATTCAAAATAAATCCATAAATCCAAAACAACAAATGCAGATAGTATGCATGCAGGGAAGGGTGGCTAACACGTTTCACGTCACGAATTGACGCTTACTCATAGCTAGCTATGAGTAGGCGTCAATTCGTGTTGTTTTGGATTTATGGATTTATTTTGAATTTGGATTTTTTACTTGAAATTTTGGAATAAATAACTGTCTATACAGAGTGCGGCAGTCCAGGGTTTCTTTTTCTCCCATGCATCAGTGCAGAGCCAGCACCTGTGTGAGTGACCGGGCGGAAGCAGCCATTTGGTGAATTCTCAAGCTTTTGAGCGGTACGTTTTTCCTTTCCTAGGTGAAACCTATGTGAACACTTAAGAAACCCTGTATGTGTGCCCATAGATATGATGCACACCTACAGGGTTTCTTAAGTGTTCACATAGGTTTCACCTAGGTGGGACAACGCCATATTTTTATGGAATCAATTGACATGCATGGGCGTCCGCTCCATAGGGCATGGGGGGTCGCTCGCCCCCCTGGAATCAATAAGGTGTGCCACACACTGCGGGGGTGTCAGGCCGGCACCCCCCGTGAGTGAAGCGGGGGGCGCGGGCGGCTCAGTGCAGAGGCGTGGTGACAGGGCAGCCTGCCCTGGGGCAGCTTTAAGCGGCGACTGCAGAGCTCCCCTCTCTCTGTCCTCCGGCGCTCGTATCGTATGTCACGGAGCTGGGTCTGTTGTAAGGTCCCGCCCCCCTAGTTCGGCTCGTGTGATAGTCTTCTAGTGTTCCGCCTATCACACGAGCCTAGGGGGGCGGGACCTTGCACACGGACCCAGCTCTGTGACATACGATACGAGCGCCGGAGGACAGAGGGAGGGGGGTGCCTATCCAGGAAATGGTGAGGCTGAAATGAGTGGGCACAGAGGCTGCAATTGGTGGGCACACAGGGGCGGCAATTGGTAGGCACAGACTGCAATTGGGCACTCAGGGGCTGCAATTGGTGGGCACACAGGGGCGGCAATTGGTGGGCACACAGGGGCGGCAATTGGTGGACACACAGGGGCGGCAATTGGTGGGCACAGAGGCTGCAATTGGTGGGCACACAGGGGCGGCAATTGGTGGACACACAGGGGTGGCAATTGGTGGGCACACATGGGCGGCAATTGGTGGGCACAGAGGCTGCAATTGGTGGGCACAGACTTCAATTGGTGGGCACACAGGGGCTGCAATTGGTGGGCACAGAGGCTGCAATTGGTGGGCACACAAATGCTGCAATTGGTGGGCACAGAGAGGCTGCAATTGGTGGGCACAGAGGCTGCAGTGGTGGGCACAGTGAGGCTGCATTCATGGGCACAGAGAAGCTGCATTAGTGGGCCCAGCAAAGCTGCATTGGTGGGCACAGCAAGGCTGCAATGAAGTGAAGCTGCATTGGTGGGCACAGGGAGGCTGCATTGGTGGGCACAGTGAGGCTGCAATTATGGGCACAGAGGCTGCATTGATGGGCACCATGAAGCTACAATAATGGGCACAGTGAGGCTGCATTGGTGGGCACAGGGAGGCTGCATTGGTGGGCACAGGGAGGCTGCATTGATGGGCACAGTGAGGCTGCAATGATGGGCACAGTGAGGCTGCAATGATGGGCACCGTGAGACTGCATTTGATGGGCACAGATGAGGCTGCATTGATCTCTTGTATTATGTCTGCAGTCTCTGGTCATCTTTAGTATGATGTCCTCAGTCTCTAACCATCTCTTGTACCATGCCCACAGCCTCTGACACCTCCTGTATCATGTCTGCAGCCTCTGACATCTACTGTATCATGTCTGTAGCCTATGACCATCTCTTGTATCATGTTCTCAGTCTCTAGGCAATATTAAAAATAACTTCAGCAGTTACCGCGCTGCTGTGTCTCTCCCTCTGGCTGCATGATTAAGGTAGGAAGGGGGAGGGGGCTGTCACAGTCTATGTAACATGCAGGGGGTGCAGGATGCTGTGTAAAGGAGTCCAGAGGTGCAGGGTGCTGTGTAAAGGGATCAAGAGGTGCAGGGTGCTGTGTAAAGGGGGCCAGTGATGCAGGGTGCTGTGTAATGTAAAGGGGTCCAGAGCTGTGGGGTGCTGTGTAATGTAAAGTGGTCCAGAGCTGTGGGGTGCTGTGTAATGTAAAGGGGAGCAGAGGTGCAGTTGTGCAGGGGGGGATACACAGTAGTGGCAAAGAGACATTAAAAGATACAGGGGGCACAGTGGGGTATTTTTACATTTTAACGTGGGGGGGGGTCGCTTTTAACCCCCGCTAGCGGTCGAAGAAAGGGTAAAATGCGACTGTGTATCGCCGCTGCCGAAGCGCCCCCCCCCCCCCCCGAAAAAATTTCAGCGGACGCCCACGTTGACATGTATTCAATTTTTGGTTTTAATATGTTTTTGCTATGATGGTAAATAAACTTGGATTTTTATTCAATTGAGTGCTCTCCATTTTGGGTCTACCAGTGGCTACCAATTTAAAGTCCACGTTCATCCTTGATTTTTCTTTTTCCGCTTGCATTTGGATGTGGTGCCACATTCTGAGTCATGTCTCAACCACTTCTTACCAGCCTGTACAGCAGCCTATCTGACAGAATGATCTGCTTCTGTCGAATCGGCATGCTGGAAAACCAACATCCAATCAGCATGGCAGACAATGGTTGCCAGTGATGATCAGTGTGTTCTAGTAGGCAGAGCCGGACTGGCCTACCGGGAGACCAGGAGATTTCCCGGTAGGCCGCCTGTCCTGGGGCCGGTTTTAGTTGCGGCTGCAGTGCTCCCTGTCCCCTCTCTCCTGCTCCTGTGTATCACGGAGTTGCCTGGCTCGGTCTGTGTTCGGCGGTGGCGGCGCTGTAACACGGTCCCGCCCCCCTTGACTGACTCGTGTGATAGTAGATAGAGTCAGTGTTCAGCCTATCACAGGAGCCGGTCTAGGGGTGCGAGACCGTGTTACAGCGTCACCGTCAAACACAGACCCAGCCAGGTCAGCTCCATGATAAACAGGAGGAGAGGCCCGCCGTACAGCCCGCCCTGTGTGCCTGGATAGGAGGATCGGCAGGGGGGCGCATATAGAGGAAATTAGGTTTCTATATTCCTCCATACAGCTGCTGAATGCTTGCAGGAGGGGGAGGAGGAGAATCGAGCTGCAATGATGGGCACAGTGAAGCTGCAATGATGGGCACAGTAAGGCTGCAATTATGGGCACAGTGAGGCTGCAATGGTGGGCACAATGAGGCTGCACTCATGGGCACAGTGAGGCTGCACTCATGGGCCCAGTGAGGCTGCACTCATGGGCCCAGTGAGGCTGCACTCATGGGCACAGTTAGGCTGCATTTGATGAGCACAGTGAGGCTGCATTTGATGAGCACAGTGAGGCTGCATTTGATGGGCACAGTGAGGCTGCATTGATGGGCACAGTGAGGCTGCATTGATGGGCACAGTGAGGCTGTATTGATGGGCACAGTGAGGCTGCATTTGATTGACACTGATGAGGCTGCATTTGATGGGCACTGGTGAGGCTGCATTGAGCTCTTGTATAATGTCTGCAGCCTCTGACCATCTCCTGTATCATGTCTTCAGTCTCTGAGAGAGTCTGGAGAGGAGTCAAGAGTGGGAGCACCGCCGGAATGGTGGTCATGGGAGAAGTCAGATGTGTGTGGACTGTGGAGAGGAGACTATATAGGATAAAACCAGAGCCACCAAGCTGGAGCCGACTGACTGAGCCCTGCACGATGCACCTGAGAGGAGGTCAGTGACAGCACCGCTAGGCCAGTCTGAGGGAGGTCACTGATGTAAGGGGGGAGTGAAAACGATAATGTAAGGGGGCACTGATATAAAGATTTCCCCCCTATATTAGTAACCCACCCACCCTTACCTTAGTGTATTCTTTCTGCAGAAGGTGGTCCCCCCCCACCTTCTGAGTTCCTGGGGTCCCCCTTGATGGTTGACCACTTTTACCACTTTTAACTGGAATTTGCGTATATATATTGTGACAGCATGCAGGTAAAATCACCAGGTTGCATCCAGGATGGAAGGTATATATGTCCTAGATTTAGGCTTTATGCCGATTTATACCACTAGGGGGTGTGCGGGGAGTCTTGCAGGGGAAGAGTTAATGAGCCCAGCTGAAGTAAGTGGGCTCGTTAGGGCCTCTACAAGAACTCCCAGCATGCTAAGGGAGATGCTCCATCCTGGAACCAGTTCTGTGTTGTGCAAGACTGGGGAGCGTGTTTCTGTCCTGTGCGGTGAGACAAAGCCTGTGTGGCTAAGAACTTCTAAAAACAGGGAGGTAGGGGCTGGGACAGCACAAGGCTGCACCTAGTTGTCAGACAGGGAAACCTACGTGTGTAGTAAGCGGTCAAGCTGACCAGGATTTATTTTTTATGTTTCTTTTTGTTTTGCTGTTTTTCCCCTGTAAATAGTTTAAATAAACCGCACCTTTTTGTTTTTGCAACTACAAACTCTGTCTGCTGTGCCTGTTTTTGTGTGGTGAACCCATCCAGGGGGTCACACACACCCACTGCCGAGCTAACCCCCTCACAGTTGGTGGAGAATGCAGGCAGTTTTTTTTAAGGCCAGCATGGAGGAGATACTGAAACAGCTGGCTCTAGCAAATGCCAATCAGCAGCAGACAAATGCAGGTTTGCAAAAGAGCCTTGCAGCCCAGCAGCAAGCTCATCAACAGAGCCTAGCAGCCCAGCAGCAAGCTCATCAACAAAGCCTTGCAGCCCAGCAGCAGACAAATACAACTTTGCAACAGAGTCTGGAAGCTCAGCAACAAGCCCAGCAGCAATCTGAGGCCAGCTTCATAGACCTATTGCAGAAGCAAGAACAGAGACTACAGCAACAAATAGAGACATTAATGCAGCAACATCCGCAGACCAGTGAGGCAAGTAGTTCCACTAATACTGCGTCCTTTGGGGTGAGTCATTTATTGACAAAAATGACTAGAGAGGATGATCCAGAGGTGTTTTTGACCACATTTGAAAGGACTGCTGAAAGAGAAAAGTGGCCTAAGGAGCAGTGGGCTGGACTGGTGGCTCCTCTGTTAACTGGTGAATCGCAGAAAGCTTACTATGACCTAGAGCCTGACCAAGCAAAAGACTATGTGATGCTAAAAACTGAAATATTGGCACTGCTGGGTGTCACCCTGGCTGTCCGGGCTCAGCGTGTGCATAACTGGACTTTCCGGCTTGGAAAACCCCCCAGGTCTCAAATGTATGATCTCATTCACCTGAGCAGGAAGTGGCTACAGCCAGAGACTTTGTCCGCACCAAAGATTGTGGAACGGGTTGTGATAGATCGTTTCTTGAGAGCTCTTCCTACTGCCATCCAAAAGTGGGTAAGCCATGGAGACCCAGAAACCGACGATAATCTTGTGGATCGT
Organism: Rana muscosa; assembly: GCA_029206835.1. Taxonomy (NCBI): domain Eukaryota; kingdom Metazoa; phylum Chordata; class Amphibia; order Anura; family Ranidae; genus Rana; species Rana muscosa. Next base: position 405,812,576 of record CM055122.1, read on the forward strand.
GTAGAGAAGTACTTGGCTACAGAGAACCTGACTGCCTCTTCCAGAGACTCACTGACTTTCCACCCTAAGACCAGACCATCCCCAGTGGCGGGTAAGATGATTCCAAGGGGTGAGGGTGGAGAGAGTGAGAGGGTGGGAGTACTACCCAAGGTTTGGCGAGAACAACCTGGGAAGTCAGGGGCTCAAGAGGCAGTAAGAAGGATTGTTTGTTACCGCTGCCGACAAGAGGGACATATTGCAGCAAATTGCCCGGTTGTGGATGAACCCATGCAATGTGACTTTCTAACGGACAGACGTCAGTCGCTGTTTGCTCCCCTCTCTCTGTCCTCCGGCGCTCGTATCGTATGTCACGGAGCTGGGTCTGTTGTAAGGTCCCGCCCCCCTAGTTCGGTTCGTGTGATAGTCTTCTAGTGTTCCGCCTATCACACGAGCCTAGGGGGGCGGGACCTTGCACACGGACCCAGCTCTGTGACATACGATACGAGCGCTCGTATCGTATGTCACGGAGCTGGGTCTGTTGTAAGGTCCCGCCCCCCTAGTTCGGCTCGTGTGATAGTCTTCTAGTGTTCCGCCTATCACACGAGCCTAGGGGGGCGGGACCTTGCACACGGACCCAGCTCTGTGACATACGATACGAGCGCCGGAGGACAGAGGGAGGGGGGTGCCTATCCAGGAAATGGTGAGGCTGAAATGAGTGGGCACAGAGGCTGCAATTGGTGGGCACACAGGGGCGGCAATTGGTGGGCACAGACTGCAATTGGGCACTCAGGGGCTGCAATTGGTGGGCACACAGGGGCGGCAATTGGTGGGCACACAGGGGCGGCAATTGGTGGACACACAGGGGCGGCAATTGGTGGGCACAGAGGCTGCAATTGGTGGGCACACAGGGGCGGCAATTGGTGGACACACAGGGGTGGCAATTGGTGGGCACACATGGGCGGCAATTGGTGGGCACAGAGGCTGCAATTGGTGGGCACAGACTTCAATTGGTGGGCACACAGGGGCTGCAATTGGTGGGCACAGAGGCTGCAATTGGTGGGCACACAAATGCTGCAATTGGTGGGCACAGAGAGGCTGCAATTGGTGGGCACAGAGGCTGCAGTGGTGGGCACAGTGAGGCTGCATTCATGGGCACAGAGAAGCTGCATTAGTGGGCCCAGCAAAGCTGCATTGGTGGGCACAGCAAGGCTGCAATGAAGTGAAGCTGCATTGGTGGGCACAGGGAGGCTGCATTGGTGGGCACAGTGAGGCTGCAATTATGGGCACAGAGGCTGCATTGATGGGCACCATGAAGCTACAATAATGGGCACAGTGAGGCTGCATTGGTGGGCACAGGGAGGCTGCATTGGTGGGCACAGGGAGGCTGCATTGATGGGCACAGTGAGGCTGCAATGATGGGCACAGTGAGGCTGCAATGATGGGCACCGTGAGACTGCATTTGATGGGCACAGATGAGGCTGCATTGATCTCTTGTATTATGTCTGCAGTCTCTGGTCATCTTTAGTATGATGTCCTCAGTCTCTAACCATCTCTTGTACCATGCCCACAGCCTCTGACACCTCCTGTATCATGTCTGCAGCCTCTGACATCTACTGTATCATGTCTGTAGCCTATGACCATCTCTTGTATCATGTTCTCAGTCTCTAGGCAATATTAAAAATAACTTCAGCAGTTACCGCGCTGCTGTGTCTCTCCCTCTGGCTGCATGATTAAGGTAGGAAGGGGGAGGGGGCTGTCACAGTCTATGTAACATGCAGGGGGTGCAGGATGCTGTGTAAAGGAGTCCAGAGGTGCAGGGTGCTGTGTAAAGGGATCAAGAGGTGCAGGGTGCTGTGTAAAGGGGGCCAGTGATGCAGGGTGCTGTGTAATGTAAAGGGGTCCAGAGCTGTGGGGTGCTGTGTAATGTAAAGTGGTCCAGAGCTGTGGGGTGCTGTGTAATGTAAAGGGGAGCAGAGGTGCAGTTGTGCAGGGGGGGATACACAGTAGTGGCAAAGAGACATTAAAAGATACAGGGGGCACAGTGGGGTATTTTTACATTTTAACGTGGGGGGGGGGTCGCTTTTAACCCCCGCTAGCGGTCGAAGAAAGGGTAAAATGCGACTGTGTATCGCCGCTGCCGAAGCGCCCCCCCCCCCTGAAAAAATTTCAGCGGACGCCCACGTTGACATGTATTCAATTTTTGGTTTTAATATGTTTTTGCTATGATGGTAAATAAACTTGGATTTTTATTCAATTGAGTGCTCTCCATTTTGGGTCTACCAGTGGCTACCAATTTAAAGTCCACGTTCATCCTTGATTTTTCTTTTTCCGCTTGCATTTGGATGTGGTGCCACATTCTGAGTCATGTCTCAACCACTTCTTACCAGCCTGTACAGCAGCCTATCTGACAGAATGATCTGCTTCTGTCGAATCGGCATGCTGGAAAACCAACATCCAATCAGCATGGCAGACAATGGTTGCCAGTGATGATCAGTGTGTTCTAGTAGGCAGAGCCGGACTGGCCTACCGGGAGACCAGGAGATTTCCCGGTAGGCCGCCTGTCCTGGGGCCGGTTTTAGTTGCGGCTGCAGTGCTCCCTGTCCCCTCTCTCCTGCTCCTGTGTATCACGGAGTTGCCTGGCTCGGTCTGTGTTCGGCGGTGGCGGCGCTGTAACACGGTCCCGCCCCCCTTGACTGACTCGTGTGATAGTAGATAGAGTCAGTGTTCAGCCTATCACAGGAGCCGGTCTAGGGGTGCGAGACCGTGTTACAGCGTCACCGTCAAACACAGACCCAGCCAGGTCAGCTCCATGATAAACAGGAGGAGAGGCCCGCCGTACAGCCCGCCCTGTGTGCCTGGATAGGAGGATCGGCAGGGGGGCGCATATAGAGGAAATTAGGTTTCTATATTCCTCCATACAGCTGCTGAATGCTTGCAGGAGGGGGAGGAGGAGAATCGAGCTGCAATGATGGGCACAGTGAAGCTGCAATGATGGGCACAGTAAGGCTGCAATTATGGGCACAGTGAGGCTGCAATGGTGGGCACAATGAGGCTGCACTCATGGGCACAGTGAGGCTGCACTCATGGGCCCAGTGAGGCTGCACTCATGGGCCCAGTGAGGCTGCACTCATGGGCACAGTTAGGCTGCATTTGATGAGCACAGTGAGGCTGCATTTGATGAGCACAGTGAGGCTGCATTTGATGGGCACAGTGAGGCTGCATTGATGGGCACAGTGAGGCTGCATTGATGGGCACAGTGAGGCTGTATTGATGGGCACAGTGAGGCTGCATTTGATTGACACTGATGAGGCTGCATTTGATGGGCACTGGTGAGGCTGCATTGAGCTCTTGTATAATGTCTGCAGCCTCTGACCATCTCCTGTATCATGTCTTCAGTCTCTGAGAGAGTCTGGAGAGGAGTCAAGAGTGGGAGCACCGCCGGAATGGTGGTCATGGGAGAAGTCAGATGTGTGTGGACTGTGGAGAGGAGACTATATAGGATAAAACCAGAGCCACCAAGCTGGAGCCGACTGACTGAGCCCTGCACGATGCACCTGAGAGGAGGTCAGTGACAGCACCGCTAGGCCAGTCTGAGGGAGGTCACTGATGTAAGGGGGGAGTGAAAACGATAATGTAAGGGGGCACTGATATAAAGATTTCCCCCCTATATTAGTAACCCACCCACCCTTACCTTAGTGTATTCTTTCTGCAGAAGGTGGTCCCCCCCCCACCTTCTGAGTTCCTGGGGTCCCCCTTGATGGTTGACCACTTTTACCACTTTTAACTGGAATTTGCGTATATATATTGTGACAGCATGCAGGTAAAATCACCAGGTTGCATCCAGGATGGAAGGTATATATGTCCTAGATTTAGGCTTTATGCCGATTTATACCACTAGGGGGTGTGCGGGGAGTCTTGCAGGGGAAGAGTTAATGAGCCCAGCTGAAGTAAGTGGGCTCGTTAGGGCCTCTACAAGAACTCCCAGCATGCTAAGGGAGATGCTCCATCCTGGAACCAGTTCTGTGTTGTGCAAGACTGGGGAGCGTGTTTCTGTCCTGTGCGGTGAGACAAAGCCTGTGTGGCTAAGAACTTCTAAAAACAGGGAGGTAGGGGCTGGGACAGCACAAGGCTGCACCTAGTTGTCAGACAGGGAAACCTACGTGTGTAGTAAGCGGTCAAGCTGACCAGGATTTATTTTTTATGTTTCTTTTTGTTTTGCTGTTTTTCCCCTGTAAATAGTTTAAATAAACCGCACCTTTTTGTTTTTGCAACTACAAACTCTGTCTGCTGTGCCTGTTTTTGTGTGGTGAACCCATCCAGGGGGTCACACACACCCACTGCCGAGCTAACCCCCTCACAGTTGGTGGAGAATGCAGGCAGTTTTTTTTAAGGCCAGCATGGAGGAGATACTGAAACAGCTGGCTCTAGCAAATGCCAATCAGCAGCAGACAAATGCAGGTTTGCAAAAGAGCCTTGCAGCCCAGCAGCAAGCTCATCAACAGAGCCTAGCAGCCCAGCAGCAAGCTCATCAACAAAGCCTTGCAGCCCAGCAGCAGACAAATACAACTTTGCAACAGAGTCTGGAAGCTCAGCAACAAGCCCAGCAGCAATCTGAGGCCAGCTTCATAGACCTATTGCAGAAGCAAGAACAGAGACTACAGCAACAAATAGAGACATTAATGCAGCAACATCCGCAGACCAGTGAGGCAAGTAGTTCCACTAATACTGCGTCCTTTGGGGTGAGTCATTTATTGACAAAAATGACTAGAGAGGATGATCCAGAGGTGTTTTTGACCACATTTGAAAGGACTGCTGAAAGAGAAAAGTGGCCTAAGGAGCAGTGGGCTGGACTGGTGGCTCCTCTGTTAACTGGTGAATCGCAGAAAGCTTACTATGACCTAGAGCCTGACCAAGCAAAAGACTATGTGATGCTAAAAACTGAAATATTGGCACTGCTGGGTGTCACCCTGGCTGTCCGGGCTCAGCGTGTGCATAACTGGACTTTCCGGCTTGGAAAACCCCCCAGGTCTCAAATGTATGATCTCATTCACCTGAGCAGGAAGTGGCTACAGCCAGAGACTTTGTCCGCACCAAAGATTGTGGAACGGGTTGTGATAGATCGTTTCTTGAGAGCTCTTCCTACTGCCATCCAAAAGTGGGTAAGCCATGGAGACCCAGAAACCGACGATAATCTTGTGGATCGTGTAGAGAAGTACTTGGCTACAGAGAACCTGACTGCCTCTTCCAGAGACTCACTGACTTTCCACCCTAAGACCAGACCATCCCCAGTGGCGGGTAAGATGATTCCAAGGGGTGAGGGTGGAGAGAGTGAGAGGGTGGGAGTACTACCCAAGGTTTGGCGAGAACAACCTGGGAAGTCAGGGGCTCAAGAGGCAGTAAGAAGGATTGTTTGTTACCGCTGCCGACAAGAGGGACATATTGCAGCAAATTGCCCGGTTGTGGATGAACCCATGCAATGTGACGTTCTAACGGACAGACGTCAGTCGCTGTTTGCGACAGTCGCATGCACTGCCATTCGGGGAACTGAGAAACATTTATGCAAAATGTGTGTTAATGGTAGAAATGTTGTTGTATTGCTGGATTCAGGTAGCCTCGTGACACTGATAAAGGCTGAATTAGTTACTACAGAGGTCTCTGGGAATAACAAGGTAGCTGTTATTTGTGTGCACGGGGACACCCGAGAGTATCCGGTGACTACAGTGTGTTTTGAGACCCCCAAAGGTACCCTCTCTCATCGGGTGGGATTAGTGTCTCACTTGCCTCATGATGCCATTGTGGGAAGGGATTTTCCAAAGTTCTGGGAACTATGGGATTGTCCTGAGCCCCCCACTGGTGCCCCTATATACCAGGAATGTGATAGCCAGAATTCTTCGGAGAGTGGTGAGGACTCTCCAGAATTTCCCTTGTCGGTATTGGCAGGGGAGACTCGAGAAACTGGGGAGGAGCCAACATCCTCAGACGAAAACATGCCGTCTGTGGAGTTTTCTGATCTCGAGGTTCACAAGGAAAATTTTGCCACAGAACAGTTAAAAGACCCCACCCTAATAAAGGCACGGGAAAACGTAGTGGAAATAGATGGCGAGTTAGTCAACCCAGATGAGACCGGCACTTACCCATACTTCATTGTGGAAAAGGACCTACTGTATCGGGTGGCTAAAAGGGCAGAAGAAACCATTGAGCAGCTTGTGGTGCCCAAACCTTACAGGAAGTTGGTGTTAGAGTTGGCCCATGGGCACATTCTTGGAGGTCATCTGGGGACAGAGAAAACCAGAGAGAGAGTATTGCAGAGATTCTATTGGCCTGGGGTCATGAAGGAAACAGAAAATTATTGTTCCTCCTGCCCTGTGTGTCAGAGGTCGGCACCGATGCCACATTTCCGTAACCCGCTGTCATGGATATGCAGTAGTGTTTGTCTGTCAGCTTACCTTCCTTCCCATGTGTTCATCTTAGAGGCCAGAACCCTTTCACCTGGCTTCCTTTATAATCTCCTCCCAGCCTGACTCCACCCCAGGCCCTATCACAGAACATTATATTAACCTGTGCCCTTCAAGCCTGCTTTGCTGATCAACGTGTTTGTTAGGCATTGTGTGTTTGGGTTCCTGCCTGCCGTGTGCTACGTCTGTCTCTCTGTTACGTTATTGGCTTGTCCCCGACTATCCCTGTCTGCTCGTGACCCTTGACCTTCGGCTTGTCTTTCGTTATCCTTGTCTGCTTGTGGCCCTCGACTTTCAGCTTGTTATTCATTATTCTTATATCTCGTGCTGCTGCTTCCCCTCTTGTCCCCTTATCCTACGGGGCGTGAGCTAGGAGACTCTAGGGGCCGCGACCTGGACCCAGCCTGCAGCGTAACATCCTCACCACTAGAGGCTCTGGAGAAGACCTGCTGGGTCTTAGACTCCGCGCCCTGGGGAATCTTGGCTCTAGCTTCCCATAGGATCCCGGTTGTGGTCCTCTGGTCCCGCTTTCCACAACCACCCAGTTTCCTATCCGCAGCAGTCAGCCATAGGGTTCACTACCTTGCGGTGCACTCCTGTCCCCCTACGGTGTGCATCTGTCACCTGGCCACATGTGACCTGACAGTTTGATCAGCCATGAAACCGGCTGACATCCCGCTCCCCGCGGATGATCCATTGCAGGGCATAGTTTGCAGACTTGAAACCCAGGAATCGAATCAGACTCAGGTGATGCGATTCCTCCAGGATCTGGCTTCTCGCTTCGAGCAGCTTCAGGCCTCCTTGGGAACCCTGAATCCGCAACCTCAAATACAACCAGCGGCTGCACCTATTGCACCAGTCGCAGCCACACACTCACTACAACTGCCAGCTCCGTCCCGTTTCTCTGGGGACTCCAAGGCTTGCAGGGGTTCCTTAGCCAATGCACGATTCATTTTGAGCTCCAGCCCCAAAACTTCCTGTCTGATCGGGCTAAGGTAGCCTATATCATTTCCCTCCTCTCTGGTGAAGCTTTAGCCTGGGCAGCCCCTCTGTGGGAACTGAATGATCCAGTGGTTTCTAGACTGTCTGGCTTCTTGAAACTTTTTCGGAATATCTTCGAAGAACCGGCTCGTGTCGGCCAACGCCCTTTTACGTCTCCGCCAAGAGTCTGCTTCTGTGGGACAGTATGCCCTTCATTTCCGCATACTGTCGGCTGAGTTGAGCTGGAACAATGAGGCCTTAGTCGCAACCTTTTTGCATGGCCTGTCTGATAGAGTGAAGGATGAATTAGCAGGAAGAACCATCCCCACTGATCTGGCCGGCGTTATCTCCTTGTGTAACCAGATCGATATTCGCTTTCAGGAGAGGACCTTAGAAAAGCAACGCCAGCACTCCTTGGTTCTTAGTCAGCCTGAGCTCCCCTCTCTTCGACCCGTAGAGCATCTCCTACCAGCTGAGGAACCCATGCAGCTGGGTCGGACCAGGCTATCCCCCGAGGAACGTGCTAGGCGCAGAACTCTTGGTCTGTGTCTTTACTGTGGGGGCAAAGGTCATTTTCGTGACACTTGCTCTCTTTGTCCAGAAAAACGTTCGGGTCCACTTCATCTGGAAAGTGGAGTATTGGACCCAGAAATATCACCTTCCCCTTCTCGTCTTCTGCTTTCTGTGTTCCTTCATGTTGGTGCTTCTTCTCATTCGGTCTCAGCATATCTGGATTCCGGAGCCGCTGGTAATTTCATGGACTGGGAAATCGCATCGTCCATGAGACTTACTCTTTTGCCCCTCACCACGCCATTGGTGGTCTTGGCGATTGATGGTACTGTTCTCCCAGGGGGACCTATCCGCTTCCAGACCCTCCCTGTTAAGATGTCGGTAGGGACACTCCACCAGGAGTGGATATCCTTCCTTATCTTACCCAAGGCCTCAACGCCTATAATTTTGGGTCTCCCATGGTTACAGCTCCATTCTCCTCATGTGGACTGGACTACTGGACAGATCCTGGCTTGGGGTCCCTCCTGTTCCTCGTCCTGCCTACCCAAGGTTGCCCCCTGTGAACCTGAGCCGGTCATTCATTCCAGGTTGCATAACCATTTACATTTCTCTGTCCCTAACCACCCTTGGACGCACAGCCAGGCTAGCTTGTCTACAAGTCCTGCAGTCGCTACGTCTTGCGATGCGATTCAGGTAGGCGCTACACCTGACTCAGCTATTCACTCTGCCTCTGTACTAGTTATGCCAGTCCAGCCCATGCCCAGTGAGCCTCCTACTTTTTCTTGTTCAGGACATTCTGCTTGTCCTTCAGCTATTCAGATTGACTCCTGTGACATGTCACCTTCTAACCAACCTGACTTCAGGGTTCCACTGACATCTGCCCAGTCTGATGGTCCTGTGCAAGATGACCAGTTCTCCTTTAAGGGTCTAGGGGACCCTCCTCAGATTCCTGTTGATCCTCTCATGCCCTTGCTTATTCCTAGAGAGCCTTTGGTCCTCAATAGATCTTCTTGTCATCTCCCTACCTCGTTTTCGGTCTCTGAGGATAATCTTAAGTACGAGGTTAGACAAGTTCTGGATTTTCGGCTCTGCAGAGGCATTCTTCAGTACCTTGTGCATTGGAGAGGTTTTGGTCCTGACGAGGCGTCTTGGATCGCTGCATCTGATGTCGCTGCACCTCATCTGTTGAAGAGGTTTCATCTGAGATTTCCCTTTAAGCCTGGGCCCAGAAGAGGGAGGGTACTGTCATGGATATGCAGTAGTGTTTGTCTGTCAGCTTACCTTCCTTCCCATGTGTTCATCTTAGAGGCCAGAACCCTTTCACCTGGCTTCCTTTATAATCTCCTCCCAGCCTGACTCCACCCCAGGCCCTATCACAGAACACTATATTAACCTGTGCACTGCAAGCCTGCTTTGCTGATCAACGTGTTTGTTAGGCATTGTGTGTTTGGGTTCCTGCCTGCCGTGTGCTACGTCTGTCTCTCTGTTACGTTATTGGCTTGTCCCCGACTATCCCTGTCTGCTCATGACCCTTGACCTTCGGCTTGTCTTTCGTTATCCTTGTCTGCTTGTGGCCCTTGACTTTCAGCTTGTTATTCGTTATTCTTATATCTCGTGCTGCTGCTTCCCCTCTTGTCCCCTTATCCTACGGGGCGTGAGCTAGGAGACTCTAGGGGCCGCGACCTGGACCCAGCCTGCAGCATAACATCCTCACCACTAGAGGCTCTGGAGAAGACCTGCTGGGTCTTAGACTCCGCGCCCTGGGGAATCTTGGCTCTAGCTTCCCATAGGATCCCGGTTGTGGTCCTCTGGTCCCGCTTTCCACAACCACCCAGTTTCCTATCCGCAGCAGTCAGCCATAGGGTTCACTACCTTGCGGTGCACTCCTGTCCCCCTACGGTGTGCATCTGTCACCTGGCCAAAGGTGACCTGACACCCGCTGGTACCTCTTCCCATCATTGAGGTCCCCTTTGAGAGGATCGCAATGGATTTGGTAGGTCCGATAATGAAGTCCGCTAGGGGGCACCAGTACATCTTGGTTATAATGGACTATGCCACCCGTTAACCAAAAGCGATTCCTCTCCGAAATACCTCGGCCAAAACCATAGCCAAAGAGCTATCTCTTGTTTTTAGCCATGTGGGTATTTGTAAGGAACTGCTTACGGACCAAGGTACACCCTTTATGTCCCGGGTTATGAAAGAGCTGTGCAAGTTGTTCAAAGTGACACAATTGCGTACATCTGTGTATCACCCCCAAACAGATGGGTTGGTTGAAAGATTCAACAAAACTCTAAAACAAATGTTAAAGAAGGTGGTGGATAAAGATGGAAAGGATTGGGACTGTCGAATTCCCTATTTAATGTTTGCTATTAGGGAGGTACCCCAATCCTCTACGGGTTTCTCACCCTTTGAGTTACTCTATGGGAGACACCCAAGAGGGCTGTTGGATATCGCCAAGGAAACTTGGGAAAGTGAGAGTTCTCCCCACAGGAGTGTGATTGAGCATGTCGCCCTGATGCAAGATAGAATTGCACAGGTAATGCCAATTGTAAAGGAACATTTGGCCCAAACGCAGTTGGCACAGCAGAGAGTGTACAACCGTGGAGCCAAGACCCGGACCTTTTCCCCGGGGGATAAGATATTGGTACTTGTCCCTACGGTTGAAAGCAAGTTTCTCGCCAAATGGCAAGGCCCCTACGAGATAATGGAAAAAGTGAGCGAAGTGAATTACAAGGTCAGACAATCAGGAAGGCGAAAGCCCGAACAGATCTATCACATTAATCTGTTGAAAGCCTGGAGGGATAGGGAATCCCTAGTCGCAGAAACTTTGTCACCAGCTCAGTCTGATTGCGTGATTCCTGAGGTTGGAATAGCAGTCACCTTGTCAAACCCCCAACAACAGGAGGTTAAGGAGTTTGTGCTTCGCAACAAGGAGGTTTTCTCTGAGCTGCCAGGACAAACGTATGGGGTAGAGCATGATATTATTACCCCGCCCGGTAAAAGGGTGAAGCTAAAACCCTATCGGATCCCAGAGGCCTGACGGGAGGCAATACGTGAGGAAGTACAGAAAATGCTTAAGTTAGGGGTGATAGAGGAATCCCAAAGTGATTGGTCAAGTCCCATAGGGTTAGTGCCTAAACCGGATGGGAGCTGGCAATTTTGTAACGATTTCCGACAACTGAACAAAGTTACAAAATTTGACACCTACCCCATGCCAAAGATAGATGAGTTGGTCGACCGGTTGGGAACAGCCCGATACATGACAACTCTTGATCTCACCAAAGGGTATTGGCAAATTCCCCTGGCCAAGTCGGCCAAGGAGAAAACCGCATTTGTAACCCCAGACGGGGCGTTCCAATATAAAAGAATGCCGTTTGGTTTACAGAATGCGCCGGCAACATTCCAGCGGAAAATGGACCAGATACTGAGGCCCCATCAGAAGTATGCTGCGGCTTACCTAGATGATGTAATTATCTATAGCACAGATTGGGCCTCACATCTGCCAAAAGTGCAAGCAGTCCTAGACTCTATCCGGGAAGCTGGGTTTACGGCCAACCCCAAGAAGTGTACCATTGGACAGGAGGAGGCCAAGTATCTTGGGTACACCATTGGGAGGGGAGTAATAAAACCCCAAGTCAAAAAAGTCGAGGCCATACAGAATTGGCCGCGTCCCAACAGCAAGAAGCAGGTACGAGCCTTTCTGGGAATCGCTGGTTATTATCGGCGATTCATTCCCCACTTTGCTTCTCGGGCTGTGCCCCTAACCAACCTGACAAAAGGGAAGGGGTCTGTCATGGTTAAGTGGACCCCAGAGGCTGAGGCAGCATTTCAATTCTTAAAAAAAGCCTTATGTAGCCAGCCAGTGTTGTACTCACCAGACTTCTCTAGGGACTTTGTCGTACAAAGTGATGCATCCGACGTTGGGTTAGGAGCAGTATTGTCCCAGGTTTGGAACGGGGAAGAGCACCCAGTCATTTACCTCAGCAGGAAATTTACGTCCCATGAGGTAAATTACGCCACGATTGAGAAGGAGTGTTTAGCGGTGAAGTGGGCTCTAGATTCCCTTTGGTACTATCTGCTAGGTAGGCACTTTGACATGATTACTGATCACGCTCCTTTAAAGTGGATGGCTCAAAACAAAGAGACAAATAGAAGAGTCAATTGGTGGTTCCTGGCCCTACAGGAATTCAACTTTACGGTAAAGCATCGCCCTGGCGTTCAAATGGGGAATGTGGATGCTTTGTCTCGAGTACATGCATGCCTGATTGCTTGTGTTCCAACCCCAAGGTTAAAACAAGAGGGGGGGTATGTGACAGCATGCAGGTAAAATCACCAGGTTGCATCCAGGATGGAAGGTATATATGTCCTAGATTCAGGCTTTATGCCGATTTATACCACTAGGGGGAGTGCGGGGTGTCTTGCAGGGGAAGAGTTAATGAGCCCAGCTGAAGTAAGTGGGCTCGTTAGGGCCTCTACAAGAACTCCCAGCATGCTAAGGGAGATGCTCCATCCTGTAACCAGTTCTGTGTTGTGCAAGACTGGGGAGCGTGTTTCTGTCCTGTGCGGTGAGACAAAGCCTGTGTGGCTAAGAACTTCTAAAAACAGGGAGGTAGGGGCTGGGGCAGCACAAGACTGCACCTAGTTGTCAGACAGGGAACCTACGTGTGTAGTAAGCGGTCAAGCTGACCAGGATTTATTTTTTATGTTTCTTTTTGTTTTGCTGTTTTTCTCTTGTAAATAGTTTAAATAAACTGCACCTTTTGTTTTTGCAACTACAAACTCTGTCTGCTGTGCCTGTTTTTGTGTGGTAAACCCATCCAGGGGGTCACACACACCCGCTGCCGAGCTAACCCCCTCACAATATATATATATATATATATTTAAAGCCCTATGTGCTTTCATATCTGTCTTATCTATATATATAATACACTCTTCAAATGTGCTTTAAAATTTATGGCTTTCCCTTTCATGAACAAGAAAATAATGACGTTATGATGTTACGCTGGTATAATAATGCTGTGGGGCTGGTATAAAAAAATTTCCAGGGCTGGATTTTATTCCCAGTCTGGCCCTGCTAGTAGGTGGCAGTTCCCCTGTCAGAGAAAGGAAAAAAAAAACTGTTGGTGTGTACCTAGCATTAGGTAGGCTCAGATACACAAAAGTGATTACTTTCTGTGTGCTCTATTGTCAGGAAAGGCAGCTGGCATATCTACCAGGGAAGCTCTTTCTAGGATCCTCCTCCGATCTGATGTTATCATCCAACAGGAGGAGGAGCCAATGAGGAGGGTTGTCCCTTTGGATGGAGCCACACTGAACTGAGATCAGTGGTGGGAGTCAACAAATATTTGTGCTGGGAAGAGTGATTTGGTTGGAGGATGAAAGGATATGTGCTGGGGGCAGTTTTGGAGGTGAGATGATTTGTGCAATGGGGGGGGTTGGGGGAAAGGGAGGTTTGTGCTAGAAGGGGGGAAGAGGGTTTGTGTTGGGAGGGGAGGTATTCATGCTGGGAGGGGAGATTTGGGGGAGAAGAGCATTTGTACTAGAAGCAAGATTTGGGAGGGGAGATTTGTGCTAGAAACGCGGAGAGAATTTGTGCTGGGAGGGGGGATTTGGGGGGATGGAATAGGATTTGTGCTGGGGGGGATTTTTATTGGGAAGGGTGATTGAGGGAAAGAAGATTTGGAGGGGAGGGGGATTGGGGTGAAGGAGGATTTGTGTTAGAGGAGGGATTTGGAGGGGAATGGGATTTGTACTAGAAGGTGAACTTGGGGTAAGGGGATTTTTTGCTGAGAGGGGAGATGGGGGGGCGGTAGAGTTGGATTTGTTCTGGAAGCGGGAGGAAGAGGATGTGTGCTGGGGGGATGAGCATGCAGATTAGTAGTGTTTTTTTTTGTTTTTTTTTGGGGTGCAGGGTAGGCCCCTACACTGTGCATTACACAACCCTAACTCCTGCACCCTTTTTGTTTTGTACCCCCGATGCTTACTATGCATTAAATACTTGTGACCCTGCTCTCTGTGTGTTATGTACTTCTAAACCTGAAACTGACTGCAGAACTCATTATGTGCATTATGTACTCCTGACCATTGCATTCTGTGCATTGCACACCCTGGATCTTTGCAATTTGCCTTATAGACTTCTGTATTATATACAATATTAGGGCTAACCTTTGTTTTTTCCAGAACCCTGTTCTGCAGAAGAGAAATTATTACACTCTCTCGATGTAGTGAGGGCGGTTAAGGTCTATCTGAAAGCGACAGCTCAGATACGGAAGACTGACGCTTTGTTTGTGCTGCCGGAAGGGTGGCAGGCAGCGTCAAAATCCACTATTTCTTGATGGATTTTTCAGGTTATTATTCATGCTTATGGTTTGAAGGGAAGGGTTCGCCCTTTCAACCTAGAGCACATTCTACCAGGGAAGTAAGTGCTTCTTGGGCAGTCCTTCACCAAGCCTCTATGGCTCAGGTTTGCAAGGCCGCAACTTGGTCGTCAGTACATACATTCACTCGATTTTACCAGGTGGATATAGGCCAGCAAGAGGGTGCCGCCTTTGGGTGCAGTGTACTGCAGGCAACAGTATAGGTCCTCCGCGTCTGATGGCGTCTGCTTATTTTTTTGTGTCTCCCACCCCTCAGATGCATTGCTTTGGGACATCCCACATAGTAATGACTATGGTGCTCTGTGTCCCGTGATGTACGATAAAGAAAATAGGATTTTTATAACAGCTTACCTGTAAAATCCTTTTTCTTGGAGTACATCACGGGACACAGAGCTCCCACCACTCTTATTGGGATATAAATGTAGCGGGGTGTTCAATTTAGGGGAAGTGTCCTGAGTGGTAATTAGGCTCAGACACACTGATTGTTAGGGTTGATGGACCATTTCTGTTCATGGGAGATAGTTGGTGTGCAGTTCCTTGTGGCCTACAGGTGGCGCTGTTGCCATAGGCCAGGGTTGAACCACTGATACAAGGCTGTGCCTTTTTTGTCCCCCTCTCGGCGGTAGTTACGGCAGGGCGGGGAACCTGCTGTGCCTGTCGGGAGAGGGTATAAAAGGGGGCGGCCATCTTCCATAGTCCGTCGTTACGTCTTCATACCCACGCCAGGCACCTTCAGCCTGGGTGTGTGTGGTTCGTCCGTGTCCAGGCGCCTTCGGCCTGGGTGTGAGGAGGGTCGTCTCCGGGTGCCCTAGGCCCGGAGGTGGTGTTCCTGTTCCCATCCCAGACACCTTCAGTCTGGGGTGATGGTACTATTTTGAAGGCCTGGGGCCCAGCAACCTTTGGCTGGGGTCCGCTGGGGATCAAGAGCTCCCAGGGTGCCGCCTTGCGAGGGGACCCGTATCTGAGATGAGGAGGCCAGGGAGGTAACCCTTTCTGAGGACCCAGCGCAGAGTTGTGGTGACGGTGAGGGGCTTCTGGTAATTCTCCGGAGGCATGGTTTTCTCCTTGACATGGGCCAAATACTTAAGAAGGTAGTTCTTCAGGTCGAGTGGCAGTGACTCTACTCGTTCAGGTCAGTGGCAGTGACCCTACTCGCTTCAAGTCAGTGGGCAGTGACTTCATAGGCAAGGCCCTATTCACCAGGGTCAGTGGCAGAGACCCGTTCTCCAAGTCAGTGGCAGTGACTTTTATTTCACCCGGTCTGTGGCAGAGACCAACCTCACGGTCTGTGGCAGAGATCGTGCGCCCAAAACTGTTTGTGAAACCTAAACAGTCTGAAGAAATCATTTGAGTTTGTGCCTGGACCTCCTCCCACCTAAGCTGTTCTGTGTCTTGTTCCAACCTGTCTGCTGTTAAAGAGACTAGACTATTTATTATCCGTGAGAAATAAATATAGAAGTTGGACTTTCAGTCGGTGTGGACAGTTACATTACTGGGGAAAAATAAAGACTTGCATCTATTCAAGGTAGAGGTGAGAATCATCCACGGGAGGATTCAACTCCAGCCGCAGGCAGGCCCGAAACCAACACCGCTCAACCTCCTCACACAGGAGGGTACGGGCTTGTGGTGCAGTGTGCCTCTCCGTCCCTGCGAGGAGCCAGAAATTAAAGGCAGGTAAGGGGAGAGGTGGGTGCGCTACATATATATATATATATATATATATATATTGCTTTGCTACAAAAACTGAGGTACTCCCTGTATGGGAGGGGTTATATAGAGGGGGACTTCCTGTCTTTGAGTATGTCAGTGTCCAATCACCTGAAGGTGGCGTATAACCCACATAGTAATGACCATGGTGCTCTGTGTCCCGTGATGTTCTCCAAGAAAAGGATTTTTCAGGTAAGCGGTTATAAAAATTCTATTATTAGAACATCAAGGAAACACCCTGCAAAGCTCTGGTACCCCATGGTGGTACATCTTCTTTCATTTTGGCCATTTTTAGGGCTAATAAGCAAGCTATTATCAAACAAAATGTATGGGAAGCCATACATTCCAATAGGAAAATAAATAAAAACAAACAAAAATAAGTATATCTCCCTATTTAACTCCAGAGCATGATTAAAGTATTTGTAAACAGAATACAGAAAATGCAAACCGCAAGAAAAGGAGTATTATTTGTCTACCATAATCAGATTTTATAAATGAAAAATTTAAATATGTTGCGTCTTTTTATTTTGTTTTCTTTAGCAATCACTTGACCGTACAGCTTCCTGTGGTTTGTTCTTTTACATAGCAGGGGGCATATCAGTATAGTGGGTAGGCAGAGGATGACCTCACACACAGTGGGGAAGCATGTTCCGTCTGTGTGCGCTGCATCCCAGAAGCTGCTGTGTTGAGAGCGTGGCTCCTGCTGGGAGCTGCTGTCAATCAACACAGTGGGCCTGGATGGGGGTTGTGACCACCAAACTGACTATGGGAAATACAGGCACGCTGTGCATGGGCACTGTATCTCTGTTCAGAACATAGATACGCAAACTGACCATGCCAGCGTGTATGTACTGCTGTGCTTGATATGACCAGAATGAAACAGGCAAGAAGGGGAACAGGGATCTCCAGGCATTTCAAAAGAAATAAGGATCTCAATGAAGAACAAGCTAAATTTACCCACAACATAGTAAAAGCGTAACTCCACTTTTGTTCAGAAAAAAACATTCCCCTCTGGGTGATCTATGTACATTGCAACGATTATAACAACCTTTGTTGCAGATTCCTGCCTTTTGTTATTCTGAATAAATCCATGTGTGTTTCTCTGTGCCTCTGTACTAAGTGAGTCTAATGGGAGTGGTTTCTTAATTTACTGTCAGATGTGCAACTGCAGGGCACTAATGAGGAAATCTGCTGGGCCTGCATCCCTTTAGATGGGTTCCTATTAAAAGTATCTCTCAGGGGATGCCTGAAATCTGACTTGTATCTTAGGCAGACTTCAGGGAAAATTGGTGAGCCAATCACATAAGCAGGAAATTATGTTTCTGGGGAGTGGTCAGTAGCCATATTGCATTGCATTCTCAGAAAATTACAGCGGCTGCAGATTGAAAAGGAAAGGTAATTTTTAATAACATTAATTTACAATATGATTTGTGTTACAATTATTTTTTTCCCCACGAAAGTGGAGTTACGCTTTAACCACTTGCCGACCAGCGCATGCACTTTTACGTCGACAGAATGGCACGGACAGGCAAATGGGCGTACAGGTAAGTCCTTTTAAATTTTCCGCCACGTGGTCACGTGCGACCCTGCCGCGAGCTCCGTGACCGTGCCCGCAGGACCCGTGGACTCGATGTCCACCGGTGTCCCGCGATCGTGTCACGGAGCTGAAGAACGGGGAGATGTCAGTGTAAACACAACATCTCCCCGTTCCTCCTAGTGACATGTCACTGATCGAATGTTCCCTCTCATCGGGAGCAGCGATCAGTGACGTGTCACTCGTAGCCACACCCCCTAACAATTAGAATCACTCCCTATGACACACTTAACCCCTTCCTAGCCCCCTAGTGGTTAACCCCTTCACTGCCAGTCACATTTACACAGTAACCAGTGCATTTTTATAACACTGATCGCTGTATAAATGTGAATGGTCCCAAAATAGCGCCAAAAGTATCTGATGTGTCTGCCATAATGTCGCAGTCATGATAAAAATCGCTGATCGCCGCCATTACTAGTAAAAAAATTTTTTATTAATAAACATGCCATAAAACTATCCCTTATTTTGTAGACGCTATAACTTTTGCACGAACCAATCAATAAACGCCTATTGCGTTTTTTTTTTTACCAAAAATATGTAGAAGAATACGTATCGGCCTAAAATGAGAAAAAAAATAGTTTTTTTTATATATTTTTTGGGGATATTTATTATAGCAAAAAGTAAAAAATATTGATTTTTTTTCAAAATTGTCGCTCTATTTTTGTTTATAGAGCAAAAAATAAAAACCGCAGAGATGATCAAATACCACCAAAAGAAAGCTCTATTTGTGGGAAAAAAAGGACATCAATTTTGTTTGGGAGCCACGTCACACGACCGTACAATTGTCAGTTAAAGCGACGCAGTCCCGAATTGCAAAAAGTGCTCTGGTCTTTGGCCAGCCAAATGGTCCGGGGCTTATGCGGCTAAACAGACAAATACATGTGATTTGAAATTTTAGAGTAACGTACACTTTAATTAGATTAATGTGCAATAAAATGCACTTTATTCTGTTTGTTTACTCATGGGTGTAGCTAGAAACTTAGGACTTTCTGACTTTCATAGGTTCAGACATTACAGGAGTGTTATTGGTGACTAGGGGAATTTTACACTGAACAGTACCCTTTTACACAGAATTAGAACTAGCATCTGTTTACTGTAACAAATAAGATTGCATGTTAGATGATTTATATAAATGAATGTTTTTTTTTTCACAATCTACAGTGCATTTTTATCATGCAAACACGTCCGTTTTTGTAGATATCTGCACATTGCTATGTGTTCCAAAATTTAAAAAATGCTTTCAGTCACACAGCATTTGCTGTAGAGATGAACATGCACATTCAAAGGAATGCCATTTTTTACACATTAGAATAGTAGGCAGTCTACTTCTCTTCCCCCTACAGTCAAGATTTCATTGTGCTGAAAGAGTTACCACTGCAGACCTCTCTTTCTTAAAGCAGGAAAAATTTATTGCTGAAAAGTAGTTACGGTATCTGTAAAAGAAGACTTACATACTTATCATCCTGCTGCTCACACTGACGAACTTCTCTCTTTTACTATGAAATTGACTTCAAAAGTCTGCTGGGAATAGGGCACGTTGACATGTATTCAATTTTTGGTTTTAATATGTTTTTGCTATGATGGTAAATAAACTTGGATTTTTATTCAATTGAGTGCTCTCCATTTTGGGTCTACCAGTGGCTACCAATTTAAAGTCCACGTTCATCCTTGATTTTTCTTTTTCCGCTTGCATTTGGATGTGGTGCCACATTCTGAGTCATGTCTCAACCACTTCTTACCAGCCTGTACAGCAGCCTATCTGACAGAATGATCTGCTTCTGTCGAATCGGCATGCTGGAAAACCAACATCCAATCAGCATGGCAGACAATGGTTGCCAGTGATGATCAGTGTGTTCTAGTAGGCAGAGCCGGACTGGCCTACCGGGAGACCAGGAGATTTCCCGGTAGGCTGCCTGTCCTGGGGCCGGTTTTAGTTGCGGCTGCAGTGCTCCCTGTCCCCTCTCTCCTGCTCCTGTGTATCACGGAGTTGCCTGGCTCGGTCTGTGTTCGGCGGTGGCGGCGCTGTAACACGGTCCCGCCCCCCTTGACTGACTCGTGTGATAGTAGATAGAGTCAGTGTTCAGCCTATCACAGGAGCCGGTCTAGGGGGGCGAGACCGTGTTACAGCGTCACCGCCAAACACAGACCCAGCCAGGTCAGCTCCATGATAAACAGGAGGAGAGGCCCGCCGTACAGCCCGCCCTGTGTGCCTGGATAGGAGGATCGGCAGGGGGGCGCATATAGAGGAAATTAGGTTTCTATATTCCTCCATACAGCTGCTGAATGCTTGCAGGAGGGGGAGGAGGAGAATTGAGCTGCAATGATGGGCACAGTGAAGCTGCAATGATGGGCACAGTAAGGCTGCAATTATGGGCACAGTGAGGCTGCAATGGTGGGCACAATGAGGCTGCACTCATGGGCACAGTGAGGCTGCGCTCATGGGCCCAGTGAGGCTGCACTCATGGGCACAGTGAGGCTGCACTCAATGAGCACAGTGAGGCTGCATTTGATGAGCACAGTGAGGCTGCATTTGATGGGCACAGTGAGGCTGCATTGATGGGCACAGTGAGGCTGCATTGATGGGCACAGTGAGGCTGTATTGATGGGCACAGTGAGGCTGCATTTGATTGACACTGATGAGGCTGCATTTGATGGGCACTGGTGAGGCTGCATTGAGCTCTTGTATAATGTCTGCAGCCTCTGACCATCTCCTGTATCATGTCTTCAGTCTCTGAGAGAGTCTGGAGAGGAGTCAAGAGTGGGAGCACCGCCGGAATGGTGGTCATGGGAGAAGTCAGATGTGTGTGGACTGTGGAGAGGAGACTATATAGGATAAAACCAGAGCCACCAAGCTGGAGCCGACTGACTGAGCCCTGCACGATGCACCTGAGAGGAGGTCAGTGACAGCACCGCCAGGCCAGTCTGAGGGAGGTCACTGATGTAAGGGGGGAGTGAAAACGATAATGTAAGGGGGCACTGATATAAAGATTTCCCCCCTATATTAGTAACCCACCCACCCTTACCTTAGTGTATTCTTTCTGCAGAAGGTGGTCCCCCCCACCTTCTGAGTTCCTGGGGTCCCCCTTGATGGTTGACCACTTTTACCACTTTTAACTGGAATTTGCGTATATATATTGTGACAGCATGCAGGTAAAATCACCAGGTTGCATCCAGGATGGAAGGTATATATGTCCTAGATTTAGGCTTTATGCCGATTTATACCACTAGGGGGTGTGCGGGGAGTCTTGCAGGGGAAGAGTTAATGAGCCCAGCTGAAGTAAGTGGGCTCGTTAGGGCCTCTACAAGAACTCCCAGCATGCTAAGGGAGATGCTCCATCCTGGAACCAGTTCTGTGTTGTGCAAGACTGGGGAGCGTGTTTCTGTCCTGTGCGGTGAGACAAAGCCTGTGTGGCTAAGAACTTCTAAAAACAGGGAGGTAGGGGCTGGGACAGCACAAGGCTGCACCTAGTTGTCAGACAGGGAAACCTACGTGTGTAGTAAGCGGTCAAGCTGACCAGGATTTATTTTTTATGTTTCTTTTTGTTTTGCTGTTTTTCCCCTGTAAATAGTTTAAATAAACCACACCTTTTGTTTTTGCAACTACAAACTCTGTCTGCTGTGCCTGTTTTTGTGTGGTGAACCCATCCAGGGGGTCACACACACCCACTGCCGAGCTAACCCCCTCACAGTTGGTGGAGAATGCAGGCAGTTTTTTTTAAGGCCAGCATGGAGGAGATACTGAAACAGCTGGCTCTAGCAAATGCCAATCAGCAGCAGACAAATGCAGGTTTGCAAAAGAACCTTGCAGCCCAGCAGCAAGCTCATCAACAGAGCCTAGCAGCCCAGCAGCAAGCTCATCAACAAAGCCTTGCAGCCCAGCAGCAGACAAATACAACTTTGCAACAGAGTCTGGAAGCTCAGCAACAAGCCCAGCAGCAATCTGAGGCCAGCTTCATAGACCTATTGCAGAAGCAAGAACAGAGACTACAGCAACAAATAGAGACATTAATGCAGCAACATCCGCAGACCAGTGAGGCAAGTAGTTCCACTAATACTGCGTCCTTTGGGGTGAGTCATTTATTGACAAAAATGACTAGAGAGGATGATCCAGAGGTGTTTTTGACCACATTTGAAAGGACTGCTGAAAGAGAAAAGTGGCCTAAGGAGCAGTGGGCTGGACTGGTGGCTCCTCTGTTAACTGGTGAATCGCAGAAAGCTTACTATGACCTAGAGCCTGACCAAGCAAAAGACTATGTGATGCTAAAAACTGAAATATTGGCACTGCTGGGTGTCACCCTGGCTGTCCGGGCTCAGCGTGTGCATAACTGGACTTTCCGGCTTGGAAAACCCCCCAGGTCTCAAATGTATGATCTCATTCACCTGAGCAGGAAGTGGCTACAGCCAGAGACTTTGTCCGCACCAAAGATTGTGGAACGGGTTGTGATAGATCGTTTCTTGAGAGCTCTTCCTACTGCCATCCAAAAGTGGGTAAGCCATGGAGACCCAGAAACCGACGATAATCTTGTGGATCGTGTAGAGAAGTACTTGGCTACAGAGAACCTGACTGCCTCTTCCAGAGACTCACTGACTTTCCACCCTAAGACCAGACCATCCCCAGTGGCGGGTAAGATGATTCCAAGGGGTGAGGGTGGAGAGAGTGAGAGGGTGGGAGTACTACCCAAGGTTTGGCGAGAACAACCTGGGAAGTCAGGGGCTCAAGAGGCAGTAAGAAGGATTGTTTGTTACCGCTGCCGACAAGAGGGACATATTGCAGCAAATTGCCCGGTTGTGGATGAACCCATGCAATGTGACTTTCTAACGGACAGACGTCAGTCGCTGTTTGCGACAGTCGCATGCACTGCCATTCGGGGAACTGAGAAACATTTATGCAAAATGTGTGTTAATGGTAGAAATGTTGTTGTATTGCTGGATTCAGGTAGCCTCGTGACACTGATAAAGGCTGAATTAGTTACTACAGAGGTCTCTGGGAATAACAAGGTAGCTGTTATTTGTGTGCACGGGGACACCCGAGAGTATCCGGTGACTACAGTGTGTTTTGAGACCCCCAAAGGTACCCTCTCTCATCGGGTGGGATTAGTGTCTCACTTGCCTCATGATGCCATTGTGGGAAGGGATTTTCCAAAGTTCTGGGAACTATGGGATTGTCCTGAGCCCCCCACTGGTGCCCCTATATACCAGGAATGTGATAGCCAGAATTCTTCGGAGAGTGGTGAGGACTCTCCAGAATTTCCCTTGTCCGTATTGGCAGGGGAGACTCGAGAAACTGGGGAGGAGCCAACATCCTCAGACGAAAACATGCCGTCTGTGGAGTTTTCTGATCTCGAGGTTCACAAGGAAAATTTTGCCACAGAACAGTTAAAAGACCCCACCCTAATAAAGGCACGGGAAAACGTAGTGGAAATAGATGGCGAGTTAGTCAACCCAGATGAGACCGGCACTTACCCATACTTCATTGTGGAAAAGGACCTACTGTATCGGGTGGCTAAAAGGGCAGAAGAAACCATTGAGCAGCTTGTGGTGCCCAAACCTTACAGGAAGTTGGTGTTAGAGTTGGCCCATGGGCACATTCTTGGAGGTCATCTGGGGACAGAGAAAACCAGAGAGAGAGTATTGCAGAGATTCTATTGGCCTGGGGTCATGAAGGAAACAGAAAATTATTGTTCCTCCTGCCCTGTGTGTCAGAGGTCGGCACCGATGCCACATTTCCGTAACCCGCTGTCATGGATATGCAGTAGTGTTTGTCTGTCAGCTTACCTTCCTTCCCATGTGTTCATCTTAGAGGCCAGAACCCTTTCACCTGGCTTCCTTTATAATCTCCTCCCAGCCTGACTCCACCCCAGGCCCTATCACAGAACATTATATTAACCTGTGCCCTTCAAGCCTGCTTTGCTGATCAACGTGTTTGTTAGGCATTGTGTGTTTGGGTTCCTGCCTGCCGTGTGCTACGTCTGTCTCTCTGTTACGTTATTGGCTTGTCCCCGACTATCCCTGTCTGCTCGTGACCCTTGACCTTCGGCTTGTCTTTCGTTATCCTTGTCTGCTTGTGGCCCTTGACTTTCAGCTTGTTATTCATTATTCTTATATCTCGTGCTGCTGCTTCCCCTCTTGTCCCCTTATCCTACGGGGCGTGAGCTAGGAGACTCTAGGGGCCGTGACCTGGACCCAGCCTGCAGCATAACATCCTCACCACTAGAGGCTCTGGAGAAGACCTGCTGGGTCTTAGACTCCGCGCCCTGGGGAATCTTGGCTCTAGCTTCCCATAGGATCCCGGTTGTGCTCCTCTGGTCCCGCTTTCCACAACCACCCAGTTTCCTATCCGCAGCAGTCAGCCATAGGGTTCACTACCTTGCGGTGCACTCCTGTCCCCCTACGGTGTGCATCTGTCACCTGGCCACAGGTGACCTGACAGTTTGATCAGCCATGAACCCGGCTGACATCCCGCTCCCCGCGGATGATCCATTGCAGAGCATAGTTTGCAGACTTGAAACCCAGGAATCGAATCAGACTCAGGTGATGCGATTCCTCCAGGATCTGGCTTCTCGCTTCGAGCAGCTTCAGGCCTCCTTGGGAACCCTGAATCCGCAACCTCAAATACAACCAGCGGCTGCACCTATTGCACCAGTCGCAGCCACACACTCACTACAACTGCCAGCTCCGTCCCGTTTCTCTGGGGACTCCAAGGCTTGCAGGGGGTTCCTTAGCCAATGCACAATTCATTTTGAGCTCCAGCCCCAAAACTTCCTGTCTGATCGGGCTAAGGTAGCCTATATCATTTCCCTCCTCTCTGGTGAAGCTTTAGCCTGGGCAGCCCCTCTGTGGGAACTGAATGATCCAGTGGTTTCTAGCCTGTCTGGCTTCTTGAAACTTTTTCGGAATATCTTCGAAGAACCGGCTCGTGTCTCTTCAGCGGCCAGCGCCCTTTTACGTCTCCGCCAAGAGTCTGCTTCTGTGGGACAGTATGCCCTTCATTTCCGCATACTGTCGGCTGAGTTGAGCTGGAACAATGAGGCCTTAGTCACAACTAGAGTTGAGCGGGTAGCTGGATATTCGGGTCCGGCGGGTTCGGCCGAACTTCGGAAAAAAGTTCGGATTCGGGACCGAACTTTAACCCGAACCCGGACCCGGACCCCATTGAAGTCAATGGGGACCCGGACTTCTGACGACTAAAAAGGCTCTAAAAAAGTAATGGAAAGGGCTAGAGGGCTGCAAATGGCAGCAAGATGTTGTTAAGAACATGGCAAGTGCTCTGCAAACAAATGTAGATAGGAAATAACTTAAAAGAACATAAAAAAAAATAAAAAATAAAAAAATATGCTGGAGGCCCCCTTTTCAGCAGAAGAGGTACAGGAAGTCATTAAGAACCTCAGAAACTCAACGGCACGATGCCACACATATGGTGGGAATGCCCCAGAATACGCCCTTTCTGGAATAAATTATTTAATTTAATGGATAAGCTAGTGGGAAAATAAAATACTTTGAAATAAAAATGTAGCGGGGTGCTAAATTTAAGGAAAGTGTTTGAGTGGTAAATAGGCTCAAATACCCTAATTCTGTAGGATTCATGGACCATTTTGTCCTCGGGGGACAGTATTGGTGTGCAGTTCCCTGCGGCCTACAGGTGGTGCCTTTTGTGTCCCCTCTTGGCAGTAGTACAGCGGGGCGGGGAACCTGCTGTGCATGCCAGGAGAGCATATAAAAGGGGCAGACCTTTGGCCTGGGGGCTGATGTCCAGTGGGGTCCGCGCCCAGGTGCCTTCGGCCTGGGTGCATGTGTTCCTGTTCCATCTCGGGCACCTTTAGCCCGGGGTGAGGTACTATCCTGGAGTTCTTGCTGCCCTGGGTATGGAGGCCTAGGGGCGGGAGTAAAGCCTGGAGTCCAGAGCCGCCTCGTGTAGGGGACCCTGTTCCAGGGAAGGGAGGATCATTCTGATGGACCGATGCGGGAGTCACGGTGAAGGAATGGTCTGTTGACTCCCTGGAGAGATGTCTTCCCCTTGATATGGGCTAGGTTCGTAGAAGGAGAAGCTCAAGGTCACCTTGACTGTATCAGAGGCCTTATTCAACCGGCCCGTGGCAGGGGCCTTATACACCCTGGTCTGTGGCTGAGACCAAAAGTTCTCCAGGCCCGTGGCAGGGGCCTTGTACACCCGGTCTGTGGCAGAGACCAACCTCAATGTCTGTGGCAGAGACCGTGCGCCAAAAACTGTTTGAGAAACCTAAGCAGTGAAGTGAATGTGCTACGTTTGTGCCTGGACCTCCTCCACACCTTAAGCTGTCCTGTTTCTTTGCTCTAACCTTTTCTATCTGAGTACAGTTTATTTTGCCATGAGAGAATAAGAGTTGGAGTTTCAGCTGGTGTGGACATTGACTTTACTGGCAATTAAAGGACTTGCCTCTACCTACAGTAGAGGTGAGAATCATCCTCTGGAGGAGTTTTGACTCCGGCTGTGGACACGGCCCGTCAAGTACACCGCTCAACCTCTTTATATAGGAGGATACGGGCTGGTAGTGCGGTGTGCCTTTCTCCCTCCTGCGAAGAGCCAACAACATAAAGGCAGGTAAGGGGGAAAGGATCTGTGCGCTACAAAAAAATAAAATAAAAATTTTAATCTTGGCCTAGCAGGACGAGGTCCATATGGAGTAGGAGGTTGAGGTGGCGGTGGATGTGGCTGTGTAGGTGGAAGCGGCGGTGGAGGAGGACGAGGTAGCCAACACTGGTTCAAAAATACAACAATGGCTGGGTAAGGCCGGTGATGTGTCGAATTCTGTCCCCTGTCGAATAGTGTCCGCCCTGTACTGCGCTTGCTGAGTATGTAGGACAAGGGGATTTCAAAAATCTCCCAAGACTAACGGCGCCTGCGTGTTGAGTTCAGGTGAAGGCCACACCATCCGTGGTTCAAGCCGAGCCAAGCAAGGCCGCGATCGAAGCGAGCCCGTGAGGGGCCCTGTTACTATGTGCTACCGTATGTCCTCTTGGATGGTGGGGCTTGAACCTGCACTCACAGCGCAGGCGCCGTTCATCTTCGGAGATTTTGTGAATCTCCTTGTCCTCTGTACTGCGCAAGCGCTGCGCCTGCGCAGTACGGGCCGGGCACAATCCGATGGCCGGACAGTTTTTGTCACAACACCGGTATACATGTCTATTCTGCACAAGGTACGGACAAGTCCTGTGGGATCCATGCCTGGTTCATTTTAATGAACGTGAGCTTGTCCACATTGGCTCTGGACAGGCGGCTGCGCTTGTCTGTGATAACGCCCCCTGCCATGCTAAATACACGTTCAGATAATACACTGGCTGCAGGGCAGGCCAGCACCTCCAAGGCATAAACGGCAAGCTCAGGCCATGTGCCCAATTTGGAGACCCAGAAGTTAAAGGGGGCAGACCCGTCATCCAGTACGTGTAGGCCTGTGGACACATACTGCTCAACCATGTTGGTGAAATGCTGCCTCCTGCTAAGACGTTCCATCTCAGCTGGTGGTGCTGGTTGTTGTGGCGTGCTGACAAAGCTTTTCCACATTTCGGCCATGCTAACCCTGCCTTCTGAGGTGCTGCCGGTGCCCCGGCTGCGTTGGCGACCTCTTCCTCCTCCTCTGCCTTCGCCTTGTGCTTCCACCGTACGCCCGCTGTCAGGTGGGAATGCCACCAGCAGCGCGTCTACCAGCGTGCGCTTGTACTCGCGCATCTTACGATCCCGCTCCAGTGAGGGAATTAAGGACGGTACGTTGTCCTTGTAACGGGGATCCAGCAGGGTGGCCACCCAGTAATCAGCACCAGTTAAAATGTGGGCAACTCGGCTGTCGTTGCGGAAACACTGCAGCATGTAATCGCTCATGTGTGCCAGGCTGCCCAGAGGCAAAGAAAAGCTGTCCTCTGTGGGAGGTGTATCGTCTGTGTCCTCTGTATCCCCCCAGCCACGCACCAGTAATGGCCACGAGCTGGTCTGAGTGCCACCCTGCTGTGAACATGGCTCCTCCTCCTCCTCCTCCTCCTCCTCCATCTCCTCCTCCACCTCGTCATCCTCCAGAACTGTGCCCTTTCTGCCGGACAATTGTGTACCTGGCGTTTGTTGGTGCAGGAACCCACCCTCGTAGCCACTTGTGAAAGACTGCCCTGAAAGCCTTTGAAATGATCCCGCTTCCTCCTCCTCCTCCTCATCCTCCTGTGCCACATCCTCTTCCATCATCGCACGAAGCGTTTTTTCAAGGAGGCATAGAACTGGGATAGTAACGCTGAGAACGGCGTCATTGGCACTGGCCATGTTGGTGGAGTACTCGAAACAGCGCAACAAGGCACACAGGTCTCGCATGGAGGCCCAGTTATTGGTGGTGAAGTGGTGCTGTTCCGCAGAGCGACTCACGCGTGATTGCTGCAGCTGAAACTCCACTATTGCCTGCTGCTGCTCGCACAGTCTGGCCAGCATGTGCAAGGTGGAGTTCCACCTTGTGGGCACGTCACATATGAGGCGGTGAGCTGGAAGGCCGAAGTTACGCTGCAGCGCTGACAGGCGAGCAGCAGCAGGGTGAGAACGCCGAAAGTGCGCACAGACAGCCCGCACTTTCTGCAGCAGCTCTGGCATATTGGGGTAATTTTTAAGGAACCTCTGGACCACCAAGTTCAGCACATGCGCCAGGCAAGGGATGTGCGTCAAACCGGCTAGACCCAGAGCTGCTACGAGATTTCGCCCATTATCGCACACCACCAGGCCGGGCTTGAGGCTCACTGACAGCAACCACTCATCGGTCTGTTGTTCCATGTCCCTCCACAACTCCTGCGCGGTGTGGGGATTTTCCCCCAAACAGGAAAGTTTTAAAACTGCCTGCTGTCGTTTACCCCTGGCTGTGCTGAAGTTGGTGGTGAAGGTGTTACGCTGAATGGATGAGGAGGCGGTAGAGGATGAGGAAGCGGAGAAGGAGGAGTTAGCAACAGGAGGCAAACTGAAGCGCCCTGCAATCCTCGGTGGTGGAAGGACATGCGCCAAACCGCTATCTGCCTCAGGCCCAGCAGCCACTGCATTTACCCAGTGTGCTGTTAGGGAGATATAACGTCCCTGACCGTGCTTACTGGTCCACGCATCCGTAGTTAGGTGGACCTTGCCACAGATGGCGTTGCGCAGTGCACACCTGATTTTGTCCCCCACCTGGTTGTGCAGGGAAGGGATGGCTCGCCTGGAAAAGTAGTGGCGGCTGGGCACGACGTACTGCGGGACAGCCAATGCCATCAGGCTTTTAAAACTCTGCGTCTCCACCAGACGGAATGACAGCATTTCAAAGGCCAGGAATTTTGAAATGCTGGCATTCAGGGCCAGGGATCGCGGGTGGCTAGGGGGGTACTTCCTCTTCCGCTCCAATGTTTGGGAGATAGAGAGCTGAACGCTTCCATGGGACATTGTGGAGATGGTCGGTGACCCAGGTGGTAGTGTTGCTGGCAGATCCTCTGTTTGCGGGGTGACAGGTGCCACTGTCACTACAGAGGTGGATGAAGAGGCCGAGACTGCAGCAGAAGAGGAAGCAGGAGGAGCCAGAGACCTTTCTTGGTTTCTGAGGTGTCTACTCCACTGCAGCTCGTGCTTTGCACTTAGATGCCTGGTCATGCAGCTTGTGCTCAGGTTGAGAACGTTTATGCCTCGCTTCAGGCTCTGATTGCACAGCGTGCAAACCACTCGTGTCTTGTCATCAACACACTGTGTGAAGAACTGCCACGCTAGGGAAGTCCTTGGACCTGGCTTTGGTGTGCTCGGTCCCTTGCTGCGTTGGGCAGTAGCAGATGTACTGTCTAGGGGACGAATGCTCCGTTTTTGCACCCTGCTCCCTCTTCTGCTGTGCTGGTGGCTCTGTGCGACCACCGCCTCTTCCTCCGAACTACACTGGTCACCTGCATAACGTTGATTCCATGTGGGGTCGAGGACCTCATCGTCCTCCACATCATCTTCCACCCAGTCTTCACCCCTGCCCTCCATGTCTGTCTGCACAATTGCGAAAGCAGCAGCAGTTGGCACCTGTGTTTCGTCATCATCCGAGACGTGCTGCGATGGTCCTCCCATGTACCCATCATGAAACATAAGTGGTTGGGCATCGGTGCACTCAATCTCTTCCACTTCTGGGGCAGGGCTAGGTGGATGGCCCTGGGAAACCCTGCTAACAGAGTCATCGAAAAGCAGAAGAGACTGCTGCATGATTTGGGGCTCAGACTGCTTGGCTGATTTGCAAGGGGGTGAGGTGAAAGACTGATGGACATGGGCTTCAGGTGCCAACTCTGATCTTTCAGCAGAAGAGTGGGTGGGAGACAATGTGAAGGAACCCGAGGCACTGTCAGCAACCCAATCTACTATCGCCTGTACTTGTCCTGGCCTAAACATTGGTACAGCCTCATTAGGCGCGACAAAATACCGCCGCAGGCTCGGTCGCCTATTCGCACCTGAGGAAGGTGTTTCACTTGTGCGTGTAGCTGGCACAGATCCACCACGTCCTCTCCCTGCAACAGGAGCTCCACCAGCAGCACCACGACCGGGGCCACCACGTCCCTTTGACCTTCCCCTCATATTTTCCAAATTTAGGATCTTGCCCTAAATGGCGTTTTTTGGAAGACCACAACACACCCACAGTACGTAATGGCTGAAACGCACAGCTACAGAACTGCAGAAAATGCTATTCAAAAAAAAAAAGGTTGTTTTTTTTAGTATAGCACAGTACAAGGAAAATATATAGAAATTGTTTTTTTACACACACCTCCAGATGTGTATTTCACACTGCAAAATATTTTCTGTGGCCCTAAATGGCGTTTTTTGCCAGACCACAACACACCCACAGCACGTAACCGCTGAATCGCACAGCTACAGAAAATGTTATTCAAAAAAAAAGGTTGTTTTTTTTAGTATAGCACAGTACAAGGAAAATATATAGAAATTGTTTATTTTACACACCTCCACATGTGTATTTCACACTGCAAAATATTTTCTGTGGCCCTAAATGGCGTTTTTTGGAAGAGCACAACACAACCACAGTATTTAACCACTGAATCACACAGCTATAGAAGTGCAGAGAATGCTATTCAAAAAAAATGTTGTTTTTTTTAGTATAGCACTGTACAATATATAGAAATTGTTTATTTTACACACCTCCACATGTGTATTTCACACTGCAATTTATTTTCTGTGGCCCTAAATGGCGTTTTTTGCAAGAGCACAACACAACCACAGTATTTAACCACTGAATCGCACAGCTATAGAAGTGCAGAGAATGCTATTCAAAAAAAATGTTTTTTTTTTTTAGTATAGCACTGTACAATATATAGAAATTGTTTATTTTACACACCTCCACATGTGTATTTCACACTGCAATTTATTTTCTGTGGCCCTAAATGCCGTTTTTTGCAAGAGCACAACACAACCACAGTATTTAACCACTGAATCGCACAGCTATAGAAGTGCAGAGAATGCTATTCAAAAAAAATGTTGTTTTTTCACACACCTCCAGATATGTATTTCACACTGCAAAATATTTTCTGTGGCCCTAAATGGCGTTTTTTGCAAGAGCACAACACAACCATAGTATTTAACCACTGAATCGCACAGCTATAGAAGTGCAGAGAATGCTATTCAAAAAAAATTTTGTTTTTTTTAGTATAGCACTGTACAATATATAGAAATTGTTTATTTTACACACCTCCACATGTGTATTTCACACTGCAATTTATTTTCTGTGGCCCTAAATGGCGTTTTTTGCAAGAGCACAACACAACCACAGTATTTAACCACTGAATCGCACAGCTATAGAAGTGCAGAGAATGCTATTCAAAAAAAATGTTGTTTTTTTTAGTATAGCACTGTACAATATATAGAAATTGTTTATTTTACACACCTCCACATGTGTATTTCACACTGCAATTTATTTTCTGTGGCCCTAAATGGCGTTTTTTGCAAGAGCACAACACAACCACAGTATTTAACCACTGAATCGCACAGCTATAGAAGTGCAGAGAATGCTATTCAAAAAAAATGTTTTTTTTTTTTAGTATAGCACTGTACAATATATAGAAATTGTTTATTTTACACACCTCCACATGTGTATTTCACACTGCAAAATATTTTCTGTGGCCCTAAATGGCGTTTTTTGCAAGAGCACAACACAACCACAGTATTTAACCACTGAATCGCACAGCTATAGAAGTGCAGAGAATGCTATTCAAAAAAAATGTTGTTTTTTTTAGTATAGCACTGTACAATATATAGAAATTGTTTATTTTACACACCTCCACATGTGTATTTCACACTGCAAAATATTTTCTGTGGCCCTAAATGGCGTTTTTTGCAAGAGCACAACACAACCACAGTATTTAACCACTGAATCGCACAGCTATAGAAGTGCAGAGAATGCTATTCAAAAAAAATGTTGTTTTTTTTAGTATAGCACTGTACAATATATAGAAATTGTTTATTTTACACACCTCCACATGTGTATTTCACACTACAATTTATTTTCTGTGGCCCTAAATGGCGTTTTTTGCAAGAGCACAACACAACCACAGTATTTAACCACTGAATCGCACAGCTATAGAAGTGCAGAGAATGCTATTCAAAAAAAATGTTGTTTTTTCACACACCTCCAGATATGTATTTCACACTGCAAAATATTTTCTGTGGCCCTAAATGGCGTTTTTTGCAAGAGCACAACACAACCACAGTATTTAACCACTGAATCGCACAGCTATAGAAGTGCAGAGAATGCTATTCAAAAAAAATGTTTTTTTTTTTTAGTATAGCACTGTACAATATATAGAAATTGTTTATTTTACACACCTCCACATGTGTATTTCACACTGCAATTTATTTTCTGTGGCCCTAAATGCCGTTTTTTGCAAGAGCACAACACAACCACAGTATTTAACCACTGAATCGCACAGCTATAGAAGTGCAGAGAATGCTATTCAAAAAAAATGTTGTTTTTTCACACACCTCCAGATATGTATTTCACACTGCAAAATATTTTCTGTGGCCCT
Source organism: Rana muscosa (assembly GCA_029206835.1). NCBI lineage: Eukaryota > Metazoa > Chordata > Amphibia > Anura > Ranidae > Rana > Rana muscosa. The sequence continues at coordinate 405,845,194 of CM055122.1, forward strand.
AAATGGCGTTTTTTGCAAGAACACAACACAACCATAGTATTTAACCACTGAATCGCACAGCTATAGAAGTGCAGAGAATGCTATTCAAAAAAAAATTTGTTTTTTTTAGTATAGCACTGTACAATATATAGAAATTGTTTATTTTACACACCTCCACATGTGTATTTCACACTGCAATTTATTTTCTGTGGCCCTAAATGGCGTTTTTTGCAAGAGCACAACACAACCACAGTATTTAACCACTGAATCGCACAGCTATAGAAGTGCAGAGAATGCTATTCAAAAAAAAATTTGTTTTTTTTAGTATAGCACTGTACAATATATAGAAATTGTTTATTTTACACACCTCCACATGTGTATTTCACACTGCAATTTATTTTCTGTGGCCCTAAATGGCGTTTTTTGCAAGAGCACAACACAACCACAGTATTTAACCACTGAATCGCACAGCTATAGAAGTGCAGAGAATGCTATTCAAAAAAAATTTTGTTTTTTTTAGTATAGCACTGTACAATATATAGAAATTGTTTATTTTACACACCTCCACATGTGTATTTCACACTGCAATTTATTTTCTGTGGCCCTAAATGGCGTTTTTTGTAAGAGCACAACACAACCACAGTATTTAACCACTGAATCGCACAGCTATAGAAGTGCAGAGAATGCTATTCAAAAAAAATTTTGTTTTTTTTAGTATAGCACTGTACAATATATAGAAATTGTTTCTTTTACACACCTCCACATGTGTATTTCACACTGCAAAATATTTTCTGTGGCCCTAAATGGCGTTTTTTGGAAGAGCACAACACAACCACAGTATATAACCGCTGAATCGCACAGCTGCAGAGAATGCTATTCAAAAAAAAGTTTTTTTTTTTTTTTTAGTATAGCATAGTACAAGAAAAATATATAGAAATTGGTTATTTCACACAACTAGAGATATACACTGCAAAATATTTTTTTTGCCCAAAAATAGGTCTTTTTTGCGCACAACAAAGTGCCTTTTTTTTTTTGCAACAGCACAATAAAGTGCCTTTTTTTTTTTGGGGCCCAAAAATGGGTCTTTTTAGCAAAAGCACAATAAAGTGCCTTTTTTTTTATTTTTTATTTTTTTCTGACCGAAATAGGTCTTTTAGCAAGAGCACAATACAGCCACAGTATGGAATAGGTGTATCACTCAACGTAATGCAGTGCTGGTGCACTGAGCTTGCAACACAAACAGATAAACCTATGCAGATCGCTGAGCTATTATATCTCTCAATCTGGACTCCTATCTAAATCTCTCTCCCTGAAAGCACAAACAGGATCCTGCCCCTACACTACACTACACTACACTGTCTCCCTATCTTTTCTATCAGTAGATTGCAGAATCAGGACTAACTCCTATCATATAATTCTCTCCCTCACAGCAACAGCAGCCAGGATCCTTTCCCTACACTGTTTAAAAGCAGAGTGACGATCTGTGCTGTGTGCCTCTTTCTTATATAGAAGCTGGTCACATGCTGGGTCACATGTTGCACTGACCAATCACAGCCATGCCATTAGTAGGCATGGCTATGATGGCTTCTAAGAGCACACCAGCTAATCAAATGGTGATTGGCTGGCCCCTGAAGCATTTCTAACTGCGCCATTAAATTCCCGAATCCGAACCCGAACCCGGACTTTAGCGCAAAATCCGGGTCCGGGTCCGGGGTCGGGAAAACGCCAAAATTCGGTACGGACCCGAACTTTACAGTTCGGGTCCGCTCAACACTAGTCGCAACCTTTTTGCATGGCCTGTCTGATAGAGTGAAGGATGAATTAGCAGGAAGAACCATCCCCACTGATCTGGCCGGCGTTATCTCCTTGTGTAACCAGATCGATATTCGCTTTCAGGAGAGGACCTTAGAAAAGCAACGCCAGCACTCCTTGGTTCTTAGTCAGCCTGAGCTCCCCTCTCTTCGACCCGTAGAGCATCTCCTACCAGCTGAGGAACCCATGCAGCTGGGTCGGACCAGGCTATCCCCCGAGGAACGTGCTAGGCGCAGAACTCTTGGTCTGTGTCTTTACTGTGGGGGCAAAGGTCATTTTCGTGACACTTGCTCTCTTTGTCCAGAAAAACGTTCGGGTCCACTTCATCTGGAAAGTGGAGTATTGGACCCAGAAATATCACCTTCCCCTTCTCGTCTTCTGCTTTCTGTGTTCCTTCATGTTGGTGCTTCTTCTCATTCGGTCTCAGCATATCTGGATTCCGGAGCCGCTGGTAATTTCATGGACTGGGAAATCGCATCGTCCATGAGACTTACTCTTTTGCCCCTCACCACGCCATTGGTGGTCTTGGCGATTGATGGTACTGTTCTCCCAGGGGGACCTATCCGCTTCCAGACCCTCCCTGTTAAGATGTCGGTAGGGACACTCCACCAGGAGTGGATATCCTTCCTTATCTTACCCAAGGCCTCAACACCTATAATTTTGGGTCTCCCATGGTTACAGCTCCATTCTCCTCATGTGGACTGGACTACTGGACAGATCCTGGCTTGGGGTCCCTCCTGTTCCTCGTCCTGCCTACCCAAGGTTGCCCCCTGTGAACCTGAGCCGGTCATTCATTCCAGGTTGCATAACCATTTACATTTCTCTGTCCCTAACCACCCTTGGACGCACAGCCAGGCTAGCTTGTCTACAAGTCCTGCAGTCGCTACGTCTTGCGATGCGATTCAGGTAGGCGCTACACCTGACTCAGCTATTCACTCTGCCTCTGTACTAGTTATGCCAGTCCAGCCCATGCCCAGTGAGCCTCCTACTTTTTCTTGTTCAGGACATTCTGCTTGTCCTTCAGCTATTCAGATTGACTCCTGTGACATGTCACCTTCTAACCAACCTGACTTCAGGGTTCCACTGACATCTGCCCAGTCTGATGGTCCTGTGCAAGATGACCAGTTCTCCTTTAAGGGTCTAGGGGACCCTCCTCAGATTCCTGTTGATCCTCTCATGCCCTTGCTTATTCCTAGAGAGCCTTTGGTCCTCAATAGATCTTCTTGTCATCTCCCTACCTCGTTTTCGGTCCCTGAGGATAATCTTAAGTACGAGGTTAGACAAGTTCTGGATTCTCGGCTCTGCAGAGGCATTCTTCAGTACCTTGTGCATTGGAGAGGTTTTGGTCCTGACGAGGCGTCTTGGATCGCTGCATCTGATGTCGCTGCACCTCATCTGTTGAAGAGGTTTCATCTGAGATTTCCCTTTAAGCCTGGGCCCAGGCGGGGGAGGGCCCAGAAGAGGGAGGGTACTGTCATGGATATGCAGTAGTGTTTGTCTGTCAGCTTACCTTCCTTCCCATGTGTTCATCTTAGAGGCCAGAACCCTTTCACCTGGCTTCCTTTATAATCTCCTCCCAGCCTGACTCCACTCCAGGCCCTATCACAGAACACTATATTAACCTGTGCACTGCAAGCCTGCTTTGCTGATCAACGTGTTTGTTAGGCATTGTGTGTTTGGGTTCCTGCCTGCCGTGTGCTACGTCTGTCTCTCTGTTACGTTATTGGCTTGTCCCCGACTATCCCTGTCTGCTCGTGACCCTTGACCTTCGGCTTGTCTTTCGTTATCCTTGTCTGCTTGTGGCCCTTGACTTTCAGCTTGTTATTCGTTATTCTTATATCTCGTGCTGCTGCTTCCCCTCTTGTCCCCTTATCCTACGGGGCGTGAGCTAGGAGACTCTAGGGGCCGCGACCTGGACCCAGCCTGCAGCATAACATCCTCACCACTAGAGGCTCTGGAGAAGACCTGCTGGGTCTTAGACTCTGCGCCCTGGGGAGTCTTGGCTCTAGCTTCCCATAGGATCCCGGTTGTGGTCCTCTGGTCCCGCTTTCCACAACCACCCAGTTTCCTATCCGCAGCAGTCAGCCATAGGGTTCACTACCTTGCGGTGCACTCCTGTCCCCCTATGGTGTGCATCTGTCACCTGGCCACAGGTGACCTGACACCCGCTGGTACCTTTTCCCATCATTGAGGTCCCCTTTGAGAGGATCGCAATGGATTTGGTAGGTCCGATAATGAAGTCCGCTAGGGGGCACCAGTACATCTTGGTTATAATGGACTATGCCACCCGTTAACCAAAAGCGATTCCTCTCCGAAATACCTCGGCCAAAACCATAGCCAAAGAGCTATCTCTTGTTTTTAGCCGTGTGGGTATTTGTAAGGAACTGCTTACGGACCAAGGTACACCCTTTATGTCCCGGGTTATGAAAGAGCTGTGCAAGTTGTTCAAAGTGACACAATTGCGTACATCTGTGTATCACCCCCAAACAGATGGGTTGGTTGAAAGATTCAACAAAACTCTAAAACAAATGTTAAAGAAGGTGGTGGATAAAGATGGAAAGGATTGGGACTGTCTAATTCCCTATTTAATGTTTGCTATTAGGGAGGTACCCCAATCCTCTACGGGTTTCTCACCCTTTGAGTTACTCTATGGGAGACACCCAAGAGGGCTGTTGGATATCGCCAAGGAAACTTGGGAAAGTGAGAGTTCTCCCCACAGGAGTGTGATTGAGCATGTCGCCCTGATGCAAGATAGAATTGCACAGGTAATGCCAATTGTAAAGGAACATTTGGCCCAAACGCAGTTGGCACAGCAGAGAGTGTACAACCGTGGAGCCAAGACCCGGACCTTTTCCCCGGGGGATAAGATATTGGTACTTGTCCCTACGGTTGAAAGCAAGTTTCTCGCCAAATGGCAAGGCCCCTACGAGATAATGGAAAAAGTGAGCGAAGTGAATTACAAGGTCAGACAATCAGGAAGGCGAAAGCCCGAACAGATCTATCACATTAATCTGTTGAAAGCCTGGAGGGATAGGGAATCCCTAGTCGCAGAAACTTTGTCACCAGCTCAGTCTGATTGCGTGATTCCTGAGGTTGGAATAGCAGTCACCTTGTCAAACCCCCAACAACAGGAGGTTAAGGAGTTTGTGCTTCGCAACAAGGAGGTTTTCTCTGAGCTGCCAGGACAAACGTATGGGGTAGAGCATGATATTATTACCCCGCCCGGTGAAAGGGTGAAGCTAAAACCCTATCGGATCCCAGAGGCCTGACGGGAGGCAATACGTGAGGAAGTACAGAAAATGCTTAAGTTAGGGGTGATAGAGGAATCCCAAAGTGATTGGTCAAGTCCCATAGTGTTAGTGCCTAAACCGGAAGGGAGCTGGCAATTTTGTAACGATTTCCGACAACTGAACAAAGTTACAAAATTTGACACCTACCCCATGCCACAGATAGATGAGTTGGTCGACCGGTTGGGAACAGCCCGATACATGACAACTCTTGATCTCACCAAAGGGTATTGGCAAATTCCCCTGGCCAAGTCGGCCAAGGAGAAAAACGCATTTGTAACCCCAGACGGGGCGTTCCAATATAAAAGAATGCCGTTTGGTTTACAGAATGCGCCGGCAACATTCCAGCGGAAAATGGACCAGATACTGAGGCCCCATCAGAAGTATGCTGTGGCTTACCTAGATGATGTAATTATCTATAGCACAGATTGGGCCTCACATCTGCCAAAAGTGCAAGCAGTCCTAGACTCTATCCGGGAAGCTGGGTTTACGGCCAACCCCAAGAAGTGTACCATTGGACAGGAGGAGGCCAAGTATCTTGGGTACACCATTGGGAGGGGAGTAATAAAACCCCAAGTCAATAAAGTCGAGGCCATACAGAATTGGCCGCGTCCCAACAGCAAGAAGCAGGTACGAGCCTTTCTGGGAATCGCTGGTTATTATCGGTGATTCATTTCCCACTTTGCTTCTCAGGCTGTGCCCCTAACCAACCTGACAAAAGGGAAGGAGTCTGTCATGGTTAAATGGACCCCAGAGGCTGAGGCAGCATTTCAATTCTTAAAAAAAGCCTTATGTAGCCAGCCAGTGTTGTACTCACCAGACTTCTCTAGGGACTTTGTCGTACAAAGTGATGCATCCGACGTTGGGTTAGGAGCAGTATTGTCCCAGGTCTGGAACGGGGAAGAGCACCCAGTCATTTACCTCAGCAGGAAATTTACGTCCCATGAGGTAAATTACGCCACGATTGAGAAGGAGTGTTTAGCAGTGAAGTGGGCTCTAGATTCCCTTTGGTACTATCTGCTAGGTAGGCACTTTGACATGATTACTGATCACGCTCCTTTAAAGTGGATGGCTCAAAACAAAGAGACAAATAGAAGAGTCAATTGGTGGTTCCTGGCCCTACAGGAATTCAACTTTACGGTAAAGCATCGCCCTGGCGTTCAAATGGGGAATGTGGATGCTTTGTCTCGAGTACATGCATGCCTGATTGCTTGTGTTCCAACCCCAAGGTTAAAACAAGAGGGGGGGTATGTGACAGCATGCAGGTAAAATCACCAGGTTGCATCCAGGATGGAAGGTATATATGTCCTAGATTCAGGCTTTATGCCGATTTATACCACTAGGGGGAGTGCGGGGTGTCTTGCAGGGGAAGAGTTAATGAGCCCAGCTGAAGTAAGTGGGCTCGTTAGGGCCTCTACAAGAACTCCCAGCATGCTAAGGGAGATGCTCCATCCTGGAACCAGTTCTGTGTTGTGCAAGACTGGGGAGCGTGTTTCTGTCCTGTGCGGTGAGACAAAGCCTGTGTGGCTAAGAACTTCTAAAAACAGGGAGGTAGGGGCTGGGGCAGCACAAGACTGCACCTAGTTGTCAGACAGGGAACCTACGTGTGTAGTAAGCGGTCAAGCTGACCAGGATTTATTTTTTATGTTTCTTTTTGTTTTGCTGTTTTTCTCTTGTAAATAGTTTAAATAAACCGCACCTTTTGTTTTTGCAACTACAAACTCTGTCTGCTGTGCCTGTTTTTGTGTGGTAAACCCATCCAGGGGGTCACACACACCCGCTGCCGAGCTAACCCCCTCACAATATATATATATATATGTAGCGGGGTCCTCAAATTGATGGGATACACCTGGGCAATAGTGTAACCCAGGTGTATAATTGTGTTAGGATTCAGACCCCTTTTTGGTTCGTGGAGGATTGGAGGATGTAATATTCTCCTTTGCCTGTGGGTGGCGTAGTACCCACAGGCTTCAGGTAGAATCATCCCCTGCAGTGCTCCCTGTTTGGTCTCTTCCCGGAGATGGTATGGCTGGGGCGGGGAACCCGCCGGGCCATTGATGGGAGGAGATAAAAGGGGGAGACGCCCTTGCCACGAGGTTCTTGCGGAGAAGGAGGTCCTCGGAGGAGGAGGGTTGCGGTCTGCACCCAGGGCCCTTAGGCCTGGGTGCGGGAGATCCAGGAGTCTGGTCCAGGTGCCCATGGCCTGGTCCGGAGTCATGTTGGCGTCCATCCCAGGCACCTTTAGCCTGGGGTGAGGTACTATCGAGGAGGCCTGGGGCCCAGTACCTTCGACTGGGTCCCGCTAGAGTGGACTGTCCGAGGGTCCCTGAGCGGAGGGACTCGTACCTGAGGTGAGGAGGCCGGGGAGGTTACCCACTGGAGACCCGGAGCAGCACCAACCCGGTGACAGTGGGCCTCTGGGAACTCTCTTGGGAGGACACATCCCCCTGATAGGGGCCACAGCGCATCGAAGAGGGCTCCATTGCTGTTCATAGGGGTTGCTGGAAGAGACCCCATCCTTCCTGTTCTGTAACAGCCGGATTGGCTTAGGCGCCGCTGGTCATAGTATAGTGGCATAGAACTGAAACGTTAGGAAGTGCCTTGATCTGCTCATCCCACCGTTGGCAAGGTTATAGGTCCCAACCAGTCTGCTGTTAAAAGAGCTGTTTATCGTGCTTTGCTATTGGAGTGCCAAATAAACAAGTGTTGGACCTTTCTCCGGTGTGTGAACTCCAGTTACTGGAAGCAGAGGGGAGGCTGGTGAGCTTGCAATTACAGACTCAGTGCATTCACAGAACACATTGGCCCGAGGAAACATCAGGAAGTGGCCTTCACCTCCCTATTGTAATGGGGAGGACATGGGCCGTGGCGCATCTCACTCTCACAACTCAGAAACCCCTAGACATGAGTTGGTGTGTAACAGATGAAGAAGTTGGAGAGAGGGTGAGGCCGCTACACGTGGGGGCTCGTGAGTCCGGGATACAGTGTGTTCTAAAGATGGACTTGAGAATGTCTACATTTGAACTTTGCTGCCCAGAGGAGTTCCGAGCAGATCGGCCAAATTACTGGCCAAAGTGCGTCCCTGCTCGGAGTTGTGGAAATGACCCTAACACGGGAAAGGCCCATGCGGAGGAGCGGAAAAAGGGAGAGGTCCAGCCGTGTGACGTACTGCACGTGGGGACTGTTAACGCACTGCGCCACGAGGCACCCCATGGCGACATCGTTCGTGGGCGGAGTCAAGAGGAAGCCCGCGAAAATGTACAGCTCATGGGAGGAGTCTGGCCAAGTGTGGGGATACACGTGGAGACTCCGGCGCGGGGTCAGTGCATGATGGAGCAGCAGACAGTCGGGATGACCTCAAGTGCCCCGTGGATTATGGTTCCTCACCCCACGAGAATGACTTCCTTTGCTGCCCCCATCACAGACACGGGGATAAGACTTAGGCCCCGAGGGCGGTTGGCTCTGTACACTTGCAGAGACACGGAGGCCCTCGGTGTGATCTGTCCCGGCTGCTCGGGACTGGTGGTCACCCTGAAGCCATTCGGGCGATGTGAGGAGTGCAGAGAATTCCTTTTTGAGGTCGAGTCGTCCACAGCAAGGCCCCGGGCCCTTCGCCTCAACCACCTCACGGGTACCGCTACTCCGGAAGGGGAGATCAAGGCCTTTGTCGAGGTTCCTGTGCGCGCTGACCAGGGCGATGGACTGCCCAACAGAGAAAAATCCGAGGATGCTGCCTCGGTCGCCACAAGTTCCCTGCTTCCACCACCGAAGAGGAAAGTTGGCCTAGTACAGGCATCCTATGGACGTGGTCGAGCTTCACCCCGCTGCTTGCCTGGCCTGGATGGCGCCGGTCGAGATGGAAGTCCCGGACATCCCAGTCTTCTACAAGGGTCAGGTGAGCCAGGGGCTGGGACTGTGGTGGTGGTTGGAGGTGTCGGGGGCCCATTGGAGGTGGAACCCCCCAGGGAAGATGATTCTGTGTCCACGGGTAGATATCTGCCTGCGGAGATGTATGACACCTCCGACCTAGAGTCGCTGTCTGACTGCGGAGACGATGGCGAGATAGACGAACTGTTCAGCCGCAAGGGCTGGGATAAAAAACCACTTCTTGCTTCCCGTGCGGTACGGGATTCGCCTATGTACACAGGAGATAGCACGCCTCGGGTGGAAGACCCGCAGCTTGCGAGGGAGCCTACCCCTCCACCTGTGTCCTCACCTACTGTTACCCCACCTACTTTGGTTGTGGGGATACCCCGCGCTTCTGTGAGAGCGCCGAAAGTCAGTTCCAGGGAGCTGGTAAAGGCACCTCGGCATCCAGAAGCTATTGTGCTGCCTGGAACTGGAGAGAAAGCCACTATGCCACCTTTGGCCCGCTTGCAGAGACTGTTTTGCCACAAAGTAGCTCGGGAATATGGGTGGGAGTACCCGTATCTACCCCGGGACTTGCTGTATGAGGTGGAAGTCTGGAGAACAAGATGGTATGACGAGTTTGTGTGGGACAAGTTGAAGGTGCCCCATGCTCGCAGGTACCTGGAATGTGTGCCGGCAGTGTCTAAGAGGTTTGAGGACTGCAAAGCTGAATGGAAATTGGGGCGCCATATCCATGCTGACAAGATAGTCATTTGCAGAAGAGAAGGAGAAGATGTCGAGTATTCGATAGAGGCATTTGACAAACACCTGAAACCCCTGTACCTGCCGGATCCAAAGTTTTACTTATAGGAGAAAAGAACTCCTGTTTATTTATTTTGTGCACTTGAACTTTCTGGAAGAGCCATTCCCAGACACGCAGGACTGTGCCCTGCTTTTGTTTTTGTTTGGGCTTTTCTTTTTCTCGTTGGAGACTTGGGGACTGTTGTGTTTTCGTGTTTCCCCTTTTCTTCATGTGCCAAAGGCAAGGACATTTGGGAATAGTGGCAGAGTAGGGAAAGCTGGAAGAACGAAGATTCGTTGAGCGTCATGACCGCGGCGTTGTCACCAGGTGGCAGTGTTGCGCAACAAATGTTTGAAAATATTTCACCCACACATCACCTTGCTTGTTGGAGTGAGTGGGTCTCTCGGCTGACGGGCCCACTCATCCCAAATGACACAAAATTATGTTAGGATGTTGTTTTTTTCTTTCCCCTGCAGGAGAATCGTCAATCAAGACCATTGAGAGTGGGTGGCTCTTAGACAGTGTGGGAGAGGGGTTGTGATTATGCAGATGTTAAAAATGTTTTATGACATAAGTTGTTTTATATGTTCCCCATTCCCTGAGCAGGTCTTGGCACTTGGGAAAAAAATTTAGAGGAATTGCTTCAGGGGTTTCACTCCATGCCACCACTTTATGGGAGGTATGGGTGTGCACCTGACGCTGGGGACCAGCGTCAAATTACAGGGGGGAGTGTGTAGCGGGGTCCTCAAATTGATGGGATACACCTAGGCAATAGTGTAACCCAGGTGTATAATTGTGTTAGGATTCAGACCCCTTTTTGGTTCGTGGAGGATTGGAGGATGTAATATTCTCCTTTGCCTGTGGGTGGCGTAGTACCCACAGGCTTCAGGTAGAATCATCCCCTGCAGTGCTCCCTGTTTGGTCTCTTCCCGGAGATGGTATGGCTGGGGCGGGGAACCCGCCGGGCCATTGATGGGAGGAGATAAAAGGGGGAGACGCCCTTGCCACGAGGTTCTTGCGGAGAAGGAGGTCCTCGGAGGAGGAGGGTTGCGGTCTGCACCCAGGGCCCTTAGGCCTGGGTGCGGGAGATCCAGGAGTCTGGTCCAGGTGCCCATGGCCTGGTCCGGAGTCATGTTGGCGTCCATCCCAGGCACCTTTAGCCTGGGGTGAGGTACTATCGAGGAGGCCTGGGGCCCAGTACCTTCGACTGGGTCCCGCTAGGGTGGACTGTCCGAGGGTCCCTGAGCGGAGGGACTCGTACCTGAGGTGAGGAGGCCGGGGAGGTTACCCACTGGAGACCCGGAGCAGCACCAACCCGGTGACAGTGGGCCTCTGGGAACTCTCTTGGGAGGACACATCCCCCTGATAGGGGCCACAGCGCATCGAAGAGGGCTCCATTGCTGTTCATAGGGGTTGCTGGAAGAGACCCCATCCTTCCTGTTCTGTAACAGCCGGATTGGCTTAGGCGCCGCTGGTCATAGTATAGTGGCATAGAACTGAAACGTTAGGAAGTGCCTTGATCTGCTCATCCCACCGTTGGCAAGGTTATAGGTCCCAACCAGTCTGCTGTTAAAAGAGCTGTTTATCGTGCTTTGCTATTGGAGTGCCAAATAAACAAGTGTTGGACCTTTCTCCGGTGTGTGAACTCCAGTTACTGGAAGCAGAGGGGAGGCTGGTGAGCTTGCAATTACAGACTCAGTGCATTCACAGAACACATTGGCCCGAGGAAACATCAGGAAGTGGCCTTCACCTCCCTATTGTAATGGGGAGGACATGGGCCGTGGCGCATCTCACTCTCACAACTCAGAAACCCCTAGACATGAGTTGGTGTGTAACAGATGAAGAAGTTGGAGAGAGGGTGAGGCCGCTACATATATATATATATATATATATATATATTGTGACAGCAGGAAGGTAAAGTCACCTGGTTGCATCCAGGGGGGTAGATATATTTCGCCCAGATTCAGGCTTTACGCCGACTTATACAACTAGGTGGAGAGTTGTATAAGGCTAGTGGGCTCATGGATGACTCATACCTCTAGGGAGAGTGTGGGGCGTCGTACAGACAGGGAGTTGATGAGACCAGCTGAAGCTTGTCAGCTCATTTAGGCCTCTATAAGAACTCCCAGCTTCATTAGATGTTAGCTCATGCCTGGAACCAGACCTGTGTGGACTGTCTAGGGAGAGTGAACCCCTGTGCGGTGAGACAAAGCCTGTGTGGCTATTTGCTTGGACATTTAAAACCAGGGACTTAGGGACTAGGACAGCACTAGGCTGATCCCAGTTGTTAGTTAGGAAACCTGTATGTTTAGTCAGAGGTCAACTTGACCAGGATTTATTTTGGTTATGTTTCTTTTGCTTTGCTGTGTTTTGTCACTGTAAATAGAAAATAAACCGCACCTTTTTGATTTTGAAAACCACAACCTCCGTTTGCTGGGCCTGTTTTGTGTGGGGAGCCCATCCCGGGGGTCACACACACCCGCTGCCGAGCTAACCCCCTCACAGTTGGTGGAGAACCAGTGGCAGTTTTTTTTTAAGCCAGCATGGAGGAGATACTGAAACAGCTGGCTCTAGCAAATGCCAATCAACAGCAGACAAATGCAGGTTTGCAAAGGAGCCTTGCAGCCCAGCAGCAAGCTCATCAACAGAGCCTTGCAGCCCAGCAGCAAGCTCACCAACAGAGTCTGGAAGCTCAGCAACAAGCCCAGCAGCAATCTGAGGCCCGCTTCATAGACCTGTTACAGAAGCAAGAGCAGAGACTACAACAAATGGAAGCAGTAATGCAGCAACGTCCGCAGACCAGTGAGGAAAGCCGTCCCACTAATACCGCGTCCTTTGGGGTGAGTCGTTTATTGACAAAAATGACTGGAGAGGATGATCCAGAGGTATTTTTGACCACATTTGAAAGGACCGCTGAAAGAGAAAAGTGGCCTGAGGAGCAGTGGGCTGGACTGGTGGCTCCTCTGTTAACTGGTGAATCGCAGAAAGCTTACTATGACCTAGAGCCTAACCAAGCAAAAGACTATGTGATGCTAAAAGCTGAAATTTTGGCAAGGCTGGGTGTCACCCAGGCTGTCCGGGCTCAGCGTGTGCATAACTGGACTTTCCAGCTTGGAAAACCCCCCAGGTCTCAAATGTATGATCTCATTCACCTGAGCAGAAAGTGGCTACAGCCAGAGACTTTGTCCGCACCAAAGATTGTGGAACGTGTTGTAATGGATCGGTTTTTGAGAGCTCTTCCTACTGCCATCCAAAAGTGGGTAAGCCATGGAGACCCAGAGACGGCCGATGGTCTTGTGGATCGTGTGGAGAAATACTTGGCTACAGAGAACCTGACGGCCTCTTCCAGAGACACTCGGACTTTCCACCCTAAGACCAGACCATCCCCAGGGGCGGATAAGAGGATTCCAAGGGGTGAGGGTGGAGAGAGTGAGAGGGTGGGAGCTCTACCCCAAGTTTGGCGAGAACAGCCTGGGAAATCAGCGGCTCAAGAGGCGGCAAGAAGGATCGTTTGCTACCGCTGCTGGCAAGCGGGACATATTGCAGCCAATTGCCCGGTTGTGGAGGAACCCATGCAGTGTGACTTTCTGACGGGCAGACGTCAGTCGCTGTGTGCGACAGTCGCATGCACTGCCATTCGAGGAACTGAGAAACATTTATGCAAAATGTGTGTTAATGGTAGAAATGTTGTGGTATTGCTGGATTCAGGTAGCCTTGTGACCCTGATAAAGGCTGAGTTAGTTAAAACAGAGGTCTCTGGGAATAGCAAGGTAGCTGTTATTTGTGTGCATGGGGACACCCGAGAGTATCCAGTGACTACAGTGTGTTTCGAGACCCCCAAAGGTACCCTCTCTCATCCAGTGGGCTTAGTATCTCAGTTACCGCATGACGCCATTGTGGGAAGGGATTTTCCGAAGTTCTGGGAACTGTGGGATGATCCTGAGCCCCTCACTGGTGCCCCTATGTACCAGGAATGTGATAGCCAGAACTCCCCTGAGAGTGGTGAGGACTCTCCGGAATTTCCCTTATCAGTATTGGCAGGGGAGACTCAAGAAACTGGAGAGGAGCCCACCTCCTCAGACGAAAACCTACCGTCTGTGGAGTTTTCTGATCTTGAGGTTCACAGGGAAAACTTTGCCACAGAACAGTTGAAAGACCCCGCCCTAATAAAGGCACGGGAAAACGTAGTGAAAATAGATGGCGAGTTAGTGAACCCAGATAATACCTGCACTTACCCATACTTCAGCGTAGAGAAGGACCTACTGTATCGGGTGGCAAAAAGGGCAGAAGAAACCGTTGAGCAGCTTGTGGTGCCCAAACCTTACAGGAAGTTGGTGTTGGAGTTGGCCCATGGGCACATTCTTGGAGGTCATCTGGGGACAGAGAAAACCCGAGAGAGGGTATTACAGAGATTCTATTGGCCGGGGGTGATGAAGGACGTAGAAAATTATTGTTCCTCCTGCCCTGTGTGTCAGAGGTTGGCCCCGATGCCACATTTCCGTAGCCCGCTGGTCCCTCTACCCATCATTGAGGTCCCGTTTGAGAGGATCGCCATGGATTTGGTAGGTCCTATAATCAAGTCCGCTAGGGGGCACCAGTACATATTAGTTATAATGGACTATGCCACCCGTTATCCAGAAGCGATCCCTCTCCGAAATACCTCGGCCAAAACCATAGCCAAAGAGCTATCTCTTGTTTTTAGCCGGGTGGGTATTTGTAAAGAACTGCTTACGGACCAAGGTACACCCTTTATGTCCCGGGTTATGAAAGAGCTGTGTAAATTGTTCAAAGTGACGCAATTGCGTACGTCTGTGTATCACCCCCAAACCGATGGGCTGGTTGAAAGATTCAACAAAAACCTAAAACAAATGTTGAAGAAAGTGGTGGATAGAGATGGAAAGGATTGGGACTGTTTACTTCCTTATTTGATGTTTGCTATTAGGGAGGTGCCCCAATCCTCTACGGGATTCTCCCCCTTTGAGTTACTGTATGGGAGACACCCAAGAGGGCTGTTGGATATTGCCAAGGAAACTTGGGAAAGTGAGAGTTCTCCCCACAGGACTGTGATTGAGCATGTCGCCCTGATGCAAGATCGAATTGCACAGGTAATGCCCATCGTGAAGGAACATTTGGCCCAAGCGCAGTTGGCACAGCAGAGAGTGTACAACCGTGGAGCCAAGACCCGTACCTTTTCCCCGGGGGGATAGGATATTGGTACTTGTCCCTACGGTTGAAAGTAAATTCCTTGCCAAATGGCAAGGCCCCTACGAGATAATGGAAAAAGTGAGCGAAGTGAATTACAAGGTCAGACAACCAGGAAGGCGAAAGCCCGAACAGATCTATCACGTTAATCTGTTGAAAGCCTGGAGGGATAGAGAGTCCCTAGTCGCAGACACTTGGTCACCAGCTCAAACTGGTTGCGTGATTCCTGAGGTTGGAATAGCAGCCACCTTGTCACAACCCCAACAACAGGAGGTTAAGGAGTTTGTGCTTCGCAACAAGGAGGTATTCTCTGAGCTGCCGGGACAAACATCTGGGGTAGAGCATGACATCATTACCCCGCCCGGTGAAAGGGTGAAGTTAAAACCCTATCGGATCCCAGAGGCTCGACGGGAGGCAATACGGGAGGAAGTACAGAAAATGCTGAACTTAGGGGTGATAGAGGAGTCCCAAAGTGATTGGTCTAGTCCCATCGTGTTGGTGCCTAAACCGGATGGGAGCTGGCGATTTTGTAACGATTTTCGTCAGTTGAACAAAGTTACAAAATTTGACACCTACCCCATGCCACGTATAGATGAGTTGATCGACCGGCTGGGAACAGCCCGATACATGACGACTCTTGACCTCACAAAAGGGTATTGGCAAATCCCCCTGGCCAAGTCGGCCAAAGAGAAAAACGCATTTGTAACCCCAGACGGGGCGTTCCAATATAAAAGAATGCCGTTCGGGTTACAGAATGCGCCGGCCACATTCCAGCGGAAAATGGACCAGATGCTGAGGCCCCATCGGAAGTATGCTGCGGCTTACCTGGATGACGTAATTGTCCATAGCACAGATTGGGCCTCACATCTGCCAAAAGTGCAAGCAGTCCTGGACTCTGTTCGGGAAGCGGGGTTTACGGCTAACCCCAAGAAGTGTACCATTGGGCAGGAGGAGGCCAAATATCTTGGGTACACCATTGGGAGGGGAGTAATAAAACCCCAACTCAACAAAGTCGAGGCCATCCAGAGTTGGCCACGTCCCAACAGCAAGAAGCAGGTACGAGCCTTTCTGGGAATCGCTGGGTATTATCGGCGATTCATTCCCCACTTTGCTTCTAAGGCTGTGCCCCTAACCAACCTGACGAAGGGGAAAGGGTCGGTCATGATTAAATGGACCCCCGAGGCTGAGGCAGCATTCCAATTCTTGAAACAAGCCTTATGTAGCCAGCCAGTGTTGTACTCACCCGACTTCTCTAAAGACTTTGTCGTACAAAGTGATGCGTCAGATGTGGGGTTAGGAGCAGTATTGTCCCAGGTCTGGAACGGGGAAGAGCACCCAGTCATTTACCTCAGCAGGAAGTTGAAGTCCCATGAGGTAAATTACGCCACCGTTGAAAAGGAGTGTTTAGCGGTGAAGTGGGCTCTAGATTTCCTTCGGTACTACCTGCTAGGTAGGCACTTTGACATGGTTACGGATCACGCTCCGTTAAAGTGGATGGCTCAAAACAAGGAAACAAATAGAAGAGTGAATAGGTGGTTCCTGGCCCTCCAGGAATTCAACTTCACAGTAAAGCATCGCCCTGGCGTTCAAATGGGGAATGTGGATGCTTTGTCTCGAGTACATGAATGCCTGATTGCTGGTGTTCCAACCCCGAGGTTAAAACAAGAGGGGGGGGGTATGTGACAGCAGGAAGGTAAAGTCACCTGGTTGCATCCAGGGGGGTAGATATATTTCGCCCAGATTCAGGCTTTACGCCGACTTATACAACTAGGTGGAGAGTTGTATAAGGCTAGTGGGCTCATGGATGACTCATACCTCTAGGGAGAGTGTGGGGCGTCGTACAGACAGGGAGTTGATGAGACCAGCTGAAGCTTGTCAGCTCATTTAGGCCTCTATAAGAACTCCCAGCTTCATTAGATGTTAGCTCATGCCTGGAACCAGACCTGTGTGGACTGTCTAGGGAGAGTGAACCCCTGTGCGGTGAGACAAAGCCTGTGTGGCTATTTGCTTGGACATTTAAAACCAGGGACTTAGGGACTAGGACAGCACTAGGCTGATCCCAGTTGTTAGTTAGGAAACCTGTATGTTTAGTCAGAGGTCAACTTGACCAGGATTTATTTTGGTTATGTTTCTTTTGCTTTGCTGTGTTTTGTCACTGTAAATAGAAAATAAACCGCACCTTTTTGATTTTGAAAACCACAACCTCCGTTTGCTGGGCCTGTTTTGTGTGGGGAGCCCATCCCGGGGGTCACACACACCCGCTGCCGAGCTAACCCCCTCACAATATATATATATATATTTAAAGCCCTATGTGCTTTCATATCTGTCTTATCTATATATATATATAATACACTCTTCAAATGTGCTTTAAAATGTATGGCTTTCCCTTTCATGAACAAGAAAATAATGACGTTATGATGTTACGCTGGTATAATAATGCTGTGGGGCTGGTATAAAAAAATTTCCAGGGCTGGATTTTATTCCCAGTCTGGCCCTGCTAGTAGGTGGCAGTTCCCCTGTCAGAGAAAGGAAAAAAAAACTGTTGGTGTGTACCTAGCATTAGGTAGGCTCAGATACACAAAAGTGATTACTTTCTGTGTGCTCTATTGTCAGGAAAGGCAGCTGGCATATCTACCAGGGAAGCTCTTTCTAGGATCCTCCTCCGATCTGATGTTATCATCCAACAGGAGGAGGAGCCAATGAGGAGGGTTGTCCCTTTGGATGGAGCCACACTGAACTGAGATCAGTGGTGGGAGTCAACAAATATTTGCTGGGAAGAGTGATTTGGTTGGAGGATGAAAGGATATGTGCTGGGGGCAGTTTTGGAGGTGAGATGATTTGTGCAACGGGGGGGGGGGGTTGGGGGAAAGGGAGGTTTGTGCTAGAAGGGGGGAAGAGGGTTTGTGTTGGGAGGGGAGGTATTCATGCTGGGAGGGGAGATTTGGGGGAGAAGAGCATTTGTACTAGAAGCAAGATTTGGGAGGGAAGATTTGTGCTAGAAACGCGGAGAGAATTTGTGCTGGGAGGGGGGATTTGGGGGGATGGAATAGGATTTGTGCTGGGGGGGATTTTTA
This sequence comes from Rana muscosa, assembly GCA_029206835.1. Taxonomy (NCBI): domain Eukaryota; kingdom Metazoa; phylum Chordata; class Amphibia; order Anura; family Ranidae; genus Rana; species Rana muscosa. The sequence goes on from CM055122.1 coordinate 405,863,199, forward strand.
TTGGGAAGGGTGATTGAGGGAAAGAAGATTTGGAGGGGAGGGGGATTGGGGTGAAGGAGGATTTGTGTTAGAGGAGGGATTTGGAGGGGAATGGGATTTGTACTAGAAGGTGAACTTGGGGTAAGGGGATTTTTTGCTGAGAGGGGAGATGGGGGGGCGGTAGAGTTGGATTTGTTCTGGAAGCGGGAGGAAGAGGATGTGTGCTGGGGGGATGAGCATGCAGATTAGTAGTGTTTTTTTTTTTGTTTTTTTTTGGGGTGCAGGGTAGGCCCCTACACTGTGCATTACACAACCCTAACTCCTGCACCCTTTTTGTTTTGTACCCCCGATGCTTACTATGCATTAAATACTTGTGACCCTGCTCTCTGTGTGTTATGTACTTCTAAACCTGAAACTGACTGCAGAACTCATTATGTGCATTATGTACTCCTGACCATTGCATTCTGTGCATTGCACACCCTGGATCTTTGCAATTTGCCTTATAGACTTCTGTATTATATACAATATTAGGGCTAACCTTTGTTTTTTCCAGAACCCTGTTCTGCAGAAGAGAAATTATTACACTCTCTCGATGTAGTGAGGGCGGTTAAGGTCTATCTGAAAGCGACAGCTCAGATACGGAAGACTGACGCTTTGTTTGTGCTGCCGGAAGGCCCCAGGAGAGGGCAGGCAGCGTCAAAATCCACTATTTCTTGATGGATTTTTCAGGTTATTATTCATGCTTATGGTTTGAAGGGAAGGGTTCCGCCCTTTCAACCTAGAGCACATTCTACCAGGGAAGTAAGTGCTTCTTGGGCAGTCCTTCACCAAGCCTCTATGGCTCAGGTTTGCAAGGCCGCAACTTGGTCGTCAGTACATACATTCACTCGATTTTACCAGGTGGATATAGGCCAGCAAGAGGGTGCCGCCTTTGGGTGCAGTGTACTGCAGGCAACAGTATAGGTCCTCGCGTCTGATGGCGGTCTGCTTATTTTTTTTGTGTCTCCCACCCCTCAGATGGCATTGCTTTGGGACATCCCACATAGTAATGACTATGGTGCTCTGTGTCCCGTGATGTACGATAAAGAAAATAGGATTTTTATAACAGCTTACCTGTAAAATCCTTTTTCTTGGAGTACATCACAGGACACAGAGCTCCCACCACTCTTATTGGGATATAAATGTAGCGGGGTGTTCAATTTAGGGGAAGTGTCTGAGTGGTAATTAGGCTCAGACACACTGATTGTTAGGGTTGATGGACCATTTCTGTTCATGGGAGATAGTTGGTGTGCAGTTCCTTGTGGCCTACAGGTGGCGCTGTTGCCATAGGCCAGGGTTGAACCACTGATACAAGGCTGTGCCTTTTTTTGTCCCCTCTCAGCGGTAGTACGGCAGGGCGGGGAACCTGCTGTGCCTGTCGGGAGAGGGTATAAAAGGGGGCGGCCATCTTCCATAGTCGTCGTTCGTTCATCCACGCCCAGGCACCTTCAGCCTGGGTGTGTGTGGTTCGTCCGTGTCCAGGCGCCTTCGGCCTGGGTGTGAGGAGGGTCGTCTCCGGGTGCCCTAGGCCCGGAGGTGGTGTTCCTGTTCCATCCCAGACACCTTCAGTCTGGGGTGAGGTACTATTTTGAAGGCCTGGGGCCCAGCAACCTTTGGCTGGGGTCCGCTGGGGATCAAGAGCTCCCAGGGTGCCGCCTTGCGAGGGGACCCGTATCTGAGATGAGGAGGCCAGGGAGGTAACCCTTTCTGAGGACCCAGCGCAGAGTTGTGGTGACGGTGAGGGCTTCTGGTAATTCTCCGGAGGCATGGTTTTCTCCTTGACATGGGCCAAATACTTTAAGAAGGTAGTTCTTCAGGTCAGTGGCAGTGACCCTACTCGTTCAGGTCAGTGGCAGTGACCCTACTCGCTTCAAGTCAGTGGCAGTGACTTCATAGGGCAAGGCCCTATTCACCAGGTCAGTGGCAGAGACCCGTTCTCCAAGTCAGTGGCAGTGACTTTTATTCACCCGGTCTGTGGCAGAGACCAACCTCACGGTCTGTGGCAGAGATCGTGCGCCAAAACTGTTTGTGAAACCTAAACAGTCTGAAGAAATCATTTGAGTTTGTGCCTGGACCTCCTCCCACCTAAGCTGTTCTGTGTCTTGTTCCAACCTGTCTGCTGTTAAAGAGACTATTTATTATCCGTGAGAAATAAATATAGAAGTTGGACTTTCAGTCGGTGTGGACAGTTACATTACTGGGGAAAAATAAAGACTTGCATCTATTCAAGGTAGAGGTGAGAATCATCCTCGGGAGGATTCAACTCCAGCCGCAGGCAGGCCCGAAACCAACACCGCTCAACCTCCTCACAAAGGAGGGTACGGGCTTGTGGTGCGGTGTGCCTCTCCGTCCCTGCGAGGAGCCAGAAATTAAAGGCAGGTAAGGGGAGAGGTGGGTGCGCTACATATATATATATATATATATATATATATATATATATATATATATATATATTGCTTTGCTACAAAAACTGAGGTACTCCCTGTATGGGAGGGGTTATATAGAGGGGGACTTCCTGTCTTTGAGTATGTCAGTGTCCAATCACCTGAAGGTGGCGTATAACCCACATAGTAATGACCATGGTGCTCTGTGTCCCGTGATGTTCTCCAAGAAAAGGATTTTTCAGGTAAGCGGTTATAAAAATTCTATTATTAGAACATCAAGGAAACACCCTGCAAAGCTCTGGTACCCCATGGTGGTACATCTTCTTTCATTTTGGCCATTTTTAGGGCTAATAAGCAAGCTATTATCAAACAAAATGTATGGGAAGCCATACATTCCAATAGGAAAATAAATAAAAACAAACAAAAATAAGTATATCTCCCTATTTAACTCCAGAGCATGATTAAAGTATTTGTAAACAGAATACAGAAAATGCAAACCGCAAGAAAAGGAGTATTATTTGTCTACCATAATCAGATTTTATAAATGAAAAATTTAAATATGTTGCATCTTTTTATTTTGTTTTCTTTAGCAATCACTTGACCGTACAGCTTCCTGTGGTTTGTTCTTTTACATAGCAGGGGGCATATCAGTATAGTGGGTAGGCAGAGGATGACCTCACACACAGTGGGGAAGCATGTTCCGTCTGTGTGCGCTGCATCCCAGAAGCTGCTGTGTTGAGAGCGTGGCTCCTGCTGGGAGCTGCTGTCAATCAACACAGTGGGCCTGGATGGGGGTTGTGACCACCAAACTGACTATGGGAAATACAGGCACGCTGTGCATGGGCACTGTATCTCTGTTCAGAACATAGATACGCAAACTGACCATGCCAGCGTGTATGTACTGCTGTGCTTGATATGACCAGAATGAAACAGGCAAGAAGGGGAACAGGGATCTCCAGGCATTTCAAAAGAAATAAGGATCTCAATGAAGAACAAGCTAAATTTACCCACAACATAGTAAAAGCGTAACTCCACTTTTGTTCAGAAAAAAACATTCCCCTCTGGGTGATCTATGTACATTGCAACGATTATAACAACCTTTGTTGCAGATTCCTGCCTTTTGTTATTCTGAATAAATCCATGTGTGTTTCTCTGTGCCTCTGTACTAAGTGAGTCTAATGGGAGTGGTTTCTTAATTTACTGTCAGATGTGCAACTGCAGGGCACTAATGAGGAAATCTGCTGAGCCTGCATCCCTTTAGATGGGTTCCTATTAAAAGTATCTCTCAGGGGATGCCTGAAATCTGACTTGTATCTTAGGCAGACTTCAGGGAAAATTGGTGAGCCAATCACATAAGCAGGAAATTATGTTTCTGGGGAGTGGTCAGTAGCCATATTGCATTCTCAGAAAATTACAGCGGCTGCAGATTGAAAAGGAAAGGTAATTTTTAATAACATTAATTTACAATATGATTTGTGTTACAATTATATGTGCTATTATTATTTTTTCTTTATTTGCAATTTTTTTCCCCACGAAAGTGGAGTTACGCTTTAACCACTTGCCGACCAGCGCACGCACTTTTACGTCGACAGAATGGCACGGACAGGCAAATGGGCGTACAGGTAAGTCCTTTTAAATTTTCCGCCACGTGGTCACGCGCGACCCTGCCGCGAGCTCTGTGACCGTGCCCGCAGGACCCGTGGACTCGATGTCCGCCGGTGTCCCGCGATCGTGTCACGGAGCTGAAGAACGGGGAGATGTCAGTGTAAACACAACATCTCCCCGTTCCTCCCAGTGACATGTCACTGATCGAATGTTCCCTCTCATCGGGAGCAGCGATCAGTGACGTGTCACTCGTAGCCACACCCCCTAACAATTAGAATCACTCCCTATGACACACTTAACCCCTTTCTAGCCCCCTAGTGGTTAACCCCTTCACTGCCAGTCACATTTACACAGTAACCAGTGCATTTTTATAACACTGATCGCTGTATAAATGTGAATGGTCCCAAAATAGCGCCAAAAGTATCTGATGTGTCTGCCATAATGTCGCAGTCATGATAAAAATCGCTGATCGCCGCCATTACTAGTAAAAAATTTTTTTATTAATAAACATGCCATAATACTATCCCTTATTTTGTAGACGCTATAACCTTTGCACGAACCAATCAATAAACGCCTATTGCGTTTTTTTTTTTACCAAAAATATGTAGAAGAATACGTATCGGCCTAAAATGAGAAAAAAAATCGTTTTTTTAATATATTTTTTGGGGATATTTATTATAGCAAAAAGTAAAAAATATTGCATTTTTTTTCAAAATTGTCGCTCTATTTTTGTTTATAGAGCAAAAAATAAAAACCGCAGAGATGATCAAATACCACCAAAAGAAAGCTCTATTTGTGGGAAAAAAAGGACATCAATTTTGTTTGGGAGCCACGTCACACGACCGTACAATTGTCAGTTAAAGCGACGCAGTCCCGAATTGCAAAAAGTGCTCTGGTCTTTGGCCAGCCAAATGGTCCGGGGCTTATGCGGCTAAACAGACAAATACATGTGATTTGAAATTTTAGAGTAACGTACACTTTAATTAGATTAATGTGCAATAAAATGCACTTTATTCTGTTTGTTTACTCATGGGTGTAGCTAGAAACTTAGGACTTTCTGACTTTCATAGGTTCAGACATTACAGGAGTGTTATTGGTGACTAGGGGAATTTTACACTGAACAGTACCCTTTTACACAGAATTAGAACTAGCATCTGTTTACTGTAACAAATAAGATTGCATGTTAGATGATTTATATAAATGAATGTTTTTTTTTTCACAATCTACAGTGCATTTTTATCATGCAAACACGTCCGTTTTTGTAGATATCTGCACATTGCTATGTGTTCCAAAATTTAAAAAATGCTTTCAGTCACACAGCATTTGCTGTAGAGATGAACATGCACATTCAAAGGAATGCCATTTTTTACACATTAGAATAGTAGGCAGTCTACTTCTCTTCCCCCTACAGTCAAGATTTCATTGTGCTGAAAGAGTTACCACTGCAGACCTCTCTTTCTTAAAGCAGGAAAAATTACAAAAAGTTGTCACTAAATGATATATTGTTCACACATGCCATGGTTATATGTGGAATTGCGCCCCAAAATACATTCTGCTGCTTCTCCTGAGTACAGGGATACCACATGTGTGGGACTTTTTAGGAGCCTAGCCACGTACGGGACCCCGGAAACCAAGCACCGCCTTCAGGATTTCTAAGGGCGCAAATTTTTGATTTCACTCCTCACTACCTATCACAGTTTTGAAGGCCATAAAATGCCAAAATAGCACAAAACCCCCCCAAATGACCCCATTTTAGAAAGTAGACACCCCAAGGAAATTGCTGAGAGGCCTGTTGAGCCCATTGAATATTTTTTTTTTTTGTCCCAAGTGATTGAATAATGACAAAAAAAAAAAAAAAAATACAAAAAGTTGTCACTAAATGATATATTGCTCACACATGCCATGGTTATATGTGGAATTGCACCCCAAAATACATTCTGCTGCTTCTCCTGAGTACGGGGATACCACATGTGTGGGACTTTTTAGGAGCCTAGCCACGTACGGGACCCCGGAAACCAAGCACCGCCTCCAGGATTTCTAAGGGCGCAAATTTTTGATTTCACTCCTCACTACCTATCACAGTTTTGAAGGCCATAAAATGCCAAAATAGCACAAAACCCCCCCAAATGACCCCATTTTGGAAAGTAGACACCCCAAGCTGTTTGCTCAGAGGCATGGTGAGTATTTTACAGCTCTCATTTGTTTTTGAAAATGAAGAAAGAACATTTTTTTTTTCTTTTTTTTTTCAATTTTCAAAACTTTGTGACAAAAAGCGAGATCTGCAAAATACTCACAATACCTCTCAGCAAATAGCTTGGGGTGTCTACTTTCCAAAATGGGGTCATTTGGGGGGGGGTTTGTGCCATCTGGGCATTCCATGGCCTCCGAAACTGTGATAGGCAGTGAGAAGTGAAATCAAAAATTGACACCCTTAGAAAGCCTGAAGGCGGTGCTTGGGTTTTGGGGTCCCGTACGCGGCTAGGCTCCCAAAAAGTCTCACACATGTGGTATCCCCGTACTCAGGAGAAGCAACAGAATGTATTTTGGGGTGTAATTCCACATATGCCCATGGCATGTTTGAGCAATATATCATTTAGTGACAACTTTGTGCAAAAAAAAAAAAAAAAAAAAAAAATTAATTTTTTCCGCAACTTGTGTCAACATATAAAATATTCCATGGACTCGACATGCCTCTCAGTATATAGCTTGGGGTGTCTACTTTCCAAAATGGGGTCATTTGGGGGGTTTTGAACTGTTCTGGCATTTTATACACAACATTAGGAAGCTTACATCCACTCTTCTAACCACTTGAAGACAAAGCCCTTTTTGACACTTTTTGTTTACATGAAAACATATTTTATTTTGCAAGAAAATTATGTTGAACCCCCAAACATTATATATATTTTTAAAGCAAAGGCCCTACAGAATAAAATGGTGGGTGTTGCATTTTTTTTTCTACACAGTATTTGCGCAGCGATTTTTCAAACGCATTTTTTTGGGAAAAAATACACTTTTTTTAATTTTAATGCACTAAAACACACTATATTGCCCAAATGTTTGATGAAATAAAAAAGATGATCTTAGGCCGAGTACATAGATACCAAACGCGACATGCTTTAAAATTTCGCACAAACGCGCATTGGCGACAAACTACATACATTTTTAAAAGCCTTTAAAAGCATTTACAGGTTACCCCGTTAGATTTACAGAGGAGGTCTACTGCTAAAATTACTGCCCTCGATCTGACCTTCGCGGTGATACCTCACATGCATGGTGCAATTGCTGTTTACATATGACGCCAGACCGACGCTTGCGTTCGCCATTGGGCAAGAGCAGGGCAGGACAGGGGTGCTTTTTTTTTTTTTTTTCATTATTAATTTTGCTTTTTTATTTTATTTTTAAACTGTTGCTTCCATATTTATTTATTTTTATCACTTTTATTGTTATCTCAGGGAATGTAAATATCCCCTATGATAGCAATAGGTAATGACAGGTACTCTTTTTTGAAAAAACTGGGGTCTATTGGACCCTAGATCTTTCCTCTGCCCTCAAAGCATCTGACCACACCAAGATCGGTGTGATAAAATGCTTTCCCAATTTCCCAATGGCGCTTTTTATATCCGGGGGGGGACATTCCCTCCCACTGCTTGTAAAAGCAGTCCAGAGGCTAATTAGCCACTAGGATTGCTTTTACATGAAAGCCGGCCGCTGGCTGAAAAGAATGATACCAAGATGATACCTAAACCCGCAGGCATCATTCTGGTATAAACATTCAAAGTCCAGCAACATACCAGTACGTTGCTGGTCCTTGTTGGACATGTATTGTAATCTTTTTTTTCATGCAGCCTGTTGGCTGAACGAAAAAAAAAGATTGATCGGTGGGTATGCCCACCATTAGAATACCGCCCTTCATCCACCCACTTCTAATGATGGGCATACATGCACCATTTATATATGCCGAAGCATGGGGGCATCTTCTCGCAAAAGTTATGCCGCGTACACATGGTCAGACTTTTCCACGGGCAAGCCTCCGTCGGAATTTCGACCGTATATATGCGGCATTAGGAGCAAAATCGCTCCTCCGCTCCTGCTGCCCCAATGCTTCGGCATATATGCTTTTTTTTTTTAACTGTGGTGGTGAAATCACCTCCTACAGCACTGGAGTCGCAGGGATCAGGCCTGTCTCTGCGAACGCTGCAGTTATGTGTGTTGTGTTTTGCAAGTGACAGTGATCGATCGATACTGCACTTCGGTGGCCTGGGCTGGATGGAGGGGCAAAACGCAGGTGCTAGCAAGTATCTGGGCTGATCCCACTAACAGTGCGTTTTTGGGAACCCTAAACTGCTGGGGACGCTAGTATAGATCTGATCAGATCAGATATTGAGCTGATCAGATACTATACCACTAAGGGGGGTGTATGCTTCATGTGTGGGTGTTAGCGCTACTGGCACTAACCTGACGCTGCCTGGGGTGTGACGCAGACCCTCTCTGACGCTAAAACCTAATTGATATCACCCGCCGGGAGATCAGGGGGTTAAACCTTTATTGGGTTATATACGGCGGGTGCCCTGACACTATAAAAAGCAAACTAACTAACCAGCGTCACCCGTAACACTTATATGATGATCACTGGTGAAAGGGTTAACTAGGGGCAATTAGGGGGTTAAAACCTTTATTAGGTAATATATGGGGGTACCTGACGCTATATAAAAACCTGACGGCGAACCTAAAAAAAAATTACTGGCTACCTATCAGCATCGCCGACGCTAAGACATCGATCAGAAAAATTATAACTTAGTGACAGTGGTGATAGGGGGTGAAAGGGTTACCTGGGGGGCGATCAAGGGGGTTAAACCTTCATTAGGTAATATATGGGGGTACCTGACGCTATAAAAACCTGCGGCGAACCTAAAAAAAATTACTGGCTACCGATCAGCATCACCGACGCTAAGACATGGATCAGAAAAATGATTGCTTAGTGATGGCGGTGCTAGGGGGTGAAAGGGTTATCTGGGGGGTGATCAGGGGGTTAAACCTTTATTAGGGGGGGTTAGGGGGCTACACTGGACCTAAAACTAAATGTAGTGACACTTTTACAGTCACAAATGTCACTGATTGCAGTGATCACTAAATAAATGGTCACTGCAATCAGTGACACTGTGACTGGGGGCTGGGGGGGGGCTGGGGGGTGATCTGGGGGTGTCTGGGGGGGCGATTTATGTGCCTATGTGTCCTGGTGTCAGTGTAGTGTTGTGTGCACTAACCTGGCATCTTCTCCTGTACGGCGCTCGGTATATGTGAGCGCCCCAGGAGAGATGACATCACTTCCTCCTTCCTGGCAGGCAGGGGAAGCTCTCTCATTCGCCGGGAGCGATCGAGAGGGGGTGGCCGGAATCGAACGGCCGTCCCCTCATGCCGGATCGCTCCCGAAGGTAAAACGACCACCCACTGTAAAGAAGGGGGGTCCGATCGGACCCCCCAACTATACAAAGGCAATCACGTATATGTACGTGATTCTGCCTGTCGGTGCCATTCTGCTGACGTATATTTACAGTGGGCGGTCGTTAAGTGGTTAAGTAACCTCTCCCCGCATGCACAGCGGGTTCACCACGCCCCCTGGGCTGCTTCTGGGAAAGAGGTACCCAATACATCCAGTCTGTTGCCTTTCCAACCCTGACCAGTGGTGACAGCGACACTCACCACTGGGGGGAATATCATGCAACCAGCTGAACTGAAACAGCGCCGCAATTTGAATACAATCTCTCTGGGCCAAACTAATGCCCAGACAACTATAATTTCAACATATAGCGCCCACTCATTTGAAGCAGGGCGCTACATGAGGAACTGATAGTCCAGGGCACTTTGCTGGGACAAGCAAAGTGACATTTGGGTGATTAGGAAGAAGATGGCTTGAGACTTATGACTGGTGACAGAAGAGAGCTGAATCATTGAAAATAACAAGTTCTTCCTTAATTCCCCTGATTACAGAATAGGAGGTGATGGAGGTCTTTAAACTCCTGCTGAATCGTAAAGCCCGGATCGGATGGCCTTCCTTATGAATATTATAAAGCTTTTCTACCTGTTCTCCTTCCACACATGACTCGTGAGAGGGGGGGAGAGATCTCGAGGGATTTACAAATATCCTTCTTTACCCTAATACCTAAACCGGACAAGGACCACACTTTTTGTGGAAATTACAGAGCCATAGCCTTACTGAATTTGGATCTGAAAATCTTCACAAAATTGCATTGTCTGAGGTTGAATGAGGTCCTTCCTTCTTTAATTCATAAGGACCAGGTGGGCTTTGTCCCTTGGAGACAAGCGGGAGATAACACCAGAAGAATAATCAATTTAGTGCACATCGTTAATAGACAAAAAAATGGAGGCGCTTTTACTTAACTTGGACACCGAAAAAGCCTTCGATAGGCTAAGTTGGCCATTGCTGTTTACAACCTTTTGAGTACCCTCTATTTTGCTCCATAAGACGCACCTGACCATAAGACGCACCTAGGTTTTGGAGGAGGAAAACAAGAAAAAAAATATTCTGAACCAAATGGTGTTCTAAAATATTTACCAGTGCCCATGAAATGCAGCCTGACCTGTGCCATTATTGCAGCTTGATCATTGCCATTAATGCAGCCTGACCATTGCCATTAATGCAGCCTGAACATTGCCATTAGGGATGAGCTCGGTGTTCGAGTCGAACGCATGTTTGACTCGAACATCGGCTGTTCGGTGAAACCAGAACTTTGTTGGCCGTTCGCGCCAAATTCGTGTGACGCGAACGGCCCACAACATACTGCGCCATCGCAGTGCATTGCCGGCGCTGTGATTGGCCAAGCATGCACTGTGACCCCGCATGCTTGGCCAATCACAGCGCCGGCAGCGAGGAGAGCCATAATTGGCCACAGGCAGGATGCCTGTGGCCAATTATAGCTCAGGGGGGTTTATTACACACCCCACACTATAAAAGGCCGCCAGTGCGGCGGCCTTGTCTAGTGTGTTGGCGTGCAGGGAGAGAGAAGGATAGGCAGGGACAGTGTCAGTGATATTCTTTGATAAACCTTGTGCATTTACAGTGTGTTGGCGTGCAGGGAGAGAGAAGGATAGGCAGGGACAGTGTCAGTGATATTCTTTGCTAAACCTTGTGCATTTACAGTGTGTTGGCGTGCAGGGAGAGAGAAGGATAGGCAGGGACAGTGTCAGTGATATTCTTTGCTAAACCTTGTGCATTTACAGTGTGTTGGCATGCAGGGAGAGAGAAGGCTAGGCAGGGACAGTGTCAGTGTTATTCTTTGCTAAACCTCCTGCACAGTATACACCTGAAGCTACCCCTTATTGCTCGTGGTGTTGTTCTGTTGTGTAACACAGACAGGTATCTGCAAGCAGTTACAGTGGGTGTAGGTGCCTCCTGCACAGTATACGCTACCCCTTATTGCTCGTGGTGTTGTTCTGTTGTGTAACATAGACAGGCATCTGCAAGGAGTTACAGTGGGTGTAGGTGCCTCCTGCACAGTATACGCTACCCCTTATTGCTTGTGGTGTTGTTCTGTTGTGTAACACAGACAGGCATCTGCAAGTAGTTACAGTGGGTGTAGGTGCCTCCTGCACAGTATACACCTGAAACTACCCCTTATTGCTCGTGGTGTTGTTCTGTTGTGTAACACAGACAGGCATCTGCAAGCAGTTACAGTGGGTGTAGGTGCCTCCTGCACAGTATACGCTACCCCTTATTGCTCGTGGTGTTGTTCTGTTGTGTAACACAGACAGGCATCGGCAAACAGTTACAGTGGGTGTAGGTGCCTCCTGCACAGTATACGCTACCCCTTAGTGCTCGTGGTGTTGTTCTGTTGTGTAACACAGACAGGCATCTGCAAGCAGTTACAGTGGGTGTAGGTGCCTCCTACACAGCATACGCTACCCCTTATTTCTCATGGTGTTGTTCTGTTGTGTAACACAGACAGGTATCTGCAAGTAATTACAGTGGGTGTAGGTGCCTCCTGCACAGTATACACCTGAAGCTACCCCGTATTGCTGGTTTTCCTATCTCCCTGCAGGCCATTAGAATCTCTGGAAGGCCAACAAGGAGAGGCAGACAGTCACAAGCCAATAAAAGAGGGCAAGCAGGCTCTGTGTCTGGGGGCAACAGTGCTGGTCGTGGACGCAGTGCATTGTCATCAGCACGTGGCCATGGGACACGCTTGTCCTTATTTTCGGCAGCTGGACGTGTTGAGCCGCATCATGCCGAAGACTTGGTAGAGTGGATGACCAAGCCCTCCTCATCCTCCTCATCCTCTCTCATCCAGGCTCAGGGTACTGGAAAAGCAGCTGCCAATGCGTCCTCTTCCCTCGTATCAATGTCATCATCAGTCACTCCTTCCCTAGACCCACCATGTCCTCCTGAGGAGTCCCCCGAACTGTTTGGGCACAGTGTTGGGTACATGCTCCAGGAGGATGCCCAGCGTTTTGAAGGGTCTGATGATGATACCCAGCTAGAGAAAGGCAGTAGCGTGAGCGCAGAGAGAGGGGATGCTCAAGAAAGACAGCAATCTGGCAGTCATGTTCCAGCAGCTGCAGCATACTGCCAGGTTTGCTCCAGTGATCAAGAGGGAGAGGATGATGTCACTGACTCCAAGTGGGTGCCTGATAGGAGAGAGGAGGAGGATGAGGAGGAGGCACATCTCCAACGAGGCAGGATGCCCTCCGGGGGCCAGCGTAAGGGCAGCACACTGACTGAATCACACAGCAGAGCTCCGCCTGTGCAGGGCGCTGCCTCTGCGCATTATTCCAAAAGTTCTTTGGTGTGGGCCTTTTTTGAGTCGAGTGCATCAGATCGCACTGCTGCTATTTGCAACATATGTCTCAAGCGTATCTCGCGTGGCCAAAACATCAGCCGCTTGGGCACCACATGCTTGATCAGACATATGTTGACCTGCCATGCAGCTCGTTGGCAAGCGTACCTTAAAGACCCACACCAAAGAACAAAGCGGACCTCTCCTTGCTCCTCATCAGCTGGGATCTCCAACCCCACTATACTTTCAGTCCTCTCTGAAACCTGCACTGAGAGGAATGAAGGTGTAGAATTAGGTGTGTCACAGCCAAGTATTTGCGGGCACTCTTCTAGCAGTACACCGACGTCCGATTGTAGCAGGCAAATTTCCCTGCCCCAGCTGCTGGACCGTCAAAAGAAGTTCACTCCCAGCCATCCACATGCCCAGCGGTTGAATGCTAGCTTAGCTAAATTGCTAGCACTTCAACTGCAGGAAAAAAGATGCCATGCCGTGCTTGCGCTGGTGTGTTTGGGGGACAGGAGCCACACTGGGGCAGAGGTTCTGTCAGCTCTGCAGGGGCAGGCTGAGAGGTGGTTGACGCCACGCCAGCTTAAGCCAGGAATGGCGGTTTGCGGCAATGGCACCAACCTCCTCTCCGCCTTCCGACAGGGACAACTGACCCATGTGCCCTGTGTGGCTCACGTCCTTAACCTGGTGGTGCAGCGGTTCTTGAGCAGGTACCCGGGCTTACAGGATGTCCTGAGGCAGGCCAGGAAAGTCTGTGTGCATTTCCGCAGATTATATAATGCCAGTGCTCGGCTGGCTGAGCTGCAAAAGGAGTTGAACCTGCCCAAGAACCGCCTTATATGTGACATGCCCACCAGGTGGAACTCAACGTTGGCCATGCTGCAGCGGCTGCACACACAGCAGAGGGCGATCAATGAGTACCTGTGCGACTACGGCACCAGGACAAGGTCAGGGAAGCTCAGGTTTTTTTTTACCACGCCAGTGGGGCATGATCAGGGATGCATGCACTCTCCTGGCACCATTTGAGGAGGCCACGAGGATGGTGAGCAGTGACAGTGCATGCATCAGTGACACTGTACCTCTTGTCCACCTGTTGGAGCATACGCTGCGTGGAATAATGGACAGGGCACTTGAGGCAGAACAGAGGCAGGAAGAGGAGGACTTCCTTGCCTCTCAAGGCCCCCTTTACCCAGACAGTGTTCCTTCTGTCCCACCCATCACACAGGAAGAGGAGGAGGAGGAGGAGGAGGAGGAGGATTGTGTCAGCATGGAGGTGGAGCCTGGCACTCAGCATCAACAGCAGCAGTCTTTTACAGATGATTTACAGTCCCAAGAAACCCGTGGACTTGTACGTGGCTGAGAGGAGGTGGCTGCGGATCATGTTGTCCCTAGTGACCCAGAGGACTCCGGACCGAATGCCTCAGCTAACCTACGCTGCTTGGCCTCCCTGATCCTGCAAAGTCTGCGGAAGGATCCTTGTATTCTTCGGATCAAGGAGAGGGACCATTACTGGCTGGCCACTCTCCTTGATCCACGTTCGCAGAGGGAGCAGAGGATGAGACATCTCCGGGAGGCCTTGCAGAAAGGTCTGTGCAACGCGTTCCCAGAGACTGGGAGGTTACAAACTCCTGGTCCTGGACAACGAGTTGCTGAGGCTTCGGTCAGTAGCAGAAGGAGCGGTGGAGAAGGTGGCCGTCTGACCGATGCGTTCAGACAATTTTTTTAGTCCACAGCCCCAAGGTATGATCGGTTCCAGCAACCATCCCCAGCGTCTGATATACATGGTGCAGGAATACCTAGGGGCAAGGTCAGACTTGGACACCTTTCCCACTGAAAATCCTCTGGGTTACTGGGTCTTGAGGATGGATCACTGGTCAGAGCTTGCACAGTATGCAATTGAGCTACTGGCCTGTTCTGCATCCAGCGTTCTTTCGGAACGCACATTCAGTGCTGCTGGAGGCTTTGTCACCGATCACAGGGTGCGCCTGTCCACCGACTCGGTTGATCGACTGACCTTCATAAAGATGAATCAGTCTTGGATCACCACCAGCTACCAGGCACCTGAAGCTGATGTAACAGAATAATTTATTTTGAAATGTCACATCCCTTCAAGACTGCCTATGCTGATGCTGAGTGACTGTCCTGTTATGTTGACTGACTATCCTCTTCCTCCTCATTGATCCTGATGATAGCTTGGAAGAACATTTTTGTTTCTGGGTGCCGCCACCAGTGCCTAAGGCCCAATTTTTCAGCCCCTGTTTAACAGGGGCGTGTAATTACAATTTTTGATGCAATACTTTGCAACAGAGCTCATTGCTGTGCTCCAAGTACAGTATCTGTGAGGGGTTGCAGTGTTGTGGCACCAGCACCAGTGCCTAAGGCCCAATTTTTCAGCCCCTGTTTAACAGGGGCGTGTAATTACAATTTTTGATGCAATACTTTGCAACAGGGCTCATTGCTGTGCTCCAAGTACAGTATCTGTGAGGGGTTGCAGTGTTGTGGCACCAGCACCAGTGCCTAAGGCCCAATTTTTCAGCCCCTGTTTAACAGGGGCGTGTGATTACAATTCTTGATCTAATAATTCACAGCAGGGCCCATTCCTGCGCCCACCAAGAGTAACTGTGAGGGCTTACAGTGTTGTGGCAACACCGTCCACCACCACCACCTCCAAAGGCCCAATTTTTCTGCCCCTGTTTAACAGGGGCATGCAATTACAATTCTTGAGCTAATAATTCACAGTAGGGCCCATTCCTGCACCCACCAAGAGTAACTGTGAGGGCTTACAGTGTTGTGGTAACACCGTCCACCACCATCACCACCACCACCACCACCAAAGGCCCAATTTTTCTGCCCCTGTTCAACAGGGGCATGCAATTACAATTCTTGATCTAATCATTCACAGCAGGGCCCATTCCTGCGCCCACCAAGAGTAACTGTGAGGGCTTACAGTGTTGTGGCAACACCACCACCACCACCACCACCAAAGGCCCAATTTTTATGCCCCTGTTCAACAGGGGCATGCAATTACAATTCTTGATCTAATAATTCACAGCAGGGCCCATTCATGCGCCCACCAAGAGTAACTGTGAGGGCTTACAGTGTTGTAGTACCAGCACCACCACCAAAGGCCCAATTTTTCCTACCACTGTTCAACAATGGCATGTAATTACAATTCCTGATATAATAGTTCCAGCGTCCACCAAAAGTAACTGGCAACACCAACATCTAAGGGGAAAATTTCTGCAGAGTATATACGACAGGCCCCTACTTTCAAACATCCAACTTACAAACGACTCCTACTTGCAAACGGAAGGAGACAACAGGAAGTGAGAGGAAATCTACCCCTAGGAAGGAAAATTCTCTCCTGTAAGAGTTAATATGGGAAAAAGGTGTCTCCTCTCTACTGATGCTTTATCACCAATCCTTGTTTCAATAAAAACCCCACTTTTCCAAAAACATTTGTCATTGGGATGGAAAGTGAGGTGAAATTTTATGAACAGGTGCACAGACAGCAAAACAAATGTTACAGGGGTGATAACCCTTCCCTATGTTTTCCAAAAAGCTTAAAAATAGATTTTTGGGCTGCAGCTACACTTAAAAATTTACCTGTTCCAAATTACAAACAGATTCTACTTAAGAACAAACCTACATGCCGCGTACACACGGCCGTTTTTCTCATCGAGAAAAACGAAATTTTTCCCATTGGACGAGAAAAACGATCGTATGTGGGCTTTCTGTCATTTTTTTCGACGAGAAAAACGGCATTAAAAACGACGAGAAAAATTAGAACATGTTCTAATTTTTCTCGTCGTTTTTTTCGACATGTTTTCCGCGCCAGTGTTTCTCATAGGGAAACACTGCCGCGGAGCCCACAGACAGTCGTTTTTCTCGTCAAGAGAAAAACTGACGTGAAAAACGACCGTGTGTGGGGAACAAGCTGTTCCCCCGTTTTAAATGACATTATTCACGGCGGTTTTTTAACCGCCGTGAATAATGATCGTGTGTACGCGGCAACAGTCCCTGTCTTGTTTGCACCGCCTGTATACTGCTATTCAGAGTATATAGGGTTTTAGGTATAGGGTTTTATTTTGGGTGCAGGGTTCCCCTTAATATCCATACAAGACCCAAAGGGGCTGGTAATGGGCTGGGGTAGGGGGGGGGGGGGTGATGGGGTAGCCATGCCATTTTTCTCAAAGATTTTCATCCATATTGCCAGGACAAGACATGACATTAAAGCCGCAAGCAGTTTTAAATGGCTTTTTTTCCTTTACAAATGTCATTTTGTGCAGGGACAGTTCTAAACACGGGAAACACATGCCACTTCACAGGAATACTTTAGACACCCCCCAGGTACGATATTTAAAGGAATATTTCACTTTTATTTTTCACTTTATGCATCATTAAAATGACTGCTCCATAAAAAATGGCAGTTTTTAAAACGTCTTTTTGCATTGATACATGTCCCCTGGGGCAGAACCGGGTCCCCAAACCCTTTTTAGGACAATAACATGCATATTAGCCATTATAATTAGCACTTTAGATTTCTAATGTTCGCATCCATTGTATTTAATAGGGTTCTAACGTTCTTGCGAACTTTCTGTCCGTTCGCGGGTTCTGGTGCGAACCGAACCGGGGGGTGTTCGGCTCATCCCTAATTGCCATTAATGCAGCCTGAACATTGCCATTAATGCAGCCTGAACATTGCCATTAATGCAGCCTGAACATTGCCATTATTGCAGCCTGAACATTGCCATTATTGCAGCCTGAACATTGCCATCATTGCAGCCTAAACATTGCCATCATTGCAGCCTAAACATTGCCATCATTGCAGTATAAACATTGCCATCATTGCAGCCTAAACATTGCCATCATTGCAGCCTAAACATTGCCATCATTGCAGCCTAAACATGCCATTATTGCAGCCTAAACATTGCCATTATTGCAGCCTAAACATTGCCATTATTGCAGCCTAAACATTGCCATTATTGCCATTATTGCAGCCTTACCATCACTCGGGCTGCTCTGTCTTCTGTCTCAACAAGTGTCTGCCACCAGCTTGTTTGACTACGCTCCTACTCATTGACTACCAGTACTACACTTGGTTTCCCTGCTAGTCGGCTGTCATCGTCCCGGGGCTTGGGATGTCTATACTCCCCTCTCCTTCCGCTCTTGCTGTACAAGTATGGCGGAGGCGACGGCGGCGGGGGCGGGTTTCGACAGCGGTGGGGGGGGCGGTGCCTAGTGTATATTCGCGCCATAAGACGCAGAGACATTTTCCCCCATATTTTGGGGGGAAAAAAGTGCGTCTTATGATCTGAAAAAAACGGTATATGGCCTTTTCCAAAATGGATTAAATTCATTATTTTCCTCACAATTCTTTCTACAAACAATACTCCATAATAACAACGTAAAATAAGTTTGTTTGAACTCTTTGCAAATTAATAAAAAAAAATCACATGTACTATTCACAGCCTTTGCTCAATACTTTGTTGAAGAACCTTTGGCATCAATTACAGCCTCAAGTCTTTTTGAGTGTGATGCTACAAGCTTGGCACACCTATTTTTGGGCAGTTTCTCCAGTTCTTCTTTACAGGACATCTCAATGTCCATCAGGTTGGATAGAAAGCATTGGTGCACAGCCATTTTCAGATCTCCACAGATGTTCAATCTGGTTCAAGTCTGGGCTCTGGCTGGGCCACTTAAGGACATTCACAGAGTTGTCTCATAGCCACTCCTTTGTTATCTTGGCTGTGTGCTTAGGGTCATTGTCCTGTTAGAAGATGAACCTTCGCCCCAGTCTGAGGCCCAGAGCGCTCTGGAGCAGGTTTTTATCGAGGATGTCTCCAGGGGAGGGCTGGGCCAGGGGGCAGGGTGGCAATTGCCTCCCAGGCCGCCCTAACTTATGTTCAAAATGGCCGGCAGCTGCTGCCCGCTACCATTTTCTTTTTTATTCTGGTCTAGGAAGTCGGGCCCGGGGCATGGCCATGGTGGCCGACCACTAGCTGTTGCATTCCGGGAGTTGTAGTCCGCGCTCAAGCTTCCGGTGGGTGGAAAACACAGCAGGGCAGAGGAAACTACAACTCCCTGGGACCGGATTCTTGGAAGCAGACAGAGGCAGGGCATGCCAGGGAGTCGGGACGCAGGGCTGCAGGGCTGGGAGCTGGCTGCAACTTGACCCCAGGATCAGGAGTGTTACCCCCCCAGGAGACTGTGGCGTGCAAGGACCTGCTGAGCTGAGATCGCTGAGGTGAGAGACCCTGACACCCCTAGCTGACCCCCCATCTCCCCAACCATACACCCCATGTAACCTGCCCCAGTGATCAGGCTTCATTGATGGGCACTGGAGTTGGCTGCACTGATAAGCACTGGTGAGGCTGCATTGAAAAACCAGGTGGGCTATGGATGGTGAGCTGATTCGGCGGTTCAGTGGGCCACTTGACTGGACTTGCCCCCCCAGGCCCAAGGCTACCAGCCCTCCCCTGGATGTCTCTGTACATTGCTGCATTCATCTTTCCCTCAATCCTGACTAGAAAAGTTCTTGTCGGAAATTCCGATCGTGTGTACCTGCCAAAAGACTTTAATCTTTGTTTCATTAGACCAGAGAATTTGGTTTCTCCTGGTCTGAGAGTCCTTTAGGTGCCTTTTGGCAAACTCCAGGAGGGCTGTCATGTGCCTTTTACTGAGTGGCTTCCGTCTGGCCACTCTACCATACAGGCCTGATTGGTGGAGTTCTGCAAAGATGGTTGTTCTTCTGGAAGGTTCTCCTCTCTTCACAGAGAAACGCTGGAGCTCTGTCAGAGTGACTCGGAATCTTGGTCACCTCCCTGACTAATGCCGCATACACACGATCGGAAATTCCGACAAGAAAAGTCCGATGTGAGCTTTTTGTCAGAAATTCCGACCGTGTGTAGGCTCCATCTGACTTTTTCTATCGGAATTTCCGCCAGCAAAAGATTGAGAGCAGGTTCTCTATTTTTCCGACGGAAAATCTGCTCGTCTGTATGCAATTCCGACGTGCAAAAAACACGCATGCTCAGAATCAAGCAGAAGAGCCGAACTGCATATTGAACTTCATTGATCTCGGCTCGTCGTACGTCTTGTACGTTACCGCGTTCTTGACGATCGGAATTTCCGACAAGATTTGTGTGACCGTGTGTATGCAACACAAGTTTGAGCCAACATTCCTTCAGAAAAAATCCATGGTTTTCTTGTCGGAATTTCCGATCGTGTGAATGTGGCATTAGACCCTTCTTCCCCGATCACTTTGTTTGAGACGGGAAGAGTCCTTTTGGTTCCAAACTTCTTTCCTTTACAGATGATGGAGGCCACTGTGCTCATTGGGACCTCCAATGCTACAGAACATTTTCTGTACCCTTCCCAAGATCTGTGCCTTGATACAATCCTGTCTTGGAGGTCTACAGACAATTCCTTAGACTTCATGGCTTGGTTTGTGCTCTGACATGCACTGTTAACTGTGGGACATTATATAGACAGGTGTGTGCCTTTCCAAATCATGTCCAATCAACTAAATTTTTTACAGGTGGACTCTGATTAAGTTGTAGAAACATCTCAAGGATGATCATTGGAAACAGGAGCTCAATTTTGAGTGTCATGGCAAAGGCTGTGAATACTTGTTTACATGTGATTTTTTTTTTTATAAATTTGCAAAGATTTCAAACAAACTTCTTTCAAGTTGTCATTAAGGGGTATTGTTTGTAGAATTTTGAGGAAAATAAAAACTTTAATTTATTTCGAAATTAGGCTGTAACATCTCTGGCCATCTCCTGTAGTATGCCGGCAGTCTCTGGCCATCTCCTGTAGTATGTCCACAGTCCATGACCATCTCCTGTAGTATGGAAACAAAATACAAAAAAATTCTGTGCTGTCTATAACGGTGAGCAGCTATAAAAACCAATAGACAAAGGTGAAAAACAAATATATATATATATATATATATACATAAATTATAGCGCTAAGTGATGAATGAATGATAAACACCAAGTAAGTGAACACTGTGCTGAATGAAAAATCAAAAATCAATAGTCCATACAAAAACCATGTAAAAAGTCTCTGTGGAGTGATGAAAAAAATCAATGCAAAATTAAATGTTGGTGCTCCCACAATCTTGAAATGAAACAAATATAGTGAAGATGGCCACCACCAATATAGAAGAGGATTACTGTAGTATGACGGAAGTCTCTGACCATCTCCTGTAGTATGCCGGCAGTCTCTGGCCATCTCCTGTAGTATGTCCACAGTCCATGACCATCTCCTGTAGTATGCCCGCGACCTCTGACCATCTCATGTACTATGTCCGCAGTCTCTCACTGTCTCCTGTTGTATACCCGCAATCTCTGGCCGTCTCCTGTAGTATGTCTGCAATCTCTGACCATCTCCTGTACTATGCCTGCAGTCTCTGACTTGTACTTGTACTATGCCTGCAGTCTCTGACCATCTCCTGCACCACGTGTGCAGACTCTGACCGTCTCCTGTAGTATGCCATCAGTCTCTGACCACCTCCTGTAGTATGCCAGCAGTCTTTGTCCATCTTCTGTAGTATGCTGGAAGTTTCTGACCATGTCATGTACTATGTCTGCGGTCTCTGACAGTCTCCTGTAGTATGCCGGCAGTCTCTGACCATCTCTTGTAGTATGCCGGCAGTCACTGACCATCTCCTGTAATATGTCCGCAGTCTCCGACCAACCCGGAAAAAAAAAACGCTCTGCTTTCGAGCACGGCCACCCGCCGATTGTATTGTAAGCCAAGTGACATTTCTTAAAGTGGTTGTAAACTCTCCCCCACGACTTTATTTCATGTAAATCAGCATAAAAAACCCTAATGAACACTGCTTCTAGATATCTCCTTACTTGCTTAGTATTGTTGTAATCCTTTTTGTTTTTTAAATGACGTCACTGGAGCATGCCCAGATGTCCCCTGATTTACGGCACACTCTCTGTGCTTGTCTGTCTATTATCAGTGTAATGGATTGGTTCTGATCCAATCCCAGAAACTATTCTCTTTTTCTGCAGCTATTCCAAATCTGTGCTGGAGTGAATAGGCCTATTTGCTAGCTTGAAAGAAATGACGCTAGACTGTGCTTTAGCATAACTTCTTTATCACTTCCAGACCTCATTCTTGGTCTCAGCCCTTTTTAAAGACAAATTTTACACAGACAACGTCATCACAGGCATGTACATATAATTAGTTGTGTTCATATATGGAGCTTCTTCTTCTCTGAGTCTGTTCCTCCACGTGGCAGAGTGTTCCCAGAATATTCTTGTCTCAGCTCCTTTTTAGTCTTGATCGGAAGGAGGAGGAGCTGAAGGAGTGCAGAGTGGAGAAAAGACAGCAATGTGGAGATGTGAAAGACATCTATTCTTTTCCTTTACTCTTGAGATGAATATCTCTGCTATATTTTCAATCAAGGAAAACACTTTTTGTCTTGTTACATAAACACTAAAAGACACGTATGATATTTCTAAATTATATCCTTAGTTAGCATATATTAGCTTTCTAGTTCCCTATATGAAAATCAATAAGCTTCTCATTGTACAGAAATATCTCAACATGTATTTCTGTTCCTAACAGATGGTTCCCATAAAAGGATGCTAATTATACTGAATTCCTGAGGTAGGTAAGAGCAGGCTATGTTAGCAGCTGAGAACAAGAAAAGAACATTTAACCCATTGCTAAACTTCTCAAATTATATTTACGTAGATACCAGAGAGAGAAATTCTTTATAAAAAAATATTCATTTTATATACTCCACCACAGTCCCCCCTTAAAATGACTATTTTATCAGTACTGTCCCTATATTATATAACCTTACCTGGCCCCCCTGACATCAGGACATTTTTTACATTTCGCATAGAGGTCGGACATGGCTTGCCCGGTGTCTTTACTCGACGAAACGGTCAGGAGAACATGGTTTACTTGGCATCCCTGAGCATGGACTCGACGCGTTTCTTGGCGTTTGAAGCCAGTCATCAGGAGTGGGGTGCATGTCATTTGACTAAAAGGGGAGATGGATAGACAGGTCCCCACACTTCAAGGTAATTTCTAATCTATACTTCAGGATTTACACAGTATATATTACATATATACTCTTTTTACTTGCCTTTCTCAACTTTTGCCTTGCACCTTGCTCACACTGTTTCAAACACACATTTTATTTTACTGATATTTAGCATTGTTTGGGATTTGGTTTGGCTCCCCCTCATAACAGATTCACCTACACCAACACTCAGCTGATTTGCCAACTTTGGCTGTTAATCCTTTCAGTCATGCTTTATCATCAATCCCTTTTTGTTTAATTTCTTCCAGCACCCATCACACATTATTCCCACCAGGATCCACCAGCACATCATTTACATATTCACTCCCCCCTCCCTTTGCTCCCTTTTGTTTTTCTTCCCCTCCCCTCCCCCACTCACACTCCAATTTTGGTTCTCAAACCATTCAATCTTCTTTTTCACTCATTGCTCATTTGCATTTCTTCATCTCTCCACCAGCATTCTGCCCTTGTACCCTGTCTGTGCCTCTCCCTCAGTTTGGCGCTGTGTCGTGGCTGTCCGGGTTCCTCCTTGATGGATGTCCCATGCCATCTTCTCCTTGGCTCTCCTCTTGATTGAGGGGCAGTTGAAGTGTTTATTGGGGGGCCTTCCCCGCCTCAGCCCCGGGTGAGACAGTGCATCCAGGACCACCACTCTACTCCATATTTCAAATGCTTGGGACAACCCCATTCTGGGCTTTGCCATTGGTAACGTATCAGACCACCTGATTCTGTTATTTTGTTTCAAACATGACATAATTTTTTTCGAGACTTTATTTGACCTGTCTATCCATCTCCCCTTTTAGTCAAATGACATGCACCCCACTCCTGATGACTGGCTTCAAACGCCAAGAAACGCGTCGAGTCCATGCTCAGGGATGCCAAGTAAAGCCTGCCCAACTATGAATCTATAAAGTGTATTCTTGACTTTTCAATTGGATAATCAATTTCACTGTTTCTGTATGTCCATTTTTCTGTCATTAGTTGCTTCAGCCATGTCTCAACAATGAATTTTGATTATGTCTATGTGATAACCTCTATTTACATTATGCCTTTTTGTTTGCATGATCTATGTGTACTTTTACTATGATACAATGCATTTTTATATTCATATCCATGCCTTGATTTCCATTCTTCAGACTGACTATGCAGCATCTATATATGGCTACAGACCATTCCCCAACGGGACAGTGATGTTTACTCATTTTTGATATCCTAGACTTTTTTCCTACGCCCATCCATGCCTCATTTAAAGTCCCACAGCCCACTTTCTTTCTTCATTTTTAATGTACCAGGGATGGAGGCATGGGTATGGCATCTATGGGTCTCAATGGGTCACCTGCCTTTTCTATATGGTCAGGAGAACAGTCAAGTACTATTCTTTCCCTTATCATTTGAGAATTTTGTATGTATTAGTTACAGGTAAGGACTGCAATGGAGCATACGGTCCCTCATCCTCTTTTATTGGATCTCTAATATCACCTAGATTTAAAAAAGTAGGAATCACCTCTTCAGCTGCCTTTCCCAACAGCTTCTTCATACAGGGCAGAATACAGCAAACCACTAGTGCAGCTAATGTAAGCAGTATCAAAATTGCTATACCTATTCGAGTACAAATGCGTTGCCACCCATTCATCCACCCAAAATACTGGTCCCAGGGATTGGTCAGTCCTGAATTTCTTTTTAACTCTTTTGAGAGATCCTCTAATTTCTTAATGGCCAAGGTTACCTTACCATTGGGGCCTGTATTGTCCGGAATGTACGTACAAGATGTACTTGTCCCAGGCAACATTTTACACACACCCCCCCCTTTTCAACTAAGATCATGTCTAAGGCCATACGATTTTGGAAAGTAATTTGTGAAGTGGCCTCTAGTTGTTCAGCTAAACCTTGGAGTGCATCCCTGGTATAGTTAACAAACCTCTGTTGGTTATAGTAAATATAATTAATCCAATCTACATTCTTATTAACAGTGATTATGGGAATCAGGGACTCAAAACCTGCAGCTACTTGGTCTCTTGTTTTAAATTCATCTGGGACCCCCCTTGGGACTCCTATGGCATCTATATATACATGAGGGTCAAAACTACCAGCTGGAGCACCTCTACGCTTCCTGCTGGATTCAGATGAGTCCTCCCTTCTTACTACCAAGTCACCTCCCAAGAAGATGTGCAGGGGCATTATGACTTTAGCAAGTGCACATTCCCCTTTCCATCTGTCTGGTAATCTAGTCCTAATCTTCATGTCCCCACAAATCCAATACACGTCTCCCAAAGACTGAGTCTGACTCTGTACCAGATCCATGGATACACTACTGTAGGAAGCACAGTATCCCATAGAGAAGTTCCCCAAGGACTTCCCTATTCCCTGGTAGTTCCCATAACATGTGTAATTACCGGAATATATAGTAATACCTCCCCCGGGCTTGGATGTCCTAGTTATTATAGGATATTCTCTTTTCCATGTTTCGCACTGGGAGGAATCAGTGGAAGTATTGGTAAACAGGCTCAGAAAGCACTCTTCTTGAGTGGGAGGTATGTTTAATGGCACTGTTCCCAAATGGGGTCTAGCTTCACTACACACATAACAGTTGGACCTGTTATGTTTCCCTACACTATACCTCATCCATTCAAGCCACAGGTTGACATCCAAGAAACCAGCCTCTGCAGCCATCCTGTCTTCAAATGTGGGATCAGCTATGGCCACCATATCTTCTAGGGTGCGCATCTGTACATGTGGTTTAAGGGGATCACTTGTTGGTTGAAGGGCCCCCCATTCAGATGAATTATACATGTCTTTAACTTGGAACTGTCCACTTGGTCCCCTATTCTCCCCATCATAACGCACTCCCTCAACATATGTACCTGCATCCGTAGGACTAGGATTTTTTATGGTCAGGGTGAGTTTCATGCCCAGTTCCCTATCATAGCTTGACCATAAGCCTTTTTTTAATTAAGGTCAGTCCGCTGAGTAATGACTCTCCATATTTGTCTTTCCTGTTCAGGGCACTCTGTGGCCTATATCCCCAGTCATCCCCTGTATTCCAACCCACAGATTCCCAGTGGCCACAGTCTGTTGTATCACATATATATATATTTCCGGTGTTGATCTGCGTCCGGAACAAGTTACACTGCCAGTTAACTGGAGGGGGTAAGATTATAGTACAGAAATCAAATATGAAGGTAGCTACATGTGTGTCTGATGAATTATACCAAAATTGTGTTACACCATCCTTTTGTTTAATAGCCACCTCCTGTGCGTGCACAGTTGCTATAAGAAAAAAGATATATAGTTTCATTCTGATGCGAGTGGTGCACGGTCCTCAGGAACTGGAGCCTTGTTGCATATCTTGGCTCCAAGGAATGCTTTCAGAGGAACTTCTTAACCATCACCCAATCATCAGGAAGTATACTGTAAGTACCGGTACCTAGATCAGGATCTGTAATGCAAGAAAATACTGCACAGATGTTAGTTAATTCTTTTACAAGAGCGGTCACATAATCCATAAAAGTATCAGACTGTAATAACCTAACAGGGTGATAAGATGCATGAAACGCTAATGTGTTACCTAGGGCCAACCATATTTATTTTGTCACTATAGCAGTGAACACAGGACCCTGATCACTCTCTGTAAACTATTTCTTAGCCGTGGTTTTCGCCGTCTGATCTGTGACAGGATAAGCCTCGAGCCACCCTGAGCCTTCCGGGTTTGCATGCTAGGCAAGTGTGGCAGGACTTGCAGTATTGATTATTCAAAGTAGTTATTTCTGGAGCTACATAATGTTTGTTTATAAGTGAGTTCATCAAAGTCTCTGAGAAATGGATTGCTCCATGGGCCCATTGCACCACAGCTGGGTATAAAGCTCTGGGGAGGCATGGGCGGGTTCCTACAATCCAAAGATCATCCGCCTGTACTGCTACAAGGTGAGTTGAGGCATTGGGATCGGGGCATCCAGCATAAGTTCAAAGCAATCATGTCCATCTTCATCTCGGGTAGGAGCAGGTATGTCTGCGTTCACTTCTTCCTGTTCGTCCAGAGACATGTCATGATACCCCCCTTGGACAAGAGGAAGGAGAGTAGCAGAGTAAAGTCACTGGCATTGAAGTAGAGTCACACCGTCAGGCATGAGGAAACTGCATCGCAACCATAGGACAAACACTTGGGTTGCACCTGATACAGAATGTCAGAGAAATAGTGAGGGGCAAACAGTAGAAGGGGATGGGCCAGAACAATGTCAGAAGTTTAGCCCAGCTTGGGCAGCAAAAACAGTCCAGCAGGGCTTGGGCAAACAGGATGGGCCACCTCTAGCAACAGGGTCCAGGCAGGCTAAATAACAACCAATAGCGTGGTTACAGAGTCCATGAGTTCGTGTCAACACCCATAAGGCGGGGCCCTGCGTCTCAGATACGAACAGACTAAAGGGCATTCCATTATCAGGGAGTCCAAGTGCAGGAGCAGCACTGATCGCCTGTTCTCAAAAGGTAAAAAGTCAGAGAGCGCTTCTTCGGACAGCGCAAAGGGGACACATAGCAGGTAGTCATACAGGGGTTGCATAAGAAGGGAAGCCGCAGGCATCCAGGCTCATCAGTAAGAGATCAATCCCAAAAAAACATGTAGGGCCTTAGCATTACCGGGGGACGAAATGGCCTATAGGTCACGCTAAATCTATGACAGCAAAAAATACGTTTGCAGACAGGGGCACCCCAGACAGAAGAGAGTGTGGAAGGATAAGCTCACTCACCACTATAAGGTCCTATACTACTCTGGTCGGGCCACTATCAGCCCAATCTGAATCGGGTTTTTAAAACCCACTTCGAAATCACTTTATAGTATGCGATAATGCGATTCGTAATGTAACCCGGTATTGAATGCATCACAGGGCAATGAAAAGCTGGCATCAGCATTCAACACAGGGCACAAAGGAGTAAGGATAACTGGGAGGGACTACAGTACGAGGTCCCTCAACTTACAACTGCATTAGGGGCAGAGCCCAGGGCGTGTCAGGGTGTGGGGGTCCGGACCTCCCACATTCCTCACACGCCCAGTTATGGCTACCATGAATATAGACATATATTTCCATGCAAACCCTAAGCAAAGTTCAACATTTAAATGACACTAGAACATTTAAAATCTAGCAACCCTTATGAAACGTTGTTCCGTTACTACACAGAAGGTAAGTACTTTTTTATCAATATGACACTATGTCATCGTTCTCAAACCAAACAGATCTCCTGAATACACTTCTTACATGTGTCTAGACCAAAAGTCATATTAAGCACACGTCGAGGCAAGTTTCAAATTTAGAAGAAATCTTTTTTACACAGGCATTACCCCAAAACCAGTATACAACTGTAGGCATTTAGCTTCGTAAAGACAAACAAAAAATTGTGCATGTCCCTAAATATTTGGAAACAGATTAGATTATACTGCAGTTAGAAAAACCTGATTCCAAAATCGCTCTGCTATACATTTAAATGGTTTTAGTAATGGACATGTAAAAACAATTCAAACACCAATACAAAAAGATTTATACATATGAGTTCTGTCTGGTTGAGAAGATTCAGTTACAAGTCCCATAGGATTCCCCATTACAGGTATATTCTCAATAGCCAAAAAACAAGTTTGTCACTTTTTATTCATTCATTACCTATTTACGTTTATTTTTCATCTATGTAGATCACATTATGTGAACTAGCGATGTTACATGAAGAATAGAAATTCCCATCATAAAGGAACATTACAAAACAAAAACTGTGAGCTCCCTGTACACACACATTCCGTTCAGCCTAGACAGGGTTAATGAGCCATAAGCTAGAAGGGATGTGAAAGCTTCAAAGTCACACAGGGTAAGGCAGCAGGTCTGCACGTCAGGAGAGAAAAGAAAGGGGGGGGGGGAGTGTGAAACCCTCTATACAGCCTGAGGAGAAGGGAAGGGGGGGGAGATGGGCAGCGTAGTTTTGTAACAGCACACTCACACGAGACACAGCCTAAGGGATATGTGAAGGCTATGCCTTACAAGACCAAAATAAAAAGAGGGAGGGAAAGGAGGAAGGGGGGCGCGCGTGAATCTGGGCTTCATGCTTGTGTCACAGAATGAGCTTTACAAACAGGCTGAGCTTGAGGCAGCCAAGCTCGTATTAGCCGAACTAAAATCCTAACCTTTTCCACATGTATAGAATGGCCATAAAATAGACAAAAAAACAACATACAATAAAACAGATAATGGACAAAATACACAAGTGTAGAATATGAGAGCTATTTCAGCTCCGCTGTCTGTATGGAGGTAAAAATTCAACCCCGAACCTACCGGGCTCGGTGTGATATACTGTATATCTAAACGTAAGAAGCCAGCCTCTCTTCAATTAGACCCCTAAATAACGGGGGCTTAATAAGGAATCCAGTGACTTCATACACACATATATATCTAATCTTATATAATATATATCTAAATATGAGAAGCCAGCCTCTCTTCAATTAGACCCCTAAATAACGGGGGCTCAATAAGGAATCCAGTGACTTCATACACACATATATATTTGTTTAATCTAACCTACCCTGCGCCCTCTCTTCAATCCGTATCTTACTAAAGAATATGAATAAAGACTCCCGCGCACATAAATAATCTAACCAGCGCATCTCTTCAATCCGACAATGGACTAGGAAATTCAGCGCATATAATTAACCTACCCTTCTTAAACTAGGCCAGCCCAGCAAGGAAATATCGAGTCTCCCCTCACACACAGACAGCATTCAGCGAAATAGGCACATTCAAGACAACACAAAACAAAACACAACATAAATAACAGCCGGCAGAAGGAGTCAAATGGGTTCGTAGTAAATTGGTTCTAGACAAGAAGTTACTCGTTCTTTGTCGATCACGGAAGAGCGGACTGAAAGCAAGCGAAAGAGAGAGAGAGTGTCTGAACCGGAAAAACACAGGTAAGGAGAATAACAGACTCCACTTACCGTGTCGAAGTTGCGCAGACTCCATCCGGGAGAGACACATCTACATCTCCAACCGCTGGCAATCTTAGCTAGGTCAGCTAATCAGAAATCGTAATCTAGAACCCACGTGGGAAGCCAAATTGTAGTGGATCGGTTCTGGTCCAATCCCAGAAACTATTCTCTTGTTCTGCCGCTGTTCCAAATCTGTGCTGGAGTGAATAGGCCTATTTGCTAGCTTGAAAGAAATGACGCTAGACTGTGCTTTAGCATAACTTCTTTATCACTTCCAGACCTCATTCTCGGTCTCAGCCCTTTTTAAAGACAAATTTTACACAGGCAACGTCATCACAGGCATGTACATATAATTAGTTGTGTTCATATATCGAGCTTCTTCTTCTTCTCTGAGTCTGTTCCTCCACGTGGCAGAGTGTTCCCAGAATATTCTTGTCTCAGCTCCTTTTTAGTCTTGATCGGAGGGAGGAGGAGCTGAAGGAGTTCAGAGTGGAGTAAAGACAGCAATGTGGAGATGTGAAAGACATCTATTCTTTTCCTTTACTCTTGAGCTGAATATCTCTGCTATATATTCAATCAAGGAAAACACTTTTTGTCTTGTTACATAATCACTAAAAGACACATATGATATTTCTAAATTATATCCTTAGTTAGCATATATTAGCTTTCTAGTTCCCTATATGAAAATCAATAAGCTTCTCATTGTACAGAAATATCTCAGCATGTATTTCTGTTCCTGACAGATGGTTCCCATAAAAGGATGCTAATTATACTGAATTCCTGAGGTAGGTAAGAGCAGGCTATGTTAGCAGCTGAGAACAAGAAAAGAACATTTAACCCATCGCTAAACTTCTCAAACTATATTTAAGTAGATACCAGAGAGAGAAATCCTTTATATAAAAATATTCATTTTATATACTCCACACATCAGGACTTCCTACGGCACAACACTGAAATCCCACGAGACTGCATAATCACTCAGAGCTTCCTCCTACACCCCATGTGACCATGTGACATCACATAGAGTGTAAACCTGGGTATCGGACTGCATTACTGCAGTCTTATCAGCTGAAGCTGATAAGACTGACATAGGCAAACACTAGGGATGAGCCCGGTGTTAGATTCGAACCCATGTTCGAATCGAACATCGGCCGTTCGTCGAAGCCAGAACTTTGTGGGCCGTTTGCATCAAATTTGAGTGATACGATTGGCCCACAATGCACTGCGCCAGTCGCAGTGCATTGCTGGCTGATGATTGGCCAAGCATGCACTGTGACCCCGCATGCTTGGCCAATCACAGCGCCGGCAGCGAGGAGAGCCATAATTGGCCACAGGCAGGATGCCTGTGGCCAATTATAGCTCAGGGGGTTTAGTACACGCCCCACACTATATAAGGCCGCTAGCGCGGCGGCCCCATGTAGTGTGTTCCAGCGTGCAGGGAAAGAGCTAGATAGGCAGGGACAGCGTGTTCTTTTCTCAGGCATCAGCAAGAGTTAGTGGGTGTTGTGTGCCTCCAGCGCAGTATACACCTGTATCTACCCTTTATTGCTGTTGTTCTCTAATACAGGCATCTGCAGGAGTTAGTGGGTGTTTTGTGCCTCCAGCACAGTATACACCTGTATCTACCGTTTATTGCTGGTGTTCTTTAATACAGGCATCTGCAGGAGTTAGTGGGTGTTGTGTGCCTCCAGCACAGCACAGTATACACCTGTATCTACCCTTTTTTGCTGGTGTTCTCTAATAGGGATGAGCTCGGTGTTCGAGTCGAACATAGGTTCGAGTCGAACATCGGCTGTTCGCACGTTCGGCGAACAACGAACGATTTGGGCCGTTCGCGCCAAATTCGAGTGACGCGAACGGCCCACAATACACTGCGCCATCGCAGTGTAATCCCGGCGCTGTGATTGGCCAAGCATGCACTGTGACCCTGCATGCTTGGCCAATCACAGCGCCGGCAGCGAGGAGAGCAATGATTGGCCACAGGCAGGATGCCTGTGGCCAATTATAACTGAGGGGGTTTAGTACACGCCCCACACTATAAAAGGCCGCCAGCGCGGCGGCCTTGTGTAGTGTGTTCCGGAGCAGGGAAAGTGAAGGATAGGCAGGGACAGTGTCAAATCTTGTCAAATCTATTCTTTGCTAAACCTTGTGTGTAGGGACAGAGAAGGATAGGCAGGGAGAGTGTCAGTGTCATATTTTTTGCTAAACCTTGTGTGTAGGGAGAGAGAAGGATAGGCAGGGAGAGTGTCAGTGTCATATACTTTGATAAACCTTGTGTACAGGGAGAGAGAAGGATAGGCAGGGGACAGTGTCAGTGTCATATTCTTTGCTAAACCTTGTGTGCAGGGAGAGAGAAGGATAGGCAGGGAGAGTGTCAGTGTCATATACTTTGATAAACCTTGTGTACAGGGAGAGAGAAGGATAGGCAGGGTACAGTGTCAGTGTCATATTCTTTGCTAAACCTTGTGTGCAGGGAGAGAGAAGGATAGGCAGGGAGAGTGTCAGTGTCATATACTTTGATAAACCTTGTGTGCAGGGACAGAGAAGGATAGGCAGGGAACAGTGTCAGTGTCATTGTTGCTAAGCCTCCTGCACATTATACACCTGAAGTTAGCCCGTATTGCTGCTTTTTCCTGGTGTGTTACACAAACAGGATTTTGCGGCACTTACAGCGGGCGGAGTGTGCCTCCTGACCATATTACACCTTAACTTAGCCTGTATTGCTGCTTTTTCCTGGTGTGTTACACAAACAGGATTTTGCGGCACTTACAGCGGGCGGAGTGTGCCTCCTGACCATATTACACCTTAACTTATCCTGTATTGCTGCTTTTTCCTGGTGTGTTACACAAACAGGATTTTGCGGCACTTACAGCGGGCGGAGTGTGCCTCCTGACCATATTACACCTTAACTTAGCCTGTATTGCTGCTTTTTCCTGGTGTGTTACACAAACAGGATTTTGCGGCACTTACAGTGGGCGGAGTGTGCCTCCTGACCATATTACACCTTAACTTAGCCTGTATTGCTGCTTTTCCCATTTCCCTGCAGGCCATTACAATGTCTGGAAGGCAAACAAGGAGAGGCAGACAGTCAGGAGCCAAAAAAAGAGGGCAAGCAGGCTCTGTGTCTAGAGACAACAGTGCTGGTCCTGGACGCGGTGCATCGCCATCAGCACGTGGCCATGGGACACGCTTGTCCTTCTTTTCGGCAGCTGGACGTGTTGAGCCGCATCATGCCGAAGACTTGGTAGAGTGGAAGACCAAGCCCTCCTCATCCTCCTCATCCTCTCTCACCCAGGCTCAGGGTACTGGCAAAGCAGCTGCCAAAGCGTCCTCTTCCCTGGTATCAATGTCATCATCAGTCACTCCTTCCCTAGACCAACCATGTCCTCCTGAGGAGTCCCCCGAACTGTTTGAGCACAGTGTTGGGTACATGCTCCAGGAGGATGCCCAGCGTTTCGAAGGGTCTGATGATGATACCCAGCTAGAGGAAGGCAGTAGCGTGAGAGCAGAGAGAGGGGATGCTCAAGAAGGACACCAATCTGGCAGTCATGTTCCAGCAGCTGCAGCATACTGCCAGATTGGCTCCAGTGATGAGGAGGGAGGGGATGATGAGGTCACTGACTCCACGTGGGTGCCTAATAGGAGAGAGGAGGAGGAGGATGAGGAGGAGGCACATCTCCAACGAGGCAGGATGCCCTCGGGGGGCCAGCGTAAGGGCAGCACACCGACGGAATCACACCGCAGAGCTCCGCCTGTGCAAGGCGCTGCCTCTGCCCGTTATTCAAAAAGTTCTTTGGTGTGGGCCTTTTTTGAGTCGAGTGCATCAGATCACACAGCTGCTGTTTGCAACATATGTCTCAAGCGTATATCGCGTGGCAAAAACATCACCCG
Organism: Rana muscosa; assembly: GCA_029206835.1. Classification (NCBI taxonomy): domain Eukaryota; kingdom Metazoa; phylum Chordata; class Amphibia; order Anura; family Ranidae; genus Rana; species Rana muscosa. The sequence goes on from CM055122.1 coordinate 405,896,904, forward strand.
CTTGGGCACCACATGCTTGACCAGACATATGTTGACCTGCCATGCAGCTCGTTGGCAAGCCTACCTTAAAGACCCACACCAAAGAACAAAGCTGACCTCTTCTTGCACCGCATCAGCTGGGATCTCCAACCCCACTATACCTTCAGTCCTCTCTGAAACCTGCTCTGAGAGGAATGAAGGTGTAGAATTAGGTGTGTCACAGCCAAGTACTTGCGGGCACTCTGCTAGCAGTACACCAACGTCCGATTCTAGCAGGCAAATTTCCCTGCCCCAGCTGCTGGACCATCGAAAGAAGTTCACTCCCAGCCATCCACATGCCCAGCGGTTGAATGCTAGCTTGGCTAAATTGCTAGCGCTTCAACTGCTGCCTTTTCAGTTGGTAGACTCGGCCCCCTTCCGTGAGTTTGTGCAATGTGCGGTTCCTCAGTGGCAGGTTCCCAAACGCCACTTTTTCGCACTGAAGGCGATTCCGGCTCTCTACCGGCATGTGGAAGGCAATGTCTTGGCCTCGCTGGACAGGGCGGTCAGCGGTAAGGTGCATATTACCGCTGACTCATGGTCCAGCAGGCATGGACAGGGACGTTACCTTTCTTTCACGGCCCATTGGGTCTCTCTTTTGGCAGCTGGGAAGGATGCAGGACAAGGTGCAGTAGTGTTGGAGGTTGTTCCACCGCCACGCCTCCAAAATGCTACTACTGGTTGTGACACACCTCTGTCCTCCACCCCCTCCTCTTCTTCTTTCTCCGTGGCCTCTTCCTGTGCTTTGTCCTCGGAACCAGCGGTGCTCCGTAGGCGTTCAAGGGGCTACGCAAGTACACAGGCAAAAAGATGCCATGCCGTGCTTGCGCTGGTGTGTTTGGGGGACAGGAGCCACACTGGGGCAGAGGTTCTGTCTGCTCTGCAGGGGCAGGCCGAGAGGTGGTTGACGCCATGCCAGCTTAAGCCAGGAATGGTAGTTTTCGACAATGGCACCAACCTCCTCTCCGCTCTCCGACAGGGACAACTGACCCATGTGCCCTGTGTGGCTCACGTCCTTAACCTGGTGGTGCAGCGATTCTTGGGCAGGTACCCGGGCTTACAGGATGTCCTGAGGCAGGCCAGGAAAGTCTGTGTGCATTTCCGCAGATCTTATAATGCCAGTGCTCGCCTGGCTGAGCTGCAAAAGGAGTTGAACCTGCCCAAGAACCGCCTTATATGTGACATGCCCACCAGGTGGAACTCAACGTTGGCCATGCTGCAGCGGCTGCACACGCAGCAGAGGGCCATCAATGAGTACCTGTGCAACTACGGCACCAGGACAGGGTCAGGGGAGCTCGGGTTTTTTTCACCACGCCAGTGGGGCATGATCAGGGATGCATGCACTGTCCTGGCACCATTTGAGGAGGCCACGAGGATGGTGAGCAGTGACAGTGCATGCATCAGTGACACTGTACCTCTTGTCCACCTGTTGGAACATACGCTGCGTGGAATAATGGACAGGGCACTTGAGGCAGAACAGAGGCAGGAAGAGGAGGACTTCCTTGCCTCTCAAGGCCCCCTTTACCCAGACAGTGTTCCTTCTGTCCCACCCATCGCACAGGAAGAAGAGGAGGAGGATTGTGTCAGCATGGAGGTGGAGCCTGGCACGCAGCATCATCAGCAGCAGTCTTTTAGGGATGATTTACAGTCCCAAGAAACCAGTGGACTTGTACGTGGCTGGGAGGAGGTGGCTGCGGATCATGTCGTCCTTAGTGACCCAGAGAACTCCGGACAGAATGCCTCAGCTAACCTACGCTGCATGGCCTCCCTGATCCTGCAAAGTCTGCGGAAGGATCCTCGTATTCTTCGGATCAAGGAGGGGGACCATTACTGGCTGGCCACTATCCTTGATCCACGGTACAAGGGTAAGGTTGCGGACCTTATCTTACCGTCGCAGAGGGAGCAGAGGATGAGACCACTCCGGGAGGCCTTGCAGAAAGGTCTGTGCAACGCGTTCCCAGAGACTGGGAGGTTACAAACTCCTGGTCTTGGACAACGAGTTGCTGAGGCTTCGGTCAGTCAAAGAAGGAGCGGTGGGGAAGGTGGCCGTCTGACCGAAGCGTTCAGACAATTCTTTAGTCCGCAGCCCCAAGGTATGATCGGTTCCAGCAACCATCGCCAGCGTCTGATATACATGGTGCAGGAATACCTAGGGGCAAGGTCAGACTTGGACACCTTCCCCATCGAAAATCCTCTGGCTTACTGGGTCTTGAGGATGGATCACTGGCCAGAGCTTGCACAGTATGCAATTGAGCTACTGGCCTGTCCTGCATCCAGCGTTCTTTCAGAACGCACATTCAGTGCTGCTGGAGGATTTGTCACGGATCACAGGGTGCGCCTGTCCACCGACTCTGTTGATCGACTGACCTTCATAAAGATGAACCAGTCTTGGATCACCACCAGCTACCAAACACCTGAAGCTGATATAACAGACTAATTTATTTTCAAATGTCACATCCCTTCAAGACTGATGCTGATGCTGAGAGTTTGTCCTGTTATGTTGACTGACTATCCTCCTCCTCCTCAATGATCCGATTGACGATGATAGCTTGGAAGAACATTTTTGTTTCTGGGTGCCACCACCAGTGGCTAAGGCCCAATTTTTCAGCCCCTGTTTAACAGGGGTGTGTTATTACAATTTTTTATGCAATGCTTTGCAGCAGGGCTCATTCCTGCACTCCAACTAGAGTATCTGGGAGTGGTTGCAGTGTCGTGGCACCAGCACCAGTGGCTAAGGCCCAATTTTTCAGCCCCTGTTTAACAGGGGCGAGTAATTACAATTTTTGATGCAATACTTTGCAACAGGGCTCATTGCTGTGCTCCAAGTACAGTATCTGTGAGGGGTTGCAGTGTTGTGGCACCAGTGCCTAAGGCTCAATTTTTCTGCCCCTGTTTAACAGGGGCATGTAATTACAATTCTTGATCTAATAATTCACAGCAGGGCCCATTCCTGCGCCCACCAAGACTAACTGTGAGGCCTTACAGTGTTGTGTCAACACCACCACCACCACCACCAAAGGCCCAATTTTTCAGCCCCTGTTCAACAGGGGCATGCAATTACAATTCTTGATCTAATAATTCACAGCAGGGCCCATTCATGCGCCCACCAAGAGTAACTGTGAGGGCTCACAGTGTTGTGGCAACACCAACATGTAAGGGGCAAATTTCAGCTGAGTATATACGGCAGGCCCCTACTTTCAAACATCCAACTTACAAACGACTCCTACTTGCAAACGGAAGGATACAACAGGAAGTGAGAGGAAATCTACCCCTAGGAAGGCAAATTCTCTCCTGTAAGAGTTAATATGGGAAAAAAAGTGTCTCCTCTCCACTGATTCTTTATCACCAATTCTTGTTTCAATAAAAACCCCAAATTTTCAAAAAACATTTGTCATTAGGACGGAAAGTGAGGTGAACTGTTCTGAACAGGTGCACACTGCACAGACAGCAAAACAAATGTTACAGGGGTGATAACCCTTCCCTATGTTTTCCAAAAAGCTTAAAAATATATTTTTTGGCTAGAGCTACACTTAAACAATGTACCTGTTCAAAATTACAAACAGATTATACATAAGAACAAACCTACAGTCACTGTCTTGTATGCACCGACTGTATACGGCTGTTCAGAGTATATAGGGCCTTTTTTATTTTGTGTGCGGGGTTCCCCTTAATATCCATACAAGACCCAAAGAGGCTGGTAATGGGCTGGGGTAGGGGGGGGGGGTGTGTGATGGGGTAGCTATGCCATTTTTCTTAAAGATTTTCATCCATATTACCGGTACCAGACATTACATTAAAGCCGCAAGCAGTTTTAAATGGCTTTTTTTCCTTTAGAAATGTAATTTTGTGCAAGGACAGTTCTAAACACGGGAAACACGTGGCACTTCACAGGCATACTTTGGACACCCCCCAGGTACGATATTTAAAGGAATATTTGACTTTTTTTTTTTCACTTTATGCATCATTAAAATGACTGCTCCAGAAAAACGGCCGTTTTTAAAACTTCTTTTTGCATTGATACATGTCCCCTGGTGCAGAACCCGGGTTCCCAAACCCTTTTTAGGACAATAACATGCATAATAGTCGTTATAATTAGCACTTTAGATTTCGAACGTTCGCATCCATTGTATTTAATAGGGTTCTAAAGTTCGTGCAAACTTTCGGTCCGTTCGCGGGTTCCGGTGCGAACCGAACCCGGGGGTGTTCGGCTCATCACTATTCTCTAATAAAGGCATCTGCAGGAGTTAGTGGGTGTTGTGTGCCTCCAGCACAATATACACCTGTATCTACCCTTTATTGCTGGTGTTCTCTAATACAGGCATCTGCAGAAGTTAGTGGGTGTTGTGTGCTTCCAGCACAGCACAGTATACACCTGTATCTACCCTTTTTTTGCTGGTGTTCTCTAATAAAGGCATCTGCAGGAGTTAGTGGGTGTTGTGTGCCTCCAGCACAATATACACCTGTATCTACCCTTTATTGCTGGTGTTCTCTAATACAGGCATCTGCAGGAGTTAGTGGGTGTTGTGTGCCTCCAGCACAGCACAGTATACACCTGTATCTACCCTTTATTGCTGTTGTTCTCTAATACAGGCATCTTCAGGAGTTAGTGGGTGTTGTGTGCCTCCAGCACAGTATAAACCTGTATCTACCGTTTATTGCTGGTGTTCTCTAATACAGGCATCTGCAGGAGTTAGTGGGTGTTGTGTGTCTCCAGCACAATATACACCTGTATCTACCCTTTATTGCTGGTGTTCTCTAACACAGGCACCTGCAGGAGTTAGTGGGTGTTGTGTGCCTCCAGCACAGCACAGTATACACCTGTATCTACCCTTTTTTGCTGGTATTCTCTAATAAAGGCATCTGCAGGAGTTAGTGAGTGTTGTGTGCCTCCAACACAATATACACCTGTATCTACCCTTTATTGCTGGTGTTCTTTAATACAGGCATCTGCAGGAGTTAGTGGGTGTTGTGTGCCTCCAGCACAGCACAGTATACACCTGTATCTACCCTTTTTTGCTGGTGTTCTCTAATAAAGGCATCTGCAGGAGTTAGTGGGTGTTGTGTGCCTCCAGCACAATATACACCTGTATCTACCCTTTATTGCTGGTGTTCTCTAATACAGGCATCTGCAGGAGTTAGTGGGTAATGTGTGCCTCCAGCACAATATACATTTGTATCTACCCTTTATTGCTGGTGTTCTCTAATACAGGCATCTTCAGGAATTAGTGGGTGTTGTGTGCCTCCAGCACAGCACAGTATACACCTGTATCTACCCTTTATTGCTGTTGTTCTCTAATACAGGCATCTGCAGGAGTTATTGGGTGTTGTGTGCCTCCAGCACAGCACAGTATACACTTGTATCTACCCTTTTTTGCTGGTGTTCTCTAATAAAGGCATCTGCAGGAGTTAGTGGGTGTTGTGTGCCTCCAGCACAATATACACCTGTATCTAACCTTTATTGCTGGTGTTCTCTAATACAGGCATCTGCAGGAGTTGGTGGGTGTTATGTGCCTCCAGCACAGCATGGTATACATCTGTATCTACCCTTTATTGCTGGTGTTCTCTAATACAGGCATCTGCAGCCTTTACAGTGGGTGTTGTGTGCCTCTAGCACAATATACACTACCCAATTGCTGGTTTTCCCATCTCCCTGCAGGCCAATACTATGTCTGGAAGGCCAACAAGGAGAGGCAGACAGTCACGAGCCAATAAAAAAGAGGGCAAGCAGGCTCTGTGTCTAGAGACAACAGTGCTGTTTGTGGACGCGGTGCATCGTCATCAGCACGTGGCCATGGGACATGCTTGTCCTTATTTTCGGCAGCTGGACGTGTTGAGCCGCATCATGCCGAAGACCTGGTAGAGTGGATGACCAAGCCCTCCTCATCCTCCTTATCCTCTCTCACCCAGGCTCAGGGTACTGGCAAAGCAGCTGCCAATGCGTCCTCTTCCCTCGTATCAATGTCATCATTAGTCACTCCTTCCCTAGACCCACCATGTCCTCCTGAGGAGTCCCCCGAACTGTTTGAGCACAGTGTTGGGTACATGCTCCAGGAGGATGCCCAGCATTTTGAAGGGTCTGATGATGATACACAGCTAAAGGCAGTAGCGTGAGCGCCGAGAGAGGGGATGCTCAAGAAGGACAGCAATCTGGCAGTCATGTTCCAGCAGCTGCAGCATACTGCCAGGTTTGCTCCAGTGATCAAGAGGGAGGGGATGTTGAGGTCACTGACTCCACGTGGGTGCCTGATAGGAGAGAGGAGGATAATGAGGAGGAGGCACATCTCCAACGAGGCAGGATGCCCTCCGGGGGCCAGCGTAAGGGCAGCACACCGACTGAATCACACCGCAGTGCTCCGCCTGTGCAGGGCGCTGCCTCTGCCCGTTATTCCAAAAGTTCTTTGGTGTGGGCCTTTTTTGAGTTGAGTGCTATTTGCAAAATATGTCTCAAGCGTATCTAGCGTGGCCAAAACATCAGCCGCTTGGGCAACACATGCTTGACCAGACATATGTTGACCTGCCATGCAGCTCGTTGGCAAGGGTACCTTAAAGACCCACACCAAAGAACAAAGCGGACCTCTCCTTGCTCCTCATCAGCCGGGATCTCCAACCCCACTATACCTTCAGTCCTCTCTGAAACCTGCACTGAGAGGAATGAAGGTGTAGAATTAGGTGTGTCATAGCCAAGTACTTGCGGGCACTCTACTAGCAGTACACCAACGTCCGATTGTAGCAGGCAAATTTCCCGGCCCCAGCTGCTGGACCGTCGAAAGAAGTTCACTCCCAGCCATCCACATGCCCAGCGGTTGAATGCTAGCTTGGCTAAATTGCTAGCACTTCAACTGCTGCCTTTTCAGTTGGTAGACTCGGCCCCCTTCCGTGAGTTTGTGCAATGTGCAGTTCCTCAGTGGTAGGTTCCCAAACGGCACTTCTTCTCACAGAAGGCGATTCCGGCTCTTTACCGGCATGTGGAAGGCAATGTCCATGCCTCGCTGGACAGGGCGGTCAGTGGTAAGGTGCATATTACCGCTGACTCATGGTCCAGCAGGCATGGACAGGGACGTTACCTTTCTTTCACGGCCCATTGGGTCACTCTTTTGGCAGCTGGGAAGGATGCAGGACAAGGTGCAGTAGTGTTGGAGGTTGTTCCGCCGCCACGCCTCCAAAATGCTACTACTGATTGTGACACACCTCTCACCTCCACCCCCTCCTCTTTTTCTTCCTCCATGGCCTCTTCCTGTGCTTTGTCCTCGGAACCAGCGGTGCTCCGTAGGCATTCAATGGGCTACGCGAGTACGCAGGCAAAAAGGTGCCATGCCATGCTTACGCTGGTGTGTTTGGGGGAAAGGAGCCACACTGGGGCAGAGGTTCTGTCAGCTCTGAAGGGGCAGGCCGGAAGGTGGATGACGCCATGCCAGCTTAAGCCAGGAATGGTGGTTTGCGACAATGGCACCAACCTCCTCTCCGCCCTCCGACAGGGACAACTGACCCATGTGCCCTGTGTGGCTCACGTCCTTAACCTGGTGGTGCAGCGGTTCTTGGGCAGGTACCCGGGCTTACAGGATGTCCTGAGGCAGGCCAGGAAAGTCTGTGAGTACCTGTGCGACTACGGCACCAGGACAGGGTCAGGGGAGCTCGGGTTTCTTTCACCGCGCCAGTGGGGCATGATCAGGTATGCATGCACTGTCCTGGCACCATTTGAGGAGGCCACGAGGATGGTGAGCAGTGACAGTGCATGCATCAGTGACACTGTACCTCTTGTCCACCTGTTGGAGCATACGCTGCATAGAATAATGGACAGGGCACTTGAGGCAGAACAGAGGCAGGGAGAGGAGGACTTCCTTGCCTCTCAAGGCCCCCTTTACCCAGACAGTGTTCCTTCTGTCCCACCCATCACACAGGAAGAGGAGGAGGAGGAGGATTGTGTCAGCATGGAGGTGGAGCCTGGCACTCAGCATCAACAGCAGCAGTCTTTTAGGGATGATTTACAGTCCCAAGAAACCCGTGGACTTGTACGTGGCTGGGAGGAGATGGCTGCTGATCATGTCGTCCTTAGTGACCCAGAGGACTCCGGACTGAATGCCTCAGCTAACCTACGCTGCATGGCCTCCCTGATCCTGCAAAGTCTGCGGAAGGATCCTCGTATTCTTCAGATCAAGGAGAGGGACCATTACTGGCTGGCCACTCTCCTTGATCCATGGTACAAGGGTAAGGTTGCGGACCTTATCTTGCCGTCGCAGAGGATGAGACATCTCCGGGAGGCCTTGCAGAAAGTCTGTGCAACGCGTTCCCAGAGACAGGGAGGTTACAAACTCCTGGTCCTGGACAACGAGTTGCTGAGGCTTCGGTCAGTAGCAGAAGGAGCGGTGGAGAAGGTGGGCGTCTGACCGATGCGTTCAGACAATTTTTTAGTCCGCAAGGTATGATTGGTTTCAGCAACCATCGCCAACGTCTGATATACATGGTGCAGGAATACCTAGGGGCAAGGTCAGACTTGGACACCTTTCCCACCGAAAATCCTCTGGCTTACTGGGACTTGAGGATGGATCACTGGCCAGAGCTTGCGCAGTATGCAATTGAGCTACTGGCCTGTCCTGCATCCAGCGTTCTTTCGGAACGCACATTCAGTGCTGCTGGAGGCTTTGTCACCGATCACAGGGTGCGCCTGTCCACCGACTCGGTTGATCGACTGACCTTCATAAAGATGAATCAGTCTTGAAACACCACCAGCTACCAGGCACCTGAAGTTGATGTAACAGAATAATTTATTTTGAAATGTCACATCCCTTAAAGACTGCCTATGCTGATGCTGAGTGACTATCCTGTTATGTTGACTGACTATCCTCTTCCTCCTCAATGATCCTGATGATAGCTTGGAAGAACATTTTTGTTTCTGGGTGCCGCCACCAGTGGCTAAGGCCCAATTTTTCAGCCCCTGTTTAACAGGGGCATGTAATTACAATTTTTTATGCAATGCTTTGCAGCAGGGCTCATTCCTGCACTCCAACTAGAGTATCTGGGAGAGGTTTCAGTGTCGTGGCACCAGCACCAGTGCCTAAGGCCCAATTTTTCAGCCCCTGTTTAACAGGGGCGTGAAATTACAATTCTTGATCGAATACTTCACAGCAGGGCCCATTCCTGCGCCCACCAAGAGTAACTGTGAGGGCTTACAGTGTTGTGGCAACACCACCAGCACCACCAAAGGCCCAATTTTTCTGCCCCTGTTCAACAGGGGCATGCAATTACAATTCTTGATCTAATAATTCACAGCAGGGCCCATTCATGCGCCCACCAAGAGTAACTGTGAGGGCTTACAGTGTTGTAGCACCAGCACCACCACCAATGGCCCAATTTTTTCTATCACTGTTCAACAATGGCATGTAATTACAATTCCTGATATAATAGTTCACAGCAGGGCGTTCAAGCGCCCACCAAGAGTAACTGTGAGGGCTTACAGTGTTGTGGCAACACCAACATCTAAGGGGCAAATTTCTGCAGAGTATATATGGCAGGCCCCTACTTTCAAACATCCAACTTACAAACAACTCCTACTTGCAAACGGAAGGAGACAACAGGAAGTAAGAGGAAATCTACTCCTAGGAAAGGGAAATTCTCTCCTGTAAGAGTTAATATGGAAAAAGGGTGTCTCCTCTCTACTGATGCGTTATCACCAATCCTTGTTTCAATAAAAACCCCACTTTTCCAAAAACATTGGGTGATGGGGCAGCCATGCCATTTTTCTCATAGATTTTCATCCATATTGCCAGGACAAGACATGACATTAAAGCCGCAAGCAGTTTTTTCCTTTACAATGTCATTTTGTGCAGGGACAGTTCTAAACACGGGAAACACATGCCACTTCACTGGCATACTTTAGACACCCCCAGGTACGATATTTAAAGGAATATTTCACTCTTTTTTTTTTCACTTTATGCATCATTAAAATGACTGCTCCAGAAAAAAAATGCAGTTTTTAAAACTTCTTTTTGCATTGATACATGTCCCCTGGGGCAGAACCAGGGTCCCCAAACCCTTTTTAGGACAATAACATGCATATTAGCCGTTATAATTAGCACTATAGATTTCGAACGTTCGCGTCCATTGTATTTATTTATTGTGGGGGGGGGGAGCCCTATTCAGATAATAGTGGTATTTGGTAATGCTGGACCTCTATATTTCCTAAACTCATTCATTAGTTGTATATTTAACTTTATGTGCATGCCCCTGATCTTGTTCCTCTGCCATCTGAAGCACATTTTTGAACAGAAAGCAGCAGACATTGAGGGCCTAATTTTGTTTTCCTCTAGCATTCTTTGAATATACAGTATATGCTTACTCCATCACTGGCCTTAGAGATTAACGGACCTCTCCTTCTTTAGTTTGGTATATAGCCAATATTTTTTAATGGCCCGCCCTGTTACTTGAGCAAGAATTCCAAAAGCAATGGGGGAGCTAGAGAAGAATAGTAATGTTCCATCCTTGAGGAAGATAAGGAGCAAAAACTGCAATTAGGAAACTTGTATTGAAAGAAATATTGGGGGTAACATTGCTGATGTCCTGAAAAGGACACTAGTACTAGTTTGGAAACACATGCAAATTAGAAAATGAGAACTACTAATCTACAGACTTCAATGACAGCCTCCATGTTTTTCCTTGTCAATAATATTTATTGGTTGCATAATAATAAATATATACTTTGGTTATTTATGCAAGGATACAGATAAATAAAATTTACATAAAAATATTCTATAAGTAAACAATACATAAGATAAAATATTTAAATTAAATTAATTAGATCTTCATTAAGAGCCCATTCACACAGGGGCAACTTTGGATCCGACTTCAAATCGCCCCAGGTCGCCCCTAATCGCCTCAAGTCGCGCTGCATGAGAAAATCAATGTAAGTGAATGGAGCCGTCTTAATGCACACTACTGCAGTCGCTCTGACTTCCACCGCGACTTTGACAGGCAACTTGGACACGACTTGAGTATGAATCACAGCGCGACCTGGAGCTACTTACAAGGCAACTTCAAGTTGCCTCCAGGACAAGAGATATTCCAGTGGCCAATCAAACAAGAATCAGCTCTGTGGGAGGGAGGGGGGAGGGAGAGGTTTGCCTGAGAAACGTATGCTTTCTTCCTGGAAAGTTGCTCCTGTTAAGACAGGGGATCCGACTTCTGAGCGACTTCCATTGAAATCAATGGGTACAGGTCGCCTATCAGTTGCCTAGAAGTCGGATTGAAGTAGTACAGGGACCTTTTTAGAAGTCGGAGCGACTGCAGTAGTGTGCATTAAGACGGCTCCATTCACTTACATTGATTTTCTCATGCAGCGCGACTTGAGGCGACTAGGGGCGACCTGGGGCGATTTGAAGTCGGATCCAAAGTTGCCCCTGTGTGAATGGGCTCTAAAGAGAGAAAGAAAATAGTGAGAGAGAGAGAAAGTCCACAAGGTCGGTCCATGAACCAGTACGATGCGTATGGTTTACCATTCCTTAGGTACATGGGATTTGCATTGAAGCTATTAATCCGCTACCATGGCAAAAGGACCTCATCATTAAAATCCGGAGGTAAATAGTGTTTTATCCATGAGAGCCAACGTTTTTTGAATTCTGGGAATTGGTCTCCGTCAGTGGCTATCATTTTGGCGTGTGACATTGTGGTGTTCATTCTGTGAATTGTTTCTGCCAACCCTAATGTTGGGGATTTCCATGCTTTGGCTATCGTTTGTATTGCTGCAGTTAAAAGTGGAGTAAAGAGTTTAAATTGAAAAAATGTTAAGCTTTCCGGTTTTAGGTTGTAAGTTGTGCCGTAAACGGGTCAGGCTGTATCTGCTGTCGGAACATTTTGGACGCCATTGCAAAGAATTCTTTCCAGAAAAGTTGTGTTATCGGGCACGTCCTCCATACATGCAAGTGAGTGCCCAAGTCTGAACAGCCCCTAAAGCAAAGAGCTGAATGTGTAGGTGCAAACTTGGCTACTCTTGTTGGTACCAGGTACCATCGTGTCAGGACCTTGTAATTTGTTTCCATCGCGATGACATTGGGCGAGGATGATTTTATGGTTCACCCAATCTTAGTCCATTCAGTGTCATCTAGGGTGCGTCCCAGGTCCTCCTCCTATTTTCGAACATAGGTTGGTTTGTCATAATTAGGGCCTACTAGAATTTGGTTATAGAGGATTGATATCATTCCTCTGGTTAGTGGATCTTTTTTACAAATTTTCTCAAAAATAGATACCGTATATACTCGAGTATAAGCCAAGTTTTTCAGCACACTTTTTTTTGTGCTGAAAATGCAGGGGGGCATTATACTCGAGTCACCTTTTTGCATCTAATCTCCCGGATTTGGGGACCTGGTACCGGCCGGCCGTAGGTCCTGTGGACCCCAAACTTGGCACACATGTAGCCACACTTTTCTTCTACAAGTGTGCAAAGTTTGCTGTCTGGGAGACCTAGGGCCGGGGAGCACTGATTTTTCAAAGCCAGGCACCCCTTCCATAGACTCCAATGTTAAACGGTAATTTCTCTGGTGACTTTGGGGACCCGGTACTGGCCAGTCTTAGGTACCCAGGACCCGAAACTTAGCACACAAGTAGCCCCATTTCTCTTCTACAAGTGAAAAAAGTTTGTTGTCTGGGGAACCTACGGCCGATTTTTCAAAGCCAGGCACCCCTTTCCATAGACTCCCATGTTAAACATCAGTCTAGTCATGGACACAGTGAGGCATGGGCACAGTGAGGCATGGACAGAGTGAGGCAAAGTGAGGCACAGTGAGGCATGCAGATGGACAACCTAGGCTTATACTCGAGTCAATACGTTTTCCCAGTTTTTGTGGTAGAATTAGGTGCCTCGGCTTATATTCGGGTCGGCTTATACTCGAGTATATACGGTAAGTGGATCAAGGGTGTTGCAACTAGTGTGAGTGGGGAAAATACATTTTTGATTTGGAGGTATCTGAACTCTTCTGATTCTGGTAATTTGTGTTTCTCTCTGAGTGTAGAGAAAGGTACAACATTTTCTGAAGTGACCAAGTCATGTAATGTCAGTATACCTGAAGTTGTCCAAGCTTTAAAAGTGTTCGGGAATATCCAAGCCGGATAGAAGGCCGGATTTTTAAGGAAAGATAAGAGGGGGTTGTGAACCGACTGCAAATGATGTTTAATTTTATGTAGCACACAGACCCCTTTCTTTACCTGCAATAACTTTGGCTCCTCGCAGGAAGAGAGAGGCACACCGCACTAACAGCCCATACCCTCCTGTGCGAGGAGGTTGAGCGGTGTTGTTGTTGGGTCTTCCACGGTCAGAACATGAAAACCTCCAGAGTCTGATTCTCACCTCTATGTTAAAGAAAAGACAAGTCCTTGACTTCCCACCAGATAAAACTCCAACTCAGAGTTTATTTTCTCTTAGCCAATAACACAGTCTCTGATAGGAAAAAGGTTGGAGCAAGAAACAGAACAGTACAAGGTGTGGAGGAGGTCCAGGCACAAACGTTACAGATATTTGCTTAGATTCTCAAGCAAGTTTAACTAGGCGCACAGTCTCTGCCACAGACTGTGAAGTTGGTCTCTGCCACAGACCTGATGAAACTGATCCCCTTCTTTAGCTATGGCCTTTTTTTAGGAGAAGGCATCCCTCCGGAGAGTTACCGGGACCCTACCGTCACCATGACACTGCACTGGGTCTTCGGAGAGTTCCTTCCCGGCCTCCTCATCCTAGATACGGGTCCCCTCGCAAGGCGGCACCCTGAGATTCCTCGATCCCTGGCGGACCCCAGCCGAAGGTGCTGGGCCCCAGGCCTCCACTGCGGTCCCTGGGCTTACATACCCAGAGCGGACAGGAACAGCATGGTAGTACCTCACCCTGGGCTAAAGGTGCCCAGGATGGAACAGGAACACCCGCCCTGGGCCTAAGGTGCCCAGGGCGGACAGGAACACACTCCCTGGGAGTAGGACTCCCGACGACCGAACCACGACCAACTGACCCCAAACAGGCAGCGTCTGCCCCTTTTATATCCTCTCCCAGCATGCTCAGCAGGTAGCCCACACCCACCGTATGGCTGCTGAGAGGGGACACGCAAGGCACAGCACTGTATCAGCGGTTCAACCCTAGCCTACTATGGCAGCACCACCTGTAGGCCACAGGGAACTGCACACCGATACTCTCCCTGTGGATAGAAATGGTTGCAAAAACCCTGACAAATTTGAGTAAACTACCACTTAAACACTTCCCCTAAATTCAGCACCCCGCTACATTTAGATTTATCCCGAAGGGATAAGAAGTGTTTTGTTATCGGATTACTCAAATCGCGCCTATCTCTGGGCCTCATCCATAATAAATTGGAAATCAACAGAGGGTCACTATCTGAGGCCTCTATCGATACCCATAGGGGACATTCCTGTGTTGCGTAGTACTTTGGAAGACTAGCTAAGTGAGCAGCCTTGTAATAGGCATCAAAATTAGGGTAGCCTAGACCACCATGTGTTTTAGGGAGATGTAATGTGCGGATCGGTATGCGCGGTTTAGAGGTACCCCATATAAAGGTATTTGTTCTTTTTTGGATCAACCTTAGATAATAGAAAATCCATCAGGAGATCACTCGGATACCCCCTGAGATGCCTAATACCCCTGCAGGGGTGTAACATTCTGGTGAGTGCAAGCACACTCGGGGGGAGCACCACTGTCACCATATATCGCTGCAGGATCACATGATCAGGAATCGCACCAAGTCACGCTTGCTAAAAAATATTTTTTCTTTTTTTGAACTGAAGTTTTTACATTTGTGAAGAAGCAGCGGTCTGAATATATTAGGGTAGTCACTACTGACCCTAAGAACAAACTGTGCGATTCAGGGGTTGCTCATTGAATGAAACACATACCTGACCACAGATTTGTAACATACGTTCTGGGACTGCCTATTGTTTGTGTGATCATCCACTTATCCACTCTAGCATTTTTCTGTTAGTTATGTTTTTGTTTTAGGATGGTGTTTTTCCTTATGAGTACAAGGATAGCCAACTTATTGGATTGACACTCCATATTAGGATACCTATTATCACTAATTCACTTATCAGCACTAGCTGGAGAGTTTAAATATATATATACACAATCTTTCACTACCATTGAGCCCACTCTTATAGGGTCCTACACATTAGGGCTGAAGAAACACCTAGGATTGGCCCTATCCTCGCTTATCTGAGGATTATATGAATTTCACATGTGATGGTTTCACTTTGATTTGCTATTGCTTTTGCTCAGTTCACGTTTTACCTTTATTATTTTTCACAACTGAAACAAACCACATATTCATCACAGCCTAAGAGCTTACACTTCACTGGCTTAACCTCAACTAAATAGGTAGCGCCACTACCCCTGTACCTTTTTTCCATTTCTAGTTTCCTTTTAGGATACCTTTTAGGGGGGCAGCAACCTTTCCATTTAGTGCGGATATCTTTTGCACTTATAACCTTAGATAATAGGAAGGGATTGGGATTGGCAGGGCTCTAAACAAATAAAGTAGTTTGGGCAGGATAGTCATTTTAGACGCATTGATCTTACCTATCCAGGATAGTGGGAGATGGGACCATTCTTTTAGTAAGGTTGTGATCTGTTTCAATAGGGGGGGATAATTGGCTGAGAATAATTCTGTTATGGAGGCTGGCTGTTAGGTGTATTCCTAAATATGGTAATGATTTCTCTGCCCAAGAGAAGGGGAGTGCTGCTTTTGTTGGGATTAATTCTGCATCTGTAAGTGAAATATTAAGAGCTAAACATTTTTTTGGGGTTAATGACCAAGCCAGAAAAGGCTGCGAATTTATCTAGAATAGATATAAGGTTAGGTCCTGATAGTTGTGGTGATGACATGAATAGCAAGATGTCATCCGCGAACATACAGATTTTATGTGGATAACCTCCAATATCAATGCCGGTAATTGTGGGATTGGTTCTAATATATTGGGCTAAAGGTTCTAATATTAGGGCGAATAAAAGGGGAAATAATGGGCATCCCTGACGTGTACCTTGCTTGATGTTGAAAGATTCTGATTTGTATCCGGCATATTTTAGGTAGGCTTTTGGATTATTATAGAGTGCCTCTATCCAATTTATAAAATGAGGACCAAAAGCCAATTTTTGTAAAGAATAATACATATAAGGCCAGGATACCGTATCAAAAGCTCTCTTTATGTTGAGGGATAAAAAAGCATGAGGAAATACGTCTCTTTCTGGCTATATGCGCAAGAAGCATTGCTCTGCGGACATTGTCACCCGCTTGTCTGTTTGGCATAAAGCCAACCTGATCTTTGTGTATAAGTTTATTAATGATACTGTTAAGGCGTTTAGCCATAATTTTTGCCAGCAGCTTTATATCCAGATTCAAGAGAGAAATGGGACGCTAATTTGTACATGAGGTGTCATTGGTGTGTGGTTTTGGAATCATACAAACAATTGCTAATAATGATTCTTGTGTAAATGAATGTCCATTTAGTAATGTATTAAATGTCTCAGCTAACATGAGGGATAGGGTCTCTGAAAATGTTCTATAATATAATGCTGAATATCCATCTGGACCAGGTCGCTTATTTATTTTAAAATCTCTGATGGAAGAAGCTACTTCTTCAATTGTTATAGGTTCTTCCATCATATTTTTTTGGGTTTGTGATAATTTTGGTAAGGTGATCTGGGAAAAGAATGATTCTGCTTCTTATGCCCCATACACACGATCGTTTTTCATGCTGTTAAAAATGCAATTTTTTAAAATGGGCATTAAAACCGATCGTGTGTATGCTCCAGAGCATTTTTAACGACGTGAAAAACGGCCATTAAAAATTTCGAACATGCTCTATTTTTTCACGTCGTTTTTCATGTCGTTTTTTTTGACTACGTGAAAAACGATAGTGTGTATGCTTTTACGAGGTGAAAAAAAACGCGCATGCTCAGAATCAAGTATGAGACGGGAGCGCTCGTTCTGGTAAAACTAGTGTTCGTAATGGAGATAGCACATTCGTCACGCTGTAACGGACTGAAAAGCATGAGGCTGAAAAGCGCGAATCGTCGCTCAACAAACTTTACTAACATGAAGGGTGGCGCCATCCGAACGGAACTTCCCCTTTATAGTGCTGTCGTACATGTTGTACGTCACTGCGCTTTGCTTGAACGTTTTTTAAAATGATCGTGTGTACGCAAGACAGGCTTGAGAGGAAACATGAAAAAAAACGACGAGAAAAACGTTGGTTTAAAAATTGGCATGAAAAACGATCGTGTGTACGCTGCATGAGAGGTTAAATTCATTGGTTGTGTCATATAAAGAAGCAATGTGTGAATGAAATTTGTGGACTATTTTGGTTGGGTTGCAAGTATATATATCTTTTGCTAGTTTTAAACAAATTGGCTTGAACTTTTTGTTTATTGAGTTTAGAGCCCGTGCCATAGCTGTACCTGGTTTGTTGTTTCTGGTATAGAAATTGTGTTTAGAGCGTTTGTAAAATTAATCTACAGATTCCGTGAAAAATAGGTCGTATTCTAATCTATTTTTTTCTAGGTGGGTTTTCGTTAATGTCGATGGATTTTCTTGAAATGATATGAACGCAGCATTGAATTCCATTTCTAACTTGCGGGCCAAGGATTTTCGTTCCCGTTTAAGTGTAGCCATTTGCTTTTGTAGGGTACCACGCAACACAGGTTTGTGGGCCTCCCAGAGTGTTAAAGGGGATATGTCAGGGGTTCTATTGTAGAGCAAATATTCCTTTAAAGCTTGTTCAACTTTAGTGCAGTGGATTTGGTGCTTAAGCAATGTGTCAGGGAGATACCAGGTTGGATCCTGTGCTTTTGGTATGGTGGACGCCATAATTGTGCATACTGCATTATGGTCGGACCATGGTATGGGAATTATGTCGGATTCAAGAATTTCTGGGATCATTCCGATAGTTAAAAAGATATAATCAATACGGGTGAATAATTGGTGAGAGAAATAGGTGAATCTTTTTTTAGTCGGGTTGCTTTCTCTCCATGAGTATACCATATGTAGCGGCCTCACCCCATCTCTTCCTTCTAGGGGTATCACACACGATAGGGTGAGATGCGCTACGGCCCATGTCCTCCCCATAGCTGTGGGTGAGGTGAAGGCCAGTACCAGATATTTCCTCGGGCCTGTGTGCTTCTGTAAAGGATTAAGTCCTGCTGTGCCAACACTCCCCTCTGTAGAGATGTACAGAACTATTCGCCGGCGAACAGTTCCCGGCGAACATAGCTTGTTCGCGTTCGCCGCGGCCGGCGAACATATGCGATGTTCGGTCCGCCCCCTATTCATTATCATTGAGCAAACTTTGACCCTGTACCTCACAGTCAGCAGACACATTCCAGCCAATCAGCAGCATACCCTCCCTCCCAGACCTTCCCACCTCCTGGACAGCATCCATTTTAGATTCATTCTCAAGCTGCAGTCTTAGCGAGAGGAGGGACAGTTTAGCTGCTGCTTATTTTATAGGGAAAGCTAGGCTAGGCAAGTGTATTCAGTGTTCACTCCACTCCTGAAAGACTCATCTGATCTCTGCTGTAAGCACAGCGTCCTGACAGCACCCCAAAAAGCCCTTTTTAGGGCTGGTAAAACACCAGTCTGCTTTTTTTTTTTTCCTGGACAGCATCTATTTTAGATTCAGTCTGTACTTAAGCTGCAGTGTTAGCCAGAGGAGGGACAGTTTAGCTGCTGCTGATTTTATAGGGAAAGCTATAGGCAAGTGTATTCAGTGTTCACTCCACTCCTGAAAGACTCATCTGATCTCTGCTGTAAGCACAGCGTCCTGACAGCACCCCAAAAAGCCCTTTTTAGGGCTGGTAAAACACCAGTCTGCTTTTTTGTTTTTTCCTGGACAGCATCTATTTTAGATTCAGTCTGTACTTAAGCTGCAGTGTTAGCCAGAGGAGGGACAGTTTAGCTGCTGCTGATTTTATAGGGAAAGCTAGGCTAGGCCAGTGTATTCAGTGTTCACTCCACTCCTGAAAGACTCATCTGATCTCTGCTGTAAGCACAGCGTCCTGACAGCACCCCAAAAAGCCCTTTTTAGGGCTGGTAAAACACCAGTCTGCTTGTTTTGTTTTTCTGGACAGCATCTATTTTAGATTCAGTCTGAACTTAAGCTACAGTGTTAGCCAGAGGAGGGACAGTTTAGCTGCTGCTGATTTTATAGGGAAAGCTAGGCTAGGCCAGTGTATTCAGTGTTCACTCCACTCCTGAAAGACTCATCTGATCTCTGCTGTAAGCACAGCGTCCTGACAGCACCCCAAAAAGCCCTTTTTAGGGCTGGTAAAACACCAGTCTGCTTTTTTGTTTTTTCCTGGACAGCATCTATTTTAGATTCAGTCTGTACTTAAGCTGCAGTGTTAGCCAGAGGAGGGACAGTTTAGCTGCTGCTGATTTTATAGGGAAAGCTAGGCTAGGCCAGTGTATTCAGTGTTCACTCCACTCCTGAAAGACTCATCTGATCTCTGCTGTAAGCACAGCGTCCTGACAGCACCCCAAAAAGCCCTTTTTAGGGCTGGTAAAACACCAGTCTGCTTGTTTTTTTTTCCCCGGCACAGTAGCTTACATAAAAAAAACCACAACAGTTTTGACTGCAGTAGATGAGCAGTCAGTTGCCTGCCAGCATGTGTGTCAGACCTACAGTGTCTACTGTGCCAACTTCTGCCAGTGCACAGTGCCACTCATATCTGGTGTCACAGTAGCTTGCACGCATAGTACAACTAAACTAATCTAAAAAAAATGACAGGCAGAGGCAGGCCACCCCGCAGGGGCTGTCGTGGTCGTGGTGCTGTGATTCCCTTTGGCCCTAGAATAATGCCCAGTGTTCAGGGGCCACGTACCCTGAACTCGAAAAGTTCTGAGGACATAGTTGACTGGCTAACACAGGACAGCCAATCTTCTACAGCTTCCGCTCGGAACCTTGACGCACCATCCTTCTCCAGCTCAGCTTTGGGCACCTCTCAAGTTACCACTCGCCCGCCTGCCGCTACCACCAACACTAGCACCACAGTTGCTTCACTTGATCTGTCAGAGGAGTTATTTACACATGAGTTGGAAGAAATGAGTGATGCGCAAACATTATTGCCAGAGGATGTAGATAAAAGGGATATGTCTCAGTCAGGTAGCATTACACACATGGATGTACGGTGTGATGATGATGATGTTGTACCCGCTGCTGCTTCCTTTGCTGAGTTGTCAGATACAAGTGAAGCGGTTGATGATGACGATGTGGATGTCACGTGGGTGCCCGCTCGAAGAGAAGAAGAACAGGGGGAAAGTTCAGATGGGGAGACAGAGAGGAGGAGGAGACGAGTTGGAAGGAGGGGTAGGTCGTCGCAAGGAGCTAGTGGCACAGTCAGACAGCATGTATCGGCACCCGGGGTCAACCAGACAGCACGCCAATCAACGCATGCTGTTGCCACCACCAGAATGCCGCCATTGCAAAGCTTAGCAGTGTGGTATTTTTTTTGTGTGTCTGCCTCTGATAACAGCGATGCCATTTGCAACCTGTGCCAAAAGAAACTGAGTCGTGGGAAATCCAACACCCACCTAGGTACAACTGCTTTGCGAAGGCACATGATCTCACATCACAAACGCCTATGGGATCAACACATGATGACGAGTACAAGCAGCACACAAGCTCAAAGCCACCATCCTCCTCCTGGTCCAGCATCTTCAGCCACGTCAACCACTGCTGTCCTCCTTGCCCCCTCTCAACCATCTGACACTACGTCTCTCGCCTTGAGCAGTTCCTGCTCATCTGCCCACAGTCAGGTGTCTGTCAAGGACATGTTTGAGCGTAAGAAGCCAATGTCACAGAGTCACCCCCTTGCCCGGCGTCTGACAGCTGGCTTGTCGGAACTCTTAGCCCGCCAGCTTTTACCATACAAGCTGGTGGAGTCTGAGGCCTTCAAAAAATTTGTAGCTATTGGGACACCGCAGTGGAAGGTACCCGGCCGAAATTTCTTTTCACAAAAGGCAATCCCCAACCTGTACTCTATTGTGCAAAAGGAAGTCATGGCATGTCTGGCACACAGTGTTGGGGCAAGGGTCCATCTGACCACTGATACCTGGTCTGCAAAGCACGGTCAGGGCAGGTATATCACCTACACTGCTCATTGGGTAAACCTGCTGACGGCTGCCAAGCATGTAATGCGTGGCTCTGCAGAGGAGTTGGTGGTGACACCACCACGACTTGCAGGCAGGCCTGCTGTCACCTCTTCTACTCCTCCTACTCCATCCTCTTCGATAACCTCCTCGGCTGAGTCCTCTTCTGCTGCTGCGTCTTGCTCCACATCAACAGCACCCCCCCAGCTCCCCAGGGGCTATTCCACATCCCGGATACGACAGTGTCACGCTGTCTTGGGGTTGACTTGCCTGAAAGCAGAGAGTCACACCGGACCAGCACTCCTGTCCGCCCTGAACGCACAGGTGGATCAGTGGCTGACTCCGCACCAACTGGAGATCGGCAAAGTAGTGTGTGACAACGGAAGCAATTTGTTGGCGGCATTGAATTTGGGCAAGTTGACACATGTGCCGTGCATGGCACATGTGTTAAATCTGATTGTACAACGCTTTGTGCATAATTACCCAGACTTACAGGATGTCCTCAAGCAGGCCAGGAAGGTGTGTGGCCATTTCAGGCGTTCCTACACAGCCATGGCGCACTTTTCAAATATCCAGCGGCGAAACAACATGCCAGTGAGGCGCTTGATTTGCGACAGCCCGACACGTTGGAATTCAACACTCCTAATGTTCGACCGCCTGCTCCAACAAGAAAAAGCCGTCAACGAGTATTTGTATGACCGGGGTGCTAGGACAGCCTCTGCGCAGCTGGGAATTTTTTTGCCACGTTACTGGACGCTCATGCGCAATGCCTGTAGGCTCATGCGTCCTTTTGAGGAGGTGACAAACCTAGTCAGTCGCACTGAAGGCACCATCAGCGACATCGTCCCATTTGTTTTCTTCCTGGAGCGTGCCCTGCGAAGAGTGCTGGATCAGGCCGTAGATGAGCGTGAAGAGGAAGAGGAAGAGTTGTGGTCACCATCACCACCACCAGAAACAGCCTTATCAGCATCGCTTGCTGGACCTGCGGCAACGCTGGAAGAGGAGTCTGAGGAAGAGGAGTCAGAGGAGGAATGTGGCTTTGAGGAGGAGGAGGAAGACCAACCACAGCAGGCATCCCAGGGTGCTCGTTGTCACCTATCTGGTACCCGTGGTGTTGTACGTGGCTGGGGGGAAGAACAGACCTTCAGTGAGATCAGTGAGGATGAGGAACAGGACATGAGTAGCTCGGCATCCAACCTTGTGCAAATGGGGTCTTTCATGCTGTCGTGCCTGTTGAGGGACCCTCGTATAAAAAGGCTGAAGGAGAACGACCTGTATTGGGTGGCCACGCTACTAGACCCCCGGTATAAGCAGAAAGTGCCAGAAATGTTACCGAATTACAGGAAGTCGGAAAGGATGCAGCAGTTCCAAAATAAATTAAAAAGTATGCTTTACACAGCGTATAAGGGTGATGTCACAGCACAACGGGAATCTAACAGGGGAAGAGGTGAAAGTAATCCTCCTCCTACCACGACCATGCCGGCAAGGACAGGACGCTTTACAGACGTATTGTTGATGGAGGACATGCAGAGCTTTTTAAGTCCTACGCATCGCCACAGCCCTTCGGGGTCCACCCTCAGAGAACGACTCGACCGACAGGTAGCAGACTACCTCGCCTTAACTGCAGATATCGACACTCTGAGGAGCGATGAACCCCTTGACTACTGGGTGTGCAGGCTTGACCTGTGGCCTAAGCTATCCCAATTTGCGATAGAACTTCTGGCCTGCCCCGCTTCAAGTGTCCTTTCAGAAAGGACCTTCAGTGCAGCAGGAGGTATTGTCACTGAGAAGAGAAGTCGCCTAGGTCAAAAAAGTCTAGATTACCTCACCTTTATTAAGATGAATGAGGCATGGATCCCGAAGGGACTGACAGTGGGCGATACATTTGACTAAAAAAGGCCTGATGAGATGAGCTGCCTTGGGCTAAAAATGGTCCACAAGCCGCAATGTTTTAGGGCACTTTCTGCCTGAAAAACATAATTTTTTCTGGCCGCTGCTACAGCAGCGGCTGCAACAATACCTAATTTTACAGGCATGTGTACATGCCTAATTTTTCTGGCCTCTGGTGCTGCACTGTGGCTGCAAAAAAAACAAACAAAAAAACACATACCTGTGTCAATTCCCCTTTGTGATCGTTACCTTGTTGTGGTGAAGGGGCTTGCGTATCACAATGAAGCGACCACCTCTATGAGTGTGTTGGCAATGGCGTTGTTGGCACACCCCAGATGGTAAGGTCGTTGCTTCATTGTGAACAGACCAAAAGCGATCGGCTTGATAATTTTGCATAGAAAAAACATAAATTTTCTTTGTGATCATCTAAGGTGATCATTAAAGCCTTGCGGTTGTGCAAATGGACTGTTTGCAGTTGTTTGCGGTGCGTTAAACGGGGAGTTTGGTCTGTCCGAGTTTGGTCTGTCACTGTGAAGCGGGCGTAACCCTTACACTACCTGATCGATACAACATCATACCTGATGTTTTAAAGCACGTTATTCCAAACACATTAGGAATGTTAGGTGATTTATGCCCTTTATGGATTAAAACCCGACTCTGCGTCAACTACGTAATTTTCCATGGGAGTTTTGCCATGGATCCCCCTCCGGCATGCCACAGTCCAGGTGTTAGTCCCCTTGAAACAACTTTTCCATCACTATTGTGGCCAGAAAGAGTCCCTGTGGGTTTTAAAATTCGCCTGCCTATTGAAGTCTATGGCGGTTCGCCGGGTTCGCCCGTTCGCGAACATTTGCGGCAGTTCGCGTTCGCCGTTCGCGAACGGAAAATTTTATGTTCACGACATCACTACCCCTCTGCTCCCATTAACCAGAGTTCCACACACCGATCACAGTCCAACTCTTGTTTTATTGCATATCTCACAATAAACAGTGCTTCAGTAGCCAACTGGTTGCGACTTCATAACATTTTGATACAGGGGATGAGCAGGTCTAGGCACTGTCCTAATTATCAGCTAAACCACTGCGATCTCGCCAGCGGTTACTATAGCCTTAGCTAGAAAGGACTTAGAACTTGAGAGTCTCTACCAGCGACTCAAGAGAACGTAGATAGGAGTACCTTCGCTGCGTTGCGGCCCCTGTCAGGGGAAGATGTCCCTCCAAGAGAGTTACCAGAGGCCCATCCGTCACTGGGTTGATGCTGCTCCAGACTTTCCGAATGGGTAACCTCCCCGGCCTCCTCACCTCAGACATGGGCCCCATCCACTTCAGGGACCCTCGGACTTCTCCACCCTCGCGGGACCCAGTCAAAGTCACTGGGCCCCAGGCCTCCTGGTTTAGTACCTCACCCCAGGCTGAAGGTGCCTGGGATGGACTCCAACTCCTTTCCGGTCAGGCCTAGGGCACCTGAGCCGGAATCCGGACCCGCCCGCACCCAGGCCTAAGGTGCCTGGGCGCGTGATGAAGAACCTCCAGCAGAGAAAGACCTCATGACCAGGGCGTCTCCCCCTTTTATCCCCTCCAATCACAACACGGCAGGTTCCCCGCCCTCGCCGTACCATCTCCGAGAAGGGACAAAAAGGGACAGCACTGTGGCAGTGAATCTACCTCGAACCTGCGGGCAGCTGCCACCCACAGGCCAAGGAGATTATTACACCGCCCAATCCTCCACGAACACAAATGGTCATTACTCCCATACCTACACACCTGAACTTCCACCCAGGTGTACCCCACCTAAATTTAAAGACCCCGCTACATACTCCCCCCTGTGATTTGACGCTGGTCCCCAGCGTCTGGTGCAAACCCATGTCTCCCAAAGGTGGCGACATAAATCTGACCCCAGAGGCATCCCTAAAAATTTGAACCTTAATCATACCAAGACCTGCTCAAAGGGGAGGGAACATAAAACAATAAACTTTTTTTCTTTAAAACCCTCTAAGCATGTACACATACACAATCCCTCCCTTTTCTGTCTAAGAACCACCCCATACTCAGTAGTCTTGACAGACGAATCTCCTGCAGAGGGAAAGAGAAAAAAAAACAACACGCAAGGAAAACCACATCCTGACATTCTGTGTAAATTTGGAATGAATGGGCCTGTCAGCCGAGAGACCCACTCGCTCCAATAAGTAAATGATGCAAATGAACAAGCAACAGCCTTTGCGCAACACCGCCACCTAGTGACGATGCCACGGTGATGACACTTGGTAAAATCTTCAATCTTCCTGCGTCCCTACTCTGATTCTACCCCCAAAGTCTCTGTCTTTGAACTGTGAAGAAGAGAGAACAAACAAACAGCTCTCATTCCTTCAAAGAGTAGAAACAAAACAAAAACCCAAATAAAAAACTAGGGTACAGTTCGATGCTCCGGCAAGAACACCTCCGGAAATTTGTCACAGAAAACAAGTGAGTCTCTTCTCATAAATAAACCTTGGGTCAGGCAAAAACAAGGGCTTCAGATGCTTATCGAAAACCTCAATCGAATAGTTAGCGTCCTCTCCATCTTTCCTGCAGATGCGCACCTTGTCTGCGTGGATATGGCGGCCCCACATCCAGTCTGCTCTGCAGTCCCTAAACTTTTTCGACACGGGTGGCGAACAGGACAAGTATCGCTGGGCATGAGGCACTTTTAAGTTTCTCCCAAACGAACTCATCGTACCATCGCTGTCGCAGAACTTCAACCTCAAACAACAAGTCTCTGGGCAAGTACGGATATTCCCATCCATACTCGTGAGTGACCCTCTGAGAAAAGAGTCGTTGCAATCGGGCTAAAGGAGGCATTGTGGCCCGCTCACCTTCTCCTGGTTGAACGATGGCCTCCGGGTGCCGAGGTACTTTCACTACCTCGGATGGCTTTTCTCTCGGTGCCCGTAATGATGCGCGCTGTTTCCCCGCCAACAAAGCGGGTGATACTGTGGACGAGCAACCAGAGGACTAGACCTCCTCGTAGACTCCGGGGCTTCCGCCCGGGGCGTGCTGTCTCCTATGGACATAGGCGAATCTTGGGGTGCACGTAGTATAGGCAATGGGCGTTTGTCCCAACCCTTCTGGTGAAACAGTTCATCAATCTCACCGTCATCTCCACAATCCGACAGTGACTCTAGGTCGGAGGTGTCATACATCTCCGCGGGAAGGTAGTCTCTGGTAGACGTGGTACTACCCTCCCTAGCGGGTTCCACTGACTGTGGACCCCCAACACCTCCAACCACCACCACAGTCCCAGCCCCTGGCTCACCTTGACCTTTTGTAGAACTGGGATGTCCAGGACTCTTCCAACCGGATCCATCCAGGCCAGGCCAGCGACGGGGTGAAGCTCTTCCACGACCATAGGAGGCCTGCACCAGGCCGACTTTCCTCTTCGGAGGTGGGAGCAGAGAATCTGTGGTGACCGAAGCAGCATCCTCGGATTTTTCCTTCTCAGTCTCTGATTGGGCAGTCACATCGCCCTGGTCAGTGCGTACGGGAACCTCCGCAAAGGCCTGGATCTCCCCTTCCGGAGTAGCGGTACCTGTGAGGCTGTTGAGGCGAAGGGCCCGGGGCCTTAATGTGGATGGCTCCACCTCGAACAAGAACTCTTTGCATGCTTCGCAACGCCCGAATGGCTTCAGGTGAACCACCAGTCCCGAGCATCCGGGACAGATCACACCGAGGGCCTCCGTGTCTCTGCAGGTGTACAGAGCCAACTGTCCTCGGGGCCTGAGTCTTATCCCCGTGTCTGTAAGGGGAGCAGCAAAGGTAGTCATCTTCGTGGGGTAGGGAACCGGAATCCACGGGGAGCTTGAGGCCATCCCGACTGTCTGCTGCTCCATCACGCACTGGCCACGCGCCAAAGTCTCCACGTGAGTTCCTCCACATGGCCAGACTCCTCCCACGACTTGCACGTTTTTGCGGGCTTCCATCAAACTCCGCCCACGAACTGTGTAGTCACGGGGTGCCTCATGGCGCAGTGCAGTAAAACCCCCCACATGTAGTACGTCACACGGCTGGACTTCTCCCTCTTCTCGCTCCTCCGCATGGGCCTTTCCCGTCTTGGGGTCATTTCCACGACTTTGAGCAGGGATGCACTTTGGCCGATCACATGGCCGACCTGCTCGGAACTCCTCGGGGCAGCAAAGTCTAGACACAGCCATTCTTACTTCTAAAGTCAAAACACACATCATCCCGGACTCACAAGCCCCCACGTGTAGCGGCCTCACCCCATCTCTTCCTTCTAGGAATCCGGACTCTAACTCCATTCCGGTCAGGCCTAGGGCACCTGAGCCGGAATCCGGACCCGCCCGCACCCAGGCCTAAGGTGCCTGGGCACGTGATGAAGAACCTCCAGCAGAGCAAGACCTCGTGACCAGGGCGTCTCCCCCTTTTATCCCCTCCAATCACAACACGGCAGGTTCCCTGCCCTCGCCGTACCATCTCCGAGAAGGGACAAAAAGGGGCACCTGCCACCCACAGGCCAAGGAGATTATTACACCGCCCAATCCTCCACGAACACAAATGGTCATTACTACCATACCTACACACCTGAACTTCCACCCAGGTGTACCCCACCTAAATTTAAAGACCCCGCTACACATATTATATTTTGAGAGGAGCTGTGAGACAGACAGTTTGTTTGGTCTTGCGGGTGGAACATAAGGTGATTTATCCAGGAATGGGAAGAGGACCTGGTTCGAATCCCTGCACATAATTACTGTTCCGAATTTATGGTCATTAATCACTTGCATGAGGTGGGAGAGAAATGAGGTGGGTTGTTTATTGGGGGCATAATACGAGATTATCATGACAGGGGTATCCACTATGAGACCTAGATCTATGATGTCTTTTGCAAGTGTGAATGGAGTGGATCTATGGAATGCTATTAGAGTTCCTCTTTGTTTAGTGTTGGCAGAAGCAGTGAAAAATTGTGGCTATGAGGGGGTGGATTCTTTTGTGAAATGTGTCTCCTGTAAGCACACTATGTGCGCCCTACGTGACTGGAACATGCGAAATGCCTTAGTCCTTTTCTGTGGAACATTAATGCCCTGAACGTTCAGGGACAGGATGTTCGATGGTGCCATGGCAACTGATCAAAAATATAGAACTTACCAAGTACCTTGCATTTCTGACTGGGTGGATCAACCTGTGTGGACTTGAAAGATATGAGAGTAGAGAAGAATCCAGTGAAGCCTGGAGTAAAGAAAAAATTAATAACAGAGAAAATTAATAAATACATTGCTTGTACAAATATAAGTAAAATTTCAAAAATAGCCCGTGATAGAGGGTTTGAAACTCCATCAGGGGGAAAACTGCCTACGTCGGACACCCACATATTATGGGTGGGTATACAAGGGAGGCTAAGGAGGGCACATAAATCTTCCGCGTACAGGAGAAAAACACTATAAAGGAAGCATCTAAATGATGCTTGCGTAAATTTATTACAGTGTAGCCAATGGACATTATTCTAATTTAAATAGTTATGAGGGCTAAACCCATACTGCGTCCATCAGCATATTTTGGTACCATTGAAATCATGGTGGGAAAGGGAATTTTGACTATTACTATAATATTACAATAACTAACTTATAAACTAAAATTAACCTCTAGATAACTCGTAGGATTTAAGTACCGTATTTATCGGCGTATAACATGCACTTTTTTCCCCTTAAAATCAGGGGGAAATCGTGGATGCGTGTTATACGCCGATATCGCTTTCTTTTTACCAACGGGGTGGGCGGGGATTAAGCGGGGGTGTCATGCCGGCCGTCCCGCCTCTCCTAGCCCTGGGACAGGCCGCCGGCGTACTATAAAGATTTAAAAAAATCACTGCAAGTCCCTTCATATCCTTTGAAGTGTCATAGCCCGCACATACCTCATCCTCCCTGTTCTTTCTGGCCTCTCTCCTCCTCCAGCTCCTCCTCCCCCTCTGAGTGAAGTTTAAGATTGGAGGAGAAGAGCGGTCACATGAAACAGAGGAGAGCGATCATGTGACCAGCCGGAAAGAACAGTGACACGGTATGTACGAGAAGTGACAGGCAGTGATTGTTTTAAAACTTTAGAGTACGCTGGAAGTGCTGACCTAGGAGACTGGGGGGTCTCCTGGGAGTGCAAGGGGGCTGTGCAATGTAAAGGAGCGGTGTACTGTGCAGGAAGAAAATGTTGTGTAATGTAAAGGGGAGCTACATAATGTGCGGGGATCTGTGCAATGTGCGGGGGGGGGCTTTGGTCTGTGTAATGTGCAGGGGGGGCTTTGGTCTGTGTAATGTGCGGGGGGGGCTTTGGTCTGTGTAATGTGCAGGGGGGGGCTTTGGAATATAAAAGGGGCTGTTGAAAGTTTTTTTCCTTAAACTTCCCTCTTAAAATTAGGGTGCGTGTTATACGCCTGTGTGTGTTATACGCCGATAAATACGGTAAGTTGTTTGTGAGCACAATATACTCAGTACCCATTTTATTTATCTAGAACAACGATTAAATTATTAATACTTAACTTAACCTATCCTTATAAAGTAATTCTAGTGTTCCGGGGAATGTGGGGGGTAAATACAAGTTATTTGTGACAATGAAGGGTTAAGGGATGCAGTTAGGAGGTCATTTCATATGCATCCAACTTCCATTTTACAATACTACAGTGAGTGTATCATTAAAACTTGTGAATATATAGATACATGGGAAGGGGATACCTCAGGGGACATTAGGGGTCTCAAAGGAGGGTAACTAATTTAAAGTTTTGTGTTTATAGTAAGCATCACATTGTTTAGGCCATGCGACTATAAGAATGGCTTGATATTGTCTTTCTGTCAGACTATTGTTGAACCACTATGCGTCAGTTTAATAATAGGAGAATGTAACTGGTGCATGTCTTCAATCCATGGAATCTTCTGGCCCTACTATGGAAGAGGCGTAGCGGCTTCTCTTATGAGAATGATGGCCTCCTTTTTTCTGCCATGTTTGTGAGGCATTGGTTGGAGGTGATGATGAGGCTGCTCTTCTTCATGTTGAAGGGGCATTAGTTGAATCTTCTGTCAGATGTCATTTTAACAAAGTCTGTTGTAGCTCCTCAGCAGATCTACATACGTTTCTGGTGCCTTGGTAAGTAAATCGATTTGAAAAGGAGAAACCCCATTGGTAAATTATGTTGTGCCTTTGCCGCTCCATAAGCTGGGGATTCATAGATCTTCTCTTTGCTATAGTAAGCTGTGATATGTCTGTGAATATTTGATAGTTGTGTCCTTGGAATGTAAAATCTTTTTTTTCTATTGCAGCAGACATTAGTTGTTCTTGATGCCGCGTACACACGATCGATTTTCTCGACGGTGAAAACCAGTGCTGTATTATGGCCTAGGCCGACAAGGCCCAGGCCTAGGGCGGCACTTCGCGTTGGGCGGCGGGCCGCCGCCCCCCCCGCACGAACCCCCCCTCCTCCCGCACGGAGAGCCAAACAGCTGAATCCCGGAGCTCAGTGCCACGACAAGTTTCGGCACTGAGCTCCGGTAATTGGTCAGTCTAAGATGCGCTGGCGCGGTCACCCGGGACATCTGCCGCCCGGGGTCCCGCAGCGTCGATCAGCTTTACGAGCAGCCTTCCCTCTCTCTCTCCACTGACATCGCACAGTGTCACTCTTCGGCTCCTCCCCCCCTCTTGGATCAATGTTCCTGTGTACACAGCCAGGAGGAGGAGCCAAGGAGAGACACAACTTCAGTCAGTGAGAGAGCAGAGAGCCGTGCTGCTGGTATGTGAGACAACGTCAGTGAGAGAGGACACAGGCAGGCAGGGGGGCAGGCAGATAAGAGGTGAACTAATGACGTGATGGGAGGGGAGAGGGGGGTGTGGGGATATGTGCTGGGAAGTGATTTAAGAGGGAAGAAGATATGTGCTAGTGGGGGGTCTGATTCCCCCCACTAGCACATATCCTTTCCCCTCCCAAATCACTCCCCTGCACATATCCCCACACCCCCCTCTCCCCCCAAATTAAAAGATGCTCTGCCCCTCCCCTCCCCCTGTCCCCCTTTCTTCATCCCACCCTGTCCCTCTGTCCCCATCCCACCCTGTCCCCCTTTCCTCATCCCACCCTGTCCCTCTGTCCTCATCCCACCCTGTCCCCCTTTCCTCATCCCACCCTGTCCCTCTGTCCTCATCCCACCCTGTCCCCCTTTCCTCATCCCACCCTGTCCCTCTGTCCCCATCCCACCCTGTCCCCCTTTCCTCATCCCACCCTGTCCCTCTGTCCTCATCCCACCCTGTCCCCCTTTCCTCATCCCACCCTGTCCCTCTGTCCTCATCCCACCCTGTCCCCCTTTTCTCATCCCACCCTGTCCCCCTTTCCTCATCCCACCCTGTCCCCCTGTCCTCATCCCACCCTGTCCCCCTGTCCTCATCCCACCCTGTCCCCCTTTCCTCATCCCACCCTGTCCCCCTTTCCTCATCCCACCCTGTCCCTCTGTCCTCATCCCGCCCTGTCCCCCTTTCCTCATCCCACTCTGTCCCCCTTTCCTCATCCCACCCTGTCCCCCTGTCCTCATCCCGCCCTGTCCCCCTGTCCTCATCCCACCCTGTCCCCCTTTCCTCATCCCACCCTGTCCCTTTGTCCCCATTCCACCCTGTCCCTCTGTCCTCATCCCACCCTGTCCCCTTTTCCTCATCCCACCCTGTCCCTCTGTCCTCATCCCACCCTGTCCCCCTTTCCTCATCCCACCCTGTCCCTCTGTCCTCATCCCACCCTGTCCCTCTGTCCCCATCCCATCCTGTCCCCCTTTCCTCATCCCATCCTGTCCCCCTTTCCTTATCCCACCCTGTCCCTCTGTCCTCATCCCACCCTGTCCCCCTTTCCTCATCCCACCCTCTCCCCCTTTCCTCATCCCACCCTGTCCCTCTGTCCTCATCCCACCCTGTCCCCCTTTCCTCATCCCACCCTGTCCCCCTTTCCTCATCCCACCCTGTCCCCCTTTCCTCATCCCACCCTGTCCCTCTGTCCTCATCCCACCCTGTCCCCCTTTCCTCATCCCACCCTGTCCCTCTGTCCTCAACCCACCCTGTCCCTCTGTCCTCATCCCACCCTGTCCCTCTGTCCTCATCCCACCCTGTCCCCCTTTCCTCATCCAAACCTGTCCCTCTGTCCTCATCCCACCCTGTCCCTCTGTCCTCATCCCACCCTGTCCCCCTGTCCTCATCCCACCCTGTCCCTCTGTCCTCATCCCACCCTGTCCCTCTGTCCTCGTCCCACCCTGTCCCCCTGTCCTCATCCCACCCTGTCCCTCTGTCCTCCCATGAAAATTACAGGACGGGTCTTAATAAGGAAGGGGCGTAGTCTTGACAGGAAGGGGTGCGTCGTATATAAAGTAGGGGGTGCGCGAGTTTCGTCAGGCCTAGGGCAGCACAAAACCTAAATACACCACTGGTGAAAACACCGTCGAGAAAATCGACGGGAAAAACGAGGGAACGACATTTTTTTTCTTGGTCGAGAAAAACGACCGTGTGTGGGCTCCGTGACAGTGTTTCCCTATGAGAAAACTGCCGCGGAAAAAAATGACGGGAATCACGACGAGAAAAATTAGAGCATGTTCTAATTTTTCTCATCGTGATTAATGCCGTTTTTCCCGTCGGGAAAAATGCCAAAGAGCCCACACACGGTCGTTTTTCTTGTTAAAAAAAAAATGTAATTTTTCCCGACTGGAAAAATGATCGTGTGTACGCGCCATTAGACCTGTAGTAATGTAATTTTGTGATTATATCACGTGGAGGGCCATCCACTTTTTTGGTTGTGAGTGCACGGTGCACTCTGTCAAGTTCCAAGTGCTCAATGGGGAAAGCAGGTTGTAATTCCTGAAACAGTGCAGTGACTGTAGATTGCAAATCTGTGATTGTTTCAGGGATTCCTCTTATTCGGATATTGGAACGTCCCTGTTCTCTTGGTCTTCCAATCTAGATTGAAGTGACAGGTTCTCTTCTTTTAGGTTTTCCAATTCCATCATACAGTCTTGTGAATTAATTTCAACTTCTTCTACTTTGAGTTCCAGCGCCGCTGTGCGGTTTCCCAGCTCTCTAATTTCTTTTGTAAGGCTTTTAGTTATTTATTCTGATGTCTGTTTCAGAGCTTTATGCAGCATATGTTCAAATTGCTGCAATATGGCTGGTGGTACTGATGAGGCTTGTGAGGAGAATTGTGAGGGAGTTTGTTCTGTTTCTGACTCACCTGGGGAGTCTGGCTGAACAAGCGCACTGAGGCAGTGTATGAGGTGGTGACAGCCACCATTCTAGCTGCAGTGCGCGCCTGAGTGTCCTTTGTGAGGTGATTCTTCATTTTGCCACGGCCGCCTCCCTGAACCATCTTTCTGGTCCAAATTTTCCCAGTTGGTTCCCGGGTACTTTATCTTTCCGTCTAGTACCTTTTTGTAGTGTTGTCGCCGTTAGAAATAATGGCCTCTCTCCTCAGCGGAGCAGAGCTCTAGCTGTGCATGTCTGCTCTGCTAGACTCTACGCATGCGCCCCCCGCCTCCACACCGCAATGTGACATGCATTGACATGCTGCATTATGTTTTAAAATGCACTGCAATGCTTTTGTTTTAAATTTTTAGAAATGTCACTAAACTTTATTTGTAATGGAAACATCAACTGACTGTTTTAATTCTTGTGTCTTTGCGCATTGCAGTGCATTTACAGGTGCTGCATTGTGTTATGCTGCAAAAAAGTATGCCATGTGCTACGTTTTTATCAGTGCAACACACTGGTGTGAACTGCTCTTATTGAAATACATTGCTTTTACAATGTACATGGGCTGGCGCTTGCATGCGTAGATCAACACATGGCAGCATATATGGTGTGAATGGACCCCAAAGGTCTCCTTTATTGCTGCTTTGTGGAATTAAAAAAAATGGTGGGGGGATGGTGGCACGCATAACAGGGGTTCTTTTAACCACTTAACGACCGCTCACTGTATATATACGTCGGCAGAATGGCACCGACAGGCACAATCACGTACAGTGTACGTGATTGCCTTTGTACAGTTGGGGGGTCCGATCGGACCTCCCTCCTGTACAGTGAGCGGTCGGTATTCGTTGGGGAGCGATCCGACATGAGGGGGCGGCCATTCGATTCCGGCCACCCCCCCCCGCGATCGCTCCCGGCGAATGGAAATGCTCCCTCTGCTGTGTAATGTTTACACAGGCAGAGGAAGCAAGAGGAAGTGATGTCATCTCTCATGCGGCGCTCACATATACCGAGTGCCGTACAAGAGAAGACACACAGGTCAGTACACTGACACCAGGACACATAGGCACACAAATCGCCCCCCCAGATCACCCCCCAGCCGCCCCCAGTCACAGTGTCACTGATTGCAGTGACCATTTATTTACTGATCACTGCAATCAGTGACATTTGTGACTGTAAAAGTGTCACTAAAGTTAGTTTTAAGTCCAGTGTAGCCCCCTACCCCCCCAATAAAGGTTTAACCCCCTGATCACCCCCCAGATAACCCTTTTACCCCCTAGCACCGCCGTCGCTAAGTGATCATTTTTCTGATCGCTGTCTTAGCGTCGGTGATGCAGATCGGTAGCCAGTAATTTTTTTTAGGTTCGCCGCAGGTTTTTATAGCGTCGGGTACCCCCATAAATTATCTAATAAAGGTTTAACCCCCTTGATCGCCCCCCAGGTTACCCTTTCACCCCCTATCACCACTGTCGCTAAGCGATCATTTTTCTGATCGCTGTCTTAGCATCGGTGATGCAGATCGGTAGCCAGTTATTTTCTTTAGGTTCGCCGCAGGTTTTTATAGCGTCAGGTACCCCCATAAATTATCTAATAAAGGTTTAACCCCCTTGATCGCCCCCCAGGTAACCCTTTCACCCCCTATCACCACTGTCGCTAAGCGATCGTTTTTCTGATCGCTGTCTTAGTGTCGGTGATGCAGATCGGTAGCCAGTAAATTTTTTTAGGTTCGCTGCAGGTTTTTATAGCGTCAGGTACCCCCATAAATTATCGAATAAAGGTTTAACCCCCTTGATCGCCCCCCAGGTAACCCTTTCACCCCCTATCACCACTGTCGCTAAGCGATCATTTTTCTGATCGCTGTCTTAGCGTCGGTGATGCAGATCGGTAGGCAGTAATTTTTTTTAGGTTCGCTGCAAGTTTTTGTAGCGTCAGGTACCCCCATATATTATCTAATAAAGGTTTTAACCCCCTAATTGCCCCTAGGTAACCCTTTCACCAGTGATCACCATATAAGTGTTACGGGTGACGCTGGTTAGTTAGTTTGCTTTTTATAGTGTCAGGGCACCCGCCGTATATATAACCCAATAAAGGTTTAACCCCCTGATCGCCCGGCGGGTGATATCAATTAGGTTTTAGCCTCAGAGAGGGTCTGCGTCACACCCCAGACAGCGTCAGGTTAGTGCCAGTAACGCTAACACCAACGCGTGAAGCATACACCTCCCTTAGTGGTATAGTATCTGATCAGATCAATATCTGATCTGATCAGATCTATACTAGCGTCCCCAGCAATTTAGGGTTCCCAAAAACGCAGTGTTAGCGGGATCAGCCCAGATACCTGCTAGCACCTGCGTTTTGCCCCTCCGTCCAGCCCAGGCCACCCAAGTGCAGTATCGATCGATCACTGTCACTTACAAAACACAACACACATAACTGCAGCGTTCGCAGAGACAGGCCTGATCCCTGCGACTCCAGTGCTCTAGGAGGTGATTTCACCACCACAGTTAAAAAAAAAAAGCATATATGCCGAAGCATTGGGGCAGCAGGGGCGGAGGAGCGATTTTGCTCCTGATGCCGCGTACATACGGTCGAAATTCCGACGGAGGCTTGCCCGTGGAAAAGTCCGACCATGTGTGTGCGGCATAACTTTTTTGCGGGAGGATGCCCCCATGCTTCGGCATATATAAATGGTGCATGTATGCCCATCATTAGAAGTGGGGGGATGAAGGGCGGTATTCTAATGGTGGGCATACCCACCGATCAATCTCTTTTTTCGTTCAGCCAACTGGCTGCATGAAAAAAAAAGATTACAATACATGTCCAACAAGGACCAGCAACGTACTGGTATGTTGCTGGACTTTGAATGTTTATACCAGAATGATGCCTGCGGGTTTAGGTATCATCTTGGTATCATTCTTTTCAGCCAGCGGCCGGCTTTCATGTAAAAGCAATCCTTGTGGCTAATTAGCCTCTGGACTGCTTTTACAAGCAGTGGGAGGGAATGTCCCCCCCCGGATATAAAAAGCGCCATTGGGAAATTGGGAAAGCATTTTATCACACCGATCTTGGTGTGGTCAGATGCTTTGAGGGCAGAGGAAAGATCTAGGGTCTAGAAGACCCCAGTTTTTTCAAAAAAAGAGTACCTGTCACTACCTATTGCTATCATAGGGGATATTTACATTCCCTGAGATAACAATAAAAATGATAAAAAAAAAAAAAAAATATGGAAGGAACAATTTAAAAATAAAACAAAAAAGGAAAATTAATAATAAAAAAAAAAAAAAAGCACCCCTGTCCTGCCCTGCTCTTGCCCAATGGCGAACGCAAGCGTCGGTCTGGCGTCATATGTAAACAGCAATTGCACCATGCATGTGAGGTATCACCGCAAAGGTCAGATCGAGGGCAGTAATTTTAGCAGTAGACCTCCTCTGTAAATCTAATGGGGTAACCTGTAAAGGCTTTTAAAAATGTATGTAGTTTGTCGCCAATGCGCGTTTGTGCAAAATTTTAAAGCATGTCGTGTTTGGTATCTATGTACTCGGCCTAAGATCATCTTTTTTATTTCATCAAACATTTGGACAATATAGTGTATTTTAGTGCATTAAAATTAAAAAAAGTGTATTTTTCCCCCCAAAAATGCGTTTGAAAAATCGCTGCGCAAATACTGTGTAGAAAAAAAAAATGCAACACCCACCATTTTAATCTGTAGGGCCTTTGCTTTAAAAATATATATAATGTTTGGGGGTTCAACATAATTTTCTTGCAAAAAAAATTTTTTTTTCATGTAAACAAAAAGTGTCAAAAAGGGCTTTGTCTTCAAGTGGTTAGAAGAGTGGATGTAAGCTTCCTAATGTTGTGTATAAAATGCCAGAACAGTTCAAAACCCCCCCAAATGACCCCATTTTGGAAAGTAGACACCCCAAGCTATATACTGAGAGGCATGTCGAGTCCATGGAATATTTTATATGTTGACACAAGTTGCGGAAAGCCTTGCCGCGTACGGGACCCCAAAACCAAGCACCGCCTTCAGGCTTTCTAAGGGTGTAAATTTTTGATTTCACTTCTCACTGCCTATCACAGTTTCGGAGGCCATGGAATGCCCAGATGGCACAAAACCCCCCCAAATGACCCCATTTTGGAAAGTAGACAGCCCAAGCTATTTGCTGAGAGGTATTGTGAGTATTTTGCAGATCTCGCTTTTTGTCACAAAGTTTTGAAAATTGAAAAAAAAAAAAAAAAAAATGTTCTTTCTTCATTTTCAAAAACAAATGAGAGCTGTAAAATACTCACCATGCCTCTCAGCAAATAGCTTGGGGTGTCTACTTTCCAAAATGGGGTCATTTGGGGGGGTTTTGTGCTATTTTGGCATTTTATGGCCTTCAAAACTGTGATAGGTAGTGAGGAGTGAAATTAAAAAATTTGCACCCTTAGAAATCCTGAAGGCGGTGCTTGGTTTCCGGGGGCCCGTACGCGGCTAGGCTCCCAAAAAGTCCCACACATGTGGTATCCCCGTACTCAGGAGAAGCAGCAAAATGTATTTTGGGGTGCAATTCCACATATAACCATGGCATGTGTGAGCAATATATCATTTAGTGACAACTTTTTGTACTTTTTTTTATTTTTATTTTTTTAGTCATTATTCAATCACTTGAGACAAAAAAAAAAAATATTCAATGGGCTCAACATGCCTCTCAGCAATTTCCTTGGGATGTCTACTTTCCAAAATGGGGTCATTTGGGGGGGTTTTGTACTGCCCTGCCATTTTAGCACCTCAAGAAATGAGATAGGCAGTCATAAACTAAAAGCTGTGTAAATTCCAGAAAATGCACCCTAGTTTGTAGACGCTATAACTTTTGCACAAACCAATAAATATACGCTTATTGACATTTTTTTTACTAAAGACATGTGGCTGAATACATTTTGGCCTAAATGTATGACTAAAATTGAGTCTATTCGATTTTTCTTATAACAAAAAGTAGAAAATATCATTTTTTTCGGTCTATTTCCATTTATATCGCAAAAAATAAAAATCGCAGAGGCAATCAAATACCATTAAAAGAAAGCTCTATTTGTGGGAAGATAAGGACGCAAATTTAGTTTGTGTACGACATTGCATGTCCGCACAATTTACAGTTAAAGCAGCGCAGTGCAAAATTCTGAAATCACCTCTGGTCCTTTAGCTACAAAATGGTCCGGGGCTTAAGTGGTTAAAGGTGCACCTACGCTATAGTAATATTTAGAAAGTATGAATAAATCAACTTCTAAACATTTACATTTATTGAATATATATTTTCTTAGATATAAATAATGCATGGATCAGCACTTGAAACCACTTGTTCTGCCGCATCCCCGCTTTTACCTGTAGGAGAAAAGAGACTCCGTTCTTATCATGCTGCTGAACTTTCTGGGGCCCGTTGCTTTTGTGCCCAGAGGAATGAAGAACTGTTCCTGTTTGTCCTTCACTTTTCCAGCAAAGAGAATACTGACTCTGGGGTAGATAGGGCCGAAAGAAAAGAGGAAAGTTCCACGGGTGCAGTTACCGCAATGCTGTCACCAGGTGGCAGTGTTGCGCAACGTTTAAACACTTATCACACACTCATGCCGCGTACACACGACCATTTTTCCCGTCAAGAAAAATGAAATTTTTCCCTTTGGACGAGAAAAACGATCGTCTGTGGGCTTTTTGTCGTTTTTCTCGACGGGAAAAACGGCATTAATCACGACGAGAAAAATTAGAACATGCTCTAATTTTTCTCGTCGTGATTCCCGTCGTTTTTTTCCGCGGCAGTTTTCCCATAGGGAAACACTGCCGCGGAGCCCACACACGGTCGTTTTTTTTCAACCAAAAAAAATATGTCATTTAAAACGGCCGTGTGTGGGGGGAACAAGCTGTTCCTCGTTTTTCACGTCGATTTTCTCGACGGTGTTTTCACCGTCGAAAAAGTCGATCGTGTGTACGCGGCATCACTTTGGAGAAAAGGGATTTCTTCTCGGAGAAGTTTCTTTTCCATTACACGAATACAGGTGTCAGGGTTATGTGTGTTAATCCTTTCTTTTCCCTCTGCAGGAGAACATCCCATCAAGTTTACTGAGGATGGGGTGGGTCTTAGTCAGGATGGGTGGGAAAGTCAAATGTGAATATGTGATTCAAAGTTATGGGTCAATACTGTTGTTTCTCTTTTGTCTTTATTCCCTTTCTTTACAGGGCTCAGACACAATGGGGCTGATTTACTAATAACAGTGCGCTGCGCTGCTTCTAACCTTAATTGGTGCGCCTGATAACTCCTTCACTGGGCGCAGGAAGCAGCGGCGCACTGTTATAGTAAATAGAAATGTCAGCACTGTTATAATAAATAGAAATGTCAGCGTCGCGACTTGCGGGCGACTCGTGTGCCGGCTGACACAGGGACAGCGCGACTTTGCGAGGCGATCTGGACACGACCTGAGCGTGCAGCAGCCGCTCAAGTCGTGTCCTAGAGGCGACTAGCCGGCCGAGAATGTGTCCAGCGCGATGTCATTGCGCTGGTCCTCGGCAGCCTCGCTGTCCCATGTTTTGGTATGAATCATGAAGGGGAACTCCAGGCCAAATTTTAATGAAAAAAACGGCATGGGTTCCCCTTCAGGAGCATACCAGGCCCTTAGGTCTGGTCTGGATTCTAAGGTGAACCCCCTAAGCCGAAGAACGGCGTGGGGGTCCCCCCCAAAATCCAAACCAGACCCTTAGGTCTGGTCTGGATTTTAAGGTGAACCCCTCAAGCCGAAAAACGGCGTGGGGGTCCCCCCAAAATCCAAACCAGACCCTTATCCGAGCACGCAACCTGGCAGGCCACAGGGGAAGACGAGAGCGCCCCCCCTCCCGCCTGAACCGTACCAGGCCGCATGCCCTCAACATGGGGGGTTTGGTGCTTCGGGGCAGGGGGGCGACCTGCACCCCCCCCCACCCCAAAGCACCCTGCCCCGATGTTGATGGGGACAAGGGCCTCTTCCCGACAACCCTGGCCGTTGGTTGTCGGGGTATGCGGGCAGGGGGCTTTTCGGAATCAGGGTGCCCCCTTTAAAAAGGGGGCCCCCAGGTGCCGGCCCCCACCCTATGTGAATGAGTATGGGGTACATCGTACCCCTACCCATTCACCTGGTGGAAAAAAATTGCAATAAATAAACCACACAACTTTTTAAAGTATTTTATTGCACAGCTCCGGGGGTCTTCTTCCGACTTCGGGGGTCTCCGGTGTCGTCGCCGCCGCTCTCCGGTTTTCTTCTGCCGGGCCATCGCTAACTTATTTAGCTCTTTTGCTAGCGGAGGCTCAGGTCTTCTCCGTCGCCTTCTCCCCTCTTCTCCTCTCCGGTTCTTCCTTTCTTCTGCCGGGCCTCCGCTAACTTCTTTTACCTCTTTTGCTAGCAGAGGCCCGGTCTTCTCCGTCGCCTTCTTCTTCTCCCGCTATCCGGTTCTTCTCCCGGTTCTTCTCCCGCTTCTTTCTTCTGCCGGCCCCTCCACTAACTTCTTTAGCTCTTTTGCTAGTGGAGGGGCCGGTCTTCTCCGTCATCGCCGTCGGCGTCTTCTTCTCTCTTCTCCTCCTCGATGTTGACTCGTCGCTTCCTCTCGCAGTAATGCTAAATTTTCAGTCCGCAGAGATTAATATAGGCTTCTCATGACGTCACAGTCACATGTTCCGGGGCACATGGCCCCGGAGCATGTGAGTGTGACGTCATGGGAACATGTGACTGTGACGTCATGAGAAGCCTATATTAATCTCTGCGGTCCGAAAATTTAGCATTACTGCGAGAGGAAGCGACGAGTCAACATCGAGGAGGAGAAGAGAGAAGAAGACGCCGACGGCGACGACGGAGAAGACCGGCCCCTCCACTAGCAAAAGAGCTAAAGAAGTTAGTGGAGGGGCCGGCAGAAGAAAGAAGCGGGAGAAGAACCGGATAGCGGGAGAAGAAGGCGACGGAGAAGACCGGGCCCTCCACTAGCAAAAGAGCTAAAGAAGTTAGTGGAGGGGCCGGCAGAAGAAAGAAGCGGGAGAAGAACCGGATAGCGGGAGAAGAAGAAGGCGACGGAGAAGACCGGGCCTCTGCTAGCAAAAGAGCTAAAAGAAGTTAGCGGAGGCCCGGCAGAAGAAAACCGGAGAGCGGCAGCGACGACACCGGAGACCCCCGAAGTCGGAAGAAGACCCCCGGAGCTGTGCAATAAAATACTTTAAAAAGCTGTGTGGTTTATTTATTGCAATTTTTTTCCACCAGGTGAATGGGTAGGGGTACGATGTACCCCATACTCATTCACATAGGGTGGGGGGCCGGGATCCGGGGGCCCCTTTATTAAAGGGGGCTCCCGGATTCCGATAAGCCCCCCGCCCGCAGACCCCGACAACCAACGGCCAGGGTTGTCGGGAAGAGGCCCTTGTCCTCATCAACATGGGGGCAGGGTGCTCTGGGGTGGGGGGGCCGCAGGTCGCCCCCCTGCCCCAGAGCACCAAACCCCCCATGTTGAGGGCATGTGGCCTGGTACGGTTCAGGAGGGAGGGGGGCCGCTCTCTCGTCCCCCCCCTCTTCCCCTGCGGCCTGCCAGGTTGTGTGCTCGGATAAGGGTCTGGTTTGGATTTTGGGGGGACCCCCACGCCGTTTTTTCGGCGTAGGGGTTCCTCTTCAAATCCAGACCAGACCCAAGGGCCTGGTATGCTCCTGGAGGGGGAACCCATGCCGGTTTTTTATTTAAAATTTGGCCTGGAGTTCTTCCTCAAGATTCATACCAAACACAGTGCCTGCTATTGGCGGGGATCCAAGTCGGATCCCTGTTCATTGAAAGTCGGACATATGTCGGCTTCATGTCGCAGGGCAAAGTCGGATCCAAAGTAGGACAGATGTCGTGTCGCACTAGTGTGAACCCAGCCTAAATACAACTACACTGCTGCTCTCAGCTGCTCATATCACTCTGGTCTCACTAAATAGCTAAAATCGTAAATAATACTGTTTTTGGAGCTTAGGACGGCTCTTTATCATATACACGCAAATGTGGTAAAACACGGCATGCAAACGCCACAAAGCTCACCTTTCTAAAAGCCACTTTCAACCTTAGTTCAGAACACTTTGCACCAGCGTCCCGTCTACATGGGGCTTAAAAACGCCTATGCCATTTACAGCTCCAAAACGCCATGGTGGCCATAGGCTAACATGGAGAGATGTTTTTAAGCTGCAAAAAACGCTCAAACAAGCGGTTGGAAAAACGTCCGTGTGCATGTAGCCTTATATTAACCACTTGCGCACTGCCCAGACCAAGTTTCACATTTCAGCGCTGATGCACTTTTAATGACAATTGCGCGCTCATACAACACTGTAACCCAATGAAAATGTTTTATTTGTTGGCACACAAATAGAGCTTGCTTTTGGTGCTATTTGATCACCTTTGTGTTTTATTTTTATTTTTTTCTATAAATACAAAAGACCGAGTTTAAAAAAAAAAAAAAAAAAAAAAAAAGGATATTTTACCCACTTCAGCACTGGGCCTATTCTGGCACTTCTCTCCTTCATGTAAAAATCATAAATTTATGGCTATAAAATTACTTCAAAACACCAAACATTATATATTTTTTTGGAGCAGACACCCTAGGGAATAAGATGGCGGTCATTGCAAATTTTTATCTCGCTCGGTATTTGCGCAATAAATTTTCAAACGCCTTTTGTTTGCTAAAAATATTACAAAACAGTAAAGTTACGGCCAATTTTTTGGTATAATGTGAAAGATGTTGTTATGCTGAGTAAATAGATACCTAACACGTCACGCTTTAAAATTGCGCACACACATGGCATGACACCAAACTTCAGTAATTAAAAATCTCCCTAGGCGATGCTTTAACATTTTTACACGCTACCATTTTGGCATTACAGAGGAGGTCTAGTGCTAGAATTGTTGCACTCGTTCTAACGCACGCAGCAATAACTCACATGTGTGGTTTGAACGGCGTTTACATATGTGGGCGGGACTTACGTGTGTGTTCGCTTCTGAGCGCGAGCTACCGGGGACATGGGCGTTTATTTTTTATTTTTTTGTTTTTGTATTTCTTACTCTTTTTTAATTTTTTTTAATTTTTTGGGATCTCTTTTATTCCTATTACAAGGAATGTAAACATCCCTTGTAATAGGAATGTGTGTGACAGGTCCTCTTTATGGAGAGATGCAGGGTCAATAAGACCCCGCATCTCTCCTCCAGGCTGGAAAGCATGATTTTGTTCCAAAAAAATCACCAATCTCATGCTGACAGCCGAGATCACGGCTTGGTTAACATACGGGAACACGGCATGATGTCATAACGTCGTGCCCG
Source organism: Rana muscosa (assembly GCA_029206835.1). Classification (NCBI taxonomy): domain Eukaryota; kingdom Metazoa; phylum Chordata; class Amphibia; order Anura; family Ranidae; genus Rana; species Rana muscosa. The sequence goes on from CM055122.1 coordinate 405,940,481, forward strand.
CGCCTCCGACGGTCATAGAGATGACTGATGACCATCTGGTCACCAGTCATCTCCAAATCGTTCTCCGAGCCCCAGATGGCACGGGAGAGCCCAGAGAAGCACCGGATGGCAGCAAGAGGGGGGGGGGGAACGTCCCCTCCCCCCGCCTATAAGAACGATCAAGCGGCGGAACTGCCACTATGATCGTTTTTATTGTGCACAGAATCACCGGCTGAAAAGAATGATATCTGAATGATGCCTGCAACTGCAGGCATCATTCAGATGTCACCGCACAAAGCCAAGGACGTCATTTGAGGGTGGGCGGTAGGAAACTGGTTAATATTTTAAAAAAAGGTAATTTTTCTTCTTCATTTATGTACACTGATGAGACTGCACTGATGGGCACCGATAAGGTGGCAAGGGTGGGCACTGAGAGGTGGCATTGAGAAGTGGCACTGCTAGGTGGCAATGATAGTTGGCAGTGATGGGCACTGATAGGTGCCACTGATTGGCACCAGTGGTGGGCATTGATAGGTGGCACTGGCAGGGGCTACTAATTGTCACAGATGATGCAGAATTGCCTCTTCCTCTTCGGGCCCGATGTCCCTTGCACATAAGCCGGTGATTTCCTTTTTTTTTATGCTCACGCTGTCAGCACAAGGAGAAAACAAAAACCATTACCCAGCTTTTGTTTACATCACGTGATCAGCTGTCATTTGCTGACAGCTGATCACATGGTAAAGGGCAGGGATCGGCCCCTTACTCGGATCTGTCATCACCCGAGTCTGTGACTCTGTGACCACAGCGCGCGCAAAGGGGAGGATGTTTATTGACGGACTCCCGGCAATTGAGGACCATGCTGTGGCCGTCGATCAGTTATAGCGCTGATCTCAAGTGATTAAAGAGGGTCTAAATGGGCCATTGACATGCATCACAATTCAACTTAGGAATGAGTCTTTGAAAAGTTAAACTAAATAATTTGGCCACTTTATCCTTCCAAATAATTCACTTCCTGTCACATAGCCACACAGGAAGTGAGGGAAAATCCCTAACAATGCCTTTTCTTGGGGACACACAGGTCAGTCTAAATACTTTCCCCATTATGCACATTGCACTCGAGCATATTGCGGGGTACACCACAAATTATTATTAGGTAGTTTGGACTGTGGGGTTTATTTACTAAAGGCAAATCTACTTTGCACTACAAGTGCACTTGCTGTATAGCTGAGGGGGACATGCAAGCCAAAAAAAAAAAACACCATCTTTGCTTTTACATGATTGGATGTTACAATCACCAGTACTTTCCCTTAGATTTTCAGCAGCTACACTTTTACTGCAGAGTGGATTTGTCTTTACTAAACCCCAAACTACCCAATGATTTGGGGTGTACACAACAAAGTGCTAGAGTGCAATTTGCTTAATGGGGACACTAGTTAGATTGATCTGTGTGTCCCCAAGAAAAGCCATTGGTAGGGTTTTACCTTCACTTCCTGTTTAGCTGTGTGACAGGAAGTGAAGCCAATGTTAAGAAAAGGCGACAAAGGCCAAACTACAAAAAAAAGAATATCAAAAAAAACAAACACACACACACACGCACGCAGGGGTTCGAACACTTACTTTGTTTCCCTCAAAATGGCCACAATTAGAATTGTATGACCTTGAGCCATTTTTAAGTGCAGTGCTCTAAATCAGTGCTTCTCAAGTACCCCCAACAGGCCATGTTTGCAGGTTTTCCTTCATCTTGCACATGTGCTTTAAATCACAGTCAATGGTTTTGATTTTTGGACAGCAATTCTCGATAAGATAAATTCACAAAACATGTCCTGTTGGGGGTACTTTAGGACTGAGGCTGAGAACCACTGCAGTAAAAAAAGAAAATGTAATACTTACCGCTCTGTATTTCATTTCCTGGTGACGCTCCATGGCAGCACACAATCCATGCATATACTACCAGGAAGGCACCAGGGTAGACAAATCACACCTGTTTTGTTTTGACATGCCAATCAGCTGTCACATTTGTTGCAAAGAAAACACAAAACAAACATCAAAACTTTACATCTAATTTTATTGTTCAACAAAACAAAAGGGAAGGCAAAATAAAAAACATGGTCAATTTGAAACAGTTAGACTCACATCTTGAGCAATTTTTGGGCAAAAAAAAATGCAGCAGACAATTAAATCAAAGTGAACAAACAACACACATTAACAACATCAGAATTATTTCAGGGGAACATATCTCCCCCACACCAAAAATATACAATCCACATAAGTTAACCAATCACTTGTTTTGCAAAGACATAACAAATAAAATACATGTGTTACAAACTCGATAAGGACACCAACATGTACATTTTGCCCCCCACACACTTGCCTCTTCTTAAGGCAATCGACCGAATGCTCTGTGAGCTTTATATAACATATGTTTGTGTGCTAATGAGGCAATTGAAAACACATGCACAGTCCATGAAACACCCCTTTGGCTGGGTTCACACTAGTGCGACACGACATCTGTCCTACTTTGGATCCGACTTTGCCCTGCGACATGAAGCCGACATATGTCCGACTTTCAATGAACGGGGATCCGACTTGGATCCCCGCCAATGGCAGGCGCTGTGTTTGGTATGTATCTTGAAGGGGAACTCCAGGCCAAATTTTAAATAAAAAACCGGCATGGGTTCCCCCTCCAGGAGCATACCAGGCCCTTGGGTCTGGTCTGGATTTGAACAGGCGCCCCTACGCCGAAAAACCGGCGTGGGGGTCCCCCCAAAATCCAAACCAGACCCTTATCCGAGCACACAACCTGGCCGGCCGCAGGGGAAGGGGGGGGGGACGAGAGAGCGCCCCCCTCCCTCCTAAACCGTACCAGGCCGCATGCCCTCAACATGGGGGGTTTGGTGCTCTGGGGCAGGGGGGGCGACCTGCGGCCCCCCCACCCCAGAGCACCCTGCCCCATGTTGATGAGGACAGGGCCTCTTCCCGACAACCCTGGCCGTTGGTTGTCGGGGTCTGCGGGCGGGGGGCTTATCGGAATCCGGGAGCCCCCTTCAATAAGGGGGCCCCTGGATCCCGGCCCCCCCACCCTATGTGAATGAGTATGGGGTACATCGTACCCCTACCCATTCACCTGGTGGACAAAAAATTGCAATAAAAAAACACTACACAGGTTTTCAAAGTAATTTATTGCACAGCTCCGGGGGTCTTCTTCCGACTTCGAGGGTCTCCGGTGTCGTCTCCCGCTCTCCGGTTCTTTCTTCCGCCGGGCCTCCGCTAACTTATTTTTAGCTCTCTTGCTAACAGAGGCCCGGTCTTCCCGTTGTCTCGTCCGGCTCTCCACTAACTTCTTTTTAGCTCTTTCGCTAGTGGAGGAGCCAGGCTTCCCGTCGCTGTCGCCGTCGGCTTCTTCTTCCCTCTTCTCCTTCTCGATGTTGACGCGTCGCTTTTTCCCGCTGTAATACTGGCTCTCCGCTCCGCATTAATATAGGCTTCTCATGACGTCACAGTCACATGTTCCCATGACGTCACAGTCACATGCTCCGGGGCCATGTGCCCTGGAACATGTGACTGACGTCATGAGAAGCCTATATTAATGCGGAGCGGAGCGGACAGCCAGTATTACAGCGGGAGGAAGCGACGCGTCAACATCGAGGAGGAGAAGAGGGAAGAAGAAGCCGACGGCGACGGGAAGCCCGGCCCCTCCACTAGCGAAAGAGCTACGAAGAAGTTAGTGGAGGGGCCGGCAGAAGGACAACGGAGAGCCGGACGAGACAACGGAGACCCTCGAAGTCGGAAAAGACCCCCGGAAGTCGGAAGAAGACCCCCGGAGCTGTGCAATAAATTGCTTTGAAAACCTGTGTAGTGTTTTTTTATTGCAATTTTTTTCCACCAGGTGAATGGGTAGGGGTACGATGTACCCCATACTCATTCACATAGGGTGGGGGGGCCGGGATCCAGGGGCCCCCTTATTGAAGGGGGCTCCCGGATTCCGATAAGCCCCCCGCCCGCAGACCCCGACAACCAACGGCCAGGGTTGTCGGGAAGAGGCCCTGTCCTCATCAACATGGGGGCAGGGTGCTCTGGGGTGGGGGGGCCGCAGGTCGCCCCCCTTGCCCCAGAGCACCAAACCCCCCATGTTGAGGGCATGCGGCCTGGTACGGTTCAGGAGGGAGGGGGGCCGCTCTCTCGTCCCCCCCTCTTCCCCTGCGGCCGGCCAGGTTGTGTGCTCGGATAAGGGTCTGGTTTGGATTTTGGGGGGACCCCCACACCGTTTTTTCGGCGTAGGGGCGCCCGTTCAAATCCAGACCCAAGGGCCTGGTATGCCCCTGGAGGGGAACCCACGCCGGTTTTTTATTTAAAATTTGGCCTGGAGTTCCCCCTCAAGAGCAGCACAGCACAAGTCGCATGCCAAAGTCGGACCATGCAAGACTGCGGTCCGACTTTGATCCGACTTCAATGATAGTCAATGGGCTGAAGTCGGATCAAAGTCGGACCAAAGTAGTACAGGGAGCATTCTCAAAGTCGGACCGACATGTGTCGGACCAGTTAGGACGGCTCCCATAGGGAAACATTGATTTTCACACGTCATGCGACATGAGCTCCCAATGTCGGAGCGTTTGTCGCCCCAGTGTGAACCAGGCCAAAATGCAAGTTCTCCCAATGTAGAGACTGAAATTCAAAGTGGGCACACCTGTTAAGATGTCCTTCAATTTCTTACCCATAAAAACACTCTCTGAGTGAGCATGCCCAGAAATATCCAGGCGCTGTTCACACACAAAAAGCAGGTAAAAAAAAAAAAACTGGCTGGGTATGTGCAGAACAACACCAATGCAGCTAGCAAAAAATAACCCCCCCCCCCTCCCCCCAAAATTAAGCACATCATCCAGCATGCTACAAAGTTAGAGATGGGACAATCACCCCTCCCCCCCAACAAAACGGAAAATTGTATCATACTTACCAGTAATTTTCCTTTCCTGGTGCCTATCCATGGCAGCATACCTGTGATAGAGCTCCGCCTCGACTCCTCCTTCAGGACTAGTGAATAGCATAAATTAAAGGCATAGCCCCTCCCCAACATTCTCTGTAATATAGAATACCGAGGGTGGGAGCGTATGCTGCCATGGATAGGCACCAGGAAAGGAAAATTACTGGTAAGTATGATACAATTTTCCGTTTTCCTGGTGCCTCCATGGCAGCATACCTGTGATAACTAACTAGCTGACATGGGTGGGATAATTGCTTAACAATAAATGTTTAATTATAAGAGGACATAGCAGCCTGAACTGCCCTCCTTCCAAACTCAACAGTCGTGAGCGCTCCTGGATCAATATGGTAGTGTCTGAGGAACGTATGGTGAGAAGACCAGGTGGCGTCCCCGCACACTGTCTCCAACGAAACATTAGCCCTTGCTGCCCAGGAAGCTGAGACTGCCCTTGTAGAATGAGCATTCACTCGGGATGGAGGCTCCATATTCTTCACCCTGTAGGCCTTCTGGATTAACTTTACAACCCAAGATGCCAGAGTTCTGATGGAAGCTTCTTTGCCCCTGTATTTACCGAACGGTACGATGAAAAGTCTCTCAGAATTTATGAAGGGGCCGGTGGCTTCTAGGTAGGCCCTGAGCACTCTGGATACATCCAGTTCGTGACAAGACTCTGAATCCATGTCTGTAAACACTGGTAGTGCCCAGGGTTCCAACAGGTGGCTTGGAGTAGCAACCTTTGGTGTGAACCCCCGAAGGGGACGAAGTTCCACTCTGTGAAGAAGGAGATGTGGTCGTCACCTATCCCTAAAGAGTGAAGTTCCGAGATTCTTCTGCCAGATGTAATGGCTAGCAGGAAAGACGCCTTTAGTGTCAGGTTCCATATTGTTACTTGTTCCACTGGAGCAAAGGGATGGTCAGATAGAACTTCCAGGACTAGGGACAGATCCCACTTAGGAAATGATCGTCTGACAGGAGGGCGAATCTTCAATATACCTCTGAGGAAAGTGACTACTGAAGGATCCTCCGCCCATCTCTTATTTGTTGCAGCATTGATTACTGCTACCTGCACTTTGAGAGAGCTCAGACCAAGTCCCAGATCAAGTCCTGTCTGAAGGAATCCTAGAACATGAGATGTAGAAGGAAGGATTGGATGAAATCCATTTTCGGAAACAAACGACAAGAACTTGTCCCATATTCTTGAATATATGGCATTAGTTGCTGGCTTCCTAGCTTTTAGAAGGGTTGATATGACTCCTGGAGAACACCCTAGGAACTCGAACCTTCGCCTCTCAACCTCCAGATTCGAAGATTCAACTTCTGAGGGTTTGGATGAACTAGACTGCTCTGCGACAGAAGTTGAGGGAAAGGAGGGATCTTGATTGGAGAGCCCACACTGAGGCACAATACGGAAGTACTGCCACCACCTGGACTGGCTCCCTGAGGAGCCTCAGGAGGAATTTGAATATTAATGGCCTGGGAGGAAAGGCATATGCCGTGGTGAACCTCCAGGGACATGACAGGGCATCCACTGCCTCGACTTGTGGATGCGGCAGCCGAGAGAAGAACCTGTCCAGCTTGGCGTTCTTCGGGGAGGTGAACAGATCTACCTGAGGGGGATCCCATATGTTGGCAATCTGAAGGAAGACATGGGGGTGGAGAGCCCACTCATTGTCCAGGAAGTTTCTGGATAAAGTGTCTGCTTCCGTGTTCAACCTGCCTGGCAGATACATCGCTCTGAGGTCCAGGAGGTTCTGCTCCGCCCAGAGCATGATCGGCTCTACCTCCTTGAGGAGTGACCTGCTGCGAGTGCCTCCCTGCTTCTGCAGATAAGCGACAGCTGCTCTGTTGTCTAGGCGTAGGAGTATTCTTTGGCCTCTGATGTGGGGTGCCAAAGAGGTCAGTGCCAAGAAGGCTGCCCTCATCTCCAAGATGTTGGATACCACTCCCTGGGTGGTGCATGCCCATCTCCCCTGTATTCTGGTTTGCCCGCAATGGGCTCCCCAGCCCTGTCTGCTTGCATCGGATGTAATTGTGATCCAAGGAAGGGAGCCCAGGTGATGAGGCTTGGAGAGGTTTTCCGGAACTGTCCACCAGTGAAGGCTCCTGCGTATTTTTCCCATCAGCAGGATCGTCTGAGATAGTCGTTGTTTCTTCCACTGTGCCAAGAAACCAGTCTGGAAATACCTCAAGTGCCAATGTGCCCAAGGAACCATGGGTATACAGGAAGACATTGTGCCAATGAAGCTCAGGCATTGTGAAGCCGTCAGATACGGGCTCTGGATGACTTTGATCATTCTCTGGATGACAATCCTTGCCTTCGGCAGTGGTAATGACACTGTCCCCTCCTGAGTATCGAACATTGTGCATAGATTATCTGCTGTGTTGGCATTAGTTGACTCTTGTCGGAATTCACCAGCCACCCTAGCTCTTTTAGGGACTGTAGAAGAATGTCCCGGTGACATACCAACTGATCCGGATTGCTTGCTAGGAGTAGGATGTCGTCCAAGTAGTGGTATATCCTCAAGCCCCTCTCCCGCAGGGGAACTAAAGCAGATATGAGTATCTTGGTGAACACCCTGGGAGAGGTGCACAGACCGAAAGGCAGGGCTTGAAACTGTAGGTGGGTCCGTCCCACTGCAAATCTCAGGTATTTTTGAAATGCAGGTAGAATTGGAACATGTAGGTACGCATCCTGCAGATCGACCAAAATCATCCAATCTGATGGCTGGACTGCCTGAATAATCGTCTGCAGGGACTCCATTTTGAAGCTTTCGGGGCGGATATACCGGTTGAGCCTCTTTAGGTCTATCACAGGCCTCCACCCCCTGTCCTCTTTGGGACCAGATATAGGGTGGAGTATAAGCCTGCGAAGCGCTCTGCCAAGGGAGCCGGAACAGCCGCCCCCTGAAGCTGGAGTGACGTTAGGAAGTTTTTCAGAGCTTGAGCCTTCAGTGGAGAGGATGGAATCTCTGTTCCTTTGAAAGAGTTCCGAGGTGGAGGGTGAGAAAAATTCCAAAAGTGCCCCCATTGAATTGTTGACAGAACCCAGGGGTTGTGGCAGCAGGTGGCCCAGACTGGGGTAAAAAAAAACTTTAGCCTGGCTCCCACCGGGAGTGCCTGGGTTCCTCTGGCGTCAAAAAGACTGCTTCTGCTCCTGTGGAGCCGGAAGGGCTTTCATCTTCCTGTTCAAAAAGGATCCCCGAGTACCTTTCCAAGGTCTTTTGTTGTCTCTGGGCTGTCTTGACTGCCTAAAATCCCTTGGGTTTGACTGGCGGAACCTAGAGGAACCACCTCTGAATCTTCGCCTACTTCTGTCCTGTGGAAGCATACCAGACTTCCCTCCTGACAGCCTGGAGATAGCTTTATCCATTTTGTCTCCGAATAGTGCTTTCCCATCAAACGGGATTTTGCACCCATTTTGTTTGGAGGATAAGTCAGCCATCCAGGGTTTCAGCCACAAGGCCCTCTTCGCCATCACTGAATGCAACATGGATCTTGCCGAGCACCTGATCGTGTCAATGGCCGCTACGCAGACAAAGTCTGCCGACAATCTAAGCTCTTCTAAGGCCTTAATTATATCCTCCATGGGGACATCCTGATGCAAAGCCATCTCAATATTATCTGTCCAAGATCTTATGGCATTTGATACTGACGTGAGGGAAATAGCTGGCTTACATGCTGCTTCCGCGGCTAAGTAGCTCCTCTTCAGCTCCAGGTCGATTCGCCTGTCTAGAGGGTCTTTGAAGGAAGTGGAATCCTCCATTGGTAGAGTAAGTTTTTTTGCGAGTCGCACCACGGACGCGTCTACCACTGGCATGGAGTTCGGTGACTGCGTTCCCGACTCTGGTAAGGGGTATATAGTTTATTGAACCGACCCCAAAATTATTATTTTTTTTATCAGTCTTTGACCATTCCTTCTGAATGACTTGACTAATCTTGCCCATCAACGGGAAAAGAACCTGCTTCCTTTTGAGGAATGGGAAGTAGCTTGTAGACTCTTGGGGAGGCTATTCTGCGTCTTTCCAGGCGATTGCAGTTTTGACTGCCTGGATGAATGGCTTTACCAAGGAGAGACTGAAGCCAGAAGGTTCTGACTCTTCTCAAGAGTCCCCTGAAGAGTCTTCAGGTGGTGAATCTCTAGCTGGTCGGCCTGACGGCGGCAGTGGTGTACTGACTGCTGACGGACCAGGGAGATTAGGTTCTATATCCTGAACCTGGGATATCTGCTGAAGTGGTTGAGCGGAGACCGAAGCCAAAAGCTCAGAGAAGGAGTCCTTCATTGTTCGCTTGAGCAGATCTACAGCGTGCTGATTTTCTAGCTCGCGGTTGGACGCATAGTCCGTAAAACAGTCCTTACAGACCACTCTGTCTGGTAGCGGTGTAGCCCCACATATCCAGCATCTCTTCTTCCTATAGGTCCTAGGAGAGGGGGGTCGATCACGTCCTCTGGATCTTGACCTCTCTGATCTACGACGTGAAGAATGGGACCTACGCCCTGATGAGCGGGACCCCTTGGAGTGGGTGGGGCTACGGTGTAAGGAACTCACGCTAGACCAGTGAGCGCACTTTTTTTTTTTAATACTCACGTATAGTTGGTCACATACCTAATAGAAGTGTGAGGATCTTTGCTGCGAGATGAATGACTCATTGCGGAGTTGGGCACAAGGATCAGCTCCAGAAATATAGTAAGAAAGGGAAAAGAATCAGGAGTTTTTGGCGTCACTTTTTTTTTTTTTTTTTTAAATAAACATTTTTATATCATCATCTGTTTTTATTTTTTATTTTATTTTTTAAACAAACATTTTTATATTGTTATCTTTCTTTTTTTTTTAACATAAACATTTCTGATCGGCAACATTTTTTTTTTTGAGAAAATAAAAAGTACCTACCACAAAGCAGCATCAGAGAGACCTAGCAGGGCACAGCTGAGGAGACTGACAGCCATCCCTGAATCTGAACCTAATTAGGCTCAAGGTGCGTGGGCTAATCCCATAAACCACCATTTGGAATTGATTGAAAAAAAAGGGCAAATCTAGCCTTCTTTCCAGAATCCAAGATGGCCGCCACTGAACCAAGCGTCTGTGCATGCGCAATCGCAGAAGATCCAGCGTCGCCCAGTACAGAGAGCCGAGAAACTACGGCTCTGTATCACTCCCGAATCGCGCATGCGCAGACGGCGGCGAGGACGCTGCGCCGTGACACTCTCCTACCTGGCGGGACGTACAGAGCACCTGTAGCCCCCCCAAACCCGGAAAAAAGCACCACAATGTTGTTGCACAGAGAGACACCTGTCCTATCCAGTTGCACAGTTTTAAAGGAACAAAAAAGTAAGATAACAATCATTTGACGGAGCCTAACAAGCAAAGGAAAGGGGAGGGGGAGGGGGAAGAGAGGAAAAGAAAGGGGAAAAACACAAATGCCTGGAATAAAAAATGGAAACCACCAGCCTGGGAAGATGGAGCTGATCCTTTTGCGACTTCCACTGCATTCATCATGGATGTGATAGCAGACTGCGTTCCTGTGAGGAAACTCTGCGAAATGACCCCAACAGATCCACAGAGGGGTTCCCAGTCTTATCAGCGCTGTGAGCGGCCCAAGAACAGGGACTGCGCACGGGAAAGGCTAAACCCGGCGGACGCTGCCGACTGCAGAGGTATGGACATACTGCTACTCTTCACCAGCACAAGAAGGTATGAGGAAAAAAAGGAGAATGTTGGGGGAGGGGCTATGCCTTTAATTTATGCTATTCACTAGTCCTGAAGGAGGAGTCGAGGCGGAGCTCTATCACAGGTATGCTGCCATGGAGGCACCAGGAAATACTATTGCAGTCTATGGGAACTGACTTGTTAATTTTCCTAGTCCCCACTTGGCTGGCTTATCTTCTAGTTATTGGCCTTAAAATGGGGGCCCAGGTCCCACCCTAAGGGACATATATCAATGTCACCAATTTGGAAAACACCAAAAACAAAACAAGGAGAAGTGCCTTTAAATATGCCAAATTGCTTAAGGGCCATTTCACACCACATGCAGTCCATTGCGTTTTTTATGCATCCAAAATGCATGGAAAGTTGGTTATATGGTTCTAAATGGCAGTGTTTGTTCCAGCGCATCATAAACGCACTGGAACGCACAGGAACACACCTAAATGCACCAAAAACACACTTGTCCTTATCTATGGTTAATAAAAAAGAGGGGTGAAAACAAAGCACTGGACTGCATCAAAAACTTACCAAAAATGCACCGGAACGCATGAAAAAGTGCATGCAGAAAAGCACCTGGAACGCATCTGGATTGCGTTTCTATGGTGTGAACTGGCCCTAGTTCACACTATAGAAACGCAGTCTGGGTGCGTTCCAGGTGCTTTTCTGCATGCGCGTTTTTGACACATTCCAGTGCATTTTTGAGGCGTTTTTGATGCAGTCCAGTGTTTTTTTCCGCCTCTTTTCACTTAGGACTAGTGTGTTGCAGTGCGTCTTTGGTGCATTTAGGTGCGTTGCGGTGCATTCCAGTGCATTTTTTGTACGTTCCGTTGCGTTTTTGATGTGTTTTACTGGGGTCCAGTACAGTTTTGTACCTAAAAAATGCAGCATGACCAATTATTTTTTGGCTTTCTGAAATGCACTGGAACGGACTGCAGTGGTGTGAACTATGCCATTGGCATTAATGTGATCAACTTTCTTTGCGTTTTTCAGGCATCAAAAAAAACGCACTGCACTGCATCCGGTGTGAACTGGCCCTAAATATCATCCCCGGGGGGTGTCTATAGTATGCCTGTAAAGTAGCACATGTTTTCCATGTTTATAACAGTTGGAGAGCAAAATGACATTTCTAAAGTAAAATAATAGTCATTTAAAAGTCCTTGCGGCTGTAATGAATTGCTGGTTCCTGTCAATACAGATAAAAGTCATTGAAAGTCTTTGCTAACCAAAAAAAAAATGCGTGGGGGTTCCCCCAAATTCCATAACCAGGCCCTTCAGGTCTGGAATGGATATTAAGGGGAACCCCGCTGCAAATTAAAAAAAAAAATGGACGTGGGGTTCCCCCCAAATATCCAAATCCAAATATCTGGCATGGATTTTAAGGGGAACTCCACCCCAATTTTTTTTTAAAAATGGCGTGGAGTCCCCCTAAAAATCCACACCAGACCCTTTATCCGAGCACATAACCTGGCCGGCCGCAGGGGAAGAGGGGGGGATGAGAGAGCGGCCCCCCTCCCTCCTGGACCGTACCAGGCCACATGCCCTCAACATGGGGAGGATGTCCCCATGTTGATGGGGACAAGGGCCTCATCCCCACAACCCTTGCCGGTGGTTGTGGGGGTCTGCGGGCGGGGGGCTTATCGGAATCTGGAAGACCCCCTTAACAAAGGGGACCCCCAGATCCCGCCCCCCCTGTGTGAAATGGTAATGGGGTACAAATGTACCCCTACCATTTCACAAAGAAAGTGACAAAAATGTAAAAAATGACAAGAGCCGGTTTTTGACAATTCCTATATTAATGTCTTTTCTTTTCTTCCATCTTCTTCCTTCTTCTTCTTCCATCTTCTTCTTTTCTCCATTCGGGTTTCTTCCTTCATCTTCCTCTTCCTCTTCCTCTTCCTCTTCCTCTTCCTCTTCCTCTTCCTCTTCCTTCTTCCTTCGGTCTTCTCGTCCAGCATCTTGCTCCGGCGTCTTCCCTTCTTCTTTCTTCTCCGGACGCTCCGTTTGAATGGGAGGTTCCCGCTGTGCGACGCTTCAGTTCGCCTCTGGGTCCGCTTACACCCGTGACCCCGCCCCCCTCTGACGCACATGGATTTCACGGGGACTTTCCCCGTGGTGACAGAGGGGGCGGAGCCACCGGGTGTAAGCGGACCAAGTGAAGAACTGAAGCGTCGCACAGCGGGAACCTCCAATTCAAACGGAGCGGCCGGAGAAGAAAGAAGAAGGGAAGACGCCGGAGCAAGATGCTGGACGAGAAGACCGAAGGAAGAAGGAAGATAAAGATAAAGATAAAGATAAAGATGAAGATGAAGATGGAGGAAGAAACCCGAATGGAGAAAAGAAGAAGATGGAAGAAGAAGAAGGAAGAAGAAGAAGGAAGAAGATGGAAGAAAAGAGAAGACATTAATAAAGGAATTGTCAAAAACCGGCTCTTGTCATTTTTTACATTTTGACACTTTCCTTGTGAAATGGTAGGGGTACATTTGTACCCCATTACCATTTCACACAGGGGGGGCCAGGATCTGGGGGTCCCCTTTGTTAAAGGGGTCTTCCAGATTCCGATAAGCCCCCCGCCCGCAGACCCCCACAACCACCGGGCAAGGGTTGTGGGGATGAGGCCCTTGTCCCCATCAACATGGGGACATCCTCCCCATGTTGAGGGCATGTGGCCTGGTACGGTTCAGGAGGGAGGGGGCCGCTCTCGTCCCCCCTTTTCCCCTGCGGCCGGCCAGGTTATGTGCTCGGATAAGGGTCTGGTGTGGATTTTTGGGGGGACTCCACGGCATTTTTTTAGAAAATTTGGGGTGGAGTTCCCCTTAAAATCCATGCCAGATCTAAAGGGCCTGGTTTGGATATTTGGGGGGAACCCGCAAGTCTTTTTTTTTAAAAAATTTGCAGCGGGGTTCCCCTTAATATCCATTCCAGACCTGAAGGGCCTGGTTATGGAATTTGGGGGGACCCCCACGCTTTTTTTTTTGGTTAGCAAAGACTTTCAATGACTTTTCTCTATATTCCCGGGAGCCGACAATTCATTACAGCTGCGGCTGCTTTTAAATGTTTTTTTTTTCCTTTAGAAATGTCATTTTGCTGGCGCACTGGCAAGTTCAGAGCTGCGCCTGTTCAACTTATGCAAATTGACTTAGGTGACATGACATTTACTAAGATTTTGCCGGCGCAGTGTATCGGCGCATTTAAACCATTGAAATTCCCGCGCTGAGCTCAAAAAACCCTCTCGCAGCTCGAATCGTACTTCCCGGCGCAGCGGGCTGGTTTTGAAAAACGTACTTTCCCTCTCTATTTTGGGCATGTTTGTTATTTGGGCCGGTGTCCCTACACTTCCTCACATCACCCCACATCACCCCCAATATATTCTCACTTCCAGCTTCTTTATATTTAGATTTTAACATGCCGTGCGCCAGGTCCATAGTAGCGCACTGAGCGCCTCCTCCCGGGCGCAGAGAACACTATAGTAAATGGGAAATAGGGCTGCGCTACAGGCGCTAATGTTTTGTAAATACCAAAACAGCCATTGCGCACGCAGATGCGCCAATACTCATGGCGCAAACGTTTGGTAAATCAGCCCCAATGTTTTAATAGGATAGTTTTACAAAGTTTTTATATTTTTGTATATCTAATTGTTAGTCTGGACTGAATCATGTCAGCTGTTTAGGGCATGGTTTACTCCAGACACTGGGGACCAGTGTCAAAGGACCGAGGGGAGAGTGTAGCGGGTATGTACTTTCCCGGGTGTAATTTGGAATTTGACAGAGACATCAGTGATGTGTAATTCCTTGCAGCCCAGTGGGTGGCGCTGTCGCCCTGGGCTGGGGTTGAATCATTGCTGTGTGCCGTCCTCCCTTTTGTCCTCTCTCGGCAGCGGTATGGTGGGGCGGGGAACCCGCCGTGCTTGCTGGGAGAGGGTATAAAGGGGGCCGGCCATCTTTGTCACGGGTTGACGTCCCAGGCACCTTCAGCTTGCGGACGGTGGGTCGTGTCGCTCCTCTGGGTGGCTTAGGCCTAGAGGACAGCGGAGGTCGAGTTCCATCCCAGGCACCTTTGGCCTGGGGTGAGGTACTTGGATGGAGGTCCGGAGCTCAGTGCCCAACACTGGGTTCCGCGAGGGAAGGAGATCCTAGGGTACCCAGGGATTGGGTACCTGAATCCGGAAGGCGCAATGGACCGGGGGGAGCTCCTCATTTGAAGACCCGGTGCAGCATATTGCCGGTGACAAGTGAGTCTCCGTCGGAGACGGCCTGGAAGGAAATCTACCCTCGTGCGGAGACCAGGACACACTTCTAGGAAGGGAAGTGGCAACCTACATTGTGTCTGGGCCTGTTCGCATCCACACCTACTTTTCTGTTCTGCTCTATCAAGGGAGTTCAACTGTTTGTGTTCAGACAAGGAGAATAAAGGAGTGTTGAACTTTAATGGTGTGGAGCTCAATTTCTGACAGACATGGTTCGCGGTGACTCTTGGAGGGAGGATCCAGGTGCACAGCACTGGCCCGAAGGTAATACAGAACTGTTGCTTATACCGCACTAACATCTGTGGTGGAAGCCAGGAGTGGTGTCCCCGCTCCCTCCCCTCAAAGATACCCCTAGACAAGAGAAAGACGAGACCAAGAGGGGAGTGTGAGGAGCAGCCGCTACACGTGCTTTTAATTTTTTGCTAAACCAGACCAGTTTCAATCCAGTATCTTTAGCTGCTCTAAAGACTCTGAGTCACATGAGATTTTAGTTTTGCATAGATCTGCGTATGTTTGTGCCATTAACCACACGGGCAAGTATTTTTTGCTGTTTCTGTGGAAGTTGTCAGTTCCTGATTGCTAACGCCATGCTCAGCCCCCCCTCCTTATTCAACACATCAAAGAAATACATTTAATCAGAGTTTTACTAAGCTTATCAAACACTTCATAGATTGCAAAAACTGTTATAAGGTAGCTTGTGGAGTGTTAAGTATTGAGAAATTCACATCACTCAAATCATTTTCTTCCTGTGACTAAACAGTGTGTTTTTTTTTTTTTTTTGCAAAGGACATACTTCCTCCTTGATTTTGCATAATAATTACTTGGCAATCTGTTCTTTTGAATAGATAGCTTATACATGTGAGCTTTATAGGAAACAAACAGAAATAGCTTTGTTTTTGTGTTGGCTGCAGAATACATGTACAAAGCCATTTGTCTCAGCTTGTTAAAGTGATTAAAGTGTTAAAGTGATTCTAAAGTCTAATTTTTTTTTCTATAAAAATAACAAACATGTTATAATTACCTGCTCTGTGCAGTTGGATTTGCACAGAGTACCCCAGATCCTCCTTTTCCCGGGTCCCTCTTTGGTGCTCCTGGCCCCTCCCTCCTGTTGAGTGCCCCCACAGCAAGCAGCTTGTTATGGGGGCACCCAAGCCGAGCTGCAGCTTCATGTGTCCAGTTAGACACGGAGCTGCGGTTCGGCCCCGCTCCCTCTCTCTCCTGATTGGCTGACTGAATTTCATTGACAGCAGCGGGAGCCAATGGGGCAAAGGGGGGCAAGGGGGGCTGCTGCACACAGAAGTCTTTTTATCTTAATACATAGAATGCATTAGGATAAAAAACCTTCTGACTTTATAACCCCTTTAATGAGGCCATGTTAGAGGAGATGTTGCTTGCTATTTTGAAACATAATTATGATATAACTGTTAAAGCGGAGCTCCACCCTTAAATTAAACTTTACATCACTACTTCTTGTTAAAAACAAAACAAAAAAACTTAACATCACTAGCTTCCATTTAATAAGTTTATAAAAGTAAAAAAAAAAAATGTTTTACTTGCCTGGAAGACACTGTTGCTAGGCAGAATTGCTAATCTGCCTTCTTCCTGGACCGCAGTGGTTCTACTATCCTACCTAAGCTGCACAGACTCCTGGGAAATGAGTGTCATAATTTCCCAGGAGACTGTGCGCTTTTCTCTGCCGAAAAATCGCGGGATTGTGTTATCACTATTGCAACAGGTGGGACGTTCCTCCGTCGCCGCCCGTTGTCATGACAAAAAAAATAAACAAACTGCACTACGAGCGCCATTCTACTGCGCACGCGCGAGATGTAGAGATGCATGCTGGTTACCCAGCATGCACCTCAGGCCGAATACCAGGAAGGGAAACTAACTGGGATTCAAATGCACACACACATCATGGATACGGGCAGATGAGGAGAAGAAGAAAATAAGGCAAGTGTGGACCAATATTACTTTAACGGCTGGGGAGCTATTGCTATCTTATGGGGACTTTGTTATGTGACAATTACAATCTTGCAAAAAAAATAACATTTTTTTTTGACCGGAGCTCCGCTTTAACATAATTTTGTGAGTGCTATGGGTGAGTAAAGCCGGCCATACATGGATTGAAAATTGGCTGGTTCAGCAATCCTGTTGGATTTTGTTTTACATGCGATTACTGCCGGCGACTATAGCCACTATCATTAACCATTGTATTTTCCTTGCTGGGAAGGCTCCTCATGCCCCCCCCCGCTGCGTGCGCACGCGGCAGAGCACTGTGTTCCCCCATTAAGACAGTCAGTGATTTTGAGGATAGAATATCATATCATCTATGGGCTGCCTTAGAGCAGTGGTTCTCAACCTCAGTCCTCAAGTACCCCAAAGGGGCCATGTTTTGGGAGCTTCCCTTTGATAAAATAGCTCTTATCAATACCATGTCATTGATATTGGTTTATAGCAGCTGTGCAAAGTAAAGAAAAACCTGAAAACATGGGCCGTTGGGGGGATTTGAGGACTGAGGTTGAGAACCACTGTCTTAGAGTATTTGCTTATGTCTCTTCCGCAAGCTAATGTATTTGTGCTGTATGGCATAGCTCCTGACTAACCATCTTTTGGGGAGACTTTTGGCACCAAATACCTCTGTCCCTCTTTCTCCCCATTTTTCTGTCTTTTCTAATTTATTTATTTGTTACAGGTACTTATATAGCGCTGTAAATTTACGCAGCGCTTTACATATACACTGCTCAAAAAAATTAAAGGAACACTTTGAAAACACATCAGATCTCAACGGGGCAAAATCTCATGCTGGATATCTATACTGATATGGACTGGGTAATGTGCTAGGAATAAAAGGATGGCACATCTGTTGATGGAAATGAAAATTATCCACCTACAGAGGGCTGAATTCGAAGACACCCCGAAAATCAAAATGAAAAAATTATGCAGCAAGCTAGTCCATTTTGCTGAAATTTCATTGCAACAACTCAAAATAGTCCTCAGTAGTTTGTATGGCCCCCAAGTGCTTGTATGCATGCCTGACAACATCAGGGCATGCTCCTAATGAGACGGCGGATGGTGTCCTGGGGTATTTCCTCCCAGATCTGGACCAGAGCATCACTGAGCTCCTGAACAGACTGAGGTGCAACCTGGCGGCACCGGATGGACCGAAACATAATGTCCCAGAGGTGTTCATTTGGATTTAGGTCAGGTGAGCGTGGGGACCATTCAATTGTACCAATTTCTTCATCCTCCAGGAACTGGCTGCATGCTCTCACCACATGAGACCGGGCATTGTCGTGCACCAGGAGGAACCCAGGACCCACTGCACCAGCGTAGGATCTGACAATGGGTCCAAGGATTTCATCCCGATACCTAATGGCAGTCACGGTGCCATTGTGTAGCTTGTAGAGGTCTGTGCGTCCCTCCATTGATATGCCTCCCCAGACCATCACTGACCCACCACCAAACCAGTCATGCTGAACGATGTTACAGGCAGCATAACGTTCTCCGCGGCTTCTCCAGACCCTTTCACATCTGTCACATATGCTCAGGGTGAACCTGCTCTCATCTGTCAAAAGCATGGGGCACCAGCGGCGGACCTGACAATTCTGGTGTTCAATGGAAAATGCCAATCGAGCTCCACAGTGTTCGGTAGTGAGCACAGAGCACACTAGAGGACGTCGGGCCTTCAGGCCACTCCCATGAAGTCTGTTTCTGATTGTTTGGTCAGAGACATTCACACCAGTGGCCTGCTGGAGGTCATTTTGTAGGGCTCTGGCAGTGCTCATCCTGTTCCTCCTTGCACAAAGGAGCAGATACTGGTCCTGCTGATGGGTGAAGGACCTTCTACGGCTCTGTGCAGCTCTCCTAGAGTAACTGCCTGTCTCCTGGAATCTCCTCCATGCTCTTGAGACTGTGCTGGGAGACACGGCAAACCTTCTGGCAATGACACGTATTGATGTGTCATCCTGGAGGAGTTGGACTGCCTGTGCAACCTTTATAGGGTCCAAGTATCGCCTTGTGCTACCAGTAGTGACACTGACCCTAGCCAAATGCAAAACTAGTGAAAAACAGTCAGAAAAGATGAGTAGGGAAAAAAAATGTCAGACACCTCCACCTAAAAAAACATTCCTGTTTTGGAGGTCGTCTCATTGCTGCCCATCTAGTGCACCTGTTGTTGATTTCAATTAACAGCAAAGCAGCTGAAACTGATTAACAACCCCCTCTACTACTTAACTGACCAGATCAATATCCCAGGAGTTCTGATTCAAAAGTGTTCCTTTAATTTTTTTGAGCAGTGTATATTGTGCATTCACATCAGTCCCTACCCGCAAGAAGCTTACAATCTAAGGTCCCTAATTCACATTCAAACATATACAAGGGCCAATTTAGAGCCAATTACCTACCAGAATGTCTTTGGAGAGTGGGAGGAAAACAGAGTACCCGGAAGCTCTTTTTTTGGTCTGATCTATGGATATCTATAAAAATAAATATAATATATTGTATTAATCAACTACCAGTTGCATTTATTACTTTTGAAAATAGTATGAAGGAAAAGTAGTGTGGAGAATTTGCACTTTTGTGTTTTACCAGTCATTTTTGGTTTATTAATTCGTCATGGTCTGCATTATCTCTTTCTGTTAAAAAGCTGTTCCTCTTTCTCATCTCAGAAAGTTGGGATAAAAATAGCCATAACTTCCCTTCTGATTGATATACCGTAATCTTGATCAGATCAGACTGGTCCTAGTTCACACCATAGAAACGCAGTCTGGATGCGTTCCAGGTGCTTTTCTGCATGCACGTTTTTGATGCGTTCCATTGCATTTTTGTTACGTTTTTGATGCAGTCCAGTGCTTTTTTTTCACCCCTCTTTTTTATTAACCAAAGAGAAGGACAAGTGTGTTCCAGTGCATTTTTGATTCAGTCCAGTGTTTTTTCCCCCCTCTTTTCACTTAGGACAAGTGTGTTGCAGTGCGTCTTTGGTGCATTTAGGTGCGGTCTGGTGCATTCCAGTGCGTTTTTGATGTGTTTTACTGCGGTCCAGTACAGTTATGTACCTAAAAAATGCAGCATGACCAATTTTTTTTTTCCTTTATGAAACGCACTGGAACGGACTGCAGTGGTGTGACCTATGCCACTGGCATTAATGTGATCAACTTTCTTTGCATTTTTCATGCATCAAAAAAACGCACTGCACTGCATCCGGTATGAACTGGCCCTAAATATCATACCTGGGGGGTGTCTATAGTATGCCTGTAAAGTAGTGCATGTTTTCCATGTTTATAACAGTTCGAGAGCAAAATGACATTTCTAAAGTAAAATAATAGTCATTTAAAAGTCCTCGCGGCTGTAATGAATTGCTGGTTCCCGTCAATACAGATAAAAGTCATTGAAAGTCTTTGATAACACAAAAAAAAAGCGTGGGGGTCCCCCAAATTCAATTACCAGGCCCTTCAGGTCTGGAATGGATATTAAGGGGAACTCTGCCGCAAATTTTTAAAAAAATGCGTGCGGTTCCTGCAAATATCCATACCAGGCCCTTCAGATCTGGTATGGATTTTAAGGGGAACTCCACCCCAAATTTAAAAAAAATGGCGTGGAGTACCCCCAAAAATCCACACCAGACCCTTATCCGAGCACGCAACCCGGCAGGCCGCAGGAAAAGAGGGGGGATGAGAGAGCGCCCCCCCCTCCCTCCTGAACCGTACCAGGCCACATGCCCTCAACATGGGGGGGATGTCCCCATGTTGATGGGGACAAGGGCCTCATCCCCACAACCCTTGCCCGGTGGTTGTGGGGGTCTGCGGGCAGAGGGCTTATCGGAATCTGGAAGACCCCTTTAACAAAGGGGACCCCCAGATCCTGCCCCCCCTGTGTGAAATGGTAATGGGGTACAAATGTACCCCTACCATTTCACAAAGAAAGTGACAAAAATGTAAAAAATGACAAGAGCCGGTTTTTGACAATTCCTTTATTAATGTATTTTCCTTTCTTCCATCTTCTTCTTTCATCTTCTTCTTCCATCTTCTTCTTCTTCTTCCATCTTCTTCTGTTCTCCATTCGGGTTTCTTCCTCCATCTTTGTCTTCATCTTCATCTTCCTTCTTCCTTTGATCTTCTCGTCCGCATCTTGCTCCGGCGTCTTCCCTTCTTCTTTCTTCGGCCGCTCCGTTTGAATTGGAGGTTCCCGCTGTGCGACGCTTCAGTTCTTCTCTGGGTCTGCTGCCACCCGGTGACCCCGCCCCCCTCTGACACACATGTATTTCACGGGGACTTTCCCCGTGGTGTCAGAGGGGGCGGAGCCTCCGGGTGGCAGGGGACCAAGAGGAGAACTGAAGCGTCGCACAGCGGGAACCTCCAATTCAAACGGAGCGGCCGAAGAAGAAAGAAGAAGCCGGAGCAAGATGCCGGACGAGAAGACCGAAGGAAGATGAGAAAAGAAGAAGATGGAAGAAGATGGAAGAAAGGAAAATACATTAATAAAGGAATTGTCTAAAACCGGCTCTTGTAATTTTTTACATTTTGACACTTTCTTTGTGAAATGGTAGGGGTACAATGTACCCCATTACTATTTCACACAGGGGGGGCGGGATCTGGGGGTCCCCTTTGTTAAAGGGGTCTTCCAGATTCCGATAAGCCCCCCGTCCGCAGACCCCCACAACCACCGGGCAAGGGTTGTGGGGATGAGGCCCTTGTCCCCATCAACATGGGGACATCCTCCCCATGTTGAGGGCATGTGGCCTGGTACGGTTCAGGAGGGGGGGGCGCTCTCTCGTCCCCCCCTCTTTTCCTGCGGCCGGCCAGGTTGCGTGCTCGGATAAGGGTCTGGTATGGATTTTTGGGGGGACTCCACGCCATTTTTTTTAATTTGGGGTGGAGTTCCCCTTAAAATCCATGCCAGATCTGAAGGGCCTGGTATGGATATTTGGGGGAACCGCACACATTTTGTTTTTTTAATTTGCGGCGGGGTTCCCCTTAATATCTATACCAGATCTGAAGGGTCTGGTAATGGAATTTGGGGGACCCCCACGCTTTTTTTTTTTATCAAAGACTTTCAATGACTTTTCTCTATATTGCCGGGAGCCGACAATTCATTACAGCCGCGGGTGCTTTTAAATGCCTTTTTTTCCCTTAGAAATGTCATTTTGCTGGCGCACTGGGAAGTTCAGTGCTGCGCCTGTTCAACTTATGCAAATTGGTTTACGTGACTTGACATTTACTAAGATTTTGCCGGCGCAGTGTCTTGGCGCAAGAAAACAAGGAAAATTGCAGCGCTGAGCTCAAAAAAACCTCCCGCAGCTCGAATCGTACTTGCCGGCGCAGCGGGCTGGTTTTGAAAAAGTAACTTTCTCACTCTATTTTGGGCATATTAGTTATTTGGGCAGGTGTCCCTACACTTCCTCACATCACCCCACATCACCTCCATTATATTCTCACTTCCAGCTTCTTTATATTTAGAGTTTAACATGCCGTGCGCCAGGTCCATAGTGGCGCACTGAGCGCCTCCTCCCGTCCGCCGACAACACTATAGTAAATGACAAATAGGGCTGCGCTACAGGCGCTAATGTTTTGTAAATACCAAAACTGCCATTGCGCGCGCAGATGCGCAGATACTCATGGCGCAAACGTTTTGTAAATAAGCCCCATAGAGTCTTATGCCGCGTACACACAACCATTTTTCTCGTCGGGGAAAAATTTAATTTTTTCTCTTTGACGAGAAAAACGACCGTGTGTGGGCTTTTGGTCATTGTTCCCGACGAGAAAAACTGCATTAATCACGACGAGAAAAATTAGAACATGCTCTAATTTTTCTCGTCGTGATTCACTGCATTTTTTTCCGCGGCAGTTTTCCCATAGGGAAACACTGCCAGGTAGCCTACACACGGTCGTTTTTCTCGACCAAGAGAAAAATTATGGGAAAAACGGCCGTGTGTAGGGGAACAAGCCGTTCCTCGTTTTTCCCATCGATTTTCTCGACAGTATTTTCACCGTCGAGAAAATCGATCGTGTGTACGCGGCATTAGCGCCACGCAAAGCTGAAGGTCCTCCCTGTGACATAATTGCGAAATTCCATTTCTTTCGCACCAAAGAGCAGCTTATGGCCACCGCTAGGAGCAAAGAATCCCCTATTTTTCAAGGTCACTCATACCAGATCTTGCGGACCTTTCTCCAAAAACTGATGCTAAACGGCGTTCGATGAAACATTTACTACAAAATTTATAACACCACCAGATCCCCTATCAATGGGGTTTTCCATTCCCTATTCGTTTCACATATCAAGGCACTAAATATTCATGCAGATCCTCTGATCAATTACTGAGCACCTTGCAAAAACGTAATCTATGTGACAAGCAATCAGCCAGCCCCCGTCGAAGAATAACATCCACTTCACCACAAAGCACCTCCAAAGTTTGGAATGACAGCAGCAGACAAAACTCATCAAAAAGGGGTCGATTTAACTCACCTGATCCAGATCCTCCAGACTCAATGGACTGAATGCATTTAGCATATCACCTTGAATTTCATTCTATTCTATGACTCTCCTAACCATTTTTTGGTCGCTAAGTATTTACTATCCTTAATACATTTTGAATTTATCTCCCTTATATGGTTTTATAGTCTAGCTCAGGGATATGCAATTAGCGGACCTCCAGCTGTTGCCAAACAACAAGTCCAATGAGGCATAGCGAGACTCTGACAGCAGCAAGCATGACACCCAGAGGCAGAGGCATGATGGGACTTGTAGTTTTGCAACAGCTGGAGGGCCGCTAATTGCATATCCATGGTCTAGCTTATAATTCACCATTCTCAATCTTTCTAGACTTGGATAATTAAATGTATTATATTATCCTATTAATCCCTATTTCCTTCCCTCTTTCCTCCCCTTCCCCTCCTTCCCCTGCCCCACCCCCCACTTTTTCTCCATCCTCCTTTCTTTATGTTACCCCCCTCCCCACCCCATGTCCCTTTCCCCTTCTTAACTTACAACAAAGTGACCTGTATTGTTTTGTTTATAAGCCTATTTACTGAATAGAAGTGAATTTTGCTACTCTATTAATATTAATCGATACTTTATCTTAATCATCACAATTATTACCCAAATTTTTGCTTCTCCCACAACTGACTACCCAAAGGTAACCAGCTTAGTGCAACAAAACAAATACGTTACAAATCAAATCATATAACCTTAAAAGTTCACTTATTTGAATATAATTGTTTAGTGTTGTTATACTAAAAATGTATTAATTTTTCTTATCTTTCTTATTCTATATTATTTTTGCATAATTTTGCCAAGCTTGGGTGTCCAAGTTTATCTTTTCTTTTTTTTTTGTATATACTTCCTGGTCGTGGGGGCCCGAGAAATTGTCACTGGTCGCCTCATTTTTCTGTCCAAGGACTCTCTCCCACTCTTTTTTTGGGTGTGTGGGGCCTCCCTGGATAGACTCTGTGCCTCCGAGCTAGCATTTTTGTACTCGCTCAGTACGCCATAGTTTTATCTTTTATTATCTAAAATTAATTGTACATTTTTTGCTCAATATAATTCTCACTCTCTCTTTCTTCCTTACTATTCTACTTCCACCTTTCTCTATCTTCTTGCACCTCCCCGGGGTAAATTTGGATCTACAATCTTTGTTTATATTATATTGCAATATTCTCAATAAGATTTCTTGATGGCTCCTCTAAATGTCCTTACCTTAAATGTTCAAGGTCTAAATATTCCACAAAAGCGAACTAAAGTTTTTCGAACATTGTCTTCCTCAAAAGCACATATAGTATGCCTCCAAGAAACAAATTTTACTGTTACCTCGACTCCTAAATATTTTGGTACAGTCTATCCCCAAATTATTACTGCCTCCACAAAAACCAAGCAAAGAAAAACCAAGCAAAGGGGAGTACTAATAGCATTCCATCGAACAACACCTTTTTCCCTTCTGACAGAGATCAAGGACCCAGAAGGTCTTTATCTCATTCTTACAGGACATCTATGTGATGCACCAATCACAGTGGTATCCTAACATGCTCTCCTAATAGAAATCCATTGTCATTCCTCTCTCATCTGCTACAGGTTATAGATACTCATAAAATGGCCACACTTTTGATCTGTGGAGACTCGAACCAAGTTCTATATCCTTATCTAGATAAAACCCCAACTCCCATCACATCCAACTCTCAATCTCGATTATTCCAAAAACTTCTCCAGCGACATTTCCTGCTGGATTCCTGGCGAGAAATCAATCCTACGAAACGTCAATATTCCTTTTATTCCATTCCACATAAATCCTTTTCTCGTATTGATCACATTCTAATCTCTATAAGTATGTCCCCGGAATTGCTTACATCATCTGTTATACCCTTTACATGGACGGATCATTGTGCTATACTTTCTACATTCACATCTCTCATGCCTAAAGCACAAGACCCCACATAGCACATAAACGATTCTACCTTATCCCACCCATCACATTCTACTGACTTAGAAATAGCCATAAAGGACTAACTGAAGAACAATAATATTCCTGATATATCTCCATTGACCTTGTGGGAAGCACATAAAAATGTCCTTCGAGTAGTCTGTTTACGCCAAGCATCATACCTTAAAAGAGAGAGAACGAAACTACAACAAAAATTGAATTAGAATTAAATTCTTGCCACACAAACTTCCAATCGAATCCTTCCCCTGTGACAAATACGATATTCGATGCAGCTAGTCTAAACCTTGACCTTTTCCTATCGGAATCTGTAGACAAAACCTTACGTAAATCGAAACATAAATTTTATATTAAAGCAAATAAACCTGGCACTCTTCTTGCTCGAGCTCTTAATAAATTAAATAGACCATTTAAACCGATTAGACTAAAATGGCCTCAAAATACTTACACCAGCAATCCAGAAAAGATCCTACATACCTTTCACAAGCACCTTGCATCTTTATACAAAAAAAGAGGGATCTTTTCACCAATCCTCTGCAGAATCTTTTTTCTCACAAATTAAACTTCCGGCTATTCCTCCTTTAGAATAGATCAACATGATAGCCTTGAAAATCCCATAACATCCACAGAAGTTGATTTGGCAATTAAATCCTTTAAACTAAACAAAAGCCCAGGCCCAGATGGTTTCTCTGCCCTATATTATAAAAAAATTCTCATCTCCTAGCGCCAAAGTTGTCAAATGCTTTCAATTCACTTCTTAATAATCAATCTTTTCGCCCTGAAACATTAACAGCAATAGTCACAATGATCCCTAAACCTCAGTCAGACGAATCATCCTGTGCTAATTATAGACCCATATCTTTGCTTAACCTCGATATAAAATTACTAGCGAAAATTTTAGCGACTCGTTTGAATAATATAATAGGTTCATTAATTAATAAAGACCAAGTAGGTTTCATTCCTTTTCGCCAAGCAGCAGATAATGTACGCAGGGCAACCTTATTGATTCAAGTGACTAAAACACGACAAATACCCATGTGCCTTTTGTCGCTAGATATCAAAAAAGCGTTTGATACAGTATCATGGCCCTACCTACATTATGCCCTACAACAATGGGGCTTCGGTCCCCATTTTCTTAATTGGGTTTCCTCATTATATAATAATCCCAAAGCTTATATTTAATATGCTGGATACAAATCAGATATGTTTGACAAAAATAGAGGAATGTGTCAGCGTTGTCCACTTTCCCCACTTTTGTTTGCCCTAATTATTGAACCCCTTGCTCAGGCTATCCGAACTGACCCCTCAATCAAAGAGATAGACCTTGCAAGCCATCAACATAAACTATGCCTATTTGCTGATGATATTTTAATCTTTATGTCTTCCCCACATATTTCTGCCCCCCAATCTTATAAAAGTGTAGCGGGGTATCGTTTTACCTGCAAGACTACATTTCCCAGCATGCTTTGCGGCACCCAGGGTGCCGTTCTCCGCGCAAGGACTGCTGGGGTGGACTTTAAAAGGAGAGGGGCAGGGGTCGTTGGCTCTCTCTGAACGCCACCCTCCTTGCAAGAGAATCCCCGTCACTCACCTGCTGCGCGCGCTAGGCCTGAAGCCTGGGCCTAGCGCTTTTGTCCCAGAGAGCCTTCCGTTCCGCTGGGGAGTCTGCGAGACATCCGATCCACCTGAGGTGCCATCATCTTCTGAAGGACCGAAGACTCGATGCATCGTGGGCCACTGTGACGCCACTCACAGTAGCGGAGGAACAGGACAGGAATCGGTCCGGTTTGGGTGAGAGAGCGCCAGCTCAGAACCATAGATCAATAACTTTGTGCCTATTAACTTTCCTTAGGCCCATCATTGAACACAGTTATACTTTGGAGAGGCTGTTGTGCTGAACTGAGTTTGTCAGTCTCTCCAGCTTTGCCAGGTTGGCGACTTACCTACTACCCCTTTTATTGGATTACAATTTGTTTCTCTATGTGCACCACCGACAGTTGCTAGCGAAGATTCTCCAGCAAACTATACTCTAAGAAATAGTCAGGCCTGACTGGGTAGTTTAGGACATTGCTGGGCACCATTTTTTTTTATGTTCATGAGGGAGGATTGCAGCAGTGGGGTTGATGTGTTATTGCATTATTGACTATCATACCTTTTGAATGTGCACACCTATATTGCAGGGATCTGCATAGAATCTTTTATACAAATTACTCTGTTATCTTTCTACTTTCAGTAAAGAATTATAGTTAAGTAATTTTGGTGGTGAGTGTCAATTACTGTGCTGGTATACGCAGGGGGTTGTACTGTATAGTAGTGTATAGAGATAATACAATTATACTATCCTCCCTTTCCTAACTGTGTCAAAGAGAAGTCAGAGCCGATTGCCAGGGGTTGGTAGCAGTGCATTACAGGGCCCAAACAATCAAGCAGCCCTCTTAAGCTGAGGGTATCGCTACCGGTGGGGGCTCGGTCCGGGACCCGTGTACATTGCACGCTGCGATCAAGGTGGCCTGAAATACCAGCATGGACTTGCAGGCAGTAATAGAGTGGACAAGAGGAGTCCCAGAAGAATTCAAAGGGCAAAGTATAAAAGACATAGATGACAGAACGTATCGCTTAGTGCATACTGGGGCTGTGAAGAAAAAGTCCCCACGGACCTCCCCACCGTTATCTCCGTCACTCCTCTCCAAAATGGGAGGCAGTAGCGAAACGAAAGCACCAAAGTCACCCCTGACCGCCATAGGTCCCGAACTGTTGACTGCTTTGGGGGACTTTGTCGTTAAATGCCAAAAAAATAACACGGTGCATGTAGAAGCTGGGTACCGGAAACTTAGGGTGTTTTCAGGAACACAACCTGTGCCACCCGGGGAGGAAGATTTTGATACTTGGATCGAGCAGGCAATGCAGGCAGAAGAAGGTTGGGAAGTTCCAGAAGCGCAGAAGAAGCAGCGCATCAGTGAGAGCTTGAAAGGCCCTGCTGCTGAGGCGGTGAAAAACCTTAGGTGCAGCAATACTGTGTGTACAGCAATGGATTATTTGTCTATGTTGCAGGAAGAGTTTGGCCAGCTGGAGAAGGTGTCAGACTTGGTGTATAAATTTGAACATACCTTCCAACAGCCAAAGGAGAAGTTGTCCGAGTATGTCCGGAGACTGACTAGAATGCTGTGCCAGCTTGTACTGAGAAAAGGGATGCAACCACAGGTCATAGATGCTACCAGGATGAAACAGATCCTAAGGGGGGCCTTACGGGCAGACCCAGTCTGGTTCCACCTGAAGACCTCTGACGGAGTCATGGCCCTGAACTACACAGACCTTGTGCGGATCATAAGGGACGAGGAGGCCCTGATGAAGGATCAAGAGGGGTTTGAGAGAACCACTCCACCTGTTTCGGTAGGAGTCAGAACGACAGTAGTCGCAGAACGTGACCCAGAAGTAGAAACCTTGAAGTCTCAAATGGCCCAAGTACTGGACTTATTGACCTCTTTATTGGCCAAGAACTCTGGGGTCAAGGAGAAAGAAGAGATCAGGAAGGAACCGGAGCGGAATGTCCCTATTCCAGCATCCCCAAAGATCAGGAAGGAGATTGTCTGCTTAAATTGTGGAGGAGTTGGTCACCCTGACAGAAGGTGCCCCAGTCCAAGAAAGAGCCGAGGCAATCAATACCAGCCGGCGGAAAACTTCAGAGGGCCCCAGTGAAGGAGTCAGCCGGGCGCCCGCTACCTACAGAAAGCTCCAAGAAAATCCAGAGACAAGCAGAGAAAAAAAAGAAGGGCAACAATGCCCCTCCTAAAAACTCCCATACTGTCTGTCGGGAGTTGCAATTTGACAACCAGAAAAAGATCAATGCATACCAGGTTCAAAAAGGGTTGAGGTCTAGAGAGAAATGGAAAAAGAAAAAAAAAACATTGGAAAAATCAAGGAGTCCCAGGGAGAAAATATCTCCTAAGAAGTTCCCAGGTAAATTAGTTGGGCTCTCCCCTCTGGTCTCCGTTCAAGTGGAGGGAGTCTACGCAAAGGCACTCTTAGACACAGGAGCCCAAGTGACTCTCTTATATAGAGACTTTTATCAGAAGCATTTAAGTCACGTGCCTTTGCAGAAGCTGGAAGACCTGAAGATAGGGGGAATTGGCACTCGCAGTTTCCCCTACGATGGCCATGTTTCGATCAGGTTGACCTTTGACCCCTCGGTGACCGGGAAGGCCGAAGCTTTTGACACTTTGGCGGTGGTGTGCATTCGCCCACCAGGAGCCAATGCGATGTCCATGTTGATAGGGACCAACGCTGATTTGGTCCGGAGACTGCTGACCCCATTGGTGCAAGATTGGAGTTCTCCCAGACAGAAGATTCACCCCATGCTGCAACAGGTCTACCAGAAGATGATCCTGGAGCAAAAGGCCCCGGAAGAGGGGGTGGGAAGAGTCTGGAGACTGTCTAGAAGAGAGAAGATACTACAGCCTGGTGAGGTGATCTGTCTTCAGGCTACAGTAAAACTCTCCTGGAAGCAGCCAGGCCCCTTTGTGGTCGTGGAACCAGACCCCTTCAACACCCACCAAGGACTGGAAGTACTCCCTGAGGTAGTCCCGTTGAGGGCACTGAAGAAAGCCAATGGCCAGATTCCAGTGAGTGTCAGAAATGTCACTAATTCTCCCGTGAAGATCCCAGCCTGGGTGCTACTGGGCAAGGTGAATCCTGCTACCCCAGTGGCCCTGTCTAAATTAGGGTCCAAGGGAGGAGAAGCCACCCTGGAGGAGCTCTGCCTTGAAGATACCGCCTTGCCACTGAAATGGAAGGAGAGAGCCAAGACTCAGCTGACTAGGTGGAGAAAGATATTCTCAGAAGATGAGTTTGATGTGGGGTGTGCGAGAAGTGCCACCCATAAAATCCGTCTTCAAGAAGACAAACCCTTTCGGGAGAGGGTCAGAAGAGTTCCACTGGCTGACCTGGAAGATTTGCGTGAGCAGTTGGCAGAGCTAAAGAGGACAGGGGTCATCCGAGAGTCCAGAAGTCGATATGCTTCCCCCATTGTGGTGGTAAGGAAGAAGAACGGGTCGCTGAGACTCTGCATAGACTACAGGACTCTCAACAGGAGGACCATACCCGACCAGTACACTACCCCCAGGATAGAAGACGCTTTGCAGAGTCTGTCTGGGGCCAAGTGGTTCAGTGTCATGGATCTGAAGAGTGGGTATTATCAAATACCAATGCACACTGAAGGTAAGGAGAAGACAGCCTTCATCACCCCAGTGGGATTCTATGAATTCAATAGAATGCCCCAAGGCCTGTCGGGAGCCCCCGCTACTTTCCAGAGGTTGATGGAGAAGACCATTGGGGACATGAATCTGATCGAAGTCCTGGTGTACCTAGACGACATCATTGTCTTCGGGAAGACTCTTGGAAGTACTCCCTGAAGTGGTCCCGTTGAGGGCACTGAAGAAAGCCAAGGGGCAGATTCCAGTGAGTGTCAGAAATGTCACAAATTCTCCTGTGAAGATCCCAGCCCGGGTGCTACTGGGCAAGGTGAACCCTGCTACCCCAGTGACCCTGTCTGAATTGAAGTCAAAAGATGGAGAACTGGAAGAGCTCTGCCTTGAAGATACAGCCTTGCCACAGAAATGGAAGGAGAGAGCCAAGGCTCAGCTGACTCGGTGGAGGAGAATATTCTCTGAAGATGAGTTTGATGTAGGGTGTGCGAGAAGTGCCACCCATAAAATCCGTCTTCAAGAAGACAAGCCCTTTCGGGAGAGGGTCCGAAGAGTTCCCCAGGCTGATCTGGAAGATTTGTGGGAACAGTTGGCAGAGCTAAAGAGGACAGGGGTCATTAAAGAGTCCAGAAGTCCATATGCCTCCCCCATTGTGGTGGTAAGGAAGAAAAACGGGTCGCTGAGACTCTGCATAGACTATAGGACTCTTAACCGGAGGACCATTCCTGACTAGTATACTACCCCCAGGATAAAAAATGCTTTGCAGAGTCTGTCTGGGGCCAAGTGGTTCAGCGTCATGGACCTGAAGAGTGGGTACTATCAAATCCCCATGCACCCTGAAGATAAGGAGAAGACGGCCTTCATCACCCTAGTGGGATTCTATGAATTTAATAGGATGCCCCAAGGCCTGTCTGGAGCCCCTGCTACCTTCCAGAGGTTGATGGAGAAGACCGTTGGGGACATGAATCTGATCGAAGTCCTGGTGTACCTAGACAACATCATTGTCTTTGGGAAGACTCTGGAAGAGCATGAAGAAAGATTGGAGAAGGTCCTGAAACGACTCAGTCAGGAGGGACTGAAACTTTCCAGAGAAAAATGACAGTTCTATCAATCCTCGGTCCACTATCTGGGGCACATAGTATCTGCTGAAGGAGTGTCTACAGACCCTGATAAACTGGAGGCAGTCACCTCCTGGCCCCAACTAACTACAGTGACTGAGCTCAGGTCCTTCTTAGGCTTCTGTTCCTACTACCGTAGATTTGTGGAGGGATTTGCAAAAATTGCCAGACCCTTAAATGAGTTACTGAAGACGGAAGGAGAGGAAGATGATACTGGTCCCAGGAAGCCTGGTGAGTCTGTGGAAGACCAGTGGACAGGGGAGTGCGAGGAAGCCTTCCAGATGTTAAAGAAGAGTCTTACCACGGCACCAGTCCTGGCCTATGCTGATCCAAAGAAGCCTTATGAACTGCATGTAGATGCCAGCCATGATGGCCTAGGAGGGGTGCTATACCAAGAGTACAGAGGGCAGCTGCGCCCAGTTGCCTACGTTAGCAGAAGCTTGGCACCCGCTGAAAAGAACTACTCCACCCACAAGTTGGAGTTTCTGGCCCTAAAGTGGGCAGTCGTGGATAAACTTAGAGATTACCTGTACGGAGCTGACTTCACAGTAAAGCCGGGTTCAACTTCAGCCTGAAGTATAGGCCCAGAGCTGGAAACCGTGATGCGGACGCACTGTCCAGAAGAGGCCATGCAACCACCCACCCACCAGAAGATTGGACCCAGGTAACCCCAGATGGGGTACGGGCCCTGTGTCAAGGAGTACAGCTTCAAGCAAGTGGTGGGTCGAGGGCTGAAGAGATCAGCGTTTATGCCGTGGGGGGGCCTAAGTGTTACTGCAATGTGACCCAAGTCGGAGAGGATGACCTACCCAAATTGTCCAAGAAGGACTTGAGGAGAGACCAGCTGGAAGATCCTTGGGGAAGATTAGCACTGGAGACATTGGAAGACCAGGATCCAGACAGACTTTTGAAGGACCCCTCAAAGGTGGCCCGGTTAGTTCACAAGGAATGGGACAGGTTGCAGGTGCATCAAGGGGTGGTCTACCGAAGGGGCCCCTCTGATGACCTGGAGGATAAGTGGCAGTTATTTCTGCCGGAGAAGTACAGAAGAACCGTTTTGACTGCCTTACATGATGATCATGGCCACTTGGGGGCTGAACGAACATTCCAACTTGTAAGGGATAGGTTCTATTGGCCTTGTATGCGGGCTGAAGTGGAAGAATACTGCCACTCCTGTGCACGCTGTATCCAGAGGAAGACATTGCCATGTCAGGCTGCCCCAATGGGCCATCTGCAGAGTCAAGGACCCTTGGACTTGGTGTGCATTGACTTTCTCTGTCTGGAACCTGACTTAAGTGGACAAGGAAATGTTCTGGTGATAACCGACCATTTCACCCGTTATGCCCAAGCTTTTCCAGCCAAAGACCAGAAGGCCTCCACTGTAGCTAAAATCTTAGTAGAAAAGTACTTTGTGCACTATGGACTGCCACAACGCTTGCACTCTGACCAACGGAGAGACTTTGAGAGTCGACTGATCAAGAAACTGTTGGCCTCTTTGGGTATCAAGAAGACCCGTACCACCCCTTATCACCCTCAGGGTGACGCTCAGCCAGAGAGGTTCAACCGGACTCTATTTAATATGTTGGGGACTCTAAGTAGTGAGCAGAAGCAGCACTGGAGCAAGCATATAGCGGCCATCGTGCACGCCTACAACAGTACCACTAGCGATGCCACAGGGTACTCTCCATATCGCCTTATGTTTGGCAGGGAAGCAAGACTGCCTGTGGATCTGGCATTCGGCATATCCACGGATCGCACTTCAGCCACCTCACACAAGGGCTATGTTGACCGACTGAGGAAGAGTTTGAAGTTGGCTTTTGAACAGGCTCAAGTGGCCTCAGAACAAAGAGGAGCTCGGAACAAGAGGAACTTTGACCTCAAGGTTTCGGATCCAGGACCTCCAGCCAGGAGACCGAGTGCTGCTGCGCAACCTAGGAGTTCCAGGGAAGCATAAGTTAGCAGACAGGTGGAGACCTGACCCATATGTGATCTGTAGGAAGTTACCAGATCTGCCGGTGTATCAGCTGAAACCAGAAGGGAAGATAGGGCCACTGAAGACATGGCACAGAAACCATCTACTGCCACTTTCAGAAGCGGTTCGGATACCACCTGTGGAAGATTCCCCTGGACCGTCCTCAAGCTTGGAGACACCTAGGCCATACACTCGGTCTCAGGTCTCTCAGTCTGGAGAAATGGATGTCTCGGAGCAGAGTTTGGAAGAAGAAGAGCTTGGATGGTTGTGGCCTTCTCAGACCCCAGAACCCCCGTCTATAGATCTTCCACCCTCTGAAGGTACTGTGTGTAATAGAATGTATAAATAATCAACTCCATTTTAAGTAGACATGAACTTTGACATACTTAGCTTAACTGACAGTTTGCATATAGTCACACCCTGCTACTGATATTCATGGGTCAGCCTGATTGTATAAGCAAAGTCATCTTTTAGCTCTTGTAGACTGCTGAATCTAGTTTAATACAAGATAAGAATATACTGAGTTTGTATTATTTTTAGAAACGTATGTGTTAAGACATTGCCCCTCCTATCTTTATTTTACATAAAAGCCACTCTAAAAAATCAATAAAGCCCAGAGATCTAATGAACACACTATCCGTTTCCAAGTGTCATTTTGATTTCTCACGGATCCGGGGGTCACTGAAAATGATCTTGCATTTACCTGAAGTACACCTGGGTGGCGATATCACCTGCTTCAGATGGTGGCAGTGGTGGGATGAAAAAATCACCTTTGGTAAGAAGAATCTTTTTGTCTTTTAGACAGACTGTTTTCTCTTACCTTAGCTCTGATTTAAATTTCATCTAGAACTATGTAGAAGAGGGATACGAACCACACCTTGGTGTATAGGGGATTTTTTGGGAAGATCCGCCTTTGAAAGTACCTTTGAGAAGGTCCTAATTAATTAGAAGCGTTTTGGTAACGCTGTAAAGTACCTTTGAGAAGGTCCTAATTAATTAGAAGCGTTTTGGGAACGCTGGAAAGTACCTCTCAGAAGGTCCTAAGAGAAGCGTTTTGGGAACGCTGTAGAAAAGTGTACACGACAGTCCTTTTGGCAAGGAGCTGAAATGGTAAATGAGGATTATATTTCGGTGACCCAACCTACTTTCGCTTTTCTATCTGTCGCATAGATGTAATAAGATAATTTGTTGTGTAGATACACTGACTGTAGGGGGCGGTTTGCACCATAGAAATGCAGTCCGTATGCGTTCCAGGTGGTATCTTTACATGCACATTTTTAATGCGTTCCAGTGCGTTTTTTTTGTGCATTTTTTATGCAGTCCAGTGTTTTTTCACCCCTCCAGTGCGTTTTTATGCATTTTTGCAGCGTTCCAGTGCAGGAAGGTTGCAGCATGCTTGAACTGAAGTGCACTGGAACTGCAAGCACTGGTGTGAACTATGATTTTATTTTTTTTAAACTCACTGGACTGCATGTGGTGTGAACTGGCCCTAAGGTTAAACATTCAAAGTGGTCTACAGTATTAGAAATCTCCCTTGCTTATATCCAAATATCATGAGAGTGGTAAGTACTTTTGTATGTATGATAAATGTTGTCGCTGTGGTGCAGATGGGACAAAGGTTTTTTTGCTATACTATACAAGCCAAGGTTAAGGGAAAGTTGTTGTTAGTATAGGGAATTCTCTTCCATCTGCTCAGAGAAAAATGCTTACATTTTATGTGTTTGTTTGTTGTTGTCTTGGAATTCCAATTTAAAGTATAAGTTATTTTTTCTTCTGAATGCAAACGGATTGTTGAGTAATTGATATGTCCTTTGATCCCGCCAAGTAGGAGAGCGTTGCTAAAGTGGGCAGGTGAGAGGGACAGAGTAGGGTACTCATCTGTGTGTGGTGCTTTATTATTATTTAGCACAATACACAGAGGTATATGTCCGCTTGCATAAATCTGCTATTTCACTTCAAGTGAAAGAGGGGATCAAACAACCGACCATACCTTCGTCAACGCTTTTTGCGCAAAGCATACAGCTATATTTGCATTCCATATTCAGCGAGTCCGAGAGACTTGCTGAGGTGGAGAAAATGTTAAAGAAGGATTTGATTCAGAAAAGTTGTCTATATAGATTAAAAAATACATGTTTATTGTTAAGATGTTGCAACTATTGTCAGTCTATTCATGAAATGTGTTGGGCACATACTCCCATGTCTAATGCATAGTTAATTGGAAACAGTAAAAGGGGAATGTGACGTCACTGATAAATTACATGTATGCGCTGGTACCAAATGGTTTTTTTTGAGGAATCTGATCAGATACAATTTTTTTTAGAGTAGCATTTCAACTTATACATGGGGTATTTTGATTATTTCAGTTAGGTTCTGTTTCCACTATTGCAACCCCAGATTTGCGTGATTTGCAGTGCGACTTTGCAATGCGATTTTTGATGCAATGTCATGCAAAAGTGTGAGAAAAGGTTGCACCGAAGTAGGAAAAAAATAGTGCAAGAACCTTTTTGCGTCGCTGCGACTTGAGTCGCACAAATTAAAACAAGGACCATTGAATTACATGGGTTTTTGACTTGTCATGCGTCTTCGCTTGTGTCAAGTCGCACAGCAACTCACAGTAGTGGAAACAGAGCCTTAGAGCCTGACTTTGGGGACTGTTTTAATTGTGTAATTGCCTATCCTTACTTTATTGAAGTTAAAAGGTATTGTTTTCTTTTCAGTATCGACAAATGTGATATAATTGCCCTGGGCTCCGGTGTTCAGTGAATGGTATTATGGTTTTGTTGATGTTGAGAAAAAAAAAGGGAACTTTTGCATTGTATAAGGACATTGCCTGTTACAAGACAAGGGAATGGATATTTGTGCAAATGGTTTTAATTTGTGTTTAGGCTGTATGAACAATGATTGGGGATTTAAAAATGTTTGATTTTCTTTTTTTTTTGGTTAATAACAATTTTAGGGCTGGGTTCACACATATGCAGAGCGAGTTTGAGCTCTGCTTTCACAGCTAATTGACAAAGTAGTTGTTCAGCGCTTCATGTCAGTTTTTGATCAGGATCAGGTCAGGATTTTATACTGTTCACAACTGAATGACATGTGCGATTCAGAAGCGTTCCCATAGAAGTCAATGGCCCTGAATTCGCATGTAAGCCGGACTGCACTGCCTAGAAAACGCACACTTTTTGGGTAGTGCGGAGTGCGAATGCACCGCAGGTGTGTGAGCCAGCCTCATCCAAGGAAGTTATGTATTCCTGGCGCTACGCCAGAGAAATTGTGGTTGGTAAAAAAAAAAAAAAAGGAAGTAACTTAAGGTTTGTGTAATCCTATGCACTAGGGAAAAATACGAGAAAAAAAAAAAAGTAATGGTAAAAGATGTTTAAAAGCTGTTCAAAGGGCAAATATGGAAAACATTTCTAAATGAAGAATGAATGGAGTGGCCAAATGGATGTGAATAAAAGGAGAAAGTGGTTGTATCGTGTTTAATGAATGCACAAGGTATTATTTGATTAGTAAAATATCTTAAGTGTTTGTTTAAAATGTACACAAAGAGTCGTCTTATATTGTGTTTTCTTGTTCAGGGAGTAAAAATTATTAGGCCCATGTTCCTGATAATATATATTTCTCTAAAAGTTTGGGTTAAGTAACCAGGATACACGAAATACATTGCTGCATATATTGAGTCCATGAGGTACTGAAATATGATGGGAAAGTTTGTTTGAATAACAGTCAGAGTGACTATTCTGGATATATTTACCTTTTGAATTCCCAGAGTTTCAATCGTGAAGATATGTTAATGATGTAATGAAGTTAATCCATCAATGTTTTGTTTGTTGCTGATGATCAGATATATTTGAAAAGTTAGGAGGCTGACTTCTGAGTGTGAATATGTGTTTGGGTAAAATGTTCAGTTCTGAGTTCCTCGGGTCCACTTGGGTCCCGGGGATAGAAGAAACTAAAGTTGTTTAAGTTTTATTGAAGTCCTGCTGTAATACTGGATTAGAAAAATGTTTAGTTTAAACATATTGAATCTATATAATGAAGACTGTTGCTGAGAAACATTTTATATTTCTGCATGCTTTACTTATGTTTGAGTTAATAAGGAATATTATTTTTAATACCTCCAATGGTTAAGGCCTTAATTGATCAGGTAGATTCT
Source organism: Rana muscosa (assembly GCA_029206835.1). Taxonomy (NCBI): domain Eukaryota; kingdom Metazoa; phylum Chordata; class Amphibia; order Anura; family Ranidae; genus Rana; species Rana muscosa. The sequence continues at coordinate 405,978,253 of CM055122.1, forward strand.
GTGATTATTCATGTTGGATGAGGAATATCCGCCCCAGCCAGCCAGAAGAAATGCCCATCCCATTCCTACCCTATACCCCATTTATACCCTGCCTTATACCCTATCCGGATGAAGAGATGACTACAGCTTTTACATGGAAATCTTCATTGTTCATCTTTGTTGTTCAAATGCCATGGGAGATGCTGAGATGAGTAAAGGCGGACACCTGCTGGAAAATATTCCTGGAACGACACCTTGAGGGTTAGCCATGACGCACGCCCAAGGTCTACGAAATTCCAGTGAGCATCACAAGGAAGTGATCCAGATATGCCAGCCCGGAGACCCAAGTCTAGCCCAATGCATCAGTTCCCGTCTGTCTGTGGATATCGAGTTCTATCCTTACAAAGAGGCAGGGTTTTGGGGTAGAAGGATCTCTGTAAAATATGTGTAAACACAGAATTGAACCAAAAGTTTTGGGAAAAGTTTAGGAGAATGAGAATTATAATGTGGACATCTTTTTCCTTCCCTTTCATGAATTTATTGGACATTCAGAAGCCATACAAGAGATTTTTTTGTGCTTTTCTTTGGGACAATTTTTTATTTGGCCTAAAGGCTTTCATGCCCCTCCCACTTGCTTTTAAGGACTGTCACGCCCCTCCCCCCTTTGTATTTCATGGACAATTGCTATGAAGCTGAGATTATCTGTTTATTGTTACATGCTTAGGATAATGATACATTTATGAGAAAGTAGTCCAGGCGAATGTCGGGGGCTTCAGGGTTTGTGATTATCACATTCGTGATAAAAGAGGGGATTGTAATAGAATGTATAAATAATCAACTCCATTTTAAGTAGAAATGAACTTTGACATACTTAGCTTAACTGACAGTTTGCATATAGTCACACCCTGCTACTGATATTCATGGGTCAGCCTGATTGTATAAGCAAAGTCATCTTTTAGCTCTTGTAGACTGCTGAATCTAGTTTAATACAAGATAAGAATATACTGAGTTTGTATTATTTTTAGAAACGTATGTGTTAAGACATTGCCCCTCCTATCTTTATTTTACATAAAAGCCACTCTAAAAAATCAATAAAGCCCAGAGATCTAATGAACACACTATCCGTTTCCAAGTGTCATTTTGATTTCTCACGGATCCGGGGGTCACTGAAAATGATCTTGCATTTACCTGAAGTACACCTGGGTGGCGATATCACCTGCTTCACTGTGGATAGTACACTGAAAGTGGAAGCCACTGAGTTTGTTCCATCTAGTCCTCTGGTTGAAGAATGGGAAGATGCCACATGGTCACCTTCCGCTAGGCATCAAGATTACTCCCTACATCTTCCTACGTCTGATCTGGATGTACTAGAAACTTTGGAGCCCAATACCCCCACTTTAGAAGAAGATACAGTGAGGGGAGAAACGGTCACCCCAAGAGAACAAAGAGCCAAGAGAATCATTCGTCCTCCTCGGAAGTTAACCTATACCCAGATGGGGAAAAGTTCTGAGGATACAGTGACCACTGCTCGTAGGACATTGCCAATAACTGATCCTTCTGCTGTTCATTTAGTGGAAGGCGACCCCAGCTCACTCTCTGACACAGTTAGACAGGTCAGCCCCTTTGATGTAATTAGTGGGCAGGACAAACTCCCTCCCCCGTTCTGGTGGGAGTTTCCTCTGCCGACCTCTCTAGCTGCTCTTAATGAGTTTGTTTTCCTACTGTTAATGTTGTCTTTGAGGGACCAAAGATTTCAAGTGGGGGGGATTGTGTAGCGGGGTATCGCTTTACTCGCAAGACTACATTTCCCAGCATGCTTTGCGGCACCCAGGGTGCCGTTCTCCGCGCAAGGACTGCTGGGGTGGACTTTAAAAGGAGAGGGGCGGGGCTCGTTGGCTCTCTCTGAACGCCACCCTCCTTGCAAGAGGATCCCTGGCACTCACCTGCTGCGTGCGCTAGGCCTGAAGCCTGGGCCTCGCGCTTTTGTCCCAGAGAGCCTTCCGTTCCGCTGGGAAATCTGTGAGACATCCGATCCACCTGAGGTGCCATCATCTTCTGAAGGACCGAAGACTCGATGCATCGTGGGCCACTGTGACGCCACTCACAGTAGCGGAGGAACCGGACAGGAATCGGTCCAGTTTGGGTGAGAGAGCGCCAGCTCAGAACCATAGATCAATAACTTTGAGCCTATTAACTTTCCTTAGGCCCATCATTGAACACAGTTATACTTTGGAGAGGCTGTTGTGCAGAACTGAGTTTGTCAGTCTCTCCAGCTTTGCCAGGTTGGCGACTTGTTTCTCTATGTGCACCACCGACAGTTGCTAGCGAAGATTCTCCAGCAAACTATACTCTAAGAAATAGTCAGGCCTGACTGGGTAGTTTAGGACATTGCTGGGCGCCATTTTTTTTTATGCTCATGAGGGAGGATTGCAGCAGTGGGGTTGATGTGTTATTGCATTATTGACTGTCATACCTTTTAAATGTGCACACCTATATTGCAGGGATCTGCATAGAAACTTTTATACAAATTACTCTGTTATCTTTCTACTTTCAGTAAAGAATTATAGTTAAGTCATTTGGTGGTGAGTAGGGATGAGCTTCGAGTTCGAGTCGAACTCATGTTCGACTCGAACATTGCCTGTTCGCCCGTTCGCCAAACAATGAACAATTTGGGGTGTTTGCGGCAAATTCGAAAAGTCTATGGGAGAAATCTAAAGTGCTAATTATAAAGGCTTATATGCAAGTTATTGTCCTAAAAAGTGTTTGGGGACCCAGGTCCTGCCCCAGGGTACATGTATCAATGCAAAAAAAAGTTTTAAAAACGGCCGTTTTTTTAGGAGCAGTGATTTAATAATGCTTAAAGTGAAACAATAAAAGTGAAATATTCCTTTAAATTTCGTACCTGGGGGGTGTGTATGATATGCATGTAAAGTCGCGCTTGTTTCCCGTGCTTAGAACTGTCCCTGCACAAAGTGTCATTTTTGAAGGAAAAAGAGTCATTTAAAACTTACTCGCGGCTATTAATGAATTGTCGGCTTTTATCAATACATAGAAAAGTCATTGATAAAAAAAAAAAAAACGTGGGGGTTCCCCCATTTCAATTACCAGGCCCTTCAGGCCTGGAATGGATATTAATGGAACCCCGCCGCAAAATTAAAAAAAAAAATGGCGTGCGGTTCCCCCTAAATATCCATACCAGGCCCTTCAGTTTTGGCATGGATTTTAAGGTGAACTCCACCCCAAATAAATAAAAAAATGGCATGGAGTCCCCCCAAAACTCCATACCAGACCCTTATCCAAGCACGCAACCTGGCCGGCCGCAGGGGAAGAGGGGGGGACGAGAGAGCGCCCCCCCTCCCTCCTGAACCGTACCAGGCCACATGCCCTCAACATGGGGAGGATGTCCCCATGTTGATGGGGACAAGGGCCTCATCCCCACAACCCTTGCCCGGTGGTTGTGGGGGTCTGCGGGCGGGGGGCTTATCGAAATCTGGAAGACCCCCTTTAACAAAGGGGACCCCCAGATCCCGCCCCCCCATGTGAATTGGTAAGGGGTACATTATACCCCTACCATTTCACGAAGAAAGTGTCAAAAAATGTAAATAAAAACACACAAACACCTTGGAAAAGTCCTTTATTTAAAAAAAAAAAAATAATAATAAAAAAAAAAAAAACATTCCAGCGATGAAATCCAGTGTCCCGCGGCGATCCCGATGTCCAGAGCTGTCCGTCATTGGTTGTGCCTGAGCGGACTTGATGGGGAACTTCCTCCGCAGTGTTTTAAATGTATAGACCTGCCCCTTCTAAAGTTCCCCATCAGGTCCGCCCCCTCGGTATGTCCGACCCCGCCTACGTCATTGGCCTAAACGGGGAACTTCCTTCACTGTATAATTTAAATTTACACAGTGAAGGAAGTTTCCCGCTCAGGCCAATGACGTAGGCAGGGTCTGACATACCGAGGGGGCGGACCTGATGGGGAACTTTGTTCGCTGTGTAATACATGTATAGACCCGCCCCTTCTCACGTTCCGCATCAGGTCCTCAGCCTTACACCTAGTCATTGGCTGAGCGGACCTGATGGGGAACTTGAGAAGGGGCGGGTCTATACATGTATTACAAAGTGCGAGAAGTTCCCCATCAGGTCCGCCCCATCGGTATGTCCGACCCCGCCTACGTCATTGGCCTGAGCGGGGAACTTCCTTCACTGTGTAAATTTAAATTACACAGTGAAGGAAGTTCCCCGCTCAGGCCAATGACGTAGGCGGGGTCGGACATACCGAGGGGGCGGACCTGATGGGGAACTTCGTTCGCTGTGTAATACATGAATAGACCCGCCCCTTCTCGCGTTCCGCATCTGGTCCGCTGAGCGGACCTGATGGGGAACTTTAGAAGGGGCGGGTCTATACATTAAAAACACTGCGGAGGAAGTTCCCCATCAGGTCCGCTCAGGCACAACCAAAGACGGACAGCGCTGGACGTCGGGATCGCAGCGGGACACTGGATTTCATCGCTGGAATGTTTTTTTTTTTTTTTTTTTAATAAAGGACTTTTCCAAAGGTGTTTGTGTGTTTTTTTTTTACATTTTTTGACACTTTCTTCGTGAAATGGTAGGGGTACAATGTACCCCTTACCAATTCACATAGGGGGGGGGGCGGGATCTGGGGGTCCCCTTTGTTAAAGGGGTCTTCCAGATTCCGATAAGCCCCCTGCCCGCAGACCCCCACAACCACCGGGCAAGGGTTGTGGGGATGAGGCCTTTGTCCCCATCAACATGGGGACATCCTCCCCATGTTGAGGGCATGTGGCCTGGTACGGTTCAGGAGGGAGGGGGGCGCTATCTCGTCCCCCCCTCTTCCCCTGCGGCCGGCCAGGTTGCGTGCTCGGATAAGGGTCTGGTATGGATTTTTGGGGGGACTCCACGCCATTTTTTTTTTATTTGGGGTGGAGTTCCCCTTAAAATCCATGCCAGATCTGAAGGGCCTGGCATGGATATTTAGGGGGACCCGCACGCCTTTTTTTTTTTATTTGCGGCGGGGTTCCCCTTAATATCCATTCCAGACCTGAAGGGCCTGGTAATAGAATTTGGGGGAACCCCCACGCTTTTTTTTTTTTTATCAATGACTTTTCTATGTATTGATAAAAGCCGACAATTCATTAATAGCCGCGAGTGAGTTTTAAATGACTTTTTTTCCTTCAAAAATGACACTTTGTGCAGGGACCGTTCTAAGCACGGGAAACATGCGCCACTTTACATGCATATCATACACACCCCCTAGGTACGAAATTTAAAGGAAAATTTCACTTTAATTTTTTCATTTTAAGCATTATTAAAATCACCGCTCCCGTAAAAACGTCTATTTTTTAAACCTTTTTTTGCATTGATACATGTCCCCCGGGGCAGGACCCGGGTCCCCAATCCCTTTTTAGGACAATGACCTGCATATTAGCCTTTATAATTAGCACTTTAGATTTCGAACGTTCGAGTCCATTGTATTTAATAGGGTTCTAAAGTTCACACAAACATTCTGTCTGTTCGCAGGTTCTGGTGCGAACCGAACAGGGGGGTGTTCAGCTCATCCCTGGTGGTGAGTGTCAATTACTGTGCTGGTATGCGCAGGGGGTTGTACTGTATAGTAGTGTATAGAGATAATACAATTATACCATCCTCCCTTTCCTAACTGTGTCAAAGAGAAGTCAGAGCGGATTGCCAGGGGTTGGTAGCAGTGCATTACAGGGCCCAAACAATCAAGCAGCCCTCTTAAGCTGAGGGTATCGCTACATAAGTAAACTAGATCATTTTGCCCACATCTCTGGACTAAATATTAATTCCCAAAAATCTACAGCCTTAAATAACTCCTTACCTCCCCATATTCTACAACAAGCACAAACTTCTCTTCCTTTTTTCTGGTCTACATCACGTCTGGCTTACCTAGGAATTTTTCTTACTCCCAATTTGACTGAAATCTTCTCGGTTAACTATCCTCCATTTTTGCGGCAAATCACCAATTATCTCAAACAATGGTCCTCTTTACCAATCTCATGGACTGGTAAGATAAATGAAATAAAGATGACTATATTACCAAAAATTCTATATCTCTTTCGAGTGTAGCAACCGGCTCTCTTTCTCCACTGTCCTTGGCTCGCTCACAGGAGAAAAAGGCACACAGTCCCCACCATGCCCATACTCCCTGGTTTGCAGAGGTTAAGCACACTTGTTTTCACTTACAGGTCTTGCAGTAGGGTTCCCCTAAAGTTGGTGTCCGTCCCTAGAATGTAAGAACAAAGTCTCTATACCCCCAGTAACTCCAAGGTCCACACCAGTGACAACTCCAACATAGAGTTTATTTCTTTTTTTATGCATGAACATCCACAAAGTTGAGAAGAAGAGAAAGGTGTTAGGAAGACAGATCAATTCAGGCACTCTTGTTTCTTCGCCACTCGATCCCGAGTGGGTATAGCTCACCCGGATAGTCACCCAAAGGCACTAGCAGCCGGCGTGTAACTCAAACAGTCTATTAGATTCCTTAATGGATGCATTCAGGAGATCCCCTCCACAGAAGCTATAGTGTCCCAAACCTCCTAATGGTCCCGTTGTTTAGATCCCTGTTTTCGGATGGATGACATCCCTCCAGAGAGTTACTGGGCCCCTTCCTTCACTGTGATCTCTCACCAGTCCTTCGGAACGGTCCTCCCCCAGCCTCCTCTTCTAGAAATGGGTCCCCTCGCAAGGCGGCACCCTGGGATTCCTCCTCCCGAAGTGGGCTCCAGCTAAAGGTGCTGGGCCCAGGGCTGAAGTTGCAGTCCCAGGACTAAAGGTGCCTGGGACTGAAGCACACGTGGCCTCATGGCCTGGAGGGCCATGCGCCATGCACCAGGACTCCGACTCTGGAACCAAGAAGAACTGACTTCTCCCAGGCGGCATCTGCCCCTTATGTATCCTCTCCCAGCATGCACAGCAGGTAGACCACCCCCACTGCATGGCTGCCGAGAGAGGACACTCAATCGCTACTCCATCACCTGTGGTTCAACCCCGAGTACAAGTGACAGCGCCACCCATACTTCTAAGGGGAACTGCACACCGGGTGAAACAGCAGCAAGGCAGAGTCCAGCAATTGAAAGATTCAAGCCAACTACCACTCGAATCACCCCTAAATTTAGCATAGCAATCCCTACATTTGGGACCCCCGCTACACGAGTTTTACCCATTTCTGTTCCAGCATATTTCCTTAGAAACATTCAACGTAGGGGCGTGGCCTGACATAGCATGGAGTAGGACGTGCATGATTTGAGCTCCGTCCATTACTCCTGTACAGCCCATCCTGATCTTCAGTGTCATCCTGCACCAGCCCAGCGGGACCCCCTGGGGACCCTGAACATCCGTGGCCGCAAATCCACCATCCTCCGCTCGTACGGCGGCCTCCGCAGGGCCGCGATCCCGATCGCGGGTGCCGCATTTAGGAAAGCCCGCGGCTTCGGCCTAGCCCTGGAAGTCGGCGGCCATCTTGCTCCACCCGACCTGCCGCCTGTGCTGCTTCCTGGCCCTCCTGCTCTCAGGTAACAGCCTGCAGGGGCCCACCGAGTCCCCCTGGGGACCCCTCACACCCACAGAGGCAGATACATCAGCCTCTGACTGCGCGGCCGCCGCGTTCAGGAAAGGCCCCGGCTTCGGCCTAGTGCTGGTCGGTGGCCATCTTGCTTCACCCGGCCTGCTGACTAGTGACTCTTCCTGGCCCACCAGCCCTACAGCTCCCTACCATTCGGTATAGACTGAGCTGCCTGCTTTGGAGGGGGGAGGGATCACAGCGGATACCTGCCATGACTCCGCCAAAAACGCCAAAGGCCACCCTGGCGAAATTGGACCAGTACCGCCGCCAGGAGGAGGAAAGAGATGGCGGTGCCGCAGGCGGTGAGCAGGACGCTACGGGAGGCGACACAGCTAAACTGCTCGAGGCGATCACATACTGCCGGACGTCCCTGACGGCGCAAATAGAGGGGGTCAAGGTGGACCTTTCACTCATGCGACAAGACTTCCAGAAACTTCGTGAGCGTGTCACGACTGCCGAAACCCGCATTGGAGAGGTGGAGGACACCGTTACGCCGCTCCAAGTCAGCTCCGATCGAATGCAGCTCCAAATCAATCAGATTCTAAGCAAGCAAGATGATATGGAAAATAGGCTCCGGAGGTGCAACCTCCGTTTCATCGGGCTCCCCGAGGGAGCTGAGGGCAAAGATCCTACCACCTTCTTGGAGAAACTCCTTGTTGACACCTATGGCCGCGAGGCCTTCTCCCCCACCCTGGCGGTGGAGAGGGCTCATCGTATGCCTGCCAGATCTCCTCCTCAGGGGGCTCCCCCCCCGCACGTTTATAGCAAAATTCTTGAATTACAAAGATAGAGATGCGGCGCTGCGCATGGCCAGGGAAAAAGGTAACATCCACCTTGGAAACTCCAAGATCGCTATCTTCCCCGACTTTTCTGCCGAGGTGCAGCGCCGCCGCCAAGGCTTCATGGAGGCGAAGAGGAGGCTCCGGATACAACATCTTAAATACTCTATGCTATTTCCAGCTCGTCTTAGAGTCGAAAGGGACGGCCGTGTGTTCTTTTTTGAGGATCCTCAGGAAGTCATTGCCTGGTTGGAGCGTCCGGGGCCCGCCAGAGGGGCGGCGGAGTGACCTAACCGAGCATGTTCATCAGCACTATTGATTGCCTGTCATCATCACCAGCACATTATACGCCCCAGCGGGAGTCTGCAAATCCTGGTATGTTTACCCCCCTTTTTTTTGTCTCCCCTTTACTGCCCGCGGCGCATACCCTATTGCTCCTTACCCCTGGGACCCCCTTTTGCCTTCCCCTGCTATAATCCTCTTTCAATTGTAACCTGCAGAGGGGGTCTCCCATACTTAGGGCCCCCACTGACTGGTTGATCCATGTAACTACCCTGGAGACTGTAATTGCGGAGCACAATCAGTCCTACACTCCACATGCCTAACACAGCGAATTTTCGCCCCCCAGCAACCGGAACACGCATCTCTTTATTATGTGACTGCAGAACTTTCTATACCACCGACCCCGCACTGTACTTCTGGTTCACAGTACAAGAAGAGCCTGTTGCTCTTTATTTGCGGGCATTGGATCTTCCACACCTCCCATGTGAGGAGATCGCTGCAGATCTTTTACGTAACAGCAAGATATTTTGGTTTTATCTGCTACCGGTTGTTACTTTCTTTTGGTTTTGGGAACATACCCGCATCAGTTGGGGAAGATGCAGGGTGGGGAGGGGGGAGGGGGAGGTTCGTTTTTTCTTGATGGACTGCAATACAACGAAGTGCATGCTAACATTGATACTGCATAGATGGCAAACCTTGTATTCATGTAATGCTACTGTTCCACGATATGTTTTAATGTTTGAATTATGGCATCGATAAAACTGCTCACTTGGAATGTGCGTGGGCTTGGGGACAAGGTAAAGAGATCTGCAGTTTTCTCATTTCTCAAAAAACAACGAGCCGACATTGTGGTGTTAGTGGAGACACACGTTGAGGGTCGGCTCCAGATGGCACTCCGCCGGCCATGGATTGGGTGGGCATATCATTCATCCCACTCGTCCCACGCCCGCGGAGTCTCAGTTTTGATTGCCAAGACGGTACATTTTGAGCTGTGTGATGTTCAGTCTGACCCACAGGGGCGCTATGTCTTTCTTTCGGTTAAATTGTATGGTGAACCTTTCCTACTGATGGCATTCTATGTACCTCCACCATTTAATTCTACTATAGTCACAGAGGGCTTGCTATATATGACTCGTCATCCTTCGATTCAGGCGGTGTGGCTGGGGGATTTTAACGCTACGTTGAACCCTACATTAGACAAACTGTCGCCCTCGCCATTATCTACTACAGCTCCAACCCACACTAGATTCTCCCGACTTATCTCTTCCTTTAATCTCACTGACACCTGGCGTTTTAAATTCCCGCTCACTCGAGCTTACTCCTGTTTCTCAACTACCCATAACACCATGTCCCGTATAGATTTTATATTCATTTCTAGTACCCTTGCCCCAAGATTACTGGGAGCTGAATTTGCCCCCAGATTACTTTCAGACCATAGCCCATATTTCATTAGCCTCTCCATCCCATTAAACAAACCGCCCCGTACGTGGCGCCTGAATCCGTTTTGGCTCACCCTGTTGTCGGAGGATGACGAGCTTGGTAACAGTTGGAGAACTTACTTTTTAGAGAATGACGGATCTGCATCCCCAGACGTAGTATGGGAAGCCTTCAAACTGCATGCACGTCTGACTCTGACCTCCTTTATCAACAGGCTGAAGGCTAATTCATCAGCCATACTGGACGGGGCAATGCGGGATCTGTCCTCCTCTGAACAGGGGTACATGTCGAACCCCTCTCCTGATGGAGCTGCCCGACTCAGGTTACAAACCAGGGTGGTTAATCAGCTACAACACGAGACGGCCAGGAAAAAACTTTTCTTTGCCAGACAAAAATTGTATGAACATGGGAAGAGAGCGGGTAAACTGTTGGCCTACTTGGCACATAGTGAGGATAGACCCCCTACTGTCATTTCCCTCACTGGTCCTAATGGGGAAAAGATTACGGAACCCCAGGCTGTCACTTCTGAATTTAGGGACTTCTTTTCTCAACTATATACGTCCCAGGTTTCTACCACTGACTCTCAATTGGAAGATCTACTGGCGGAAATCATCTTTCCACAGCTAGACGATGCCCAAATGGCTATGCTAGACGCACCTCTTACACTCGACGAAATAACCACAGCGATTGGGAGCTTCGCCAGATCCAAGGCCCCGGGTTCAGATGGGTTGCCCATAGAATTTTACGCCCAATACATCGAGATACTTGCCCCCAAGTTATTGTCCCTCTTCAACCATCTATTTGACAATTTCACCTTACCCCCATCGATGGGCGAGGCGGTAATTATCCTCATACCTAAGCCAGGCAAGGACCCAGGCCTCCCGGAATCTTATAGACCAATATCGCTACTCCAGGTAGACATAAAGATTCTGGCTAAAGTACTTGCCCTACGCCTTAACCAAGTGATTCTAACCCTGATCCATGCTGACCAAGCTGGATTTATGCCGGGGCGTAACACCTCCTTCAACCTCAGAAAATTGTATATTAACTTACAAGCGACACATACTAATGTTGGGTCCCGGGTGGTGGTGGCTTTGGATACTGCCAAGGCCTTTGACTCAGTGGAGTGGCGGTACCTTTGGGGATGCCTCCGTGGCTTTGGTTTTGGACCTAAATTTATTAAGTGGGTTCAATTATTATATCTGGCACCCAGGGGTAAAGTAGTGGCCAACGGGAGGGCCTCCCAGACATTTGACTTATCCAGGGGCACTAGACAGGGCTGCCCACTGTCTCCGCTCCTCTATGCCTTGGCGGCGGAGCCCCTTGCAATCTCCATTAGAGAGGACCCCGAGATTCAGGGTCTCTGCCTTGGTTCCCTGACTGAAAAAATTAGCTTATTTGCAGACGACATGCTACTATACCTGGCCGACTCTGCCACATCGCTTCGGAAGGCGTTGCATACAATTGAACACTTTGGTCAGTTCTCTGGCCTTAAAATTAATTGGGAGAAATCTCAAATACTGCCTATGGATAGTTTCCCCTCTCCCAAGCTACAGGCACAGTTACCACTCCAGCGAGTGAACACTATCAAATATCTTGGAGTATTGGTGAATAGAACACCGGCTGACTATATATCCCTGAACATAGAACCCCTTTTCGATCTCATCAAGTCTAGAACCCAGGTATGGGCGAGACTGCCGCTCGGCGTGTGGGGCCGTATTAACATTGTTAAAATGATATTATTTCCTAAAATATTGTATATACTCTGGCACACACCCGTATACTTACCCTTGAAATTTTTCAAGTCAATGGAGGCCATACTCAAGACATTTATTTGGGGTAACAACAGACACAAGCTGGCCTGGAGAGTCCTTAAGAACCCTACTGACCTAGGTGGAACAGCCCTCCCTGACTTAAATCTTTATTACCTTGCGTCCCAACTGTCTCAACTATACCACATAGATAAAACCGACAGACTCAGATTCCTCACCCTCCTCTGTCCACGGTGGGCACAACTGACCACTGACCCACTCACTGCAATTGCAGTGGGACATAGTGGGAATAACTCCAATAGAGACCGTGGGTCCCTATTATACCAATATAGGCGCGTATGGGACATCACCACTAAAACATTAACGACCCCTAAACACAACAATTATACCCCCTTATGGCACAATAGACTACTCTCAGAGTTTCTCTTGATCCCTGACACAGAGATATGGTGCGAATATGGAATATATTATTTGCACCACATAATTTCCGATGGCACACTTAAAAACTTTGAGGACCTCCAAAATGAGTTCCTGCTGCCCAATTCTATGCTTTTTAGATTCTTCCAGGTGCGTCACGCAGCCCAAGCTCAGTTTCCCCAGCCTTTGCCACAATCTACGCCCAATGTTATTATGGCAGTGGTTAAGGGTGTGGACCCGCGAAAGCTGATCTCTGATTTTTATGTCATGCTTCTCACCCCATCATCTACCACGCTAGCTTACAGCCTTAAACCAAGATGGGAAAGAGAGGTGGGCCCACTGGAGGATGAGGAGTGGAGTGAAGCACTAGACTCGTGCAAGACTGTATCCCCCAAGCTCTCTGACAGGCTGACCCAGTTATACGTGGTGCACCGAGCGTATCTCACCCCCCTAAGAATCGCCCGCTTTAGACGACAGTTTTCTACCTTGTGCACAATGTGTAACCAAACGACATTCTTCCATCTACTCTGGGCGTGCCCGGTCCTTCAGGGTCTGTGGAAGCAGATTGTTGACTTCCTCCATGATGACATGGGATCCCCATTGACCCTGGACCCCAAACAATGCTTACTGGGGATATTCCCCGACTCTGAGATGGACAAATTCACTAAAACATTCTTGCATGAAACATTGTTTAATGCTAGAAAAATTATAGCCAGACAGTGGATGAGACCCACTCCCCCCAGCTTCAACGATTGGAAACTAGATATAAATAACACTCTTCCCTACAAAAAGTTCATATACATCAACAGAGGTTGTCCAGATAAGTACTACAAAATCTGGGATCGATGGCTTGAGTCCGCAGACACATGCACTGATGGTCCGTAATACTATACATCCTTCTAGCGTGCAATTCCATGAATAGCATGGACATAGGGTTTTCCACTTATTGATAGTCACTGAATCCAGTGTTCAATCTGAACAAGTTTTTTGATCTACTGTGCCTATATATGTATAAGCCACATTTCTTGTTTTATGCATTTCTCCAGTATTGCCTTGTAACTTGCAGAATTATGTTCCAAATGTAAATTGTTCAATAAAAAACTTTTTTCTCAAAAAAAAAAAAAAGAAACATTCAACGTAAAACAATTGCTTTCACTTGGGGTTCCCTGAAATCTTGCTTACCTAAATACACATGTAGCGGGCTCTTCCTCCCCTCTCCCAGTCCTCTCTATTAAAGTTCTGCTCGCTGTGTCTCTGGTCTAGGGGTACGATAGGGGAGGGAGAGGGTGCGCTACGCCTGGCTTCCACCACAGATGTATAAGTGGTATCAGCAATGCCTTCCTTTACCTTCGGGCCTGTATTGTGCATCGGATCCTCCCTCCAAGAGTCTCCAAGAACCTTGTCTGCCAGAAACTTGAGCCACACACCGTTAAAGTCCAACACTCCTTTATTTAGCACATAACATGGACTCCCTTGGCTATAGAACAGAAAAGGAGGTGTGTGTACGAATAGGCCCAGACACAAGTTCGATCCTCTACTCTCCTCCAAAGAGTGGGTTATGGTCTCCGCACGAGGGAAATTCACCTTCCGGACGGTCTCCGACAAGAGGCTCACCCGTCACCGGCAGTATGCTGCACCGGGTCTTCAGATGAGGAGCTCTTCCCGGTCCATTACGCCCACCTCGGATTCAGGCATCCATCCCCGGAGTACCCTAGGATCCTTCCCTCGCGGAACTCAGTGTTGGGCACTGAGCTCCGGACCGCCGTCTGAGTACCGCACCTCAGGCTAAAGGTGCCTGAGATGGAACACGATCTCCGGTGGTCCTCTAGGCCTAGTCCGCCTAGAGGACAAACACGAACCCCGTCCGCAGGCTAAAGGTGCCAGGGACCAACAACCCCGTGACCAAGATGGCCGGCCCAATTTATCCCCTCTCCCAGCAAACACGGCGGGTTCCCCCACCATACCGCTGCCCAGAGAGGACAAAAGTCAGCTCAGCACACAGCGGTATCCGTCTGTCGGCCCACAGTGACAGCGCCACCCAGTGGACCTCCGGAGATACACCACTGGTGTCACCGAAAAATTCAAAAACTTACATTGGGAAAGTAAGTACCCGCTACATACTCCCCCCTGTTATTTGACACTGGTCCCCAGTGTCTGGAGTAAACCACATCCTAAACAACTGACATGGTTCAGTCCAGAAACCGCTAACAATTGAAACAGAGAAAAAAACTTTTTTGGAAACTCTCCTAACGAAGAAGTTGTGTCTGAACCCCTGTAATAAAAGAGGAGTGAAAGACAACACATTCAACATGAAATCACATTTCAACATTTTACTTCCCCCCCCCATCCTAACTAAAGACCTCCTCAGAGTATGTAATCTTGCTAGGATGTCCTTCTGTAGAGGGAAAAGAAATACAATTTTACATAAAAACCCTGACACATGTATCCGTGTATATGAGAAAAAGAAATTTCTCCTAAAAGAAATCCCTGTTTCTCCAAAGAGTGAATGCGTGAGAAGTGTTTGCAACCTTGCACGACACTGCCACCTGGTGACAGCCTCGTGGTAACTGCACCCGTGGAACTTCTTCTCCTTTCTCTCTAACCCTATCTACCCCAGAGTCTGTGGTCTCCTTGCAGTAAGGTAGAAACAAACAGGAACAGTCCCTTTTCTTTTTTTCTTTTCTGTGGGCACACAAAACACAATTTCCCCAGAAAGTTCAGCAGCATGATAATATTGGAGTCTTTCTCTCCTAAAGGTAGAAACGGGGATGTGGCAGAATCAGTGGCTTCAAGTGCTGATCCATAGTCTCTAGATGGTACTCTACATCTTCGCCTTCTTTGCGTCTGATCACTACTTTATCTGCGTGGATGTGTCTTCCCACCATCCATTCTGCCTTGCAGTCTTTGAAGCGCTGTGAAGCCTTTGGAGAACATGTTAGGTATCTGCGGGCGTGTGGAACTTTGAGGTGGGTCCACACAAAGTCATTGTACCAGCGCTCCCGGTACACTTCCACCTCATATAACAAGTCCTTCGATAAGTAAGGGTATTCCCAGCCGTACTCCGCTGCAACCTTTTGACTGAACAAGCACTGTAATCTTGCCAAAGGAGGCATAGTAGCTTTTTCCCCTTCACCAGGCAAAACAACCGAATCTGGATGACGAGGTGCTTTGACCACCTCCATTCTGGGCATTGGGGGCCGCAACAACAGTCTCTTGACCCCAGTGTCAGATACAAATGGTGCCGGGGATGCAGGGACAAGTTGAGGAAAGGATTCTCCTTCAGGCGCTGACGCCTCCACCCTGGGTGTGCTCTCCCCTACAGACATAGGTGAATTCCCACTTCCACGGAATGAAGCAAGCGGTACCTTGTCCCAGCCCTTCTTGGCAAACAAGTCACCTATCAATGCATCATCTCCCACATCAGAAAGAGATTCCAGGTCAGAGGTGTCACACTCCTCCGCGGGTATGTAGCCCTGTGTGGAAACAGAACATCCACACTCCGGGGACTTGCTAGACCATGCCGTCTCGACACCTCCTCCCTCACACCAAGTCTTCTCTGCCGGCTTACCTTGACCTTTTCTGGGGCGTCCGGAACTCCCGTCAACGGATCCCTCTGGGTCTGGCGTAAGCATGCGAGACGGTCCACCACCACCGCTGGTCAGGGGTACCACGCTGGTTCTTTTCTTCGGTGGCGGATGCTGTGAGACAGTGGTGACCGAGTCAGCATCCTCGGATTTCTCCCGTTGGTGTTTCACAACCTCCTCCGCGGTCGTTGCAATGTGCGCAGGGGTGACTCTCACAGCCGTGATTCCTCCCTTCTGAGTGACGGTACCTGAAGCCCGGCCTGGGTAGATGGTTTTCGGCCTCTCGACCTCCGGATCCACTTCAAACGTGAACTCCCCACAGGCCTCACAACGTCCGAACGGCTTCAACAGACATACCAGTCCCGAACACCCAGGGCAAATCCTGCCCAGGGCCTCAACGTCCATACATGAGTCCAGGGCGAATCGACCCCTCGGCTTCAGTCGGATCCCCGTATCCGTTATCGGAGCAGCAGCAGTCAATGTTGTAGTCGCCGGGTGAACCGGAATCCATGAGGTGGGTCCAAACATGGCGACCTGTTGCTGTTCCATCTCACACTGCAGAGTTTTCGCGCCAATGTCCCACGTGTAGTCCGTCACACGTATTGGACTCCTCCCCTTTGCTCCAGTTCGCAGGCTTTTCCTTTTTCTAGGTTGAGACACGCCCACGAACTAAGCGGCGGGGGTTGTGTCTGGTGGCGCAGTGCAATTAAAAACCCCCACGTGTAGTCCGTCACACGGCTGAGTTTTCCCCCTTTCACCACTCTTCCAGTCTCGTCCTATTATAACATCATGTACCAAGTTCTTTACCACCCCCAGCTCTTTAGTACCAGTGTCACATGCTGAGGAGATGGACACCGAGATGAGAGGGTACTCTCTAGTGTCCCCGTGAATGCACACCACCCATAAGGTTTTGCTTACCGGACTGATCTTCCCAATTACTCTAGGATGAACCAGGGTTGCCATGCTTCCGGAGTCCAACAAAGCCCGGGCAGGGAGAACCCTGCATTCCATGGGCTCCTCTTGCAGTGGGCAGTGTACCGGGGTATGACCCCAGGAATGACATCGCCAACATTGTACACCCCCTCCTCTCCGAACAGGAACAGAACGCTGAGGAGGTACAGGGAGTGACTCTTGACCTTCTGGGGTGTTTGCACCAGGACTCCTTGGAACATCCTTTCGAAGGGCAGCAGTTGGTCGAACAGGCCATGGCAGACTGGGCCCTATGTGCTTGGTAGGTCCTCCACCACTGTATATCGTTCCACCGTCTCGACAAGGAGGTTTGCCGTTTTGGGGTCTCCATGACTGACCCACCATTGAAGGTCGTCTGGCAGGGATCTCAGGTATCGGTCCAGCACGACCCGTTCCACGATTTGGGGGCCAGACAAAACCTCAGACTGCAGCCATTTTTTTACCAGTTGCACCAGGTCATGCATTTGAGCCCGGGGTGGCCGATCTGGACGATACTTCCATTGGTGTACTCGTGGGCCCGAACGGCCATAGTCACCCCCAGACGAGCCAGAATTTCTGCCTTTAACTTTTGATAGTCTTTAGCATCATCGGGTGGCAGGTCAAAGTAGGCTTTTTGAGGATCTCCTGTGAGAAAAGGAGCAATGAGGCCGGCCCACTGGTCCTGAGGCCACCCTTCTCTCTCTGCCGTCCTCTCAAATGTAGCAAGAAATGCCTCTACATCATCACTCAGGGACAATTTCTGCATAAAATGGCTTGCCCTCACAGTCACCTGGTTAACAGGGGCAACAGCCGCTTGCTCCCGACCCTGAGATAGCTGCTGCACTGCTTCCTTTAAGACAGCCACCTGAGCCTGCATAACCTCTTACTGGGCTGCTTGCTGGGCTGCCAACTGGGTCACCAACAGGCGAGTATTTTCTTGCTGCAGCTGATGAGCTTCCTCATGGCGAATTTGCGCTTGCATATTAGCCAGGGACAGCTGTTTAATTAGCTCCTCCATTGCTTCAGCTTTCAACGTTTGTGCAGCTTTAACCCAGGACATAAATCCAATGTACTGTCCCTTTAACTTGTCAGTTCACTGTCAAGTTCAATGCCTGTTATTCTGTCCTGCCCGCATTCGAGCACCAGTGTAATGTTTGGGGAACCAGCTACATCGCAGGACACAGGCTTTTCAGTCCAAAAGAAGGTTTATTAAACTTAAATGGCTTTACAGCAGCAAAATCAAAAGAAATACCAGTCTCACCGACTTGTAGAGTTCAGAACTGCTACTGCAGTTTAACAGTCCTTTCTTTAGGTTGTAGGTAGCTTCCCCAGCTAGTAGGCTTCCAGGCAGGACACTGCCATGTACATTCACAGCTTTTCACAGCCTCCAAAGTTTTGCAATATCCACCATTCACCATGCACACTATACTCCTTCACTCTCACCTACAACTTCCTGTCTGTCTTAAACCACTTCCTTGGACAGGTGTGTTAACCCTTTCTGTTCCCTTAAAAGAACCACAGCCCAAATAGAGGGGAAATATAGCGTCCTTCCAGGACCCAGCCACGGCATCCTGTACACTGGTTTGTAACCATTCCATTTCAACACAATGCATATTTTAATTGTGTTTTCAGATACTCATTTATATAGGTTATAGCTTACTTTACCTTCTTATTGGAACTCAATTTTGATATTATCATCAAATATATATTCTCTATAAATGCTACTATTAATTGTAACTATATTTTGTTAATATTATCTATGTTTGTAACTTTCAAAACTCAATAAACAAAATTGACAAGGAAATGCAATTATTTTAGTAAATATAAACTGCTAAATACCTTTTCTAATCAGCAGTATACAGCAGTCTTGCGTCTTCTAGCAGTGCCTGGTTAAAGCTTGTAGTTGGAGTTTTTATACTGCCCTGGCTGTCCTATCAGGATGCAGAACCCCTGACCCTCTGTCTTGACAGTGCTGATTGGCCCTGTGCTGATTACATGCACTCTCCCAAGAAAAAAAAAACTCTGGCAGGCTGACTCCAAAGGCACTGTCTTATCCGGACATGTTTTGGAGTCAGTGAAAGTAGAGGAGGATCTGTGCATACAGGATAAAACAGCATTTGTACACAATGCAGAGGGTTAACCCCTTAGGTTTCACAGTGAGTATAACAAGCATGCTATGCTTCATATACAGACTGAATTTACTGTTGTGGATTTAGTAACATTTTAAGTCCTGAGTATTTAATGGAATGAAGATGTAGCGCTAAGTGAAGAAATGAAGCCCAATAATTTGGGCCTCCAATCAAACCAAAGTGATAAATAATATCAGTATAATGAGTCCATACAGTGTCCATAGAAAAATTTTCGTGTTGTGAAGAAAGAACATGTAGCACTGAAGGGTCATCACATAACTCTTGTAAAAAAAGAGAGGTAGAATACTCTTACCGGAACATTAGACCTGTGGTTTAGGCAGGTCAAATAGGCATACGAAATCCCAGTGGCACTCCTCATCAGTTAGTCTGGAAACTGGATCAGATGGGTCCCCAATGTAGACTGTCCGGTAGGCTCCCCGACTTGACAGCAGACTCTGGGTTTCACACCGATCCAGGTGGTCTTCCGATGGAACTGGAACCGCCACTCAGCAAGGAGACTCTTTACCACAGTGAATATTAGTAACCAGTGGCCAAAGGAAGCTATTACTTGACCAACCACCCATGTGAGGAGAAAAGAAGGGAAGGAATGCTCCAATGGTGCAGGTCAATGAGGGTTTATTCAACCAACATAAAAGTGATCACAAACAATATTAACGTTTAAAAAGGGGCAGTGAATGAGGTAGTGTACCAAGCCCTACGCGTTTCGAATAAATGTTCTTCAACAGGGGCATCAACCAACCTCTTCCACTGAGTATTTAATGGCTCCAGTGATATAGCCATCCCAATCATTATACATTTATCTTTTATTGATACCAATAACATAACTTTCCATTCATTTATTGGTTTTCATCTAACATTTTCATGCTCCCTCCACACCATTGGGACTGCAAAAGGCATTGACTTTTTCTTCTTGTTTAGCCAATGATGCAGATAAGTTACACATGTAATGCAACAATAATGAGGGTCCCAACTCTTGTCCTGAGCCCCTATTTTGCTTCCAAACTATAGGTGGTATGCCTTTTTTTACCACTGCCATCATCCTGCACTTTTGAGATGCAAATGTAACCTCACCACCAATGTAGCAGAAGTTATCTGCATTGTTTACACAGTTTCGAGGCATCTTGGCTTCTGAGGGAAAATACTACACAACTGTTCCTTGGAAATGTTAGGCAATGACACTTTCACAAGCCACCAGATGTTACTGTATGATGCATAGATCAGACAAAGGCAAATGTACTTTGCAATAAAAGAACAATAATCTACAGTTGGATAATAATCTTTAGTCTCAAAGTGAAGATAAATTTATACACATCCATGTGGTACCATTTTCATTGTTCTACCGTACTTTGTAGAGAAGTTACGAGGCATCATGGTCATCAGACACCTCCCTCCCTTGTAGGCAAATATACTCACTTGTAAATAAATCTTTATTGTGAAATTTCTTGAAAACTTTAGCCAGCCAGCACCTTTATCATCATACCTTCTAAATCATCTAATCAAAATATGTAAGAATAAGCATATTTTATCTCGGAAGTCGATCATTTCTCCAAATTTGTAGACCAGTAGTTACGATAGTATCTTAACCATTGCTCTAATTCACTTTTCCATGTGTGTCATATAGTTTGAATATGTTGTCGCCTATATATCAGTTATTTCTATTGGAAGAGATTGATTGGAAAATAAATTGATCATATATCGAAGCTTGTATAGCCACCACTAGACTGTAAATGGCAGAGACAAAAAAAATAAAAAAATACTTTTCCTCATATAGTTATTATTAACAAATCTTCCATTTTCCCCAATCATCAGTCTAACAGCTTATTCTCGTAATGTAATGTAGTTTTACCCCTGTAGGTCTGCTAAGTTTTGTGGACCACCCTCACCCTGCCCAGCCCAGCGTTCACCTCTCCGACACTCCAAGACAGAAAACAATCCATGTGCTTGTTTTTATATTTTATTGAGCGATTTAAATGTGGATGGGGTATAGGAAGTATGGGATGCACATTGGAATTTTTGCAGAACTTGCTGGGACAACTATGTACAGTTCAGTAGACTCACTCCATTTCTCTACCTGCACATTGCTTCCTCTCTAATGTTCTCTCCATTCACCTCCTGCACATCGCTTCCTCTCTAATGTTCCAGGCAGAGATAGCACAAAGTGGTTAGGCCTGATTTTGACTCAGCCAGGCCTTAGCAATAGCCTTTTGCAGGCAGGGACCGCCAGGCCCCATAGTGTAGCAGATAGAATGTTCTGATGCTAGCTGTCCTAAATTCAGTTATTAAGCCCAGTAACCCATTTTCAGGCTCTGCCAGCTCTCCTGGCTGCAGCTGCCCTTCTCCACTGCCCTTGACAACACAGTCCACTCCACTGGCTCAGTACCAATCCCAGACTGCATGCTCCCAGTCCTCTCAGGCATGCCTCCCTAGTCCTCCTGACTGTGCTTATCACTCACCAGCCCTCCTGGCTGCGACCAGTTGTTCCTCACCTTGAAGACTTGCCTAGCAATGCACTCTCCTGCTGTCCTCTTTGCTCCTCCTGTGCCTCCTGTCAAAGACGCCTTCATGGATTCTTGAAGGACCCCATCTGCACCCGAGGCCCCGAGCCCAAGGTTACCCCCCCCGACTGGGGAGCTCCCTCAAAGGCCCTGACAGCCTAGCATTCCATCTTCAAGCTCTGAACAACTCTAACTCCTCGCCAGCTGGGCTGACCCTGGGTATTTAAGGAGGCCTGTCCTCTGGCAATCCAAGTTGGGATTGGTCAGGGCTTCTTAGAGTACCCCAGGCAGCTCCACCTCTCCTCTCCTCCTCTCTTTCCAGTACTTTCCAGAAAGCTCTAGAAAGAAAAGGGAGCTTATAGTGATGCTGCCTGTAAGTCACCAGCTGCAACCCTGAGCCACTCCAAGCCCAGATTAAAACAAACAGGCCTGGCTGCTAGCCAGGCCTGTCTAAATTTGCCTACCCTATGACAAAAAAATCCTACTCTAGCACCTACCTACCTAGAGGATGATACAGTAATAGAACGGAGAGCCAAATTAGGAAAAGTAAAACAAGGAAATGTTATGTGTAAAAGCAAATACTTTAGCAGGGGTGTGTTACTTTGAGGGCCAAAGACTGCATAATAGAAATCTGGTCCTGCTCATTATATTCTGAAAGTTTAAAGTAACATAATTAAAGTTTCAGCAATCTAGAGTTATTGGATTTATTAGACTGATAACAGATTATTGCTGTGGATAACTGTCCTTTGTACTCCTGCCGTTATACTTCCTTTAGAGCAGTGGTTCTCAACTCCTGTCCTCAGGACCCACTAACAGGCCAGATTTTAAGTATTACCTTGGTGAGATGCAGACTAGAATACTGCAATCCCTGAGCAGCAAATTATATCACCTGTGATGCATTTCAGTTATCTTGCAAACCTGGCCTGTTGGTGGGCCCTGAGGACTGGAGTTGAGAACCACTGCTTTAGAGCATATTTGCCTAAGAAGCACAAAAATATTAAGCATATATTAACCACTTGACCTTTGGAAGGTTTTTCCCCTTCATGACCAGGGCATTTGTTTGCTATTCAGCACTGTGCTACTTTAACTGCCAATTGCTTGGTCATGTAACACTGTACTCAATTGAAATTTATATAATTTTTTTTCACACAAATAGAGCTTTTGTTTGGTGGTATTTAATCACCACTTGGTTTTTTATTTTTTGCTATATAAATGAAAAAATACTAAACAATTTGAAATTAAACGCATTTTTCTAATTTTCTGTTGCAAATAAATAATATTTCTTCATAAATTTAGGCAAAAATGTAGTCTGCTACATTTCTTTGGTAAAAATAATCCAAATCAGTGTATATTATTTAGTCTGTGTAAAAGTAAAAAAAAGTCTGCAAACTATGTATATATACTAGGGGTGCGCATCTTCACTAGCCTCACGATTCGATTCGATTCCGATTATCGTGTCAACGATTCGATTCGATTCCGCGATGCATCACGATGCATCACGATTACAGCGCAAGTGCGTATGGTTTTCATAAAAAAAAAAAAAAATTAAGTACTCCATTTTTTTTATTCTATTCTTAAAAAAAAAAAAAAAAAGACAACACTTCCAGAAAAGCCCGGAGCAAAAAGACAGAATGCCATAGGCGAAGGGCTGGGCATGACTGAGTGAACAGGGTATGAAATGAGAGGGGATTAATGATTGGCTAAAGGAAATATGGAGGGGAGGGGAGAAGGCTAGATAAAAGGGAGTCCCCGCCCCTCTGAGTTAACACAGTGCAGAGGAAAGTTTCAGCTAACAGCAGCATGTCGTCTGTGAGAAAAAAAAAAAAACTTCTGGCCCAACTGCGGGCAGAGGCCGCTACACGTGGCGAGGATTGGCTCCAGGAGACCCTGGGGCTGATGCTGTCGGGTCCGTCTGGATCAGCAGGTACCGTGGGGAGAGAGGATGGCAAGCTCGCAGGGTCGGGGCCACAGCGTGGGTTATCGGGGGCTGCGGTGTCCGGGCATCCCCCCCCCTCGGCCGGACATCATGGGCTGGTGCAGGCGGGTTCAGGAGTGAGGGAGCCAGAGAGAGATGACGGCGGTGCTGGGGAACAGCGTGGTGGCAAGTCGGCTAAACGATCGGTGTGCGGGTCTGGTGCGCGGAGGATGGATCGATCGGGTGCAGGACCCTCGGCTTCCAGGGACAAGTCGCCTGGTGAGCTTTCTTCTGGTGGTGAGGAGCAGTCTGGTGTGCTGTCGGAGGGGGAAGTGTGCAGCTCGGAGGAGGATCGGAGACCCGGACGGTCGGTGGCAGCGGTGGAGTCGAGTCGATCGGCTGGTGGGATTTCTTCCAGACAGCCCGGTAAGTCATTTTTACTTACTCATTCTGGGGGCCATACTGGGGGTAGTGGCCAGGTGGTTAGGCCTGCTGGGGGTGAGGGTTTAGCGGTGCAGGTGCTGGATCCAGGTAGTGGGCAGGCTGGGGGGTTACGGTCCCTGATGGGGGAGGTGCACGGCTGGATGGGCTGCAGGGGTTTTTCTTGAGGGTATCAAGTCCTTGGTCAGCCAATTTGAGAGGGGGGATGGTGGGCAGGTCGGCCCAGCAGTGGCGTGGGTTCCGCCGGCGGGGCCCATGACTGCGGTGGTAGCGCCGGTTTCCACCTGCGTCGACTACTGCGGTGGGGGGAATCGGTAGGGGTGGCTACCGTGGCTTTGGGGGCCACACAGATGGGTAGCGCGGTGGAACAGGCGGCACGGCAGGATATGATTAGGTTGGCTGATGCTGCAAAATGTGAGGTGTATGTGTGTTATGAGGCACCGCTGGGAGCACACCTGAAACCTGAAGTGAGGGAGAAGATATGGAAAGGTGAGTATGTGGAGATGTTCTCACTGTTACCATTGGAAAAGTTTCTCCTGGACAGGGTTAAGCCAGATGATTCTAGAAAGGAGGATGAGGAGAAGAGGAGATACAGGCTTATCCCACGGACGTTTGCAAATTGGCTGCAGGCGTTCGCCGTCATGGCCAGTGTTATAGGACAGAAGAATCTGGAGCACTGTTCAGCACTATTTGGCTATCAGGACTCCATTGGAGAGGCCTACAGGGTGTACGGGGGCACGGTGTGGCTTCGATATGACGAGCAGTTCAGACAGAGGAGAGCAGTGTGGCCAGATCTGCTGTGGGATAATAAGGACATCAGCTTATGGATGCGGTGGATGACCTCGCCGAGGGCTCCTAGTCAGTTTTTTCAGGAGGGTCATGCCGGAGACGCTGGGCACAAAAAGGGAGGACTCCGGTGATGGTGGAAAGGATGCGGCTGTTTCTCGGTAGGCATCCGGACAGGGGGGCGGCCGGATTGTTGGACCGGGGGTTTTCAGAGGGGTTTCACATTACATGTTCCTTGCAGGTTATCCCCCCGATCGCGTGCAATTTGCGGTCGGCCATGCAGCAGCCTGCTGCGGTCGCAGAGAAACTGCTCAAGGAGGTTACTTTAGGCCGCATGGGCGGTCCTTTCCCTTTCCCCCCTTGGAGAATTTGGTGGTCTCCCCGCTCGGGGTTGTCCCCAAGAGGGAGCCCAACAAGTTCCGCCTCATTCACCACCTGTCTTTTCCCAAGGGTGGGTGGGTCGGTCAATGACGCGATTGATCCGGTAGCATGTACAGTCAGTTACACTTGCTTTGATGCTGCAGTGGACTGGGTTCGCCGGTACGGGCAGGGGGCGTTGATGGCAAAAGCCGGCATAGAGGCGGCGTTTAGATTGGTGCCGGTTCACCCTGATAGCTTTCACCTCCTGGGGATGTCATTGGGACAATGCGTTCTATGTGGATAAGTGTTTACCTATGGGATGCTCCATATCGTGCGCATTGTTTGAACAGTTCAGCTCATTTGTGGAATGGGTTGGCAGGGATGTGTCGGGGTGAGTTCAATTATTCACTACTTGAACGATTTTCTGTGTGAGGGTCCGGCCTCATCCAGGATCTGCGCGGTGCTCCTGGCCACCTTGGAGCACATTGTGGAGCAGTTTGGGATCCCTTTGGCGCCTGAGAAAACTTAGGGACCTCGCACGGCTATCACATTTTTGGGCATTGTCCTGGATTCGGAGGCCATGGAGTGCCGCCTACCATTGGACAAGTTGGAGGCTCTCAAGGGGGAGCTGAGAGTTATGGTGGGGCTGAGGAAGGTGCAGCTTAGGGTGTTGCAGTCGCTGCTGGGAAAACTCAATTTTGCGTGCCGCATCCTGCCAATGGGCAGGGTGTTCTGCCGACGGCTGTCGGCTGGCATGGCTGGGGTATGGTCTCCCACACATTTGTGAGTTTGGGCAGGGAGCACAAGGCTGACTTGCAAGTTTGGCATTCATTTCTGGAATCCTTCAATGGGAGGGCGGTATGGAGGTCCGGCCCAATTAGCAATTTTGTTTAGAACTGTACACGGATGCAGCTGGGGGGTCAGGTTTTGGGGCTTCCTTTCAGGGAAAGTGGAGTGCAGGCCCCTGGTCTCAGGCATGGATTGATGCTGGTTTCACCAAGAACTTGGTCCTGCTGGAACGGTTCCCGGTGGTACTGGCGGTGGAACTGTGAGGGGTTTGTTTCAGAGACTTAGAGGTGCGGTTTCACTGGGACAACCTGGGGGTGGTGCAGGTCATTAACAAGGTGTCGGCATCATCCCCCCCCTGTGGTGTGGCTGCTGCGCCATCTGGTGTTGAGATGATTACAGCTCAATGTGTTTGTGTATGCGGTACACCTTCCGGGGGTGGACAATGTCATAGCTGATGCGCTGTCTCACTGTCAGTGGGACAGGTTACGAGAGTTGGCACCAGGGTGTTTTGGTCTTTGGGGGAGAATGAAGTTGCTCAAAAAGCAAGTGGTCAGGACCTATCGGTGGTATGGGTTCTGAGAGGGTATTCCAGCTAACAGGAGTTTAGCTGGAAGAGTTTGATAATGGGGGCACTGCGGTCAGTGGTCGTCTCTGAGCAGCTGGTCGGCTTGAGGCCTATGACCATTTAAGGTACCGCAAGGTTACGAATGGAGTTGCTCAAAAAGCAAGTGGTCAGGACCTATCGGTGGTATGGGTTCTGAGAGGGTATTCCAGCTAACAGGAGTTTAGCTGGAAGAGTTTGATAATAGGGGCACTGCGGTCAGTGGTCGTCTCTGAGCAGCTGGTCGGCTTGAGGCCTATGACCATTTAAGGTACCGCAGTATCACGTGGGTTGCTATAGGAAATAGTATATTGATACGATTAATATTATTATTGGTGCTGTCCTTCTCATTGGCGTTCTTTGGAGCATTCCGGATAGGGGGGTTGGTCAGCCCGTCCAAAGCGGTGCACGGGGGGTTGCTGGCTAGCGATGTGGTTTGGACGGAGGCCGGGGTGTCACTGGCGCTTAGGAAGTCTACGACGGACCAGATGGGCAGAGGTAAGTTGGTACAGGTTTTCCGGTTCCAGGTTCTCTGGTATGCCCTGTAAGGGCTGTTAAGGGGTAGTGTGGGTTCTTTTTGATGCACAAGGACGGGACCCCCCTTTCAAGATATCAGTTTATTACGGTATTCTGAAAGTGCCTTCGGGCGTTGGGACTCCATGATAAGGAGTTTTTCCTCTCACTCCTTCAGGATAGAGGCAGCTACAGAGGCGGCCAGATGTGGGATAGACGAGGAAGCTGTTAAGACGATAGGCCGGTGGGAAGCCAGGAGGTTCTGGCTGTACGGTCGCCCCCAGCTAATAGTGGGGCGTGAGTAATTTTGGGGGCATGCCCGGGGTGTTATATTCGGGCTGCTGAGTTGTACAGGTTGGGTTTTTGGGAATTTTCTCATGGGAGTTATTGTTCTTCGTCTACTTTCAGGTGAGACACAAGCTTTGGTCTGGATACTGGGCCATTTGTTTGTGTTCTGGGGGGCTAAAAGGGCTGGCGTCGATATGAGGGTCGGCAGTTGGGATTCCCAAGACCGGAGGCGTGTGTCCGCTGGCTGGGAGTTCCAGGAATGTGGTGGAGTAGGATGGTTCCGGAGGTGCACCGTTTTGCTCGTTTGGACAGGCCACCTGACGTTTTGGTACTGCACGTAGGTGGCAATGACCTGGGCTTTAGGTCCATGTTAGAAGTTTTAAGAGATATGAAATTTGATTTCATTCAGCTCAGGATGTCATTCCCGGACATGATCATTGTCTGGTCAGACATGGTGGCACGGTCAGAGTGGAGGGGGGGCGAGGTCCGTGGATGGCATCAATAGGGCTCGGAGAAAAAATTAACCGGGACATGGGCAGGTTTGTGGTACAGAACGGGGGGTTGGTGGTTCGACATTTCGAGCTGGAGGTGGATACATGGCGGTATCTACGGAGGGATGGGGTCCACCTGAACGATGTGGGGACTGACTTATGGACTTTGGGTTTGCAGGATGGGATCCAACGAGCCCTTAGGGTTTGGAGGGGCACCAAAGGGTAAAGGTGTTTTCCCTTGGGTGCTGTGGCGGGTGTTTGGTCTTTGCGGGAGAAGGAAGTACCTCAAAAAAGCAAGTGGTCAGGACCTATCGGTTGTATGGGTCCTGAGGGTGGATTCCAGCTAACAGGAGTTTAGCTGGATGAGTTGGATAATGGGGGCACTGCGGTCAGTGGTCGTCTCTGAGTAGCTGATCGGCTTGAAGCCTATGACCATTTTTAAGGTACCGCAGTGTCACGTGGTAATAAGAATATTACTACGAGGAGTAATATCGGGTTAATATGATTATGGTAATTTTGAGGTTCCTGCAAAGACCAACACTAGGAGGCAATATTTCTGATATGTTCTGGGTTTATGTGTTTTGATGGTTAAAGTTTTTGATAACTGATGGAACAGTTAAAAAAAATAAAGGAGGCTGCTACGGCCATGTTTTACTCCAAACATCAATGTGTGGTCTCTTGATTAAGTATAAGTAAGGTATGGGGGTAGAATGTGGTGGGCAGACCTGTAATACATCGGTTATACAATAGTCATGCATGTAGCAAAGTCTAAACACAGCAGACAACTTAAAGGAGCTCCAGGCTCTCCCCCCAAAATACTAAAGGAGATGATCAGAGACTGCGGACATGCTACAGGAGATGATCAGAGACTGCGGACATGCTACAGGAGATGATCAGAGACTGCGGACATGCTACAGGAGATGATCAGAGATCAGAAATGACATTAGAAAACACTTTTAATTTTGCATATAAAATATTTTCCTTTTGTACATTTGGTTTATATTGCTGTTAATTTAAAAATCTACCAAACATGCTTCACTGTGCCCAATGCCTCTCACTATGCCCAATGCCTCTCACTGTGCCCAATGCCTCTCACTGTGCCCAATGTCTCACTGTGCCCAACGCGTCTCACTGTGCCCAACGCCTCTCACTGTGCCCAATGTCTCACTGTGCCCAACGCCTCTCACTGTGCCCAATGCCTCTCACTGTGCCCAATGTCTCACTGTGCCCAACGCCTCTCACTGTGCCCAACGCCTCTCACTGTGCCCAATGCCTCACTGTGCCCGATGCCTCACACTGTGCCCCATGTCTCACTGTGCCCAATGCCTCACTATGCCCAATGCCTCTCACTGTGCCCAACGCCTCTCACTGTGCCCAATGCCTCACTGTGCCCGATGCCTCACACTGTGCCCCATGTCTCACTGTGCCCAATGTCTCACTGTGCCCAACGCCTCTCACTGTGCCCAACGCCTCTCACTGTGCCCAATGCCTCACTGTGCCTGATGCCTCACACTGTGCCCCATGTCTCACTGTGCCCAATGCCTCACTATGCCCAATGCCTCTCACTGTGCCCAATGCCTCTCACTGTGCCCAATGCCTCACACTGTGCCCCGTGTCTCACTGTGCCCAATGCCTCACTGTGTCCGTGCTTCAATGCCCCTACCTGATTGGCGGCATCCCGGCGGCCATTCCACAGTATTCAAAAGCCGCGCCTTCTGAGTCCTCATCGTCGGTGATAGGCGGAACACTCAATTTCCCAGCATTCAGTATTCACGGACATCCTCTCATCCTCATAACACAGACGAGGATGAGAGGATGTCTGTGATAGGCGGAACACTGCCTGCTGGGAAATTGTGTTCCGCCTATCACAGGCGATGAGGACTCGGGAGGCGCGGCTTTTGAAAACTGCAATGGCCGCCGTCTGTCTGCATGACACGCTGTTCAGGTAGGCAGACGGCGGCTTGCAGTTTGTTAGTTTTACATTACATCTACTCGCGGCGGCTGCGGCAAGTAGATGTAATGGGGGTAACGCCGTAATGGGCGGGGCTAGACATCGATTATTAGGGTCGCCTGCATCGATGCCGCATCGGGGACACCCGAATCGCGATGCAACGATGCAGTGATTAAATTCGGCACCCCTAATATATACTGTATATGAAAATTGATCAATCCTGATGTACTGACGGCCTATCTCATTTCTTCAGGCCCTAAAATGCCAGGGCAGTACGAATACTCCATAAATTACCCCTTTTTGGAATGTAGACAATCCAAGGTATTTAGCAAGAGGCATGGCAAGTTGTTTGAATTTGTGATTTTTTTCACTTTTTTGGGAAAATTAAGAAATGAAATACATTTTGTTTCAAAAAATTGTTTTACATACTGTCACCAGTGCAGTACAGCATCATTATATGTGGTGATGATCGTGGATACTAACTACTGACAATATTTAAAAATAAATAAAAAATAAATACTGTATATATACATATACTCTCACAAAAGTAAGTACACCCCTCACATTTTTGTAAATATTTTATTATATATTTTTTTATGTGACAACACTGAAGAAATTACACTTTGCTACAATGTAAAGTAGTGAGTGTACAGCTTGTATAACAGTTTATATTTGCTGTCCCCTTAAAATAACTCAACACACAGCCATTAATGCCTAAACCGCTGACAACAAAAGTGAGTACACCCCTAAGTGAAAATGTCCAAATTAGCCCCAAAGTGTCAATATTTTGTGTGACCACCATCACCGCCTTAACCCTCTTGGGCATGGAGTTCATCAGAGCTTCACAGGTTGCCACTGGAGTCCTCTTCCACTCCTCCATGACGACATCATGGAACTGGTGGATGTTAGAGACCTTGCGCTCCTCCACCTTCCGTTTGAGGATGCCCCACAGATTCTCAATAGGGTTTAGGTTTGAAGACATTCACCTTTACCCTCAGCTACTTTAGCAAGGCAGTGGTCGTCTTGGAGGTGTGTTTGGGGTTGTTATCATGTTGGAATACTGCCCTGTGGCCCAGTCCCCAAAGGGGGGGGGGGTCGTGCTCTGCTTCAGTATGTCACAGTACATGTTGGCATTCATGTTTCCCTCATTGACCTGTAGCTCCCCAGTGTCGACAGCACTCATGCAGCCCCTGACCATGACACTCCCACCACCATGCTTGACTGTAGGCAAGACACACTTGTCTTTGTACTCCTCACCTGGTTGCTGCCATACACGCTTGACACCATCTGAACCAAATAAGTTTATCTTGGTCTCATCAGACCACAGGACATGGTTCCAGTAATCCATGTCCTTTGTCTGCTTGTCTTCAGCAAATCATCTTTAGAAGAATCTTCATTCTGGGGCGACAGCCATGCAGACCAATTTGATGCAGTGTGTGGCGTATGGTCTGAGCACTGACAGACCGACCCCTTCAACCTCTGCAACAATGCTGAGAGCACTCATACGTCTATTTCCCAAAGACAACCTCTGGATATGACGCTGAGCACGTGCACTCAACTTCTTTGGTTGATCATGGCAAGGCCTGTTCTGAGTGAAACCTGTCCTGTTAAACCGCTGTATGGTCTTGGCCACCGTGCTGCAGCTGAGTTTCAGGGTCTTGGCAATCTTCTTATAGCCTATGCCATCTTTATGTAGAGCAACAATTCTTTTTTAGATGCTCTGAGAGTTTTTTGCTATGAGGTGCCATGTTGAACTTCCATTGACCAGTATGAGAGAGTGAGAGTGATAACACCAAGTTTAATACGCCTGCTCCCCATTCACACCTAATGCCCCATACACACGATCATTTTCCATGCCGTTAAAAATGCCATTAAAAAAAATGGCCATTAAAAATGATCGTGTATATGCTCCAGAGCATTTTTAACGACGTGAAAAACGGGCATTAAAAATTTCGATCATGCTCTCTTTTTTCACGTCGTTTTTCATGTCGTTTTTTTTAACGACGTGAAAAACGATAGTGTGTATGCTTTAACGACGTGAAAAAAAATGCGCATGCTCAGAATCAAGTATGAGACGGGAGCGCTCGTTCTGGTAAAACTAGCGTTCGTAATGGAGATAGCACATTCGTCATGCTGTAACGGACTGAAAAGCACTAGACTGAAAAGAGCGAATCGTCTCTCAACAAACTTTACTAACATGAAGGGTGGCACCATTCGAACGGAACTTCCCCTTTATAGTGCCGTCGTACGTGGTGTACGTCACTGCGCTTTTCTTGAACATTTTTTAAAATGATGGTGTGTACGCAAGACAGGCTTGAGAGGAAACAAGAAAAAAAATGACGAGAAAAACGTCAGTTTTAAAAATGACATTAAAAATGATCGTGTGTATGGGGCATAAGACATTGTAACACTAATGAGTCACATGACACCGGGGAGGGAAAATGGCTAATTGGGCCCAATTTGGACATTTTCACTTAGGGGGTGTACGCACTTTTGTTGCCAGCGGTTTAGACATTAATGACTATGTGTTGAGTTATTTTGAGGGGACAGCAAACTTACACTGTTATACAAGCTGTACACTCACTACTTTACATTGTAGCAAAGTGTAAATTCTTCAGTGTTGTCACATGAAAATATATAATAAAATATTTACTAAAATGTGAGGGGTGTACTCACTTTTGTGAGATACTGTGTGTATATATATTAGGGCTGTTACTGATTAAAATTTTCGTGTTCGATTAATCGTTTTTTTTTTTAAATCGATTAATCAACTAATTTCGATTAATTATAACGCACATACAGATCCAACTAATTTTAGCTGATCTCCTTGCAGGCCGATTCCCAGTGCAGCTACCAACCCCTGGAAAAATGGATAGCAGGATACAAAAAACACACAATGGCAGCGCTCAATGGGAATAGCATTAAAACTTTTATAGTCTTCAAGTAGGTAACAAAATAAATATTGCACTGGAGATAAAATCGATGTAGCTACATAAAGCAGTCATAAAAACATGTAGCTAAGTATGATACTGGTATAAAAATGTGTACAACGATACCACTGCTGAATCCAGAAGAGAAGGGGCTAACACCAGTCCGTCTGCATGTAGATGTCCCGTGAAGGGAACGATCACAACTCCCAGTGGATGGCTGTAGAATCCCAGGTTGATAGAGGGAAGTGATAGAGGGAACAGCCCTTGCGTGTGGCAGATAGTAAGGTCCCGCAGGCATGCAGATATGAAGGCACAGCAAAGGAGCTCTTCAGATGGACACGGCAAGCCCAAAGAATTTTGATCGATCAAAAGAATTTTGATCGATCAAAACAATTAATCGATTAATTGAGGAATTAATAGTTAATTTCCATAGCCCTAATATATATATATATATATATATATACACAGTCATGCTCGAAATTGTTGGCACCCCAGAAATTTTTCCAGAAAATCAAGTATTTCTCACAGAAAAGTATTGCAGTAACACATGTTTTGCTATACATATGTTTATTCCCTTTGTGTGTATTGGAACAAATCAAAAAAAGGGAGGAAAAAAAGCAAATTGGACATAATGTCACACAAAACTTCAAAAATGGGCTGCTCAAAATTCTTGGCATCCTTAACTTAATATTTGGTTGCACACCCTTTGGAAAAAATAACTGAAATCAGTCGCTTCCTATAACCATCAATAAGCTTCTTACACCTCTCACCCAGAATTTTGGACCACTCTTCCTTTGCAAACTGCTCCAGGTCTCTCTTATTGGAAGGGCACCTTTTCCCAACAGCAATTTTAAGATCTCTCCACAGGTGTTCAATGGGGATTAGATCTGGACTCATTGCTGGCCACTTTAGAGCTCTCCATCGCTTTGTTGCCATCCATTTCTGGGTGCTTTTTGATATATGTTTGGGGTCATTCTCCTGCTGGAAGACCCAAGATCTCGGACGCAAACCCAGCTTTCTGACACTGGGCTCTACAGTGCGACCCAAAATCCTTTATTAATCCTCAGATTTCATGATGGCTTGCACACATTCAAGGCACCCAGTGCCAGAGTCAGCAAAACAACCCCAAAACTTCAATGAACCTCCACCATATTTCTCAGTAGGTACTGTGTTCTTTTCTTTGTAGGCCTCATTCCGTTTTCGGTAAACAGTAGAATGATGTGCTTTACCAAAAAGCTCTATCTTGGTCTCATCTGTCCACAAGACGTTTTCCCAGAAGAATTTAGGCTTACTCAAGTACATTTTGGCAAACTGTAGTCTTGCTTTTGTATGTCTCTGTGTCAGTAGTGGGGTCCTCCTGGGACTCCTGCCATAGCCTTTCATTTCATTTAAATGTCGACGGATAGTTTGCGCTGACACTGTGCTCCCTGAGCCTGCAGGACAGCTTGAACTTCTTTGGAACTTGTTTGGGGCTGCTTATCCACCATCCAGACTATCCTGCGTTGCAACCTTTCATCTATTTTTCTCTTCCATCCACGCTCAGAGAGATTAGCTACAGTGCCATGGATTGCAAACTTCTTGATAATGTTGCACACTGTGGACAAAGGCAAATCTAGATCTCTAGAGATGGACTTGTAACTGTCAGGGAAATTCCCCGTCTGTTGTCACCAATCTGCGCTCAGTGCGCATGCGCGGCAAAATGGCGCATCGGCGCGTGCGTGGCGGGACGGCGCTTTGGCGTGCTCGGGTGCGCGCACCGGCGCAACGACGAATGCGCGTGCGCAATAGCTCGCCAATGGGACTACAGGCGGGCCTATTTAAACAGACGCAGTAACACTATCTGGTTGCTGGTTTGTCAGCTTTACTGTGTTTCCTTGTGCCTGAAAGAAGTTTAAGTTCTCCTGCTGTGACCCGGACCGGATTTGACTACGCTTCTGCCTCTCCTGAACCTGACCCCTTGGCTTGCTAAACGGACTTCTACCTCTCTCCTTGTGCTTGACCCTCGGCCTGTGACCCGGATCTGCTGCCTGTCTCCAGCCCTCTACCTTCTGCCTGTACCCTGGACTTCTTGCCTAACCTGACTATTCTGGTGCTTCCTGCTAAACTCCTAAACGGACTTGTGCCTTGCTACTGGTTGCTGTTTGACCCTGTCTACCCTTGGTGTTTGACTCCTGGCCTGTTCTTCAGACTCATCCCTGCTAGATTCTTCAGCAAGACACCTCTACCTGCTGGTGGCCAGTGCTCCCTCGTGCTGTCCTCTCCCTGTCTCACCTCCAGGGGGCGGAGTGCGCTTGGGTGCAAGGGTGAACCACTCTCGGCATCTCGGCCTCGGTAAGTACGTAGCCTGATAGTACAAACCAGCCAGATGTCTGAGGCTGACAGAGTGCGTTCCCCATTTGACACCCTCTGCCAGCAGGTCTCCACCCTAACGGACACTGTCCAAAGACTCCAAGAGGGATATACCCAGATTGATGGCCGTCTTCAACAGCTCACCGGTCTCCTAGGGCCTGGCCCCACAGCTGCCACCTCTGCCAACACCGCCACCAACTCCCAAGTACCTACGAGTTCTACAGTGGTGATGGCCACCCCTGAACCCAGAGTCCCTATTCCGGAACGTTTTTCGGGTGTCCGCAAAAAATACCGGGCCTTTAAAAACGCCTGCTCCCTCTACCTGGCCCTCCAACCAAGGACCTTCTCTTCGGAAGCAGTAAAGGTGGGGTTTATCATCTCTCTCTTAACGGATGACCCTCAAGCCTGGGCCCATGGCCTGATGGAGCAACAGAGCCCCATATTGGACTCAGTAGAGACATTTTTTGAACATATGGTTCAATTATACGATGATCCCCAGTGATCAGCCACCGCCGAGTCCGTCCTCCATAACCTAACTCAGGGGAGAAGACCGGTGGAAGACTATACGTCGGAATTTAGGAAATGGTCCGCCGACACCAAATGGAATGAGGCGGCCCTCAGATACCAATACCGCCAGGGACTATCTGAGACTCTCAAGGACGAGCTGGCCAGGATCGAAACCCCCACTACCTTGGAGAACCTGATCCAATCCGCCATACAACTCGATAGGCGTCTGCGTGAACGACGGGCGAGCGATTTCAATCTCCTCGTCCCAACTGGCCTCCATCCAGGACTGTGCCTCACTACCCACCAACCTCTGCGCCTGCAGTCACACCTCTTCCTGAGCCAGAACCCATGCAGCTCGGGTTGGTTCGGGCTCCCCTGACTCCTGAGGAAAAACAGCGAAGGCGCCAGGCCAATCTGTGCCTATATTGCGGGGGTGCCGGCCACTTCCTCCTCAACTGCCCCGTAAGACCTAGTAAGTCTATCCCTAAAGACACTTTAAACTATCAACTCTTTGACAACCCTCAGTCTTATGTCATTCTCTTTGTGTCTCTACAGCTGCCGGAAGGGGCAATCCGCCTCCCGGCAATTATTGATTCTGGAGCCTGCAGCTGCTTCCTGGACTCTGCCTTAGCCTCAAGATTCCATGTCCCCACTCAACCTAAGGACCACTGCCTTCAGATCCACCTGGCGGATGGGTCCTTGCCCCGTTCAGGGCTGATCACGCAGGAAACCAAACCTATCCTTGCCATCTCTGACTCGGGTCATCAAGAACTTCTCCGGTTAGACCTCATACCTTCCCCGATGTTCCCCATCATCCTGGGTCTTCCCTGGCTACAGGCACACAAGCCCCTCATAAATTGGGTGAAGAAAGAGGTTAGCTTCACCTCCTCCTATTGTTCCCAGAACTGTCTTGCCTCTGCCTCTACGGTCTGCGCTTCCATGATTGCCAAGCCGGACAACCTACAGCATGTTCCTTCAGTCTATCTAGAATTCCGGGACGTGTTCGATAAGCAGCAAGCCGACCATCTACCACCTCATCGGCCCTATGATTGCCCTATCGATCTCTTGCCGGGCTCCAAAATTCCGTTCGGACGTATCTTTCCGTTGTCCGAAACCGAGTTGAAAGCCCTCAAGGCTTATATTGATGAAAACCTCCAGAAGAGATTTATTCGCCCTTCCTCCTCTCCAGCCGGTGCAGGAATCTTCTTTGTGGAAAAGAAAGACGGGTCCTTAAGACCCTGTATCGATTACCGGGACCTAAACAAGATAACCATTAAGAACAGGTACCCACTACCCCTTATTCCGGAGCTATTTCAGCGCTTCCGATCTGCTCGGGTCTTTTCCAAACTGGATCTACGGGGGGCCTACAATCTTATCAGAATCAGGGCCGGAGACGAGTGGAAAACCGCCTTCAGATCTCGTTTCGGACACTTTGAGTATTCGGTCATGCCGTTCGGTCTTTGTAATGCTCCAGCCACCTTCCAACACCTAGTCAACGACATTTTCAGACAGCACCTTGATGACTTCTTAGTAGTGTACCTGGACGATATCCTCATCTTTTCCACCAACATCGAACTCCACCGGGCTCATGTCCTGAAGGTCCTCACCATCCTTCGGAAGCACAAACTCTACCTCAAAGCTGAGAAATGCGAGTTCGAAAAGACCACCGTACAGTTCTTCGGCTTTATCATTTCCATCGATGGGGTCGCGATGGACCCGCAGAAGGTGAAGGCCATTCAGGACTGGCCAGCCCCAACCGACAAGAAGGGGGTACAGCGGTTTATAGGCTTCGCCAACTTCTATAGGAGATTCATCGTGGGCTTTTCCTCCATTGTGGCCCCAATAACCCAACTTACCCGGCAAAATAACCGTTTTCACTGGTCTCCAGAAGCTCAAGAGGCCTTCTCTCGCCTCAAGGACGTCTTCACTTCAGCACCAGTACTTCAGCACCCGGATCCTCTACTGCCGTTCACCCTGGAAGTGGACGCCTCTGAGACAGCCATCGGAGCCATCCTCTCTCAAAGACGAGGCCCCAAGGCTCTCCTGTATCCAGTAGCCTTTGCCTCTAAAAAGTTGACTCCCCCGGAGCGAAACTATGATGTAGGGGACCGGGAATTACTGGCCATAAAATTTGCACTGGAGGAATGGCGATACCTTCTGGAGGGGGCAGTACACCCCATCATGATCTTCACAGATCATAAAAATCTAGAGTACTTAAGAACAGCTCAACGTCTACGCCCCAGGCAGGCCCGTTGGGCCCTTTTCTTCACCCGGTTCAACTTTCACATTTCCTATAGACCCGGCTCCAAGAATGGGAAGGCGGATGCGCTATCCAGGATGTTTCCGGAAACCCCTCAGTCGGCCCAACCGGGCACCATTCTGTCAGCTCAGAACTTTCTGTTGATTCCCCGGGCCGATCTACTCACCTCTATTAAAATCGCTTCCGGGCTCTGCTCTGATCCGGTCACTACCTCCCTGGAGAAGCGGGACGGCCTATTCTGGTCCCAGGACAAGATTTTCGTCCCTCTGGAAACAAGACCGCTGGTCTTGAGGACCTTCCACGATCTCAAACTGGCAGGTCACTTCGGAGCACGTAAATCGTCGGAACTTGTCTCCCGCTCCTTCTGGTGGCCAGGCTGGAGGCAAGATTGTAAGTCTTATGTCGCTTCCTGCACTCAGTGTCAACGTAACAAGGGGCCAAACACCAAGAGTTGGGGCCTGCTCAAGCCCTTACCCATTCCTGAGCGCCCTTGGGCGGACGTGTCCATGGACTTTATCGTGGACTTGCCTTCCTCCGGAGGGTTTACCACGATTCTGGTCGTTGTGGACCGCCTCTCAAAAATGGCTCACTTTTTACCGATGATTGGGACACCTTCAGCCATGGATACTGCTCAAATCTTTTTTAAGGAGATAACCAGGCTTCATGGAATACCAAAGAGTATCACCTCCGACAGAGGGGTCCAGTTCACTTCAAAATTCTGGAAGGAACTCTGCAAGTCACTAGAAGTCAAAACCTGCCTCTCGTCAGCGTACCACCCCCAAAGCAATGGCCAGACAGAAAGAACCAATCAGACCCTGGAGCAATACCTCCGTTGTTTCTGCTCTGCTTCCCAGGATGACTGGGCATCTCTACTTCCTTACGCAGAGTTTGCCTATAACAATTCAATGCATTCTGCTACCAATCAAACCCCCTTTTGGGCCAATTACGGTTTTCATCCCTCCTTTCTCCCTGAAAACATCCCCGAGAGCCCTGTTCCCGCGGTCCAGGACCGAGTGGCTTCTGTCCAGGCGAATTTCCAAAGACTCCAGGAGATGATGCGGAATGCCCAAGGATCCTACAAGAAATTTTATGACCGGGGAAGGAAGGAAAACCCGGCGTTCAGAGTCGGGGAAAAAGTTTGGCTTTCCGCCGCCAACCTCAGATTGCCTATTCCCTCTCGAAAGCTCGGCCCTAGATTTATCGGGCCCTTCAAGATCAAACGAGCTATTAATCCTGTGGCTTTTGAACTAGCATTACCTGATTCCTATAGGATTCACCCAGTGTTCCACTCATCTTTATTAAAACCCGTCATTCCCAACGCCTTTCCTGGAAGAGATGAACCTCCTCCACCACCAGTTGAAGTAGATGGGGAAAAGGAATTTGAGATGGAATCCATCCTGGGCTGTAGGAAAAAAGGCAGACAGTTACAATACTTGGTTAAATGGAAGGGGTACCCCCCGGAAGACAACTCCTGGGAACCATCCAGGAACTTGCATGCTCCTCGCCTAATACGAGCCTTTCACCAAGAACATCCGGAATTAATGGCCAGTCTGGGCGTCCGGAGTCCGCCCCTCGAGGGGGGGCACTGTCAGGGAAATTCCCAGTCTGTTGTCACCAATCTGCGCTCAGTGCGCATGCGCGGCAAAACGGCGCATCGGCGCATGCGCGTGCGTGGCGGGACGGCGCTTCGGCGTGCTCGGGTGCGCGCACCGGCACAACGACGAATGCGCAATAGCTCGCCAATGGGACTACAGGCGGGCCTATTTAAACAGACGCAGTAACACTATCTGGTTGCTGGTTTGTCAGCTTTACTGTGTTTCCTTGTGCCTGAAAGAAGTTTAAGTTCTCCTGCTGTGACCCGGACCGGATTTGACTACGCTTCTGCTTCTCCTGAACCTGACCCCTTGGCTTGCTAAACGGACTACTACCTCTCTCCTTGTGCTTGACCCTCGGCCTGTGACCCGGATCTGCTGCCTGTCTCCAGCCCTCTACCTTCTGCCTGTACCCTGGACTTCTTGCCTAACCTGACTATTCTGGTGCTTCCTGCTAAACTCCTAAGCGGACTTGTGCCTTGCTACTGGTTGCTGTTTGACCCTGTCTACCCTTGGTGTTTGACTCCTGGCCTGTTCTTCAGACTCATCCCTGCTAGATTCTTCAGCAAGACACCTCTACCTGCTGGTGGCCAGTGCTCCCTCGTGCTGTCCTCTCCCTGTCTCACCTCCAGGGGGCGGAGTGCGCTTGGGTGCAAGGGTGAACCACTCTCGGCATCTCGGCCTCGGTAAGTACGTAGCCTGATAGTAACCTTGAGATTGTTGATATTTTTCCACAATTTTGGTTCTCAAGTGCTCAGACAATTCTCTTCTCCTCTTTCTGTTGTCCATGCTTAGTGTAGCACACACAGACACACAATGCAAAGACTAAGTGAACTTCTCTCCTTTTTATCTGCTTTCAGGTGTTTTTTTTATATTGCCCACACCTGTTACTACACCCAGGTGAGTTTAAAGGAGCATCACATGCTTGAAACAATTCTTTTTATCCACAATTTTTAAAGGGTGCCAAGAATTTTGAGCAGACCATTTTTTAAGTTTTGTGTGACATTATGTCCAATTTGCTTTTTTTCCTCCCTTTTTTTGATTTGTTCCAACACACACAAAGGGAATAAACGTGTGTATAGCAAAACATGTGTGACTGCAATACTTTTCTGTGAGAAATACTTGATTTTCTGGAAACATTTCTGGGGTGCCAACAATTTCGAGCATGACTGTGTATATATATATATATATATATATATATATATATATATATATATATAATATATATATTTTTTAATGCAGCAGAATCTGACCTCTTCCAGCCTAATGAGGACCTTCAAGGCCAAAGATAGCTGACATCCTTCAATATGTGGTGTGTTGTGAGGCATAGTGGGTGCAAAGGTGGTAAAAGTCATTGGGCGCCAGACACTTTTTGGATGTAAAGGGGGTTTTATATCTTTGACAGTCCTTTTTATATTTTGCAAGGGAAAGAGGGTTAGGGCCAGGACACCCTTAAGTAGTTGCAATTTCAAATGGCAGATTCCGAGACTTTAACAGGACAGCCGTGAAGGGAAAGGCCCCAGCAGGGTGCCACTTCTGCATGTGCAGGATTACTGTCTCCTATGGTAACGGTACCTAAACAGTTCCTAACTCAAAGTAACAGTTCTCTCAGCTGTACTTCAACTTCTCCTTGTAGTAATTTAGCCCCTTGAGCTCCAGTTCTCTCACTAGACCCTCTGATTTACAGACTCTGAATCCTGTAAACTCCTCAAGGCCTTTGCGGTGGTATCTCCCTCAAGCATCATTCACGCTTCCCTGCTGGGTTCCTAGCTTGGCACTTCAGATACCTTCAAGCTTCACCCCTGCTGACCGGCTAGGTCCCTAGCTTGGCACACAAGGCTGCTCTGCAAGCGTCACCTCCGCTGGTTGGGTCCCTGACTTGAACACCGCCTAAAGTTTCCAGATTCTCCACTGTGCCCATTCGGTGAGAATACTGCACCGGTACTTGCTTTAGTTACTCACTGTGGTCCCTGGTAAAGGCGATTGGTCCCTTAGTGGCGACAGCTTCCCTTCTACCTCCAGCCACTACAGGCTCTCCGGCTGGCAGAATCATCACTTTTGGTTGGACTGCAAGCCGCAGACCCAACCCTGCGCTGCCCTCTTACTTCTGGATAGGCCCTCACACAGCCTGGCAGCCTGATGCCCCGGGATAGGCCCAATCTCCGGCCTAGCAGCCCAGGGCAGACGACACCCGTCCACCCGCACAGCGGTCTGGGTGGTACACAAGAACCTGGATGACCTGACCTTACCTGAATATATAGGCTCTTCCAGCAGGCCAAGGGATTCAACAAAATCCCTGCCCATTGGCTGAGATACCCCATATACCCATAGCCTGACCTTGAGTTGTCCTTCTCAATCTAATACCTCCAAGTGCCCGGCCACCTGGTGGTAGAAGAGGAAAGCACAACCAGGCCAAACTTAGGGAGAAGTCAATGGATCCCTAATAATTAACTACAGTAGATAATCCTGACAAGGAATTTGGCAAGGAGCTCCCTGACTAACCACCAGGGCGCTACATTAATTCAATTTCTTGACCACTTCAATACAGGGCATTTATACCCCCTTTCTGCCCAGACCAGCTTTCAGCGCTCTAATACTTTAACAATTTTTCAATCTTGCAACACTGTACCCAAACAAATTTTTTATCATTTTTTCCACACGAATAGAACTTTCTTTTGGTGGTAATTAATCACCATTGGGTTTTATTTTTTTTGCGATATAAGTAGAAAAAGAGTGAAAATTTTGAAAAAAAAAACTTTTTTTTTATTTTCTATTATAAAATTTTGCAATTAATAAATTTTTGTTCATACATTTGGGCCACCATTTATACATGCTTCATATCTTTGGTAAACATAACCCAAATTTGTGGATATTATTTAGTCTGTGTGAAGGTTATAGAGTCTACAACCTATGGTGCAAATCATTAAAAATGTATCACGCCTGATGTACTGACCACCTATCTAATTTCTTGAGGCCCTGAAATGTCAGGACAGTACAAATACCCCCCAAATGACCCCTTTTTTTTCCCCACAATCCTTAGGAAAATTAAGAAAATTATTTATTTATTTGTTTACCTAAAATTGTCATAATAACAAGCTATTTCTCACACACAGCATAAGAATACTTCCAATTACACCCCAAAATACATTCTGCTACTCCTCCTGAGTATGGCAATACCACATATGTGAGACTTTTACACAGCTTGGCCACATACAGAGGCCCAACATGCAGGGAGCACCATCAGGTGTTCTAGAAGCATAAATTACACATCTAATTTCATTCCTACCTATCACACTTTTGAAGGTCCTGGAGCACCAGGACAATGGAATTACCCACAAGATGACCCCATTTTGGAAAGTAAACACCCCAATGTACATTCTATGAGGCATAATGAGTCTTTTGAACGTGTCATTTCTTTCCTAAAGTTTATGAAAAATGTGGAAAGAAAATGAAAAAGTATTTTCTTTTTTTACATAAAGTGTTCAATCTATAAGATTTTTGTAGCACATAGCAAGTACATAGAAAAAATTACTCCCCAAAATACATTCTGCTACTCCTCCTGAGTATGTCGATACCACATGTGTGAGACTTTTACACAGCCTGGCCACATACAGAAGCCCAACATGCGGGGAGCACCATCAGGTGTTCTAGGAGCATAAATTACACATATAATTTCCTGACTACCTACCACACTTTTTTGAAGGTCCTGGGGCACCAGGACAATTGAGTTACCCACAACATGACCCCATTTTGAAAAGCCAATGTATATTCTATGTGGCATGAGCTGCAGATGGGTACTTAGGTATTCTGACAGGCTGCAGGTAGGTACTCGGGTACTCTGATGGGCTGCAGATTGGTACTCGGGTACTCTGATGGGCTGGAGACGGGTACTCTGATGAGCTGCAGATAGGTACTCGGGTACTCTGGGCTGGAGACAAGTACCCGGGTACTCTGCTGGTCTGCAGATAGGTACTCGGGTTCTCTGGTCTGGAGACACGTACTCAGATACTCTGGGCTGGTGACAGGTACTGAGGTGCTCTGCTGGGTTGGAGAGAGGTACTCGGGTACTTTGTTACTCTGATGAGCTGGAGATAGGTACTCAGATTATTTATAGGGCAAAAAGTACCCCCCAGTACTGTGGGACTTTATGGGCAAACCAAAAAACTTGTATTTGTCTTGATTTAAAACATTAGGT
Source organism: Rana muscosa (assembly GCA_029206835.1). Lineage (NCBI taxonomy): Eukaryota > Metazoa > Chordata > Amphibia > Anura > Ranidae > Rana > Rana muscosa. Next base: position 406,021,667 of record CM055122.1, read on the forward strand.
TGAATTTATTAAGTTTCTAAAATTGTATTGGTGCAAACATCACCATGAAAGTACATAGTATACAATATAAACTATAATATATCAAACTCTAGAGGAGCTAATGAAAGGCATGGAGGTTACTTCTCATTGAGCCCGATTGGTGACAATGATACTTGGGTACTCTAAAGGGCTTGTGATAGGTATTTAGATGGGGTAGTAACTTCAAATAATGAAATGAAGAAGTCCCTGACTGGATGTAACACGTAAGGGTGGTACCTGTTTGTGACATAATCACACTTGAATGTGCATAAAAGAATAAATGCTGTGCTATTACCAATAGTTTATCTGTGAGTAATAATCAATATCTCTAATCTGATGTTGTATGTGTTTTCAGCAATCATCAAATAATCTGAAAAAACTATCAACCAATCATAAACAATAAAACAGCAAAAGTCCATGTAATCGTGAATATAGTAGTCCCATACAATTTGTGATATATATCACTCCCAGGGAAGTGCTGCCAGAAGGTGCAAGTAGAGAACACTTCCACCACCAGGAATCTCTTATGAGCAAATTCTCAACTCTCTGTACTGACCTTCACAACAATGGTCAACATGTGCTTCAACACTAGATGGACTCCTTCCTGTTTAATTGCTTCCTACATGGCCTATAGACAAATGACAGCTGGATGGGAGCTCTATTGTTCTGGGTGGACATCATATGACGTCCTCCCCAGAACACACCTTGCGCAGGCCCCACAGGCACTGGACACAGCTGATGACAGATCAGTGTATCGGCCTGCTACTGGATCTATGTTCTTCCTGTGACCAATCACAGCAGATTACATGACAATTGTACACAATGAATGACTTCCATTGATGCCATTCAATGTGCACATTTGTGTTGCTCGCTGTGAATGTTCACAGTGATCACATGGTACAGACAGGGCCAATCACAGCCCATCTGTACCATGTGATTAACTGTGGCCAAACACTCACAGCTAATTACAATAGTAAACACTGAATGCGAGTGCATTGCCTTCAGAATAAATGGTTGCTTATAACAGTGAAATTCAGTGTTATAAGTAATTATGGTGTTTAAAAAAAATAAAAAAATCCTGATCACCAGAGTAGTACAGTGTTACAGTACATACTGTCACCAATTAGTTTCCCTGATCACCGCCACACAAGTTATATGATGACGCTGTACTGCACTGGTGATAGACAGTATGTAAAATAACTTTTTTTAAATTTCTTAATTTTCCAAAAAATTGTGACAAAAATTGGTCATTTGGGTGATATTTGCACTGTCCTGGCATTTTCATGTCTCAAGAAATGAGATAGGCCATCAGAACATCAGGATTGATCGATTTTCGGATATATATACACCATAGTTTGTGGACAACTTTCCTAAAGACTAAATTATATACACTGATTTGGGTTATTTTCACCAAATGTAGCAGTATACATAGGGGGTCATTTGCTATAACGTGAATATGCGATAGCACGGTAATTAGTGCTCAAAACACCAAATAGCGTGACTTAGCGCCAAAACGGAATTCACAATAGCGCTGGTGAACAAATACTCCCAAAATCAAATTCACTATAGCGCCCAGACAACAGATAGAGCCCAAAACCTTACTCTTGTTAGGACCTGGAGAATTGCACATGGAAATAATGTTTAGAGCATGATATGATCACCTAAATGGTACTGAAATATGTGGTATATTGTTTAAAGATAATCTGCTTTTAAAGTGTTTGAAAAGTGATTTCTACACTGAAATATCTTTAAACGTCTGAGAAGAGATAAATTCCTTGTCTCTTTACAAATAGGTGCCAGCTCAACTGAGCATGCTCAGCAGGGCCGCTGATAGGCCAGTACAACTGGCCCTGTTGTACCGGGCCCGGGCAAACTCCACAGAGTACTAATTATTGTACAAAAAAAAACAACCTCTACAGCCCTGACTGAACATCGTTATCCGCCACAAGCCCCCGCCCCCCCCCCCTTGTTTTTGACTTTTTTTTCTGATACCCCGATACCTGCTGTGTTCGGTTTGTGCAGGAAGGGACTATTTTTTCTATTTCGGGCGCGAAAGAATGTCTCTTCTCTCCCGCGCCCGCTCCTCATGCTGGCTCAAGTCCCGGCCAGCGTGTCCTTCCATGGCGCCGAGGAGTGAAGCCCTGTACACACGATCGGATATCCTATGGATTCTAATCCGATGGTTTTTTCCACCGGAAATCCGATGAAACTGTCTTCCATCAGTCTTGCCCACATACCATAAGTAAAAAAATAGACCGTTTCAAACGCGGTGACGTAAAACACTCCGATGAGCCGAGAAAAATTAAGTTCAAAGCTTCTGAGCATGCGTCGACTTGATTCTGAGCATGCGTGGGTTTTTTATTCGATGGATTTCCACACAGACGATCGGATTTGCTATTGTTTTTTTTCCCCATCGGATAAATTTAAAACATGTTTTATTTTTTCACACCGACTGAAAAAAGACCGATGGGGCCTATACACGATCAGTTCGTCCGATGAAAACAGTCCATCGGACTGTTTTCATCAGTAAAACCAATCGTGTGTACACGGTTTGATTCCTCTCCCTCTGCTCTTGGCGCTCTGCTCTGTTCTTCACTCGGCTGAGAGAAGAAGCAGTGAAACAGACGAGCGGCGGCTTTGGCAGAAGAAAAAAAAGAAGCGGCATCTCTGACTGTTTGTTTGTGAGTGTGACACAGACTGACACTCCAGTGAGTCCAGGCAGCAGCACTGCAGGATCCGGCTAACAGGTGTGTGCTTGCTTGGGGGGTGGGGTGGGGGGTTGGATTCAAGATCTACTGCAGCAGCATCTATACATTATGGCATTGGCGGCATGGGTGGCACTGTCTGCAGGTAGCACATGTGTTATGGGCCATAACGCATGTGCTACCTGCTGACAGTGCCACCCATGCTGCCAATGCCATATTGTGCTGCAGACAGTGCCACCCATTACGCTAATGCCATAACGCATGTGCTGCCTGTCTGCAGCACAATATGGCATTGCAAAAAGTGGCCTGGTCTTTGGCCAGCCAAATGGTCCGGGGCTGAAGTGGTTAAAATGAGTCACAATGTTGTGTGTTTTTTATTATTTCCAAATGATCCTAATTTGAGCCCAAATATGTGATATGTGTACCGACATCAAAAATAAAAATGTCATTCCCAAAAATCAGAGGATAACATCACTATTTTACACTCACACAAGAACCATCAAATATCACAGCATAAATCAAGAAGAATAACTCCTGACTAATGCAATTCCACCACCTATATGTCCAAAGAAATGCAGTATATGTGTATTTATGTGTAGGAGGGGTCCACATGTAGCAGCACAGTGGCTCACAGGTTAGGACTTCTGCCTAGCCGCACTGAGGTTCTAGGTTTGAATCCCAAAGATGCCACTTCATGTAGAGAAGTTGTCTGTTCTCTGTATGTTGTTAACCACTTCAATACCATGCACTTATACAGCTTCCTGCCCAAGCCAATTTTGAGCTTTCAGCGCTGTCGCAATTTGAATGACAATTGCGCGGTCATGCTACACTGTACCCAAACACATTTTTTATCATTTTGTTCCCACAAATAGAGCTCTCTTTCGGTGGTATTTAATCGCCTCTGCGATTTGTATTTTTTGCGCAACAAATAAAAAAAGAGCGAAAATTTTTAAAAAAACTATGTTTTTCTTTGTTTCTGTTAATTTTTTTTTGTAAATAAGTACCTTTTCTACTTCAATGACGGGCACTGATAAGGCGGCACTGAAGGGCACTGATAAGGTGACACTGATGGGCACCGATGAGGTGGCACCAATGAGGTGGCACTGATGAGGTGGCACTGATGGGCACTGATGATGGGCACTGATAGGCGGCACTGATGGGCACTGATATGTGGCACTGGTATGCGGCACTGATGGGCACTCATAGGTGGCACTGATTGGCACTCATAGGTGGCACTGATTGGCACTCATAGGCGGCACTGATGGGCACCCATAGGCGGCACTAATGGGCACTTTTAGGCGGCACTGATGGGCACTTATGGGTGGCACTGATAGGTGGCACGGACGGGCACTGATAGGTGGGCACTTATGGGCACAGATGGGCACGGATGGGCACTGATAGGTGGCACTGATGGACACTAGTAGGTGGCACTGGTGACACTGCTGCCTAGCAATGCCAGCCACCACACATTTGTTTCTTGGCATGATCGTGCCAGTCAGTGCCCATGTGTGGGCACTGATTGGCATATTTTTTAATGTTTTTTTTTATATATGTATTTTTTTTACTACATGTGGATGGCCATGGGGGCCATCCACATGCTTAGGGCTTCCCTGGTGGTCCTTGGGGGCTTCCCTGGTGGTCCAGTGTGGGTATCCGAGGGGGGGCTGCGCTGATAAACAATCAGCGCGAACCCCCCTGTCAGGAGAGCCGCCGATCGTCTCTCCTCTACTCGCGTCTGTCAGACGCGAGTGAGGAAGAGCCGATCAACGGCTCTTCCTGTTTACTTCCTGATCAGCCGTGATTCGACACGGCTGATCACATGGTAAAAAGCCTCCGACGGAGGCTTTTTACCGAGATCAGTGGAGCGGTGGGTCAGACTGACCCACCGCTCCACCGATCGCCGCGATGCGCGCCCCCCCGGGCGCGCGGCGGCTGTTATCCCGCAGGACGTCATATGACGTCCAGTGTGGATAACAGAACCACTTCCCGGACGTCAATTTGCTATTGACTGGGCGGGAAGTGGTTAAACATAACTCCTGACTCAGGGCCTTACATAAATTATATCTAAATGTAGTATTTATGTGTAGGAGGGTTTCACCACCATTGCAAGTTGTGTCATATATTTTTCATGGACAAGGACTCTAATCAGCCTTAACATTTCCCCACCACCACTAATTGCAGCGTCTTACCAAGCCAAAACCCACAAAATTACAGCTGTTTAACTCTCAGCATGCTGACAGTAATCAGCCATAACCAGCCTTCAAAACAGATAGCATATGCCAGAAACAGGTTGTTCACTAGCTCTCTGGCCTTCCACAGTACATCTGCATTGATTAACTTCTTGCACCCCTGGGACTTAGGACTGTTTTACACCACAGAGATGCAGCCTAAAAACATGGGGCAACACAGTGGCTCACAGGCTAGCACTTCTCTTACTAAGTTTGTGAGTTCGAATCCTAATCCTGCTACCTGGCTAGAGGTTTGTATGTTGTGCTGTAAAAGTTTATTTTTCACCAGTGATGACATTTTTGATAGGTTTCGCATAATGGAACCCCAAGAAATCACATTATATATCAATCAAGTGTGGGTTTGCACCAAATCTAGAACTGGGGTGTTTTGGCCAAGATATGGATGTCTAAGTCTGGTGTGATGCTGCACACATATTTCAACCACTTAAGCCCCGGACCATTTTGTAGCTAAAGGACCAGAGGTGTTTTCAGAATTTGGCACTGCGCTGCTTTAACTAGAAATTGTGCGGACATGCAATGTTGTACCCAAACAAAATTTGCGTCCTTTTCTCCCCACAAATAGAGCTTTCTTTTAATGGTATTTGATTGCCTCTGCGATTTTTATTTTTTGCGATATAAACGGAAAAAGACTGAAAATTTTGAAAAAAAATGATATTTTCTACTTTTTGTTATAAGAAAAATCGAATAAACTCAATTTTAGTCATACATTTAGGCCAAAATGTATTCAGCCACATGTCTTTAGTAAAAAAAATGTCAATAAGCGTATATTTATTGGTTTGCGCAAAAGTTATAGCGTCTACAAACTAGGGTACATTTTCTGGAATTTACACAGCTTTTAATTTATGACTGCCTATCTCATTTCTTGAGGTGCTAAAATGGCAGGGTAGTACAAAACCCCGCCAAATGACCCCATTTTGGAAAGTAGACATCCCAAGGAAATTGCTGAGAGGCATGTTGAGCCCATTGAATATTTTTTTTTTGTCTCAAGTGATTGAATAATGACTAACAAAAAAAAAAAAAAATTACAAAAAGTTGTCACTAAATGATATATTGCTCACACATGCCATGGTTATATGTGGAATTGCACCCCAAAATACATTTTGCTGCTTCTCCTGAGTACGGGGATACCACATGTGTGGGACTTTTTGGGAGCCTAGCCGCGTACGGGCCCCCGAAAACCAAGCACCGCCTTCAGGATTTCTAAGGGCGCAAATTTTTGATTTCACTCCTCACTACCTATCACAGTTTCGAAGGCCATAAAATGCCAAAATAGCACAAACCCCCCCCCCCAAATGACCCCATTTTAGAAAGTAGACACCCCAAGGAAATTGCTGAGAGGCATGTTGAGCCCATTGAATATTTTTTTTTTTTGTCCCAAGTGATTGAATAATGACAAAAAATTTTTTTAAAAAAATTACAAAAAGTTGTCACTAAATGATATATTTCTCACACATGCCATAGTTATATGTGAAATTGCACCCCAAAATACATTTTGCTGCTTCTCCTGAGTACGGGGATACCACATGTGTGGGACTTTTTAGGAGCCTAGCCGCGTACGGGACCCCGAAACCCAAGCACCGCCTTCAGGATTTCTAAGGGCACACATTTTTAATTTCACTCCTCACTACCTATCACAGTTTCGAAGGCCATAAAATGCCAAAATAGCACAAAACCCCAACAAATGACCCTATTTTGGAAAGTAGACACCCCAAGCTATTTGCTGAGAGGCATGGTGAGTATTTTACAGCTCTCATTTGTTTTTAAAAATGAAGAAAGAAACATTTTTTTTTTTTTTCAATTTTCAAAACTTTGTGACAAAAAGCGAGATCTGCAAAATACTCACCATACCTCTCAGCAAATAGCTTGGGGTGTCTACTTTCCAAAATGGGGTCATTTGGGGGGGGGGTTTGTGCCATCTGGGCATTCCATGGCCTCCGAAACTGTGATAGGCAGTGAGGAGGGAAATCAAAAATTTACACCCTTAGAAAGCCTGAAGGCGGTGCTTGGTTTTTGGGGTCCTGTACGCGGCTAGGCTCCCAAAAAGTCTCACACATGTGGTATCCCCGTACTCAGGAGAAGCAACAGAATGTATTTTGGGGTGTAATTCCACATATGCCCATGGCATGTTTGAGCAATATATCATTTAGTGACAACTTTGTGCAAAAAAAAAAAAAATTATTTTTTCCGCAACTTGTGTCAACATATAAAATATTCAATGGACTCGACATGCCTCTCAGTATATAGCTTGGGGTGTCTACTTTCCAAAATGGGGTCATTTGGGGGGGGGTTTGAACTGTCCTGGCATTTTATACACAACATTAGGAAGCTTACATCCACTCTTCTAACCACTTGAAGACACTTTCTGACACTTTTTGTTTACATGAAAACATTTTTTTTTTGCAAGAAAATTATGTTGAACCCCCAAACATTATATATTTTTTTAAAGCAAAGGCCCTACAGATTAAAATGGTGGGTGTTGCATTTTTTTTTCCACACAGTATTTGCGCAGCGATTTTTCAAACGCATTTTTTGGGGAAAAAGTACACTTTTTTTAATTTTAATGCACTAAAACACACTATATTGCCCAAATGTTTGATGAAATAAAAAAGATGATCTTAGGCCGAGTACATAGATACCAAACACGACATGCTTTAAAATTTCACACAAACGCGCATTGGCGACAAACTACATACATTTTTAAAAGCTTTTAAAAGCCTTTACAGGTTACCACGTTAGATTTACAGAGGAGGTCTACTGCTAAAATGACTGCCCTCGATCTGACCATCGCGTTGATACCTCACATGCATGGTGCAATTGCTGTTTACATATGACGCCAGACCGACGCTTGCGTTCGCCATTGCGCAAGAGCAGGGCAGGACAGGGGTGCCTTTTTTTTTTTTATTATTAATTTAGCTTTTTTATTTTATTTTTAAACTGTTCCTTCCATATTTTTTTTTTTTTAATCATTTTTATTGTTATCTCAGGGAATGTAAATATCCCCTATGATAGCAATAGGTAGTGACAGGTACTCTTTTTTTGAAAAAACTGGGGTCTATTAGACCCTAGATCTTTCCTCTGCCCTCAAAGCATCTGACCACACCAAGACCGGTGTGATAAAATGCTTTCCCAATTTCCCAATGGCGCTTTTTATATCCGGGGGGGACATTCCCTCCCACTGCTTGTAAAAGCAGTCCAGAGGCTAATTAGCCGGCCGCTGGCTGAAAAGAATGATACCAAGATGATACCTAAACCTGCAGGCATCAATCTGGTATAACCATTCAAAGTCCAGCAACATACCAGTACGTTGCTGGTCCTTGTTGGACATGTATTGTAATCTTTTTTTTCATGCAGCCTGTTGGCTGAACGAAAAAAGAGATTGATCGGTGGGTATGCCCACCATTAGAATACCTCCCTTCATTCACCCACTTCTAATGATGGGCATACATGCACCATTTATATATGCCGAAGCATGGGGGCATCCTCCCGCAAAAGTTATGCCGCACACACATGGTCGGACTTTTCCACGGGCAAGCCTCCGTCGGAATTTCGACCGTATGTACGCGGCATTAGGAGCAAAATCGCTCCTCCGCTCCTCCGCCCCTGCTGCCCCAATGCTTCGGCATATATGCTTTTTTTTTTAACTGTGGTGGTGAAATCACCTCCTACAGCACTGGAGTCGCAGGGATCAGGCCTGTCTCTGCGAATGCTGCAGTTATGTGTTTTGTGTTTTGTAAGTGACAGTGATTGATCGATACTGCACTTGGGTGGCCTGGGCTGGACGGAGGGGCAAAACGCAGGTGCTAGCAGGTATCTGGGCTGATCCCGCTAACACTGCGTTTTTGGGAACCCTAAATTGCTGGGGACGCTAGTATAGATCTGATCAGATCAGATATTGATCTGTTCAGATACTATACCACTAAGGGAGGTGTATGCTTCACGCGTTGGTGTTAGCGTTACTGGCACTAACCTGACGCTGCCTGGGGCGACGCAGACCCTCTCTGACGCTAAAACCTAATTGATATCACCCGCCGGGCGATCAGGGGGTTAAACCTTTATTAGGTTATATACGGCGGGTGCCCTGACACTATAAAAAGCAAACTAACTAACCAGCGTCACCCGTAACACTTATATGGTGATCACTGGTGAAAGGGTTAACTAGGGGCAATCAGGGGGTTAAACCTTTATTAGGTAATATATGGGGGCACCCGACGCTATAAAAACCTGCGGCAAACCTAAAAAAAATAACTGGCTACCTATCGGCATCACCGACACTAAGACAGCGATCAGAAAAACGATCGCTTAGTGACAGCGGTGCTAGGGGGTGAAAGGGTTACCTGGGGGGGCGATCAAGGGGTTAAACCTTTATTGGGTAATATATGGGGGTACCCGACGCTATAAAAACCTGCGGCGAACCTAAAAAAAATAACTGGCTACCTATCGGCATCACCGACACTAAAACAGCGATCAGAAAAACGATCGCTTAGTGACACTGGCAAAATGGGGTGAAAGGGTTACCTGGGGGGGCGATCAAGGGGTTAAACCTTTATTAGGTAATATATGGGGGTACCCGACGCTATAAAAACCTGCGGCGAACCTAAAAAAAATAACTGGCTACCTATCGGCATCACCGACACTAAGACAGCGATTAGAAAAACGATCGCTTAGTGACACGGGTGAAAGGGTTACCTGGGGGGGCGATCAAGGGGTTAAACCTTTATTAGGGGGGGTTAGAGGGCTACACTGGACCTAAAACTAACTGCCATGACACTTTTACAGTCACAAATGTGACTGATTGCAGTGATCAGTAAATAAATGGTCACTGCAATCAGTGACACTGTGACTGGGGGCTGGGGGGTGATCTGGGGGGCGATCATGTGCCTATGTGTGCTGGTGTTAGTGTAGTGTTTGTGCACTAACCTCTGTGTCTTCTCTCATGCGGCGCTCGGTATATGTGAGCGCCGCATGAGGGATGACATCACTTCCTCCTGCCTGTGTAAACATTACACAGGCAGAGGAAGCATTTGATTTGCCGGGAGCGATCGCGAGGGGGTGGCCAGAATCGAATGGCGGCCCCTCATAACGGATCGCTCCCGAAGCGATTCCGGCCGCTGACTGTACCGGAGGGGGGTCCGATTGGACCCCCCACCCATACGAAGGCAGGCACGTACAGGTACGTGATTGTGCCTGTCCGTGCCATTCTGCAGACGTATATTTACAGTGGGCGGTCGTTAAGTGGTTAATGTTGTATGCTTATGATAAATGATGAATGCGCTTTGTCACCAATTTGTGTGAAGCAACCCTCACAAAGTTGTCATTTCCTGTTATGGTCCCTCCACATGCCCAACAACGTACAAGTTTGATTTGGAGATTTTTGGGATCACTGATCATGGCCAGAACTGTGGACATGTGTTATTTTGAGCTTTACCCTGCACAGATATAAATTCTGAGGGAAGTTTTTCATTCACTAGACATGAAGAGGCAGAATCAATTACACTGGTGGGTGTGTCCTTTACTGTGTGGGTGTAAAGGTGCTAGCAAGCTTAGCTAGGTTATTTAACCACTTCAATACCAGGCATTTCCCCCCTTCCTGCCCAGGACAATTTTCAGCTTTCAGCGCTGTCGCACTTTGAATGACAATTGCGCGGTCATACAACACTGTACCCAGACTACATTTTTATAACTCTCTTCCCACAAATATAGCTTTCTTTTGGTGGTATTTGATCACCTCTGGGGTTTTTGGAAAAAAAAAGTTTTTCTTAGTTACTGACATAAAATTAATTTTTTTCCTTCACTGACGGGCGCTGATGAGGGGGCACTGATGGGCACTGATGAGTTGGCACTGGTAAGGTGCACTGATAGGCGGCACCGATATGCAGCACTTATGGGCACCGATAGGTGGTACTGATATGCAGCACTGATGGGCACTTATAGGCACTGCTAGGCGGCACTGATGGGCACTGACAGGCGGCGCTACTGGGCACTGACAAGCGGAGCTGATAGGCACTGACTGGCGGCACCGATGGTCACTGATAGTCTAATTTTTAGTGTCTTACCCTTGTAGATTGTAAGCTGTTTTGAGCAGGGCCCTTCTAACTATTGTCAAATGCTGGAGCATTATTTCCATGCCTTTTCTTTTTGGCCCAAGTACATTAATGTACCAAATGTTTATACTAATGTTGAAATAGAAAGTTGATTGGTTTTTGCTTTACGTTTGATTTTTGCAGACTTGAAATACATATTTTATAAGTGCAAACAATTCATACCCCGTCAAATCTGTATTAAATCTAGTTGCATACAAAAGTATTTGGTTGCGCAAGTCCTTGAGTAGAAAGTGTAATAGGAGGGGGGGGGGGGGGGAGAAAACCCCCATAAAAACAAAAAACAAAAAAACCCTGCTCCAAAGCTAAAGATCAGGGCTCTACTAATTAATTTGTGGACTAGGTAAGCCATGAAACATGTTAACTAAATGTTAATTCTCTCTAAGCACGAAATTAAGAAAAAAATACCTCAAAAACTATTTTGTACAAAATATTTGGCATGGGGTTCCCCCCGAAATTCATACCAGGCCTTTTTTGTCTGGTATGGATTTTAAGGGAAACTCAACACCATTTTTTTAAATTAAATTGGCGTGGGGTCCCTCCCAAAATCTATACCAGACCCTTATCTGAGCATGCCGCCTTGAGGTCAGGATAGGGGGGGCAAACGAGTGCCCCATCCCTTCCTGAACCATACCAGGCCACATGCTCTCAACATGAGGAGGATGCTTTGGGATCTCCCCCAAAGCACCTTGTCCCCATGTTGATGGGGACAAAGACCATCTTCTCGAAAACCCTGGCCGGTGGTTGTTGGGGTCTGCGGGTGGGGGCTTATTAGAATCTGGAAGCCCCTTTAACAAGGGGGCCCCCAGATCCTGGCCCCCTATGTGAATGGGTATCGGGAACATCGTATCCCTACCCATTCACCAAATAAAGCAGTGAAATGTAAAAAAAATACAAGAGCCGGTTTTTGACAAGTCCTTTGTTGTAAAATAGCTCTGGGCAGTCTTCTTCTGGTACCGTCTCTCCCGCCGCCATCTTCTCTCTCATGGCCATCTTCTGTCGCTGTCTTCTTCTGTCGCCGCCACTCCCTCTGCCATTGTCTCCTGCCACTGTCTTCTCCCACTGCTGTGTTCATCCTTGCCGCCGGTTACCCGCTAATATATACAAAAAATGGGGCGGGCTCTCAGAGTGACGTCATCAGATGGCCACGCCCCATGGCTATGTAAGAGACACCAGACAGCAGGTGAGAACACAACAGAGGAAGATGGCTTTGAGGAAGAACACAGCAGTGGGAGAAGTAGGTAGTGGCGGGAGTGACGGCGGCGGGAGAGACGTTGGTGGGAGAGACGGCTCAGGGAGAAGACTGCTCGGGGAGAAGACGACTCAGAGCTATTTTACAATAAAGGACTTGTCAAAAACTGTCTCTTTTTTTCTTTTCTTTTTTTTTGCGTAATGGGTACGATGTACCCAATACCCATTCACATAGGGGAGGTCAGGATCTGGGGGCCCCCTTGTTAAGGGGGGCTTCCAGATTCCGAGAAACCCCCCACCCGCAAACCCCGACAACCACCGGCCAGGGTTGTTGAGAAGAGGCCCTCGTCCCCCATCAACATGGGGACAAGGTGCTTTGGGGTGGTGCGCTCGTCCCCTCCCTTTCCTGACCTCCAGGCTGCATGCTCGGATAAGATTCTGGTATTGATTTTGGGGGGAATCCATACTAGACCCGAAGGCCTGGTATGGACCCGGGGGGGGGGACCCCACACCATTTTTTTTGCATTTTTTTTTTGCATGCCAAGTTTTTTTTGTACATTCAGCTGTCAGCGGGGAACCCTAATGACAGCTAATGACTCATCAGTTGTTAAAGCAGAGTTCTGCCTAAAAAAAAAATATTAAAAGTCAGCAGCTACAAATACTGCAGCTGCTGACTTTTATTAATCGGACAATCACCTGTCCCAGGGTCTAGCGATGCGGGGGAACGAAGCCCCGCTTGTCTCCCCCTCCTCTCTGCGGTGCCGGCATTGTCTCTGTGGGCGCCCGGCTGTGGTTTCACAGCCGGGCACGCACTGCGCATGCGTGAGCCGTGCTGCGCACCGTGACTGGCGGAGAAATCACCTGGGACCTGTGACATGTCCAGATGATTGCGGAGAAGGAGAGGGAGAGGTGAGCTTATTTCTGCTGCAGCCGCTGCTGCGGCCCAGGAGGAAGTGGGAGCTGGAACCCTCTAAAAAGAGGGTTTCCGCCCCCCCCCAAAAAAAATGACATGCCAAATGTGGCATGTCAGGGGGTCACCTTTCTTTAAAGTGGAAGTTCCATTTTTGGGTGGAACTCCACTTTTAGGACACGTCAGCCGGCTTCCTGGCCCCTTGCTTAGCAACCAGCTATATATTGTGAGAATAAAATCCGCAAAGCTTACATCTTAATCAGCAGCATATGTTGACAATAGGCGAATGCCTAATAGCCAATGCCACTTGAGCATGGTTGTTACCATAATATTAATGCCTCAAATGCAAAACATTATTGTATAGAATAAAAAGAATCAAACATTAGTAATTGTATTTTCTTTGTATGACTGTGCTCACCTGCTACCTTCAAAGGTTGGGTTCAAATCACCTAGTGAAAACTTGAATTGTACTTAGCAGCCTAACTAGCCAATGTACATCAGTTTGCTTGATTCCATAATTTTAATTCTTCAAATGCATGCAATGGTATGTAAGTATTCAATAATATTATGGTGTGGAATTCCAAAAATCTGGCTATTTAAAAATCAAGACAAAAACACCAGAAAAAAAAAAATGGCGTGGGCCTCCCCCAAAATCCATACCAGACCCTTATCTGAGCTTGCAGCCCGGCAGGTCTGGAAAGGGAGGGGACAAGCGAGCGCCCCCCCCCCCTTTCCTGAACCATATCAGGCCACATAGTTACATAGTAGGTGAGGTTGAAATAAGACACAAGTCCATCAAGTCCAACCTATGTGTGTAATTTTTTGTCAGTATTACCTTCTATATCCCTGTATGTTGTGGTCCTTCAGGTGCTTATCTAATAGTTTCTTGAAACCATTGATGTGGGTGGTCATGTGTCTTGTTAAACTCCCTTCCGCAAAAAAGTTTTATCCTTATTGTAGGGTCACCTCACCAGTATGTTATTTGTAAATTGAAATCGTATCCCCTCTCAAGCGTCTCTTCTCCAGAGAGAATAAGTTCAGTGCTCGCAACCTTTCCTCATAACTAATGCCCTGCTTAGCTTAGTATCATCCGCAAATAAAGAGATTGCACTGTTTACCCCATCCTCCAGGTCGTTTATGAACAAATTAAACAAGATTGGTCCCAGCACAGAACCCTGGGGGCCACCACTACCCACCCCTGACCATTCCGAGTATTCCCCATTTATCACCACCCTCTGAACTCGCCCTTGTAGCCAGTTTTTAATCCATGTACTCACCCTATGGTCCTTGCCAACGGACCTTATTTTGTTCAGTAAACGTTTATGCTTTTGCAAAATACAGATACACCACGTCTACGGGCCTTCCTTCATCTAGATGGCAACTCGCCTCCTCATAGAAGGTTGATAGATTGGCTTGACAACAACAATTCTTCATAAATCCATGCTGATTACTGCTAATGATACCGTTCTCATTACTAAAATCTTGTATATAGTCTCTTATCATCCCCTCCAAGAGCTTACATACTATTGATGTTAGGCTAACTGGTCTGTAATTCCCAGGGATGTATTTTGGGCCCTTTTTAAATATTGGTGCTACATTGGCTTTTCTCCAATCAGCTGGCACCATTCCAGTCAGTAGACTGTCAGTAAAAATTAGGAACAATGGTCTGGCAATTACTTGACTGAGTTCCCTAAGTACCCTCGGATGCAAGCCATCTGGACCCGGTGATTTATTAATGTTAAGTTTCCCAAGTCTAATTTTAATTCTGTCCTCTGTTAACCATGGAGGTGCTTCCTGTGAAGTGTCATGAGGATAGACGCTGCAATTTTGGTTACCGAAGCCCCCTGATTCCCTAGAGAAGACTGAGGAGAAGAATAAATTCAATACCTTTGCCATCTCCCCATCCTTTGTAACCAGATGCCCTTCCTCATTCTTTATGGGGCCAATATGGTCTGTCCTCCCTTTTTTACTGTTTACATACTTAAAGAATATCTTGGGATTTTTTTTTGCTCTCCTCCGCTATGTGTCTTTCATGTTCTATCTTAGCCTCCCTAATTTCACCCTTACATTTCTTGTTGCATTCTTTATAAAGTCTGAATGCTGATGATGATCCCTCAACCTTGTATTTTTTGAAGGCCTTCTCCTTTGCTTTTATATGCATTTTTACATTGGAGATAAGCCATCCAGGACTTTTGTTCGCTCTTTTAAAGTGGTTGTAAACCCAATTTATTTATTTTTTACAAAAAGAATAACCTGCAAGAGAAAGGCATAATGAGCTAGTATGACTAGCATACTAGCTCATTATGCAATACTTACCTTAGATCGAAGCCCCCAAAGCCATCCTCGTCTCCCCCTCCGGCCGCAGACATCGCTCCAGAAGGTTACTAACGGGTATCGCAGCTCCGGCGCTCTGATTGGCCGGAGCGGCGATGACGTCACCGCGCATGAGCGTGGGAGCCGTCAAAGCCGGCATTATCCATTGATAAAACCGGCGTTGACAGTGCGGCAGCACCGTTGTCTATGGCGCGCATGCGCCGTAGACAACGGTGCATTATTTTTTGCAAAATATCTCCTAAACCGTGTAGGTTTAGGAGATATTGCAAACACCTACAGGTAAGCCTTAATCTAGGCTTACCTGTAGGTGCAAGTTGCATAAGTGGGTTTACAACCACTTTAACTTTATTACCCAATGGGATGTATTAGCTAATGCCCTTAATTAATATGCTCCTAAAGCAAACCCATCTCTCCTCCGTGTTCTTTGTTCCTAAGGTCTTATTCCAATTTATGCCTTCTAGCAAGGTTCGTAGTTTGGGGAAGTTGGCTCTTTTGAAATTCAGTGTCTTTGTATCCCCCTATTTCCTATTTGTGTGATTTATACTGAAGCCAATTTACCTGTGATCGCTGTTACCTAAATTGCCCTGTATTTCTACATCCGTGATCAGGTCTGTATTGTTGGTAATTAGTAGATCCAGTAACGCTTTATTTCTAGTTGGTGCGTCTACCATCTGACCCATAAAATTGTCCATTTAGGAACTGGCGAGCCTTAGATGAATGCGTGGTTCCCTCCGCCCAGTATATGTCTGGATAATTTAAATCCCCCATTATGATAACACTTCCCATCCTTCCATCCAAATGCCCTCAACATGGGGAGTGTGCTTTAGAGTCCCCCCCAAAGCACCTTGTCCCCATGTTGATGGGGACAAGGGCCTCTTACCAACAACCCTGGACGGTGGTTGTTGGGGTCTACGGGCGGGGGTCGTATCAGAATCTGGAAGCCCCCTTTAACAAGTGGGTCCCCAGATCCCAGCCCCTCCCCTATGTGAATGAGTATGAGGTTCATCGTACCCCTACCCATTCACTAAAAAAGCAGTGCAGCCAGTTTTTTACAACTCCTTTAAAAATGTCTTCTTCATCCCCCGCTTCTTCCTCCTTTTCTTCCTCCGGTCTACTTTCAGCTTCTTCTTCCTATGGTCTTCTCCTTCTTCATTCGGTCTTGCCCCACTTATTATTCCAGTCTTCTTCTTCTTTCTCCGCTGCTGCTCCAGCCACAGACCCGCTTAAGATCCAAAAAGGACCCTACTCGCACGATGTACCCGGCCAATCTGTCTGCTGCCATGGTGCACATGTCATATATAACTATGAGGCATGGCCACCGGATGGCATCATCCGGAGACCCCGCCCCCTTGTGACATCAAGGTGTCTGATCTCTTTAAATAGCCTATTTTGACGCCAAGTGCTGTCGCAGCGCATGCGCTGAACGGCTCTTCCGCGCACGGGCATTCTTCTGACACTGCTGTTGCTAGGCAGATTACCAAAACGCCTTTCCTGACAAGAAGGTTTGTTTTTTTAATCTTCAGTGGGGCGGTGTCAGCAGCGGAGGCAGAGGAAGAAGAAGACCAGAGGAAAAAGACCAGGGGAAGAAGAAGCCAGAGGAAGACCGAAGGAAGAAGGAGAAGACCAGAGGAAGAAGCGGGGAGGAAGGTTGTCTATCTAGCTGACATTGGTGGGGCATATCAAAGCTCATGAATAGTTTTTAATTGCCAAAGCAGACAGCATTCTGTTGCCTGACAAAGATGAAGAGTTTGATAAGAATGCAACACCTGAGAATCACCTTTTTTGTTGTGGAAAAGGAAAGAACAACAGATATTTTATTTGTTTATGCAACCCAAGTGTATTTAGGCAGCTACTCAATAACTTACCGTTTTGTAAATGCTTTGTAAATATTTAGACACATTTGCATAATGGCATAAAAGGCTTTTAAATGAAAAAAATAAATAATTGGAGATACCACGAGGATACAGCAGTATAAAATTGACCAGAAGCAGGACAGTTTTACTTGGGGATTAATAAGCTTGCTATTGGAAGGACGGTCAGCAACATTTGCCTGATTCATTTATTTATCCCAAGCCTAATATTAAAATCTAAAAAAGAATAAAGAGAACAGACCTCAATTTAATAGAAACAGTAACTCGGGCATTGACAGTTGGAGAGTTAGTTATCAATGTTGTACAGATCTGTGCACACAGGTGGGGCACGTAAGTAACTGTACCCTAGCACTGAAATTCAAATAACTCAAGCATAGTTAGTTAAAGTAGATATAAACAAAACCACTAATATTTTGGGTAAAATAAAATATGCACAATTTCTGCAGGAAAGAAAATTATAATTTTAATTTTGTCCAGCAGGAAAGCATTGCACCTGTGATAAGTAGATCACAGGTGCAATGGCTATCTGCCACAGTGACAGACGGTACTTGTAGTCCATTCATTCACAGATCGCTGTAAATGAATAACACGGCTGTGTGGGTGGATCCCCACACAGCTACTCTATTTTTAAATTGTGACAGCTGGTGCGGGGAGAAGAACCCTTGCCTACTGTCACAGGGGGAGGATCAGGGAGGGGCTTGGGGGGGTTCAGGGGAGGAGCCACTGGAGCATGTTACACGTTACACCCTAAATATGGATGTAATAGTTCCATAGTTAGGTTGAAAAAAGACACAAGTCCATCTAGTTCAACCAAAAAATAAATAAATCACACAATCCCATATAGACAATCCTTTACCCACAGTTGATCCAGAGGAAGGCGAAAACCCCCAGAAAAGCATGCTCAAATTTGCTACAGCAGTGGAGAAAATGCCTTCCTGATCCCCTGAGAGGCAATCAGATTTTCCCTGGATCAACTTTTACCTATAAATGTCAGTACCCAGTTATGTTATGTACTTTTAGGAAATAATCCAAGCCTTTTTTAAAGCAATCTACTGAGCTGACCAGAACCACCTCTGGAGGGAGTCTATTCCACATTTTCACTGCTCTTACTGTGAAGAAACCTTTCCGTATTTGGAGATGAAATCCTTATTCCTCTAGACGTAAAGAGTGTCCCCTTGTCCTTTGTGATGATCTTAAAGTGAATAACTTAATCTCCTCTTCTCAAGAGGGAATAAATTCAGTTCCTCTAATCTTTCCCTATAGCTGAGGTCCTCCATGCCTCTTATCAGTTTGGATGCCCTTCTCTGCACTTTCTCCAGTTCCCCAATATCCTTTTTGAGACCTGGTCCCCAAAACTGAACTGCATATTCCAGATGAGGTCTTACTAATGCTTTGTACAGGGGCAAATTTATATATCTCTCTCTGCTATCCATACCGCTCTTAATAAGGACTTTGCTCGTTTTGCAAACCACAGCTTGGCATTGCATAAAACTGTGCTTTTGCTGGAGCCTTTCCAAATAACATCTTTTCTAAAATGTCTATTCTTAAAAACATAGATACACTTCCTGTCCCCCACTTCACAATGCCTAACCATACTGACAGCTTGTACTATCACCCACCTGCTGCAGCTAAGCAGTTCAGATAAATATGATAAAAGTAAATGTGTACAAATCCTATTATTACATTAGTGTTTTCTAAAAATTTAAGAGTTTGCATTTATTTATACCAGTACTTTTCAACCAGGCTTCTGTGGCACCCTGGGGTTCTGCAAGCATATGAACCAGTTTGCCCTGACCACCAGAACCATAACAATCAGCAATGCTCTAGAGCCAGCATGCACGGTATCATATGTTGCTAAGGTGATTGAAGCTGGCTTGCCTCCACCATGATAACAATCGACTCTGATCCAGGGCAAGGCAGCCTGCAGGGCTGCTCCCAGCAACCAGGAGAAGACAAAATTCCACCACCTCCAGATCCCGTTCACCTCCCACCCTCTGACACGCTCCTGGAATCAAAAGTTAGGGCTCTGAGTGAAGAGGGGATTGTATGATTAGGCAGCTCTTTGATGAGGGGACTTTATGATTAGAGGGCTCTGTGATAGGGGAACTGTGTGATTCAGGGTTCTGTGATGGTGGACTTTGATGTGAAGGCTGGACTCTAATGTAGAGGGGTGCTCTGATGTGATGGGGAACCCCTGATGTGAAGGGGGGTTCTGATGTATGGTTTAATTCATTAAACCGGCTGTGTGCATTGTCCCAGGCTCAGGCTTCTCGTTGATGATAACTTACATTTATGGTTTTTAGGCTAGACATTTTAGACTGAGGTGCATCAAGATTTTGCATACTTTTAAAAAGTGCCGTGAATGAAAAATGATTGAGAAATGTTGCTTTATGCTGTGTATTGCTTGCCTTAGAAAGCATTTTTGAGGAGGCCAAATATAAGTATATAAAGGACAAAATATTTTTTTCTACTTTTGTAATAGATGGTGATGCTGCCTGTTGATGTTCTTATTGCTTTTTGGTGTGGATGGATCACTTGTAGCAGTATGCACCTACACAAAATGAAATACTGCAAAAATACTATTGTGTTTTCTTTAAGCTTAGGTTGTCACCTCTGGTATATATTGTAAGTATTCGTAAAAAATATATATTTGAAGAATTTTTTCTCAATAATGATTTCTATAGTGCAACTTTATTCTTTCTGTATTGTGATTTGTTATCTTCCTATTTCAGTTCAGGAGAAAATTTCTGCCATATGCAACTCAGAACCTAAAATGGAACTAAACTCTCTTTTTTTTTTAACAGAAAAAGGTTTTATTTTGACAATTCAGCATTACAGTTCATACAGTTTACAGAAACACAGTATCATAGAGAATCAGATAACAGGGTATCCTTAAGCATACGGGAGAAACCCGTCCATACACTAGTAAGGAGATACTAACTACAACCGGAGTTCAGAGCAACACAGTGAGAATTCCATAGCCCATTCCCTACCATAACATACAGTACAAATGCAGGATGTATAGAGAAGACCAGTGGGGGGGGGGGGGAGGAGAGGGAAAGAAGGGGAGTGAAGGGGAGAGAGGGCGGAGGGAGGGACCCAGGAAAGGTGTGGAGGATGGAAAGCACCCCCACAAGCGACCATAGCAGTCACCTATGTGGGCAAAGGGACAAAACATCACAAGCATCTATCCATGCAGACCTTATCATATTTACCCGGACACTGTCTACTCTAATAGGTCAGCCGGTATAGAGGCAACACCGAGGTCACTGACCGCCGCCAAGATTCATGCGTGGGGGGGTCCTCCGACCTCCACTTCAGCATAATCTCACGCCTAGCATAATATAATGTAAATGTCAGACATAGTTTACAGTATCTGTCACCCTCTACATCTTCCATATGACTCAATAGTAGTATTTTCGGGTCTGCTAGAAGATCAACCTTACATATGTCACTAAGGGTGGAGGCTACTGCCGCCCAGTAGGACTGGAGCCTAGGACAGGACCAGACCATATGCCAGAAAGTGCCAATCTCCTGTTTACATCTCGGACAGTTGGGGTCTCTCTGAGGGTAAATGCGTGCCAACCTCTGTGGGGTATAGTAGGCTCTATGTAAAAATTTGAGTTGGGCAAACCTGTCCCTAGCAGCAATTAAGGAGGGAATGTACCCGGAGAGGCACTCCTCCCAATCCTCCTCCCCCAGGGACGGAATATCCGCCCTCCACTTATCCCAGGACTTAGTGAGTTTAGTGTCATAGGCCACAGTAAGGTAAATGTAGAGAGAGGAGAGAGGTCGCCCCATCACGTCAGAGATCAGGAGGCGCTCTACAGGATCCGTTTTCAGTGTCAGGGGTTCCGGGATCTGAGCTCTGAAAGCATGTTTCAGCTGCCAGTACCTAAACTGAAAGGAGGCCGGCAGAGAGCAGCGGCTGCGCAGCTCCCTAAAGGTCATGATCCTACCATCAACGACAATATGTTTTACCGTGATAATCCCCCTTTCCGCCCACAGGGAGGGTTCAGGAATGCTATAGAAGTGGGCCAATAAAGGGTTGCCGCACAGGGGGGTATGCGGGGATATTTGATTTGGCTGTGTATAAATCGTTCTAGCCTCCCGCCACACCTTAACAGTGGTGCACATGAGCGAGGTCATTGAGGGATTAGCCCGGAGGCCACGGAAAGGTAAGTTGCTCAGTGCCGCGTAGGAGCCCAAAATGGCCGCTTCCAGCGTCACCACTGGGTTCTGTCTGGGCTGGGAGAACCACCACCTAACTGTTACCAAGATTGCAGCCCAGTAGTAAATACGAAAGTTTGGAAGAGCCAGACCCCCTCTCGACAAGGGGAGGTATAGGATCTGTCGTGCCACTCTGGGGGGTCTCCCAGCCCACACAAAGGACAGCATCTCACTCTCCAATCTCCAGAAAAAGGATCCAGGGAGACAAGAGGGAGTGTTCCGAAAAAAATATAGAAATTTTGGCAGGAAAATCATTTTTAGTAGGTTAACTCTCCCTACGGGCGTCAGGGGAAGGGAACGCCATGTGGCACATTTAGACTTTAGTTGTGACATAAGGGGTTGTATATTGGTACCTATGTAATCCTCCGTTTTGCCTGTGATTTTAATGCCCAGGTAGGTGAACTCAGTGACCCATTTGAGCGGGGTGTTCAATGAGGCTTTCAGGGAAGTGGGATGCAGCGGGAACAGGACCGACTTGTCCCAGTTAATGCGTATCCCGGAGTATCGTCCAAAGCTGTCAAACATCTCCAATGCCGTTTTCAGCGATGACGAGGCATCCTCCAAATAGAGTAGAGTGTCATCTGCATAGAGTGACAGCTTCTCTTCAATAGGTCCTACCTGGATCCCGCACACCCTCCCCTCCGCCCTCAGCTGTATCGCCAGCGGCTCAAGCGCAAGTGCAAAGAGGCCCGGAGAGAGAGGGCACCCCTGTCGTGTGCCCCGGGCCAGTGGGAAAGCCTCGGAAAGGCAACCATTAGTGCGTATCCTAGCCGAGGGGTTAGTGTAGAGCATGCAAACCCATCGCATAAAGCCCGGGCCAAATCCAAAGCTCGAAAGAATCTTCCACAGGTAGCCCCACTCAACGGAGTCGAAGGCCTTCTCCGCGTCGAGAGAGGCCACCACCCCCGCCAAGCCCGCGCCCGCTCTATCTATGTGGGTAAGGAGACGGCGGATATTTATGTCTGTACCCCTCCCCGGCATGAACCCCGTTTGGTCGGGGTGGATCAGGGCCGTGATGACTGTGTTCAACCTTGAGGCCAAAACTTTGGCCAGTATTTTTGCATCTACATTCAGGAGAGAGATGGGGCGATACGATGAGCAGAGCAAGGGGCTCTTCCCTGGCTTGGGAATCACCACAATGACCGCCTCCCACATAGTGTCTGGAAGCCCCCCCAATTCCACCGACGCAGCAAACAGGGTCTGCAATCTAGGGGCAAGGTCCGTAGCATAATGCTTATAAAATTCACCTGGAATGCCATCCGGCCCTGGAGTCTTGCCCGACTGCATGGACTTCAGTGCCTTCAGGATCTCCGTTTCCGTGATGGGGGCATCAAGTTTATCTCGGTATCCGGACGTAAGAATCGGTATATCAATATCTGCTAGGTAATGTGTCAGGTCATCTTCCCCATAATCCACCCTAGAACAGTAAAGGGCCCGGTAAAACTCTGCAAAGCAGAGGTTAATTTCCGCCGGAGAGTGTACTACCTCCCCGGTATGGTCCTTGATCTGTGAAATGCTCAGACCCCCGCCTGCTCCCTAGAGAGCCAGGCGAGAAGCCTTCCCGACCTCTCCCCCTGTTCAAATATTCTCTGGGATTGCGCCAACAGTTTCTTCTGAGTGAGAGAGGTACGAAGATGGAGAACCTCCTTCGTGAGGATTTGCAGCCGTGCATAGTGCTGGGGGTCTCTAGTTCTAACAAAAAGCGCCTCCCCCACCATCGCCTCCCCCTCAGCCCTAGTCAAGTCAGCCCTACGTTCTCTACGGACTCTGGCAATGATGGTCTGGTAGTGCCCCCTGGTCGCGGCCTTAAAAGCATCCCATGCCGTGGCAGATTCAGAGTTGGCTGCCCAATAGCCGGCCAGCTCCGTCCCAAACTGGCCATCCACCTCAGTATCCGAGATCCAGAATCTGGACAGTCTCCACAGGGTAAGCATCAGACCCAAGGAGAGATCCAAGGACAGGAGTAACGGAGCATGGTCCGAGATTCCCCTGGGCAGAATCCGTATATCCGTGACCCTCGACAAAACAGGAGCCCCCGCATATACCAGATCGATGCGGGAGAACGTCTTGTGGGACGCTGAGTGGCACGTATAGGCCCGGGTCCGAGGGTTCCTCCACCTCCACACATCCGTCAGCCCATACGTGTCCGCCCAGCCGGTCAGACCAGAGCAGGCCTGTCCCGCAGACGACATCCTGTCCAGTCCAGGGTCAGGGACCAGATTGAAATCACCCAATAGAACTGTGTTATCAGAGGCAAATTCAGCAATTTTACTCGTCACCTGATTTAACAGGGCCAGTGAGGCCGGGGGAGGCAGGTACAATCCCACAATGGTCCAAGTCAAGGAATGAATCTTAGCATGGACTATAACATACCTACCGTCGGGGTCCAGGACTAGATCCAGAAGCCTAAACGGAAGGGATTTAAGCACCAGAACACTGACACCCCTGGCAAAGCTAGAAAATGTGGAGTGATAATGGTGTCCCACCCAGGGTTTTTTAAGGGTAAGGGTCCTGCTCCCCATCAGGTGCGTTTCCTGTAGCACGCAAATGTGCGGGTTATGTGACTTAAGGAACTGAAACACAAGGGAACGTTTTGTGGGCGAGTTCAGCCCCCTAGTGTTCCATGATATAATATTAAGCATGGACATGGGCGGTGGATATACTATACAAATAAGGATAAGTGGCTATACCTGCTCTCGGATCTAGCCCCAGGACCCGGGACGGACACACCTGAGAACCGTGCGATGCTGAAACAGTAATTGTCTGAACATAAAAGTAAGGCAAAACAAAACAATGAACAAAAAGTAACTCCATAAACAAACTGAAACTAGCCCCTCCAGGGCCGAACATCCCCCCCCACCCCACCCATCCCCCCAAAACTGAGGAGGGTCTCCAACCCCAGTCCCAATTCGGCTCGCCGGCCGCCAAGGGAGGGCCTGCGCAAGCGGCGAAGTCGCCCCCCCAGAGACCAAGACATCTGGGGGGCGCGAGCGGGCTTATGAGAACAGCGCTCCGTGGCATCCACCATGTCAGTCAGTCAGCCAGGGGGGAAAGCCCGAAAAAGTGTTAAGCAGAAAAGAAAAAAGAAGGCCAACCCCCCCTGTTCAACAAGTATAATACGATCCAGGCCAGGCATGTGTAACTCAGTACATTTTGATCCACTATACCTCCTTTGGAGGAAAAGCACTTTGTCAACTCCTGACTCCGTCAGGGGCACATTCTTAAACAGCTGGCGGTTCCTAAAGGCACAACAGGTGCAACACAGGTCTCTCGTGTGACTCTTCCCCCGATCCCTGAAAAATCTCCAGCCCTCTCCCCCACACATTCAGCAAAGTGTCCCTGAGGAGCTGAGAGAGCAATTGTCACAGATGCAAGCGAGGGGGGGAGAGGAACCAGGTGGAAATGGTGACAGGAGCATTATGGGGGTGACATAGGGGGCAACCCAGGGCAGCTACCGGAGAGTCCCACCACACCCAGAGTCCACATCTAGGTGGGATGGCATGGCTCCGACAGGGACGGGAGGGGGGACCAGGGAGACACACGATCTGAATTAAAGAGGCACACTCACGCTTACAAGGGTCAGCGATCTCTCGGCAGGGACTCCAGCCACACCGAGGCCTCATGAGGAGAGTTGAAGAAGCGCGTAGATTCGCCATCTTGGACTCTGAGGCACGCTGGAAATAGGACACTATATCGGATGTTTCTAGCCCGCATGGCTGCCTTCACCTGGTCAAAGGATTTGCGCAGTTTCTGCGTTTCCACAGAATAATCAGGGATGATGAGCAGTTTGTTGTTCTGGTGTCGGAGATCACCCAGGAGTCTGGAGGCCCGAAGGATCTCATCTCTGTCACGGAAATTCAGGACCCGGAGGATGAGGGTCCGCGGTGGGCCCCTCACTGGAGCCGGCTTCGGAGGCACCCGGTGGGCCCTCTCCACGACATATTGGGGGGACAGACGAGCATCAGGCAGTAGCGTGCGCAGCAGGTCCTCCACAAAAGTTGTCGGGTGATTGCCCTCTACCCCCTCCGCTAGGCCTACGATACAGAGGTTGTTCCTTCTGTTTCTGTTCTCCGCGTCCTCCGCCCTATACTCTAGGGCCTTCACCTTAGATTGGAGGGTGCGGATGGCTGCAGAGTGCTCCAGGACATCATCTTCCGCTGCTCCGACTCTCTGCTCCGTCTCAGTCACGCGGGATCGCAGCTTGTCCATGTCCTGTCGCAATAGACCCACATCCAGCTGGACGGCTTCAATTTTCGCCGTCAAGGTTGATTGGCATGTCGCTATGGCTGACATTACCTCCGCCATCACCTCCACCAGCCACGGAGGACGGGAGTCCGGAGCCGCCATTGGGGCCGTTTGGGAGGCCTTGCTGGAGCCTCGAGTGGCACGAGTCTCCATGTGGGCGGGAGGGAGAGGCAGCAGTTCGTCCCCCAATGCCGGGAATTTAAACTTCTTCCCCTTGCCGGCAGACGCTCCAGACGTTCACCTCCTCATTCAGGAGAAGCGGGAGGGTGTAGTGAGAGGAGAAAGTGCCTGGATCCGGAGTTAAACAGACTTCCCGGTGGAGCTCGAGCAGAAAGCAGCCGCTCACTTCGCCATCCTGGACACGCCCCACCGAACTAAACTCTCTTAATCAACATTAAAGCGGTAGTAAAGGTTTAGAAAGGAAAAAAAATGCATTGCATGCTAGCACATTATGAAAAACTTACCTTGAATTGAAGCCCTCTAGCGGCTATCACTACTGCAGAGGCTTCCATATTCACCCGGCCTTCCTTCCAGGTTTGCGGGCTGTGACCACTTGAATGGATGAGCCGCAATGACGTCACTCCCGCACATGCGTGCGGAAATCACGCTCGTGGCACAGGGCTCTGCAGGAATGGCATGGGTATGCCGTTCCTTCAGTGTGCATGCACTGGTGAAACACGCTGCTGCCTAGAATATCTCCTAAACGGTGCACTTTTATGAGAAACAGTATTCATTTAACCTACAGATAAGCTTTATTATAAGCTTACCTGTAAGCAAAATTAAAGATACTGCCTTTACTACCACTTTAACTATTTTTAATCCTTATGTTTCTAGCATTAGAATTACATTTACTTGTTTTTTTTACATTTATTATGTAGCGCCCTGCTCCCAATGAGTGGGCGCTATGTGTTAAAATTATAGTTGTCTGAGCAATAGTTTGGCTCAGAAGGATTGTATTCAAATTATACCTCTGTTTCAGTTCAGCTGGTTGCATGATTTTCCCCCCTGACGGTGGGTGTCACTGTCACTACTGGTCAGGGTTGAAAAGGCAACAGGCTGGATGCATTGGGTATCTCTTTCCCAGAAACAGCCCAGGGCGCGTGGTCAGCCTGCTGTGCATTCTGGAAGGGGGTACTTAAGGAACAGACACCATTTTGGGTGGTTCGTTCGTGGGTGGTGGGCACCACCCGTATTCCAACCTGAGGGCTCTCCTGGCCTCAGGGATGTGCTGGCAGTTTCTGCCTCGTGGCCAGGTTGGCCTGAGGCTCCGTTACTGAGATGTAGGCCCAGGAATCGCTGGGGCCTACTGATCCAGGGAGGATCCTGTGTCACCTTGCCTGAGGGAAGGAACCGAGCAATTGAGGACTCAATTGGAGGATGTATCCGGATCAAAATCTACCTCACAGTGCTGCCGGAACGGCTGAAAGATCCTGGCACTGAGAGCTGTGTTCTTTTTCATCAGAAGGTAACCCAGTGAGTGGTTGCACAAGTCTGTGGCAGAGACTATTGAGCAAATTCTACTTTCACAAGTCTGTGGCAGAGACTAGTGGCAGAGACTACCTGTGATCGAGCTGCGCACCGGTTGCTAGGCCCGAGAGAGTGGGCCTATCCGGTGGTTGCTGAGTCCAGCGTGGAGACAGTTGTTCTTCTGGAACTAAGAAAATACCTGTGATCCACAAATAAAGTACCTGAGTCCTCCCCATCCCTTCACTCCCCTCTGTTAGAGACTTTAATCAATATAACCCCTTGAAAGAGACTTTGTGTTGGTGCGAATTTTCTTCTGGACAACTCTTCAAGGAGAACCCCTGAGACGAGCGTATGGAACAGTAAGGTAACGGCAGGCCCAGAATTAAACCAGCAGCTCCTGCGGGGTATCGCTACATGTGGGGGCTTGAGTCCGGGATTTGCCATTACCTCTCACAACTAAAATAGACTGTTCATTTGGGACCTATTCTACAGAGGGAGAAGGATTGTGCTAAAACGGGGAAGGAAATTGCGATCACTTTCTGACCGCGTGAGTCGTGGGCGGAGTCAAGAAAAAGAAAAGCCTGCGAGCTACGTGCCAAGAAGAGCAAGTGGGAGGAGTTCACGCTTGCTTGCTGCGTGAGACGCCACATGTGTGTCCAGCACTCAGAGAAACGGAGCACCGCCATGTCTTCAGTGCTATCGTTGTAATCTGTTTTTGGGCCCAGGATGCTTCCTGTGGGTACTGCTACAAGTGCCATGCTGCCGGGGACCGTGCTGACTGACACTGGCATCCGATTGAAGCCACATGGGCGGTTCCTGCTCTACACGATCGGTGATGTGGAGGCCCTGGGTATGCTGTGTAACAGGTGTAATGGACTGGCTATGCAACCCCGTCCTTTTGTTCGATGCCTACGTTGCAGAGAGTACCTGTTTTCTGTGGAGCAACCCACCATGCCACCTTGCGCTTACAGTGTGGACTGGGTCACGGGCAACGTGATAGAAGAAGCTGCTGCCTTCAACCAAATTGTCCGCCCCATGCCCGCCGCATCTGCTGCTGCGAGTAATCCTGAAAGATACAATACTGTTACCACTGTGAGTGGGTTATCAGCGGTTGCAACTACCACTGGCACTTCAACTGTATCAACCTTCGCTGCACCTATCTTCGCTGCACCTGTTCAGAAGAAGGTGGGATAAGTGAAGGCCTCCCACGGCCGCGGTAGAAGCCTACCCCAGATACAGCCGGAACCGGACCCCGAGAGAGGTGATGTCCCCGGCAAGTCTGCGTCAGGAACCGGTAAGATATCTGGGGAAAGAGTATTTTGAAACTGTGCGCACCTTTTGGCCGGCAGAGTGGGGAGACTCTGAATTAGACTCTCTGTCGGATACTGGAGATGATGATCTGTTTGAGATCATGTCTCAAGAATTGTTGTGGAGCAACAGGGAGAATGTTGCCTCAGTACATAGTTTTTCGGAGCTGACAGCCATGGATCCCGGGGAGACAACACCCAGAGTGGAAGCCCCGATTGTTGCTAGTGCAGTCCTGCCCAAAGTTACCAATTCATATGGTTCAGGAAAACTGTCTGTGAATCGCATGGTACACAAGTCCCCAGCTTCTTGTATACCTCCCGGATATGGAAGTACCAGATCTTTGCCGAGGCTTGCCCGATCCCAGAGATTGCTAAACAAATGGGTAGCCAGGGAGTATGGATTAGAATTTCCCTATGTTCCCAGGGAAACCATGCAGGAGATTGAGGCCAATAGAGAAGAATGGTACAGTGAAGCTGTGTGGGACTACCTTGAAGTACCTAAACCGTTCCGGAAATTAGGCCATTCTTTTACCATGGATGAACGCTACAAAGGGTGCTTGTTGCATTGGAGCTATGGTCGGTGCATCTGTGCGGACAAGGTGGTCATCTGACGGTCTGGGAGGGAGGACTACGTCTATTTCAATGCCACCTTGGACGGACAGGGGAAATCACTAACCCTGCCGGAACCCTTGCTTTTACTGGTGATCATCAATAGTGACTGTTCCAGTTTTTGTCACTTTGCCAAAGAGGAAGATTTCCTTTTCTTTTCTTCTTTGAAGGACTTGGGGTAAATAGCTAGTTAGTGCTAGGGCAGTAGAAACTTTGAGTCAAGATTTCTCCACCCGGTCCAGTACTTGTTAAAAAAAAAAAGGCACTTTGTTATGTTGCTCTTCGACCACTAGGTGGCAGAGATTTGCTCAGCAGAAATTGGACTCTTCTGCACTTAGCTACCCACACAAAGAAATATGTGTGTATATATATATATATACTGTGAGGGGGTTAACTCGGTAGCGGGTGTGTGTGACCCCCTGGTTGGGCTCCCCACACAAAAACAGGGCCAGCAGACGGAGGTTGTGGTTTTACAAAATCAAAAGGTGCGGTTTATTTCTCTATGTACAGTGACAAAAACACAGCAAAGCCAAAAAGAAACATAAACAAAATAAATCCTGGTCAGTTTGACCTCTGACTAAACATGCAGGTTTCCTAAACTAACAACTGGGATCAGCCTGGTGCTGTCCTAGTCCCTAAGTCCCTGGTTTAGTAAAAGTCCAAACAAATAGCCACACAGGCTTTGCCTCACCGCACAGGGGTTCACTCTCCCTAGACAGTCCACACAGGTCTGGTTCCAGGCATGAGCTAACACCTAATGAATCTGGGAGTTTTTATAAAGGCCTTAAATGAGCTGACAAGCTTCAGCTGGTCTCATCAACTCCCTGCCTGCACGACGCCCAGCCCTCTCTCTAGAGGTATGAGTCATCCATGAGCCCACTAGCCTCAGCTGGGCTTCATCAACTCCCTAGTTGTATAAGTCGGCATAAAGCCTGAATCTGGGAGAAATATATCTACCCCCCTGGATGCAACCAGGTGACTTTACCTTCCTCCTGTCACATACCCCCCCCTCTTGTTTTAACCTTGGGGTTGGAACACCAGCAATCAGGCATTCATGTACTCGAGACAAAGCATCCACATTCCCCATTTGAACGCCAGGGCGATGCTTTACTGTGAAGTTGAATTCCTGTAGGGCCAGGAACCACCTATTCACTCTTCTATTTGTCTCCTTGTTTTGAGCCATCCACTTTAACGGAGCGTGATCCGTAACCATGTCAAAGTGCCTACCTAGCAGGTAGTACCGAAGGGAATCTAGAGCCCACTTCACCGCTAAACACTCCTTTTCAACCGTGGCGTAATTTACCTCATGGGACTTCAACTTCCTGCTGAGGTAAATGACTGGGTGCTCTTCCCCGTTCCAGACCTGGGACAATACTGCTCCTAACCCCACATCTGACGCATCACTTTGTACGACAAAGTCTTTAGAGAAGTCGGGTGAGTACAACACTGGCTGGCTACATAAGGCTTGTTTCAAGAATTGGAATGCTGCCTCAGCCTCGGGGGTCCATTTAATCATGACCGACCCTTTCCCTTTCGTCAGGTTGGTTAGGGGCACAGCCTTAGAAGCAAAGTGGGGAATGAAGCGCCGATAATAACCCGCGATTCCCAGAAAGGCCCGTACCTGCTTCTTGCTGTTGGGACGTGGCCAACTCTGGATGGCCTCGACTTTGTTGAGTTGGGGTTTTATCACTCCCCTGCCAATGGTGTACCCAAGATATTTGGCCTCCTCCTGCCCAATGGTACACTTCTTGGGGTTAGCCGTAAACCCCGCTTCCCGGATAGAGTCTAGGACTGCTTGCACTTTTGGCAGATGTGAGGCCCAATCTGTGCTATGGACAATTACGTCATCCAGGTAAGCCGCAGCATACTTCCGATGGGGCCTCAGTATCTGGTCCATTTTCCGCTGGAATGTGGCCGGCGCATTCTGTAACCCGAACGGCATTCTCTTATATTGGAACGCCCCGTCTGGGGTTACAAATGCGGTTTTCTCTTTGGCCGACTTGGCCAGGGGAATTTGCCAATACCCTTTTGTGAGGTCAAGAGTCGTCATGTATCGGGCTGTTCCCAGCCGGTCGATCAACTCATCTATACGTGGCATGGGGTAGGTGTCAAATTTTGTAACTTTGTTCAACTGACGAAAATCGTTACAAAATCGCCAGCTCCCATCCGGTTTAGGCACCAACACAATGGGACTAGACCAATCACTTTGGGACTCCTCTATCACCCCTAAGTTCAGCATTTTCTGTACTTCCTCCCGTATTGCCTCCCGTCGGGCCTCTGGGATCCGATAGGGTTTTAACTTCACCCTTTCACCGGGCGGGGTAATAATATCATGCTCTACCCCAGATGTTTGTCCCGGCAGCTCAGAGAACACCTCCTTGTTGCGAAGCACAAACTCCTTAACCTCCTGTTGTTGGGGTTGTGACAAGGTGGCTGCTATTCCAACCTCCGGAATCACGCAACCAGTTTGAGCTGGTGACCAAGTTTCTGCGACTAGGGACTCTCTATCCCTCCAGGCTTTCAACAGATTAACGTGATAGATCTGTTCGGGCTTTCGCCTTCCTGGTTGTCTGACCTTGTAATTCACTTCGCTCACTTTTTCCATTATCTCGTAGGGGCCTTGCCATTTGGCAAGGAATTTACTTTCAACCGTAGGGACAAGTACCAATATCCTATCCCCCGGGGAAAAGGTACGGGTCTTTGCTCCACGGTTGTACACTCTCTGCTGTGCCAACTGCGCTTGGGCCAAATGTTCCTTCACGATGGGCATTACCTGTGCAATTCGATCTTGCATCAGGGCGACATGCTCAATCACACTCCTGTGGGGAGAACTCTCACTTTCCCAAGTTTCCTTGGCAATATCCAACAGCCCTCTTGGGTGTCTCCCATACAGTAACTCAAAGGGGGAGAATCCCGTAGAGGATTGGGGCACCTCCCTAATAGCAAACATCAAATAAGGAAGTAGACAGTCCCAATCCTTTCCATCTCTATCCACCACTTTCTTCAACATTTGTTTTAGGGTTTTGTTGAATCTTTCAACCAGCCCATCGGTTTGGGGGTGATGCACAGATGTACGCAATTGCGTCACTTTGAACAATTTACACAGCTCTTTCATAACCCGGGACATAAAGGGTGTACCTTGGTCCGTAAGCAGTTCTTTACAAATACCCACCCGGCTAAAAACAAGAGATAGCTCTTTGGCTATGGTTTTGGCCGAGGTATTTCTGAGAGGGATCACTTCTGGATAACGGGTGGCATAGTCCATTATAACCAATATGTACTGGTGCCCCCTAGCGGACTTGATTATAGGACCTACCAAATCCATTGCGATTCTCTCAAACGGGACCTCAATGATGGGTAGAGGGACCAGCGGGCTACGGAAATGTGGCATCGGGGCCGACCTCTGACACACAGGGCAGGAGGAACAATAATTTTCTATGTCCTTCATCACCCCAGGCCAATAGAATCTCTGTAATACCCTCTCTCGGGTTTTCTCTGTTTTAACTAATTCAGCCTTTATCAGGGTCACAAGGCTACCTGAATCCAGTAATACCACAACATTTCTACCATTAATACACATTTTGCATAAATGTTTCTCAGTTCCTCGAATGGCAGTGCATGCGACTGTCGCACACAGCGACTGACGTCTGCCCGTCAGAAAGTCACACTGCATGGGTTCCTCCACAACCGGGCAATTGGCTGCAATATGTCCCGCTTGCCGGCAGCGGTAGCAAACGATCCTTCTTGCGGCCTCTTGAGCCGCTGATTTCCCAGGCTGTTCTCGCCAAACTTGGGGTAGAGCTCCCACCCTCTCACTCTCTCCACCCTCACCCCTTGGAATCCTCTTATCCGCCCCTGGGGATGGTCTGGTCTTAGGGTGGAAAGTCCGAGTGTCTCTGGAAGAGGCCGTCAGGTTCTCTGTAGCCAAGTATTTCTCTACACGATCCACAAGACCACCGGCCGTCTCTGGGTCTCCATGGCTTACCCACTTTTGGATGGCAGTAGGAAGAGCTCTCAAAAACCGATCCATTACAACACGTTCCACAATCTCTGGTGCGGACAAAGTCTCTGGCTGTAGCCACTTCCTGCTCAGGTGAATGAGATCATACATTTGAGACCTGGGGGGTTTTCCAAGCTGGAAAGTCCAGTTATGCACACGCTGAGCCCGGACAGCCAGGGTGACACCCAGCCTTGCCAATATTTCAGCTTTTAGCATCACATAGTCTTTTGCTTGGTCAGGCTCTAGGTCATAGTAAGCCTTCTGCGATTCACCAGTTAACAGAGGAGCCACCAGTCCAGCCCACTGCTCCTCAGGCCACTTTTCTCTTTCAGCAGTCCTTTCAAATGTGGTCAAAAATACCTCTGGATCATCCTCTCCAGTCATTTTTGTCAATAAACGACTCACCCCAAAGGACGCGGTATTAGTGGGACGGCTTTCCTCACTGGTCTGCGGACGTTGCTGCATTACTGCTTCCATTTGTTGTAGTCTCTGCTCTTGCTTCTGTAACAGGTCTATGAAGCGGGCCTCAGATTGCTGCTGGGCTTGTTGATGAGCTTGCTGCTGGGCTGCAAGGCTCCTTTGCAAACCTGCATTTGTCTGCTGTTGATTGGCATTTGCTAGAGCCAGCTGTTTCAGTATCTCCTCCATGCTGGCTTAAAAAAAACTGCCCGCATTCTCCACCAACTGTGAGGGGGTTAACTCGGTAGCGGGTGTGTGTGACCCCCTGGTTGGGCTCCCCACACAAAAACAGGGCCAGCAGACGGAGGTTGTGGTTTTACAAAATCAAAAGGTGCGGTTTATTTCTCTATGTACAGTGACAAAAACACAGCAAAGCCAAAAAGAAACATAAACAAAATAAATCCTGGTCAGTTTGACCTCTGACTAAACATGCAGGTTTCCTAAACTAACAACTGGGATCAGCCTGGTGCTGTCCTAGTCCCTAAGTCCCTGGTTTAGTAAAAGTCCAAACAAATAGCCACACAGGCTTTGCCTCACCGCACAGGGGTTCACTCTCCCTAGACAGTCCACACAGGTCTGGTTCCAGGCATGAGCTAACACCTAATGAATCTGGGAGTTTTTATAAAGGCCTTAAATGAGCTGACAAGCTTCAGCTGGTCTCATCAACTCCCTGCCTGCACGACGCCCAGCCCTCTCTCTAGAGGTATGAGTCATCCATGAGCCCACTAGCCTCAGCTGGGCTTCATCAACTCCCTAGTTGTATAAGTCGGCATAAAGCCTGAATCTGGGAGAAATATATCTACCCCCCTGGATGCAACCAGGTGACTTTACCTTCCTCCTGTCACAATATATATATATATATATATATATATATATGTAGCGATACCTTCAACTAAGAAGGCCGCAGATTTGGTTTGGGCCCTGAAGACAGCTCCGCCAACCCCCGGCAATGTACTCGACCCCCTACTGGCACAGTTAGTTATGGCAGCAATATATTTCTTATACTGTATGAGTAAACTCAGACATCAAGGCAATAATGAAAGGGGTATCAAATTTACTTTAAGCTTATGGTAAAGAAAGGTTAACAGTAGTAACAGTTTACAGGTAATAAGTTGCAGAGCCCTGCAGCAATAAACACACTATGCATTAAATGAACAGTAAAGGTGCGCCGCGTGGGCGACCGTTAACTGGGCGCCCTGTGGCGCAGTAACTAAATGAACCAACTAGCTGGCCAGGCCTGGCTCAGATATCTAAAACTCAGTCTATAGGGGATGATGGTTTCTTCACCGGCAATTCTTTAAAGGTGGTGCACATGACAGAATAACATTTGTAATCCAGTGGGAAGATTGTGATGAAATAAAACACTTTACTGAAGAACCTCTGAGTTCAGCTCTAAAATGGATCTCCAGTGAGAGTATCAGATATAAACTTGTGGGCCACAGCAGTCTATAGGCACATCAGCAACAACAGTATATGGTCTGAGCATACGCTCACTCACCCCTCCGGACGCGATCCCAGTCCGGGAACTTCCACCGACTGTGTCCTCACACACACAGTGTCTCCAGCGATCGGGTCCCCGATCCAACCAAGGCTGTAGACAAGCGAAGTCAGATGCCACCCAGGCTCGCAGTGGGGTGGAAGGCTCTTTGGTGCTGCGCAAGGCCTCAGGCTTCAGGCCTTGCACTCCGGCACATCCGCACAGGAGTATCAGTCACTGAAGTCTCGTGTCCCAAAGAGGCCGAGCCCAGCCTCGCCTCCTCCTTTTATAACCCCTCCCATGAGTCTCTGGGGTGGAAAACATTGCCGAAAAGGATTCTGGGCAAGGTAGTCCTGGGAGTCTTAAAGGGGACCCCGCTACACACTCCCCCCACTTAAATTCTTTGGTCCCCAAAGAAACTTTAACATACACTGCGTACAACCCCAGACAACATTGCATAAGTGTCATGGATATGCATTAATGTCTGTCTGCCATCTTACCTTTCCTCCTCATGTGTTCATCTTAGAGACCAGAACCCTTTCACCTGGCTTCCTTTATAATCTCCTCCCAGCCAGACTCCACCCCAGGCCCTATCACAGAACACTATATTAACCTGTGCACTGCAAGCCTTCTTTGCTGATCAACGTGTTTGTTAGCATTGTGTGTTTGGGTTCCTGCCTGCCGTGTGCTACGTCTGTCTCTCTGTTACGTTATTGGCTTGTCCCCGTCTATCCCTGTCTGCTCGTGACCCTTGACCTTCAGCTTGTCCTTCGTTATCCTTGTCTGCTTGTGGCCCTTGACCTTCGGCTTGTTATTCGTTATTCTTGTATCTTGTGCTGCTGCTTCCCCTCTATTCCCCTTATCCTACGGGGCGTGAGCTAGGAGACTCTAGGGGCCGCGACCTGGACCTAGCCTGCAGCGTAACATCCTCACCACTAGAGGCTCTGGAGAAGACCTGCTGGGTCTTAGACTCCGCGCCCTGGGGAATCTTGGCTCTAGCTTCCTGTAGGATCCCGGTTGTGCTCCTCTGGTCCCGCTTTCCACAACCACCCAGTTTCCTATCCGCAGCAGTCAGCCATAGGGTTCACTATCTTGCGGTGCACTCCTGTCCACCTACGGTGTGCACCTGTCATCTGGCCACAGGTGACCTGACAGTTTGATCAGCCATGGACCCGGCTGACAGGCCACTCCCCTCGGATGATCCATTACAGGGCATAGTCCATAGACTTGAGACCCAGGAATCAGATCAGACTCAGGTGATGCGATTCCTCCAGGATCTGGCTTCTTGCTTCGAGCAGCTTCAGACCTCCTTGGGAACCCCAAATCTGCAACCTCAAGTACAACCAGCGGCTGCGCCTTTCGCATCAGTCGCAGCCACACACTCACTAGAACTGCCAGCTCCGTTCCGTTTCTCTGGGGACTCCAAGGCCTGCAGGGGGTTTCTCAGCCAATGTACGATTCATTTTGAGCTTCAGCCTCAAAACTTCCTGTCTGATCAGGCTAAGGTAGCCTATATCATCTCCCTCCTCTCCGGTGAAGCTTTAGCCTGGGCTGCCCCCCTGTGGGAAAGGAATGATTCGGTGGTTTCCATCCTGTCCGACTTCTTGAAACTCTTTCGGAACATCTTCGAGGAGCCGGCTCGGGCTTCTTCAGCGGCTAGTGCTGTCTTACATCTTCGCCAAGAAGCTAGTTCAGTGGGACAATACGCTCTTCAGTTCCGTATCCACACAGCTGAATTAAGCTGGAATAATGAGGCCCTGGTCGCTACCTTTTTACATGGCCTCTCTGACCGAGTGAAAGACGAATTAGTGGAAAGAGCCATTCCCGTCGGTCTGGACGATGTAATTTCTTTGTGCAACCAGATCGACATTCGTTTTCAGGAGAGGTCGCTAGAAAAAAGACGCCAGCACTCTCTGGGTCCTAGCCAGTCTGAGCTCCCTCCCTTTGTCCCGTGGAGCATCTTCTGCCTGCTGAGGGACCTATGCAGCTGGGCCGGACCAGACTAACCCCCGAAGAACGTGCTAGGCGCAGAACTTTGGGCTTGTGCCTCTATTGTGGGGGCAAGGGTCATTTTCGTGACTTTTGCTCGCTTCTGTCCGGGAAACGCTCGGGCCTAATTCATTTGGAAGTTGGAGTATTGGACCCTGAAACATCACCTTCTCGCCTTCTCCTGCCGGTGTTCCTTCATGTAGGCACTTCTCCTCAATCAACCCTTGCATATCTGGATTCAGGGGCAGCCGGCAATTTTATGGATTGGGGAACTGCTTCTTCTATGAAGCTTACCCTTTCACCTCTCGCTACCCCATTGGTAGTCTCGGCAATTGATGGTACTGTTCTCCTAGGGGGCCCTATTTGCTTCCAGACGCTACCCATTAGGATGCCGGTAGGGATTCTCCACCAGGAGTGGATATCCTTTTTCATTCTACCCAAGGCCTCTACCCCCATTGTATTGGGCCTTCCTTGGCTGCAGCTCCACTCTCCACATGTGGACTGGGCCTCTGAGCAGGTCCTGGCTTGGGGTCCCTCATGTTTCTCGTCATGTCTTCTCAAGGTGGCCCCCAAAGAGAGACTTCCGGTTGCTACCACTTCTGTTTCTTCTGATCTTCCCGCTGCATACAGCGATTACCGGGATGTGTTCTGTAAGAAATCAGCTGAGGTGCTTCCTCCCCACAGGTCTTTTGACTGTGCCATTGATCTTGTCCCCGGAGCAA
This sequence comes from Rana muscosa, assembly GCA_029206835.1. Taxonomy (NCBI): domain Eukaryota; kingdom Metazoa; phylum Chordata; class Amphibia; order Anura; family Ranidae; genus Rana; species Rana muscosa. Next base: position 406,059,548 of record CM055122.1, read on the forward strand.
CTCTGCCCAGGGGTCGTACCTGCCCTCTGTCCATCCCAGAGACCCAGGCCATGTCTGAGTGTGTTGCAGAGAATCTGGAGAGAGGTTTCATCCGGAAAACCGCATCACCTGCAGGGGCAGGGTTCTTTTTCGTTGCCAAAAAGGATGGTACCCTAAGACCCTGTATCGACTATCGAGGTTTAAACGCGGTTACTATTAAAAATCGATACCCCTTACCCTTAATATCTGAACTGATCGATAGGTTGAAGGATGCCTCCATTTTCACCAAGTTGGGTCTCAGAGGCACGTACAATCTCATTCGAATACGGGAGGGTGACGAATGGAAGACTGCATTCAACACTAGAGACGGGCATTACGAATACCTGGTGATGCCTTTTGGTTTGTGTAATGCCCCAGCTGTGTTTCAAAACTTTGTCAATTAAATCTTCAGAGATCTGCTGTACCAGTTTGTTGTCATCTATCTGGATGACATTCTGATCTTTTCTGAAAATCTGCTCGTCCACAGAAACCATGTCCGCACTGTACTTCAGCGTCTTAGAGAGAACAATCTCTATGCCAAGCTGGAGAAATGTTCCTTTTAATGTTCTGAGGTCCTGTTTTTGGGGTGCTTTGTCTCATGTTCGGGTCTTCGTATGGATCCTGCGAAGGTCTTGGCTATTACCAACTGGCCTCTTCCTGCTAGCCTCAAGGCCACACAGCGCTTTCTTGGCTTCACAAATTATTATAGGCAGTTCATAAGGAATTACTCTTCCATTGCCGCGCCTATTATCGCTTTAACCAAGAAGGGTGCGAATGCCAAAGACTGGCCTCCCGAAGCTGTCTCTGCATTTCACGACCTGAAACAGGCCTTTGTTTCTGGACCTCTCTTGAGGAGACCAAATCCTGGGGATGCATTTTTTATTGAAGTGGACGCTTCCTCAATGGGGGTGGGAGCTGTGCAATGGGGGTGGGAGCTGTGCTTCTTCAATTCTTTGAGAAGAGACGTCAACCATGTGCGTTCTTCTCCAAAAAAAATTCTCAGGCAGAGAGGAATTATGCCATCGGTGATCGGGAACTTCTCGCGATTAAATTGGCGTTAGAGGAGTGGCGTCATCTCTTGGAGGGTTCCCCTCACTCCATAACGATCTTTACTGACCACAAGAATTTACAGTATCTACAGAATGCTAAACATCTGAATCCTAGACAGGCCATGTGGAGTCTCTTCTTTGCCCGTTTTAATTTCACGATTACTTACAAACCTGGTTCCTGCAACGGTCGGGCTGATGCGCTCTCTAGGTCATTTGACACTTTTGACGAGGAGTCCGCCCCTGAACCTGAGCCGATCATTCCAACCTCGTGCATTGCTGCCCACTCTACCACCCTGAAGTCAAAGATTCCGCCTGGTAAGACCTTTGTCCCCACTGAGCTAAGAGCTAAGATCCTTCGTTGGGGACATGATTCCAAGGTGGCAGGTCATTCTGGAGTCCTCCGATCCTTCTTACTCATTAGTCGTCACTACTGGTGGCCTAATCTCAGATGTCAAAGACTACGTTAAGGCTTGTCATGTCTGTGCTCAGTCTAAATCCTCCACACAAGCTCCTGCTGGTCTCCTCATGCCCTTGCCCATCCCTAAGGAGCCCTGGGCTCATATTGCCATGGATTTTATCACCGACCTCCCACTGTCTAAGAATAATACAGTCATTTGGGTGGTAATCGATCGGTTCTCCAAGATGCCTCATTTTGTTCCTCTTCCTGGTCTTCCTTCTGCTCCTGCCTTGGTTCCCATTTTTATTCGAGAAATTTTCCGCCTCCATGGGGTTCCTTCTCATATTGTTTCCGACAGAGGAGTCCAATTTACGTCTCGTTTTTGGAGAGCCTTTTGCAAATCCCTCAATATTGTCTTGGATTTTTCCTCTTCCTACCACCCTCAATCCAATGGACAGACTGAGAGGGTTAATCAGGAGTTAGAGGTCTTTCTTCGCACCTTTGTGACTTCTCATCATGACGATTAGTCCTCTCTACTTCCGTGGGCAGAATTCTCCCATAACAATCATGTGAATACCAGCTCGCAGAAGACACCCTTCTTCACTGTTTATGGAAAACACCCTCAACTTCCTCTTCCCATGACCTGTTCTCCAGATATTCCAGCTTTGGCTTCGGTTCAGGAGTCTCTGAATTCTGTTTGGGGTGACGTTCATGATTCCCTCCGGGCAGCTGCTGAAAAATTCAAAGGCTTTGCTGACCGCCGCAGGCGTAAACCGCCTTCTCTTCAGCCAGGGGACAAAGTCTGGCTCTCCACCAGGAACATCAAGCTCCGAGTTCCTTCTCTGAAGTTTGCTCCACGATTCATTGGTCCATACACTGTAACTGCTAAACTGAATCCAGTTTGTTTCAAACTCCAGATTCCTAAGAGCCTTAAAATCACTAACTCCTTCCATGTTGCCCTTCTGAAGCCTTTAGTCCTCAATAAATTCTCTCGTCCTCTCCCTACCGTGGCGCCTGTCTCTGAGGATAATCAGGAGTACGAGGTCAGTCAAATTCTGGACTCCCGACTTTGTAAAGGCGTTCTTCAGTACCTCGTTCATTGGAAGGGGTTTGGTCCTGAGGAGAGGTCTTGGATCACTGCATCTGAGGTCTTTGCACCTCGTCTGTTAAAGGAGTTTCATCTGAAGTTTCCCTCCAAACCTGGGCCCAGGCGGGGAAGGGGGAGGCCTCGTAAGAGGGAGGGTACTGTCATGGATATGCATTAATGTCTGTCTGCCATCTTACCTTTCCTCCTCATGTGTTCATCTTAGAGACCAGAACCCTTTCACCTGGCTTCCTTTATAATCTCCTCCCAGCCAGACTCCACCCCAGGCCCTATCACAGAACACTATATTAACCTGTGCACTGCAAGCCTGCTTTGCTGATCAACGTGTTTGTTAGCATTGTGTGTTTGGGTTCCTGCCTGTCGTGTGCTATGTCTGTCTCTGTTACGTTATTGGCTTGTCCCCGACTATCCCTGTCTGCTCGTGACCCTTGACCTTCGGCTTGTCCTTCGTTATCCTTGTCTGCTTGTGGCCCTTGACCTTCGGCTTGTTATTCGTTATTCTTGTATCTTGTGCTGCTGCTTCCCCTCTATTTCCCTTATCCTATGGGGCGTGAGCTAGGAGACTCTAGGGGCCGCGACTTGGACCTAGCCTGCAGCGTAACATCCTCACCACTAGAGGCTCTGGAGAACACCTGCTGGGTCTTAGACTCCGCGCCCTGGGGAATCTTGGCTCTAGCTTCCTGTAGGATCCCGGTTGTGCTCCTCTGGTCCCGCTTTCCACAACCACCCAGTTTCCTATCCGCAGCAGTCAGCCATAGGGTTCACTATCTTGCGGTGCACTCCTGTCCACCTACGTGTGCACCTGTCATCTGGCCACAGGTGACCTGACAATAAGAGGTTGGCATAGGGAATTCCCACCAAAACCAAGGGGTTGGATTCCCTATCCCACAGGTCACACTATCCTGAGTGGCCTGCCTAACTGTGCCAGAGAGTGAGTGGGGGTTGCCCTCTACCAAATGTACAGCGGTGGGGTCCGGATTCTCTACACTCCTCCTAGCAGTGATCACAGAATCTTCTGAGCTCTTCCCCATTTGTGGGTAGGTCAAATTTCTGGGAGGCCTTATGACTCTGCGAGCCCTTTGTTCCCTTGGGGTTTCTGGCTCTGGCGCCACAGGCTCTTCTTCTGTAACAGGCTCAGGCAACACGGCAGGCTCTGTAACATCTGCTTCAGGAGTCGAGGGATACATAGAGTCTCTAGGGTCCTGTTCAGGGTAAACATCACAGGCATCTTCCCAGTAATCCAATGAAGGACTAGATGGGATGAATTCAGCGGCTTCTGCATTCAGTTGTGTATCTATAGTGTCTTCAGTAGTTGGAAGATCTATAGCAGAAGTCCCTTGAGTTGGGGAAGGCCACAGCCAGTCAAGCTCTCTCTCTTCATCTCCACTGAGTTCAGAAGTTTCTGTATCTTCAGTCCGAGAGGCCTGGGACCGAGTGTTTGGCCTGGGGGTATCCAGAATAGAAACTGGTTCAGGGGAGTCTCTCACTGGAGGTATCCTGACTGCTTCAGCAAGTGGGAGCAGGTGGTTTCGATGCCACGTCTTCAGTGGGCCTAGCTTTCCTTCTGGCTTCAACTTGTAGACAGGTAGGTACGGCAACTTCCTACAGATGACATAGGGTTCAGATCTCCATCTGTCTGCAAGTTTGTGTTTTCCAGGGACCCCCAGATTGCGTAGCAGTACTCGGTCCCTGGGCTGCAGGTCTTGTATTCGGACCTTCAAGTCAAAGTTTATTTTGTTTCGAGCTCTCCTTTGATCTGAGGCCGCTTGAGCTTGTTCATAGGCTACTTTCAGGCTGTGTCTGAGCCTGTCCACATATCCTTTGTGGGATGTGGCTGAGGAATGGTCTAAAGAGGTGCCAAAGGCCAAGTCTACAGGTAATCTCGCTTCTCTCCCAAACATGAGTCGATATGGGGAGTAGCCTGTAGCATCACTGGTGGTGCAGTTGTAAGCATGTACTATAGCTGCTATGTGTTTGCTCCAATGTTGTTTCTTCTCACTTTCCAGAGTCCCCAACATGTTGAGCAAGGTTCGGTTAAACCTCTCCGGCTGAGCATCTCCCTGTGGGTGGTAAGGTGTAGTTCGAGTCTTCTTGATTCCCAACGAATCCAGGAGTTTCCGGATCAGTCGACTCTCAAAGTCCCTTCCTTGATCTGAATAAAGTCGCTGGGGCAGCCCATAATGGACAAAATACTTCTCCATAAGTACCTTGGCTACTGTGGAAGCCTTCTGATCTTTGGTTGGGAAAGCTTGGGCATACCGGGTGAAATGATCGGTTATCACCAGAACATTTCCTAGTCCACTCAGATCGGGTTCGAGGCAGAGGAAATCAATGCATACCAGATCCATTGGGCCTTGACTCTGTAGATGGCCCATTGGGGCAGCTTGATGGGGTAAAGTCTTCCTCTGGATGCAGCGTGCACACGAATGGCAGTACTCTTCTACTTCTGCCCTCATGCAGGGCCAATAGAACCGACTTCTGACAAGTTGAAAGGTCCTTTCCACCCCTAAGTGGCCATGATTGTCATGTAGGGCAATCAGAACAGTCTCTCTGTGTTTTTCCGGAAGAAACAATTGCCATTTATCTTCCAGGTCATCAGAGGGGCCCCTTCGGTAGACCACTCCCTGATGCACCTGTAACCTGTCCCACTCTTTCCTCAACAGGCGAGCTTCCTTTGAGCAGTGACTCAGAAGTCTGTTTGGATCCTAATTCTCCAGGGCTTCCAGAACTAATTTCCCCATGGGGTCTTCTAATTGGTCACATCTTAACTCCTTCTTGGACAGCTTTGGCAGATGGTCTTCCTCCAGTTGAGTTGCTCCACAGTATTGTTTAGGGACTCCTACCATGGTAACTCCTATCTCTTCCGCCCTTGAGCCCCCTCTGGCTTGCAATTCAGCCCCCTGACATAGGGCCCGCACCCTGTCTGGTGCCACTTGAGTCCAGTCTTCCATGTCATGGGTGGGACCATGGGATCTTCTGGACAAAGCGTCTGCATCTCGATTCCCAATCCCTGGCCTGTACTTTAGGCTGAAATTGAATCCAGACAATGCGGCCAGCCACCTGTGTCCAGTGGCGTCCAGCTTTGCTGTAGTGAATAAGTAGGTCAGGGGGTTGTTGTCGTCTTCACAGTGAACTCCGCCCCATACAGGTAGTCTTTGAGCTTGTCTACTACCGCCCACTTAAGGGCCAGGAACTCCAGCTTGTGAGTGGGGTAGTTTTTCTCAGAGGGGGTCAGGCTCTTGCTCACGTAGGCAACAGGCCGTTGTTGCCCTTCGTGTTCTTGATAAAGTACTCCTCCCAGACCGTCATGACTAGCATCTACGTGAAGTTCATAGGGTTTGGTTGGGTCTGCGTAGGCCAAGACTGGAGCAGTGGTCAGGCTCTTCTTCAACGCCTGGAAGGCCTCTTCACACTTCTGATTCCACTGATCTCTGATGGACTCTCCCGGCTTCCTGGGCCCTGAGTCATCCTCTTCTCCCTCAGTCTTGAGCAGTTCATTCAATGGTCTAGCAATTCGAGCGAATCCCTCCACAAACCTCCTGTAATAGGAGCAGAACCCTAAGAAGGATCTGAGTTCTGTTACTGTGGTGGGTCGTGGCCAGGAGGTAACTGCCTCCAATTTCTCAGGGTCTGTGGCCACCCCTTCTTCAGACACTATGTGCCCCAGGTAGTTCACAGAAGACTGGTAGAACCGACACTTCTCAGGCGAAAGCTTGAGTCCCTCCTCACTGAGTCTCCTTAAGACTTTTTCCAGCCTCCCCTCGTGTTCCTCCAGGGTTCTTCCAAAGACAATGACATCGTCCAGGTATACAAGGACTTCAATAAGGTTCATGTCTCCTACAGTCTTCTCCATGAGACGTTGGAAAGTAGCTGGGGCTCCAGACAGACCTTGGGGCATCCGGTCGAATTCAAAGAACCCCACTGGGGTTATGAAAGCTGTCTTCTCCTTGTCTTCTGGGTGCATAGGGATCTGATAGTACCCGCTCTTGAGATCCATAACGCTGAACCACTTGGCTCCAGACAAGCTCTGTAGGGCATCCTCTATCCTTGGAGTGGTGTACTGGTCGGGTATGGTTCTCCTGTTAAGAGTCCTGTAGTCAATACAGAGCCTCAACAATCTATTCTTCTTCCTGACCACCACTATCGGGGAGGCATAGGGGCTTCTAGACTCCCTTATCACACCAGTCCTCTTGAGTTCTGCAAGTTGCTCCCTTAGATCCTCCAGATCTGCTAGTGGGACCCGCCTGACCCTCTCTCTGAAGGGCTTATCTTCTTGGAGGTGGATCCGATGGGTGGCACTCCTTGCACACCTCACATCGAACTCATCTTTAGAGAAGATCTTCTCCCATCTGGTCAACTGGGCCTTGGCTCTCTCTTTCCAAGCCCTGGGCAAATTCGGGTTTTCCATGGATAGCTTCTCCCAAGCATCTCCTCCTTCACCCATCCCCTTGACTTCCGACAGGGTAACTGTCAGGAAAGGCGTTTGTCTACACTCCATAGGTCCACTCCGCGCATGCGCGTGCACAATAGCGCGATCGGCGTGCGCGTTCACGGGAGCGCGCGCGCGTGCGTTCGCGGGAGCGCGCGCGGTGACAGCATTTGGCGCCAAACAAGGTATTTAAACTATCTGCCTACCTTGCTTCTTGCTGTCTGGTCTACAGCGTTCCCGAGACCCCTGCTATTGACTTCTGATTCCTGTACTCCTGTTATCTGATCCGGCTTGTCTCTGTTAACCCCGATTGCTGCCCGCCCCGACTTCGGCTTGCTCTGACAACTCTCTTGGTCATCCCTGTACCTAGTCGCCTGCTGGTCCGACCCATCGGTCTGCTCGAACTATAAGGCACCTCCACCTGAACTACAGTGCACCCTGCCTGAAGCCACCGTGCATCTCTGCCTGAATCATAGCGCACCTCTGCCTGAACTACCCTGCACCTGTGCCTGAGCTACAGCACACCTCAGCCTGTACTACAATACACCACCTTGTTTCCGCAGTCTGATCTGGGACTTTTATACATCTGCCTGCCGTCTGCATTCTGATTAGTCCTACTGTGCACCTTCCAGCTATCTTCGGACTGTTCCAGTTTGCCGTGCACCATCTGCTGCCGCAACTACCCAATATCCTGCTTACCTGCCAGGCACTTGTGCCCCCTGTCCTCCTGAGCCTCTGTCTGCTCTATCAGGGGCTCTCGAGCCAGGGGTTTACGAGAGGCCGCTCCCTGCACGTTGGGCTCCCATCACAAGGTACGTGACAGTACCAGACAGCCATGTCGGAGCCTACGCAGGGGGCCTCTCCCATGGAGGAACTATGCCGCCACCTGGACGGACTTACTGCTGCAGTCAGGAGTTTGCAAGAGGGATATACCCGGCTAGAGGAGCGTGTCCAGACCCTGGCTACCTCAGCACCTGTCGCATCAGGTACCTCACCTGCACCGTCGGTTGTCATGTTGCCACCTGAACCCAGGGTCCCTACTCCGGAGAGGTTCTCTGGGGACCGCGGCAAGTACAGGGCCTTTCGTAACGCCTGCGAACTTTTCTTCGCGCTACAGCCCAGGACCTTCTCCCTGGAATCTACCAAGGTGGGCTTTGTCATAGCCCTATTGTCCGGTGAACCTCAGGCCTGGGCACACCGCCTCCTGGAACAGAAAAACACCTGCCTTGACCAACTAAGTACTTTCCTCCAGGCCATGGACCTCCTCTATGAGGACCCTCAACTGGCCGCTACCGCCGAAGCAGCATTATGCTCTCTCCAGCAGGGTCGCAGAGCCGCTGAAGACTATGTATCGGACTTTAGGCGCTGGAGCGCCGATACCAGCTGGAACGACGCCGCCCTGCGACACCAATTCAGGCTGGGACTATCTGAGCCCTTAAAGGACGAGTTGGCCCGGGTCGGTATACCGAACACGCTCGATGCCTTGATCCTTCAAGCTATTCAGATCGACAGGCGACTAAGGGAGCGTAGAGCTGAACGGTCAGCGGGACCATCCCGTCCAGTATGGATGTTGCCACGGGTACCCTATCCTCCTCATTCCGCTTCTTCGACCTCCCCACGCTCCACTACCGATGCCTCTGAACCCATGCAACTGGGGTTGATCCGACCTTCACTTACTCCGGAGGAGCGCCAGCGACGCCGGGTTCACAACCTCTGCCTCTACTGCGGGGACTCAGGACATTACGTGAGGATGTGCCCCGCTAAACTGCGTAAGTGCCACCTCTCCTCTACTGTCTCGCCTGTTCTGCCTAACCATTCCGCTCACCTGATCGTTTCCATCTCTCTACAGCTCCCAGGAAGGAACATCCGGACTCCCGCCATTATTGACTCCGGTGCCTGCAGCGGCTTCATGGACCTTTCCTTCGCCTTGAAACATCAAGTCCCTTTGAGGCCCAGACCTAAAGAACTCACGGTCCACCTTGCCGACGGATCGGCCATCAGATCAGGACCAGTGACACAGCAGACTATTCCCCTGCGCACAACCACTGCGGACAAGCATCAAGAACTATTGTGCTTGGACATTATAGAATCCCCTCTCTTCCCAATTATCTTTGGGATACCATGGCTAAAAGCTCATAATCCTCAGATCGACTGGAACACTGGAGAGGTTCGCTTTCCATCTCTCTATTGCCGTGAACACTGTTTTCCAGCACCATCCGACACCTCGTCCCCATTACTTTGTCTGGGGAGTGATATGGAGAACCGGCGGCTGGTCCCGGAGGCCTATCACAACTTTCTAGATGTCTTTAGCAAGAAGGGCGCGGAGACTCTACCTCCGCACAGGCCCTACGATTGCCCTATTGACCTTCTTCCGGGGGCAGAGGTCCCTTTTGGAAGAATTTTCCCCTTATCTGAACTAGAGCTTGGAACTCTCAAGACGTATCTGGATGACAACTTAGAGAAGGGATTCATACGTCCCTCCACCTCTCCTGCCGGAGCCGGTATATTCTTTGTAGAAAAGAAGGACCACTCCCTACGCCCCTGTGTGGATTACAGAGCCCTGAATAAAATAACTATTAAAAATAGGTATCCCCTGCCATTAGTACCCGAACTTTTTCAAAGACTTGGGACAGCAGCCATTTTCACTAAACTGGACCTCCGCGGCGCCTACAACTTAGTCCGCATTCGGAGCGGTGATGAATGGAAAACAGCGTTTCGCACCAGATTCGGGCACTTTGAATACCTGGTCATGCCCTTCGGGCTATGCAATGCCCCTGCCACGTTCCAACATTTCATAAACGATATTTTTAGAGACTACCTAGATCTGTTCGTTATCGTCTACCTAGACGATATCCTGGTCTTCTCTTCCTCCTTAACCGACCATCGTGAACACGTCCGGAAGGTATTGGCCCGACTTCGCCAACATGGTTTGTACGCCAAGCCCGAGAAATGTGCATTCGAACAACAAGATATTCAGTTCCTAGGGCTAATCATTTCGGTAGAGGGTATTAAGATGGACCCTCAGAAGGTCACGGCCATTCTGGATTGGCCAGCCCCCAGCGATAAGAAGGGGATCCAACGCTTCGTGGGCTTTGCGAACTTCTACCGGAAATTCATTAAAGGATTCTCCTCTATCATTGCCCCCATTACCAACTTAACTAAACAAGGTAACCGGTTTCACTGGTCCCCCGAAGCTCAGGCCGCCTTCGCTAACCTTAAGAATCTGTTCATCTCGGCCTCTGTCCTAAAGCACCCTAACCCGGCCTTACCTTACATCTTGGAGGTGGATGCCTCTGAAGTGGCAGTTGGAGCAATACTTTCCCAGAGACAAGGCCCAAAGGCCGCATTGCATCCAGTAGCCTTCTTCTCCCGTAAACTAACAGAGGCCGAGAAAAACTACGACGTCGGGGACAGGGAACTTCTGGCAATAAAGTCCGCACTTGAGGAATGGCGCTACCTCCTGGAAGGAGCAGCACATCCTATTCTGATCTATACCGACCATAAGAACTTGGAATACTTAAAGATTGCCAAGAGACTGAGACCACGCCAGGCCAGGTGGGCACTCTTTTTTACCCGATTTTCGTTTCACATCACGTACCGACCCGGATCAAAGAACACCAAACCGGACGCCCTTTCCCGGATGTTTGCCGAATCTAAGGTCCTTTCCCCTCCGGATACCATTCTACCTCCCGGTAACTTCCTCCTGTTACAAGAGGACCTCCTGTCCCAAATCAGACAGGCCTCCTCAGGACCATGCCCAGTTCCTGGCCTTGCCCTACAGTCTAAAGACGGTCTGCTGTGGAACAAGGACAAGATTTTTGTACCTCAACAACTTCGGGTGGCCGTCTTGAAATCCTGTCATGACCACCAGTTAGCCGGCCACTTCGGTGTGTACAAAACTTCCGAACTTCTCCAGCGGACATTCTGGTGGCCACGATTATCCCAAGATTGCAAGCGCTATGTGGAATCTTGTACCACCTGCATCCAGAACAAAAACAGCAAAACCAGAGCCTGGGGGTTACTAAAACCACTACCCGTCCCGGAGAGGCCATGGAGGATGATCTCAATGGACTTCATAGTTGAACTACCTCCATCAGAAGACTTTACGACCATCTTTGTAGTGGTGGATAGACTCTCCAAGATGGCCCATTTCCTACCCATGAGGGGCGTCCCCTCGGCCTCTGAGACTGCAAAGATCTTCATCAGGGAAATAGTAAGGCTGCACGGTGTACCTGCTAACATTACATCTGACCGGGGGGTACAGTTTACATCAAGATTTTGGAGAGCACTATGTAAATCACTGAAGATCGATCTGTTCTTTTCCTCAGCATACCATCCCCAAACCAACGGCCAAACAGAACGCACCAATCAAACGCTCGAGCAGTACCTGCGCTGCTTTTCAAGCTTCTCCCAGAACGATTGGGCCCCTCTTTTGCCTCTTGCTGAGTTTGCCTACAACAACTCTGTTCATTCTGCCATCAAGCAATCCCCATTTTTCGCAAACTACGGGTTTCACCCATTATTTCTATCTAACAACATGCCCGAATGTCCGGTACCAGCCGCCCAGGAAACTCTAAATTTCTTCTCCACCAACAATAAACTTCTCCAGGAGACCATGACTAAGGCACAAAGCTACAACAAGGAAATTTTCGACAGGAAGAGGAGAGGGGAGCTCAACCTGGCACCTGGGGACCAAGTTTGGCTCTCTACCCTGAATCTAAAATTGGCATGCCCATCCAAGAAGTTGGGCCCTAAATTCGTGGGTCCCTTCCCTATAACAAGGAAGATTAACGAGGTAGCTTACGAATTGAAACTGCCTGAGTCCTTCCGGATCCACCCAGTTTTTCATGTAGCCCTGCTTAGGCCCACGGTCCCCGATCCCTTTACAGATCGGGACATCAATCCTCCCGAACCCGTGCTTATCGATGGAGAAGAGGAATTTGAGGTTGAGTCCATTCTGGGTTGTAGACGAAGACGAAACCAGATCCAATACCTGGTGAAATGGAAGGGTTACGGCCCAGAAGAAAACTCATGGGAGCCAGAGATGAATGTCCACGCGGAAAGGCTAATCAAGGACTTTGAGAGATCTCACCCAGACAAAGTGGCCCAGTTGGGCATCCGGAGGCTGCCCCTTGGGGGGGGGCAATGTCAGGAAAGGCGTTTTTACAATCTGCCTGGCAACAGTGCCGCCAGGAGATTGTCTACACTCCATAGGTCCACTCCGCGCATGCGCGTGCACAATAGCGCGATCGGCGTGCGCGGGCGTGCGCGTTCACGGGAGCGCGCGCGCGTGCGTTCGCGGGAGCGCGCGCGGTGACAGCATTTGGCGCCAAACAAGGTATTTAAACTATCTGCCTACCTTGCTTCTTGCTGTCTGGTCTACAGCGTTCCCGAGACCCCTGCTATTGACTTCTGATTCCTGTACTCCTGTTATCTGATCCGGCTTGTCTCTGTTAACCCCGATTGCTGCCCGCCCCGACTTCGGCTTGCTCTGACAACTCTCTTGGTCATCCCTGTACCTAGTCGCCTGCTGGTCCGACCCATCGGTCTGCTCGAACTATAAGGCACCTCCACCTGAACTACAGTGCACCCTGCCTGAAGCCACCGTGCATCTCTGCCTGAATCATAGCGCACCTCTGCCTGAACTACCCTGCACCTGTGCCTGAGCTACAGCACACCTCAGCCTGTACTACAATACACCACCTTGTTTCCGCAGTCTGATCTGGGACTTTTATACATCTGCCTGCCGTCTGCATTCTGATTAGTCCTACTGTGCACCTTCCAGCTATCTTCGGACTGTTCCAGTTTGCCGTGCACCATCTGCTGCCGCAACTACCCAATATCCTGCTTACCTGCCAGGCACTTGTGCCCCCTGTCCTCCTGAGCCTCTGTCTGCTCTATCAGGGGCTCTCGAGCCAGGGGTTTACGAGAGGCCGCTCCCTGCACGTTGGGCTCCCATCACAAGGTACGTGACAGTAACAGGGGCAGCAGGGCTCACCTGGCCCAGCAGCATCCTAGCTGGGATTTCCATGGGGTCATCTGTATTGTTCCTGACACTCACTGGAACTCTACAATGGGCTTTCTTCAGAGCCTTCAGTGGAATCACTTCTGGTATCACTTCCAGACCAGGGGACTCTTCCCTTGGGTCGGACTGCAACATGACAAAGGGTCCAGGCTGCTCCCAAGTAAGCTTCACAGTGGCTCGGAGACAGGTTACTTCACCCGGTTGCAACACTACCCCTTCTCTTCCAAGTCTCCACACCTTCCCTATCCCCTCTCCAGGGGTCTTCTGCTCTAGGACCAGCCGTTGGTAGGCCGTCTTCAGCATGGGGTGGATCTTGGTGGCCGCTTGCCCCTTCTCTTTCACTAGAGGGGTCAGAAGTCTTCGGACCAGGTCCATGTTCGTCCCTGTTATAAGGGAACTCTTGTTGGCTCCTGGCGGCCGAGGGCACACAACTGCCAGGGTGTCAAACACTTCGGCTTTTCCAGCCACAGATGGGTCAAAGATCATCTTGACGGGCAGATAGCCATAGTAGGGGAAATTCTGGGTTCCAATCCCACATATTTCTAGTTCCTCTATCTTCTGGATGGGCAGGTGACTCAAGTGCTTATCGTAGAAATCTCAGTATAACAGGGTCACTTGTGCCCCAGTATCCAAGATGGCTCTGGTGTAGACTCCCTCCACTTGAATGGGCACTATAGAAGATGGGCCTACCAGCTTCACCGGATATGGCCTGGCAGGGGTCGCCTTCTTCTGACCCTTTCCTTTCGGTCTCTCTCTCGTCCAATTCCCTTTGGACTTTAATCTTTCTTGAGCCTGGTATGCATTGATTTCCCTCCTTTCAATGGGTGTAGGGACCCGTTGAGGGACATTATTGTTTTTCTTAGGTGTGCATCCCCTTTGGGGAATGCTGTGCCTCTTCTGAGGGGTCTTGCCCCCTTTCTCTGGGGTGTATCTCTGTTGAGGAATGTTGCGTTTCTTCTGAGGTGTTTTATTTCCTCTTTTCTTCTGCTTCGCATTCAGCTTGGAGCTCACTGAAGGTGATGGGCACCCGGTTGACTCCTTCACCGGGCCCTCTGGAGTTTCCCGCCGGCTTGCGGTTATCTGGTTTCTTCTTCTTGGGACTGGAACATGGAGCTGCAATATGGCCAATTCCTCCACAGTTAAAGCAGACTATATCTCCCCATTCTTGTAAAGATGCGGGTGCTGAGGCAATTGGGAATAATTCCTTCCTTGGTACTTCTCTCTTGGGGCCCTCTGGGTCTTTTGCCATCAGAGAGGTCAACATCTCTAACACCTTGGACATTTGAGCTTTTAGAGTGTCTACCTCTGAGTCTCTTTCAGGGGTCATCACTGGATTGACTAGCACCTGTGCGGGTACAACATTTGTCTTAATCATTTGCTGGTCCTGTTGTAGCGCCTTTAAGGCTTTCTATCACTCGCTGCCTCTTCTGCGCTTCAGGCACCTCCCATGCCTCCACTGCTTGTAATGCCTGCTCCACCCAGGTATCAAAATCTTCTTCCCCTGCAGGGACAGGGAGCTTCCCTGAGAATGTCTTTAATCTTCGGTAGCTAGTCTCTACATGCACCGTGCTTGTCTTCTGACACTTGGTTAGCAGATCCCCTATTGCATTTATCAGTTCTGGTGATATAGCAGTGACAGGTGCAGGCGCCACCGGAGGCGTCGCCCTATCTCCTCTTTCAGGTGGGGTACGGGCCGCAGCCTGCGGTGATCCCGTTGGTGATGGCTCCTTCTTAATTGCGTGCGCCAACCTATAGGATCTATTATCTGGCATCTGTACACAGTTGCGCTTACAAGCCTCTGGCATCCCGTCCAAGTACTCCACTAGTGCATACTGATATGAGATGTCTGGGTCTGACTTTATTCCCATCACCCACGGTGTGTGATCTGGGGTCACTGACTTCATTAACTCCTCTATCGTTTCAATTGACCATTCCTCCCCTGGTAGGTTGATGACCACTGACTGGCTTGGGTCTGTCTTAGCCGCTTCGCACCACGCTCTTATTCCTTGTGGGTCCATGCCGCCACCTCTGGCATTTAATTGCTGTATCAGGATCCCGGACGAGAACCCCCACGTGTAGCGATACCTTCAACTAAGAAGGCCGCAGATTTGGTTTGGGCCCTGAAGACAGCTCTGCCAACCCCCGGTAATGTACTCGACCCCCTACTGGCACAGTTAGTTATGGCAGCAATATATTTCTTATACTGTATGAGTAAACTCAGACATCAAGGCAATAATGAAAGGGGTATCAAATTTACTTTAAGCTTATGGTAAAGAAAGGTTAACAGTAGTAACAGTTTACAGGTAATAAGTTGCAGAGCCCTGCAGCAATAAACACACTATGCATTAAATGAACAGTAAAGGTGCGCCGCGTGGGCGACCGTTAACTGGGCACCCTGTGGCGCAGTAACTAAATGAACCAACTAGCTGACCAGGCCTGGCTCAGATATCTAAAACTCAGTCTATAGGGGATGATGGTTTCTTCACCGGCAATTCTTTAAAGGTGGTGCACATGACAGAATAACATTTGTAATCCAGTGGGAAGATTGTGATGAAATAAAACACTTTACTGAAGAACCTCTGAGTTCAGCTCTGATATGGATCTCCAGTGAGAGTATCAGATATAAACTTGTGGGCCACAGCAGTCTCTAGGCACATCAGCAACAACAGTATATGGTCTGAGCATACGCTCGCTCACCCCTCCGGACGCGATCCCAGTCCGGGAACTTCCACCGACTGTGTCCTCACACACACAGTGTCTCCAGCGATCGGGTCCCCGTTCCCAACCAAGGCTGTAGACAAGCGAAGTCAGATGCCACCCAGGCTCGGAGTGGGGTGGAAGGCTCTTTGGTGCTGCGCAAGGCCTCAGGCCTCAGGCAAGGTGTTCAGCCGTTTGTCCTGCCCACCAATCATGCTCCACCTCCATTCATAATAAATACACGTGACCCAGTGACCAGGCACACGCCACCCTGAAGACGTAATCAACACGAAACGTACGTCGGTCGGCGCAGCCTGGTCACGTGGTATACACACGCAGCGCTCCATCCTGGGTCCCTGACTGCAGCGAACGGCAGCTTCGGTGCACGCCGCTTCCAGGAGTCCATGAGCTGTGAGCTCCCTACTGTCTGCCTGCAGCCCCAGTGCCGGGATGGGCACTTTTTAATGTAAGAGGCCACCTAGGCCATATATGTTTTATATATAATTTTTATTGTTTTTTTACAAATAAATACAGGTTACACTATGGAGTTCTTTTGCTTGTATTTCACATGTTCCGCCTAATTAACCGAGGGAGGAGTCCCAAACATTTCTCTACCAGCGATGTCCATATGTGTGCAGGCACAATCCTGCTTAAAGCGGAGCTCCCGCGGCCAAATCGTTTTTTTTTTTGTGACATTACATTCTTTTATGCCTATTCAGTCTGTACTCACGTCTCTGCTGTTTAAAATCCACCGCATTGCGATTCCGTGTTGCAAGATAACTTATATTATCGTTTCTTAGACATTTCCATTTTGCTTGTGGGCATAAGAAGCCCACAAGCATATACTTCCTATTTGCGGCGAATGCTGAAGTCCCAGCATTCACCGCGTGTTCTTGCGCATGCTCAGTCTTTCCGGCGAGCAGGGACATAAACATCTGGGTTTTCGATCACAACGTGCGGCGTCGCTGAAAGTTACCGCCCCGTTGTCATGTCAACAGAAAGCACTGTAAACAAAGGAGAGCATATCGCGTCACTTCCTCTTTAGGAAATAACGCGATAGCTTGCAGCAATGCTCGGCAATGAATACTGGGGGCAATGACAAAAGCTCCCAGGTTACATTGCGGCTAAAGGATGTGACAAAACTCCCGGAGATTTCCCGCAGCAGAGGAGACAGGAAACAGGGTTACAATTCACATTATCTAAGGTACTGTCACGAAAATTAAAAAAACAATGTCCGTTTTGCTATTCCTTACAATATGTGAATTGAATAAGCTAATGTATAAAAATCGGGTGGAGCTCCACTTTAAGCTGTTAAAGACCTTCTTTTTAACTAAAGAGGTCCACATCCTTTGGTAAGCGCAATCTATTATTAGTGCACTTCGGGTGTTAGATTCATATGAAGATTTGGTGAAGGATTAACTCTTTGCACTACTTTGAAGAAAATAATCACAATATATTATGAACAATATTTGTTGAAGATTTTTTCTAGCTTCACATGAAGATTTGGTGAAGGATTAACTCTTTGCACTATTCTGAAGAAACTAACTGCAATATATTATGAACATTATTTGCTGAAATATTTTTTCACGTATTGGAATTGTTACACATTTGAATTTTCATTAATTCAATTAATGGGACTTTTTTATAATTGAGTGTAATAGATTTTTTAAATTGTTGTGGGCTTGACAGCACAACATTTTCACGATTGGGACTAATTGATTTATATATGGTGACTACCAATTCACCTTTTTGTATTTTGGTATCACAGGATTGTGGTGGTGTTTATATTTAAGAATTATTCACATAATAATTTATTAGATAAGAGATCACTTATCAATTAAGTATATTAAGAGTATCTGAGCGCCCCCTTTTTCTTATATAAACACGTATTCAGATAGGAGCCAAAGACTCCATCCGTAGGGGAGCAGCCGTTATATATAATTTGTATATTTATTTATATATAAAAAAAATTCACATAATTTTGCATATATCAATTGGCGCTGAATCACAGCAATAGAAACATTTAAGTATCAGGAACTAGCGTTTTTTAAACTATCCCATTCACGCAGCCATGGATGTGTTTGACTTTATGAAAGATAGACACATTAATCTGGATGAAATATTCCAGCAAACCCCCAGTCCCAATCTAGATCTTGAAAGGGGTTTCAAGCAATTACAGTACGATATGGAAAAACAAATACGAATATGGTGGGACATTGCGTCCTTTGAAATGTATATAGGTAAGAATCTCACCCCTCGGAGATTAAGGTGGGATGTCAGTCCCAATGATGGGATTGAGAATTTAGAATTACTGGATGAATGGTTCCAGTACTTTAATGCTTGTGAGCAAAAACTCATGCAATTAATGGTGAGAAGACGCAAGGCAAAAAACGCATTGTTAGATGCGAAAATCGCAGATCTCAAAGAAGGAATGGAACCATCCAAAACCCAGAGTGAAAATACAGACAGGGCAAAACTCCTACAAACCCATTTAGTAAAATATGATGGAGAAATAAAAATAAAAAAACTTAAAAAATATCAAAGGGACATTAAAGATTTTGAAGATAATAAGGTGTATAAATGGCAAGACACCCTGAATAACGGTGCCTCTCCTGATACATCACTTATCCAAGAGACACAAATACCAGTTCCTCCACTTCTATCAAAAAAGCCGTCTAACAAATCAAGTACTCCTAAAAAAAACATCAAGCCTGCTATTAAATCCACTATTAATCAATCCAAATCTAATCAGCCTCCCTACAATCCATATCCTTATCCACCAACTTATCAAGTGGATACTTTTAATCGATATGCACCATTGGATCCTCGATCGGGACACTATGAGTCTAATCATCAATATTATCCACCTAGGCCCCCTAGAGGAAGTTTTAGAGGAAATTTCAGAGGGAGACCAGCTCCCTATCAGAATCAATACCAGGGGGAAGGGAGGGGATGGAAAGAGCCCTATCGTATCCCTCCCAGGTCCCCACATTATCCAAAGGAGCCTATAGAAAGAGAGGTAGAAGTGGAAGAGGCAGAACGAAAAAGAAAAAGAATGAATTAAATGATGGAATATTTAATCTGGCGGGAGCAAAATTTTCTGATCAAGAATTAGAGGTTTTGCAACAAGGGTTAAAATTTGCACCTAATAAAAATATCGATAAGTTTGAATTATTTATCAATATAGAAAAACATATTAGAAAATTGAACATTAAAAAATATTTTGCTAGCCAAGCTGTGAATGATGGAGCGACCACAAAAGAAGTCCCGTTTGTTCACAGTGGCCTTAAAAATAATTCAGTGTTTAACCCTAAAAAAGGGTCTAATCATCACATTGAAGTATTTAGAAAAATGGTACAAGATGATGTCAGAGATATTGAATATTCCAAGTACTCCTCCAGTCAACGTATATGGGAAGGGATAAAATTAATAGAAGAAAATAAGCAAATAGTGGTCAGACAGGCCGACAAGGGGGGAGGGCTAGTAGTGCTAACTAAAGAGTATTACTACATGGAAATGGAAAGACTCTTGCAAGATAAAACTACTTATCAACCTATTAATGGGAATCCTACAGTACAATAAAAGCGCAACTTCGAAATTGGATAGAAGAAGGACTATATAAACGGATCCTGAACCAGAAAGAAGCTAATTACCTTATGATTCATGCTCCTAAAGTACCGGTAATGTACATATTACCTAAAATGCATAAAAACAAAGAATTCCCCCCAGGGCGACCTATAATTAGCGGAATTGAATCTTTATTTTCTAGGCTTGGTGAGTATCTAGATGGGTTTTTCAAACCACTAGTATCTCTTAGCCCCTCCTATCTGAAAGATAGTAGAGACTTAATAGTGGCACTCCAAACACTCCAAGCTACTCCAAATATGCTGATGGTAACGATTGACATCGAGTCGCTCTATACCAACATTAGACATTCAGATGCGATTGAAGCACTGCGATGGGCGCTTATTAAACAATCTAAGTTTAAAAATAAATAAATAAATTATCTGATCAGTGGACTCGAATTAGCCATGAAAAATAATTTCTTTTGGGCAAACAATCATTACTACAACCAAATTGGGGGCGTGGCGATGGGGGCTCGCTATGCCCCCAGCGTGGCAAACGTAGTACTGAATAAATGGGAGCATGAATCAATTTATTCAAATAGGAATCCGTCACTATATTTCTATCGTAGATATATAGATGACGTGATTGTAATTTGGAATGGATCGGAAATAAATTTAGACCATTTTCTGGCAGAGATGAATATAAACCAGTATGGCTTGAAATTCACAGCAGAACATAGTCCAAATTCAATTATTTAGATCTTACAATTACCAAAAAAGATACAAAGTTTGAGACTAAAACTTATTTTAAAAAGACCAATAGAAATGGATTTGTGCCTACTTCTAGCTGCCACCATCCTCAATGGATTGAAGCAGTGCCAAAGGGCCAATATATGCGCTTAAAACGTAATTGTACTAGTAATGAAGAATTTAGTGTACAGGCGGATATCCTTACAAATAAATTCATAGAAAAAGGTTATAATATGGAGACCCTTGGAAAAGTGCTGGCCCAGGTGTCCTCTACAGATAGAAACACCCTATTGGTAGCCAAGCCTAAAAAAGTACATGGAGGAGAACTAGCGTTTGTGTCGGGTTTCCACAGACAATTTAGAGAAGTTGAAACTATCTTTAGGAGGCATTGGCCGATACTTCTTAAAGATAACGATTTAGAGTGTACCATTACATCCAAACCCAAGTTTATATATAGGAGGGCTCCAGGCCTGAGAAACCGCATTGCCCGAAATGTACCAGACCCTCCGAGGAAACTTGGGACTTTTTTGGATGGTTCTGGGTTTTACCATTGTACCCGTTGTAAAGCCTGTAGAACGACGAGAAAATCAGGAGATCCTAAAAAAGTGACACATTTCCAATCCAATGTGACAAAAGAGAAATTTAAAATAAAACCTTTGATAACATGTAATTCCGACCATGTTACCTACGTCCTGGAGTGTCCTTGCTCTCTCCAGTACGTGGGAAGAACTACCCGCCAGTTAAGAGTAAGGATTAACGAGCATCTAGCGAATATAAAGAAGGGCTTTCCAAAACATAGTGTGTCCAGACACTTCAAAAGCCACCATCAAAGTGATCCCAGTCTTTGTAAATTTTTTGGAATAGATCAAATCTCAAATCACTGGAGAGGGACACATATGAAGAGGGCCATATCACAAAATGAAACCAGGTGGTTGTATAAATTAAACAGTATGCAGCCTTATGGTTTAAATATCAAGATAGATTTAAACTGTTACCTATCAAATGACTAAGTGATGGATATCCCTCTAGCAGGGAACCATTTGGCACTTTTGAAGGTAACAGTTTTTCAATCTTCCCTCTTCTTCTTCCTTTCTTTCGGACTAGATCTAAGATGGGTTAATATTTACCATGAACACATCACTGGGGAATATTATGAGGGAATAAATTCATTTCTCCTGATATAGATCCATATTTAATAAGCATGGAATTCCAAACACAGATTTAGCCATGAATATATTATTGGTAAATATGCCTCCCCTTTGGTAGGTTGGTTCAATGTCTAATAGTCATGTTTCCAATATATGGTTAATTTATAGTGTAAATCACATATTTAATATACCATCAATATTGAAAGGCCAGTATGAGTTTTAATATTGGGAACGGTATGTATTGTAAATTAAATAGTTGAGAACGGACCGACATAATTTTTTTCCCCAATGTTTAAATGTAATGTCAGATTGGCCATATTGTGATCAAAATCCATATACAATCATATGGGTATGGTTTTCCATCTAGAGGGCTCCATCTAGTGGCCAAAGAACAATTGACATGTCATTAGTATTATATGTTGTCATAGATTATCTGTTGCAAATAATATAAAACTGTCTCCTAACATATATGAAAATAGCGGCAAATAGAAAGATCAATTTTTTTATATTTTTTATATATATTATTTATTTTAAGTTTGTAAAATTGAGGAATGTGTATGGTGTTTACCAGGGCTCCTTCCGGCACTGCGGCTGCATTGAGTGTTCAGCCGTTTGTCCTGCCCACCAATCATGCTCCACCTCCATTCATAATAAATACACGTGACCCAGTGACCAGGCACACGCCACCCTGAAGACGTAATCAACACGAAACGTACGTCGGTCGGCGTAGCCTGGTCACGTGGTATACACACGCAGCGCTCCATCCTGGGTCCCTGACTGCAGCGAACGGCAGCTTCGGTGCACACCGCTTCTAGGAATCCATGAGCTGTGAGCTCCCTACTGTCTGCCTGCAGCCCCAGTGCCGGGATGGGCACTTTTTAATGTAAGAGGCCACCTAGGCCATATATGTTTTATATATTATTTTTATTGTTTTTTTACAAATAAATACGGGTTACACTATGGAGTTCTTTTGCTTGTATTTCACATGTTCCACCTAATTAACCGAGGGAGGAGTCCCAAACATTTCTCTACCAGCATTGTCCATATGTGTGCAGGCACAATCCTGCTCAAGCTGTTAAAGACCTTCTTTTTAACTAAAGAGGTCCACATCCTTTGCTAAGCGCGATCTATTATTTGTGCACTTCGGGTGTTAGCTTCATATGAAGATTTGGTGAAGGATTAACTCTTTGCACTACTTTGAAGAAAATAATCACAATATATTATGAACAATATTTGTTGAAGATTTTTTCTAGCTTCACATGAAGATTTGGTGAAGGATTAACTCTTTGCACTATTCTGAAGAATCTAACCGCAATATATTATGAACATTATTTGCTGAAATATTTTTTCACGTATTGGAATTGTTACACATTTGAATTTTCATTAATTCAATTAATGGGACTTTTTTATAATTGAGTGTTATAGATTTTTTTAACTGTTGTGGGCTTGACAGCACGACATTTTCACGATTGGGACTAATTGATTTATATATGGTGACTACCCATTCACCTTTTTGTATTTTGGTATCACAGGATTGTGGTGGTGTTTATATTTAACCACCTCCCTACTGTGCACGAAAACCCCCTTCCTGCCAAAGCCATTTTTCAGCTTTCAGCACTGTCACACTTTGAATGACAATTGCGCAGTCGTGCGACGTGGCTCCCAAACGAAATTTGCGTCCTTTTTTTCCCACAAATAGAGCTTTCTTTTGGTGGTATTTGATCACCTCTGCGGTTTTTATTTTTTGTGCTATAAACAAAAGAAGAGCGTCCAGTTTGGGAAAAAAACACTATTTTTTAATTTTTGCTATAATAAATACCCATTTTTTTTTTTTGATAAAATTTTCCACAGTTTAGGCCGATACGTATTCTTCTACATATTTTTGGTAAAAAAAAAAATCGCAATAAGCGCGTATTGATTGGTTTGCGCAAAAGTTATAGCGTGTACAAAATAGGGGATAGATTTATAGCATTTTTATTTTTTAATTTTTTTTATTAGTAATGGCGGCGATCTGCGATTTTTTATTGTGACTGCGATATTGCGGCGGACACATCGGACACTTTTGACACATTTTTGGGACCATTCACGTTTATACAGCGATCCCTGCTATAAAAATGCATTGATTACTGTATAAATGTGATTGGCAGGGAAGGGGTTAACCACTAGGGGGCGGGAAGGGGTTAAATATGTTCCCTCAATGTCTTCTTACTGTGGGGGGAGGGGACTGACTGGGGGAGGTGACCGATGGTTGTCCCTATGTACAAGGGACACACCATCGGTCCCCTCTCCCTCACAGAACGTGGATCTCTGTGTTTACACACAGAGACCCACTTTCCTGCTCGTTTCCCGGGCAATCGCGGGTGCCCGGCGGCAATCGCGGCCGCCGGGCACGCGCACCGGGGCCTCGTGAACGCGGCGGGCGCGCGCGCGCGCCGCTGGCTTCAAGCGCGCGCCTCCTAGCTCGTTTTAAAGGGAGGACGTCATATGACGTCCTCCCAGAACGAGAGTATCCTCCGCCCGCCGTCAATTGACAGTGGGCGGTGGACAAGTGGTTAAGAATTATTCACATAATAATTTATTAGATAAGAGATCACTTATCAATTAAGTATATTCAGAGTATCTGAGCGCCCCCTTTTTCTTATATAAACACGTATTCAGATAGGAGCCAAAGACTCCATCCGCAGGGGAGCAGCCATTATATATAATTTGTATATTTATTTATATATAAAAAAATTCACATAATTTTGCATATATCAATTGGCGCTGAATCACAGCAATAGGAACATCCTACACCACTACATGAAGAACGTCCAAAGAAGGATAAATCCTCAATACCTAACGATGCTGAGGAAGAAAAGAAAGCATCGGTATTCTCTTGCAGAGTGAGGGAAAGCAACGGCACATCAATGGTTGTACCAGTGTGCATTTCAAATCCTAAAAGGAAGAATAAGTAGGTATATGCCTATGCACTACTGGATGCCCAAAGCGATGTTACCTTCATTGATCAAGAAATCTGCAAGAAATTACAAGTGGTTACGGAACCAGTGAAGCTCAAACTCACCACAATGATGGGGAAAGACACATTAGTGAACAGTCAAAGGCTCAAAGGATTGAGAGTTAGAGGACTTCATTCAAACCTCACATTGGATCTACCTCCAGCTTATACGAAAGACGATATACCTCTAGATCGAGATCGCATACCTACCTGTGAAACAGCCAATAAATGGGAGCACCTATCTGTCATATCTCATGAAATGTCCCCACTGAAGGAGTTTGGTGTTGGACTGTTGATAGGTTATGATTGTCCCGAAGCTTTGGTACCACGAAGGGTAATCACAGGAGGAAAGGGTGAACCCTACACTGTTCAAACTGATCTAGGATGGGGCGTTGTTGGAGGAAAACAGCAGATTGCAAACTCAAGACAGGTGACAGGATTGTGTCATCGAATATCTGTCCAAGAGTTACCAGCTGTAAGTTCAGCGGCAGTAATCAAGATCCTTGAATCTGACTTTGCAGACATAAGTTCTAAAGAAAAGAGTGTATCCCAAGAAGACATAAAGTTCGTACACATTCTAGAAGAAAGTATTCAACAGAATCAACGAGGTTATCTTGAAATGCCCTTACCCTTTAGAGAACGACCTCGTCTGCCAAATAACAAAAATCTTGCCCTAGTGAGATTGAAATGTTTGAAGAAAAGGATGGGAAGAGATCTCAAATTTAAGCAGGATTATTTGAAATTCATGGAAGGCATCCTTGAAGAAGGACATGCAGAAAAAGTTAATAACCAACCTAAAGAAGGAGAAGTGTGGTACATCCCATATCAAGGTGTTTACCACCCAAAGAAACCAGATAAGATTAGAGTAGTATTTGATTGCTCAGCAAAGTATGATGGTGTTGCATTGAACGATCATCTACTAAAAGGACCAGATCTTACAAACACTCTGCCTGGAGTACTCTGTAGATTCAGAAAGTATCCCGTAGTGGTCATGTGTGACGTTGAAAAGATGTTCCACCAGTTTCATGAGAAGAATGAAGATAGAGACTTCCTGAGATTCCTATGGTGGGAGGACGGACATACAGATACAGAGCCAGCAGAATACAGAATGAAAGTACACTTGTTTGGAGCAGCGTCGTCTCCAGGTTGCGCCAATTATGGTATGAAGTACCTGGCCAATAAAAATGAAAAGGACTGTCCATCAGCAGCGAATTTTCTTAAGAAAAACTTTTACGTAGATGATGGTCTTATAAGTTTACAGTCCTCAGAATCTGCAATCAAACTAGTGAAAGAAAGCCAAGAGTTATGCGCAAGAGGAAACCTGCACCTTCACAAATTCATCTCAAACAACAGATGGAATCCATCAGTGACTCTGAACGTGCATCAACAATGAAGAATGTAGATCTCAATTATGATCATCTTCCAGGTCAGAATGTACTTGGATTGGGATGGAATGTAGAGAATGACAAGTTCTTCTTTGAAACATTCTTGAAAGAAAAGGTTGCAACTAGACGTACCATACTTTCCGCAGTGGCTTCTATATATGATCCATTGGAATTCTTGGCACCAGTAATCCTCAAAGCAAGAGAAATACTACAAGAATTATGTAGACGGAAGTTGGGATGGGATGAACCCATACCTGAAGATTTGAGGCCAAGGTGGGAGGCTTGGATAAAAGACTTGCAAAATTTGAGAGAAGTTCGGATACCTAGATGTTTTGTACCTCATGATTTCGGAGAGTACAAGAAAATAGAACTTCATCACTTTTCAGACGCCAGTAGTTATGGTTATGGACAGTGCTCCTACATCAGAGTGATAGGAGAAGGAAAAATACACTGTGCCCTGGTTATGGGAAAGACCAGAGTCGCACCCACCAGTATTCAGACAATACCAAGACTTGAACTGACAGCAGCTGTTGTTTCAGCATCAGTAAGCAAGTTTCTGAGAGAAGAATTAGAGTTAAAAATAGATGAAGAATACTTTTGGACAGACTTGCGAGTTGTCCTAGGATACATAAACAACGAAGCTCGAAGATTCCATGTCTGTCGCCAACAGAGTCCAGAAAATTCGAAAAATAACAAATCCGGAACATTGGCATCACATTGATACAAAGCATAACCCAGCAGATCACGCTTTAAGAGGCCTGAATGTAACAGAATTGAAAAATTCAAACTGGCTCACCGGTCCAGAGTTCCTCTGGGAAAAGGAAATCATACCTAGTGAAGGTTACACAGAATTGTCTATGGGTGATCCAGAAGTAAAAATTGTACAAACATTGAGCACTGCTGCCAAATGTCAAGATGACATACTTGAAAGTGATAAAAGACACTTGGAAGTTGAGAACCTGATGGAAAATTCCCCAAATTCATGTTCAAATCCTACTATAGAGAACATAGAATTATAGGTAATTTGGTGGGAGTGTAGCTGGCCAGCTAAGACCTGTCCTAGGTTGCTAATGTGGCTTACATGCACATATATAGCTAGACCTGCTAATAATGTTAATACAGTGCATATGCTCATTTGTGAGAGATAACAGCAGAGTTATTTACTGTGACTTTATATATGGATGTCATATAACAATTGTATATTGTGTTCACAGAAGAAAAAGAAAAAATATACCTTTAAGAGTCATTATTATATACAGAAAGGTAAGCTTAATGACAGCAGAATTGCAACCAGAAAGCATAGAGTTAAGCTTATGTGACTCATCAGAAGTTTTAGCCAATCACAACCAATCGCATTTTTTTTTTTTAATTTGCGGCGAGGTTCCCCTTAATATCTATACCAGACCTGAAGGGCCTGGTAATTGAATTCTGGGGAATCCCCACTGTGACAGGGGGTCACTTTGGAGCACAGGGTGAGCGAGGAAATAATGGACATTGAGAATATGTATGGGATTGTTTTAAAATGGGTCTGTAACATTATTCCCCAATATTGCCCAGGGTCTGTAAATAGTTATTCTGTTGGTGCTGAACTCAACAGGTTAAATTAAGAGAGGCTGATGTGTCTCCTGTCTCCTTGTGTAATGCTAATGAGCCTCACCTATGCTACAGGCCCTTTCATTGTGATGATGTAGATTGGAGCTTGGTAGACCGGCTGGCTCCATATTATGGGATGTTGAAGTGTCTCCTGTGAGGAGGGGGGGGAATCACCCCTCCTGCCTAAGACTGTTTATCAAAGGAGAAGTTTGAACACACCTGACCTGTATCACCATTGTCATTGGACAGTTTAACCCGCCCTGTTCCCCAAGGATGGGAGGGAAGGGTTTTGAAGAGAAATGTGTTACCATGTGTTTTGAAAATAAAGTCATTTTCCTGTTTTGGAACTTGAATACAGAGCGTTGTCTCGTATCTGGGGGGAGAATCATTCGTATGGGGTCTTATTCGGCTGGCTGGAGTGTCTGGTGGCTTTCGTGTGGTTGGAAAGGGAATATCCTAACGGTGTTAACCCCTTTCATACTTGGGGTGCCGTTACAATTGTTGGCAAGCAGTGGGATTGATCCCCACAGCCGGAAGGACAGCTACAAGAGGACACAGGCCAATGGAAGCACAGTATGAACGGCTAAAGCGTTCTACCCTCAAAGACTTACTGGAGAACCGGGGAAGACCGGCCAACAACCGTAAGAAGAGGGACATTATCAGAGAACTAGTCGAAATGGATGGAGCTGAAAGACCCAACATAACCAAAAGGCCCAGCATAACAGACAGGACACCCGAAGAGGCAAGTTTTGATCGGGCTGTTAACATAAGACTGGCACATTATGGTCCTAACCCTACAGCGGAGATCATAGACCGAGTTATAGCGGCTGTGGATGTAAATTTGCTACAGCAAAGAGGTTCTGCAGCAGCAGAAGTCAGAGCAGCACCAACTGAAAGGAGAAAGATACATTTTACTGCTTTTAAAAATGTCATTGAAACTGAAGGAGAGATTGATGGGTACCTTGCTGATTTTGAACGGCAATGTGCCCTACACCGGGTGCCCACAGAGGAATGGGTTACCATTTTGTCTGGGAAACTGTCTGGCCGGGCCAGTGAAGCGTTCAGGGCCATCCCAGACGAGGATATTATGAACTATGGACTGGTAAAAGAAACACTTTTGGCCAGGTATGCTGTCACACCGGAGGCATATCGGAGGCGGTTCCGAGAGGCGAGCAAGCAGACTGGAGACTCGTATACCGAGTGGGCATGCCGCCTACACCGCACTGCATCCCACTGGGTCGCTGGATGCCAAGCAGAATCCGGGGAAGAGGTGCTGCAGGTGTTCCTACTGGAGCACTTCTTTGACAAACTGTCCCTGGAAGTCAGAGAGTGGGTCCGGGACCGAAAACCTTTCACCTTGCCTGAAGCAGCTCGCCTGGCGGACGAATACACAGATGCCCGCAAACTGGATAACCCTGTGGTCAAGACAACAGCTCAGGTGGATTATCGATCAGCGGCACCCCCTCCGGCTATCGCCTACCAACCACAGTCGTACCGCCCTACAGCACCACCTCCAGCGGCCACTTATCCTCAGCAGCCCAGGTTCAACTCCCAGGGCTACTCACAACCCATCAGGTGTTTTGGGTGTAAACAGCTAGGGCACAATAAGCCAGACTGTCCATTGAATCCAGCCAGACAGTCCCAGTCATGGAGACAGCCAGCAAGGGGGAGCCCCCGCACATCCATGCCTGCGGTCCACTGCGTTGAGGAGGAAGAACATTGGGGTGTCCTGCACGAGGCTGATCCAATACAAGCAGCTAACCCGGACAACCGGCAGCAACACAGGCAGACTGTCTGGGTCAATGGAAAGGTAGCCAATGGCCTACGTGATACTGGTGCCACCCTGACCCTACTACAGAAGAACCTCATCCCAGAGAGCCAACACACCGGAGACACTGTAGCCGTAAGAGTAGCGGGAGGCACCGTCTTCCGGCTACCCATTGCCCGTGTTCACCTGGATTGGGGGGTTGGTTCGGGACACGTGAATGTGGGGGTGATGAAGGATTTGCCAGCGGATGTACTACTGGGGAATGATTTGGCCCCCCTCGTTTCTGCTTACGCCCCAATGGGCCCCGCTGAAGCCAACCCCGTGACTACCTGTGCCCAGACCCATGCTGCTGGAACCGGCCTGCTTGCGGCTGAGAACTGGGTAAGACTATCTTCCCCGACATGTACCTTAGATCAGGCTCAATATCACAGTCTAGAATTGGAATGTGACAAGTTAGCCAGGGAGAAATCGGAGATGCAACGACACTACGTCATGTATTATGAGATGTCCCATGGCTTGAACATTGAAATGCACAAACAGGCTGAAATTGTCAAAAGGTTAAATGGGATTTGCGCCCAGGTTTTGCCTTACCTCTCCCAAGAGCATCAGCAACAAGTTTTGGGAGCCATTGAGAGAGCAAAGCAAGTGACTGTTCCAGAACTGAATTCCATTATTCGCCCTGCAACCTTACAACGTCACCATCAGCTACTGACCCGGTAAGCAAAATGGCCATGCTGATTGGTTGTCCAGGCATTAGAGGAATTGAACTATGGACTAACTTTGGAGTCAACCCGTCTGGGCTCCCCTCCTCTGTTAGTCTCCTGCCGAAAGGGGAGATGTGTGACAGGGGGTCACTTTGGAGCACAGGGTGAGCGAGGAAATAATGGACATTGAGAATATGTATGGGATTGTTTTAAAATGGGTCTGTAACATTATTCCCCAATATTGCCCAGGGTCTGTAAATAGTTATTCTGTTGGTGCTGAACTCAACAGGTTAAATTAAGAGAGGCTGATGTGTCTCCTGTCTCCTTGTGTAATGCTAATGAGCCTCACCTATGCTACAGGCCCTTTCATTGTGATGATGTAGATTGGAGCTTGGTAGACCGGCTGGCTCCATATTATGGGATGTTGAAGTGTCTCCTGTGAGGAGGGGGGGAATCACCCCTCCTGCCTAAGACTGTTTATCAAAGGAGAAGTTTGAACACACCTGACCTGTATCACCATTGTCATTGGACAGTTTAACCCGCCCTGTTCCCCAAGGATGGGAGGGAAGGGTTTTGAAGAGAAATGTGTTACCATGTGTTTTGAAAATAAAGTCATTTTCCTGTTTTGGAACTTGAATACAGAGCGTTGTCTCGTATCTGGGGGGAGAATCATTCGTATGGGGTCTTATTCGGCTGGCTGGAGTGTCTGGTGGCTTTCGTGTGGTTGGAAAGGGAATATCCTAACAGTGTTAACCCCTTTCATACTTGGGGTGCCGTTACACCCACGCTTTTTTTTTATTTTTTTTATCAATGACTTTTGTATGTATTGCCGGGAGCCGACAATTCATTAATAGCCGCGAGTGAGTTTTAAATGACCTTTTTTCCTTCAAAAATTACATTTTATGCAGGGACAGTTCTAAGTACGGGAAACAAGCGCCACTTTACATGCATATCATACACACCCCCTAGGTACGAAATTTAAAGGAATATTTCACTTTTATTGTTTCACTTTAAGCATTATTAAAATCACTGCTCCCGAAAAAAATACAGTTTTTAAAACTTTTTTTGCATTGATACATGTCCCCTGGGGCAGGACCCGGGTCCCCAAACACTTTTTATGACAATAACTTGCATATAAGCCTTTATAATTAGCACTTTAGATTTCTCCCATAGACTTTTCGAATTTGCCGCGAACACCCTAATTTGTTCGCTTTTCGGCGAACGGGCGAACAGGCAATGTTCGAGTCTAAATATGAGTTTGACTCGAACCCGAAGCTCATCCCTAGTCATAAGTGCAATCATATACAAAGTGATCAAATGTCCATATAGTGCAGATCCTTTGGACCTACCAAAGAAAGTGCAGTAGTTGACCAGGAATCTCTTTCAAATCACCAACAAAATGTGATCAAACACGTGCTGCAATATATACTCTCACTAGATCAACTGAAACAACAAGCCTTCAAGTATTTGGATGTATAAGCAATCATCCCCACAGCTGTTCCTCCTCCTCTCCTAGGAGGTCCCAGTGTGACTCGTATACCAGAAAGAAAGGAACCCCAACAGGGAATATATAGTGTAATACCGTTTATTATAGCAACAAACCTAAAAAACTGAAAATTGTATCATACTTACCAGTAATTTTCCTTTCCTGGTGCCTATCCATGGCAGCATACCTGTGATAGAGCTCCGCCTCGACTCCTCCTTCAGGACTAGTGAATAGCATAAATTAAAGGCATAGCCCCTCCCCCAACATTCTCTGTAATATAGAATACCGAGGGTGGGAGCGTATGCTGCCATGGATAGGCACCAGGAAAGGAAAATTACTGGTAAGTATGATACAATTTTCTGTTTTCCTGGTGCCTCCATGGCAGCATACCTGTGATAACTAACTAGCTGACATGGGTGGGATAATTGCTTAACAATAAATGTTTAATTATAAGAGGACATAGCAGCATGAACTGCCCTCCTTCCAAACTCAGTCGTGAGCGCTCCTGGATCAATATGGTAGTGTCTGAGGAACGTATGGTGAGAAGACCAGGTGGCGGCCCCGCACACTGTCTCCAACGAAACATTAGCCCTTGCTGCCCAGGAAGCTGAGACTGCCCTTGTAGAATGAGCATTCACTCGGGATGGAGGCTCCATATTCTTCACCCTGTAGGCCTTCTGGATTAACTTTACAACCCAAGATGCCAGAGTTCTGATGGAAGCTTCTTTGCCCCTGTATTTACCGAACGGTACGATGAAAAGTCTCTCAGAATTTCTGAAGGGGCCGGTGGCTTCTAGGTAGGCCCTGAGCACTCTGGATACATCCAGTTTGTGACAAGACTCTGAATCCATGTCTGTAAACACTGGTAGTGCCCAGGGTTCCAACAGGTGGCTTGGAGTAGCAACCTTTGGTGTGAACCCCCGAAGGGGACGAAGTTCCACTCTGTCTGTGAAGAAGGAGATGTGGTCGTCACCTATCCCTAAAGAGTGAAGTTCCGAGATTCTTCTGCCAGATGTAATGGCTAGCAGGAGAGCCGTCTTTAGTGTCAGGTTCCATATTGTTACTTGTTCCACTGGAGCAAAGGGATGGTCAGATAGAACTTCCAGGACTAGGGACAGATCCCACTTAGGAAATGATCGTCTGACAGGAGGGCGAATCTTCAATATACCTCTGAGGAAAGTGACTACTGAAGGATCCTCCGCCCATCTCTTATTTGTTGCAGCAGAGATTACTGCTACCTGCACTTTGAGAGAGCTCAGACCAAGTCCCAGATCAAGTCCTGTCTGAAGGAATCCTAGAACATGAGATGTAGAAAGAAGGATTGGATGAAATCCATTTTCGGAAACAAATGACAAGAACTTGTCCCATATTCTTGAATATATGGCATTAGTTGCTGGCTTCCTAGCTTTTAGAAGGGTTGATATGACTCCTGGAGAACACCCTAGGGACTCGAACCTTCGCCTCTCAACCTCCAGATTCGAAGATTCAACTTCTGAGGGTTTGGATGAACTAGACTGCTCTGTGACAGAAGTTGAGGGAAAGGAGGGATCTTGATTGGAGAGCCCACACTGAGGCACAATACGGAAGTACTGCCACCACCTGGACTGGCTCCCTGAGGAGCCTCAGGAGGAATTTGAATATTAATGGCCTGGGAGGAAAGGCATATGCCGTGGTGAACCTCCAGGGACATGACAGGGCATCCACTGCCTCGACTTGTGGATGCGGCAGCCGAGAGAAGAACCTGTCCAGCTTGGCGTTCTTCGGGGAGGTGAACAGATCTACCTGAGGGGGATCCCATATGTTGGCAATCTGAAGGAAGACATGGGGGTGGAGAGCCCACTCATTGTCCAGGAAGTTTCTGGATAAAGTGTCTGCTTCCGTGTTCAACCTGCCTGGCAGATACATCGCTCTGAGGTCCAGGAGGTTCTGCTCCGCCCAGAGCATGATCGGCTCTACCTCCTTGAGGAGTGACCTGCTGCGAGTGCCTCCCTGCTTCTGCAGATAAGCGACAGCTGCTCTGTTGTCTAGGCGTAGGAGTATTCTTTGGCCTCTGATTTGGGGTGCCAAAGAGGTCAGTGCCAAGAAGGCTGCCCTCATCTCCAAGATGTTGGATACCACTCCCTGGGTGGTGCATGCCCATCTCCCCTGTATTCTGGTTTGCCCGCAATGGGCTCCCCAGACCTGTCTGCTTGCATCGGACGTAATTGTGATCCAAGGAAGGGAGCCCAGGTGATGAGGCTTGGAGAGGTTTTCCGGAACTGTCCACCAGTGAAGGCTCCTGCGTATTTTTCCCATCAGCAGGATCGTCTGAGATAGTCGTTGTTTCTTCCACTGCGCCAAGAAACCAGTCTGGAAATACCTCAAGTGCCAATGTGCCCAAGGAACCATGGGTATACAGGAAGACATTGTGCCAATGAGGCTCAGGCATTGTGAAGCCGTCAGATACGGGCTCCGGATGACTTTGATCATTCTCTGGATGACAATCCTTGCCTTCGGCGGTGGTAATGACACTGTCCCCTCCTGAGTGTCGAACATTGTGCATAGATTATCTGCTGTGTTGGCATTAGTTGACTCTTGTCGGAATTCACCAGCCACCCTAGCTCTTTTAGGGACTGTAGAAGAATGTCCCGGTGACATACCAACTGATCCGAATTGCTTGCTAGGAGTAGGATGTCGTCCAAGTAGTGGTATATCCTCAAGCTTCTCTCCCGCAGGGGAACTAAAGCAGATATTAGTATCTTGGTGAACACCCTGGGAGAGGTGCACAGACTGAAAGGCAGGGATTGAAACTGTAGGTGGGTCCGTCCCACTGCAAATCTCAGGTATTTTTGAAATGCAGGTAGAATTGGAACATGTAGGTACGCATCCTGCAGATCGACCAAAATCATCCAATCTGATGGCTGGACTGCCTGAATAATCGTCTGCAGGGACTCCATTTTGAAGCTTTCGGGGCGGATATATCGGTTGAGCCTCTTTAGGTCTATCACAGGCCTCCACCCCCCTGTCCTCTTTGGGACCAGAAATAGGGTGGAGTATAAGCCTGCGAAGCGCTCTGCCAAGGGAGCCGGAACAGCCGCCCCCTGAAGCTGGAGTGACGTTAGGAAGTTTTTCAGAGCTTGAGCCTTCAGTGGAGAGGATGGAATCTCTGGTCCTTTGAAAGAGTTCCGAGGTGGAGGGTGAGAAAAATTCCAAAAGTGCCCCCATTGAATTGTTGACAGAACCCAGGGGTTGTGGCAGCAGGTGGCCCAGACTGGGGTAAAAAAACTTTAGCCTGGCTCCCACCGGGAGTGCCTGGGTTCCTCTGGCGTCAAAAAGACTGCTTCTGCGGAGCCGGAAGGGCTTTCATCTTCCTGTTCAAAAAGGATCCCCGAGTACCTTTCCAAGGTCTTTTGTTGTCTCTGGGCTGTCTCGACTGCCTAAAATCCCTTGGGTTTGACTGGCGGAACCTAGAGGAACCACCTCTGAATCTTCGCATACTTCTGTCCTGTGGAAGCATACCAGACTTCCCTCCTGACAGCCTGGAGATAGCTTTATCCATTTCGTCTCCGAATAGTGCTTTCCCATCAAACGGGATTTTGCACCAATTTTGTTTGGAGGATAAGTCAGCCATCCAGGGTTTCAGCCACAAGGCCCTCTTCGCCATCACTGAATGCAACATGGATCTTGCCGAGCACCTGATCGTGTCAATGGCCGCTACGCAGACAAAGTCTGCCGACAATCTAAGCTCTTCTACGGCCTTAATTATATCCTCCATGGGGACATCCTGATGCAAAGCCATCTCAATATTATCTGTCCAAGATCTTATGGCATTTGATACTGATGTGAGGGAAATAGCTGGCTTACATGCTACTTCCGCGGCTAAGTAGCTCCTCTTCAGCTCCAGGTCGATTCGCCTGTCTAGAGGGTCTTTGAAGGAAGCGGAATCCTCCATTGGTAGAGTAAGTTTTTTTGCGAGTCGCACCACGGACGCGTCTACCACTGGCATGGAGTTTAGTGACTGCGTTCCCGACTCTGGTAAGGGGTATATAGTTTATTGAACCGACCCCAAAATTATTATTTTTTTATCAGTCTTTGACCATTCCTTCTGAATGACTTGACTAATCTTGCCCATCAACGGGAAAAGAACCTGCTTCCTTTTGAGGAATGGGAAGTAGCTTGTAGACTCTTGGGGAGGCTATTCTGCGTCTTTCCAGGCGATTGCAGTTTTGACTGCCTGGATGAATGGCTTTACCAAGGAGAGACTGAAGCCAGAAGTAGGGATGAGCCGAACACCCCCGGGTTCGGTTCGCACCAGAACCTTCGAACGGACCGAAAGTTCGCGCAAATTTTCGAACCCTATTCGTTATAATGGACGCGAACGTTCGAAATCAAAATTGCTAATTACAACGGCCAATATGCATGTTAATGTCATAAAACAGGTTTGGGGACCCGGGTCCTGCCCCAGGGGACATATATCAATGCAAAAAGAAATTTTAAAAACTAAAGTTTTTTCGGGAGCAGTCATTTTAATGATGCATAAAGTGAAAAAAAAAAAAGTGAAATTTTCCTTTAAATATGGTACCTGGGGGGTGTCTAAAGTATGCCTGTGAAGTGGCATGTGTTTCCTGTGTTTAGAACTGTCCTTGCACAAAATGACATTTGTAAAGGAAAAAAAGAAGCCATTTAAAACCACTTGCGGCTTTAATGTCATGTCTTGTCCTGGCCGCCATATGGCTGAAAATCCTTCAGAAAAATGGCATGGCTACCCCATCACCCCCCCCCCCCCCACCCCAGCCCCTTTGGGTCTTGTATGGATACTAAGGGGGACCCCGCACCCAAAATAAAACCCTATACCTACAACCCTATATACTCTGAACAGCAGTATATAGGTGGTGCAAACAAGACATGGACTGTAGGTTTGTTCTTAAGTAGAATCTGAACAGGTACATTATGAAGTGTAGCTACATCCCAAAAAAATCAATTTTTAAGCTTTTTGGAGAACATAGGGAGGGGTTATCACCCCTGTAACATTTGCTGTCTTTGCACATCTGTTCAGAACATGTCACCTCACTTTCCGTCCCAATGACAAATGTTTTTGGAAAAGTGGGGTTTTAATTGAAACAAGGATTGGTGATAAAGCATCAGTAGAGAGGAGATACCTTTTTCCCAAATTAAATCTAACAGGATAGAATTTTCCTTCCTAGGGGTAGATTTCCTCTCACTTCCTGTTTTCTCTTGCCGTTTGCAAGTA
Source organism: Rana muscosa (assembly GCA_029206835.1). Classification (NCBI taxonomy): domain Eukaryota; kingdom Metazoa; phylum Chordata; class Amphibia; order Anura; family Ranidae; genus Rana; species Rana muscosa. Next base: position 406,095,893 of record CM055122.1, read on the forward strand.
GGAGTCGTTTGTAAGTTGGATGTTTGAAAGTAGGGGCCTGCCGTATATACTCTGCAGAAATTTGCCCTATTAGATGTTGGTGTAGCCACAAGACTGGTGGGCACAGGAATGGGCCCTGCTGTGAGTTAATAGATCAAGATTTGTACTTGCATGCACCTGTTGAACCGGGCAGAAAAATTGGGCCTTTGGTGGTGGTGGTGGTGGTGGTGGACGGTGTTGCCACAAGACTGTAAGCCCTCACAGTTACTCTTGGTGGGTGCAGGAATGGGCCCTGCTGTGAGTTATTAGATCAAGATTTGTAATTGCATGCACCTGTTGAACAGGGCAGAAAAATTGGGCCTTTGGTGGTGGTGGTGGTGGTGGACGGTGTTGCCACAAGACTGTAGGCCCTCATAGTTACTCTTGGTGGGCGCAGGAATGGGCCCTGCTGTGAACTATTAGATCAAGATTTGTAATTACACGCCCCTGTTAAACAGGGGCTGAAAAATTGTGCCTTAGGCATTGGTGCTGGTGCCACAACACTGCAACCCCTCACAGATACTGTACTTGGAGCACAGCAGTCACACCTGTTGCGAAGCATCTTTTTAAAAAATTGTAATTACACGCCCCTGTTATACAGGGGCTGAAAAATTGTGCCTTAGGCACTGGTGCTGGTGCCACAACACTGCAACCCCTCACAGATACTGTACTCTGAGCACAGCAATGAGACCTGTTGCAAAGCATTGCCTAAAAATTTTAATTACACGCCCCAACAGGGGCTGAAAAATTGTGCCTTAGGCACTGGTGCTGGTGCCACAACACTGCAACCCCTCACAGATACTGTACTCTGAGCACAGCAGTCACACCTGTTGCGAAGCATCTTTTTAAAAAATTGTAATTACACGCCCCTGTTATACAGGGGCTGAAAAATTGTGCCTTAGGCACTGGTGTGGTGGCATGGATCATTGAGGAGGAGGAAGAGGATAGACAGTGAACATAACAGGACAGTCACTCAGCATCAGCATAGGCAGTCTTGAAGGGATGTGACATTATAAATTATTCCGTTATATCCGCTTCAGGTGTCTGGTAGCTGGTGGTGATCCAAGACTGATTCATTTTTATGAAGGTCAGTCGATCAACCGAGTCGGTGGACAGGCGCACCCTATGATCGGTGACAAATCCTCCAGCAGCACTGAATGTGCGTTCGGAAAGAACGCTGGATGCAGGACAGGCCAGTAGCTCAATTGCATACTGTGCAAGCTCTGGCCAGTGATCCATCCTCAGGACCCAGTAAGCCAGAGGATTTTCGGTGGGAAAGGTGTCCAAGTCTGACCTTGCCCCTAGGTATTCCTGCACCATGTATATCAGACGCTGGCGATGGTTGCTGGAACCGATCATACCTTGGGGCTGCGGACTAAAAAATTGTCTGAACGCATCGGTCAGACGTCCACCTTCCCCACCGCTCCTTCTGCTACTGACCGAAGCCTCAGCAACTCGTCGTCCAGGACCAGGAGTTTGTAACCTCCCAGTTTCTGGGAACGCGTTGCACAGACCTTTCTGCAAGGCCTCCCTGAGATGTCTCATCCTCTGCTCCCTCTGCGACGGCAAGATAAGGTCCGCAACCTTACCCTTGTACCGTGGATCAAGGAGAGTGGCCAGCCAGTAATGGTCACTCTCCTTGATCCGAAGAACACGAGGATCCTTCCGCAGGCTTTGCAGGATCAGGGAGGCCATGCAGCGTAGGTTAGCTGAGGCATTCGGTCCGGAGTCTTCTGGGTCACTGAGGATGACATGATCGCCAGCCACCTCCTCCCAGCCACGTACAAGTCCACTGGTTTGTTGGGACTGTACATCATCCCTAAAAGACTGCTGCTGCTGATGCTGAGTGCCAGGCTCCACCTCCATGCTCACACAATCCTCCTCCTCCTCCTCCTCCTCTTCCTGTGTGATGGGTGGGACAGAAGGAACATTGTCTGGATAAAGGGGGCCTTGAGAGACAAGGAAGTCCTCCTCTTCCTGCCTCTGTTCTGCCTCAAGTGCCCTGTCCATTATCCCACGCAGCGTATGCTCCAACAGGTGGACAAGAGGTACAGTGTCACTGATGCATGCACTGTCACTGCTCACCATCCTCGTGGCCTCCTCAAATGGTGAGAGGACAGTGCATGCATCCCTGATCATGCTCCACTGGCGTGGGGAAAAAAAGCCAAGCTCCCCTGACCCTGTCCTGGTGCCGTAGTCGCAAAGGTACTCATTGATGGCCCTCTGCTGCGTGTGCAGTCGCTGCAGCATGGCCAACGTTGAGTTCCACCTGGTGGGCATGTCACATATTAGGCGGTTCTTGGGCAGGTTCAGCTCCTTTTGCAGCTCAGTCAGCCGAGCACTGGCATTATAAGATCGGCGGAAATGCACACAGACTTTCCTGGCCTGCCTCAGGACATCCTGTAAGCCTGGGAACCTGCCCAAGAACCGCTGCACCACCAGGTTGAGGACGTGAGCCATACAGGGCACATGGGTGAGCTGCCCCTGTCGCAGGGCGGAGAGGAGGTTGGTGCCATTATCAGAAACGACCATTCCTGGCTTAAGCTGGCGTGGCGTCAACCACCTCTCGGCCTGCCCCTGCAGAGCTGCCAGAACCTCTGGCCCAGTGTGGCTCCTGTCCCCCAAACACACCAGCGCAAGCACGGCATGGCATCTTTTTGCCTGCGTACTCGCGTAGCCCCTTGTACGCCTACGGAGCACCGCTGGTTCCGAGGACAGAGCACTCGAAGAGGACATGGAGGAAGAAGAAGAGGAGGGGGTGGAGGAGAGAGGTGTGTCACAACCAGTAGTAGCATTTTGGAGGCGTGGTGGCGGAACAACCTCCAACACTACTGCACCTTGTCCTGCATCCCTCCCAGCTGCCAATAGAGTGACCCAATGGGCCGTGAAAGAAAGATAACGTCCCTGTCCATGCCTGCTGGACCATGAGTCAGCGGTAATATGCACCTTACCGCTGACCGCCCTGTCCAGCGAGGCATGGACATTGCCTTCCACATGCCAGTAGAGAGACGGAATCGCCTTCCGTGAGAAAAAGTGGCGTTTGGGAACCTGCCACTGAGGAACCGCACATTGAACAAACTCACGGAAGGGGGCCGAGTCTATCAACTGAAAAGGCAGCAGTTGAAGTGCTAGCAATTTAGCCAAGCTAGCATTCAACCGCTGGGCATGTGGATGGCTGGGAGTATACTTCTTTCGACGGTCCAGCAGCTGGGGCAGGGAAATTTGCCTGCTACAATCGGACGTCGGTGTACTGCAAGTACTTGGTTGTGACACACCTAATTCTACACCTTCAGTCCTCTCAGAGCAGCTTTCAGAGAGGACTGAAGATATAGTGGGGATGGAGATCCCAGCTGATGAGGAGCAAGGAGAGGTCCGCTTTGTTCTTTGGTGTGGGTCTTTTATGTGTGCTTGCCAACGAGCTGCATGGCAGGTCGACATATGTCTGCTCATGCTTGTGGTGCCCAAGCGGCTGATGTTTTGGCCACGCGAGATACGCTTGAGACAAATATTGCAAATAGCAGTGGTGCGATCTGATGCACTCGTCTCAAAAAAGGCCCACACCAAAGAACTTTTGTGATAACGTGCAGAGGCAGCGCCCTGCACAGGCGGAGCTCTGCGGTGTGGTACAGTTGCTGTGCTGGCCTCTAGCTGGCCTCCAGGGGGCATCCTGCCTCGTTGGACATGTGACGCTGCATCCTCCTCCTCCTCCTCCTCTCTCCCTTCAGGCACCCACGTGGAGTCAGTGACCTCATCATCCCCTCCCTCTTCACCACTAGAGCAAACCTGGCAGTAAGCTGCAGCTGGTGGAACACTACTGCCAGATTGCTGTCCTTCAGCATCCCCTCTCTCTGCGCGCACACTACTGACTTCCTCAAGCTGGGTATCATCATCCGAGCCTTCGAATCGTTGGGCATCCTCCTGGAGCATGTACCCAACACTGTGCTCAAACAGTTCGGGGGACTCCTCAGGAGGACATGGTGGGTCTAGGGAAGGGGTGGCTGATGATGCCATTGAGTACGCGTTGGCAGCTGCTCTGCCAGTACCCTGAGCCTGGGTGAGAGAGGATGAGGAGGATGAGGAGGGCTTGGTCATCCATTCTACCAAGCCTTCGGCATGATGCGGCTCCACATGTCCAGCTGCCGAAAACAAAGACAAGCGTGTCCCATGGCCACGTGCTGATGACGATGCACGACCACGTCCACGGCCAGCACTGTTGTCTCTAGAAACAGAGCCTGCCTGCCCTGTGTTCTTGCCTCGGCACGCTCTGCCTCTCCTTGGCGGTCTTCCAGCCATTGTAGTCGGTAGTGTATATAGGAAGTGACTCCTAAAGATTATCAAATGGTGACTTATGTGATATTCCTCCACCACCGAAATAGGTTTGCAGCTCACCTCAGAGCATGGACCCCTGAACCAGTCAGTCAGGTCATGCAAGCATGTTTCCCTTGTGGGACAAATATTCCAAGGTAGATAAACTCAGGAAGGCAATACGATAGGGGGAATCCACAGGTCACTAGATCAGAGCTCCGGTCCGGGTGTAATAATATGCAAGAGAATATATAGAGATCTAATGCTCTCCGTATGGTACAACATATGTTTATTTAAAAAAAAAGAAGAAATGCACTTACATACATAGCAGTCCGCTGATGAAGTCCCGCCCAGTGCTAGGACGCAACGCGTACGGAATACGTGAGCAGATGTGACGTCACCCGCGCCTCTCTTCCATGCTGATACTCGTTACACCTGGTCACTCATTTTATTACATGCCGGCATTCCCATGCACTGGGGTTTATACAGTGCTATGTATGTAAGTGCATTTCTTCTTTTTTTAAAATAAACATATGTTGTACCATACGGAGAGCATTAGATCTCTATATATTCTCTTGCATATTATTACACCTGGACCGGAGCTCTGATCTAGTGACCTGTGGATTCCCCCTATCGTATTGCCTTCCTGAGTTTATCTACCTTGGAATATTTGTCCCACAAGGGAAACATGCTTGCATGACCTGACTGACTGGTTCAGGGGTCCATGCTCTGAGGTGAGCTGCAAACCTATTTCGGTGGTGGAGGAATATCACATAAGTCACCATTTGATAATCTTTAGGAGTCACTTCCTATATGGACACTGTCTTGGGCTTCTATTCTTGCTAAGAGGAATTCTATGGACACATTGTTTTTAACTATTTACTACCGTTCTCAGTATTATTGTTTGTTTTTTATGATTTATTTTGGGTTTTATTTTTATTTTTATTTAAATTTAATTTTTTTTGCTGCGCTGCACTGCTTTTATGCCAGTTTACTTGGGGATTTGATATTTTGACCCTCAGTGTTCAGCTGCAATTCTTTTTGTGTTAATTTTATTTGCGCTGGTTGATCTGCTTTGGTAGTGTATATAGTATAAAAAATAGAACTCCTATGTGTGCTCACAACACACTGTAGGTCCTATGGGTGCTGACACTAACACACTATAGGTACTATGTGTGCTGCTGACAAGAAAATATAGGAGCTCTGTGTGATGCCACTAACACACTAGAAGTCCTATGGGTGCTGCTGAGAAGAAAATATAGGAGCTCTGTGTGATGCCACTAACACACTAGAAGTCCTATGGGTGCTGCTGAGAAGAAAATATAGGAGCTCTGTGTGATGCCACTAACACACTAGAAGTCCTATGGGTGCTTCTGAGATGAAAATATAGGAACTCTGTGTGATGCCACTAACACACTAGAAGTCCTATGGGTGCTGCTGAGAAGAAAATATAGGAGCTCTGTGTGATGCCACTAACACACTAGAAGTCCTATGGGTGCTGCTGAGAAGAAAATATAGGAGCTCTGTTTGCTGCCACTAACACACTAGAAGTCCTATGGGTGCTGCTGAGAAGAAAATATAGGAGCTCTGTGTGATGCCACTAACACACTAGAAGTCCTATGGGTGCTTCTGAGATGAAAATATAGGAGCTCTGTGTGATGCCACTAACACACTAGAAGTCCTATGGGTGCTGCTGAGAAGAAAATATAGGAGCTCTGTTTGCTGCCACTAACACACTAGAAGTCCTATGGGTGCTTCTGAGATGAAAATATAGGAGCTCTGTGTGATGCCACTAACACACTAGAAGTCCTATGGGTGCTGCTGAGAAGAAAATATAGGAGCTCTGTTTGCTGCCACTAACACACTAGAAGTCCTATGGGTGCTGCTGAGAAGAAAATATAGGAGCTCTGTGTGATGCCACTAACACACTAGAAGTCCTATGGGTGCTGCTGAGAAGAAAATATAGGAGCTCTGTTTGCTGCCACTAACACACTAGAAGTCCTATGGGTGCTGCTGAGAAGAAAATATAGGAGCTCTGTGTGATGCCACTAGCACACTAGAAGTCCTATGGGTGCTTCTGAGATGAAAATATAGGAGCTCTGTGTGATGCCACTAACACACTAGAAGTCCTATGGGTGCTGCTGAGAAGAAAATATAGGAGCTCTGTGTGATGCCACTAACACACTAGAAGTCCTATGGGTGCTTCTGAGATGAAAATATAGGAACTCTGTGTGATGCCACTAACACACTAGAAGTCCTATGGGTGCTGCTGAGAAGAAAATATAGGAGCTCTGTTTGCTGCCACTAACACACTAGAAGTCCTATGGGTGCTTCTGAGATGAAAATATAGGAGCTCTGTGTGATGCCACTAACACACTAGAAGTCCTATGGGTGCTGCTGAGAAGAAAATATAGGAGCTCTGTTTGCTGCCACTAACACACTAGAAGTCCTATGGGTGCTGCTGAGAAGAAAATATAGGAGCTCTGTGTGATGCCACTAACACACTAGAAGTCCTATGGGTGCTTCTGAGATGAAAATATAGGAACTCTGTGTGATGCCACTAACACACTAGAAGTCCTATGGGTGCTGCTGAGAAGAAAATATAGGAGCTCTGTGTGCTGCCACTAACACACTAGAAGTCCTATGGGTGCTGCTGAGAAGAAAATATAGGAGCTCTGTGTGATGCCACTAACACACTAGAAGTCCTATGGGTGCTGCTGAGAAGAAAATATAGGAGCTCTGTTTGCTGCCACTAACACACTAGAAGTCCTATGGGTGCTGCTGAGAAGAAAATATAGGAGCTCTGTGTGATGCCACTAACACACTAGAAGTCCTATGGGTGCTTCTGAGATGAAAATATAGGAGCTCTGTGTGATGCCACTAACACACTAGAAGTCCTATGGGTGCTGCTGAGAAGAAAATATAGGAGCTCTGTGTGATGCCACTAACACACTAGAAGTCCTATGGGTGCTTCTGAGATGAAAATATAGGAACTCTGTGTGATGCCACTAACACACTAGAAGTCCTATGGGTGCTGCTGAGAAGAAAATATAGGAGCTCTGTTTGCTGCCACTAACACACTAGAAGTCCTATGGGTGCTTCTGAGAAGAAAATATAGGAGCTCTGTGTGATGCCACTAACACACTAGAAGTCCTATGGGTGCTTCTGAGATGAAAATATAGGAACTCTGTGTGATGCCACTAACACATTAGAAGTCCTATGGGTGCTGCTAAGAAGAAAATATAGGAGCTCTGTTTGCTGCCACTAACACACTAGAAGTCCTATGGGTGCTTCTGAGAAGAAAATATAGGAGCTCTGTGTGATGCCACTAACACACTAGAAGTCCTATGGGTGCTTCTGAGATGAAAATATAGGAACTCTGTGTGATGCCACTAACACATTAGAAGTCCTATGGGTGCTGCTGAGAAGAAAATATAGGAGCTCTGTTTGCTGCCACTAACACACTAGAAGTCCTATGGGTGCTGCTGAGAAGAAAATATAGGAGCTCTGTGTGATGCCACTAACACACTAGAAGTCCTATGGGTGCTGCTGAGAAGAAAATATAGGAGCTCTGTTTGCTGCCACTAACACACTAGAAGTCCTATGGGTGCTGCTGAGAAGAAAATATAGGAGCTCTGTTTGCTGCCACTAACACACTAGAAGTCCTATGGGTGCTGCTGAGAAGAAAATATAGGAGCTCTGTGTGATGCCACTAACACACTAGAAGTCCTATGGGTGCTGCTGAGAAGAAAATATAGGAGCTCTGTTTGCTGCCACTAACACACTAGAAGTCCTATGGGTGCTGCTGAGAAGAAAATATAGGAGCTCTGTTTGCTGCCACTAACACACTAGAAGTCCTATGGGTGCTTCTGAGATGAAAATATAGGAGCTCTGTGTGATGCCACTAACACACTAGAAGTCCTATGGGTGCTGCTGAGAAGAAAATATAGGAGCTCTGTTTGCTGCCACTAACACACTAGAAGTCCTATGGGTGCTGCTGAGAAGAAAATATAGGAGCTCTGTTTGCTGCCACTAACACACTAGAAGTCCTATGGGTGCTGCTGAGAAGAAAATATAGGAGCTCTGTTTGCTGCCACTAACACACTAGAAGTCCTATGGGTGCTGCTGAGATGAAAATATAGGAACTCTGTGTGATGCCACTAACACACTAGAAGTCCTATGGGTGCTGCTGAGAAGAAAATATAGGAGCTCTGTGTGATGCCACTAACACACTAGAAGTCCTATGGGTGCTTCTGAGATGAAAATATAGGAACTCTGTGTGATGCCACTAACACACTAGAAGTCCTATGGGTGCTGCTGAGAAGAAAATATAGGAGCTCTGTTTGCTGCCACTAACACACTAGAAGTCCTATGGGTGCTTCTGAGAAGAAAATATAGGAGCTCTGTGTGATGCCACTAACACACTAGAAGTCCTATGGGTGCTTCTGAGATGAAAATATAGGAACTCTGTGTGATGCCACTAACACATTAGAAGTCCTATGGGTGCTGCTAAGAAGAAAATATAGGAGCTCTGTTTGCTGCCACTAACACACTAGAAGTCCTATGGGTGCTTCTGAGAAGAAAATATAGGAGCTCTGTGTGATGCCACTAACACACTAGAAGTCCTATGGGTGCTTCTGAGAAGAAAATATAGGAACTCTGTGTGATGCCACTAACACACTAGAAGTCCTATGGGTGCTTCTGAGATGAAAATATAGGAACTCTGTGTGATGCCACTAACACATTAGAAGTCCTATGGGTGCTGCTGAGAAGAAAATATAGGAGCTCTGTTTGCTGCCACTAACACACTAGAAGTCCTATGGGTGCTGCTGAGAAGAAAATATAGGAGCTCTGTGTGATGCCACTAACACACTAGAAGTCCTATGGGTGCTGCTGAGAAGAAAATATAGGAGCTCTGTTTGCTGCCACTAACACACTAGAAGTCCTATGGGTGCTGCTGAGAAGAAAATATAGGAGCTCTGTTTGCTGCCACTAACACACTAGAAGTCCTATGGGTGCTGCTGAGATGAAAATATAGGAGCTCTGTGTGATGCCACTAACACACTAGAAGTCCTATGGGTGCTTCTGAGATGAAAATATAGGAACTCTGTGTGATGCCACTAACACACTAGAAGTCCTATGGGTGCTGCTGAGAAGAAAATATAGGAGCTCTGTTTGCTGCCACTAACACACTAGAAGTCCTATGGGTGCTGCTGAGAAGAAAATATAGGAGCTCTGTTTGCTGCCACTAACACACTAGAAGTCCTATGGGTGCTTCTGAGATGAAAATATAGGAGCTCTGTGTGATGCCACTAACACACTAGAAGTCCTATGGGTGCTGCTGAGAAGAAAATATAGGAGCTCTGTTTGCTGCCACGAACACACTAGAAGTCCTATGGGTGCTGCTGAGAAGAAAATATAGGAGCTCTGTGTGATGCCACTAACACACTAGAAGTCCTATGGGTGCTGCTGAGAAGAAAATATAGGAGCTCTGTTTGCTGCCACTAACACACTAGAAGTCCTATGGGTGCTGCTGAGAAGAAAATATAGGAGCTCTGTTTGCTGCCACTAACACACTAGAAGTCCTATGGGTGCTGCTGAGATGAAAATATAGGAACTCTGTGTGATGCCACTAACACACTAGAAGTCCTATGGGTGCTGCTGAGAAGAAAATATAGGAGCTCTGTTTGCTGCCACTAACACACTAGAAGTCCTATGGGTGCTGCTGAGAAGAAAATATAGGAGCTCTGTTTGCTGCCACTAACACACTAGAAGTCCTATGGGTGCTGTTGGGGTGCAATGCTGTGCTAACAGCACTGCGGTTGGTACTACTGCAATACTGTACTAACAGTAAGCACGCACCAGACTAATCCCCAGCAGCAGCTAATAACACGCTAACTGTGCAATCAGCAGCAATGAACGATCAATGACTTAGGTAGCAATGGTTTAGCAAAGAAATAGCCAATGGTTTAGCAAAGAAGAGCAAATCTTTCAGTATCAAGCAAAGACAGAATCAGCAGACTGATCTCTCCTAAAGCCGGAACTCATGTGACCGGGGCCGATGGCGTGGCGGCCTTTTAAATGGTGGGGCATGTACTAAAGCCCCTGAGCTGTAATTGGCTACAGGCGTCCTGCCTGTAGCCAATTATTGCTCTCCGAGTTTCGGGCGCTGTGATTGGCCAAGCATGCGGGGTCACAGTGCATGCTTGGCCAATCATCAGCCAGCAATGCACTGCGCCGGCCGCGCCGGCCGCAATGCATTGCGGGGCCGCTCGCATCACACGAATGTGATGCGAACGGCCCAAATAGTTCTGGGCTCGACGAGCGAGCGAACGCCCGGTGCTCGATTCGAACATGGGTTCGAATCGAGCACCGGGCCCATCCCTAGCCAGAAGGTTCTGACTCTTCTCAAGAGTCCCCTGAAGAGTCTTCAGGTGGTGAATCTCTAGCTGGTCGGCCTGACGGCAGCAGAGGTGTACTGACTGCTGACGGACCAGGGAGATTAGGTTCTATATCCTGAACGAGGGATATCTGCTGAAGTGGTTGAGCGGGGACCGAAGCCAAAAGCTCAGAGAAGGAGTCCTTCATTGTTTGCTTGAGCAGATCTACAGCGTGCTGATTTTCTAGCTCGCGGTTGGACGCATAGTCCATAAAACAGTCCTTACAGACCACTCTGTCTGGTAGCGGTGTAGCCCCACATATCCAGCATCTCTTCTTCCTATAGGTCCTAGGAGAGGGGGGTCGATCACGTCCTCTGGATCTTGACCTCTCTGATCTACGGCGTGAAGAATGGGTCCTACGCCCTGATGAGCGGGACCCCTTGGAGTGGGTAGAGCTACGGTGTAAGGAACTCACGCTAGACCAGTGAGTGCACTTTTTTTTTTTTTATACTCACGTATAGTTGGTCACATACCTATTAGAAGTGTGAGGATCTTTGCTGCGAGATGAATGACTCATTGCAGAGTTGGGCACAAGGATCAGCTCCAGAAATATAGTAAGAAAGGGAAAAGAATCAGGAGTTTTTGGCGTCACTTTTTTTTTTTTTTTAAATAAACATTTTTATATCGTCATCTGTTTTTATTTTTTATTTTATTTTTTTAACATAAACATTTCTGATCGGCAACATTTTTTTTTTGAGAAAATAAAAAGTACCTACCACAAAGCAGCATCAGAGAGACCTAGCAGGGCACAGCTGAGGAGACTGACAGCCATCCCTGAATCTGAACCTAATTAGGCTCAAGGTGCGTGGGCTAATCCCATAAACCACCATTTGGAATTGATTGAAAAAAAGGGCAAATCTAGCCTTCTTTCCAGAATCCAAGATGGCCGCCACTGAACCAAGCGTCTGTGCATGAGCAATCGCAGAAGATCCAGCGTCGCCCAGTACAGAGAGCCGAGAAACTACGGCTCTGTATCACTCCCGAATCGCGCATGCGCAGACGGCGGCGAGGACGCTGCGCCGTGACACTCTCCTACCTGGCGGGACCTACAGAGCACCTGTAGCCCCCCCGAACCCGGAAATAAGCACCACAATGTTGTTGCACAGAGAGACACCTGCCCTATCCAGTTGCACAGTTTTAAAGGAATAAAAAAGTAAGACAACAATCATTTTAAAGGCGCCTAACAAGCAAAGGAAAGGGGAGGGGAGGAGAAGAGAGGAAAAGAAAGGGGAAAAACACAAATGCCTGTAATAAAAAATGGAAACCACCAGCCTGGGAAGATGGAGCTGATCCTTTTGCGACTTCCACTACATTCATCATGGATGTGATAGCAGACTGCGTTCCTGTGAGGAAACTCTGCGAAAGACCCCAACAGATCCACAGAGGGGTTCCCAGTCTTATCAGCGCTGTGAGCGGCCCAAGAACAGGGACTGCGCACGGGAAAGGCTAAACCCGGCGGACGCTGCCGACTGCAGAGGTATGGACATACTGCTACTCTTCACCAGCACAAGAAGGTATTAGGAAAAAAAGGAGAATGTTGGGGGAGGGACTATGCCTTTAATTTATGCTATTCACTAGTCCTGAAGGAGGAGTCGAGGCGGAGCTCTATCACAGGTATGCTGCCATGGAGGCACCAGGAAAAACGTTTTTAGAGGTTTCTGGTCAACTACTGCACCTTTTCTCACTCTACTAAAAATGTGTTTTTGTCTGTGTGTCTGTGTGTCCCATAACTTCCTATCCTGACAGAAACTGAGGGAATAGGGAAGTATGGAAACGGACAAAAACAAAAACCTTAGAGGATGAAAACGTCCCTGCTCTGTCCAAAACAAAATAAAAGGTTTGTGGGCTTTAACAAGGAATGGGCAAAGAAATTAGAAAAAATTATGAAAAAAAAATCGACAGTGCCTTGAAAAATTATTCATACCCCTTGACATTTTCAAAATTTTGTCATGTTACAACCAAAAACGTAAATTTATTTAATTGGGATTTTATGTGATAGACCAACACAAAGTGGCACATAATTGTGAAGTGGAAGGGAAATCGCGTAGATTAGTATTCAGCCCCCCTGAGTCAATACTTTGTAGAACCACCTTTCACTGCAATTACAGCTGCAAGTCTTTTTGGGTATGTCTCTACCTGCTTTGCACACTGAAGCCTCGTACACACGGCCGAGATTCTCGTCGAAAAAAACATGTTGTTTTTTTCGACGAGATTCTTGGACAAGAAACTTGTCCCGGCCGAGTGTACAGACGCTCGATTCAAAGAACCCGCGGTTCTTTGAATGGAGCGTACGCAGTGACGTCATCGACTACGACGAGCATGCGCTCGTCACATTCGATGCCGTCGCCGCCATCTTGGTATACCCTACCTATGCCTAGGAAGCTACCGCGCATGCGTCGAATTCATTTCGAACATGCGCGGGCTTCCCGGAGGACAGGTAAGTGTACACACACTCACTTTTCTCGTCAAGAAACATGCCGACGAGAATCTCAACGAGAAAATAGAGAGCAGGCTCTCTTTTTTCTCGTCGAGATTACTTGTCGGTTTTCTTGATGAGAAACCATACACACGAACGAATTTCTCGGCAAGACATCTCTGCCAGCAAGTTTCTTGCTGGTTCTTGCCGAGAAACTCGGTCGTGTGTACGAGGCCTAAGAGTAACATTTTTGCCCATTCTACTTTGCAAAAAAGCTCAAGCACTGTCAGTTTGGACGTAGAGCGTCTGTAAACATCATTTTTCAAGTCTTGCCGCAGATTCTCATGTGGATTTAAGTCTGGACTTTGACTGGGCCATTCTAAAGCCCCGTACACACGGTCTGACTTTTTGCCAACAAACTTAATTTTGAGCAAGTTTGACCAAAAATCCGACCGTGTGTACGCTTCATCGGACAAACGTTTTTGGTTTTCATCGGACAAAAGTTCGGTCTGCAAACGGACAAACTTTTGGCCAACAAAAGTCCGATGGAGCAAAGTCCGACCGTGTGTACAGAAAACCATCGTACTTTTGTCCGATGGACAAAACAAATAATGTTAAAATCAACCAACAATAGCAGAAGTTGACCAAAGGGTGGCGGTAAAGAGCAGAAAAGAGCAAAAAAAAAAACACGCAATGTTGGAAGAAGTTTTGGGAAAGTTTGCAGAAAAGTCCTGTGGTGTGTATGCTATGGGTGTTCCTGACCAACTCCGTTCGGACAAAAATCCACGGAAAAGTCCGATGGAAGTCCGACCGTGTGCTTAACACATGAATATGCTTTGATCTAAACCATTCCATTCTAGCTCTGGCTGTATGTTTAGGGTTGTTGTCCTGCTTGAAGGTTAACCTCCTCCCCAGTCTTAAGTCCTTTGCAGACTCTAATGCCGCGTACACACGACCGTTATTCATGTCATGGAAAAAAACAAAGTTTTTCTCAACGTGATTTTTCGTGTTTCCTCTCAAGCCTGCCTTGCATACACACGTTCATGAAAAAAAACGCTCGAACAAAGCGCGGTGACGTACAACACGTACGACGGCACTATAAAGGGAAAGTTCCATTCGAATGGCGCCACCCTCTGGGACACTTTTGCTGATCCTCGTGTTAATAAAGTTTGGTGAGAGACGATTTGCGCTTTTCAGTCTTCGTGCTTTTCAGTCCGTTACAGCGTGACGAATGTGCTATCTCCATTATGAACGCTAGTTTTACCAGAACAAGCGATCCCTTCTCATACTTGATTCTGAGCATGCGCGTTTTTTTTCCCCTCGTAAAAGCATACACACGACCCTTTTTCACAACGTTAAAAATAACGACGTGAAAAACTACGAGAAAAAATAGAGCAGGCTCTAAAAAAATTTACGGGCATTTTTCTCGTCGAAAAAAATGCTCTGGAGCATACACACGACTGTTTTTCATGACTATTTTTAAAAATGGCATTTTTCTCGTCGTGTGTACGCGGCATAACAGATTTTCTTCTAAGATTTCCCTGTATTTGGCTCCATTCATCTTTCCATCAACTCTGACCAGCTTCCCTCTCCCTGCTGAAGAAAAGAATCCCCACAACATGATGCTGCCACCATTATGTTTCACAGTTAGGATCGTGTGTTCAGGGTAATGCGCAGTGTTAGTTTTCCGCCACACATAGCATTTTCCTTTTAGGCCAAAGAAATTAAAATGTTGTCTCGTCTAAACAGAGCACCTTCTTCCACATGTTTTCTGTGTCCCCCACATGGCTTCTCGCAAACTGCAAATGGGACTTCTTATGGCTTTCGTTCAACAATTGCTTTCTTCTTACCACTCTTCCATAAAGGCCAGATTTGTGGGGTGCATGACTAATAGTTGTACTGTGGACAGATTCTCCCACCTGAGCTGTGGATCTCTGCAGCTCCTCCAGAGTTACCACTTGGCTGCTTCTCTGATTAATGCTCTCCTTGCCTGACCTGTCAGTTTAGGTGGATGGCCATGTCTTGGTAGGTTTGCACTTGTGCCATACTCTTTCCATTTTTGGATGATGGATTGAACAGTGCTCCGTGAGATGTTCAAAGCTTGGGATATTTTTTTATAACCTAACCCTGCTTTAAACTTCTCCACAACTGTATCCCTGACCTGTCTGGTGTGTTCCTTGGCCTTCCTGGTGCTGATTTTTCACTAAGGTTCTCTAACAAACCTCTGAGGGCTTCACAGAACTACTGTATTTTACTGAGATTAAATTACACACAGGTGGACTCTATTTACTAATTAGGTGACTTCTGAAGGCAATTGGTTTCACTCAATTTTAGTTAGGGATATCAGAGTAAAGGGGGATGAATACAAATGCACGCCACACTTTTCAGATATTTATTTGTAAAAAATGTGGAGAACCATTTATCATTTTCCTTCCACTTTGCAATTATGTGCCACTTTGTGTTGGTCTATCACATAAAATCCCAATAAAATACATTTACGTTTTTGGTTGTAACATGACAAAATGTGGAAAATGTCAAGGGGTATGAATACTTTTTCAAAGCACTGTAGCTTAGCAGTGTGTTGTGTTCACAAAAAGTAGTAATTGCTTTAGTGTGATATTTTTCATTAGTCATGTATTCACATTGCAACACAGCAGTAAAAACAGCAACATTTGACTGCTAGACAGCTATGACTAATAGAAAATCCCCTAGTTATCTTTAACTTGACTTCCTGACCCAAAATTAAAAAAATGTAAAGCCACGTGATCATTTTCATGTTCACTGACCTTCTCTTTTCTTTCTCTGATCTGGAACAGTTATATTTACCACGCCAAGTGCTCACCAGTTTGATTTTTATCTTTGAAAATCTCCAAAGCACAATGTAGCTGGAAAAAACACACATTCAATGATTTGAAAATCCTTTGCACCTGATTTGTAAAAGCAAATGAGAAAAGCAAATAAAAAACTATTCTACGGAGCCCAACTCAGCAACATGGATGGACAAGATAGAAAACGAGTTTGGTTTCAAAAACTTGGCTATGCAGATGAAGATATAAAGAAAGCATTGGAGAAGCTGGGCGAGAAGGCACTGGATAACGATGTTTTACAGGAGCTAATATTCACAGGAAACAGAGCACAAGCTGACAGAGACGCAGCATCGCCAAAAACATTCATGCCAAGGCTGGTGGCTCGTGGGTGCATCAACACAGAAGACACTGAACAAAGAAATCATACAGAGGACAGCAATCAAACTTCCAACAATTTAAGAGCTATAGTCATAGATGGTAGCAATGTAGCAATGAGGTAGGGATTAATCTGTCCTCCATTTTTTTTTTTATAAGTCTTGTACATCATAATCTTAAAGTGTATCTAAAGCCAAGCGGTATTGACACATCTTTACTCTGTCCTAAATTAAAAATAAAAGTCTTGACCTAAGATACAATGCGTTGACTGAGCAGATTTGAAGCTATTTAAGTAGAACTATAGGCAAAACTTTATTTTTTTCATTTTAGACATAGTAAGGGTGGGTTATAAACCCTGTCAGATTTATTTTTTGCCATCTGTGTCTCATTGCGGAGATTTCCCTTCAATTCCTGTCCCATAGCCAAACAGGAAGTTAGAGTAATTCCCTGCAAATTGAGGCATTTCCAAAATTTGGGATTTTCTTTTACTTTCACTTTTAATGATAATACTAAACAGGACACATAGAGGGGGTAAATTTCCCTAACGGGGGCACAGACTGCTTTAGAAACTGACAAGCGTTCTAATCCCTCTGCACTCTATCCTCAACTAAAAAAAAGTTTTTGCCTTTAGCTATACTTTAAGAGAAAAAAACATACACAATATTCAAACAGATAACTGACATGCAAATTTAAATAAACATACCGTATATACTCGAGTATAAGCTGACCCGAATATAAGCCGAGGCACCTAATTTTACCACAAAAAACTGGGAAAACGTATTGACTCAAGTATAAGCCTAGGGTGTCCATCTGCATGCCTCACTGTGCCTCACTTTGCCTCACTGTGTCCATGTGCATGCCTCACTGTGCCCATGCCTCACTGTGCCCATGCCTCACTGTGTCCATGACTAGACTGACGTTTAACATGGGAGTCTATGGAAGGGGTGCCCGGCTTTGAAAATTTAGAGCTCCCCGGCCGTAGGTCCTCCAGACAACAAACATGGAGCTACATGTGTGCCAAGTTTCGGGTCCAGGAGACCTAGGACCAGCCGGTACCGGGTCCCCAAAATCACCGGAGAAATTACAGTTTAACATGGGAATCTATGGAAGGGGTGCCCGGCTTTGAAAAATCGGTGCTCCCCGGCCGTAGGTCCTCCGGACAACGAACTTTGCACACTTGTAGAGGAAGAGTGGGGCTACATGTGTACCCCAAAGTCCGGGAGATCAGGCGCAAAAAGGTAACTCGAGTATAAGCCGAGGGGGGCATTTTCAGCACAAAAAATGTGCTGAAAAACTCGGCTTATACTCGAGTATATACGGTAATCATCTCACTTACCCTGCTTTATACCAATGGTGGATATTATATTCTTCTAATCACAGCTAATGTTATATTATTAAAACGTGTTATTTTTTACTATCCTAATATTGTTAAATGTGCATAAACTCCTAGGGTTGTTGCCCAGCCGAAAAAATACCTGTACAGTGAAACCTTTGATTGCGAGTAACGCTGTTAATGAGCGTTTCGCAATACGAGCACTGTATTTTTTTTAAATCCTGACTGGGTTTGCGAGTGTTGTCTCGCAATACGAGCAGGATTCAAGCCACAGCAGTGCGCAGTACCACGTTTGGCCTGAAGTGGGGGGGCGCGGGAGCCGTTCGGAAATGCTATGAAAATCTTGGAAATAATCAGTTCCCGAGCCTTTCCGAGGTTTTCCGAGTTCAGCCGAGCTGTCCTCAGGCCTTTCCGGGTGTTACCGGCGCCCCCCCACCTCTGGGCACAAGCGGTATTGCATGCCATTGAAATCAATGCGGAACTAATTATTTTAGTTTCCATTGACTTCTATGGGGAAACTCGCTTTAAAAAGCGAGTGCTTTGGATTACGAGCATTCTCCAGGAACGGATTATGCTCGTAATCCAAGGTTCCACTGTATAAAAATTATCAGGGAAGGTCTATTTTGCAAGGCTTCAAAAGGTCATTTTAAGACCAATGTTAATTCATATGCAAGGGTTCCTATTTATACGTTTGCTAGATACCTATTTACACTGGCAAGCATATTCCTTGTATATTGCAAATTAAAAAAGGTATTGGCATGCTAAAAAAAAAAAAAAAAAGATCGCCTGTCTAACTAATGTCTAACTAAAATTTAACAACTGTGTTAATGATATGCTATCCAATTTCTGTAACCAAAATAGTTTGTATCCTACGACCATATAATAACCATAGCATTATTTCAGGTATCTGAAGCATATCAGAATCCTTTGGTAGTGCTTCAATATAGAACATGTCATAAACTGGCCATACATGGGCACATTGGTCCTTTCAGAAATGTTTCCATACCAGGAGCTGAAGGCTGAAATACGTGACATACAGGCTGTGAAATTTAGTGCTGAAAGCTATTTCATGTAGCAATCAATATAAATGATAGTACAAGCGTTGCCTATATGTACCCTGCCTACACGCACTCATACAGCCCCCAAATAACTGCTTATTAAGATGAATAGCTGAAACTAGATTCTAAAATTTCTACTTCGGTACGCTGTCCTACAAAAGTCATTTTTGAGCTAAGATTATGGCTTTTGTATAGTTATATATTTTGCTTAGACTTATGGGTTATGATGATAGGGATTAGTTGTAGGGCACAAATAAGGATAAAGGTTAGAAAATTAAAGACAATGGTGCTGATTTACTATAGGCAAATAGGCCATTCACTTTGCAAACACATTTTCCCTTAACTGAATGTGGTGAAAAGTAACTTCAAACACAATACCTAATCATGTGCAAGGGTAACAAAAAAAAACATATTTTTGCTTGCACATGATTGGAGGATAGAAATAATCAGAGCTTCACCTAATTTACTAAGCCCAGGGAGAATTCCCTTGCAAAATGAAAATACCCATGCAAAGTGAACAACCTATTTGCTTTTAGTAAATCAACCTCAATTAGTTCAACTCACAAAACTTTCTTTCTCTTGTTCAGCCGGTATTGTCTCAATGCTTCACCTTATCGAACTCAGATCTCATTTCACAAAGGTACATATGCTTTACTTGCTTTGTAATAGTAGTGGTATTTTATCTCTACTTGTGCTAAAATAACAGTGTCTGTCAATGTTGTTTTTTTTTATTTTTTTGCTCTTATAAAAAAAATGAATGTAAAAGTAATTTTACAAAGACAGTCACAGTAGGCTATCATTTCTTGAAATAACACTAACTTCAGTCTGGTGATAACCAGGAGACTCAGTAGGTGTCTGTTAAGAAAATAAGAAAATAGGGGCTCTTTGAGGTGGTAATAAAATAATACTTTGTGAAATGAACAGAATGAGTGAAGAGAAAATAAGGCTGAACAGTAAAATATTTACTTTATGTTAAAAAAAATAAAAAAAATAAAAATATATATATATTTTTTTATGTTAACTTTTACGCTTTGAGAAACAAGCATCTAGGGGAAAAAATATGTTGCAGCTGTGCCTTAAACATGGCCATGTGCAAGAGACCTTAGTGAATCTAGCCCAGTGTTTCTCAACCTTTTTTCAGTCAAGGCACCCTTTAAAATTATGCACAATCTCAAGGCACCCAATTTTAAAATGTAAAAAACTAAACTAATAGTTTTACATAACGCAATAACATCCACACACATAGGACACCCAACGTTCAGGTGATTTATTCTTCAACGCAAATACACTTTTGCACACTGGTACTGGCTAGCATTCCAGCGTTTCCCTTCCCCCTGTTTCTCTCCTTCATTCCGATAAAGTGATCCCAGTTCTAAAGGAGAGGGGCAAACTAGGATTCTGTGCAGGCACCCGACATCCCTCTTACCAACCGTTGATGTCATTGGTTGTTAGGACGTGGCCGGAGAGAAGGTTGTAATAGTGCACAATGAAAACCTGCGGCTTTGTGTAACTGAAAGGCAGGCTTCATCCACCCGCTGGCTTGTATTCAGTTTTTGGGCAATTTTTAGGCATTTTGCCAAGGCACCCCTAAGGATACCAAAAGGCACTCAAGGATGCTTTGGTGCCCTGGTTGAAAAAATTGGATCTAGCCTAATGGGTTTCACAATGAGCATCATATAAAGATTCATTTTAAAGTTAAAGTAAAACACTCCAAACTGCTAGAAAGCATTCAAATTCTGATCCAAATGTTTAGTGTATGCTTTGTCAAGCAAGTGGGATGTAATAGTTTTAAGGTTTAGGATGACAGTTTGAGTCAGGGGTTAAGCTGGCCATACATTGTTAGCTATTGTTTTTGTTCAGCCAGCGCCCATCAGGACATTGTATTTTGACAGAATCCATAGCTATAAGAATACACAGATCAGAGTCTGCTGCTGATTGATGGAAGATTTTCCAACAGAAGTTGAGTAAACCATCAAGTTAAATTTCAAACTTATTGCGAAGATAAATCCAAATTAGAAAGCCACTGACAAAAACAATACGGATAAGACTGTAAACAGAAAATTGCCACGCCAAAATAAGAGAGAAAATATTACAGTCCAATTAGAAGCGATAGTCCAATCGTAAAACTAGTAGATCACTCCATGGAAAATGTGAGTGATTAAGTGTTCGACATATATGAAAAAAACACCTTGATAGTGAATATTGTATAAAAAGGTGAAACACCCAGGTGCGCCTCCACCATATAATATGAGATGGCCGCTTACCATAGGAAATGGACTCTATTATAAGAGCCATAAGCGCAGTATGATGGAATATCTTTAAAGTGTAAGTTCACCTTTACAGAAAAATCTGCAAGGTGAACTTACACAGGTCCCCCTCTTCGCTCCCCCTTCCCTGGTCCCACTGATCTGGACCGCCGCAATCTCCGGTTCTAAGCCCCGGTATATCCGCACCAGGAGCCCGGGGCTTAGAAATCCTCTCTGTATCCATGAGGTGTCTTCATAGCTGACAGGACGGGCTATGCGGCTGTTGATTGGTTGGCCTGACGAGGGACATTTTGGACATTCAGTTGAGAGGATTTCTAAGCCCTGGACACCTGGCGCGGATATGCTGGGGCTTAGAACTGGAGATTACCGGGGTCCAGGTCAGCGGGACCGGGGGGATGGCGAGGAGGAGAGTTTTCTGTAAAGGTGAACTTACCCTTTAAGATAGGAGTCTTTCCTTTGCAGCGAAACGGGAGACCTCTGTGGCTTTTCTTTGGTGTCCAATGGGAACACTCACATAGGGAATAATTGATGGTTCACCGGAAAATCATGCATGTAAGATGAATCATAGAAACTCCCATAGTGTGAAACCGTTTAAAATTTATTAAAGATAAAAGATACCAACTACTTACATAGAGGCAGTTAAAAACAAGCATATATGCATTATGCAATGTATATCCATCCCAGGATTCGCGCCGACGTTGAGAGCATGGACTCTGCCCAATATATTTTTTCATATATGTTGAACACTCAATCCCTCACATTTTCCTTGGAGTGATCTACTAGTTTCATGATTGGACTATATCACTTCTAATTGGACTGTAATATTTATGGGACTTTATTTCTATCATTTTAGTGCGGCAATTTTCTGTTTTGAGTAAACAATCAACTTCTGTGGAGCGGGAAAGCCCACACACTGATCAAAATTTGACCGGTCCCTGCTGAACTGGCAAAATTTCGATCAGTCTATGGCCAGCTTTAGGTTGCAATTTAAGAGGTTGGCTGAGGTTTAGGAAAAATGATGGGTAGCATGCTAAGTGCTAGTGCAAAATACAAACTTACTAATAAAATACCTTAGGTATAAGGCCAAAACTTCAACTACTGAACCAAAACTTAAATATCTAATGGATGACTATCTTTGTATTGTTTACCTCTGTAGAGAAACAATGTATATCATTTAACAAAACTATGTTCATAGGCATAGCATGAGGACTACTAAAACCTACAGTTGAAAAAAAAAGAATACGTACATAAAAACTTATATACTATGGGGTTGATGAAGTAGAACATATTGACTTTCAAACTGAATCTTCACTTATTTTAGTGAATGATGTGAAACAAAGTGAAAATTCTCTTTTTGCAAAGAATACCCAGTCATGTACACTACAAAGAAAATGAAATAACAAGATTTTTATACCCAGCACAGCTTTACCCCTTTTATTCAGCTAAGTAACTTTTCTCTTTGCAAATGGAACTTTCTCTTAGCTTAGAGAATGAGATTACGTTGCCATGACTGAATTTTTACTTTGTTTCACCTCATTCACTAGGATAAGTGAAAATTCACTTTTTAAAATAAAAATGACTAAAGTGAACATGCTTACATGCTTTACTCCTTGAGTACATATGGGCTAATATGTATATATTATAAGGGAACTTTCAAACAAAGTGTATTTATCCCATTTGCCATTTCCCTGACCTAAAGTACCTCCATCCCCCCACTCAAGATGCATACTTACAGTTAGGTCCATATATATTTGGACACAGGCACAATTTTAGTTTTTTTTTTCCAGGTATTTATTTACCAAAACATATTCAAGCTATAGTTAATGTATATAATGGATATGGGCTGAAAGTGTACACATCGGAGGAAGGGTTTAGGAATTACAGCTCTTAAGAATAGCTATCCCCCCCCTTTTTCAAGGGACCAAAAGTAATTGGACAATTGAATGAAAAGCTATTTCATGGATAGGTTTGGGCTACTCCTTCGTTATTTCTTCATCAATTAAGCAGGTAAAATGTCTGAAGTTGATTCTAAGTGTGGTATTTGCATTTGGAATCTAATGCTGTGAACCTACATAATGCGTTCAAAGGGGCTTTCCATGCAAGTGAAACAGGCCATTGTAAGGCATGAAAAACAAAAACAAACCCATCAGAGAGATAGCAGCAACATTAGGAGTTGCCAAATTAACAGTTTGGTACATTCTGAGGAAAGAAGAACATACTGGTGAGCTCCACAACATAACAAGGCCTGGACGTCCACAGAAGACAGTGGTGGATGATCGCAGGATCCTCTCTTTAGTAAAGAAAAACCCATTCACAACATCCGGACAAGTAAAGGACACTCTCCAGGAGGTGGGCGTAGCATTGTCAAAGTCTACAATCAAGAGAAGACTTCATGAGAGCAAATACAGAGGGTTCACCACAAGGTGCAAACCATTCATAAGCCTGAAGAATAGAAAAGCCAGATTAGACTTTGCCAAAAAGCATCTAAAAAAACAGACCAGTTCTGGAAAAGTATTCTTTGGATGGATGAATCTAAGATTAATCTGTACCAGAATGACGGGGAAAGAAATGCAGAGAAGGCTTGGAACAGCTCATGATCCAAAGCACACAACGTCATCTGTAAAACATGGTTGAGGCAGTGTGATGGCATGGGCATGCATGGCTTCCAGTGGCACTGGGTCATTGGTGTTTATTGATGATGTGACAGAAGACAGAAGCTGCCGGTTGAATTCTGCAGTGTTTAGAGATATACTGTCAGCCCAGATTCAGCCAAATGCAGCAAAGTTGATTGGATGGCACTTCACATTACAGATGGACAATGATCCATGTTTTACAGATAACACTGCAAAAGCATCCCAGGAGCTTTTAAAGGAAAAGAAGTGGAATATTCTGCAATGGCTGAGTCAATCACCTGATCTAACCCAATTGAGCATTCATTTCACTTGCTGATGGAAAAACTAAAGACAGAAAGACACGCAAATAAAGAACAACTGAACACAGTTGCAGTTAGAGCCTGCCAAAGCATCAGAAAGGAGGAAACCCAGTCTTTGGTAATGTCCATGGGTTCCAGACTTCAGGCAGTCATTGCCAGTAAAGGATTCTCAACAAAATATAAAAAATTAACATTTTATTTATGATTATATTTATTTGTCCAATTACATTTGAGCCCCTGAAAATGGGGGGGGGGGGGGACCGTGTATAAAATGGTTGCAGTTCCTAAAATTTGTACTTGATATTCATGTTCAAACCCATGAATTAAAGCTGAAAGTCTGCACTTCAAATTTATTAGGATTGTTGGGTTTAAAAAAAAATTCTGGTGGCATACAGAGCCAAAAGTATGAAAATTGTGCCTGTGTCCAAATATATATGAACCTAACTGTAACTTTATCTCCCCGAAACTGCAATGTTTTCAAATCTTCTCAATGTCTATAAATGTATATGGGTCTTTCTCCAAATTCAGGAGAAGATGGCTACATAGAGGTGTGAATTAGTAGTACGAAGGATGAAAATATTGGAGTGGGGGTATATTTAATAAGATGTAAACAGTAAAACTGTATGGTTAATTATATTTTCGTCTCTGAAAACTTTTGTTATTATAATTATATGCATTTCATTTTAAGAAAGAGCATGGTTTACAAGTCCTAGGATGCTATAAACTGTAATTAAAAATTAAAATTAAAAATGGCTTAAAAAATAGTAACATACATGGTTTCAAATATTATGTTATATTACATAAAAGCACATTTATTCCTAAAAGATCATCACACTACATCACACAATCACTGTTGGCTAAAAAAAGGTAATAAATAGAAAACTCTTTTTACTTATTTTTTAATTTAGTATTACCCTGATCAGCACTATAAATTTCACACTCTAGGCAAAGCTTACCAGGATGTTTCTCACGCTCCTATAATTATTAGCCTGTACATCCATAATTTATTTATTTGCTATATATAGATCCTAGCTGTAGGTTAAGCAAACCTCCCCTTTCTCTGCTTCAGTTTTAATCAGTTTATTATTGCAGGTTGAAATGAGAGCAATGATTGTTATCATGGATGGACTGTTAGGAAAGTATATAAAGCTTGCTTATGGCACATTGGGGTCTATTTATAAAACATTATCATACCATTAATCCAGTGAATCTGCATGTACATTCTTTTTTTAATCTATTTTCTCTCCACTAGATGGAGCTGAGGAGCATAGGAAATACATACGTCTTTGTAACAAGATACATAAAGTAACAATTCTACAGAACGTTAAGGCCTGGTTCATACTGGTGCGACATGCGCTCTGGCTTTGAGAGCACATGTCACATGGCATTTCAAATCAACGTTTCCCTATGAGAGCCGTCTTAACTGTGTCTCTCTGACTTTTGAAAAAGGTTTCTGCGCTACTTTGGTCTGACTTGGGTGCAATTTCAGCATCCAAGTTGGATCACCATTTTAACTGATCCGACTTGTGACATGTGACGTGCTCAGAGGTCAAATTTCCCCGAAGACCCCCTGCTCCTGTAGCCCTGGTATCGTTCAGGAGGGGGGGTGCTCGCTCCCCCCCCCCCCCCCCGTCGTGGCCTGCTAGGCTGCATGCTCAGATAAGGGCCTGGTATGGATTTTGGGGGGGACCCCACGCCGTTTTAAAAAAAAGTTTTGGCATGGGGTTTCCCCTCAAAATCCATACCAGACCAAAGGGTCTGGTATAAATTTCTGGGGTGACCACGCTGTTTTTTTTCCTACATTTTGGCATGGGGTTTCCCCTCAAAATCGATACCAGACCCAAGTTGCACTCATCTCAAAGTTGGATCAAAATCAGATCCAGTTCATTAAAGTCACATAAAAAGTTGGATCGATGTTGTACCGAAGTCGCAGGGCAAAGTCGGGTCGACAGTCACGCGACTTTCGTGACGCACCAGTTTTAAAGGCAAATAAATGTAATCAGCAGTGGATGTACATGCAAATGGATGCAAATTTTCTGGATGAATAGCTATGCAAATTTTTTTTATATATAACATTTTTATTAGACCAAATGACTTAAAAAAAACACATTTATTGTTATCGTTTTGAAGTTTATTGTTTAGCCTGAAGAACTACTTTAAACAAAAACCACTGATAGGTATAAAGTACAGGTAACAAGAGGTGACTGCACAAACCTATAGCAGCTTTCAGTGTCACTGTGGCTCTTCCTGGAAGTACTGAAGTTCGCTGGCCTCCACATCCCTACCAAACATTCCTATAGGAGGGTAAGGCAGTCCACTATACTGGTGGGCTAGAATGGAATAATTAATTAGGCTGGATTCACACCTATGTATTTTTAGTGCTTTTTGCATTTTGCATATTTGCACTACAGTCCATTTAACATGGTTTCCTATGGAACACATTCTGTAGAGCAAATCGGCAAAATGCAAAAAGCACTAAAAATAAATAGGTGTGAATCCAGCCTAAGGGGGAGTTTAGCTGGCAGGCTTCAACAATACCAGAGAGGTGTAGGCATCTCTAAAGCCCTGTACACACGATCGGATTTCCTATGGATTTTAAACCAATGGATTTTTCCATCGGATATCCGATGAAGCTGACTTCCATCAGTCTTGCCTACACACCATCAGTCAAAAATCCGACCGTCCCAAACGCCGTGACGTAAAACACTCCAACAAGCCGAGAAAAATGAAGTTCAATGCTTCTGAGCATGCGTTGACTTGATTCTGAGCATGCGTGGGCTTTTTGTCCGATGGAGTTCCACACAGACGATCGGAATTTGCTATCGGTTTTTTCCCATTGGATAAATTTAAAACATGTTCTATTTTTTCTCACGATGGAAAAAAGACCTATGGGGCCCATACACGATCGGTTTGTCCGATGAGAAAAGTCCATCGGACTGTTTTCATTGGTAAAACCGATCGTGTGTACACGGCTTAAGTGTGTAGCCCTTATACTCACGAGCAGTGACAGTAATTTATATGCTGTCATATCCAGATTAATTTTTATCCAAACATACAGTATATTTCTATCAGGATGCAACTGATATTGCAATTTCATTTCTACTCACAGTCACGGATTCAAGACAGTTTTCTCATGCAGAGGCATAGAAATTGCTGTGGAGTGGTTTAGAAAGAGAGGACATGACTACATTAAGGTGTTTGTGCCTTCCTGGAGGAAAGAACAGCCAAGAATTGATTCACCCATATCAGGTACTTGTGTGTCTGCCTAACAAAATGAAACAGAACAAATGAGCGGCTTGTTAACGGATGTCATGAATGGAAAGAAGTTAATCTCCTGTGTATAGAAACAAATGTTTGACTATGTTGACTAAAACATTCTTCTTGTACGATCAATAGAATATTGTATAACAGGTGTGACTGACAAAACATTGGAGGTTATGAGTTTTTTTTCTTAAAGTGACATGTTTTGCACTAACTCTTACTATACCACGTCAGTCTATACTAGAGCCTGGCTCAGAAACATTGTATGTAGTGGTATGTTAAGGCCCGTACACACAATCCAATTTTATTGCCATAATTGTCTGATGGATGTGTTGTGTCGGATAATCCGACTGTGAGTATGCTCCATCAGACAATTGTTGGCCGAATTAACGACAACAAATGTTGGCTGTTCATGCTCACCAACTGTCTGCCAATAAATCTGTTACTTCGGATTATCCGATCGTGTGTACGCAAGCCCATCCAACTAAAATCAAAAGTACAAACACGCATGCTCAGAACCTATTTTTACCGGTGCTTTACCGTTGTTTTTGCGGTGCTTTTCGGCTGCTAGCGGGGCGCTTTTAACCCCTGCTAGCGGCTGAAAAGGGGTTAAAACTGCCCGTGCAGCAGGGCTTTGCCGGCGTTCTGGAGGCGCTGCCCATTGATTTCAATGGGCAGGGGCGCTGGAGGAGCGGTGTATTCACCGCTCTTCTAGCACCTCATAGATGCAGCTGGCAGGACTTTTTTGA
This sequence comes from Rana muscosa, assembly GCA_029206835.1. Taxonomy (NCBI): domain Eukaryota; kingdom Metazoa; phylum Chordata; class Amphibia; order Anura; family Ranidae; genus Rana; species Rana muscosa. The sequence goes on from CM055122.1 coordinate 406,123,854, forward strand.
GCGTCCTGCCAGCGCACTGCTCCAGTGTGAAAGCCCTCTGGCTTTCACACTGAAGTGAATGCAGCGGCTCTTTCAGGGCTCTTTTTAGCGCTATAGCGTCTGCAAAGCGCCTCAATGTGAAAGTAGCCTAAAGATTATGAGGAAAAACGGGGCATCTTTGCCACCTGGTCAACATTTTTCGCTTAGGTGAAAATATGGATGTTTTTCTTTCCTATTCTTCCGGATAAATGGGTGTGCCCTGTTCTTTTGGCCACATTTCAATGTAATGTGGGAGTGTGGAATGGGAGAGTTGTAAAAGAATATTGCATAGCTGAAAGACTGCATGAGTCGCAGAAAGTCATGTAGAAGAAAGACTTTAAAATTAGTGGGCTGAGACAGGAAGTAACTGTGGTAAAGGAGTGACAGACTTAACCTGTTGATGGGCCAGCCATTTGGATAGCATGTGTGAATGTCTTAGTTGGTTTGGGAATAGTGGGGGTAGTTTACCTCTTGATAAAAAGGTAAGGTAGACCTACCTTACTTTGCCATCAAAAAAATCAAAACACTGTGACAAAATGTGAGCATGGCTAGGATTATAAAAGCCCTGGGGCTTCCTAGGACAGAATTTAGGAACAAGTTCTGCAGCTTATAAAGCGTGAAAAACAGTGGCTATGGTAAGATTGTGACAAACAGTGTGAGTGGCTTAAAAGGGGGATGAATAAATATATTTGCTGTATGCACTGTACATATACAGAATGCTACAGTCCACACAAATGTTTGTACCCAGAAAATATTCCTGAATAATGCGCCACAAGTGGCATTCTCACAGACATACATAAACCTCAGGGCAAAGGATCACTTAACCATTTCAGCCCCGGAGGATTTGGCTGCCAGATGACCGGGCCCCTTTTTACGATTTGGAAATGCGTCGCTTTAACTGACAATTGCGCGGTCGTGCGAGTTGGCTCCCAAACAAAATTTACGTCCTTTTTTCCCCACAAATAGAGCTTTCTTTTGGTGGTATTTGATCACCTCTGCGGTTTTAATTTCTTGCGCTATAAACAAAAATAGAGCGACAATTTTGAAAAAAAAGCAATGTTTTTTCCAGAATAAATATCCCCAAAAAATATATAAAATTTTTTTTTTGCTCAGTTTAGGCCGATACGTATTCTTCGACATATTTTTGGTAAAAAAAAATCGCAATAAGCGTTTATTGATTGGTTTGCGCAAAAGTTATAGCGTCTACAAAATAGGGGATAGTTTTATGACATTTTTATTCATATTTTTTTTTTTTTACTAGCAATGGCGGCGATCAGTGATTTTTATCAGTGATTAGTGCTATAAAAATGCACTGATTACTGTGTAAATGACACTGGCAGTGAAGGGGTTAACCAGTAGGGGGCGGGGAAGGGGTTAAGTGTGTCTTTGGGAGTGATTCTAACTGTGTGGGGGCTGGGCTACGAGTGACACGACACTGATCACTGCTTCCGATTACAGGGAGCAGAAGATCAGTGTGGTGTTACTAGGCAGAACAGGGAGATGCCTTGTTTACACTGGCCTCTACCCGTTCTGCATCTCCGTGACACGATCGCGGGACACCGGCGGATATCGAGTCCGCGGGTCCCGCGGTCAACGGTCATGGAGGTCGCGGCAGGGGCGCGTGCACGCCTACACGGCGCGAAATTCAGAGCAACGTATATATACGTTGCTTTGCGCAGCCGTGCCATTCTGCCGACGTATATCTACATGGCGCAGTCGGCAAGTGGTTATAAAAGTAAACTCTTTCATTACATCTATTTTTGTGCACACAAAAAATTATCACTTCGTCTGAGCTGCATATAAAGAAGAACTTCATTACAACCAGCAACTGTTGAGACAATGAACACACAATAAAGAAAATATGTAAAGCACAGCAACATTTATGTGCATCAGTAAGGATTATGTTACATAGGGAAGAGTGGGAAAGAGAGAGGGGTGGAAAGGGCAGGGATAGAGAGAGAAAAGTTAGAGAGAGAGAGGGCAAGTAAGAAGGAGAGAGAGGCAAAAAGTGAATGAGGGTGGCAAGTGCGTGGGAAAAGAGAGAGATGGCAAAAGAGGGAGAAAGAAAGGAGCGAGAGAGGGAGAGAGAGCGGAGCAAAAAAAAAAAATTGCAGTTTCCTCTGTGAGGGGGCATTCAGTAGTTTCACTTTTGCTGGGTGACAGGGACACAGCAACAAACATGCCTGCAAAACAAAATGGTCCCATTAACTCTATTGGGAAATGTACACTTCCTCCTGCTGACCTTCACTAATTCAAGTAAACAGTAGTGACTTAAAGAGTGGCAGAAGGAACCAGTGAAAGCTGCATGGGACACTCCCAGGAGCTTGTGCTGACATCATCACGCACGCCAGAGCTAATGGCGGTGTGGAGATTTTGTTATGCCTGTTACATGCATTGAGATGTGAGTAGATATGCAGTATACAGACCAAAAAAGCTTTCGGATTTGCACTATGGGATGCTGTTTATTTTTCTCTTGCCGGATTGATGTGAGTGATTTCATCATATTACACAGAGTATTTTTATTGCTTGAGGTGTTGGCACTTTATTGTTTTATAATCCCATTTGACGTTTTATTTTTATTTTATTCTTGGCACATTTGATTTATTTAAAGGTACAGAGCAACAATACTTGTAAAACTTGGGTAAAAGGTTTGTAAAGGTCAAATGCATGCAAAATAACAACTGCACACATATGTGATATTTTAAAATAATTCATACAGCCCTATGAATAACAACACATTGATTATAGATTTTCCAAATACAAGATTGTATTCAGTAATTTAAAACTTTTTTTTGTTTTTATAGACAAGCACATTCTTGATGATCTGGAAAAGAAAATGATTCTAGTTTACACTCCATCTAGAAACATTAATGGCAAAAGGATTGTATGCTATGATGACCGCTACATTGTCAAACTGGCCTTTGAGAAAGATGCCATTATTGTATCCAATGATAATTATCGTGACCTACAATGTGAAAATGTAGACTGGAAGCGCTTCATAGAAAAAAGATTGCTAATGTATTCCTTTGTAAATGATAAGTAAGTTACAATATGTTTAATATATTACTGACAGTAAAATGAAAATACAATAAGAAGAAAAACTTTTATGGGCTAAAACATTACTAGCCCAAAAAATCAGCTATAATACATCTAAAATATCCTAGTTTGTTGTATTGTAGTAAATACATTGATATATGTTAAGCAGAAATAATGGAGTGTTGCCCAACAATCAACATTTTGCTCTAATTTTAAATTATATTTTAAAGGGGTTGTAAAGGTTTGTTTTTTATTTTCTAAATAGGTTCCTTTAAGCTAGTGCATTGTTGGTTCACGTACCTTTTCCTTCAATTTCCCTTCTAAATGTTTTTTTTCTTTGTCTGAATTTCTCACTTCCTGTTTCTCCTCAGTAAACTTCACACCATCATCCGAGTGGTATGGAGTCACCCCAGAACAGCTTACTGAACAGCTTACTGACGGAGGAACAGGTCTGAGAAATTCAGACAAAGAAAACAAAGAAAAAAACCATTTAGAAGGGAAATCGAAGGAAAAGGTAAGTGAACCAAAAATGCACTAGCTTAAAGGAACCTATTTAGAAAATAAAAAAAGAACCTTTACAACCCCTTTAATTGATATAATGAAAAATGCAAGAGGACGACAGAAAAAACTCTAATGCCCTGTACACACGGTCGTTTTTTCCGATTAAAAAAGTCTGATGGATTTTTTTCATCGGAAAAAACGATCATGTGTGGGTCCCATCTGACTTTTTTCCATCTGTGTTAAAAAATAGAACATGTTTTAAATTTTTCCGATGGGAAAAAAAAACGATAGGAAATTCTGATCGTCTGTGTGGAACTTTTACGTCACGGCGTTTTGGACGGTCGGAATTTTGTCTAATGGTGTGTAGGTGCATGTGTGTAGGTGTGTAGGCAAGACTGATGAAAGTCAGCTTCATCGGAATTCCGACGGAAAATTCCATTGGATTTTATTACATCGAAAATCCGATCTTGTGTACAGGGCATAAAGTGTGTTGAAACAGGACAACAACTTAGGGCAGCCAGATCATTTGGTCAGCCACAAAGAAATGTGAATCCGTAAAACTAGACCTACTGTATAGCTGAAATATCACTTTTGTGTGGACTGATTTTTTTAATAAATTCCTGTTTGTGACTTGTGTTGCCTGTAGGTAGTATCTGCACAGTAATTGGCTTTTTTATGAATTAGGGAACCACATCTGGAATGGCAAAGCATTACATCAGCTTTAATTATACCTATTTGAGTTCACCAAAACTGGTAAAATAGTCCTTAGATGACTTACTTTTTGGCATCTTTTCTGGACCCGCTGTGTAAACAGTGACAACAATGACTAAATAAAATGGTGACTTATGAAGATATTTTTATGTTCAATTCGTTTTTATTGTTTTGACATAAATTCAAACAGACAAAGAAAAGAACAGAACCAGGTGCCTGACATGGGGCGGCCTGGTCTGCAAAACATGAGATAAACACATACAATATCTTGCAAACTGTGGTGTACAAATAGTTGCCTTGTGAGTACATCTGTATGACGCAATGAGACTTACATAGTGCTATCTTGCATCTAAGAGCTACTTTGTTCGGCCTGGACGCCCCTGCGGGAACCTGCTGCGTCCAAGATGCGAAGAAGTCGGTGGAAAGTGCCGGGGTTATAAATTCTATTGGCTATGGAGATATTTTTAATGCTGATACTGTATTTATGTTCATATAGATTTATGCCTCCAGATGATCCATTAGGCCGTCATGGACCTACACTCTCCAACTTCCTCAGGAAAACACATGCTCCATTTGACCCAGAAAGACAACCTTGTCCATATGGTATGTTTTATTTAACAGCATATACAAAATGCATTTATTTTTACCAAACGTTTTGTCAGGTTTTTGCCCGCCATTCTTGTAACACACACACCTTGCTAAACAGCAAGATCTGTTTATAGAACAGCTCATTAATTTAGAGGTTCCATTGATAAAAACAAAATATTTTTATGAATGGACTTCTCTATTATTGAACTGTTATGGAAATAGAACTTATTGAAAACACTCTAAATACATAAATAAGGACACCTGTTGTATTTTTACACCGAGAACAATGAATGAGATGTTTGGAAAGCAGTAGAATCCATTTGGAAAGTGAGAGCCTTTGTCCATTTACAAAGGCTTCAGCAAGAGTGACAGGGGGACAATGTTAGTGCAAACATTGCACTGCCATTATCTTAAAACAACAGGTAATGCCTGAACTTTTCTGCACGATAAGTCCAGTACACAAAGCTATCCTATTTTTTTTTAAGCTACCTGTCTATTATGGCCAGCTTAAATTACTCACATTTTTTTTTTTTTTTCCTGGCAGTACCACAAATCAAAATGAAGGGCACTTTTTTCAAAAATTTCAACAAATGTAAAACCAACTTTGCAGAGAAATAAAGTTCGACAATTTTTCATGCCTATCCCTACTCCAGGCTCAGTTTACTTATCTGTCAATGAACAGGTAGAAAACCCACCATTTCTGTTCAAAAAGAAATAAATAGTTTTACAAGAGAGCAATATGTTTGTAGGGCTTTATGTATTCTACTGTTTAGCTATTAATTGCCTTTGGTTAAACATCGTTTTTAAAACTAAAATATTCCTAAAATTATTTGTTCTTTTCCATTCAGGACAAAAATGCACTTATGGCATCAAGTGTAAATTTTCCCATCCAGAAAGACTAAATCAGCAGCAGCTATCAGTTGCAGACGAACTAAGGGCCAAAACAAAGCATGCCTTCATAGAGTCTGAACATTGTAATGAGCTGCTGACAAAAGGTCATGCAAGGCTCAACCCAGTTTTCTCCCTTCCATGCTGCCACAAATGTCCAGAACAATTTGTGAGTACCAAAGAAACATCTCCAAGTTTAAAGATGAAGCAGATACCAAAGGAAAGGCAGTTGGGGTACTCTGATATGGGCAATTGGGCTGGGAGCAGTTGCCATCAAGGATCAACCTTAAACACCTTAGAAGGACAAAATCCAATTCTGCATAGGGAAACAAGTATTGCTGAACATAAATTTTCAACAGTGCATATGTGCAAATGGACTCATCCACAGGGAGATGGTGAACAGACGCAATACAGAATGACAGATCTAAATCACTGCTGTAGCTGTAATTCCATTAATACAGACTTCTTCCTCATTCCTCACACACATAGCATGGACTGTACTTGCATCAAGCAGCGATACCTTCCATGTAACTTTTTGTCTGAGACTCTTCCTCAACACATCCATTCGCAAACTGGTTACTGTGATCATCGAGGCAGAAGGCAATTGCTTTGTTTACACGAACATATGGGACATTTGAAAAATAGCAGCAAACATACACGTTGTCAGAGAACAGACTCTTCTTTGTACCCTGAAAGTGTGAACGATATTTATAAGGAACCAAATGATCACATGACTCAGCGACAGCATCTAGCCATAATGACACCATCCTGGAACCATGGTCATTATAATGGGAATGACTGCTCTTCTTCAGTGCTAAAGGATAATTATAGGCTTTTGACAGACACTCATTTGAATCAGAGAAAAGAAATATATGCTTTATTATGTGGTGTTTATACAAATGCAGAGATTGATCAAGTTATGGCTTCAAACCCAGAGACCACCAATATTATAGAATTAGCTGCCTTAATTCAAAAAACTAGAAGAAGTTAGCAATTTTATGGGAGAGCAGCCATATCTAAAATAAATAAATATATATATATATATACATAAAGGTCTTTCAAGTGATTTACCATAATTTGGAAATAATTCCGCAGCATTAGTAAAAACTGAAATGCAATGTATAGTCAAAACCCAACATGTAATAATTAAACCCTGTTTGTCTGCTCCTGAGCTGAGAGTATAAGAACTGAGAATACTTTTTTCCTCAAGTCTCTGGTTTATGGCAGACCTTTCTCTTGCATGTTTTCATATGTGTGCAGAGTGGTCCTTTACTGTCAAAAGCCAGTAATCGTTCAGAACAGTGGTCAGCCAGTGGACCCTGGTTAGAATCCACCTTTTATCTGATGTGATTGATGCTCCACCTTCAAGTATAGTCTGGGCCTCAACAACGGAGGCTAATTGGATATAGGATGTCTGACCAGTAAAAGACATTCACTGAATGTTTGTATCTATAGGGAGGCAAGTATTACTTCTTTCTACTCACAGGTAATACTCCACAGCTTATTCACAAAATGCAGCATGATTTAAAGTGTTACTAAATCCCAGTAATATGAAAATGGTTAATCTGCCCCCCCCCCCCCACAGTGCCCACAGCTTATAAATCTTATTTTTACAATAAAATATTGCCACTATATACCTTTTTGGCTGATCTGTATACCACAGTTTATCCTGTGCTGAGAGTTCAGGTAGGAGGAGATTTCCTCTACAGCCTGTATACACACCCACATGTGTGATGTCAATATCATGTGACCTGGCTAGCTCTGAGAACAAGTAAATGTTCTCTCCAGCATAAAAGACACAACTAAGCATGTACAGGTTGGCTACTGCCTGTGTGTTAGCTGGCCTTCCCAAGATAGACAATGCAAGAAGGGAAGGATCTCTGTGCATACAGGATAAAACAGCTTTTTTACACAATGCAGAGCATTAACCACTTAAGTTCCACAGTGAGTATAACAAGCATGCTTTGCTGCATATACAGACAGATTTTACTGTTGTGGGTTTAGTAACACTTTAATAAAAAAAAAAAATTTAACAGATCCATGCTGCTCTTTAGCACTGCTATCTTGCCTCAGGAATCATGCTTGAAAAATAAAACTCAGCACCTCATTTAGAAACTGCACAGTGATGATGCTTTATGCATCTATACGGTCTACGTGAGCCCTATTGTTATGCATGCACTATATCTGACAAAGTAAAGAAGGGAAGCTCGTACAAGAACAAGTTGGAGATCCATCATCTACCTCACCCCCAATTAATCAGCGGTCCACCTCCGTACCTTTCATCATAGGCCTTGTTGACCCCTCCAAATGTAGTGTTTATGGTTGTAAAAAAAGCTAAATTTTGGTCTCATCACTCCAAATGACTTTTTGCCAGAATGTTTGAGGCTTGTCTCTGTGCATATTGTAAGCGGGATACTTTGTGGCATTTGCGTAGTAATGACCTTCTTCTGGCGACTCGACCATGCAGCCCATCTTTCTTCAAGTGCCTCCTTATTGTGCATCTTGAAACAGCCATACCACATGTTTTCAGAGAGTCCTGTATTTCACCTGAAGTTATTTGTAGGTTTTTCTTTGCATCCCAAACAATTCTTTTGCTTTCCCCATGACTCAGAATCCAGAAACGTCAGTGCAGCACTGGATGAAAGATGCAAGGGTCTGTCAGGAGTCCAGAAACGCATTGACCTTTTATACACAAACACAAATTACAAGCAAACAGATCACACGTGAGGATGGTTACCTTTAATAGCCATTCAAACCCCTTTGTGTAAACTTGTGTGCATGTTATCCGGCTAAAATTACCAGGGTATGTAAACTTTTAATACACGGTATTAAGACCTGGGGTGTGTAAACTTTTGATCAGGGTCATTTGGGTAGTTTCTGTTGCCACTATGATTTAAAAAGAGTAAACACAGTGGATTGATAATAAATGGCTTCAGCCAAACACTAACCATGCGTGAAAGAAATGTTTTTGTGTTATCATTCATGTTCTCCATAAAATGGCCAAGAAATCATAAATTCTGCCAGGGTAAGTCAACATATGAGCACAACTGTATATATATATACAGTATATATTTTTTCTACAGAGACAGTGTCATCAGTACAGCAGCTGCTGTTTCTGTTAAATTGTTAGAGCAGTACAAAGTCACCATAATGACACTGTACAGCTTAGGGGTAGCTGACCATTTTTTTCTTTCTACACTCTGACTGCTTAAAGTCTGGATGACTGTTGTAAGCAGCCAGTTTCCTCTCACAGCTGATCGCTGTGATAGGACACTGCTTAAAGGCTGTACATGCAGCCTTTGTTTAAAAGTGTGATTGCTGTGATTGATCAAAGCAATCATTGGCTCTGTACCCCGAACCGCCATCCAGTGTGTCGAAGGACACAGCGATCACAGAGCGTGCTGCTGTGTGCCCGGACCAAATCTAGGAAGTTCCCACCCAGCCGTTTATTTACAGTGGCTTGGCTGGAAGCAGTTACATTTACCCATTCAGAGCTTTGAGCTCTAAAATGGGGTGAATGACCCCTTTAAGCTAGGGAATGGTTGACAGATTGGAAAAAAGCCTCTGGAGCTGACCTACCACAGGAACTGGGGCAATGACACCTTGATCTATAAAACCCAAAAGGGCTTAATGGTGATCTGCTAATCAGTGCAGTGACTCATTAGGTCTGGTGATGAAAAACTGAGGAGGAGGCAGAGAGCGAAACTCCAGCTTATGACCCTTGGTAATCCCCTTCTGCACCCAGGTGGCCAACATGAGAAGACAAACATGAGGCTTTGTTTGAAGCAAGAAGGTGCTTGGTCCATCACAGGGAGAGCCCACTTCTTAACAAATGCCTTCTCCACAGGGTATTATTGCTTGGCAAAACACTTAAGAGGGAAAAAAAAATGCTTGTTTCGAAAGGGCCAGTCAGCATACAAACTGATTGTAGTAACACATGTACTGTAAAGGACTGGTTGAAGTTTATTGAGGGGGGGTCAGGCCAGCAACCTTAAAAAAAAAGAGACGCAGGTTGCTCCAGCTCTAGGCATGTGCCTACTGTGTCTATGCAGACTAAAATGCTAAATATTTAACCTGGGAGTGATTTCATAGGACCTCCTCAGGCACAAAATATTTCATGAAGGATAGGTGAGCTACTTCCTCATCCTCCGCTTCATGTGCAGAAGCAGCTGCAGCTGTAGAAGCATTTTGCACACAGCCCCTTAGTACTGAGTCAGCAATCGTGATAGTGATTGTTTTGCCAAAACTTCTATATAGTTGCAGAAAATTAATCCCCAGAGGATAGAGGCGAGTGTTACTCCAGACAGAGCTAAGGAACCTTCCAAAGAGCTTATACACTCAAGCAGAGGACAATGGTCCAGAACGTCTATGTCGCCTCCAAGTATGAAACACTACAAACCACCCCCAGAAACATTTGTGGATGTAAAGAAAGCAAGACTCCAGGACCAGTACCCTTGCACTATGCTCTGTTATAGCATGGGAAATGCCAATAGAGGTACTCACGGACACCCAGCTTCAGAAAGGTAAAGGAAAGGCATGAACATGCACAAGGCACAACACATTTATGCTAGAAAAGTCACACATGCCACAAATTAAAATTGCAGCACAAAAAAGAGGTGTCACAGCCATGCACATTAGCGTGTAGTGTGCCACAGCACAGACTCCCAGTTTCAACTCTTTAGTAATGCTTCTTCTTTAAGATCTAGACCCTGCAAGATTCCTGTTCTCCATTTCCCACACAATAAAAGGGAAATCGATTCATGTATTCATTAGGAAATATGTGATAGTAGTGTGCTACTGAATGAATGAAATACAGGTCATCTCAAAAAATGTGAATATCATCAAAAAGTTTATTTATTTCAGTAATTCAATTCAAAAGGTGAAATTCACATATTATATAGATTCATTACACACGGGGTGATATATTTCAAGAATTTCTTTCTTTAATGTTGATGAAAATGGCTTACAGCTAATGAAAACCCAAAACTCTGTATCTCAGAAAATTTGAATATTGTGAAAAAGTTCAATATTGTAGACATTACAGTGTCACACTCTAACTAGCTAATTAACTCAAACTGTAAAGGTTTCCTGAGCCTTTAAATGGTCTCTCAGTCTGGTTCAGTAGGTTACACAATCAAGGAGGCTAAGTCACAAAAGGTCATTGCTAAAGAAGCTGGCTGTTCACAGAGTGCTGTATCCAAGCATATGGCCATTCAAGAATTTGGGGGAGGTTCACAAGGAGTGGACTACGGCTGGTGTCAGTGCTTCGTCGGAATCCAGAACATGGGCTACAACTGTCACATTCCTTGTGTCAAGCCACTCCTGAATCAGAGAAAATGTCAGAAGTGTCTTACCTGGGCTAAGGAGAAAAAGGACTGGACTGTTACTCAGTGGTCCAAAGTCTTCTTTTCGGATGAAAGTAAATCTTGCATTTCATTTGTAAATCAAGGTCTCAGAGTCTGGAGGAAGAGTGGAGAGGCACAGAATCCAAATTGCATGAGGTCCAGTGGGAAGTTTCCACAGTCTGTGATGATTTGGGAAGCCATGTCATCTGCTAGTGTTGGTCCACTGTGTTTTATCAAGTCCAAAGTCAGCGCAAACCTCTACCAGGAAATTCTAGAGCACTTCAAGCTTACCTCTCCTGACCAGCTTTATGGAGATGCTGATTTAATTTTCCAGCAAGACATGGCACCTGCCCACACTGCCAAAAGTACCAATACCCGGTTTAATGATCATGGTATCACTGTGCTTGATTGGCCAGCAAACTCACCTGACCTACACCTCATAGAGAATCTGTGGGGTATTGTCAAGAGGATGATGAGAGACACCAGACCCAAAAATGCAGATGAGCTGAAGGCTGCTATCAAAGCAACCTGGGCTTCCATAACACCTCAACAGTGCCACAGCCTGATCGCCTCCATGCCCACCGCATTAATGCAGTAATTCATACAAACAGAGCGCTGACCAAGTGTTGAGTGCATACTATACTGTACAGGGACATACCTTTCAGTAAGCCAAAATTTCTTACATACATAGTTACATAGTAGGTAAGGTTGAAAAAAGACACAAGTCCATCAAGTCCAACCTATGTATCTGATTATATGTCAGTATTATTTTGTATATCCCTGTATGTTGTGGTCGTTCAGGTGTTTCTCTAATAGTTTCTAGAATCCATTGATTCCCCCCCGCTGAGACCACCACCTGTGGAAGGGAATTCCACATCCTTGTCGCTCTTACAGTAAAGAACCCTCTACGTAGTTTAAGGTTAAACCTCTTTTCTTCTAATTTTAATGAGTGGCTATGTGTCTTGTTAAACTCCCTTCCGCAAAAAAGTTTTATCCCTACTGTGGGGTCACCAGTATGGTATTTGTAAATTGAAATCATATCCCCTCTCAAGCGTCTCTTCTCCAGAGAGAATAAGTTCAGTGCTCGCAATCTTTCCTCATAACTAATATTCTCCAGACCCTTTATTAGCTTTGTTTCCTTCTTTGTACTCTCTCCATTTCCAGTACATCCTTCCTGAGGAGTGGTGCCCAGAACTGGACAGCATACTCTAGGTGTGGCCGGACCAGAGTCTTGTAGAGTGGAAGAATTATTGTTTTTTCTCTGGAGTTAATCCCCTTTTTAATGCATGCCAATATTATGTTTGCTTTGTTAGCAGCAGCTTGGCATTGCATGCCATTTCTGAGCCTATCATCTACTAGGACCCCAGGTCCTTTTCAATCCTAGATTCCCCCAGAAGGTTCTCCCCCCCAGTGTATAGATTGTATTCATATTTTTGCCACCCAAATGCATTATTTTACAATTTTCTACATTGAACCTCATTTGCCATGTAGTTGCTCACCCCATTAATTTGTTCAGATCTTTTTGCAAGGTTTCCACATCCTGCGAAGAAGTTATTGCACTGATTAGCTTAGTATCGTCCGCAAATACAGAGATTGCACTGTTCAACCCATCTTCCAGGTCGTTTATGATTAAACTAAATAGGATTGTTCCCTGCACAGAACCCGGTGGGGGACCCCACTACCCACCCCTGACCATTCCGAGTACTCCCCATTGATCACCACCCTCTGAACTCGCCCTTGTAGCCAGTTTTCAATCCATGTAGTCACCCTATGGTCCATGCCAACGGACTTTATTTTGTACAGTAAACGTTTATGGGGAACTGTGTCAAATCATGCTTTTTCAAAATCCAGATACACCACGTCTACGGGCCTTCCTTTATCTAGATGGCAACTCACCTCCTCATAGAAGGTTAATAGATTGGTTTGGCAAGAACGATTCTTCATGAATCCATGCTGATTACTGCTAATGATACCGTTCTCATTACTAAAATCTTGTATATAGTCCCTTATCATCCCCTTCAAGAGCTTATATACTATTGATGTTAGGCTAACTGGTCTGTAATTCCCTGGGATGTATTTTGGGCCCTTTTTAAATATTGGTGCTACATTGGCTATTCTGTATTAAAAATCTTTTTTTATTGGTCTTATGTAATATTCAAATTTTCTCAGATACTGAATTTTGGGTTTTCACTAGCTGTAAGCCATAATCATCAAAATTAAAAGAAAGCAATGCTTAAAATATATCACTCTGTGTGTAATGAATCTATATAAAATATATGAGTTTCACTTTTTGAATGGAATTGCTGAAATAAATTAACTTTTTGATGATTTTTTGAGATGCACCTGTACTTTACCAAAGTTTGGCAGAAGCACGGAAATCTTTCAGCGTCTAATACCCTGTAAATACATTTTAATTATTCACTTTCAATTATCTCTTAAATATCTATAGTTGCTGCATAAAAGGGAGTATGTTTGGTATATGGTGTTACTAATTGTAGTTCTGTACTACACAAAAATAGGTTAATATGCAATGTGAAAACTAGTCTATAGGGTGCAATAGTATTTTCCAGATATCTTTTGATTGAGAATATACTTAGTGATCCTACCTTCAGTGGTGGGACAAGGTAATTCAGTGCCATGGGGAAAGATGCCAAAATGCGCCCCCCCCGAGCTGGGGGCGGAGCTAGTTGAAGCATGTGCAGCTGACCAAAACATATGTAATGGTTGCGGAGTGCACCAGTATTACACAAACACGCAGCCAATTAGATTGCTTTGATGATAGCTTGATTCACAGCTAATAATGAGTAATGGCAATAATGGCTGCCCAGAGGTGATTTCGGAAGATTGTAAATGGAGCTCTAAAAACTAGCTGAAGCTGATCTTTTTCCTCTGTCAAATGGTCCTGCTGGAAATCATCATTTGATCAGTGGGCTTCAGTGCTGATCAGTGTATTCTGACAGTGGAGGAGTCCTGCTGTCAGACTACAATAGCATGGGTGGGATTTCTACATCAACCTTGTTTGTGTGCATGCAGGAATCTATTCGTTTTTTTTGTTCAGCCTGCTGGAAGAAAAATTAATAGGGTGTACCCAGCTCAGGAGAAACATTTGTCATTCTTACTATTGATGCATATGAACAGTAAAGGTGAGCATACACGATACAATCTGATTGTACAATTTCTGCACACAATCTCCTTTCAATGTACCTAAACTTTGTAATATAAGGACAAACCTAAACAATTCATTATCCAATTAGTAGTATCCAATCAGGCAGGCCCTTGTACTACATAGTTGGTGGTAGATCCAAAAGATATTGTAAAATCAGTTTTATAGTGAATGGTAGGCTGGCCATAGATGGATCAGTTATTGTCTGATTGAAAAAAACTGAGCAGATACCCTCATCCACACAAGTGAGGTGGATGGAGGAATCCTCTCCATTGAGACATTGTATTGTGATAGTGGGGACTCCTCTGCTATCAGAATACATTGATTAGTGCTGCAGATCCAAGGAAAAATTTCCAACAAGCTGGTTTGAGAGAAGTTGATCATATTAGATTGACTTCTCTTTAGCAGGAATGGCCATAGATAGATTGAAACGTATCCGGTCCTTGCTGAACCAGCTGAATTTCTACCCATCTATGGCCAGCAATAGTGCAAAATCCCTGTTGCTTTCTGAAGCCTGGGGAGCTGGGCAATTCACTAAGCCTCCATGTACATGAGTTCTTTAGGGCTCATTCATATGTGGTGCAGACATGTGTGTCCTGTGCAGGGCTCTCTTGTGCATTGTGTTTATCCCTGCACCAGTGTTCTATTAATTTCTATTGGGACCCGCACCTGCATGTCATATTAGAATACAGAGGCTGTGTCCATGCAGCCTCATGTCCCAGTAGAAATGAATCGGGTGCTGGCATGGGGATACACAAAATGCCCTCCCCATGCTGATAAAAGACAGTCCTGCATGGTAGCCACATATCTGTACCTCATCTTAACAGGTCCTTAATAAATACAGAATGTGAAAGAATAGTTGTCTCCACAGCTATAACTGTGATATCAAGCCTGAAAACAAACCTGCTACCTCAGTAGTGGCAAAACATTTATCAAACCTTTTAGATTTTTTGTTTTCTGTGTACTGGGCTGTTGTTGGCCTTGTGTAATGTTCACTGTATGTTACCTGTTTTTCACTTCTTATTTGAAAAATGTATAAAAATTGTTAATTATGTAGCGATACCCCCAGTTAAGAGGGCTGCCTGTATGATTTTTGGGCCCTGTAGTGCACCGCTGTCAACCCCTGGCAATCGGCTCTAACCTCCCTTGGCACAGTTAGTAGGGGTGGATAGGACTGTGAGGCCTGTGACTCACAGCGGCACAGTCCTATGACAAGAACACACAGCAGTATATTAAAACTTCCTTTAACTGTCTCTTCTGTAAAGTAAAGGACACAGACACCAATATACTTAACCCTGGTATTTTTACTTAGACTAGTGGGTAAGCAATAAAACAGGAATATACATGTCATGTGTAGAGCCCTGCAATAAACAGTGTTTGAATGAGCAGACAAGTATACAGTATATTGCTACACAACTCTAACAGTCCCCTTTGCAGCTATTTCCCCTCGTGGACAAAATGGCGCCAGGAAAATCTACGCTACACAGTCAGGCCTGACTGAACTAAGTGGAAGTTCTGTAGGGAAAATCTTCGCTAGCAACGATGGTGCACTTGCAGAATAGAATTTGTAATCCACCAATGTAACAGGGATACCGTGTCTGTCTATGAGCAAGTGCTCTCTCACCCAACCGGACCAGTCCACGTCCGTTTCTTCTGCTGCTGTGTCTAGGTACACAGGTCCCTCGACATCCGGGTCTTCGGTCCTCCTGGCAATGGTGCAGTAACAAAGGAGAGACGTCCCTCAGGTTCCTTGGTGCGAGTGGAAGGCTCTTTGGAGAAAGGCCCAGGCTTTGGGCCTAAAATCACAGGAGATCAAGCGGTAGTTCAACCTGCTGGGCGGGCGGTGTCCAAAGAGAAAGACTGGGCTCCGCCTCTCCCTTATAAAGTCCACCCCAGCAGTCCTTGCGTGGGGCAATGCACCCTGGGTGCCTTAAAGTGTACTGGGTAATGTAGTCTCTGAGATATAAAACGGTAATACCCCGCTACACACTCCCCCCACTTAAAACCTTTGGCCCCCAAAGATAACGTAAGCATTATTTAACAGTAATGCAATTGACTATGGCAAAAGAACTTGGCAGGGGAACCTCCCACCAAACTCGGTATGGGAGGTTGCTCTGACCACAGGCCACATTGGCTGAAGTGACCTGCCTAACTGTACCAGAAAGTGAGCTGGGGTTGCCCTCCACCAAATGCACAGTGGAGGGATCAGGCTTTTAAATTGTCCTTCTTGCGGTAGTCACTGTGTCCTCAGAGCTTTCTCTCATCTAAGTGTATGTCAACTTCCGAGGAGGGCGGATAATTCTTTTCACCCTTTGCTTCCTGGGAGTTATGGGTTCTGGCTCTAAGGGTGTTTCCACTGAGACAGGTACAATGGGACTAGGGATGAGCTTGGTGTTTGAGTCGAACATACGTTCTTCGTGTGTCTCACGTCCTTAAACTGGTGGTGCAGCGGTTCTTGGGCAGGTACCCGGGCTTACAGGATGTCCTGAGGCAGGCCAGGAAAGTCTGTGTGCATTTCCGCAGATCATATAATGCCAGTGCTCGGCTGGCTGAGCTGCAAAAGGAGTTGAACCTGCCCAAATGCCTCAGCTAACCTACGCTGCATGGCCTCCCTGATCCTGCAAAGTCTGCGCCCACCAAGAATAACTGTGAGGGCTCACAGTGTTGTGGCAACACCAACATGTAAGGGGCAAATTTCAGCAGAGTATTTACGGCAGGCCCCTACTTTCAAACATCCAACTTACAAACGACTCCTACTTGCAAACGGAAGGATACAACAGGAAGTGAGAGGAAATCTACCCCTAGGAAGGGAAATTCTCTCCCGTAAGAGTTAATATGAGAAAAAGGTGTCTCCTCTCTACTGATGCTTTATCACCAATCCTTGTTTCAATAAAAAAAACACTTTTCAAAAACATTTGTCATTGGGACGGAAAGTGAGGTGAAATGTTCTGAACAAGGGGCACAGACAGCAAAACAAATGTTACAGGGGTGATAACCCTTCCCTATGTTTTCCAAAAAGCTTAAAAATAGATTTTTTGGCTGGAGCTACACTTAAACAATGTACGTGTTCAAAATTACAAACAGATTCTACTTAAGAACAAACCTACAGACCCTGTCTTGTTTGCACCGCCTGTATACTGCTGTTCAGAGTATATAGGGCCTTTTTTATTTTGTGTGCGGGGTTCCCCTTAATATGCATACAAGACCCAAAGGGGCTGGTAATGGGCTGGGGTAGGGGGGGGGGGGGGGGGGCTGGTGAGATAGCCATGCCATTTTTCTCAAAGATTTTCATCCATATTACCGGGACCAGACATGACATTAAAGCCGCAAGCAGTTTTAAATGGCTTTTTTCCTTTACAAATGTCATTTTGTGCAGGGACAGTTCTAAACACGGGAAACACATGCCACTTCACAGGCATACTTTAGACACCCCCCAGGTACGATATTTAAAGGAATATTTCACTCTTTTTTTTTTCACTTTATGCATCATTAAAATGACTGCTCCAGAAAAAACGTCCGTTTTTAAAACTTCTTTTTGCATTGATACATGTCCCCTGGGGCAGAACCCGGGTCCCCAAACCCTTTTTAGGACAATAACATGCATATTAGTCGTTATAATTAGCACTTTAGATTTTGAACGTTCGCGTCCATTGTATTTAATAGGGTTCTAACGTTCGCGCGAACTTTCGGTCCGTTCGAAGGTTCTGGTGCGAACCGAACCGGGGGGTGTTCGGCTAATCCCTAAATGGGACCTTCTTCTTCAAGGAAATCCGATTCAGGTGCAGGGAGGTATAGAGAGTTCCTTGGATCTTCATCCGGGACTGATTCTAGTGCATCTTCCCATTCATCACTCTGGGCATTAGAAGGAATAAACTCTGCAGCTTCTGCATTCAAAATGTCATCTATGGGGGATTCAGGTAACAAAGGATCCACTATCAGGGATTCAGGCGCCTGGGATGGCCACAACCAACTGAGCTCTGCTTCCTCTTCTTCACTTTGGTCTGAAGTTTCTTCCTCCTGTAGCGGCCTCACCCCATCTCCTTGGTCTAGGGGTATGTCACACGACAGGGTGAGATGCGCTACGGCCCATGTCCTCCCCATAGCTGTGGGTGAGGTGAAGGCCAGCACCAGATATTTCCTCGGGCCTATGTGCTTTGTTATAGAATACAGTCCTGCTGTGTCAACACTTCCCTCTGCTCCCATTAACCAGAGTTCCACACACCGATCACAGTCCAACTCTTGCTTTATTGTACATCTTACAATGAACAGTGCTTCAGTAGCCATCTGGTTGCGACTTGATAACATTTTGATACGGGGGGTGAGCAGGTCGAGGCACTATCCTGGTTATCAACTAAACCACTGCGATCTTGCCAGCGGTTACTATAGCATTCAGCTAGAAAGGACTTAGAATCTGAGAGTCTCTACCAGCGACTCAAGAGAACGTAGATAGGAGTACCTTCGCTGCGCTGCGGCCCCTATCGGGGGAAGATGTCCCTCCAAGGGAGTTACCAGAGGCCCATCCGTCACTGGGTTGATGCTGTTCCAGACTCTCCGGACGGGTAACCTCCCCGGGCCTCCTCACCTCAGACATGGGCCCCATCCACCTCAGGGACCCTCGGACCTCTCCACCCTCGCGGGATCCAGTCGAAGTCACTGGACCCCAGGCCTCCTAGTTCAGTACCTCACCCCAGGCTGAAGGTGCCTGGGATGGACTCCGACTCCATTCCGGTCAGGCCTAGGGCACCTGAGCCGGAATCCAGAACCCGCCCGCACCCAGGCCTAAGGTGCCTGGGCGCGTGAAGAACTTCCTCCAGAAGACCTCGTGGTTAGGGCGTCTCCCCCTTTTATCTCCTCCCATCGACACCTCGGCAGGTTCCCCGCCCTCGCCATACCATCTCCGGAAAGGGACAAAAAGGCTAGCACTGAAATGGCAAATCTACCTTGAGCCTCCAGGTACCCCGCCACCCAGAGGCCAAGGAGATTATTACACCATCCAATCCTCCACGAACACAAGTGGTCCACTAATCCCATACTTACACACCTGAGTGTCCCACCTAAATTTAGAGACCCCGCTACATACTCCCCCCTGTGATTTGACGCTGGTCCCCAGCGTCTGGTGCGAACCCATGTCTCCCATGGAGTGAGGACACAAGCTTAGCCCCAGAGGCTATCCCTAAAATTTTGAACCTCAACCATACCAAGACCTGCTCAAAGGGAAAGGGAATATAAAACAATAAAACTTTTCCTTAAAACATCTATCATGTACACATATACAATCCCTCCCGTCACTGTCTAAGAACCACCCCATACTCAATAGTCTTGACGGACGAATCTCCTGCAGAGGGAAGAGAAAAAAAAACAACACACAAGGAAATCTACATCCTGACACTCTTGTGTTAATTTGAAATGAATGGGTCCATCAACCAATAAACCTATTCGCTCCAATGAGTAAAGTGAAGCGTGTGAAAAAAAACAAACAGCCGTTGCACAACACTGCCACCTGGTGACAGTGCCGCGGTAATGACACTTGGTGCAATCTTCATTCTTCCTGCGTCCCTACACTAATTCTACCCCCAAAGTCTGTCTTTGAACTGTGAGGAAGAGAGAACAAACAAAAACTGCTCTCATTCCTTCAAAGAGTAGAAAACAAAAGCCCAAATAAAAAACTAGGGCACAGTTCGGATGCTCCGGCAGGAACACTTCTGGAAGATTGTAGGAAAGGAATAACAAGTGAGTCTCTTCTCACAAGTAAAACTTCGGGTCAGGCAAGAACAAGGGCTTCAGATGTTTATCAAAAACCTCAATTGAATAGTCAGCATCATCTCCATCTTTCCTGCAGATGCGCACCTTATCTGCGTGGATATGGCGACCCCACATCCAGTCTGCTCTGCAGTCCCGAAACTTTTTCGACACGGATGGCGAACAGGACAAATATCTTCGTGCATGGGGTACTTTGAGCTTTTCCCAAACAAATTCGTCATACCATCTCTGGCGTATGACCTCAACTTCAAAAAGTAAGTCCCGAGGCAAGTAGAGATATTCCCACCCATACTCACGGGCGACTCTCTGTGAGAAAAGTAGTTGCAATCTGGCCAAAGGAGGCATGGCTTCCCGCTCACCTTCTCCGGGTTGAACGATGGCCTCCGGATGCCGAGGTACTTTCACTACCTCTAATGGCTTTTCTCTCGGTGCTCGTAGTGAGGCACGCTGCATCCCCGCCACCAAGACGGGCGATGTTGTAGATTGTGGGAAGGCACTCTGAGGACTAGACTTCCTTGTAGACTCCGGGGCTTGTACCCGGGGCGTGCTGTCTCCTATTGACATAGGGCAATCCTGCGGTACACGTAACACAGGCAATGGGCATTTGTCCCAGCCCTTCCGATGAAACAGTTCATCAATCTCCCCGTCATCTCCACAATCTGACAGCGACTCTAGGTCGGAAGTGTCATACATCTCGGCGGGAAGGTAGTCTCTGGTAGACGTGGTACTACCCTCCCTTGCGGGCTCCACCGACTGTGGACCCCCGACACCTCCAACCACCACCACAGTCCCAGCCCCTGGCTCACCTTGACCTTTTGTAGAACTGGGATGTCCAGGACTCTTCCAACCGGATCCATCCAGGCCAGGCAAGCGACGGGGTGAAGCTCGACCACAGGAGGCCTGCACCAGACCAACTTTCCTCTTCGGAGGTGGGAGCAGAGAATCTGTGGTGACCGAAGCAGCATCCTCGGATTTTTCTCTCTGTCTCTGATTGGGCAGTCACATTGGGAACCTCCGCAAAGGCCTGGATCTCTCCTTCCAGAGTAGCGGTACCTGTGAGGCTGTTGAGGCGAAGGGCCCGGGGCCTTACTGTGGATGGCTCCACCTTGAACAAGAACTCTTTGCATGCCTCGCAACGCCCGAATGGCTTCAGGTGAACCACCAGTCCCGAGCACCCGGGACAGATCACACCGAGGGCCTCGGTGTCTCTGCATGAGTACAAAGCCAACTGCCCTCGGGGCCTGAGTCTTATCCCCGTGTCTGTAAGGGGAGCAGCGAACGTAGTCATCTTCGTGGGGTAGGGAACCAGAATCCACGGGGAGCTTGAGGCCATCCCGACTATCTGCTGCTCCATCACGCACTGACCACGCGCCAAAGTCTCCACGTGAGTTCCTCCACATGGCCAGACTCCTCCCATGACTTGCACGTTTTCGCGGGCTTCCTTCAAGCTCCGCCCACGAAATGTACAGTCACGGGGTGCCTCGTGGCGCAGTGCAATAAAAGCCCCCACATGTAGTACTTCACATGGCTGGACTCCTCCCTCTTCTCGCTCCTCTGCATGGGCCTTTCCCGTCCTAGGGTCATTTCCACGACTTTGAGCAGGGATGCACTTTGGCCAATCACATATCCGACCTGCTCGGAACTCCACCGGGCAGCAAAGTCCAGACACAGCCATTCCTTCTTCCAAAGTTAAAACACATATCATCCCGGACTCACGAGCCCCCACGTGTAGCGGCCTCACCCCATCTCCTTGGTCTAGGGGTATGTCACACGACAGGATGAGATGCGCTACGGCCCATGTCCTCCCCATAGCTGTGGGTGAGGTGAAGGCCAGCACCAGTTATTTCCTCGGGCCTATGTGCTTTGTTATAGAATACAGTCCTGCTGTGTCAACACTTCCCTCTGCTCCCATTAACCAGAGTTCCACACACCGATCACAGTCCAACTCTTGCTTTATTGTACATCTTACAATAAACAGTGCTTCAGTAGCCATCTGGTTGCGACTTGATAACATTTTGATACGGGGGGTGAGCAGGTCGAGCCACTATCCTGGTTATCAACTAAACCACTGCGATCTCGCAAGCGGTTACTATAGCATTCAGCTAGAAAGGACTTAGAATCGGAGAGTCTCTACCAGCGACTCAAGAGAACGTAGATAGGGGCCGCAGCGCAGCGAAGGTACTCCTATCGGGGGAAGATGTCCCTCCAAGGGAGTTACCAGAGGCCCATCCGTCACTGGGTTGATGCTGCTCCAGACTCTCCGGACGGGTAACCTCCCCGGCCTCCTCACCTCAGACATGGGCCCCATCCACCTCAGGGACCCTCGGACGTCTCCACCCTCGCGGGATCCAGTCGAAGTCACTGGACCCCAGGCCTCCTAGTTCAGTACCTCACCCCAAGCTGAAGGTGCCTGGGATGGACTCCGACTCCCTTCCGGTCAGGCCTAGGGCACCTGAGCCGGGATCCAGAACCCGCCCACACCCAGGCCTAAGGTGCCTGGGCGTGTGAAGAACTTCCTCCAGAAGACCTCGTGGTTAGGGCGTCTCCCCCTTTTATCTCCTCCCATCGACACCACGGCAGGTTCCCCGCCCTCGCCGTACCATCTCCGGAAAGGGACAAAAAGGCTAGCACTGAAATGGCAAATCTACCTTGAGCCTCCAGGTACCCCGCCACCCAGGGGGCCAAGGAGATTATTACACCATCCAATCCTCCACGAACACAAGTGGTCCACTAATCCCATACTTACACACCTGAGTGTCCCACCTAAATTTAGAGACCCCGCTACACTCCCTTAATAGAGTTGTCTGAGACCTGGTGTTGGGTCTAGGAGTACGAGGAGTGGAAGGTACTCAGAGGAATCCAGAGTAGGGGGCATCCTGACTGCTTCAGAAAGGGGCAGCAGATGGTTTCTGTGCCAGCTCTTCCTTCAGGCTTCAACTGGTACACGGGTAACCCAGGCAGCTTCTTACAAATTACATAAGGTTCTGACTTCCATCTGTCTGCCAGTTTGTGCTTCCCTGGGACGCCTAAATTCCTCAGCAACACTCTGTCTCCAGGCTGTAAATCTTGAATACGGACCCTAAGGTCAAAGTTCAGTTTGTTCCGGGCTCCTCTCTGATCAGAAGTTGATTGGGCTTTCTCATAGGCCAGCCTTAAGCTCTTCCGCAGTCTGTCCACGTATCCTTTGTGTGAGGCGACAGATGTATGGTCCATGGAGGTGCCAAAGGCCAAGTCCACTGGTAGTCTGGCCTCTCTTCCAAACATAAGCCTGTAAGGGGAATACCCTGTGACATCACTGGTTGTGCTATTATAGGCGAGCACTATGGCAGCTATGTGCTTGCCCCAATGTTGCTTCTCCTCACTGTTCAGAGTCCCCAACATATTTAACAGAATCCTGTTGAATCTTTCAGGTTCGGCATCACCTTGGTGGTGATAATGGGTAGTACGAGTTTTTTTTATGCCTAAAGAGTCCAGCAACTTCCGAATCAGTCGGCTCTCAAAGTCTCTCCCTTGGTCTGAGTGAAGGCGTTGAGGTAACCCGTAATGCACAAAGTACGTCTCCACCAAGATTTTGGCTACAGTGGAGGCCTTCTGGTCTTTAGTGGGAAAGGCCTGGGCATAACGGGTGAAATGGTCGGTTATCAACAGAACATTTCCGTGTCCACTCAAGTCAGGTTCCAGACAGAGAAAGTCGATGCATACCAAGTCCAAGGGCCCTTGACTCTGCAGATGGCTCATTGGTGCAGCTTGACGTGGCAATGTCTTCCTCTGTATGCAGCGACCACATGAGTGACAGTACTCCTCCACTTCAGCTCGCATACAAGGCCAGTAGAATCTATTCCTTACAAGCTGGAAGGTTCGTTCGGCCCCTAAGTGGCCATGGTTGTCATGTAGGGCAGCTAAGACAGTCTTTCTGTGTTTTTCTGGCAGAAACAGTTGCCACTTCTCTTCTAGGTCATCAGAGAGGCCCCTTCGGTAGACCACCCCTTGATGCACCTGCAACATGTCCTATTCTTTGTGGATTAATCGAGCCTCCTTTGAGAGATCTTGCAAGAGCCTGTCTGGATGCTGGTCTTCCAGAGCTTCCAAAGCCAATCTTCCCCAGGGGTCTTCCAACTGATCTCTTCTTATGTCCTTCTTGGATAGTTTTGGCAAGTCGTCTTCGCCAATCTGGGTTACGTCACAATAGCATTTGGGCACCCCCACTACCGAAACTCCAATTTCTTCCGCCCTGGATCCGCCACTAGCTTGAAGTTGTGCTCCCTGACACAAAGCCCGCACCCCATCTTGGGTTACCTGGGTCCAGTCTTCTCTATGGTAAGTGGAAGCATGAGACCTTCTGGACAATGCATCAGCATCTCTGTTTCCAGTTCCCGGCCTATACTTGAGGCTAAAGTTGAATCCAGAGAGGGCCGCCAACCAACGGTGGCCGGTGGCATCCAGCTTGGCTGTGGTGAAAAGGTAGGTGAGTGGGTTATTATCTGTCTTTACTATAAAGTCAGCTCCATACAGGTAGTCTTTGAGTTTATCCACAACTGCCCACTTTAGGGCCAGGAACTCCAATTTGTGGGTGGGGTAATTCTTTTCCGCTGGTGTTAGACTCCTACTTACATAGGCGACTGGCCTTAGCTGTCCTTCATACTCCTGGTACAGTACACCTCCCAGACCATCATGGCTGGTATCCACATGTAGTTCATATGGTCTCTTGGTGTCAGCATAGGCCAAGACCGGGGCAGTGGTCAGACTTTTCTTCAGCATTTCAAAGGCCTCTTCACACTTCTCTGTCCACTGGTCTTCCACGGACTCTACAGGCTTCCTGGGGCCAGTATCATCCTCCTCTCCTTCTGTCTTCAGTAACTCATTCAGAGGTTTGGCAATTTTTGCAAACCCTTCTACAAATCTGCGGTAGTAAGAGCAGAACCCCAGGAAAGATCTGAGCTCAGTCACTGTAGTTGGTCGGGGCCAGGAGGTAACTGCTTCCAGTTTGTCAGGGTCTGTAGACACTCCCTCTTCAGACACTATGTCTCCCAGATAGTGGACTGAGGACCGGTAAAACTGACACTTCTCCCTGGAGAGTTTAAGTCCCTCTTCACTGAGTCTCTTCAGGACTTTCTCCAGCCTTTCTTTGTGCTCCTCCAGAGTCTTCCCAAAGACAATGATGTCATCTAGGTACACCAGGACTTCAATAAGATTCATGTCTCCCACTGTCTTCTCCATCAATCTCTGGAAAGTGGCAGGGGCCCCCGACAGGCCCTGAGGCATCCTGTTGAACTCATAGAATCCCACTGGGGGGATAAATGCTGTCTTCTCCCTGTCATCAGGGTGCATGGGGATTTGGTAATACCCACTCTTCAGGTCCATGACGCTGAACCACTTGGCTCCAGACAGACTCTGTAAGGCATCTTCTATCCTGGGGGTGGTATACTGGTCGGGTATGGTCCTCCTATTGAGAGTCCTGTAGTCTATGCAAAGTCTCAGCGAACCCATTATTTTTCCTGACTACCACGATAGGGGAGGCATATGGGCTTCTTGACTCCCGGATAACCCCAGTTCTCTTAAGCTCTGTCAACTGTTCACGTAAGTCTTCCAAGTCAGCCAGGGGAACTCGCCGGACCCTCTCCCGGAAAGGTTTGTCTTCCTGCAGACGGATCTTATGGGTGGCACTCCTTGCACACCCTACGTCGAACTCGTCCCTTGAGAATATTTTTCTCCATCTGGTCAGCTGAGCCTTGGCTCTTTCCTTCCACACCTGTGGTAGGGTGGTGTTCTCTAGGCAGAGTTTCTCTAGAGTGTGTTCTCCTCCTTCAGCCTTCTCCAAGTCGGACAGGGCCACTGGGGTAACAGGGTTTACTTTTCCCAACAACATCCGGGCCGGAATATTCATGGGAGAACTAGTGACATTCCTGATGCTCACTGGGATCTGGCCCTTCGCCTTTTTCAATGCCCTCAATGGGACCACTTCGGGGATCACTTCCAACCCTGGGTGGGTGTCTAGGGGGTCTGGTTCCAGGACCACAAAGGGGCCAGGCTGCTCCCATGAGAAATTCACAGTAGCCTCACCAGGCTGCAACATCTTCTCCTTCCTTGACAGTCTCCAGACTTTCCCCACCCCCTCTTCCAGGGATTTTCTGTTCCAGGACCAACTTCCGGTAGACCTGCTGCAGCATGAGGTGGATCCTGTCTCCTGAGGTACCCTGCTTCTGTGCTAGGGGAGACAACAGTCTCCAGACCAGATCAGTGTTGGTCCCTATAATCAGGGAACTAGTGTTGGCTCCTGGTGGGCGAGGGCAAACTACTGCCAGGGCGTCAAAGCCTTTCCTGTCACAGAGGGATCGAAGGCCAGCCTGATTGAGACATAACCATCATAGGGAAACCTATGAGTACCAATTCCCCATATCTCTAAGTCTTCCAGCTTTTTTAGGGGTACGTGACTCAGGTGTTTCTGGTAAAAGTCTTTATACAAAAGGGTCACTTGGGCTCCTGTGTCTAGGATGGCCTTGGTGTAGACTCCCTCCACTTGAATGGGGACCAGTGGGGGGGGGGCCCTATTAACTTGGCTGGAAAACTCTTCTGGGGGGTCTCCTTCTTTGGACTCTTGGACTTTCCTTTTGAGGTTTTCTTTTTTTCCATTTCTTTCTAGATCTCAACCCTTGTTGGGCCTGGTATGTATTGATTTCCCACAGATTGTTAGAATTCCACTCCTGACAAGTTGCATCGGGTATTTTAGGAGGGGCATTGTTTCTCTTTTCCCTCGCCTCTTTTGGCTTTTGGATCTTTTTGGAGCTTTCTGTAAACAGTGGGCGCCCAACTGACTCCTTCTCCGGGGCCCTCTGAAGTTTTCCGCCAGCTGGTGGTAAGTGCTTCGGTTCTTGCTTGGACTGGGGCACACTCTTCGGAAATGGCCGACTCCTCCACAGTTGAAACAGACAGTTTATTTTCTTCCCTGCAGGGATGTTGGAGTGGAAACACTCTGGCGTGGTTCCTTCCTGATCTCCTCTTGCTCTTTGGCTCTAGAGTTTTTAGCCAGTAGAGAGGTCAATAGATCCAGCACTTGAGTCATCTGGGACTTTAAGGTCTCCACTTCTAAGTCCCGTTCAGTGGTTACTGCTGCTCTGACTCCCACCGAGGGGAGGGGAGTGATCTTCTCAACCCCCTGTTGGTCCTTCAACAGGGCTTCTTCGTCCCTTATGATCCGCACAAGGTCTGGGTAATTCAAAGCCATGACTCCTTCAGAGGTCTTCAAGTGGAGCCAAACTGGATCCGAACGTAGAGCTCCCCTCAGGATCTGCTTCATCCTAGTTGCGTCTATGACTTGGGGCAGCATTCCCTTTTTGAGTACAATTTGGCACAGCATTCTGTTTAACCTCCGGACATATTCGGATCATTTCTCTCCCGGCTGTTAGAGGGTATGCCCGAACTGGTACATTAGTTCAGTCACCTTCTCCAGCTGGCCAAATTCCTCCTGCAACATAGCCAGATAGTCATATGCAGTACAGGCAGCATTGCTGAACCTAAGATTCTTCACAGCCTCAGCAGCAGCGCCCTTCAAACTTTTACTGATGCAGGGCTTCTTCTGCGCTTCTGGTACTTCCCATCCTTCCACTGCCCGCATTGCCTGTTAAATCCAGGTGTCGAAGTCTTCTTCCCCGGATGGTACAGGTTGCTTTCCTGAGAAGGTCCGGAGCTTCCGGTACCCGGCTTCTACATGCACTGTATTGCTCTTCTGGCACTTAGTGACAAAGTCTCCCAGGGCATTCAATAGTTCCGGCCCTATGGCGACCAGGGGCTACCCCGGGGTGATCGTCTCCTGAGACTTTTCTATTTTAGGGGATGATGGCGGAGGTGATGGCAGGGGGGTTTGTGAATATTCCTTCTTCACGGCCCTTGTATGCACTAAGCGGTATAGCTGGTTATCTATGGCCCGTATGTTCTGACCTCTAAAGTCTTCTGGTACTTCATATTTCCATTCCACTAGTGCGTATGTACACGAGACATCTGGTTTTATATCCATCACCCATGCTTTCTGGCTTGGAGACAGCGACATTATGAGCTGCTTTATCTCGTCTTCTTGCCAGATCACCCCCGGGAGTTCAATAACTACCGCCTCGGTTGAATCAGCGCCAACCGCTGTGCACCACTGTGTTATTGCTAGCGGGTCCATGCTGGTACTTCTGACCGGCTTGATTGCAGCGTGCAATATACAGGAATCCCGGACCCGAGCCCCCACGTGTAGCGATACCCCCAGTTAAGAGGGCTGCCTATATGATTTTTTGGCCCTGTAGTGCACCGCTGTCAACCCCTGGCAATCGGCTCTATCCTCCCTTGGCACAGTTAGTAGGGGTGGATAGGACTGTGAGGCCTGTAACTCACAGCGGCACAGTCCTATGACAAGAACACACAGCAATATATTAAAACTTCCTTTAACTCTCTCTTCTGTAAAGTAAAGGACACAGACACCAATATACTTAACCCTGGTATTTTTACTTAGACTAGTGGGTAAGCAATAAAACAGGAATATACATGTCATGTGCAGAGCCCTGCAATAAACAGTGTTTTAATGAGCAGACAAGTATATATTGCTACACAAGTCTAACAGTCCCCTTTGCAGCTATTTCCCCTCGTGGACAAAATGGCGCCAGGAAAATCTACGCTACACAGTCAGGCCTGACTGAACTAAGAGGAAGTTCTGTAGGGAAAATCTTCGCTAGCAACGATGGTGCACTTGAAGAATAGAATTTGTAATCCACCAATGTAACAGGGATACTGTGTCTGTCTATGAGCAAGTGCTCTCTCACCCAACCGGACCAGTCCACGTCCGTTTCTTCCGCTGCTGTGTCTAGGTACACAGATCCCTCAACATCCGGGTCTTCGGTCCTCCTGGCAATGGTGCAGTAACAAAGGAGAGACGTCCCTCAGGTTCCTCGGTGCGAGTGGAAGGCTCTTTGGAGAAAGGCCCAGGCTTTGGGCCTAAAGTCACAGGAGTTTAAGCGGTAGTTCAACCTGCTGGGCGGACGGTGTCCAAAGAGAAAGACTGGGCTCCGCCTCTCCCTTATAAAGTCCACCCCAGCAGTCCTTGCGCGGGGCAATGCACCCTGGGTGCCTTAAAGTGTACTGGGTAATGTAGTCTCTGAGATATAAAAGGGCAATACCCCGCTACAATTGTAAAAATAAAAAAAAAGAAAGAAATTTCAAGCAATGTTTTCTGCCCACTCAATAAAAAAAGGGGACGTGTTATTATTTCAATTAAAATAGCATGGTTGATTAACTAAAAATAATATGTTCAATGGAACAAGGAGAGCAGGGTAACAGCTAAATGTACCAAATTTAAACTAAATTCAGATGGTAAATACACAAAGTGGAGATAAATGGAGCATCAAAAAAGGCTATAAATCTCTGCCTGCATCTCCTTTTTATTGAGTCCAACAAAAGGGGGAATAACTAAAAGAATAAGACTTTAGCGGGGTAAATTGACTTGGGGCAATCTCTCCTCTAAGGGATGTAAAACATGCTATTTGAATGGTCAAATTATACACCTAAATGGCCACTAGATAGCATCTCTATAAGCACCAGACATAACAGAATGATAAAATGTTAGAAAGAAATACTGATCACAATTTTCCAGCAAACCATCAATACAATATCAAAATATATTGTAAAAAGAAGTGGTAAAACATTGACTCTAAACCCAAATCTTAAATATGAAAATCATTCAACAATATACTTCTATAAAAACTGGATAATAACAAATGTTTGATATGGTAATAAATAAGTAGGTAATGTGCACACCCAAGTACAGTTTATTAATAACCCTAATGGGCCCTAAGAATTCTTACTAGGGATGAGCCGAACACCCCCCAGTTCGGTCCGCACCAGAATGCCTCAAACAGGCCAAAAGTTCTAGCGAACCCTATTAAAGTGGTTGTAAACCCACTTATGTAACTTGCACCTACAGGTAAGCGTAGATTAAGGCTTACCTGTAGGTGCAAGAAATATCTCCTAAACCTACACGGTTTAGGAGATATTTTACAAAAAGAATGCACCGTTGTCTACGGCGCATGCGCGGAGTCACGTCTTCGCCGCTCCGGCCAATCACAGCGCCGGACATTCCGGCTATCGCCACAGCGATGGCTGCGGCTGGAGAGGGAGACGAGGATGGCTTCGGGGGCCCCGATCTAAGGTAAGTGATGCATAATGAGCTAGTATGCTAGTCATACTAGCTCATTATGCCTTTGTCTTGCAGGTGGGATAAAAAAAAAAAAAAACATTAACAGGGTTTACAACCACTTTAAAGTCTATGGGACACGACAATGAAAAATCAAAAGTCCTCATTTTAAATGCTTATATTAAAGTTATTGCCATAAAAAGTGTATGGGGACCAGGGTACTGCCCTAGGGGACATGTATCAATGCAAAAAAAAAACAGTCGTTTTTTCAGGAGCAGTGATTTTATTGATGCTTAACCACTTCCCACCTGGCCTATAGCAGAATGACAGCCGGGCGGTGGTTCGGTTATCCTGACTGGGCATCATATGATGTCCAGTAGGATGACATGCCAGCGTGTAGACATGTGCAATTCGTTTCGTTCCGAATTCGTTTTTTTAACGAATTTCGACAAATTCGTTAATTCGGAAATATCCGAATTAACGAAAACTCATTTAACGAATTTTAACGAATATTCGTAAATTCAAATTTACGAATGTACAAATTTACGAATATACGAATTTACCAATGCACGAATTTACGAATGTACAACTATCCGGAAATTCGTAAATTTGAATTTACGAATTTCCGAATATTCGTAAATTTGTACATTCGTACAATCGTAAATTAGTAAATTCGGAAATCTGAAATAATAATTAACTAATAACTTAACTATTACTAACTATTCAATTATAGGTATTGTAATTTCCTTTCAAATTTGGCTGTTAGTGAACTTAACGAAGTTACGAATTGTTTTCCGACATAATGAATGCCGTATCTAAACGAATGGAACGTAATGAATTAATTATAATAATAAATAACAATAATAATAATAATAAAAACGTTTTATTATTATTATTATTAATTTGTTCCGTTCCATTTGTTTAGATGCGGCATTTGTTATTTCAGGTTATGCGTAACTTCAGATAAATTTGTATTCGTTACGTTCGCTAACAGCCAAATTTGAAAGGAAATTACAATACCTATAATTTAATAGTTATTTTTTCAGATTTTCAAATTTTCGGGTTTTCGAAAATATCGAATTTCCAAATTTCCGAAATTACGAATGTATAAATTTACGAATGTATAAATTTACGAATGTATAAATTTACGAATGTACAAATTTATGAATGTACAAATTTACGAATGTACAAATTTCCGAATGTACAAATTTCCGAATGTACAAATTTACGAATGTATAAATTTACGAATGTACAAATTTACGAATTTACGAATTGCGATCATAACGAATGACCCGAAAAACGAAAAAAAAAAACGAATGAAACGAAAACGAAAACTAACGAATTTTTTGGCAGTGCACATGTCTACCAGCGTGCGCCCGCGGGGGAGCGCAGCGTGGTGATCGGAGCTGTTGTGTGTCAGTCAGAAACACTGCATCTCAGATTGTGGTATGCTCTGACGGAGGCTCCTTACCACATGATCAGCTGTGACCAATCACAGCTGATCATCGCGTGAACCAGGAAGTGCTGGTAAACGGTATTCCTCGGTTCACACTGACAGGGAGAGACGATCGGCGGCTCTCCCTGTATGAGGGGGGTCTGTGCTGATAATCAGCACAGCCCCATGAGATGTGCCACCACAGCTTCAAATAAGTGTCGATCAGCTGCTAGTCAGTGCCCCATTAACAAACGGATGCCAGTGCCCATATCAGTGCCAATCAGTGCCCACCACAGTGCCAATCAGTGTCCATCACAGTGCCAATCAGTGCCCAGCAGTAACACCTGTCAGTACCTCATCAGTACCTCATCATCAGTGCTGCCCATCAGTGCCATTTGTCAGTGCCAAAGTGCCAATCAGTGCTGCCTGTCAATGCCCATCACAGTCGCCTGTCAGTGCCCATCAGTGCCTCCTATCAGTGTCCATCAGTGCCACCCATCAGTGCCCATTAGTGCCGTCTATCAGTGCCCATCAGTGCTGCATGTCAGTGCCGCCTATTGGTGCCCATCAGTGCTACATATTAGTGCCACCTATCAGTGCCCATTAATTATACATATCAGTGCTCATCAGTGCCACCTTATCAGTGCCATCTCATTAGTGCCCATCAGTGCTGCCTCGTCAGTGTAGGAGAAAACAAATATTTTTTTGCCTGCCAGGCTGCATGCTCGGATAAGGGTCTGGTTTGGATTTTGGGGGGACCCCATGCCAATTTTAAACAAATTTGGTGTGGAGTTCCCCTTAAAACCTATGCCAGACCCAAAGGGCCTGGTATGGATTTTGGGGGGGACCCCACGCTGATTTTAAAAAACAAATTGTCATGGAGTTCCCCTTAAAATCTATACCAGACCCAAAGGGCCTGGTATGGATTTTGGGGTGGACCCCATGCAGTTTTTTTTTTCTTAATTATGTCATAGGATTCCCCTAATCCACTTGAATACAGGGCATGTTTACCCCTTCCTGCCCAGACCAATTTTCATTTTTCAGTGCTCTCACACTTTGAATGACAATTACTTAGTCATGCAGCACTGTACACAAACAAAATGTTTATAATTTTTTTCACACAAATAGAGCTTTCTTTTGGTGGTTAGTGATGAGCCGAACACCCCCGGGTTCGGTTCGCACCAGAACCCGCGAACGGACCGAAAGTTCGCACGAACTTTAGAACCCTATTAAATACAATGGATGCGAACGTTCGAAATCTAAAGTGCTAATTATAACGACTATTATGCATGTTATTGTCCTAAAAAGGGTTTGGGAACCCGGGTTCTGCACCAGGGGACATGTATCAATGCAAAATGAATTTTTAAAAACGGCCGTTTTTCTGGAGCAGTCATTTTAACCACTTCAATACCATGCACTTATACAGCTTCCTGCCCAAGCCAATTTTGAGCTTTCAGCACTGTCGCAATTTGAATGACAATTGCGCGGTCATGCTACACTGTACCCAAACAATTTTTTTATCATTTTGTTCCCACAAATAGAGCTTTCTTTCGGTGGTATTTGATCGCCTCTGCGATTTTTATTTTTTGCACAACAAATAAATAAAGAGAGAAAAAAAAAAAAAACCTAAGTTTTTCTTTATTTCTGTTAATTTTTTTTGTAAATAAGTACCTTTTCTACTTCAATGACGGGCACTGATAAGGCGGCACTGAAGGGCACTGATAAGGTGACACTGATGGGCACCGATGAGGTGGCACCAATGAGGTGGCACTGATGAGGTGGCACTGATGGGCACTGATGATGGGCACTGATAGACGGCACTGATGGGCACTGATATGTGGCACTGGTATGCGGCACTGATGGGCACTCATAGGTGGCAATGATTGGCACTCATAGGCGGCACTGATTGGCACTCATAGGCGGCACTGATTGGCACTCATAGGCGGCACTGATGGGCACTTATAGGCGGCACTGATGGGCACTTATGGGTGGCACTGATAGGTGGCATGGACGGGCACTGATAGGTGGGCACAGATTGGCACGGATGGGCACGGATGGGCACTGATAGGTGGCACTGATGGACACTAGTAGGTGGCATTAGTGGCACTGGTGCCCAGCAATGCCAGCCACCACACATTGTGAAAGTGCCAGTCAGTGCCCATTTGTGGGCACTGCTTGGCATATTTTTTTTATGTTTTTATTTATTTTTATTTTTTTACTACATGTGGATGGCCATGGGGGCCATCCACATGATTGGGGCTTCCCTGGTGGTCCTGGGGGGCTTCCCTGGTGGTCTAGTGTGGGTATCCGAGGGGGGGCTACGCTGATAAACAATCAGCGTGAACCCCCCCTGTCAGGAGAGCCGCCGATCGGCTCTCCTCTACTCGCGTCTGTCAGACGCGAGTGAGGAAGAGCCGATCAACGGCTCTTCCTGTTTACATTGTGATCAGCCGTGATTCGACACGGCTGATCACGTGGTAAAAAGCCTCCGACGGAGGCTTTTTACCGAGATCAGTGTAGCGGTGGGTCAGACTGACCCACCGCTCCACCGATCGCCGCGATGCGCGCCCCCCCGGGCGCGTGGCGGCTGTTATCCCGCAGGACGTCATATGACGTCCAGTGTGGATAACTGAACCACTTCCCGGACGTCAATCTGCTATTGACGGGGCGGGAAGTGGTTAATGATGCATAAAGTGAAAAAAAAAGTCAAATATTCCTTTAAATATCGTACCTGGGGGGTGTCTAAAGTATGCCTGTGAAGTGCCACGTGTTTCCCGTGTTTAGAACTGTCCCTGCACAAAATTACATTTCTAAAGGAAAAAAAGCCATTTAAAACTGCTTGCGGCTTTAATGTAATGTCTGGTCCCGGTGATATGGATGAAAATCTTTAAGAAAAATGGCATAGCTACCCCATCACACACCCCCCCCCCCTACCCCAACCCATTACCAGCCCCTTTGGGTCTTGTATGGATATTAAGGGGAACCCCGCACACAAAATAAAAAAGGCCCTATATACTCTGAACAGCCGTATACAGGCGGTGCATACAAGACAGGGACTGTAGGTTTGTTCTTATGTAGAATCTGTTTGTAATTTTGAACAGGTACATTGTTTAAGTGTAGCTCCAGGCAAAAAATCTATTTTTAAGCTTTTTGGAAAACATAGGGAAGGGTTATCACCCCTGTAACATTTGTTTTGCTGTCTGTGCAGTGTGCACCTGTTCAGAACAGTTCACCTCACTTTCCGTCCTAATGACAAATGTTTTTTGAAAATTTGGGGTTTTTATTGAAACAAGAATTGGTGATAAAGCATCAGTGGAGAGGAGACACTTTTTTTCCCATATTAACTCTTACAGGAGAGAATTTGCCTTCCTAGGGGTAGATTTCCTCTCACTTCCTGTTGCATCCTTCCGTTTGCAAGGAGGAGTCGTTTGTAAGTTGGATGTTTGAAAGTAGGGGCCTGCCGTACATACTCAGCTGAAATTTGCCCCTTACATGTTGGTGTTGCCACAACACTGTGAGCCCTCACAGTTACTCTTGGTGGGCGCATGAATGGGCCCTGCTGTGAATTATTAGATCAAGAATTGTAATTGCATGCCCCTGTTGAACAGGGGCTGAAAAATTGGGCCTTTGGTGGTGGTGGTGGTGTTGACACAACACTGAAGGGCCTCACAGTTAGTCTTGGTGGGCGCAGGAATGGGCCCTGCTGTGAATTATTAGATCAAGAATTGTAATTACATGCCCCTGTTAAACAGGGGCAGAACAATTGGGCCTTAGGCACTGGTGCCACAACACTGCAACCCCTCACAGATACTGTACTTGGAGCACAGCAATGAGCCCTGTTGCAAAGTATTGCATCAAAAATTGTAATTACACGCCCCTGTTAAACAGGGGCTGAAAAATTGGGCCTTAGCCACTGGTGCTGGTGCCACGACACTGCAACCACTCCCAGATACTCTAGTTGGAGTGCAGGAATGAGCCCTGCTGCAAAGCATTGCATAAAAAATTGTAATAACACACCCCTGTTAAACAGGGGCTGAAAAATTGGGCCTTAGCCACTGGTGGCGGCACCCAGAAACAAAAATGTTCTTCCAAGCTATCATCATCAATCGGATCGTTGAGGAGGAGGAGGATAGTCAGTCAACATAACAGGACAGTCTCTCAGCATCAGCATCAGTCTTGAAGGGATGTGACATTTGAAAATAAATTAGTCTGTTATATCAGCTTCAGGTGTTTGTTAGCTGGTGGTGATCCAAGACTGGTTCATCTTTATGAAGGTCAGTCGATCAACAGAGTCGGTGGACTGGCGCACCCTGTGATCCGTGACAAATCCTCCAGCACCACTGAATGTGCGTTCTGAAAGAACGCTGGATGCAGGACAGGCCAGTAGCTCAATTGCATACTGTGCAAGCTCTGGCCAGTGATCCATCCTCAAGACTCAGTAAGCCAGAGGATTTTCGGTGGGGAAGGTGTCCAAGTCTGACCTTGCCCCTAGGTATTCCTGCACCATGTATATCAGACGCTGGCGATGGTTGCTGGAACCGATCATACCTTGGGGCTGCGGACTAAAGAATTGTCTGAACGCAGCGGTCAGACGGCCACCTTCCCCACCGCTCCTTCTTTGACTGACCGAAGCCCCAGCAACTCGTTGTCCAGGACCAGGAGTTTGTAACCTCCCAGTCTCTGGGAACGCATTGCACAGACCTTTCTGCAAGGTCTCCCGGAGTTGTCTCATCCTCTGCTCCCTCTGCGACGGTAAGATAAGGTCCGCAACCTTACCCTTGTACCGTGGATCAAGGAGAGTGGCCAGCCAGTAATGGTCCCTCTCCTTGATCCGAAGAATACGAGGATCCTTCCGCAGACTTTGCAGGATCAGGGAGGCCATGCAGCGTAGGTTAGCTGAGGCATTCGGTCCGGAGTCCTCTTGGTCACTAGGGATGAGCTTCGTGTTCGAGTCGAACATACGTTCGACTCGAACATCGGCTGTTCGATCGTTCGACGAAGATCGAACGATTTGGGCCGTTCGCGCCAAATTCGAGTGACGCGAACGGCCCACAATGCACTACGCCATCGCAGTGTCATCCAGGCGCTGTGATTGGCCAAGCATGCACTGTGACCCCGCATGCTTGGCCAATCACAGCGCCGGCAGCGAGGAGAGCAATGATTGGCCACAAGCAGGATGCCTGTGGCCAATTATTGCTGAGGGTGTTTAGTACACGCCCCACACTATAAAAGGCCGCCAGCACGGCGGCCTAGTGTAGTGTGTTCCGGAGCAGGGAAAGACAAGCATAGGCAGGGACAGTGACATTTATTTCTTTCTTGCTTAACCTGGATTCCTTTAGTTTAGGGAAAGAGAAGGATAGGTAGGGAGAGTGTCAGTGTGTTTTACTGTGCGAATCCTTGTTTCTAGGGACAAAGAAGGAAAGTGAGGGGAATTCTCCTTGTGCTATAGTGTGCTTTAAAAAAACATTTTTTCTAGGGACAGAAAACTCTAGGTAGGGAGAGTGTCAGTTTCTTTCACTGTGCGAGTCCTTGTTTCTAGGGACAAAGAAGGAAAGTGAGGGGAATTCTCCTTGTGCTATAGTGTGCTTTAAAAAAACATTTTTTCTAGGGACAGAAAACTCTAGGTAGGGAGAGTGTCAGTTTCTTTCACTGTGCGAGTCCTTGTTTCTAGGGACAAAGAAGGAAAGTGAGGGGAATTCTCCTTGTGCTATAGTGTGCTTTAAAAAACATTTTTTCTAGGGACAGAAAACTCTAGGTAGGGAGAGTGTCAGTTTCTTTCACTGTGCGAGTCCTTGTTTCTAGGGACAAAGAAGGAAAGTGAGGGGAATTCTCCTTGTGCTATAGTGTGCTTTAAAAAAACATTTTTTCTAGGGACAGAAAACTCTAGGTAGGGAGAGTGTCAGTTTCTTTCACTGTGCGAGTCCTTGTTTCTAGGGACAAAGAAGGAAAGTGAGGGGAATTCTCCTTGTGCTATAGTGTGCTTTAAAAAAACATTTTTTCTAGGGACAGAAAACTCTAGGCAGGGAGAGTGTCAGTTTCTTTCACTGTGCGAGTCCTTGTTTCTAGGGACAAAGAAGGAAAGTGAGGGGAAATCTCCTTGTGCTATAGTGTGCTTTAAAAAAACATTTTTTCTAGGGACAGAAAACTCTAGGTAGGGAGAGTGTCAGTTTCTTTCACTGTGCGAGTCCTTGTTTCTAGGGACAAAGAAGGAAAGTGAGGGGAATTCTCCTTGTGCTATAGTGTGCTTTAAAAAAACATTTTTTCTAGGGACAGAAAATTCTAGGTAGGGAGAGTGTCAGTTTCTTTCACTGTGCGAGTCCTTGTTTCTAGGGACAAAGAAGGAAAGTGAGGGGAATTCTCCTTGTGCTATAGTGTGCTTTAAAAAAACATTTTTTCTAGGGACAGAAAACTCTAGGTAGGGAGAGTGTCAGTTTCTTTCACTGTGCGAGTCCTTGTTTCTAGGGACAAAGAAGGAAAGTGAGGGGAATTCTCCTTGTGCTATAGTGTGCTTTAAAAAAACATTTTTTCTAGGGACAGAAAACTCTAGGTAGGGAGAGTGTCAGTTTCTTTCACTGTGCTAGTCCTTGTTTCTAGGGACAAAGAAGGAAAGTGAGGGGAATTCTCCTTGTGCTATAGTGTGCTTTAAAAAAACATTTTTTCTAGGGACAGAAAACTCTAGGTAGGGAGAGTGTCAGTTTCTTTCACTGTGCGAGTCCTTGTTTCTAGGGACAAAGAAGGAAAGTGAGGGGAATTCTCCTTGTGCTATAGTGTGCTTTAAAAAAACATTTTTTCTAGGGACAGAAAACTCTAGGTAGGGAGAGTGTCAGTTTCTTTCACTGTGCGAGTCCTTGTTTCTAGGGACAAAGAAGGAAAGTGAGGGGAATTCTCCTTGTGCTATAGTGTGCTTTAAAAAAACATTTTTTCTAGGGACAGAAAACTCTAGGTAGGGAGAGTGTCAGTTTCTTTCACTGTGCGAGTCCTTGTTTCTAGGGACAAAGAAGGAAAGTGAGGGGAATTCTCCTTGTGCTATAGTGTGCTTTAAAAAAACATTTTTTCTAGGGACAGAAAACTCTAGGTAGGGAGAGTGTCAGTTTCTTTCACTGTGCGAGTCCTTGTTTCTAGGGACAAAGAAGGAAAGTGAGGGGAATTCTCCTTGTGCTATAGTGTGCTTTAAAAAAACATTTTTTCTAGGGACAGAAAACTCTAGGTAGGGAGAGTGTCAGTTTCTTTCACTGTGCGAGTCCTTGTTTCTAGGGACAAAGAAGGAAAGTGAGGGGAATTCTCCTTGTGCTATAGTGTGCTTTAAAAAAACATTTTTTCTAGGGACAGAAAACTCTAGGTAGGGAGAGTGTCAGTTTCTTTCACTGTGCGAGTCCTTGTTTCTAGGGACAAAGAAGGAAAGTGAGGGGAATTCTCCTTGTGCTATAGTGTGCTTTAAAAAAACATTTTTTCTAGGGACAGAAAACTCTAGGTAGGGAGAGTGTCAGTTTCTTTCACTGTGCGAGTCCTTGTTTCTAGGGACAAAGAAGGAAAGTGAGGGGAATTCTCCTTGTGCTATAGTGTGCTTTAAAAAAACATTTTTTCTAGGGACAGAAAACTCTAGGTAGGGAGAGTGTCAGTTTCTTTCACTGTGCGAGTCCTTGTTTCTAGGGACAAAGAAGGAAAGTGAGGGGAATTCTCCTTGTGCTATAGTGTGCTTTAAAAAAACATTTTTTCTAGGGACAGAAAACTCTAGGTAGGGAGAGTGTCAGTTTCTTTCACTGTGCGAGTCCTTGTTTCTAGGGACAAAGAAGGAAAGTGAGGGGAATTCTCCTTGTGCTATAGTGTGCTTTAAAAAAACATTTTTTCTTGGGACAGAAAACTCTAGGTAGGGAGAGTGTCAGTTTCTTTCACTGTGCGAGTCCTTGTTTTTAGGGACAAAGAAGGAAAGTGAGGGGAATTCTCCTTGTGCTATAGTGTGCTTTAAAAAAACATTTTTTCTAGGGACAGAAAACTCTAGGTAGGGAGAGTGTCAGTTTCTTTCACTGTGCGAGTCCTTGTTTTTAGGGACAAAGAAGGAAAGTGAGGGGAATTCTCCTTGTGCTATAGTGTGCTTTAAAAAAACATTTTTTCTAGGGACAGAAAACTCTAGGTAGGGAGAGTGTCAGTTTCTTTCACTGTGCGAGTCCTTGTTTCTAGGGACAAAGAAGGAAAGTGAGGGGAATTCTCCTTGTGCTATAGTGTGCTTTAAAAAAACATTTTTTCTAGGGACAGAAAACTCTAGGTAGGGAGAGTGTCAGTTTCTTTCACTGTGCGAGTCCTTGTTTCTA
The DNA here is from genome assembly GCA_029206835.1 of Rana muscosa. NCBI lineage: Eukaryota > Metazoa > Chordata > Amphibia > Anura > Ranidae > Rana > Rana muscosa. Next base: position 406,163,770 of record CM055122.1, read on the forward strand.
GGGACAAAGAAGGAAAGTGAGGGGAATTCTCCTTGTGCTATAGTGTGCTTTAAAAAAACATTTTTTCTAGGGACAGAAAACTCTAGGTAGGGAGAGTGTCAGTTTCTTTCACTGTGCGAGTCCTTGTTTCTAGGGACAAAGAAGGAAAGTGAGGGGAATTCTCCTTGTGCTATAGTGTGCTTTAAAAAAACATTTTTTCTAGGGACAGAAAACTCTAGGTAGGGAGAGTGTCAGTTTCTTTCACTGTGCGAGTCCTTGTTTCTAGGGACAAAGAAGGAAAGTGAGGGGAATTCTCCTTGTGCTATAGTGTGCTTTAAAAAAACATTTTTTCTAGGGACAGAAAACTCTAGGTAGGGAGAGTGTCAGTTTCTTTCACTGTGCGAGTCCTTGTTTCTAGGGACAAAGAAGGAAAGTGAGGGGAATTCTCCTTGTGCTATAGTGTGCTTTAAAAAAACATTTTTTCTAGGGACAGAAAACTCTAGGCAGGGAGAGTGTCAGTTTCTTTCACTGTGCGAGTCCTTGTTTCTAGGGACAAAGAAGGAAAGTGAGGGGAAATCTCCTTGTGCTATAGTGTGCTTTAAAAAAACATTTTTTCTAGGGACAGAAAACTCTAGGTAGGGAGAGTGTCAGTTTCTTTCACTGTGCGAGTCCTTGTTTCTAGGGACAAAGAAGGAAAGTGAGGGGAATTCTCCTTGTGCTATAGTGTGCTTTAAAAAAACATTTTTTCTAGGGACAGAAAATTCTAGGTAGGGAGAGTGTCAGTTTCTTTCACTGTGCGAGTCCTTGTTTCTAGGGACAAAGAAGGAAAGTGAGGGGAATTCTCCTTGTGCTATAGTGTGCTTTAAAAAAACATTTTTTCTAGGGACAGAAAACTCTAGGTAGGGAGAGTGTCAGTTTCTTTCACTGTGCGAGTCCTTGTTTCTAGGGACAAAGAAGGAAAGTGAGGGGAATTCTCCTTGTGCTATAGTGTGCTTTAAAAAAACATTTTTTCTAGGGACAGAAAACTCTAGGTAGGGAGAGTGTCAGTTTCTTTCACTGTGCTAGTCCTTGTTTCTAGGGACAAAGAAGGAAAGTGAGGGGAATTCTCCTTGTGCTATAGTGTGCTTTAAAAAAACATTTTTTCTAGGGACAGAAAACTCTAGGTAGGGAGAGTGTCAGTTTCTTTCACTGTGCGAGTCCTTGTTTCTAGGGACAAAGAAGGAAAGTGAGGGGAATTCTCCTTGTGCTATAGTGTGCTTTAAAAAAACATTTTTTCTAGGGACAGAAAACTCTAGGTAGGGAGAGTGTCAGTTTCTTTCACTGTGCGAGTCCTTGTTTCTAGGGACAAAGAAGGAAAGTGAGGGGAATTCTCCTTGTGCTATAGTGTGCTTTAAAAAAACATTTTTTCTAGGGACAGAAAACTCTAGGTAGGGAGAGTGTCAGTTTCTTTCACTGTGCGAGTCCTTGTTTCTAGGGACAAAGAAGGAAAGTGAGGGGAATTCTCCTTGTGCTATAGTGTGCTTTAAAAAAACATTTTTTCTAGGGACAGAAAACTCTAGGTAGGGAGAGTGTCAGTTTCTTTCACTGTGCGAGTCCTTGTTTCTAGGGACAAAGAAGGAAAGTGAGGGGAATTCTCCTTGTGCTATAGTGTGCTTTAAAAAAACATTTTTTCTAGGGACAGAACACTCTAGGTAGGGAGAGTGTCAGTTTCTTTCACTGTGCGAGTCCTTGTTTCTAGGGACAAAGAAGGAAAGTGAGGGGAATTCTCCTTGTGCTATAGTGTGCTTTAAAAAAACATTTTTTCTAGGGACAGAAAACTCTAGGTAGGGAGAGTGTCAGTTTCTTTCACTGTGCGAGTCCTTGTTTCTAGGGACAAAGAAGGAAAGTGAGGGGAATTCTCCTTGTGCTATAGTGTGCTTTAAAAAAACATTTTTTCTAGGGACAGAAAACTCTAGGTAGGGAGAGTGTCAGTTTCTTTCACTGTGCGAGTCCTTGTTTCTAGGGACAAAGAAGGAAAGTGAGGGGAATTCTCCTTGTGCTATAGTGTGCTTTAAAAAAACATTTTTTCTAGGGACAGAAAACTCTAGGTAGGGAGAGTGTCAGTTTCTTTCACTGTGCGAGTCCTTGTTTCTAGGGACAAAGAAGGAAAGTGAGGGGAATTCTCCTTGTGCTATAGTGTGCTTTAAAAAAACATTTTTTCTAGGGACAGAAAACTCTAGGTAGGGAGAGTGTCAGTTTCTTTCACTGTGCTAGTCCTTGTTTCTAGGGACAAAGAAGGAAAGTGAGGGGAATTCTCCTTGTGCTATAGTGTGCTTTAAAAAAACATTTTTTCTAGGGACAGAAAACTCTAGGTAGGGAGAGTGTCAGTTTCTTTCACTGTGCGAGTCCTTGTTTCTAGGGACAAAGAAGGAAAGTGAGGGGAATTCTCCTTGTGCTATAGTGTGCTTTAAAAAAACATTTTTTCTAGGGACAGAAAACTCTAGGTAGGGAGAGTGTCAGTTTCTTTCACTGTGCGAGTCCTTGTTTCTAGGGACAAAGAAGGAAAGTGAGGGGAATTCTCCTTGTGCTATAGTGTGCTTTAAAAAAACATTTTTTCTAGGGACAGAAAACTCTAGGCAGGGAGAGTGTCAGTTTCTTTCACTGTGCGAGTCCTTGTTTCTAGGGACAAAGAAGGAAAGTGAGGGGAAATCTCCTTGTGCTATAGTGTGCTTTAAAAAAACATTTTTTCTAGGGACAGAAAACTCTAGGTAGGGAGAGTGTCAGTTTCTTTCACTGTGCGAGTCCTTGTTTCTAGGGACAAAGAAGGAAAGTGAGGGGAATTCTCCTTGTGCTATAGTGTGCTTTAAAAAAACATTTTTTCTAGGGACAGAAAATTCTAGGTAGGGAGAGTGTCAGTTTCTTTCACTGTGCGAGTCCTTGTTTCTAGGGACAAAGAAGGAAAGTGAGGGGAATTCTCCTTGTGCTATAGTGTGCTTTAAAAAAACATTTTTTCTAGGGACAGAAAACTCTAGGTAGGGAGAGTGTCAGTTTCTTTCACTGTGCGAGTCCTTGTTTCTAGGGACAAAGAAGGAAAGTGAGGGGAATTCTCCTTGTGCTATAGTGTGCTTTAAAAAAACATTTTTTCTAGGGACAGAAAACTCTAGGTAGGGAGAGTGTCAGTTTCTTTCACTGTGCTAGTCCTTGTTTCTAGGGACAAAGAAGGAAAGTGAGGGGAATTCTCCTTGTGCTATAGTGTGCTTTAAAAAAACATTTTTTCTAGGGACAGAAAACTCTAGGTAGGGAGAGTGTCAGTTTCTTTCACTGTGCGAGTCCTTGTTTCTAGGGACAAAGAAGGAAAGTGAGGGGAATTCTCCTTGTGCTATAGTGTGCTTTAAAAAAACATTTTTTCTAGGGACAGAAAACTCTAGGTAGGGAGAGTGTCAGTTTCTTTCACTGTGCGAGTCCTTGTTTCTAGGGACAAAGAAGGAAAGTGAGGGGAATTCTCCTTGTGCTATAGTGTGCTTTAAAAAAACATTTTTTCTAGGGACAGAAAACTCTAGGTAGGGAGAGTGTCAGTTTCTTTCACTGTGCGAGTCCTTGTTTCTAGGGACAAAGAAGGAAAGTGAGGGGAATTCTCCTTGTGCTATAGTGTGCTTTAAAAAAACATTTTTTCTAGGGACAGAAAACTCTAGGTAGGGAGAGTGTCAGTTTCTTTCACTGTGCGAGTCCTTGTTTCTAGGGACAAAGAAGGAAAGTGAGGGGAATTCTCCTTGTGCTATAGTGTGCTTTAAAAAAACATTTTTTCTAGGGACAGAACACTCTAGGTAGGGAGAGTGTCAGTTTCTTTCACTGTGCGAGTCCTTGTTTCTAGGGACAAAGAAGGAAAGTGAGGGGAATTCTCCTTGTGCTATAGTGTGCTTTAAAAAAACATTTTTTCTAGGGACAGAAAACTCTAGGTAGGGAGAGTGTCAGTTTCTTTCACTGTGCGAGTCCTTGTTTCTAGGGACAAAGAAGGAAAGTGAGGGGAATTCTCCTTGTGCTATAGTGTGCTTTAAAAAAACATTTTTTCTAGGGACAGAAAACTCTAGGTAGGGAGAGTGTCAGTTTCTTTCACTGTGCGAGTCCTTGTTTCTAGGGACAAAGAAGGAAAGTGAGGGGAATTCTCCTTGTGCTATAGTGTGCTTTAAAAAAACATTTTTTCTAGGGACAGAAAACTCTAGGTAGGGAGAGTGTCAGTTTCTTTCACTGTGCGAGTCCTTGTTTCTAGGGACAAAGAAGGAAAGTGAGGGGAATTCTCCTTGTGCTATAGTGTGCTTTAAAAAAACATTTTTTCTAGGGACAGAAAACTCTAGGTAGGGAGAGTGTCAGTTTCTTTCACTGTGCGAGTCCTTGTTTCTAGGGACAAAGAAGGAAAGTGAGGGGAATTCTCCTTGTGCTATAGTGTGCTTTAAAAAAACATTTTTTCTAGGGACAGAAAACTCTAGGTAGGGAGAGTGTCAGTTTCTTTCACTGTGCGAGTCCTTGTTTCTAGGGACAAAGAAGGAAAGTGAGGGGAATTCTCCTTGTGCTATAGTGTGCTTTAAAAAAACATTTTTTCTAGGGACAGAAAACTCTAGGTAGGGAGAGTGTCAGTTTCTTTCACTGTGCGAGTCCTTGTTTCTAGGGACAAAGAAGGAAAGTGAGGGGAAATCTCCTTGTGCTATAGTGTGCTTTAAAAAAACATTTTTTCTAGGGACAGAAAACTCTAGGTAGGGAGAGTGTCAGTTTCTTTCACTGTGCGAGTCCTTGTTTCTAGAGACAAAGAAGGAAAGTGAGGGGAATTCTCCTTGTGCTATAGTGTGCTTTAAAAAAACATTTTTTCTAGGGACAGAAAACTCTAGGTAGGGAGAGTGTCAGTTTCTTTCACTGTGCGAGTCCTTGTTTCTAGGGACAAAGAAGGAAAGTGAGGGGAATTCTCCTTGTGCTATAGTGTGCTTTAAAAAAACATTTTTTCTAGGGACAGAAAACTCTAGGTAGGGAGAGTGTCAGTTTCTTTCACTGTGCGAGTCCTTGTTTCTAGGGACAAAGAAGGAAAGTGAGGGGAATTCTCCTTGTGCTATAGTGTGCTTTAAAAAAACATTTTTTCTAGGGACAGAAAACTCTAGGTAGGGAGAGTGTCAGTTTCTTTCACTGTGCTAGTCCTTGTTTCTAGGGAAAAAGAAGGAAAGTGAGGGGAATTCTCCTTGTGCCATAGTGTGCTTTAAAAAAACATTTTTTCTAGGGACAGAAAACTCTAGGTAGGGAGAGTGTCAGTTTCTTTCACTGTGCGAGTCCTTGTTTCTAGGGACAAAGAAGGAAAGTGAGGGGAATTCTCCTTGTGCTATAGTGTGCTTTAAAAAAACATTTTTTCTAGGGACAGAACACTCTAGGTAGGGAGAGTGTCAGTTTCTTTCACTGTGCGAGTCCTTGTTTCTAGGGACAAAGAAGGAAAGTGAGGGGAATTCTCCTTGTGCTATAGTGTGCTTTAAAAAAACATTTTTTCTAGGGACAGAAAACTCTAGGTAGGGAGAGTGTCAGTTTCTTTCACTGTGCGAGTCCTTGTTTCTAGGGACAAAGAAGGAAAGTGAGGGGAATTCTCCTTGTGCTATAGTGTGCTTTAAAAAAACATTTTTTCTAGGGACAGAAAACTCTAGGTAGGGAGAGTGTCAGTTTCTTTCACTGTGCGAGTCCTTGTTTCTAGGGACAAAGAAGGAAAGTGAGGGGAATTCTCCTTGTGCTATAGTGTGCTTTAAAAAAACATTTTTTCTAGGGACAGAAAACTCTAGGTAGGGAGAGTGTCAGTTTCTTTCACTGTGCGAGTCCTTGTTTCTAGGGACAAAGAAGGAAAGTGAGGGGAATTCTCCTTGTGCTATAGTGTGCTTTAAAAAAACATTTTTTCTAGGGACAGAAAACTCTAGGTAGGGAGAGTGTCAGTTTCTTTCACTGTGCTAGTCCTTGTTTCTAGGGACAAAGAAGGAAAGTGAGGGGAATTCTCCTTGTGCCATAGTGTGCTTTAAAAAAACATTTTTTCTAGGGACAGAAAACTCTAGGTAGGGAGAGTGTCAGTTTCTTTCACTGTGCGAGTCCTTGTTTCTAGGGACAAAGAAGGAAAGTGAGGGGAATTCTCCTTGTGCTATAGTGTGCTTTAAAAAAACATTTTTTCTAGGGACAGAACACTCTAGGTAGGGAGAGTGTCAGTTTCTTTCACTGTGCGAGTCCTTGTTTCTAGGGACAAAGAAGGAAAGTGAGGGGAATTCTCCTTGTGCTATAGTGTGCTTTAAAAAAACATTTTTTCTAGGGACAGAAAACTCTAGGTAGGGAGAGTGTCAGTTTCTTTCACTGTGCGAGTCCTTGTTTCTAGGGACAAAGAAGGAAAGTGAGGGGAATTCTCCTTGTGCTATAGTGTGCTTTAAAAAAACATTTTTTCTAGGGACAGAAAACTCTAGGTAGGGAGAGTGTCAGTTTCTTTCACTGTGCGAGTCCTTGTTTCTAGGGACAAAGAAGGAAAGTGAGGGGAATTCTCCTTGTGCTATAGTGTGCTTTAAAAAAACATTTTTTCTAGGGACAGAAAACTCTAGGTAGGGAGAGTGTCAGTTTCTTTCACTGTGCGAGTCCTTGTTTCTAGGGACAAAGAAGGAAAGTGAGGGGAATTCTCCTTGTGCTATAGTGTGCTTTAAAAAAACATTTTTTCTAGGGACAGAAAACTCTAGGTAGGGAGAGTGTCAGTTTCTTTCACTGTGCGAGTCCTTGTTTCTAGGGACAAAGAAGGAAAGTGAGGGGAAATCTCCTTGTGCTATAGTGTGCTTTAAAAAAACATTTTTTCTAGGGACAGAAAACTCTAGGTAGGGAGAGTGTCAGTTTCTTTCACTGTGCGAGTCCTTGTTTCTAGAGACAAAGAAGGAAAGTGAGGGGAATTCTCCTTGTGCTATAGTGTGCTTTAAAAAAACATTTTTTCTAGGGACAGAAAACTCTAGGTAGGGAGAGTGTCAGTTTCTTTCACTGTGCGAGTCCTTGTTTCTAGGGACAAAGAAGGAAAGTGAGGGGAATTCTCCTTGTGCTATAGTGTGCTTTAAAAAAACATTTTTTCTAGGGACAGAAAACTCTAGGTAGGGAGAGTGTCAGTTTCTTTCACTGTGCGAGTCCTTGTTTCTAGGGACAAAGAAGGAAAGTGAGGGGAATTCTCCTTGTGCTATAGTGTGCTTTAAAAAAACATTTTTTCTAGGGACAGAAAACTCTAGGTAGGGAGAGTGTCAGTTTCTTTCACTGTGCGAGTCCTTGTTTCTAGGGACAAAGAAGGAAAGTGAGGGGAATTCTCCTTGTGCTATAGTGTGCTTTAAAAAAACATTTTTTCTAGGGACAGAAAACTCTAGGTAGGGAGAGTGTCAGTTTCTTTCACTGTGCGAGTCCTTGTTTCTAGGGACAAAGAAGGAAAGTGAGGGGAATTCTCCTTGTGCTATAGTGTGCTTTAAAAAAACATTTTTTCTAGGGACAGAAAACTCTAGGTAGGGAGAGTGTCAGTTTCTTTCACTGTGCGAGTCCTTGTTTCTAGGGACAAAGAAGGAAAGTGAGGGGAATTCTCCTTGTGCTATAGTGTGCTTTAAAAAAACATTTTTTCTAGGGACAGAAAACTCTAGGTAGGGAGAGTGTCAGTTTCTTTCACTGTGCGAGTCCTTGTTTCTAGGGACAAAGAAGGAAAGTGAGGGGAATTCTCCTTGTGCTATAGTGTGCTTTAAAAAAACATTTTTTCTAGGGACAGAAAACTCTAGGTAGGGAGAGTGTCAGTTTCTTTCACTGTGCAAGTCCTTGTTTCTAGGGACAAAGAAGGAAAGTGAGGGGAATTCTCCTTGTGCTATAGTGTGCTTTAAAAAAACATTTTTTCTAGGGACAGAAAACTCTAGGTAGGGAGAGTGTCAGTTTCTTTCACTGTGCGAGTCCTTGTTTCTAGGGACAAAGAAGGAAAGTGAGGGGAATTCTCCTTGTGCTATAGTGTGCTTTAAAAAAACATTTTTTCTAGGGACAGAAAACTCTAGGTAGGGAGAGTGTCAGTTTCTTTCACTGTGCGAGTCCTTGTTTCTAGGGACAAAGAAGGAAAGTGAGGGGAATTCTCCTTGTGCTATAGTGTGCTTTAAAAAAACATTTTTTCTAGGGACAGAAAACTCTAGGTAGGGAGAGTGTCAGTTTCTTTCACTGTGCGAGTCCTTGTTTCTAGGGACAAAGAAGGAAAGTGAGGGGAATTCTCCTTGTGCTATAGTGTGCTTTAAAAAAACATTTTTTCTAGGGACAGAAAACTCTAGGTAGGGAGAGTGTCAGTTTCTTTCACTGTGCGAGTCCTTGTTTCTAGGGACAAAGAAGGAAAGTGAGGGGAATTCTCCTTGTGCTATAGTGTGCTTTAAAAAAACATTTTTTCTAGGGACAGAAAACTCTAGGTAGGGAGAGTGTCAGTTTCTTTCACTGTGCGAGTCCTTGTTTCTAGGGACAAAGAAGGAAAGTGAGGGGAATTCTCCTTGTGCTATAGTGTGCTTTAAAAAAACATTTTTTCTAGGGACAGAAAACTCTAGGTAGGGAGAGTGTCAGTTTCTTTCACTGTGCGAGTCCTTGTTTCTAGGGACAAAGAAGGAAAGTGAGGGGAATTCTCCTTGTGCTATAGTGTGCTTTAAAAAAACATTTTTTCTAGGGACAGAAAACTCTAGGTAGGGAGAGTGTCAGTTTCTTTCACTGTGCGAGTCCTTGTTTTTAGGGACAAAGAAGGAAAGTGAGGGGAATTCTCCTTGTGCTATAGTGTGCTTTAAAAAAACATTTTTTCTAGGGACAGAAAACTCTAGGTAGGGAGAGTGTCAGTTTCTTTCACTGTGCGAGTCCTTGTTTTTAGGGACAAAGAAGGAAAGTGAGGGGAATTCTCCTTGTGCTATAGTGTGCTTTAAAAAAACATTTTTTCTAGGGACAGAAAACTCTAGGTAGGGAGAGTGTCAGTTTCTTTCACTGTGCGAGTCCTTGTTTCTAGGGACAAAGAAGGAAAGTGAGGGGAATTCTCCTTGTGCTATAGTGTGCTTTAAAAAAACATTTTTTCTAGGGACAGAAAACTCTAGGTAGGGAGAGTGTCAGTTTCTTTCACTGTGCGAGTCCTTGTTTCTAGGGACAAAGAAGGAAAGTGAGGGGAATTCTCCTTGTGCTATAGTGTGCTTTAAAAAAACATTTTTTCTAGGGACAGAAAACTCTAGGTAGGGAGAGTGTCAGTTTCTTTCACTGTGCGAGTCCTTGTTTCTAGGGACAAAGAAGGAAAGTGAGGGGAATTCTCCTTGTGCTATAGTGTGCTTTAAAAAAACATTTTTTCTAGGGACAGAAAACTCTAGGTAGGGAGAGTGTCAGTTTCTTTCACTGTGCGAGTCCTTGTTTCTAGGGACAAAGAAGGAAAGTGAGGGGAATTCTCCTTGTGCTATAGTGTGCTTTAAAAAAACATTTTTTCTAGGGACAGAAAACTCTAGGTAGGGAGAGTGTCAGTTTCTTTCACTGTGCGAGTCCTTGTTTCTAGGGACAAAGAAGGAAAGTGAGGGGAATTCTCCTTGTGCTATAGTGTGCTTTAAAAAAACATTTTTTCTAGGGACAGAAAACTCTAGGTAGGGAGAGTGTCAGTTTCTTTCACTGTGCGAGTCCTTGTTTCTAGGGACAAAGAAGGAAAGTGAGGGGAATTCTCCTTGTGCTATAGTGTGCTTTAAAAAAACATTTTTTCTAGGGACAGAAAACTCTAGGCAGGGAGAGTGTCAGTTTCTTTCACTGTGCGAGTCCTTGTTTCTAGGGACAAAGAAGGAAAGTGAGGGGAAATCTCCTTGTGCTATAGTGTGCTTTAAAAAAACATTTTTTCTAGGGACAGAAAACTCTAGGTAGGGAGAGTGTCAGTTTCTTTCACTGTGCGAGTCCTTGTTTTTAGGGACAAAGAAGGAAAGTGAGGGGAATTCTCCTTGTGCTATAGTGTGCTTTAAAAAAACATTTTTTCTAGGGACAGAAAACTCTAGGTAGGGAGAGTGTCAGTTTCTTTCACTGTGCGAGTCCTTGTTTTTAGGGACAAAGAAGGAAAGTGAGGGGAATTCTCCTTGTGCTATAGTGTGCTTTAAAAAAACATTTTTTCTAGGGACAGAAAACTCTAGGTAGGGAGAGTGTCAGTTTCTTTCACTGTGCGAGTCCTTGTTTCTAGGGACAAAGAAGGAAAGTGAGGGGAATTCTCCTTGTGCTATAGTGTGCTTTAAAAAAACATTTTTTCTAGGGACAGAAAACTCTAGGTAGGGAGAGTGTCAGTTTCTTTCACTGTGCGAGTCCTTGTTTCTAGGGACAAAGAAGGAAAGTGAGGGGAATTCTCCTTGTGCTATAGTGTGCTTTAAAAAAACATTTTTTCTAGGGACAGAAAACTCTAGGTAGGGAGAGTGTCAGTTTCTTTCACTGTGCGAGTCCTTGTTTCTAGGGACAAAGAAGGAAAGTGAGGGGAATTCTCCTTGTGCTATAGTGTGCTTTAAAAAAACATTTTTTCTAGGGACAGAAAACTCTAGGTAGGGAGAGTGTCAGTTTCTTTCACTGTGCGAGTCCTTGTTTCTAGGGACAAAGAAGGAAAGTGAGGGGAATTCTCCTTGTGCTATAGTGTGCTTTAAAAAAACATTTTTTCTAGGGACAGAAAACTCTAGGTAGGGAGAGTGTCAGTTTCTTTCACTGTGCGAGTCCTTGTTTCTAGGGACAAAGAAGGAAAGTGAGGGGAATTCTCCTTGTGCTATAGTGTGCTTTAAAAAAACATTTTTTCTAGGGACAGAAAACTCTAGGTAGGGAGAGTGTCAGTTTCTTTCACTGTGCGAGTCCTTGTTTCTAGGGACAAAGAAGGAAAGTGAGGGGAATTCTCCTTGTGCTATAGTGTGCTTTAAAAAAACATTTTTTCTAGGGACAGAAAACTCTAGGCAGGGAGAGTGTCAGTTTCTTTCACTGTGCGAGTCCTTGTTTCTAGGGACAAAGAAGGAAAGTGAGGGGAAATCTCCTTGTGCTATAGTGTGCTTTAAAAAAACATTTTTTCTAGGGACAGAAAACTCTAGGTAGGGAGAGTGTCAGTTTCTTTCACTGTGCGAGTCCTTGTTTCTAGGGACAAAGAAGGAAAGTGAGGGGAATTCTCCTTGTGCTATAGTGTGCTTTAAAAAAACATTTTTTCTAGGGACAGAAAATTCTAGGTAGGGAGAGTGTCAGTTTCTTTCACTGTGCGAGTCCTTGTTTCTAGGGACAAAGAAGGAAAGTGAGGGGAATTCTCCTTGTGCTATAGTGTGCTTTAAAAAAACATTTTTTCTAGGGACAGAAAACTCTAGGTAGGGAGAGTGTCAGTTTCTTTCACTGTGCGAGTCCTTGTTTCTAGGGACAAAGAAGGAAAGTGAGGGGAATTCTCCTTGTGCTATAGTGTGCTTTAAAAAAACATTTTTTCTAGGGACAGAAAACTCTAGGTAGGGAGAGTGTCAGTTTCTTTCACTGTGCTAGTCCTTGTTTCTAGGGACAAAGAAGGAAAGTGAGGGGAATTCTCCTTGTGCTATAGTGTGCTTTAAAAAAACATTTTTTCTAGGGACAGAAAACTCTAGGTAGGGAGAGTGTCAGTTTCTTTCACTGTGCGAGTCCTTGTTTCTAGGGACAAAGAAGGAAAGTGAGGGGAATTCTCCTTGTGCTATAGTGTGCTTTAAAAAAACATTTTTTCTAGGGACAGAAAACTCTAGGTAGGGAGAGTGTCAGTTTCTTTCACTGTGCGAGTCCTTGTTTCTAGGGACAAAGAAGGAAAGTGAGGGGAATTCTCCTTGTGCTATAGTGTGCTTTAAAAAAACATTTTTTCTAGGGACAGAAAACTCTAGGTAGGGAGAGTGTCAGTTTCTTTCACTGTGCGAGTCCTTGTTTCTAGGGACAAAGAAGGAAAGTGAGGGGAATTCTCCTTGTGCTATAGTGTGCTTTAAAAAAACATTTTTTCTAGGGACAGAAAACTCTAGGTAGGGAGAGTGTCAGTTTCTTTCACTGTGCGAGTCCTTGTTTCTAGGGACAAAGAAGGAAAGTGAGGGGAATTCTCCTTGTGCTATAGTGTGCTTTAAAAAAACATTTTTTCTAGGGACAGAAAACTCTAGGTAGGGAGAGTGTCAGTTTCTTTCACTGTGCGAGTCCTTGTTTCTAGGGACAAAGAAGGAAAGTGAGGGGAATTCTCCTTGTGCTATAGTGTGCTTTAAAAAAACATTTTTTCTAGGGACAGAAAACTCTAGGTAGGGAGAGTGTCAGTTTCTTTCACTGTGCGAGTCCTTGTTTCTAGGGACAAAGAAGGAAAGTGAGAGGAATTCTCCTTGTGCTATAGTGTGCTTTAAAAAAACATTTTTTCTAGGGACAGAAAACTCTAGGTAGGGAGAGTGTCAGTTTCTTTCACTGTGCGAGTCCTTGTTTCTAGGGACAAAGAAGGAAAGTGAGGGGAATTCTCCTTGTGCTATAGTGTGCTTTAAAAAAACATTTTTTCTAGGGACAGAAAACTCTAGGTAGGGAGAGTGTCAGTTTCTTTCACTGTGCGAGTCCTTGTTTCTAGGGACAAAGAAGGAAAGTGAGGGGAATTCTCCTTGTGCTATAGTGTGCTTTAAAAAAACATTTTTTCTAGGGACAGAAAACTCTAGGTAGGGAGAGTGTCAGTTTCTTTCACTGTGCGAGTCCTTGTTTCTAGGGACAAAGAAGGAAAGTGAGGGGAATTCTCCTTGTGCTATAGTGTGCTTTAAAAAAACATTTTTTCTAGGGACAGAAAACTCTAGGTAGGGAGAGTGTCAGTTTCTTTCACTGTGCGAGTCCTTGTTTTTAGGGACAAAGAAGGAAAGTGAGGGGAATTCTCCTTGTGCTATAGTGTGCTTTAAAAAAACATTTTTTCTAGGGACAGAAAACTCTAGGTAGGGAGAGTGTCAGTTTCTTTCACTGTGCGAGTCCTTGTTTTTAGGGACAAAGAAGGAAAGTGAGGGGAATTCTCCTTGTGCTATAGTGTGCTTTAAAAAAACATTTTTTCTAGGGACAGAAAACTCTAGGTAGGGAGAGTGTCAGTTTCTTTCACTGTGCGAGTCCTTGTTTCTAGGGACAAAGAAGGAAAGTGAGGGGAATTCTCCTTGTGCTATAGTGTGCTTTAAAAAAACATTTTTTCTAGGGACAGAAAACTCTAGGTAGGGAGAGTGTCAGTTTCTTTCACTGTGCGAGTCCTTGTTTCTAGGGACAAAGAAGGAAAGTGAGGGGAATTCTCCTTGTGCTATAGTGTGCTTTAAAAAAACATTTTTTCTAGGGACAGAAAATTCTAGGTAGGGAGAGTGTCAGTTTCTTTCACTGTGCGAGTCCTTGTTTCTAGGGACAAAGAAGGAAAGTGAGGGGAATTCTCCTTGTGCTATAGTGTGCTTTAAAAAAACATTTTTTCTAGGGACAGAAAACTCTAGGTAGGGAGAGTGTCAGTTTCTTTCACTGTGCGAGTCCTTGTTTCTAGGGACAAAGAAGGAAAGTGAGGGGAATTCTCCTTGTGCTATAGTGTGCTTTAAAAAAACATTTTTTCTAGGGACAGAAAACTCTAGGTAGGGAGAGTGTCAGTTTCTTTCACTGTGCGAGTCCTTGTTTCTAGGGACAAAGAAGGAAAGTGAGGGGAATTCTCCTTGTGCTATAGTGTGCTTTAAAAAAACATTTTTTCTAGGGACAGAAAACTCTAGGCAGGGAGAGTGTCAGTTTCTTTCACTGTGCGAGTCCTTGTTTCTAGGGACAAAGAAGGAAAGTGAGGGGAAATCTCCTTGTGCTATAGTGTGCTTTAAAAAAACATTTTTTCTAGGGACAGAAAACTCTAGGTAGGGAGAGTGTCAGTTTCTTTCACTGTGCGAGTCCTTGTTTCTAGGGACAAAGAAGGAAAGTGAGGGGAATTCTCCTTGTGCTATAGTGTGCTTTAAAAAAACATTTTTTCTAGGGACAGAAAACTCTAGGTAGGGAGAGTGTCAGTTTCTTTCACTGTGCGAGTCCTTGTTTCTAGGGACAAAGAAGGAAAGTGAGGGGAATTCTCCTTGTGCTATAGTGTGCTTTAAAAAAACATTTTTTCTAGGGACAGAAAACTCTAGGTAGGGAGAGTGTCAGTTTCTTTCACTGTGCTAGTCCTTGTTTCTAGGGACAAAGAAGGAAAGTGAGGGGAATTCTCCTTGTGCTATAGTGTGCTTTAAAAAAACATTTTTTCTAGGGACAGAAAACTCTAGGTAGGGAGAGTGTCAGTTTCTTTCACTGTGCGAGTCCTTGTTTCTAGGGACAAAGAAGGAAAGTGAGGGGAATTCTCCTTGTGCTATAGTGTGCTTTAAAAAAACATTTTTTCTAGGGACAGAAAACTCTAGGTAGGGAGAGTGTCAGTTTCTTTCACTGTGCGAGTCCTTGTTTCTAGGGACAAAGAAGGAAAGTGAGGGGAATTCTCCTTGTGCTATAGTGTGCTTTAAAAAAACATTTTTTCTAGGGACAGAAAACTCTAGGTAGGGAGAGTGTCAGTTTCTTTCACTGTGCGAGTCCTTGTTTCTAGGGACAAAGAAGGAAAGTGAGGGGAATTCTCCTTGTGCTATAGTGTGCTTTAAAAAAACATTTTTTCTAGGGACAGAAAACTCTAGGTAGGGAGAGTGTCAGTTTCTTTCACTGTGCGAGTCCTTGTTTCTAGGGACAAAGAAGGAAAGTGAGGGGAATTCTCCTTGTGCTATAGTGTGCTTTAAAAAAACATTTTTTCTAGGGACAGAAAACTCTAGGTAGGGAGAGTGTCAGTTTCTTTCACTGTGCGAGTCCTTGTTTCTAGGGACAAAGAAGGAAAGTGAGGGGAATTCTCCTTGTGCTATAGTGTGCTTTAAAAAAACATTTTTTCTAGGGACAGAAAACTCTAGGTAGGGAGAGTGTCAGTTTCTTTCACTGTGCGAGTCCTTGTTTCTAGGGACAAAGAAGGAAAGTGAGGGGAATTCTCCTTGTGCTATAGTGTGCTTTAAAAAAACATTTTTTCTAGGGACAGAAAACTCTAGGTAGGGAGAGTGTCAGTTTCTTTCACTGTGCGAGTCCTTGTTTCTAGGGACAAAGAAGGAAAGTGAGGGGAATTCTCCTTGTGCTATAGTGTGCTTTAAAAAAACATTTTTTCTAGGGACAGAAAACTCTAGGTAGGGAGAGTGTCAGTTTCTTTCACTGTGCGAGTCCTTGTTTCTAGGGACAAAGAAGGAAAGTGAGGGGAATTCTCCTTGTGCTATAGTGTGCTTTAAAAAAACATTTTTTCTAGGGACAGAAAACTCTAGGTAGGGAGAGTGTCAGTTTCTTTCACTGTGCGAGTCCTTGTTTCTAGGGACAAAGAAGGAAAGTGAGGGGAATTCTCCTTGTGCTATAGTGTGCTTTAAAAAAACATTTTTTCTAGGGACAGAAAACTCTAGGTAGGGAGAGTGTCAGTTTCTTTCACTGTGCGAGTCCTTGTTTCTAGGGACAAAGAAGGAAAGTGAGGGGAATTCTCCATGTGCTATAGTGTGCTTTAAAAAAACATTTTTTCTAGGGACAGAAAACTCTAGGTAGGGAGAGTGTCAGTGTCTTTTACTGTGCGAGTCAAGTGACAAAGAAGGAAAGTGAGGGGAATTCTCCTTGTGCTATAGTGTGCTAAAGCATTCCTCATCAACCATCTTTGAAATCCTTGTTTTTTGGACAGTCAGGGAAATTGTCGTTGTGCTATTCTGTGCAAAAGCAATCATCCTCAACCATATTTAGAAATCCTTAAGTAAAGGGACAGAGAAGGACACCTGAAGGTAGCCCTTATTGCTTTTTTCCCATCTCCCTGCAGGCCATCTATTAGAATGTCTGGAAGGCAAACAAGGAGAGGCAGACAGTCAGGAGGCAATAAAAGAGGGCAAGCAGGCTCTGTGTCTGGGGGCAACAGTGCTGGTCGTGGACGCGGTGCATTGTCATCAGCACATGGCCATGGGACACGCTTGTCCTTCTTTTCGGCAGCTGGACATGTTGAGCCACATCATGCCGAAGACTTGGTAGAGTGGATGACCAAGCCCTCCTCCTCCTCCTCATCCTCTCTCACCCAGGCTCAGGGTACTGGCAAAGCAGCTGCCAAAGCGTCCTCTTCCCTGGTATCAATGTCAGACTCATCATCAGTCACTCCTTCCCTAGACCCACCATGTCCTCCTCCTGAGGAGTCCCCCGAACTGTTTGAGCACAGTGTTGGGTACATGCTCCAGGAGGATGCCCAGCGTTTCGAAGGGTCTGATGATGAAACCCAGCTACAGGAAGGCAGTAGCGTGAGAGCAGACAGAGGGGATGCTCAAGAAGGACACCAATCTGGCAGTCATGTTCCAGCAGCTGCAGCATACTGCCAGATTGGCTCCAGTGATGAGGAGGGAGGGGATGATGAGGTCACTGACTCCACGTGGGTGCCTAATAGGAGAGAGGAGGAGGAGGAGGATGAGGAGGAGGCACATCTCCAACGAGGCAGGATGCCCTTTGGTGGACAGCGTAAGGGCAGTACACCGACGGATTCACACCGCAGAGCTCCGCCTGTGCAGGGCGCTGCCTCTGCCCGTCATTCAAAAAGTTCTTTGGTGTGGGCCTTTTTTGAGGCTAGTGCATCAGATCGCACAGCTGCTGTTTGCAACATATGTCTCAAGCGTATATCGCGTGGCCAAAACATCAGCCGCTTGGGTACCACATGCCTGACCAGACATATGTTGACCTGCCATGCAGCTCGTTGGCAAGCCTACCTCAAAGACCCACACCAAAGAACAAAGCGGACCTCTCCTTGCACCGCATCAGCTGGGATCTCCAACCCCACTATAACTTCAGTCCTCTCTGAAACATGCACTGAGAGGAATGAAGGTGTAGAATTAGGTGTGTCACAGCCAAGTACTTGCGGCCACTCTGCTAGCAGTACACCGACGTCCGATTCTAGCAGGCAAATTTCCCTGCCCCAGCTGCTGGACCGTCAAAAGAAGTTCACTCCCAGCCATCCACATGCCCAGTGGTTGAATGCTAGCTTGGCTAAATTGCTAGCGCTTCAACTGCTGCCTTTTCAGTTGGTAGACTCGGCCCCCTTCCGTGAGTTTGTGCAATGTGCGGTTCCTCAGTGGCAGGTTCCCAAACGCCACTTTTTCTCACGGAAGGCTATTCCGGCTCTCTACCGGCATGTGGAAGGCAATGTCTTGGCCTCGCTGGACAGGGCGGTCAGCGGTAAGGTGCATATTACCGCTGACTCATGGTCCAGCAGGCATGGACAGGGACGTTACCTTTCTTTCACGGCCCATTGGGTCACTCTTTTGGCAGCTGGGAAGGATGCAGGACAAGGTGCAGTAGTGTTGGAGGTTGTTCCATCGCCACGCCTCCAAAATGCTACTACTGGTTGTGACACACCTCTCTCCTCCACCCCCTCCTCTTCTTCTTCCTCCATGGCCTCTTCCTGTGGTTTGTCCTATGAACCAGCGGTGCTCCGTAGCCGTTCAAGGGGCTACGCAAGTACGCAGGCAAAAAGATGCCATGCCGTGCTTGCGCTGGTGTGTTTGGGGGACAGAAGCCACACTGGGGCAGAGGTCCTGTCTGCTCTGCAGGGCCAGGCCGAGAGGTGGTTGACGCCACGCCAGCTTAAGCCAGGAATGGTGGTTTGCGACAATGGCACCAACCTCCTCTCCGCCCTCCGACAGGGACAACTGACCCATGTGCCCTGTGTGGCTCACGTCCTTAACCTGGTGGTGCAGCGGTTCTTGGGCAGGTACCCGGGCTTACAGGATGTCCTGAGGCAGGCCAGGAAAGTCTGTGTGCATTTCCGCAGATCTTATAATGCCAGTGCTCGCCTGGCTGAGCTGCAAAAGGAGTTGAACCTGCCCAAGAACCGCCTTATATGTGACATGCCCACCAGGTGGAACTCAACGTTGGCCATGCTGCAGCGGCTGCACACGCAGCAGAGAGCCATCAATGAGTACCTGTGCGACTACGGCACCAGGACAGGGTCAGGGGAGCTTGGTTTTTTTTCTCCACGCCAGTGGGGCATGATCAGGGATGCATGCACTGTCCTGGCACCATTTGAGGAGGCCACGAGGATGGTGAGCAGTGACAGTGCATGCATCAGTGACACTGTACCTCTTGTCCACCTGTTGGAGCACACGCTGCGTGGAATAATGGACAGGGCACTTGAGGCAGAACAGAGGCAGGAAGAGGAGGACTTCCTTGCCTCTCAAGGCCCCCTTTACCCAGACAGTGTTCCTTCTGTCCCACCCATCGCACAGGAAGAGGAGGAGGAGGAGGAGGAGGAGGAGGATTGTGTCAGCATGGAGGTGGAGGCTGGCACTCAGCATCATCAGCAGCAGTCTTTTAGGGATGATTTACAGTCCCAAGAAACCAGTGGACTTGTACGTGGCTGGGAGGAGGTGGCTGCGGATCATGTCGTCCTTAGTGACCCAGAGGACTCCGGAGCGAATGCCTCAGCAAACCTACGCTGCATGGCCTCCCTGATCCTGCAAAGTCTGCGGAAGGATCCTCGTATTCTTCGGATCAAGGAGAGGGACCATTACTGGCTGGCCACTCTCCTTGATCCACGGTACAAGGGTAAGGTTGCGGACCTTATGTTACCTTCGCAGAGGGAGCAGAGGATGAGACAACTCCGGGAGGCCTTGCAGAAAGGTCTGTGCAACGCGTTCCCAGAGACTGGGAGGTTACAAACTCCTGGTCCTGGACAACGAGTTGCTGAGGCTTCGGCCAGTCAAAGAAGGAGCGGTGGGGAAGGTGGCCGTCTGACCGATGCGTTCAGACAATTCTTTAGTCCGCAGCCCCAAAGTATGATCGGTTCCAGCAACCATCGCCAGCGTCTGATAAACATGGTGCAGGAATATCTAGGGGCAAGGTCAGACTTGGACACCTTCCCCACCGAAAATCCTCTGGCTTACTGGGTCTTGAGGATGGATCACTGGCCAGAGCTTGCACAGTATGCAATTGAGCTACTGGCCTGTCCTGCATCCAGCGTTCTTTCGGAACGCACATTCAGTGCTGCTGGAGGATTTGTCACGGATCACAGGGTGCGCCTGTCCACCGACTCGGTTGATCGACTGACTTTCATCAAGATGAACCAGTCTTGGATCACCACCAGCTACCACACACCTGATGCTGATATAACAGACTAATTGATTTTAACATGTCACATCCCTTCAAGACTGATGCTGATGCTGAGTGCCTGTGCTGTTATGTTGACTGGCTATCCTCCTCCTCCGAGTCCTCAATGATACGATTGATGATGATAGCTTGGAAGATCATTTTTGTTTATGGGTGCCGCCACCAGTGGCTAAGGCCCAATTTTTCAGCCCCTGTTTTACAGGGGCGTGTAATTACAATTTTTTTAGCAATAATTTGCCATAGGGCTCATTGCTGTGCTCCAAGTACAGTATCTGTGAGGGGTTGTAGTGTTGTGCCACCAGTGCCTAAGGCCCAATTTTTCAGCCCCTGTTTAACAGGGGCGTGTCATTACAATTTTTGAAGCAATACTTTGCAACGGGGCTCATTGCTGTGCTCCAAGTACAGTATCTGTGAGGGGTTGTAGTGTTGTGCCACCAGTGCCTAAGGCCCAATTTTTCAGCCCCTGTTTAACAGGGGCGTGTCATTACAATTTTTGAAGCAATACTTTGCAACAGGGCTCATTGCTGTGCTCCAAGTACAGTATCTGTGAGGGGTTGTAGTGTTGTGCCACCAGTGCCTAAGGCCCAATTTTTCAGCCCCTGTTCAACAGGGGCATGCAATTACAATTCTTGATCTAATAATTCACAGCAGGGCCCATTGCTGCACCCACCAAGAGTAACTCTGAGGGCTTACAGTGTTGTGGCAACGCCACCACCACCACCACCACGAAAGGCCCAATTTTTCAGCCCCTGTTCAAAAGGGGCATGTAATTACAATTCTTGATCTAATAATTCACAGCAGGGCCCATTCCTGCACCCACCAAGAGTAACTCTGAGGGCTTACAGTGTTGTGGCAACACCACCACCACCACGAAAGGCCCAATTTTTCAGCCCCTGTTCAACAGGGGCATGCAATTACAATTCTTGATCTAATAATTCACAGCAGGGCCCATTGCTGCACCCACCAAGAGTAACTGTCAGGGCTTACAGTGTTGTGGCACCAGCACCACCATCAAAGGCCCAATTTTTACTACCACTGTTCAACAATTATATGTAATTAAAATTCCTGATATAATAGTTGACAGCAGGGCGTTCCAGCACCAACCAAGAGTAACTGTGAGTGCTTACAGTGTTGTGCCAACACCAACAACTAAGGGGCCTATTTCTGCAGAGTATATACGGCAGGTCCCTACTTTCAAACATCCAACTTACAAACGACTCCTACTTGCAAACGCAAGAAGACAACAGGAAGTGAGAGGAAATCTACCACTAGGAAGGAAAATTCTCTCCTGTAAGAATAAATATGGGAGAAAGGTGTCTCCTCTGTACTGATGCTTTATCAGCAATCCTTGTTTCAAGAAAAACACCACATTTCAAAAACAGTTGTCATTGGGACGGAAAGTGAGGTGAAATGTTCTGAACAGGGGCACAGACAGCAAAACAAATGTTACAGGGGTGATAACCCTTACCTATGTTTTCCAAAAAGTTTAAAAATAGATTTTTGGGCTGGAGCTACACTTCAACAATGTACCAGTTCAAAATTACAAACACATTCTACATAAGAACAAACCTACAGTCCCTGTCTTGTATGCACCGCCTGTATACGGCTGTTCAGAGTATATAGGGCCTTTTTAATTTTATGTGCGGGGTTCCCCTTAATATCCATACAAGACCCAAAGGGGCTGGTAATGGGCTGGGGTAGGGGGGGGGGGGGTCATGGGGTAGCTATGCCATTTTTCTTAAAGATTTTCATCCATATTACCGGGACCAGACATTACATTAAAGCCGCAAGCAGTTTTAAATGGCTTTTTTTTCCTTTAGAAGTGTCATTTTGTGCAGGGACAGTTCTAAACACGGGAAACACGTGGCACTTCACAGGCATACTTTAGACACCCCCCAGGTACGATATTTAAAGGAATATTTGACTTTTTTTTTTTCACTTTATGCATCATTAAAATGACTGCTCCCGAAAAACGACCGTTTTTAAAACTTCTTTTTGCATTGATACATGTCCCCTGGTGCAGAACCCGGGTTCCCAAACCCTTTTTAGGACAATAACATGCATAATAGTTGTTATAATTAGCACTTTAGAATTCGAACGTTCGCATCCATTGTATTTAATAGGGTTCTAATGTTCGTACGAACTTTCGGTCCGTTCGCGGGTTCTGGTGCGAACCGAACCCGGGGGTGTTCGGCTCATCACTATTGGTCACTAAGGACGACATGATCCGCAGCCACCTCCTCCCAGCCACGTACAAGTCCACTGGTTTCTTGGGACTGTAAATCATCCCTAAAAGACTGCTGCTGATGATGCTGAGTGCCAGGCTCCACCTCCATGCTGACACAATCCTCCTCCTCCTCCTCCTCCTCTTCTTCCTGTGCGATGGGTGGGACAGAAGGAACACTGTCTGGGTAAAGGGGGCCTTGAGAGGCAAGGAAGTCCTCCTCTTACTGCCTCGGTTCTGCCTCAAGTGCCCTGTCCATTATTCCATGCAGCGTATGTTCCAACAGGTGGACAAGAGGTACAGTGTCACTGATGCATGCACTGTCACTGCTCACCATCCTCGTGGCCTCCTCAAATGGTGCCAGGACAGTGCATGCATCCCTGATCATGCCCCACTGGCGTGGTGAAAAAAACCCGAGCACCCCTGACCCTGTCCTGGTGCCGTAGTCGCACAGGTACTCATTGATGGCCCTCTGCTGCGTGTGCAGCCGCTGCAGCATGGCCAACGTTGAGTTCCACCTGGTGGGCATGTCACATATAAGGCGGTTCTTGGGCAGGTTCAACTCCTTTTGCAGCTCAGCCAGGCGAGCACTGGCATTATAAGATCTGCGGAAATGCACACAGACTTTCCTGGCCTGCCTCAGGATATCCGGTAAGCCCGGGTACCTGCCCAAGAATCGCTGCACCACCAGGTTAAGGATGTGAGCCACACAGGGCACATGGGTCAGTTGTCCCTGACGGAGAGCGGAGAGGAGGTTGGTGCCATTGTCGCAAACTACCATTCCTGGCTTAAGCTGGCGTGGCGTCAACCACCTCTCGGCCTTCCCCTGCAGAGCAGACAGAACCTCTGCCCCAGTGTGGCTCCTGTCCCCCAAACACACCAGCGCAAGCACGGCATGGCATCTTTTTGCCTGCGTACTTGCGTAGCCCCTTGAACGCCTACGGAGCACCGCTGGTTCCGAGGACAAAGCACAGGAAGAGGCCACAGAGGAAGAAGAAGAGGAGGGGGTGGAGGACAGAGGTGTGTCACAACCAGTAGTAGCATTTTGGAGGCGTGGCGGTGGAACAACCTCCAACACTACTGCACCTTGTCCTGCATCCTTCCCAGCTGCCAAAAGAGTGACCCAATGGGCCGTGAAAGAAAGGTAACGTCCCTGTCCATGCCTGCTGGACCATGAGTCAGCAGTAATATGCACCTTACCGCTGACCGCCCTGTCCAGCGAGGCCAAGACATTGCCTTCCACATGCCGGTAGAGAGCCGGAATCGCCTTCCGTGATAAAAAGTGGCGTTTGGGAACCTGCCACTGAGGAACCGCACATTGCACAAACTCACGGAAGGGGGCCGAGTCTACCAACTGAAAAGGCAGCAGTTGAAGCGCTAGCAATTTAGCCAAGCTAGCATTCAACCGCTGGGCATGTGGATGGCTGAGAGTGAACTTCTTTCGACGGTCCAGCAGCTGGGGCAGGGAAATTTGCCTGCTAGAATCGGACGTCGGTGTACTGCTAGCAGAGTGCCCGCAAGTACTTGGCTGGGACACACCTAATTCTACACCTTCATTCCTCTCAGAGCAGGTTTTAGAGAGGACTGAAGGTATAGTGGGGTTGGAGATCCCAGCTGATGCGGTGCAAGAAGAGGTCAGCTTTGTTCTTTGGTGTGGGTCTTTAAGGTAGGCTTGCCAACGAGCTGCATGGCAGGTCAACATATGTCTGGTCAAGCATGTGGTGCCCAAGCGGGTGATGTTTTGGCCACGCGATATACGCTTGAGACATATGTTGCAAACAGCAGCTGTGCGATCTGATGCACTCGACTCAAAAAAGGCCCACACCAAAGAACTTTTTGAATAACGGGCAGAGGCAGCGCCCTGCACAGGCGGAGTTTTGCGGTGTGATTCCGTCGGTGTGCTGCCCTTACGCTGGCCCCCCGAGGGCATCCTGCCTCGTTGGAGATGTGCCTCCTCCTCATCCTCCTCCTCCTCCTCTCTCCTATTAGGCACCCACGTGGAGTCAGTGACCTCATCATCCCCTCCCTCCTCATCACTGGAGCCAATCTGGCAGTATGCTGCAGCTGCTGGAACATGACTGCCAGATTGGTGTCCTTCTTGAGCATCCCCTCTCTCTGCTCTCACGCTACTGCCTTCCTCTAGCTGGGTATCATCATCAGACCCTTCGAAACGCTGGGCATCCTCCTGAAGCATGTACCCAACACTGTGCTCAAACAGTTCGGGGGACTCCTCAGGAGGACATGGTTGGTCTAGGGAAGGAGTGACTGATGATGACATTGATACCAGGGAAGAGGACGCTTTGGCAGCTGCTTTGCCAGTACCCTGAGCCTGGGTGAGAGAGGATGAGGAGGATGAGGAGGGCTTGGTCATCCACTCTACCAAGTCTTCGGCATGATGCGGCTCAACACGTCCAGCTGGCGAAAAGAAGGACAAGCGTGTCCCATGGCCACGTGCTGATGGCGATGCACCGCGTCCACGACCAGCACTGTTGTCTCTAGACACAGAGCCTGCTTGCCCTCTTTTATTGGCTCCTGACTGTCTGCCTCTCCTTGTTTGCCTTCCAGACATTCTAATGGCCTGCAGGGAAATGGGAAAAGCAGCAATACAGGCTAAGTTAAGGTGTAATATGGTCAGGAGGCACACTCCGCCCGCTGTAAGTGCCGCAAAATCCTGTTGGTGTAACACACCAGGAAAAAGCAGCAATACAGGCTAAGTTCAGGTGTAATATGGTCAGGAGGTACACTCCGCCCGCTGTAAGTGCCGCAAAATCCTGTTGGTGTAACACACCAGGAAAAAGCAGCAATACAGGCTAAGTTAAGGTGTAATATGGTCAGGAGGCACACTCCGCCCGCTGTAAGTGCCGCAAAATCCTGTTGGTGTAACACACCAGGAAAAAGCAGCAATACAGGCTAAGTTAAGGTGTAATATGGTCAGGAGGTACACTCCGCCCGCTGTAAGTGCCGCAAAATCCTGTTGGTGTAACACACCAGGAAAAAGCAGCAATACAGGCTAAGTTAAGGTGTAATATGGTCAGGAGGCACACTCCGCCCGCTGTAAGTGCCGCAAAATCCTGTTGGTGTAACACACCAGGAAAAAGCAGCAATACAGGCTAAGTTAAGGTGTAATATTGTCAGGAGGTACACTCCGCCCGCTGTAAGTGCCGCAAAATCCTGTTGGTGTAACACACCAGGAAAAAGCAGCAATACAGGCTAAGTTAAGGTGTAATATGGTCAGGAGGTACACTCCGCCCGCTGTAAGTGCCGCAAAATCCTGTTGGTGTAACACACCTGGAAAAAGCAGCAATACAGGCTAAGTTAAGGTGTAATATGGTCAGGAGGTACACTCCGCCCGCTGTAAGTGCCGCAAAATCCTGTTGGTGTAACACACCAGGAAAAAGCAGCAATACAGGCTAAGTTAAGGTGTAATATGGTCAGGAGGTACACTCCGCCCGCTGTAAGTGCCGCAAAATCCTGTTGGTGTAACACACCAGGAAAAAGCAGCAATACAGGCTAAGTTAAGGTGTAATATGGTCAGGAGGCACACTCCGCCCGCTGTAAGTGCCGCAAAATCCTGTTGGTGTAACACACCAGGAAAAAGCAGCAATACAGGCTAAGTTAAGGTGTAATATTGTCAGGAGGTACACTCCGCCCGCTGTAAGTGCCGCAAAATCATGTTGGTGTAACACACCAGGAAAAAGCAGCAATACAGGCTAAGTTAAGGTGTAATATGGTCAGGAGGTACACTCCGCCCGCTGTAAGTGCCGCAAAATCATGTTGGTGTAACACACCAGGAAAAAGCAGCAATACAGGCTAAGTTAAGGTGTAATATGGTCAGGAGGTACACTCCGCCCGCTGTAAGTGCCGCAAAATCCTGTTGGTGTAACACACCTGGAAAAAACAGCAATACAGGCTAAGTTAAGGTGTAATATGGTCAGGAGGTACACTCCGCCCGCTGTAAGTGCCGCAAAATCCTGTTGGTGTGACACACCAGGAAAAAGCAGCAATACAGGCTAAGTTAAGGTGTAATATGGTCAGGAGGCACACTCCGCCTGCTGTAAGTGCCGCAAAATCCTGTTGGTGTAACACACCAGGAAAAAGCAGCAATACAGGCTAAGTTAAGGTGTAATATGGTCAGGAGGCACACTCCGCCCGCTGTAAGTGCCACAAAATCCTGTTGGTGTAACACACCAGGAAAAAGCAGCAATGCAGGCTAAGTTAGGGTGTAACATGGTCAGGAGGTACACTCCGCCCGCTGTAAGTGCCGCAAAATCCTGTTGGTGTAACACACCAGGAAAAAGCAGCAATACAGGCTAAGTTAAGGTGTAATATGGTCAGGAGGCACACTCCGCCCGCTGTAAGTGCCGCAAAATCCTGTTGGTGTAACACACCAGGAAAAAGCAGCAATACAGGCTAAGTTAAGGTGTAATATGGTCAGGAGGCACACTCCGCCCGCTGTAAGTGCCGCAAAATCCTGTTGGTGTAACACACCAGGAAAAAGCAGCAATACAGGCTAAGTTAAGGTGTAATATGGTCAGGAGGCACACTCCGCCCGCTGTAAGTGCCGCAAAATCCTGTTGGTGTAACACACCAGGAAAAAGCAGCAATACAGGCTAAGTTAAGGTGTAATATGGTCAGGAGGCACACTCCGCCCGCTGTAAGTGCCGCAAAATCCTGTTGGTGTAACACACCAGGAAAAAGCAGCAATACGGGCTAACTTCAGGTGTATAATGTGCAGGAGGCTTAGCAATAGTGATGAGCCGAACACCCCCGGGTTCGGTTCGCACCAGAACCCGCGAACGGACCGAAAGTTCGAACGAACATTAGAACCCTATTAAATACAATGGATGCGAACGTTCGAATTCTAAAGTGCTAATTATAACAACTATTATGCATGTTATTGTCATAAATAGGGTTTGGGAACCCGGGTTCTGCACCAGGGGACATGTATCAATGCAAAAAGAAGTTTTAAAAACGGTCGTTTTTCGGGAGCAGTCATTTTAATGATGCATAAAGTGAAAAAAAAAAAGTCAAATATTCCTTTAAATATCGTACCTGGGGGGTGTCTAAAGTATGCCTGTGAAGTGCCACGTGTTTCCCGTGTTTAGAACTGTCCCTGCACAAAATGACACTTCTAAATGAAAAAAAAGCCATTTAAAACTGCTTGCGGCTTTAATGTAATGTCTGGTCCCGGTAATATGGATGAAATTCTTTAAGAAAAATGGCATAGCTACCCCATGACCCCCCCCCCCCCCTACCCCAGCCCATTACCAGCCCCTTTGGGTCTTGTATGGATATTAAGGGGAACCCCGCACATAAAATAAAAAAGGCCCTATATACTCTGAACAGCCGTATACAGGCGGTGCATACAAGACAGGGACTGTAGGTTTGTTCTTATGTAGAATCTGTTTGTAATTTTGAACAGGTACATTGTTGAAGTGTAGCTCCAGCCCAAAAATCTATTTTTAAACTTTTTGGGAAACATAGGTAAGGGTTATCACCCCTGTAACATTTGTTTTGCTGTCTGTGCCCCTGTTCAGAACATTTCACCTCACTTTCCGTCCCAATGACAACTGTTTTTGAAATGTGGTGTTTTTCTTGAAACAAGGATTGCTGATAAAGCATCAGTACAGATGAGACCCCTTTCTCCCATATTTATTCTTACAGGAGAGAATTTTCCTTTCTAGGGGTAGATTTCCTCTCACTTCCTGTTGTCTTCTTTCGTTTGCAAGTAGGAGTCGTTTGTAAGTTGGATGTTTGAAAGTAGGGACCTGCCGTATATACTCTGCAGAAATAGGCCCCTTAGTTGTTGGTGTTGGCACAACACTGTAAGCACTCAGTTACTCTTGGTTAGTGCTGGAACGCCCTGCTGTCAACTATTATATCAGGAATTTTAATTACATATAATTGTTGAACAGTGGTAGTAAAAATTGGGGCTTTGATGGTGGTGCTGGTGCCACAACACTGTAAGCCCTGACAGTTACTCTTGGTGG
This sequence comes from Rana muscosa, assembly GCA_029206835.1. NCBI lineage: Eukaryota > Metazoa > Chordata > Amphibia > Anura > Ranidae > Rana > Rana muscosa. The sequence continues at coordinate 406,191,100 of CM055122.1, forward strand.
GTGCAGCAATGGGCCCTGCTGTGAATTATTAGATCAAGAATTGTAATTACATGCCCCTTTTGAACAGGGGCTGAAAAATTGGGCCTTTCGTGGTGGTGGTGGTGGTGGCGTTGCCACAAGACTGTAAGCCCTCAGAGTTACTCTTGGTGGGTGCAGCAATGGACCCTGCTGTGAATTATTAGATCAAGAATTGTAATTGCATGCCCCTGTTGAACAGGGGCTGAAAAATTGGGCCTTAGGCACTGGTGGCACAACACTACAACCCCTCACAGATACTGTACTTGGAGCACAGCAATGAGCCCTGTTGCAAAGTATTGCTTCAAAAATTGTAATGACACGCCCCTGTTAAACAGGGGCTGAAAAATTGGGCCTTAGGCACTGGTGCCACAACACTCCAACCCCTCACAGATACTGTACTTGGAGCACAGCAATGAGCCCTATGGCAAATTATTGCTAAAAAAATTGTAATTACACGCCCCTGTAAAACAGGGGCTGAAAAATTGGGCCTTAGCCACTGGTGGCGGCACCCATAAACAAAAATGATCTTCCAAGCTATCATCATCAATCGTATCATTGAGGACTCGGAGGAGGAGGATAGCCAGTCAACATAACAGCACAGGCACTCAGCATCAGCATCAGTCTTGAAGGGATGTGACATGTTAAAATCAATTAGTCTGTTATATCAGCATCAGGTGTGTGGTAGCTGGTGGTGATCCAAGACTGGTTCATCTTGATGAAAGTCAGTCGATCAACCGAGTCGGTGGACAGGCGCACCCTGTGATCCGTGACAAATCCTCCAGCAGCACTGAATGTGCGTTCCGAAAGAACGCTGGATGCAGGATAGGCCAGTAGCTCAATTGCATACTGTGCAAGCTCTGGCCAGTGATCCATCCTCAAGACCCAGTAAGCCAGAGGATTTTCGGTGGGGAAGGTGTCCAAGTCTGACCTTGCCCCTAGATATTCCTGCACCATGTTTATCAGACGCTGGCGATGGTTGCTGGAACCGATCATACTTTGGGGCTGCGGACTAAAGAATTGTCTGAACGCATCGGTCAGACGGCCACCTTCCCCACCGCTCCTTCTTTGACTGGCCGAAGCCTCAGCAACTCGTTGTCCAGGACCAGGAGTTTGTAACCTCCCAGTCTCTGGGAACGCGTTGCACAGACCTTTCTGCAAGGCCTCCCGGAGTTGTCTCATCCTCTGCTCCCTCTGCGACGGTAACATAAGGTCCGCAACCTTACCCTTGTACCGTGGATCAAGGAGAGTGGCCAGCCAGTAATGGTCCCTCTCCTTGATCCGAAGAATACGAGGATCCTTCCGCAGACTTTGCAGGATCAGGGAGGCCATGCAGCGTAGGTTTGCTGAGGCATTCGCTCCGGAGTCCTCTGGGTCACTAAGGACGACATGATCCGCAGCCACCTCCTCCCAGCCACGTACAAGTCCACTGGTTTCTTGGGACTGTAAATCATCCCTAAAAGACTGCTGCTGATGATGCTGAGTGCCAGCCTCCACCTCCATGCTGACACAATCCTCCTCCTCCTCCTCCTCCTCCTCCTCCTCCTCTTCCTGTGCGATGGGTGGGACAGAAGGAACACTGTCTGGGTAAAGGGGGCCTTGAGAGGCAAGGAAGTCCTCCTCTTCCTGCCTCTGCTCTGCCTCAAGTGCCCTGTCCATTATTCCACGCAGCGTGTGCTCCAACAGGTGGACAAGAGGTACAGTGTCACTGATGCATGCACTGTCACTGCTCACCATCCTCGTGGCCTCCTCAAATGGTGCCAGGACAGTGCATGCATCCCTGATCATGCCCCACTGGCGTGGAGAAAAAAAACCAAGCTCCCCTGACCCTGTCCTGGTGCCGTAGTCGCACAGGTACTCATTGATGGCCCTCTGCTGCGTGTGCAGCCGCTGCAGCATGGCCAACGTTGAGTTCCACCTGGTGGGCATGTCACATATAAGGCGGTTCTTGGGCAGGTTCAACTCCTTTTGCAGCTCAGCCAGGCGAGCACTGGCATTATAAGATCTGCGGAAATGCACACAGACTTTCCTGGCCTGCCTCAGGACATCCTGTAAGCCTGGGTACCTGCCCAAGAACCGCTGCACCACCAGGTTAAGGACGTGAGCCACACAGGGCACATGGGTCAGTTGTCCCTGTCGGAGGGCGGAGAGGAGGTTGGTGCCATTGTCGCAAACCACCATTCCTGGCTTAAGCTGGCGTGGCGTCAACCACCTCTCGGCCTGGCCCTGCAGAGCAGACAGGACCTCTGCCCCAGTGTGGCTTCTGTCCCCCAAACACACCAGCGCAAGCACGGCATGGCATCTTTTTGCCTGCGTACTTGCGTAGCCCCTTGAACGGCTACGGAGCACCGCTGGTTCATAGGACAAACCACAGGAAGAGGCCATGGAGGAAGAAGAAGAGGAGGGGGTGGAGGAGAGAGGTGTGTCACAACCAGTAGTAGCATTTTGGAGGCGTGGCGGTGGGACAACCTCCAACACTACTGCACCTTGTCCTGCATCCTTCCCAGCTGCCAAAAGAGTGACCCAATGGGCCGTGAAAGAAAGGTAACGTCCCTGTCCATGCCTGCTGGACCATGAGTCAGCGGTAATATGCACCTTACCGCTGACCGCCCTGTCCAGCGAGGCCAAGACATTGCCTTCCACATGCCGGTAGAGAGCCGGAATAGCCTTCCGTGAGAAAAAGTGGCGTTTGGGAACCTGCCACTGAGGAACCGCACATTGCACAAACTCACGGAAGGGGGCCGAGTCTACCAACTGAAAAGGCAGCAGTTGAAGCGCTAGCAATTTAGCCAAGCTAGCATTCAACCGCTGGGCATGTGGATGGCTGGGAGTGAACTTCTTTCGACGGTCCAGCAGCTGGGGCAGGGAAATTTGCCTGCTAGAATCGGACGTCGGTGTACTGCTAGCAGAGTGGCCGCAAGTACTTGGCTGTGACACACCTAATTCTACACCTTCATTCCTCTCAGTGCATGTTTCAGAGAGGACTGAAGTTATAGTGGGGTTGGAGATCCCAGCTGATGCGGTGCAAGGAGAGGTCCGCTTTGTTCTTTGGTGTGGGTCTTTGAGGTAGGCTTGCCAACGAGCTGCATGGCAGGTCAACATATGTCTGGTCAGGCATGTGGTACCCAAGCGGCTGATGTTTTGGCCACGCGATATACGCTTGAGACATATGTTGCAAACAGCAGCTGTGCGATCTGATGCACTAGCCTCAAAAAAGGCCCACACCAAAGAACTTTTTGAATGACGGGCAGAGGCAGCGCCCTGCACAGGCGGAGCTCTGCGGTGTGATTCCGTCGGTGTACTGCCCTTACGCTGGCCACCAAAGGGCATCCTGCCTCGTTGGAGATGTGCCTCCTCCTCATCCTCCTCCTCCTCCTCTCTCCTATTAGGCACCCACGTGGAGTCAGTGACCTCATCATCACCTCCCTCCTCATCACTGGAGCCAATCTGGCAGTATGCTGCAGCTGCTGGAACATGACTGCCAGATTGGTGTCCTTCTTGAGCATCCCCTCTGTCTGCTCTCACGCTACTGCCTTCCTCTAGCTGGGTTTCATCATCAGACCCTTCGAAACGCTGGGCATCCTCCTGGAGCATGTACCCAACACTGTGCTGAAACAGTTCGGGGGACTCCTCAGGAGGAGGACATGGTGGGTCTAGGGAAGGAGTGACTGATGATGAGTCTGACATTGATACCAGGGAAGAGGACGCTTTGGCAGCTGCTTTTCCAGTACCCTGAGCCTGGGTGAGAGAGGATGAGGAGGAGGAGGAGGGCTTGGTCATCCACTCTACCAAGTCTTCGGCATGATGTGGCTCAACATGTCCAGCTGCCGAAAAGAAGGACAAGCGTGTCCCATGGCCATGTGCTGATGACAATGCACCGCGTCCACGACCAGCACTGTTGCCCCCAGACACAGAGCCTGCTTGCCCTCTTTTATTGCCTCCTGACTGTCTGCCTCTCCTTGTTTGCCTTCCAGACATTCTAATAGATGGCCTGCAGGGAGATGGGAAAAAAGCAATAAGGGCTACCTTCAGGTGTCCTTCTCTGTCCCTTGAAACAAGGACTTTGACAGTGAAAGAAACTGACACACTCTCCCTACCTACAGTTTTCTGTCCCTAGAAAAAATGTTTTTTTTAAGCACAATTTAGCACAAGAAGAATTCACTCACTGTCCTTCCAGGTCCCTGGAAACAAGGACTTTGACAGTGAAAGAAACTGACACACTCTCCCTACCTACAGTTTTCTGTCCCTAGAAAAAATGTTTTTTTTAAGCACAATTTAGCACAAGGAGAATTCACTCACTGTCCTTCCAGGTCCCTGGAAACAAGGACTTTGACAGTGAAAGAAACTGACACACTCTCCCTACCTACAGTTTTCTGTCCCTAGAAAAAATGTTTTTTTTAAGCACAATTTAGCACAAGGAGAATTCACTCACTGTCCTTCCAGGTCCCTGGAAACAAGGACTTTGACAGTGAAAGAAACTGACACACTCTCCCTACCTACAGTTTTCTGTCCCTAGAAAAAATGTTTTTTTTAAGCACAATTTAGCACAAGGAGAATTCACTCACTGTCCTTCCAGGTCCCTGGAAACAAGGACTTTGACAGTGAAAGAAACTGACACACTCTCCCTACCTACAGTTTTCTGTCCCTAGAAAAAATGTTTTTTTTAAGCACAATTTAGCACAAGGAGAATTCACTCACTGTCCTTCCAGGTCCCTGGAAACAAGGACTTTGACAGTGAAAGAAACTGACACACTCTCCCTACCTACAGTTTTCTGTCCCTAGAAAAAATGTTTTTTTTAAGCACAATTTAGCACAAGGAGAATTCACTCACTGTCCTTCCAGGTCCCTGGAAACAAGGACTTTGACAGTGAAAGAAACTGACACACTCTCCCTACCTACAGTTTTCTGTCCCTAGAAAAAATGTTTTTTTTAAGCACAATTTAGCACAAGGAGAATTCACTCACTGTCCTTCCAGGTCCCTGGAAACAAGGACTTTGACAGTGAAAGAAACTGACACACTCTCCCTACCTACAGTTTTCTGTCCCTAGAAAAAATGTTTTTTTTAAGCACAATTTAGCACAAGGAGAATTCACTCACTGTCCTTCCAGGTCCCTGGAAACAAGGACTTTGACAGTGAAAGAAACTGACACACTCTCCCTACCTACAGTTTTCTGTCCCTAGAAAAAATGTTTTTTTTAAGCACAATTTAGCACAAGGAGAATTCACTCACTGTCCTTCCAGGTCCCTGGAAACAAGGACTTTGACAGTGAAAGAAACTGACACACTCTCCCTACCTACAGTTTTCTGTCCCTAGAAAAAATGTTTTTTTTAAGCACAATTTAGCACAAGGAGAATTCACTCACTGTCCTTCCAGGTCCCTGGAAACAAGGACTTTGACAGTGAAAGAAACTGACACACTCTCCCTACCTACAGTTTTCTGTCCCTAGAAAAAATGTTTTTTTTAAGCACAATTTAGCACAAGGAGAATTCACTCACTGTCCTTCCAGGTCCCTGGAAACAAGGACTTTGACAGTGAAAGAAACTGACACACTCTCCCTACCTACAGTTTTCTGTCCCTAGAAAAAATGTTTTTTTTAAGCACAATTTAGCACAAGGAGAATTCACTCACTGTCCTTCCAGGTCCCTGGAAACAAGGACTTTGACAGTGAAAGAAACTGACACACTCTCCCTACCTACAGTTTTCTGTCCCTAGAAAAAATGTTTTTTTTAAGCACAATTTAGCACAAGGAGAATTCACTCACTGTCCTTCCAGGTCCCTGGAAACAAGGACTTTGACAGTGAAAGAAACTGACACACTCTCCCTACCTACAGTTTTCTGTCCCTAGAAAAAATGTTTTTTTTAAGCACAATTTAGCACAAGGAGAATTCACTCACTGTCCTTCCAGGTCCCTGGAAACAAGGACTTTGACAGTGAAAGAAACTGACACACTCTCCCTACCTACAGTTTTCTGTCCCTAGAAAAAATGTTTTTTTTAAGCACAATTTAGCACAAGGAGAATTCACTCACTGTCCTTCCAGGTCCCTGGAAACAAGGACTTTGACAGTGAAAGAAACTGACACACTCTCCCTACCTACAGTTTTCTGTCCCTAGAAAAAATGTTTTTTTTAAGCACAATTTAGCACAAGGAGAATTCACTCACTGTCCTTCCAGGTCCCTGGAAACAAGGACTTTGACAGTGAAAGAAACTGACACACTCTCCCTACCTACAGTTTTCTGTCCCTAGAAAAAATGTTTTTTTTAAGCACAATTTAGCACAAGGAGAATTCACTCACTGTCCTTCCAGGTCCCTGGAAACAAGGACTTTGACAGTGAAAGAAACTGACACACTCTCCCTACCTACAGTTTTCTGTCCCTAGAAAAAATGTTTTTTTTAAGCACAATTTAGCACAAGGAGAATTCACTCACTGTCCTTCCAGGTCCCTGGAAACAAGGACTTTGACAGTGAAAGAAACTGACACACTCTCCCTACCTACAGTTTTCTGTCCCTAGAAAAAATGTTTTTTTTAAGCACAATTTAGCACAAGGAGAATTCACTCACTGTCCTTCCAGGTCCCTGGAAACAAGGACTTTGACAGTGAAAGAAACTGACACACTCTCCCTACCTACAGTTTTCTGTCCCTAGAAAAAATGTTTTTTTTAAGCACAATTTAGCACAAGGAGAATTCACTCACTGTCCTTCCAGGTCCCTGGAAACAAGGACTTTGACAGTGAAAGAAACTGACACACTCTCCCTACCTACAGTTTTCTGTCCCTAGAAAAAATGTTTTTTTTAAGCACAATTTAGCACAAGGAGAATTCACTCACTGTCCTTCCAGGTCCCTGGAAACAAGGACTTTGACAGTGAAAGAAACTGACACACTCTCCCTACCTACAGTTTTCTGTCCCTAGAAAAAATGTTTTTTTTAAGCACAATTTAGCACAAGGAGAATTCACTCACTGTCCTTCCAGGTCCCTGGAAACAAGGACTTTGACAGTGAAAGAAACTGACACACTCTCCCTACCTACAGTTTTCTGTCCCTAGAAAAAATGTTTTTTTTAAGCACAATTTAGCACAAGGAGAATTCACTCACTGTCCTTCCAGGTCCCTGGAAACAAGGACTTTGACAGTGAAAGAAACTGACACACTCTCCCTACCTACAGTTTTCTGTCCCTAGAAAAAATGTTTTTTTTAAGCACAATTTAGCACAAGGAGAATTCACTCACTGTCCTTCCAGGTCCCTGGAAACAAGGACTTTGACAGTGAAAGAAACTGACACACTCTCCCTACCTACAGTTTTCTGTCCCTAGAAAAAATGTTTTTTTTAAGCACAATTTAGCACAAGGAGAATTCACTCACTGTCCTTCCAGGTCCCTGGAAACAAGGACTTTGACAGTGAAAGAAACTGACACACTCTCCCTACCTACAGTTTTCTGTCCCTAGAAAAAATGTTTTTTTTAAGCACAATTTAGCACAAGGAGAATTCACTCACTGTCCTTCCAGGTCCCTGGAAACAAGGACTTTGACAGTGAAAGAAACTGACACACTCTCCCTACCTACAGTTTTCTGTCCCTAGAAAAAATGTTTTTTTTAAGCACAATTTAGCACAAGGAGAATTCACTCACTGTCCTTCCAGGTCCCTGGAAACAAGGACTTTGACAGTGAAAGAAACTGACACACTCTCCCTACCTACAGTTTTCTGTCCCTAGAAAAAATGTTTTTTTTAAGCACAATTTAGCACAAGGAGAATTCACTCACTGTCCTTCCAGGTCCCTGGAAACAAGGACTTTGACAGTGAAAGAAACTGACACACTCTCCCTACCTACAGTTTTCTGTCCCTAGAAAAAATGTTTTTTTTAAGCACAATTTAGCACAAGGAGAATTCACTCACTGTCCTTCCAGGTCCCTGGAAACAAGGACTTTGACAGTGAAAGAAACTGACACACTCTCCCTACCTACAGTTTTCTGTCCCTAGAAAAAATGTTTTTTTTAAGCACAATTTAGCACAAGGAGAATTCACTCACTGTCCTTCCAGGTCCCTGGAAACAAGGACTTTGACAGTGAAAGAAACTGACACACTCTCCCTACCTACAGTTTTCTGTCCCTAGAAAAAATGTTTTTTTTAAGCACAATTTAGCACAAGGAGAATTCACTCACTGTCCTTCCAGGTCCCTGGAAACAAGGACTTTGACAGTGAAAGAAACTGACACACTCTCCCTACCTACAGTTTTCTGTCCCTAGAAAAAATGTTTTTTTTAAGCACAATTTAGCACAAGGAGAATTCACTCACTGTCCTTCCAGGTCCCTGGAAACAAGGACTTTGACAGTGAAAGAAACTGACACACTCTCCCTACCTACAGTTTTCTGTCCCTAGAAAAAATGTTTTTTTTAAGCACAATTTAGCACAAGGAGAATTCACTCACTGTCCTTCCAGGTCCCTGGAAACAAGGACTTTGACAGTGAAAGAAACTGACACACTCTCCCTACCTACAGTTTTCTGTCCCTAGAAAAAATGTTTTTTTTAAGCACAATTTAGCACAAGGAGAATTCACTCACTGTCCTTCCAGGTCCCTGGAAACAAGGACTTTGACAGTGAAAGAAACTGACACACTCTCCCTACCTACAGTTTTCTGTCCCTAGAAAAAATGTTTTTTTTAAGCACAATTTAGCACAAGGAGAATTCACTCACTGTCCTTCCAGGTCCCTGGAAACAAGGACTTTGACAGTGAAAGAAACTGACACACTCTCCCTACCTACAGTTTTCTGTCCCTAGAAAAAATGTTTTTTTTAAGCACAATATAGCACAAGCACAAAACACACTGACACTCTCCCTACCTATCCTTCTCTTTCCCTAAACTAAAGGAATCCAGGTTAAGCAAGAAAGAAATAAAAGTCACTGTCCCTGCCTATGCTGCTCTATCCCTGCTCCGGAACACACTACACTAGGCCGCCGTGCTGGCGGCCTTTTATAGTGTGGGGCGTGTACTAAACACCCTCAGCAATAATTGGCCACAGGCATCCTGCCTGTGGCCAATCATTGCTCTCCTCGCTGCCGGCGCTGTGATTGGCCAAGCATGCGGGGTCACAGTGCATGCTTGGCCAATCACAGCGCCTGGATGACACTGCGATGGCGTAGTGCATTGTGGGCCGTTCGCGTCACTCGAATTTGGCGCGAACGGCCCAAATCGTTCGATCTTCGTCGAACGATCGAACAGCCGATGTTCGAGTCGAACGTATGTTCGACTCGAACACGAAGCTCATCCCTACTTAGCAACAATGACACTGACACTGTCCCCTGCCTATCCTTCTCTCTCCCTGCACACAAGGTTTATCAAAGTATATGACACTGACACTCTCCCTGCCTATCCTTCTCTCTCCCTACACACAAGGTTTAGCAAAGAATATGACACTGACACTCTCCCTGCCTATCCTTCTCTGTCCCTACACACAAGGTTTAGCAAAGAATAGATTTGACAAGATTTGACACTGTCCCTGCCTATCCTTCACTTTCCCTGCTCCGGAACACACTACACAAGGCCGCCGCGCTGGCGGCCTTTTATAGTGTGGGGCGTGTACTAAACCCCCTCAGCTATAATTGGCCACAGGCATCCTGCCTGTGGCCAATCATTGCTCTCCTCGCTGCCGGCGCTGTGATTGGCCAAGCATGCAGGGTCACAGTGCATGCTTGGCCAATCACAGCGCCGGGATTACACTGCGATGGCGCAGTGTATTGTGGGCCGTTCACGTCACTCGAATTTGGCGCGAACGGCCCAAATCGTTCGTTGTTCGCCGAACGCGCGAACAGCCGATGTTCGAGTCGAACACCGAGCTCATCCCTATTGGTGGTATTTAATCACCATTGGGTTTTTTCTTTTTTGTGATATATGTAAAAAAAAAAGGGAAAAAGTTTGAAAAAAAAACACTTTTTTTATTTTCTATTATAAAATGTTGCAAATAAGTAATTTCCTGACAGACTCCATGTCAGCATACGTGTGGGTTTAGCCCCGCTTCTACTACTACCCTATAGGACTCCACTCCCATAAATCTGTGCTTTGAGCCAGCGGCCGTGTTCTTTTTTTGTCCTCCTCCAAAGAACCTAGTTGATGGTCTTCCTACCCGAAGATTCTCCTCCTACGTTCAGGGCTGAGCTGCGACCCTGGGGAAGAAGAGTCACAATACTCCGATAAGCCCTAGCTACTAGCAGGATATGGAGTGGGCATATGGAAGAGGCGCTGGAAGAAGCTAGGAGCCTAGCGACTGGCAGGTGGCCCTATCGCCCCCAAGTCCGGTTTGTACACCTAACTCGGGCTGGAGACAATCGTGACTAGGAGCTGTGAGATTGTTCCTTTTTATGGCAGCAGTTTTTGTGGCTTTGTTTCCCTTCCTGTATTCTCTGTGTCCCCCCACATGTCTGCTGGGTGCAGCGTGGCTGACAGGCATGGCGGCTAGTTCTTTCTTGCGTTCCAGCCTCCGTTTACTTCCTGGTTCATCTCCGCAGTCGCTCTGCCATACCTCCCAACTTTGTAAAGTCCCTTCGCGGGACATTTTGATGTCCCCTCTCCCCTGCCAACCAGAGTTGTTGAGCGGGGGGGGGGGGGGTGCGGGACATTGGCAAAAGAAACGGGAATTGCCACAGAAGTTGTTGAGCGGGGGGGGGGTGATGGTTGCCGCCGGAACATTTGAAAAAAAATTTTTTTAAGCGGGGGGGGGGGGGGATTGGTGCGCGGCAGGGGGTCGCCGATCGGGGGGGCATACTAGTGCGCCGATCGCGGGGGGGCTCTTACCTGCTGCTGCTGCTGCTCCTCTTCTTCTCTTCATGTTTCCTGCTGTGCGGGAAACATGATAGTCTCGCGGGAGTGCGGGAAGGAGAAGCCTCTGCGGGTAAAACCCGCACAATCCGTGCCAGTTGGGAGGTATGGCTCTGCGCATGAGCGCATTCAGCACAGAAATGAGGCTTGGTTTGCGCATGCACATTTCTGTCAAAAGGATGGTGATCGTGCATACGCACTAGCGATGTGGCCGGCGCGGCGGTGATGTCACAGGAGCTCCCTTTTTAAACAGGGGAAAAGCCTGCAAACCCTGGGAATGCTTTTGGGCTTGATCAGCGACTTCCCCAAGCCCTGCTCTTCTGCTAGCGGGTAAGGGAGCTTCAAGGGGGCAGGGGCATACAGCCTGTGTGTGTGGGTTTCTGCTCTTCTACTGACACAGTTGCCACTCTTCTATGGATTGCATGACCACCTGCCTGTGGCCAGCCCTCTCACAGCAGATGCCACAGAACAGCTGCGGAGCTGATCTGTGTCTTACCTTTACTGCTGTAGGTCGGCTGGCACCAGTTGTTCCACAAGCTTGTGTTCAGCTCTGGCTGCACTCAGCAGCTATGGGTGTCGCCGGCTTCACCTGTTGCTTAATATATCCTTCCTTCCTGCTACTTCCTGTCCAGCCCCCCCATGTGCCTCACTATTTAAATTCCACTCAGACCAGTTTCTGGTTGCTTGAGCAACACTTGTTTCTGAGCACCCCTCCTGTAACCTGCTTACCTGACTTCTCGTGAACTGATCTCTTGTGTACCAAATCGGCTAGTTCTCCTGATTACGTTGTCTGCTGCCCGCCCCGATCTTGGCTCGCTATCCGGCTTTCCTTTTGCTTCATCCATCTATCCATCCATTTGTGTCTTCTGGTACTCTCCTCGCGAGCAGGGTGAACCTGGGGGTCGTGACCTGGGGTCAGCACGCAGCTAAGCCCAAACCCTCATGAGGGGGTCCCTGGCAGAATACTGGCTGGCCCTTAGATTCCACGCCCTGGGGGATCCCGTGTCCCCTGCTCGCCTGTGGGCTCACAACAGTACCAGTGTGACAGTTTGCATCTGCCACCACCACCTAATTTTTCTGGCGACCCTAAGGCTTGTCGTGGCTTCATTAATCAGTGTTCCATCCACTTTGAACTTTCCAGCCACCATTTCCACTTTCTGGTGATGCCCTTGCTTGGGCCTCCCCACTTTGGGAACAACACAATTCTATCACCTCCGACCTCCAGGCCTTTTTGGATGCTTTCCTGAAAACTTTTGATGAGCCCGGCAGAGTGTCTTCTGCTGCTGGGGCCCTCCTTCGTCTTTGTCAGCAAGGAATGACAGTCGGTCAATACTGTTGTGGAGATTTTTATGGAGATGTATTTAATATGTATTGTCATAGTGTCACCCAGTGTTAGTACTTCCGCAACCCGCTCTAAAAGAGCTGATTGGGGTAGTCTGAGGCTGGTTGAATCCCGTCTGATAGGGGAAAACGTTTGGAGTGTGATGTTTGCAGGGTGCGGATATGTCCACCAACGGGGGCCCTCTGTGCATTAGCATGGACGATCGTTAAGGGGGGGATATGCTCACTCTGCAATGACATCATTGGTTATAGGCGGATGGGCGCTCTTGTCTCTGCTATGTCTGATCAACATTGGTTGGAATTCGTAGCGTGCATCTGCAGATAGCCTCCCTCCCCCATTCAATAATAGTATAATCTTAATATGCGTTATTCTATGGAATAGCGCAGAATAAGAATTCCTATCAACGGTAACTTTAGCCATCCTACGTTATTGTATTCATGTATGACATCTCCTGTTGGAAGGAATGTCCAGGTATTGTCATTTTCCTGTGAGGAGGGAACATCCTGTGAGGTTCCCGCCCATGGGGGAGGGGATTGGTTGCTGCAGCCAATAACCTCCTGTGTGACATCTTTTGAGTTTAATAAAAGCCTATGATTAGGCGTCGGCTAGTCAGTCTTTGCTGGAATGGCCTGATAAGAAGATAAGCTTTTGTGGTGCTGCCTTTCTTGGATGAATGATGGAATGAACGGTGAGTGGACTTTAGCAAACTTAAAGATAGCATTATTGCAGAAAGATTAAATCTGATGTGTGCTTAGATAGCACAGGAATTATAGGCTGTGTGCTCTGTAAACAGCAGCCTGGAATTCCACAACAGTAATGGCGACTCTGGTGGGACCAATTGCGGCCTCTTTGAGCATCAGATCAGCAGAGGAGGAGAGTGGACCTGCGATGTGATTGATGCGTAAAGAGGCTGTACTTTGAAACGAAAAAAAAAAAAATTGTCTTTTTGAAATCATGCTTTAAGTTTGCAGCGTGTGCATGTGTGTGTGTGATTTTGTCATGGATCGTATGCCTGTGAATTTGATTGTGTGTGGGTATGCCTGGGTGTGCCTGGATGTTTGTGTGAGAGAAGCTGAAAATGGCTGCCCCCATGAGGTTTAGCGGGGGTGGGGCAGGCAACATGGCTATCACTGCCAACATGTTTGAAAGTTGTGTATCTATTGACTTTCCAATTTTCATTACAAAGTTGTGTGCAGTGTTTGTGCCTGTGTGAATTCTGATGGAAACTGTATATTGTGTATGAAATGAAGGTATAGATGTGGGATTATTCAGTCTGCAATGTGTGTGTTTGGGTGAGCTTTTTGTATTTCTCAGAGGTTTGTTTGTGAGATATGTGCTTGAATGGGGGAAGGGCTTGCCCACTGTTTTGTGTTGCAGGGGCTGTGCCCTGAGGGAAAGACACTCTAAGCAAATGTTACAAGCAACAATATACTGTATGTGTGTGGTGTTTGTGATTTCTATGAAAAATAGAAATGGATAAATTGTGATTTTTGCCTTTATAGGGGACAAAGACACATGTCCCCATAAGTGTAAAAATATTTTAAGTAAAGAGTTTGGTTTTTGAGTTGAAAGTTCCCGCCGCATATCCAAGTGGCCAGGCATTGCTAGAAGGCAGACATAGTATGTCTCTGCAATGGCTTGTTATGGATGCTGAGGCCACTGTGTGTGAACTTTAGGTAGAGAAAAGTGGTGAATATCTCAGAGTATATGAACTTAGAGAAATGAATATGTTTTTAATATTGTCATGTAACTAACATTTATTGAATGTGCTGTTTAGTTGGCAAAAGGGAGGCTAAGTTTGTAAGTGTACATGTGGTCCTTGTAGAGTGTAGCTGACACCTTTTTCAGTGGATTTTGATGATAATTTAGAAAAACCTCAACTGTGTAGTATGTCTTTGTGGAGAAAAACATTTTTGATTTTCTTTTAAAGAGATGCTGGTTTTGGCGGGAAAAATTGCATGCGTCAATGGCGCAATTTTTGTTGTCCATGAGGTGCTGTGGTGGGTCATCCCCCATTTTGTAGTCCTGGCTTGTTGGCCATTTTGAGAGACGTTTACAGTTTGAGATAGGACGTTCCAGTTTAGCAAACACGACTCCTGAATATGCTGTATTGGCATTTGTTGATCGGCGCAGTTTTCTTATGTTTTATGCGTTTACAGTTTGAACTGTGCACTGCTGGGAAGAGTAGTGAGACACCAGGGGGACATACTGAGAGACTGGTTTTTGTTTAATGAATTTGCTGGTTTAAATTGTTTTTCTAAGCATCGCCTTTTGAGTTGAGTGGTATCTTAAAATAGCGCGGTTTTACCCCGAGGGGCCACAACGTGCTTGCGGACACACGCACATGCTGGGGCCTATTTATGGATGGGATCTGGCTGGCCTACCAGCAGTTGGAGTGTGGGAGGAGGCCAACGCAGACACAGGGACAACATGCAAACTCCATGCAGATGATGTTAGGTTGGGGATTTCTCTGTTTTCATTTGGGTGAGTGTGGGCTATTGCAGGATCGGCTGACTTAGCAGTATATGAGCAGGGGTTTGGGGTTTTGGATTTTGGTTTTAAGAAAAAACTTCACTTTACACTGAATTTTGATAGATTGTAAGACTAACAGAGTTTTTGTACAATGATGTGTTTTTATGTTTAAATATTTGGGAGTTTCCCAGAGAGCAATTCATTTTTTTGGATCTTGTACTGTAGAGCCATCTTTTGGCAGGAGTTTGTATTTTGAGTCCCAACTTATGGTTTGACTTCCAGGGAATGTGGGTCAGGGGGGATTCCCTCCCATTTGCAAAGGGGGGTTTACTCCATCATTTCCTTGACAAGGTTTTAAATGGTTGAAATATATATAATGTGTAGCCATGGATTTTTTTGGAGTCTTGATAGACAAGGCTAAGGCCTCCCCACCCCCTCCCTCTTCCTGAACAATTGATATGTAAATAAACCAGTTTGGTTTTTTTAAGTAGCTGAGCATAACCGGAAGTTTCTTTTCAGCATTTTATATATCAGAGGGAAGTTAGTGGGAGGAGCTTGGGATTTTTAAAGGTGAGCAATGAGATTTGTGTCTGGAAGGAAAATGGAAAGCATTTTGGCGTTTAAAAGTGTTTTTTTATATTTTGTTTCAGTTTTGTGAAGTTTTGTACTGTAATACAGTTTTGAGTAGAGAGAAAAACAGGGGGGCATCACCATTATTTTATCATCTAGATACAGAGAGAAGCCACATTGTTCTGCAGGTGGTAAACTGGCGTAAGTGTTCTGTGAGGTTTAGTCTGACAACGCAGTGTATGGGTGTATAGCGGAAAATGCTTGTGTATGCATGCACTGTGAGGGGTAGAGGCCTAATTCGGGGGTTGATCTGTGGTTGTTGCTGTAGTTCCAAAAGTGTTGGGACAACAAGCCATAAAGTTGACGCCTCGGTTAGGGTTTCTAGTTGGAGGACTTGACCATATAGTGGTTGTAGTTCTTCAATCCACCATATAAGAAGACACCGGGCGGTGCTCTCCGAAAATGGGTGCAACGGTTTAACCTGGACGCAGGTTTAAGACGATAAGCCGATTCGAATCGCCATGGACACAAGGAGGTCTGTGCAAAGGGAAGGAATGGAGGCTTCCCATAGTCAGACGGTCACACAGTGCACGAAGCCTAGTTTTGGGGCAAAGGCCTTTGAACCCCAAAAAGATTAACATAGGTGGTCCAAGGATACTATTTTGGGTATCCCTCTGGAATGGATGTAGTTGAGCTGCGGCTTCAGAAATCTGTAATGATGAGGAACGGTGGCTCATGCCCATTTGTTTGAACTTTGTATGGCTGGTCCATGCAAGCTTCTCGAGTTGCTCTCATATTCCCATTGTATTTTTTTCTATTGCTGAAAGAGTGAAGGTAGAATTCTGGCTGTTTTTGTTTTTTTTCATTTGTGGTTTTGGAAACTGGGAAGTATTTCCCCCACGTTTGTATCGGAATGTTTGTATGTAGTAACGTGAATATGTTCGAACTTACCGCTGCGATCCTCCGATGCGTCGCGGCTGTTGTATTTTTGTAGGAACGGGAAAAGTAAGGGTTACAGAGGGTTTTGTTTGAATCGGTTTTGAAAGAATGTCATTGACAATTTACCAATGTACAGGAATGTCATTATTATTTTAACATTCTTTGCAGGTTAAATATGAAGAATAGAGTAATGATTTTGCTTATAAGTATTTTTCAGGTCCAAGGAGTTTGTACACAGAGAACAGGTGTATGTAGACAGCGGTACGTATGGATAAATATGAGTCTAAGGCGGTAAAAGTATCATAGGTTATTTCATTGTTTCTTTTTTCCTGCACCACGCATTTCTTCCTTCAGTCTGTAATGAGGAAGAAAAGGGGGGAGAATGATAAATGTAAGAGTGACAGTTTTTTTTTTGTCAAACTAATAATAACCTCTGTAATTCTAACCAAGTTTGTGCCAAGACTGTCTTTCTTTAATAGAATTTGAATCGGCAAGCAGCAGTCTGGTGAAGTAGGTTCCCATCCCAGAGGCTAAGAACCTTGTCAATGGTTTCAGGTATTGTAAGCAACGCACAGGTTATGCAGTGACCACAGTCCCGATGTCTGGGTTATTGTCATATGAGGGTTGTTTGGAGGTCAATCAAAATCAGGGTCATACTCTCCTCATTAGCTGTCACTTATATTCTCGGCTGATGGGGGAGGTGCGATCGTTGTGACATGAACTTCAAAATGTCCACCAAAAGGTTTTCACGAGTCCCTCCTGGACCCGACTCAATAATCAGTTTACATTCTTTCCAACCAGGCGACCTGGGTCGTTGTAAAGAAGCTTGAGGGATGAGACCACGCCAGCCACTGCAAGAAGCGGCTCAACCACACCAAAGAATGAGGAGTATCTTTGTTTATTTATATTTTTGTTGTTTAGTAAATTTTAGCGAGGGTAACGGTGAAAAGCATCCCAAGTTATTATTTAAAGTGTATGTCCTGACTAGCTCAGAAAGCGAACAGGACCAATGGTCTGTTCTGAGTCTTCACCGAGTTTTAGTCCCCAGCGATGACAGCGGTACATGTCATTTATGATGTTATTATGGGTATGAGGAGTTTTAGTCCCCAGCGATGACAGCGGTACATGCCATTTATGATGTTATTATGGGTATGAGGAGTTTTTGACAAACTAGTGAAGACTCCAGACAGACACTTGTCAATGGAATCTAACAATGCATTTTTAGAGGGTAAAATTGGTTTTAGTTTTAATGGCTCTGTCTCTTGTCGGTTTGGGTATCTAGGCAGCCCACAAGTGTGTTTGAACTTTAGTTTGGTGTTTATGTGGATCTGCAGCTTATAAAGGTAATTCCCCCAAAGCAAGAGGTTCATGCGCGATGGTGAAGCTGTCCCAACATTTAAGGCGCGGCCGATCGCGAGGATCTGATGGCGCAGAAAATTAAGAATGGCAGGGACAGCTAGAAGGGATTTTTTCACCAATCCCGACCAGGTCTGGGCATGGGGTCCTGCATGTACAAGGTGGGGGGGGCTCGGGCTTGGGATACGATTGAACAATTCTCATCCGTTAAGGATAGGGTTCTTCATGTAATTGTTGAAGCCAGAGCTGTAGCTAAGTGAAGGTTGGGAGTCCTTTTTAAGGGTCTGGGAATCTTTGGGGATCTAATTTTTTATTTTACAGCGGATCGTGGTTAAAGGAAGTGGGAATATATATACTCATGTCGTTTTTATTTCTATTCTTTCTATGTCATGACGAGAGGCTCCTGTTGCCTGATTTGACGCGTGAGCAGAGTTTCCTTGATGAGACGCCCCGAAGCCGGACCCACATACAAGACAGAGAATCACAGACGGATCGGCGATTACTACAGCTCACCATGTCGTGTCCTCCTTTATAAGTCATGCCCCTGAAGAGTAGAGTCTACATGTCAAGCCGTGTTTTCCTTTTTATGGACTGAGGACTGATTCATTTCCAGGTGTAAGAAGCATATCAACTCTCATCGAGGGACACATGGGGTGCATATGACAAAAAAAGGGAGGACTGTTGTGGAGATTTTTATGGAGATGTATTTAATATGTATTGTCATAGTGTCACCCAGTGTTAGTACTTCCGCAACCCGCTCTAAAAGAGCTGATTGGGGTAGTCTGAGGCTGGTTGAATCCCGTCTGATAGGGGAAAACGTTTGGAGTGTGATGTTTGCAGGGTGCGGATATGTCCAGATATGTCCACCAACGGGGGCCCTCTGTGCATTAGCATGGACGATCGTTAAGGGGGGGATATGCTCACTCTGCAATGACATCATTGGTTATAGGCGGATGGGCGCTCTTGTCTCTGCTATGTCTGATCAACATTGGTTGGAATTCGTAGCGTGCGTCTGCAGATAGCCTCCCTCCCCCATTCAATAATAGTATAATCTTAATATGCGTTATTCTATGGAATAGCGCAGAATAAGAATTCCTATCAACGGTAACTTTAGCCATCCTACGTTATTGTATTCATGTATGACATCTCCTGTTGGAAGGAATGTCCAGGTATTATCATTTTCCTGTGAGGAGGGAACATCCTGTGAGGTTCCCGCCCATGGGGGAGGGGATTGGTTGCTGCAGCCAATCACCTCCTGTGTGAGATCTTTTGAGTTTAATAAAAGCCTATGATTAGGTGTCGGCTAGTCAGTCTTTGCTGGAATGGCCTGATAAGAAGATAAGCTTTTGTGGTGCTGCCTTTCTTGGATGAATGATGGAATGAACGGTGAGTGGACTTTAGCAAACTTAAAGATAGCATTATTTCAGAAAGATGAAATCTGATGTGTGCTTAGATAGCACAGGAATTATAGGCTGTGTGCTCTGTAAACAGCAGCCTGGAATTCCACAACAATACGCAGTTCAATTCCGTACGCTGGCCGCTGAACTCAAATGGAATAATGAGGCTCTTACCGCTACCTTCTGGCAAGGCCTATCTGAGCGCGTAAAGGATGAACTCGCTGGACGCACCATTCCTACCACATTGGATGATTTAATCGCATTAAGCATTCAAATAGACATTCGTTTCCAAGAGCGAGCCCTGGAGAGATCCAGATCCAGTCATCCCCCTGCTGGCCGTCCAGCACAGGCACTCCAAAGACTTGAGGAACCCTTTTCATCTTCAACCTCTCAAACGTTGGAAGAATCTATGCAGCTTGGACGAACTCGCCTCACTCCAGAGGAACGTGCCCGGCACATGGGTTTGGGCTTGTGCCTTTATTGCGGCGATAAAGGACATCTTTTGAATTCCTGTCCAGTTCGTCTGGGAAACTCCAGGGTCTAGGTCACTCGCAGAGAGGTGATCTAGACCGATCCTTTAATTCTGTCAGCTTCTCTCGTTTCACCCTACCCGTGTCAATGCACTGGGCTCAAAATGCCTATCAACTCTCTGCATACGTGGACTCTGGAGCAGCCGGGAATTTCATTGAAAAATCTTTGGCTTCCGAGTTGGGCATTTCCTTTGTTGCACTGGCTATACCCCTCTCTGTGACTGCAGTAGATGGCTCCTTCTTGCCAATGAGCCCCATCCGGTTTAAAACCCCTCCTATGGCGTTACGCATTGGGGTTTTGCATGGTGAGGAAATCTCTTTCCTAATACTGCCCTTACCAGTTCCCGATATACCTTGGCACTGTATTTCCATGGAATTTTTTCTCGGATCTGCCCCCCTCAACAGGTTCTAAAGTCATCTGGGTAGTTGGGGATTGGTTCTCCAAAATGTGTCACTTGATCCCTCTCCCAGGCCTACCTTTTGCTCCCAGTCTTGCCACAACCTTCATTAAGGAGATCTTTCATCTTCATGGGATGCCTTCACATATCGTCTCTGACAGAGGAGTTCAATTTACTGCTCGCTTTTGGCAGAGCCTTGGCCAAATCCTTTGGGATTAAATTGGATTTTTCTTCTGCCTTTCATCCCCAGTCCAATGGGCAAATGTAACGTGTCAATCAAAATGTAGAACGTTTTCTCCGTGACTTCATCTCAACTCACCAAGATGACTGGGTGGAATTTTTTTTTTTTGTTGCCCTGGGCAGAGTTTGCCTTAAACCAACACTCCAATGCCAGTTCTGAAAAATCTCCCTTCTTCACTGTTTACGGGCAGCATCCATCTGTTCCCTTCCCTGCTCCCATTTCTCCCCTTGTACCAGCAGCAGCTGAAACCCAAAGGACCTTCAACTCAATCTGGGCAGAAGTCTCTAAGAATCTTCATCTGGCTGCTTCCAGGCATAAAACGGCAGCATATCATCATCGCCGTCCGGCTCCTAAGTTCCTACCTGGCGATAGAGTCTGGCTCTCTACCAAGTACATCCAACTCTGGGTGCCCTCAATGAAATTTGCCCCTCGCTTCATTGGTCCTTTTCCCATTCTCCGTCAGATCAATCCAGTTGCTTTCAAGCTCCGTCTGCCCTCTCATCTCAGGATCCCCAATGCCTTTCATGTCTCTCTGCTCAGGCCACTGGTCCTCAATCGCTTCTCTCGCCCTTCTCCTCGCCCCGCTCCTGTGGCTGATACCACAGATCACTATGAGATTAAAGATATATTGGACTCCAAATACTCCAGAGGGAAGCTACTCTATCTGATTGATTGGAAGGGTAATGGCCCGGAGGAGAGGTCTTGGGTTCCTGCTGCAGATGTCTCAGCCCCACGCTTAGTGACCAGATTCCATCAGAAATTTCCCTCCAAGCCAGCCCCCAGACGTGTAGGGGGACCGCGTAAGCGGATAGGGTACTGTCACAGATCAGCTGCGGAGCAGCTATGGGTGTCGCCGGCTTCACCTGTTGCTTAATATATCCTTCCTTCCTGTTACTTCCTGTCCAGCCCCCCATGTGCCTCACTATTTAAATTCCACTCAGACCAGTTTCTGGTTGCTTGAGCAACACTTGTTTCTGAGCACCCCTCCTGTAACCTGCTTACCTGACTTCTCGTGAACTGATCTCTAGTGTACCGAATCGGCTAGTTCTCCTGATTACGTTGTCTGCTGCCCGCTCCGACCTTGGCTCGCTATCCGGCTTTCCTTTTGCTTCATCCATCCATTTGTGTCTTCTGGTACTCTCCTCGCGAGCAGGGTGAACCTGGGGGTCGTGACCTGGGGTCAGCACGCAGCTAAGCCCAAACCCTCGTGAGGGGGTCCCTGGCAGAATACCGGCTGGCCCTTAGATTCCACACCCTAGGGGATCCTGTGTCACCTGCTCGCCTGTGGGCTCACAACAGTACCAGTGTGACAGCAGATACATAAAGGGGGTTTCCCCCTGGGTGTCGTCTGCTGGGGGGGTGTGGGGGACATCGTTACCGTTGTCTCCCCAGACAAATGTGATTTCCCTGTCTTTTTCTTTCAGCCCTTATAGGTCCAATCAGCAGTGCAGCTCACGCAAAGGAAGGGACTCATCGCCGGCACTCCTCTTCCAGATCTAGGCACCACAGTTCACCCTTAAGGTTGAGGCACCGCAGCAAAGACCTGACTCACCTTCCACGGCTCACTCCAGCCGCTCAGCTGAATATGCATGCTGGGGGTGTAGGTCCCAAGTAAAAAATCCCTATGTGACCTCTGTTATGCCAAAGCAGCAGGCGAAAGAGGTGGTACGGACCAGCAGCTAAAGTTCCTACAGAGCCTCTACGCTCACCAGTGTGGGTGACACAGGCTCAGGACCCCTGGGTGTCCTCTCCACCGAGCCACCCATCTGCCGCTCCCTTGGATAGTGACTTGGAAGGGGAAGATCCTTGCGTGGGGTTTAATTTCGCCCTGCTGTCCCCCTTGGTTAAAGCCATCAGAGATGCTTTAAATTGGGAAGATCCAGTGGCTGCCCCTTCCAAACAGAGGAAGTATTTTAAGCAATTCAAGAAGGAACTTGTCAATTTCCCATTTCTTACCAAGCTGGGTGAAGTCATCACGGATTTGAGTGGGGCAAAGTGGAGAAAAAGAACTCCATGCTGTCAAAAGTACTGAAGCTTTTATCCCTTCAATGAGGAAAAGGTCAAGCATTTGGAATGAGCTCCTCTGGTGGATGCAGCCCTGGTGAGGTTGGTCAAACATGTGACCCTTCCCCTGGAAGACATGGTCTCTTTCAAGGATACGTTGGATAGGCGGCTTGATTCTGACCTTAAACGGCTCTACCTAACAGCAGGTATGGCCTGAAAGCCAGCCTTTGCTCTGGCTGTGATCTCAAAAGCCATGGAAGTCTGGACAGATAACAAGGATGAGACACTTAGGAATGTCTCGGAAGAATTGGCCAGGAGTTCGCCCATCCAGGAGCTGAGGTTGGCTTCTGCCTTTCTGGGGGAGGCTTCTATCAATATCATCCACCTGGTGGCTCGGGTTATGCCTTCAGCCGTCACCACCCAGTGTGCTGGCATCTAAACAGGTGTGGTGCCGAATTCCCTTTGAGGGGTCTTCCCTTTTTGTGAATAAGATGGATAATGCCATAACCCGGGCCACCGGGGGTAAGTCGGGGTTCCTCCCTCAGGACCAGCATATACAGAGTTAGAGAAGAACATTTCCAAGGAAGCATAACCAGGAAGATGCCAGTGAGGCAAGTAGTTACAAGCCTGGCCGTGAATTCTCCAGATCTTGGAGGTCCAGGCAGTCTTCCTTCAAGAAATCCGCCAAAAGTGGTTCGACAGGAGCGAGGGAACCGACCAAGTCTTTTTAAGATTGGGCCCTCTCATACAGGCCAGGTGGGGGCTCACCTCCTCCGCTATCGACATGTCTGGGCAGCCTCAATCAAAGACTTATGGACCGTCAAAACGGTCTCTTCGGGCCATGCCTGGACTTTCAGCAGCGCTCCCAGGCTCAAATGTGTGCCCATGTCTCTTCCGGCCTCAGAAGAAAAAAGGCAGATCCTATTAGCCTACGTAGACTCTTTGTTGGAACAAGGCGCTGCTATTCCCTATTTTATATAGAACCCCCTTTGTTATAGGGAGTTCTGTATTGGTATATGGGGGGATTGATGTAATTTATTGTATATGTTAATATTAATAAAATATTTTTGTAGTTAACTCTTCAGGGTGTAGAAGTCCTTTCTTTTTTTCTTTCTTTTTGTTGCTGCTATTCCCTTTCCAGACAACCAGTGAGGCATGGGGATTTACTCCCCTCTTTTTATGGTTCAAAAAAACAGTGCATGGAGGCCCGTCATAGATCTGACCCATCTGAACCGCTTCATCAGAAAATTAAGGTTCAAAATGGAGACGCTGTCCACAATCCAGCAGTGGGTCCAACCAGGAGACTGGCTAGCAGGGATGAGCCGAACACCCCCCTGTTCGGTTCGCACCAGAACCTGCGAACAGACAGAATGTTCGCGTGAACTTTAGAACCCTATTAAATACAATGGACTCGAACGTTCAAAATCTAAAGTGCTAATTATAAAGGCTTATATGCAAGTTATTGTCCTAAAAAGGGATTGGGGACCCGGGTCCTGCCCCAGGGGACATGTATCAATGCAAAAAGAAGTTTTAAAACTGCGTTTTTTTCGGGAGCAGTGATTTTAATAATGCTTAAAATGAAAAAATAAAAGTGAAATATTCCTTTACATTTCGTACCTAGGGGGTGTGTATGATATGCATGTAAAGTGGTGCATGTTTCCCGTGCTTAGAACTGTCCCTGCATAAAATGTCATTTTTGAAGGAAAAAAAGTCATTTAAAACTCACTCGTGGCTATTAATGAATTGTCGGCTCCCGGCAATACATACAAAAGTCATTGATAAAAAAAAAAAAAAAGCGTGGGGGTCCCCCCAAATTCAATTACCGGGCCCTTCAGGTCTGGTATAGATATTAAGGGGAACCCCGCCGCAAATTTAAAAAAAAATGCGTGTGGTTCCCCCAAATATCTATACCAGGCCCTTCAGATCTGGCATGGATTTTAAGGGGAACTCCACCCCAAATTTTTTAAAAAATGACGTGGAGTCCCCCCAAAAATCCATTCCAGACCCTTATCTGAGCACGCAACCTGCCAGGCCGGAGGAAAAGAGGGGGGGACAAGAGAGCGCCCCCCCCTCCTGAACCGTACCAGGCCACATGCCCTCAACATCGGGAGGATGTCCCCATTTTGATGGGGACAAGGGCCTCATCCCCACAACCCTTGCCCGGTTGTTGTGGGGGTCTGCGGGCGGGGGGCTTATCGGAATCTGGAAGACCCCTTTAACAAAGGGGACCCCCAGATCCCGACCCCCCCTATGTGAATTGGTAAGGGGTACATTGTACCCCTACCATTTCACGAAGAAAGTGTCAAAAAATGTAAAAAAAAAACACACCAACACCTTGGAAAAGTCCTTTATTGAAAAAAAAACATTCCAGCTGTGAAATCCAGTATCCAGCGCTGTCCGTCATTGGCTGAGCCTGAGCGGACCTGATGGAGAACTTCCTCCGCAGTCTATTACATGTATAGACCCGCCCCTTCTAAAGTTTCCCATCAGGTCCGCTCAGCCAATGACTAGGTGTAAGGCTGAGGACCTGATGCGGAACATAAGCCCCCCGCCTGCAGACCCCCACAACCACCGGGCAAGGGTTGTGGGGATGAGGCCCTTGTCCCCATCAGCATGGGGACATCCTCCCCATGTTGAGGGCATGTGGCCTGGTACGGTTCAGGAGGGGGGGGCGCTCTCTCGTCCCCCCCTCTTTTCCTGCGGCCTGCCAGGTTGCGTGCTCAGATAAGGGTCTG
This sequence comes from Rana muscosa, assembly GCA_029206835.1. Taxonomy (NCBI): domain Eukaryota; kingdom Metazoa; phylum Chordata; class Amphibia; order Anura; family Ranidae; genus Rana; species Rana muscosa. Next base: position 406,215,906 of record CM055122.1, read on the forward strand.
GTATGGATTTTTGGAGGGACTCCACGCCATTTTTAAAATCCATGCCAGATCTGAAGGGCCTGGTATGGATATTTGGCGGAACCGCACGCATTTTTTTTTAAATTTGCGGCGGGGTTCCCCTTAATATCTATACCAGACCTGAAGGGCCTTGTAATTGAATTCTGGGGGACCCCCACGCTTTTTTTTTTTTTTATCAATGACTTTTCTATGTATGGGAGCCGACAATTCATTAATAGCCGCGAGTGAGTTTTAAATGCCTTTTTTTCCTTCAAAAATGACATTTTATGCAGGGACAGTTCTAAGCACGGGAAACATGTGCCACTTTACATGCATATCATACACCCCCCCAGGTACGAAATTTAAAGGAATATTTCACTTTTATTGTTTCACTTTAAGCATTATTAAAATCACTGCTCTCAAAAAAACGGCCGTTTAAAAAAAGAAAATTTGCATTGATACATGTCCCCTGGGGTAGGACCCGGGTCCCCAAACACTTTTTATGACAATAACTTGCATATAAGCCTTTATAATTAGCACTTTAGATTTCTCCCATAGACTTTTCGAATTTGCCGCGAACACCCCAATTTGTTCGGTGTTCGGCGTACGGGCGAACAGGCAATGTTCGAGTCGAACATGAGTTCGACTCGAACTCGAAGCTCATCCCTACTGGCAGTGCCGATCCTGACCTCCCTGGGGCCCTAAGCAAAATTCTAAAAAGGGGCCCTCTACCTGACCCGTGAATAATGGGCGTTGTTTAAGCGTAATATTGAACGTGGCTTAAAGGGGCGTGACTCAAAGGGGTGTGGTTAGAGTCTGAGAAGAGAGAGAGAGAGAAAAAAAAAAGAAGAGGGATGGAGGGACAGCAGGCCCAGATCCTACACCGCAATAGAAATATGAGTATTCCAGAAAGTTTAACCATCAGCGGATCAAGATTCTCCAAACTCCTGGTGTTAGCAATTCAATCATCCCGGCACCATGGTTGTTATGGTGTCAGGGTGATTAAAGCGCATTATTTCTATTATTACTTTGTAATATAAAATGAAATCATTCAACTCACCATAATGCAGAATCAGTGGGAGCCCTGATGTCACTGTCCCCAGCCAGCGGAGTGCCTCCTTACATTTCAGGTGTCCCCAGCCAGCGGAGTGCCTCCTTACATTTCAGGTGTCCCCAGCCAGTGGAGTGCCTCCTTACATCTCAGCAGTCCCCAGCGGAGTGCCTCCTTACATTTCAGGTGTCCCCAGCGGAGTGCCTCCTTACATCTCAGGTGTCCCCAGCCAGCGGAGTGCCTCCTTACATCTCAGGTGTCCCCAGCCAGCGGAGTGCCTTCTTACATCTCAGGTGTCCCCAGCCAGCGGAGTGCCTCATTACATCTCAGGTGTCCCCAGTCAGCAGAGTGCCTCCTTACATCTCAGGTGTCCCCAGCCAGCGGAGTGCCTCCTTACATCTCAGGTGTCCCCAGCGGAGTGCCTCCTTACATTTCAGGTGTCCCCAGCAGAGTGCCTCCTTACATTTCAGGTGTCCCCAGCGGAGTGCCTCCTTACATTTCAGGTGTCCCCAGCGGAGTGCCTCCTTACATTTCAGGTGTCCCCAGCGGAGTGCCTCCTTAGATCTCAGGTGTCCCCAGCGGAGTGCCTCCTTAGATCTCAGGTGTCCCCAGCGGAGTGCCTCCTTAGATCTCAGGTGTCCCCAGCCAGCGGAGTGCCTCCTTACATTTCAGGTGTCCCCAGCAGAGTGCCTCTTTACATCTCAGGTGTCCCCAGCCAGCGGAGTGCTTCCTTACATTTCAGGTGTCCCCCCCCAGTGCCGGCCTAAGACATTGTGCTGCCTGGTACCAAGAATTAAATGCTGCCTCCCCCCCCAAAAAAAAAATTACGCCCACCAAAAGGATATAATTTTATATCATGATAACTTAAGAGGATCTGTCATGGCTCTATACATGCATGTAGCTGTATAAAGAGGACCTGTCATGGCTCTATTCATGTATAGGAGTATAAAGAGGACCTGTCATGGCTCTATACATTTATGTAGGAAAATAAAGAGGACCTGTCATGGCTCTATTCATGTATAGGAGTATAAAGAGGACCTGTCATGGCTCTATACATGTATGTAGGAAAATAAAGAGGACCTGTCATGGCTCTATTCATATATAGGAGTATAAAGAGGACCTGTCATGGCTCTATACATGTATGTAGGAAAATAAAGAGGACCTGTCATGGCTCTATTCATGTATAGGAGTATAAAGAGGACCTGTCATGGCTCTATACATTTATGTAGGAAAATAAAGAGGACCTGTCATGGCTCTATTCATGTATAGGAGTATAAAGAGGACCTGTCATGGCTCTATACATGTATGTAGGAAAATAAAGAGGACCTGTCATGGCTTTATTCATGTATAGGAGTATAGCGGTCATGGCACTATACGTGTATGTAGAAGTATAAAGAGGACCTGTCATGGCTCCATACATGTATATAGGAGTATAAAAGGACCTGTGTGTGGCCGCGATGTCAGCCGGCCACCCGCGATCGCTCCACAGAGAGCCAGAACGGGGATCTGTCAATGTAAACAGACAGATCCCCATTCTGACAGGGGAGGAGAGACAGATCTGCTGTTCCTAGTGATTAGGAACAGAGATCTCTCTCCTCCTTCAGTCAGTCCCATCCCCCCAGTTAGAAACACGTCCCAGGGAACACATTTAACCCCTTTCCTGCCAGTGACATTTACACAGTAATCAGTGCATTTTTATAGCACAAATCGCTGTATACTGTAAATGTCACTGGTCCCAAAAATGTGTCAAAAGTGTTCGATCTGTTCACCGCAATGTCACAGTCTCACTGAAAATCGCAGATCGCCGCCATTACTAGTAAAAAAAAATATTAATAAAAATGCCATAAGTCTATCCCCTATTTTGTAGACGCTATAACCTTTGTGCAAACTAATCAATAAACACTTATTGCATTTTTTTTTTACCAAACATATGTAGAAGAATACATATTGGCCTAAACTGATATAGAAATACCACCAACAGAAAGCTCTATTTGTGGGAAAAAAAGGACGTAAATTTTGCTTGAGTACACCATCACACGACCGCACAATTGTCAGTTAAGTCGACGCAGTGCCGTATCGCAAAACAAAATTAGTGAAGTGCATCATTTCTATTATTACATTGTTATATAATATATAAAATAGTTCAACTCACCATAATGCAGAATCAGTGGGAGCCTGAGCGTGTCTCTTGCCAACGTCACCTGCCACCAGATGCGGATTGTCACTTGCCACGACGCCACCTGCCACACATTGCGGGTTGTCACTTGCCACACGTTGCGGGTTGTCACTTGCCACTTCACCTGCCACACGTTGCGGATTGTCGGTTGCTACGACGTCACACATTGCGTTTTGTCACTTGCCACACATTGCGGATTGTCACTTGCCACTTCACCTGCCACACGTTGCGGATTGTCGGTTGCTACGACGTCACACATTGCGTTTTGTCACTTGCCACAACGTCACTTGCCACACATTGCGGATTGTCACTTGCCACTTCACCTGCCACATGTAGCAGATTGCCATTTGCTGTGTCCCAGAGTGAAGGCAGGCAGGAGAGAAATGACAGAGAAGAGGGGGGGGTGTGCTGACAGAGAAGAGGGGGGTCTGCTGACAGAGAGGAGGGGGGGTCTGCTGACAGAGAGGAGGGGGGTCTGCTGACATTGAGGAGGGGGGGCAGCTGACATTGAGGAGGGGGACAGCTGACATTGAGGAGGGGGGGCAGCTGACATTGAGGAGGGGGGCGGCTGACATTGAGGAGGGGGGCAGCTGACATTGAGGAGGGGGGCGGCTGACATTGAGGAGGGGGGCAGCTGACATTGAGGAGGGGGGGCGGCTGACATTGAGGAGGGGGGGGGCGGCTGACATTGAGGAGGGGGGGCGGCTGACATTGAGGAGGGGGGCAGCTGACATTGAGGAGGGGGGGCCGGCTGACATTGAGGAGGGGGGCGGCTGACATTGAGGAGGGGGGGATGGCTGACATGGAGGAGGGGGGCGGCTGACATGGAGGAGGGGGGGCGGCTGACATGGAGGAGGGGGGCGGCTGACATTGAGGAGGGGGGCGGCTGACATTGAGGAGGGGGAGGGCAGCTGACATTGAGGAGGGGGGGCAGCTGACATTGAGGAGGGGGGGGCGGCTGATATTGAGGAGGGGGGGCGGCTGATATTGAGGAGGGGGGACGGCTGACATTGAAGAGGGGGGGCAGCTGACATTGAGGAGGGGGGGTGGCTGATATTGAGGAGGGGGGGCGGCTGATATTGAGGAGGGGGGGGCGGCTGACAGAGAGGATGAGAGAGACGTACCTCAGGAGATAGTAACACTTAGCGAGTTAGGAGCACGCCCCCCTCCCCCTTTGAGCCCTTCTATAGCTCAGCAGCGGCGAGGGGGAACAAATTAGAGGCGGAGGCGGAGCCGGCCGGCTACAGTGAGCTGCGGCACCACCCACCCCTTTCCCCCCACAGGTCACAGTCTCAGATGACAGACAGACCGGGGGCGGGCGGCGCCGCAGCGCTATTTCGGCAGGATCCCTCCCTTCTTCTAATCCTGGTCTTCTGGAAAATGGCGGCCGGCGGAGACATTATCTCCGTCGGCCGCGGACCTCTAGCGGCGGCGGCGGCGGGGCCCCGAGTATTTCTCGGGGCCCTACGCAGCTTGCGTAGTCCGCGTATAGGGCGGATCGGCCCTGCCTACTGGCTAGTTTCTATAGATATAAAGGATGCTTATTTCCACATTCCCATGGCAGAAGAGTTCCAACAGTTTCTCCAGTTTGCCATAGGCCAGCTTCACTTACAATTCACCTGTCTTCCCTTTGGGCTATCGACGTCTTCACGTGTCTTCTCAAAGGTCTTATTGGCTGTTGTGTCTCTGTTAAGAATCAGAGGGATCCGTCTCAATCACTACTTAGACAATCTCCTCCTGCTTGCCCAAGACAGAAATCGACTCCTAGAACACAGGGGTCAGGTCATCTCCACTCTCCAGGAATTTGTGTGGCTCCTGAACCTAGAGAAGAGTCAGTAGGAACCCTCACAGTCCGTCGTGTTCCTCAGAGCTCGCTTCGACACAGTGAGGGGCACCATATCTTTACCAGAGGAGAAGGTTGCAATAGTTTGAGACAGGATTCGTCTGGCTCTCTGTTCTTCTCACCTCTATGCCCTCTAGTGTCTGAGGATCATCGGCATAGTTATAGGCCTGATACTGATGGTAAAGTGGGCACAGTGGAGGATGCGGCCCTTACAGAAAGGCTTTCTTCAACAGTGGTTGTCGGGCAGCAAAGTCCAGAGCAGTCACATTACTCAGTTTATGAGGAGTTCTCACCCCTGGTGGCTCCTGCGGAAAAACCTATGCAACTGTTACTCCATTCTTCCCATCACATGGGTTACAATAACGACAGATGCCAGCAACAGACAGATGCCAGAATCATTGCCTAACTGAGGTGGCACAGGGCACCTGGGATTTTCCCTCTCGGGGAACAGTGTCGAACATACTAGAGCTACGGGCAGTGTTCCATGCACTTTAGGCATTTCGCCATTTGACAACAGGGGCCTCCGTATTACTCAGATTAGACAACACAACGGCAGTGGTCTACATAAGGAGACGTGGGGGTACTCAAAGCCTGTCCCTGCTACAAGACGTAGAGCCAATTTTGACCTGGGGACAGAAGAACTTGGTCAACATATCGGCAGCATATGTACCCGGGATCCAGAATGTCCAGGCGGATTTCCTCTCTTGAGTCCGTCTAGACAACAACGAATGGTCTCTCCACAAGGAAGTGTTCAGATGGATCCTAACCTTGGGGATCTCCCCAAAAGTCGACCTCTTCACCTCCCCATACAACAAAAAGCTGGCGAGGGACTATTCAAGGTTCAGGGACCCTCAGGCCTACGAGACAGATGCCCTGAAGGAGCGATGGTGGTTCCGCAGAGCCTACGCCTTTCCTCTGACCCCTATTATCCTCCAGTTCCTGCGGAGACTCGGGACGGAACAAGCCAAGGTGATAGCCATAATTCCTTACTGGCCTAACAGGCCTTGATTTCCCCTCTTAACACTTCTCAGTTTTTGGGAACCGGTTCCCCTGCCGCTCAGACCAGATGTGCTGTCTCCGGCGCACGGCACTACATTCCTGCCTGGCTCATCTGTGTCTACAGTCCTGGTACTTGAAAGGTAAAGGTTTGAGGCACTAGGGTGCCTGGAAGAGGTCATTCCCACAATCCGGAATGCAAGGAGAAGAAGTACCAACCGGGTTTATGAGCGGATATGGGCCAAATTCACGAGCCATGGGTCTTCCAGAGCCAACCCATGTGCTGCCCCAGCAGTCCAGAACATTCCAAACTTCCTACAGTCGGGCTATGGCCCTACCTCCAGATACAGGTATCAGCAATCTCAGCTTTTACTGGGGTGTTGTAGGCCTGGCACACCCTTGTTCATCAATTCTTCAAGGGGGTAGTTAAGCTCAGGCCACAAAGGAAACCGAGGTTCCCCAGGTGGGATCTCCCACTGGTCCTCGATTTTTTCTCACAGCTCAACAAACCACTCTCGATCAAAGAACTTGGCCTTTTTGGTAGCCATTTCTACAGCAAAGAGGATATCCGAGATCCAAGCCTTATGCCGTGTACACACAATCGGTTTTACAGATGAAAACAGTCCGATGGACTTTTCTCATCGGACAAACCGATCGTGTATGGGCCCCATCTGTCTTTTTTCCATCAGTGAGAAAAAATAGAACATGTTTTAAATTTATCCGAAGGGAAAAAAAACGATAGCAAATTCCGATCGTCTGTGTGGAACTCCATCGGACAAAAAACCCACGCATGCTCAGAATCAAGTCGACGCATGCTCAGAAGCATTGAACTTAATTTTTCTCAGCTTGTCGGAGTGTTTTACATCACAGCGTTTGGGATGGTCAGATTTTTGACTGATGGTGTGTAGGCAAGACTGATGGAAGTCAGCTTCATCGGATTTCCGATGGAAAAATGCATCGGATTAGAATCCTTAGGAAATCCGATCATGTACAGGGCTTTAGGGTCAAAAGAGCCCTTTCTAACCTTCTTTCCAGATAGAGTGGTTCTAATGCCGATGCTGGGGGCAAAGCCCAAGGTCACCTCAATTTTCCACGAGAATCAGGAAATCGTGCTTCCCACCTATTGTTAGTTTTTCGTCCAGTTGATGGGCACAAATATAAGATCGGTTTTGACTTATGAGAGCCAAAAATCAAAGGCACGGGTTGAAAAATTTCTGCTGAACAAACAATAAATTTAAAGGTTTATGTGTTTCCCAACCGTTAAAAATCAAACTGTTTTTACTGCGCAAATGTGTCAAAACTTAAACCCGGAAAGTAAAAGTTTGTGTGAACGAAATTTCATATTTAAAAGACTAATCATTCATAAACGTTACCAAAAAAAGAATAAAAAATAACAGCAGCAGGACACACAAGCAATATATTACCAACCCAAAAGCTATTTTGTATAACCCCTTTTTATTATTATTTATATCCTCGACACAATAAAATAAAATGTAAAGAATAAATACCAAAAGGATGCAATAATATAACTTTACTGCAATTATTTTTTTTATTTGCATTATTTCACCCCTTTCCTACCCAAGCCATTTTTCAGCTTTCAGCGCTGTCACACTTTGAATGACAATTGCGCAGTCATGCTACACTGTACCCAAACAAATGTTTTATAATTTTCTTCACACAAATAGAGATTTATTTTGGTGGTATTTAATTACCGCTGGGTTTTTTTATAAAAAAAAAAACAAAAGACCAAAAATTTTTATTTTTTTATTTTATTTTTTACTTTACTGATAGGCTGAACTGGTGGGCATTGATGAGGTGGCACTTATGGGAACTGATGAGGCGGGACTTATGAGCACTGATTAGGTGGCACTGATAAGATGGCCCTAATATGCCGCACTTATGGGCACTGATAGGTGGCACTGATGAGCACTGATAGGCGGCACTCATGGGCACTGTTAGGTGGCACTGATGGGCACTAACAGGCAGCACTGGTGGGCACTGATAGGCGGCACTGTTGGGCACTGATAGGTGGCATGGATAGGCGGTACTGATGGGCACTGATGGCCATTTATGGGTATTGATGGGCAGCACTGATATGCAGCACTGATAGCCAGCACTGACTGGCATTGCTAATGGGCACTGATTGGTGGCACTTGTGGGCAGTGGTGGGCACCGATTGCTAGCACTGGTGGGCACTGATTGCTGGCACTGGTGGGCAATGGTGGGCACTGATTTTCCGACACTAAATTGCTTTACTGTAATCAGGGCACTGATGATCAGTGCCCTGATTAAAATCCTAAATGTCCCCCTGTGAGGAGATGCCTCTGATCAGCTCTCCTCGCCACACATTCTGTCAGTGTGAGGCGAGGAGAGCTGATTACCGGCATCTCCGTGTTTACATGTGACCGGCTGTGATTGGACACAGCCTATCACATGGTTAAAGAGCCGAGGACTATAAACTGAAGGACTTATGAATAAATGGTTGTGGAACAAATCATCTGAGTTTCCATGATTTCCTATGGGGAAATTCGCTTTGATATACAAGTGCTTTGGATTACAAGCATGCTTCCGGAAAGAATTATGCTCGCAATCCAAGGTTTTACTGTATACTGATACATCACAGTTTTTTTGGTTTTGTCCAAATGCTTCTGCAAACTGACGAATGCTCGTTCCTCCTCACAGGTGTACCACGAAACACGCGGGAGGGAGAGCCCAGGAGAAAGGCCTGGTTCACACCTATGCAGGTTGATTTGTTTTGCATTTTTTTCTGCAAGAGTTTTGAATTTTTTTTTTTTTTTGCGTTTTGTGTTTTTGGGAGCTGTCTGTTGTCCTGCAGGAGAAACCAGCAAAAACACAGGAGAACGCATCAAAATCACAAGCACTGTGTTTTTGATGCCCTTCTGATGCGTTTCAGCTGTGTTTCCATTGAAATCCATGGAACCAAAATGTAACCTGCTGCAGGAAAAAAAGTCCCTGACACTTTTCAAAAAACGCATAGGTGGAAAACACACAGATTTGAACGTGACCCATAGAAAACCATGTTAAATGGACTGTAGTGCATTTCTGCATAAATGATGATAAATGCATAGATGTGAACCAGGCCCAAAGGTCAAATATATTTTGTCACTTCCTTTTTTATGTGAAAAAATCGAACGAGAATGATTCATTTATGTCCATTTCTCTTTTGAAATTTGGTCAGTACACGTTGGTGGTATCATTTGCTCTTACAACTGATTTTTTTGGTACCCAAAAACGTGTGCAAACGATTTTTGGGATAGAGTATGGCCTGCATTAGATTTACATTTCACAATATTACTCTGTGGAAAACAGTTTTTAATTTCTGCCACCAGATGGCCTCATTGCAAAACATTTTTTAAATTTAATGCAAAATTGCAAAATCCTTTAGGCAGAAGAATACCTCTACTAGAAAGGGGACAGTAGTTATGAGTACAGAGGAGTGGAATGATCTGCTAAAGCTCAGATTCAACCCAACTAATCTGAAAGACTCTGTAGTATGTGATTTGGTATTGTAGATAACTTTTTTTTTTTATTTTTTTATATTAAAATGCATAGAAACACCTCCCAAAATTGTTATTGAATGGTAGGTAGTAAATCATGCATTGTGTGGGCTTTTATCTTTATTTAATAAAGCAGTGTTTATAGAAGTAGGTTCTGGTTAATACATAAACAGAGAATGGGAACTGGCTATAATCTTGTAGGGGTCATGCAAGGACAAAGTCCCAAAGTGGTACACATACACAAAGATGCAGTGATTGTGTCACTATTTTTAACTATGCATGCTCTATTTCTCAGCAGTTAACCTTTTCAGCTCACACCGTTTACAGGCTGATTATGAACAAATTACGTCTAAAACTGAAACAACCTAAATATGGAAAGTAGTCAGCTCTTGTATGGGAACAATAAAGAGAAACTATAGTCTTTTTAATGATGTGGATATGCATATATCATGTTATCAGGTTGTTTATGTTTTAAAGGCATTAATGCTACATCTAGTTAGGAATGATACAGTTTATAAACATGGTTTAGTTGCTTAACCACTTCAGCCCTGGAAAATTTTACCCCCTTCCTGACCAAAGCACTTTTTACAATTTGCTAAACTGACAATTGCACGGTTGTTCGAAGCTGTACCCAAACGAAATTTGCGTGTTTTTTTCCCCACACATAGAGCTTTCTTTTGGTGGTATTTAATCACCTCTGCAGTTTTTATTTTTTGCGCTATAAACAAAATAAGAGCGACAATTTTGAAAAAAAATAATATATTTTTTTACTTTTTGCTATAATAAATTTCCCCAATTTTTTTTTAGTTTCAATGTTCTTATTACATTTTTCAACATAAAAAAAAAGGGGTATAAATAACATTATATAAAAAAATGCATTAGAAATAGTAAAAGAAATTCCATGTTCGGAATAATATTTATAAATATAAAGTGTATTAAATATATATTATGAGCAAGTAAAACATAGAATGTATTGAATAATAAAATATACAGAACTAAATAAAATAAATTAAACAAGGTAATCTAAATATCTCATGTGATAATGTAGTATATATTAAAATAAATAAAAGGGAATAATTTTTTTTTAAACAACAAACTTCTTCATTTTAGGCCAACATATATTCTTCTACATATTTTTGGTAAATTGCACTCGATCGCACGCGGTCGGCGGCGATCGTGCCCGCCGGCCACGTGCATTGGGTCTTCTGCCATCTGGTGGCCAAAAAAGGGAAGGAATTTCGCCATGGGGAGCCATTCTGCCAAAGTATATCTGCGGGAGCTGGTCGGGAACCGGTTAATACATATGCAGATTTCACTTGCTCATAGCTATCAGGTAGTTCAGAGATAGAAAGGGAACAGTGAGTAGCTGCCCTTTTCAGCGAGTTCAGAGTAAACTGAGAGAAAAGAGGATGGAACATACAAGAGAGATTTGCGCTAGATAACCTATTGTAGCCAGGAGTCTCCTGGCAGCCAACAATAATATAAATCAGGGGTGCCCAACCTTTTGAAGAGCAAAGGCCACTTAAGAAACTTGGTAAAAGGTTGCGGGCCACAATGAGCGGAGCGAGCGGATGACAGGTCAGTGTTCACTCTGCATATGCAGAGCGGACCCAGCCCACTCTACGCTATGGATCCTCTGATCCAATCCACCCATATGGAAGGAGATTGACCCCCTTCTGTTTTTTTTAGCAGATCAGATTGGAGGTAGGTGGGTGTAAACGGACACCATCCATTTACATGATTTGCTGCTCGAGAGAGGTGAATAGAAGGTCTGATTTGGTTTGGACTGATCATGCAAAAGGGCTCTAAGGCTGCTTTCACACTGATGCACTGAGGTTTACCCACACCAAGGGTGCAGTGCAGTGCACCTGTGGCTTTCCTGTGGGTTAACTGCACTTTGCCATAGACTTCTATTATATCCTGCAAGTATTGTGCACTTTCTGTAAGCACACCAAACCCGCAGGTAATAACCAAATTCTATACAAAGAGAAAATGGTCTGGTGTTGCCGGTGACACACCTCCATCCCCAAATTAAATACAAAAACTAAGAATAGCACCCGTGGGACTTTAAATGAGGTGAGCACAAAAAGGTCAATATTGTTATACATGAAGGGTTCCACATGTACTGTCACTTTAAGGCTGGCTCCACTCAAGAGTGATGACAAGGGTCAAGGGGCATAGTAGCCATCTTAGAGCACATGTAAGGAAGCATAATAAGATGTACTGTCCTGAGATGCATGTTGCAGTGTACAGCCTGTACTGAAATAAACATCCATTGTTCCAAACCAGAGTCTTGTGTCTCTCACAACAGATATAACAAATATATATATATATATATATATATATATATATATATATATACACACCGTATATACTCGAGTATAAGCCGACTTGAGTATATGCCGAGGTACCTAATGTTGCCACAAAAAAATGGGAAAACTTACTGACTCGAGTATAAGCCGAGGGTCAACAATGCCTCACTGTTCCCATCCTTGCTGTTCCCATCCTTAATGTTCCCATCCTTACTGTTCCTATCCTCACTGTTCCCATCCTTACTGTTCCTATCCTCACTGTTCCCTAGCTCACTGTTCCCTAGCTCACTGTTTCCTATCCTCACTGTTTCCTATAAATTTTACATTGTAAATAGTACCTGTATAGTACCGGCTGCGGCGTCCATCGTTCAAATTCCGCGGTCTCTTCCTGTTCCTTCCGTGATAGGCGATTCTCATCAGACACTCTCCGCCTATCACGAACGTTCTCTCATCCTCAGTTTCCCAGCAGACACTGTGTTGGGTGTTCCGCCAATCACAGACGTCTGCTGGGAAACTGAGGATGAGAGAACGTTCGTGATAGGCGGAGAGTGTCTGATGAGAATCGCCTATCACGGAAGGAACAGGAAGAGACCGCGGAATTTGTACGATGGACGCCGCAGCCGCAACTTCTTTACAGGTACTATTTCCAATGTAAAAATTTCGCTGACTCGAGTATAAGCCGAGGGGGGGACTTTCAGCCCCAAAAAAAGGGCTGAAAATCTCGGCTTATACTCGAGTATATACGGTAGTCAATACAAAGTAAACATAGTTATATATATAAATTTATAAAAAATGTATAACATTTACCATACAGTATTTGGTTTATGATATTTATCTTTGTTATATATTTGATATTATTGATATTTTTATTCTGTAGATACACTGCATTTACATCTACTCCTGAAGAAGCGAGCAGTGACTAGCGAAGCGCGTCAAGTTTTATGATGCCTATGTATTACTGTATATCAACAATTCTAAAATATATGTATGTGGCCGCTTGGTATGCTGTATCTATCACTGCCAAGTGGTTTGGCTCCTTTGTTTATGCATCCCATATACGATTAATGTTATTCATTTTTATAAATTTATAAACTTTTACTACTTTGTATACTCTTATTGACCTTTTTGTGCTCACCTTATTTAAAGTCCCACAGGCGCTATTCTTTGTTGTTGTAACCAAATTCTATGGCTCAGTGCGGATCAGTTTGAAAGCAGCCCAGTAACTATTGTAGAACATATATGCCCATATATACACTGTGATTTTAGTAACAAACTTACCTTTAATAAGTCTTCCATTCAGGTATCACTGGCTGTTGCTGTCCCAGGCAGAGTGCATTTGGTATCACTTTGCCTGTGACGAGAGGCAGTGCTATACAGAAAGCATCTGCTTATGCTGCTCTGCAACCCAGCCACTTGCTTCCTCTACCGCCAGCTTCATATACAACACTGATGCTCTGGGATGGCGGATTGGCAACTAGTCATCTGGACTTGCCAACCCACCATCCCAGAACAGGAGGTTGCGAGCCGCATCAGAAGGCTCCGCAGGCCACATGTGGCCCCTGGGCCACTGGTTGGGCACCACTATATTATTATCTAGGATTTATATAGTGCCACTAGTTTACAGAGCGCTATAGCCACGGGGGACATGAACAAGCAATTGCAATACAATTCAAGACTAGAGGGTTAGGAGACCCCTGCTCATAAGAGTTATTTAGGTGGAATATTGCCGCAACCATGTACCCTCTATTGACATTTTATCATTTATTCTTTATTAAAGGGGAAAAAATAAATAAAGGCTCCAAACATTATAACTTACATATCTTAATAATAATAGCAATTTGTTCCTATCCTACAGGGTAGCGCTAATTTACTCAATATATATATTCTTTCGTATCAACATATTAATCTGGGTCCTTCTCCTTCTCGGTCATTAACTCTAAAATAAAAGGAAACCTAATCCCAGTTTCCTAATCTAGAGTTGTACTCCCTTCTATGTAGTAATAGGAATTCTGAGCCTTCTCCTCCCTTCCCACTTCCTTTTTCTTCCTCATATAGGGGAAAAAAAAAATGAAAAAAAAAAAGAGAGATAAAAGAAGGAAAAAAAAAAAAAGAAAAGAAACTGCCCCACCCTCCTCCCCTACGCAATACTTTAAACGGACAGAGGCACTCTTTACCAGATTCATCTGGGCACACAAAACTCCAAGGATCAGAAGATTCTTGCTGACTCTTCCGACTTGGGACACCTGATAGATTGGTGTAGGCATGGGGATACAAAAATCTGGCCTGGCCTGGAACAGGCACAGAGCAGTGAAGTATTAAATGGAGCCCCTTGGTGCTTTCGAGGCCTTCCAATTAATGTTAAGACCCACCCCTTGATAGGACCCACGTTGAAGCAGTGCTCAGGGCTCTTTTCTAAAGGCAAGCTCTCATCATTAGATTCTCCACTGTTCCCAATTTCTATGGACATTTTAAACTGATCGAGCATCAGACATTTTTTTTCCATTGTTCATCGTAATTGCCCAGTATATTCTCTTCCAAAATAGTTACATAGGCTGAATAAAGACACCAGTCCATCCATTTCAACCTGAGTGTGTGTTCGTGTTTGAAACTACAACAGGCATACTCCACTTTTAAGTACACAATGGGACCAGAGCATGTATGTAAAACGAAAATGTACTTAAAGTGAAGCAATACCTTTTTTCAGTTCTGGGGCATCAGGTGCTGTAGTGGGGGTGTCAGGGACTGTAGTGGGGGTGTCTGGGACTGTAGTGGGGGGGCCAGGGAGTGTGTTTCCAAGTAGCGGGCAATCTGAACTATCCATGCACGGATTACTGCAGCTTTAGCTTGAGAGCCACTTTACAGCTTTAGCTTGAGAGCCACTTTACATACACTTACGGGTATGTCCTTACTCGCAAGTGTATGTAAAGTGAGTGTACTTAACCACTTAAGCCCCAGACCATTTGGGTGGTCAAAGACCAGGCAACTTTTTGCGATTCGGCACTGCGTCGCTTTAACTGACAATTGCGCGGTCGTTCGACGTGGCTCCCAAACAAAATTGACGGCCTTTTTTTCCCCACAAATACAGCTTTCTTTTGGTGGTATTTGATCACCTCTGCGGTTTTTATTTTTTGTGCTATAAACAAAAATAGAGCGACAATTTTGAAAAAAATGTAATATTTTTAACTTTTTGCTATAATAATTATCCCCAAAAAATATATAAAAAACATTTTTTTCCCTCAGTTTAGGCCTATTCTTCTACATATTTTTGGTAAAAAAAACGCAATAAGCGTTTATTGATTGGTTTGCGCAAAAGTTATAGCGTTTACAAAATAGGGGATAGTTTTATGGCATTGTTATAAAATTTTTTTTTTACTAGTAATGGCGGCGATCAGTGATTTTTTTTGTGACTGCGACATTATGGTGGACACAGCGGACACTTTTGACACATTTTTGGGACCATTGTCATTTTCACAGCGATCAGTGCTATAAAAATGCACTGATTACTGTGAAAATGACACTGGCAGTGAAGGGGTTAACCACTAGGTGGTGCTGTAGGGGTTAAGTGTTCCCTGCATAGTGTTTCTTACTGTAGGGGGGATGGGCTCTGTGTCACATGACACTGATCTCCGCTCCGAGTACACGGAGCTGAGATCAGTGTCATTGTCACTAGTCAGAGCGGGGAGATGCTTGTTTACACAAGCATCTCTCCCCTCTATACCTACATGAGACGATCGCGAGGATCCCCATGGCGATCGAGTCCGCAGGACCTGCAGTCCGACTGACGGGGAAGGCGGCAGGGTCGCGCGCGCGCCGCCGGCGGCGCACTCACGACCACATGGCAGGCATTTAAAGGGCCATGTACAGGTACGTGATTATGCCTGTTCGTGCCATTCTGTCAACGTATATATACAGTGGGCGGTCCACAAGTGGTTAAAGTGGGGTATGCCCGTATTTTGAATATCCCTGTACATTTTGTTTGCTAAGAAACACACCTAAAAGTTTTTTGAATTTTCTACACTGACCACTAACACCACAGAGGTGTCCGTTTATGAAGCAGTGAAATATATTCATTGCTTCATTCTCCGTCATACACGGAGGAGATCTCTCTCCTCTGGATGCCAGTTTATGAAGCAGAGTAGATCGCTTGGAGGAGTGAAGTGATCTACGAACGCTTCCAACACTCCAGAACGGCCCCTGATACTGGAATCTCGTGAGACTTTACGAGATTACAGCACCAGATATTCACAGAAACACAGAGATGTCAGTTTATTTAGCAGTGATTAATAATTACTGCTCAATACACAGACAGACGTCATGGTTAATGTTAATAAAATAACAAGTCCCCCTTCATAATATATATGCATACATACACACACATTACATATACTGTACATGTATATACACACACCACACATTATAAATATATATATATACACATGTACACTATATATATATATATATATATATATATATATATATATATATGTATATGTATACATGTGTAGCACACAGACCCTTTTTTCCTGCCTACCTTCACTGGCAGGAGCAAAGGCACACCGTGCCACATGCCCGTATCCTCCTGGTATGAGAGGTTGAGCGGTGTTCTTGCAATTTTGGGTCCTGCAGCGAGTTACCTTCCCTCCGTTGGTCCTCGTCCCCAGAATGTAGGGAAAAGTCTATTTTTCCCCAAAAGAAGGCCAATGTCCAGACAGTGTTCAAACTCCAACAAACAAGTTTATTTTCTCTTGCTTGAACAGATTGGGAAAAAGGTTGAAAGACAGCAATGAGATTAGGTAGGGAGATAGGTTCAGGCAGCGGCACCCAGTCACTAGGGATGAGCTTCGTGTTCGAGTCGAACATACGTTCGACTCGAACATCGGCTGTTCGATCGTTCGACGAAGATCGAACGATTTGGGCCATTCGCGCCAAATTCGAGTGACGCGAACGGCCCACAATGCACTACGCCATCGCAGTGTCATCCAGGCGCTGTGATTGGCCAAGCATGCACTGTGACCCCGCATGCTTGGCCAATCACAGCGCCGGCAGCGAGGAGAGCAATGATTGGCCACAGGCAGGATGTCTGTGGCCAATTATTGCTGAGGGTGTTTAGTACACGCCCCACACTATAAAAGGCCGCCAGCACGGCGGCCTAGTGTAGTGTGTTCCGGAGCAGGGATAGAGCAGCATAGGCAGGGACAGTGACTGTTATTTCTTTCTTGCTTAACCTGGATTCCTTTAGTTTAGGGAAAGAGAAGGATAGGTAGGGAGAGTGTCAGTGTGTTTTGTGCTTGTGCTATAGTGTGCTTAAAAAAAACATTTATTCTAGGGACAGAAAACTGTAGGTAGGGACAGTGTCAGTTTCTTTCACTCTGCAAGTCCTTGTTTCCAGGGACCTGGAAGGACAGTGAGTGAATTGTCCTTGTGCTATATTGTGCTTAAAAAAACATTTATTCTAGGGACAGAAAACTGTAGGTAGGGAGAGTGTCAGTTTCTTTCACTCTGCAAGTCCTTGTTTCCAGGGACCTGTAAGGACAGTGAGTGAATTGTCCTTGTGCTATATTGTGCTTAAAAAAAACATTTATTCTAGGGACAGAAAACTGTAGGTAGGGAGAGTGTCAGTTTATTTCACTCTGCAAGTCCTTGTTTCCAGGGACCTGGAAGGACAGTGAGTGAATTCTCCTTGTGCTATATTGTGCTTAAAAAAAACATTTATTCTAGGGACAGAAAACTGTAGGTAGGGACAGTGTCAGTTTCTTTCACTCTGCAAGTCCTTGTTTCCAGGGACCTGTAAGGACAGTGAGTGAATTGTCCTTGTGCTATATTGTGATTAAAAAAAACATTTTTTCTAGGGACAGAAAACTGTAGGTAGGGAGAGTGTTTTTTTTCTTTCACTCTGCAAGTCCTTGTTTCCAGGGACCTGTAAGGACAGTGAGTGAATTGTCCTTGTGCTATATTGTGCTTAAAAAAAACATTTATTCTAGGGACAGAAAACTGTAGGTAGGGAGAGTGTCAGTTTATTTCACTCTGCAAGTCCTTGTTTCCAGGGACCTGGAAGGACAGTGAGTGAATTGTCCTTGTGTTATATTGTGATTAAAAAAAACATTTTTTCTAGGGACAGAAAACTGTAGGTAGGGAGAGTGTTTTTTTTCTTTCACTCTGCAAGTCCTTGTTTCCAGGGACCTGTAAGGACAGTGAGTGAATTGTCCTTGTGCTATATTGTGATTAAAAAAAACATTTTTTCTAGGGACAGAAAACTGTAGGTAGGGAGAGTGTTTTTTTTCTTTCACTCTGCAAGTCCTTGTTTCCAGGGACCTGTAAGGACAGTGAGTGAATTGTCCTTGTGCTATATTGTGCTTAAAAAAAACATTTATTCTAGGGACAGAAAACTGTAGGTAGGGAGAGTGTCAGTTTATTTCACTCTGCAAGTCCTTGTTTCCAGGGACCTGGAAGGACAGTGAGTGAATTGTCCTTGTGTTATATTGTGATTAAAAAAAACATTTTTTCTAGGAACAGAAAACTGTAGGTAGGGAGAGTGTTTTTTTTCTTTCACTCTGCAAGTCCTTGTTTCCAGGGACCTGTAAGGACAGTGAGTGAATTGTCCTTGTGCTATATTGTGCTTAAAAAAAACATTTATTCTAGGGACAGAAAACTGTAGGTAGGGAGAGTGTCAGTTTATTTCACTCTGCAAGTCCTTGTTTCCAGGGACCTGGAAGGACAGTGAGTGAATTGTCCTTGTGCTATATTGTGATTAAAAAAAACATTTTTTCTAGGGACAGAAAACTGTAGGTAGGGAGAGTGTTTTTTTTCTTTCACTCTGCAAGTCCTTGTTTCCAGGGACCTGTAAGGACAGTGAGTGAATTGTCCTTGTGCTATATTGTGCTTAAAAAAAACATTTATTCTAGGGACAGAAAACTGTAGGTAGGGAGAGTGTCAGTTTATTTCACTCTGCAAGTCCTTGTTTCCAGGGACCTGGAAGGACAGTGAGTGAATTGTCCTTGTGC
The DNA here is from genome assembly GCA_029206835.1 of Rana muscosa. Lineage (NCBI taxonomy): Eukaryota > Metazoa > Chordata > Amphibia > Anura > Ranidae > Rana > Rana muscosa. Next base: position 406,234,800 of record CM055122.1, read on the forward strand.
TATATTGTGCTTAAAAAAACATTTATTCTAGGGACAGAAAACTGTAGGTAGGGAGAGTGTCAGTTTCTTTCACTCTGCAAGTCCTTGTTTCCAGGGACCTGTAAGGACAGTGAGTGAATTGTCCTTGTGCTATATTGTGCTTAAAAAAAACATTTATTCTAGGGACAGAAAACTGTAGGTAGGGAGAGTGTCAGTTTATTTCACTCTGCAAGTCCTTGTTTCCAGGGACCTGGAAGGACAGTGAGTGAATTCTCCTTGTGCTATATTGTGCTTAAAAAAAACATTTATTCTAGGGACAGAAAACTGTAGGTAGGGACAGTGTCAGTTTCTTTCACTCTGCAAGTCCTTGTTTCCAGGGACCTGTAAGGACAGTGAGTGAATTGTCCTTGTGCTATATTGTGATTAAAAAAAACATTTTTTCTAGGGACAGAAAACTGTAGGTAGGGAGAGTGTTTTTTTTCTTTCACTCTGCAAGTCCTTGTTTCCAGGGACCTGTAAGGACAGTGAGTGAATTGTCCTTGTGCTATATTGTGCTTAAAAAAAACATTTATTCTAGGGACAGAAAACTGTAGGTAGGGAGAGTGTCAGTTTATTTCACTCTGCAAGTCCTTGTTTCCAGGGACCTGGAAGGACAGTGAGTGAATTGTCCTTGTGTTATATTGTGATTAAAAAAAACATTTTTTCTAGGGACAGAAAACTGTAGGTAGGGAGAGTGTTTTTTTTCTTTCACTCTGCAAGTCCTTGTTTCCAGGGACCTGTAAGGACAGTGAGTGAATTGTCCTTGTGCTATATTGTGCTTAAAAAAAACATTTATTCTAGGGACAGAAAACTGTAGGTAGGGAGAGTGTCAGTTTATTTCACTCTGCAAGTCCTTGTTTCCAGGGACCTGGAAGGACAGTGAGTGAATTGTCCTTGTGCTATATTGTGATTAAAAAAAACATTTTTTCTAGGGACAGAAAACTGTAGGTAGGGAGAGTGTTTTTTTTCTTTCACTCTGCAAGTCCTTGTTTCCAGGGACCTGTAAGGACAGTGAGTGAATTGTCCTTGTGCTATATTGTGATTAAAAAAAACATTTTTTCTAGGGACAGAAAACTGTAGGTAGGGAGAGTGTTTTTTTTCTTTCACTCTGCAAGTCCTTGTTTCCAGGGACCTGTAAGGACAGTGAGTGAATTGTCCTTGTGCTATATTGTGCTTAAAAAAAACATTTATTCTAGGGACAGAAAACTGTAGGTAGGGAGAGTGTCAGTTTATTTCACTCTGCAAGTCCTTGTTTCCAGGGACCTGTAAGGACAGTGAGTGAATTGTCCTTGTGCTATATTGTGATTAAAAAAAACATTTTTTCTAGGGACAGAAAACTGTAGGTAGGGAGAGTGTCAGTTTCTTTCACTGTGAAAGTCCTTGTTTCAAGGGACAGAGAAGGACACCTGAAGGTAGCCCTTATTGCTTTTTTCCCATCTCCCTGCAGGCCATCTATTAGAATGTCTGGAAGGCAAACAAGGAGAGGCAGACAGTCAGGAGGCAATAAAAGAGGGCAAGCAGGCTCTGTGTCTGGGGGCAACAGTGCTGGTCGTGGACGTGGTGCATTGTCATCAGCACATGGCCATGGGACACGCTTGTCCTTCTTTTCGGCAGCTGGACATGTTGAGCCACATCATGCCGAAGACTTGGTAGAGTGGATGACCAAGCCCTCCTCCTCCTCCTCATCCTCTCTCACCCAGGCTCAGGGTACTGGAAAAGCAGCTGCCAAAGCGTCGTCTTCCCTGGTATCAATGTCAGACAAATCATCAGTCACTCCTTCCCTAGACCCACCATGTCCTCCTCCTGAGGAGTCCCCCGAACTGTTTCAGCACAGTGTTGGGTACATGCTCCAGGAGGATGCCCAGCGTTTCGAAGGGTCTGATGATGAAACCCAGCTAGAGGAAGGCAGTAGCGTGAGAGCAGACAGAGGGGATGCTCAAGAAGGACACCAATCTGGCAGTCATGTTCCAGCAGCTGCAGCATACTGCCAGATTGGCTCCAGTGATGAGGAGGGAGGGGATGATGAGGTCACTGACTCCACGTGGGTGCCTAATAGGAGAGAGGAGGAGGAGGAGGATGAGGAGGAGGCACATCTCCAACGAGGCAGGATGCCCTTTGGTGGCCAGCGTAAGGGCAGTACACCGACGGAATCACACCGCAGAGCTCCGCCTGTGCAGGGCGCTGCCTCTGCCCGTCATTCAAAAAGTTCTTTGGTGTGGGCCTTTTTTGAGGCTAGTGCATCAGATCGCACAGCTGCTGTTTGCAACATATGTCTCAAGCGTATATCGCGTGGCCAAAACATCAGCCGCTTGGGTACCACATGCCTGACCAGACATATGTTGACCTGCCATGCAGCTCGTTGGCAAGCCTACCTCAAAGACCCACACCAAAGCACAAAGCGGACCTCTCCTTGCACCGCATCAGCTGGGATCTCCAACCCCACTATAACTTCAGTCCTCTCTGAAACATGCACTGAGAGGAATGAAGGTGTAGAATTAGGTGTGTCACAGCCAAGTACTTGCGCCCACTCTGCTAGCAGTACACCGACGTCCGATTCTAGCAGGCAAATTTCCCTGCCCCAGCTGCTGGACCGTCGAAAGAAGTTCACTCCCAGCCATCCACATGCCCAGCGGTTGAATGCTAGCTTGGCTAAATTGCTAGCGCTTCAACTGCTGCCTTTTCAGTTGGTAGACTCGGCCCCCTTCCGTGAGTTTGTGCAATGTGCAGTTCCTCAGTGGCAGGTTCCCAAACGCCACTTTTTCTCACGGAAGGCTATTCCGGCTCTCTACCGGCATGTGGAAGGCAATGTCTTGGCCTCGCTGGACAGGGCGGTCAGCGGTAAGGTGCATATTACCGCTGACTCATGGTCCAGCAGGCATGGACAGGGACGTTACCTTTCTTTCACGGCCCATTGGGTCACTCTTTTGGCAGCTGGGAAGGATTCAGGACAAGGTGCAGTAGTGTTGGAGGTTGTCCCACCGCCACGCCTCCAAAATGCTACTACTGGTTGTGACACACCTCTCTCCTCCACCCCCTCCTCTTCTTCTTCCTCCATGGCCTCTTCCTGTGGTTTGTCCTATGAACCAGCGGTGCTCCGTAGCCGTTCACGGGGCTACGCAAGTACGCAGGCAAAAAGATGCCATGCCGTGCTTGCGCTGGTGTGTTTGGGGGACAGAAGCCACACTGGGGCAGAGGTCCTGTCTGCTCTGCAGGGCCAGGCCGAGAGGTGGTTGACGCCACGCCAGCTTAAGCCAGGAATGGTGGTTTGCGACAATGGCACCAACCTCCTCTCCGCCCTCCGACAGGGACAACTGACCCATGTGCCCTGTGTGGCTCACGTCCTTAACCTGGTGGTGCAGCGCTTCTTGGGCAGGTACCCGGGCTTACAGGATGTCCTGAGGCAGGCCAGGAAAGTCTGTGTGCATTTCCGCAGATCTTATAATGCCAGTGCTCGCCTGGCTGAGCTGCAAAAGGAGTTGAACCTGCCCAAGAACCGCCTTATATGTGACATGCCCACCAGGTGGAACTCAACGTTGGCCATGCTGCAGCGGCTGCACACGCAGCAGAGGGCCATCAATGAGTACCTGTGCGACTACGGCACCAGGACAGGGTCAGGGGAGCTTGGTTTTTTTTCTCCACGCCAGTGGGGCATGATCAGGGATGCATGCACTGTCCTGGCACCATTTGAGGAGGCCACGAGGATGGTGAGCAGTGACAGTGCATGCATCAGTGACACTGTACCTCTTGTCCACCTGTTGGAGCACACGCTGCGTGGAATAATGGACAGGGCACTTGAGGCAGAACAGAGGCAGGAAGAGGAGGACTTCCTTGCCTCTCAAGGCCCCCTTTACCCAGACAGTGTTCCTTCTGTCCCACCCATCGCACAGGAAGAGGAGGAGGAGGAGGAGGAGGAGGAGGAGGAGGAGGATTGTGTCAGCATGGAGGTGGAGGCTGGCACTCAGCATCATCAGCAGCAGTCTTTTAGGGATGATTTACAGTCCCAAGAAACCAGTGGACTTGTACGTGGCTGGGAGGAGGTGGCTGCGGATCATGTCGTCCTTAGTGACCCAGAGGACTCCGGAGCGAATGCCTCAGCAAACCTACGCTGCATGGCCTCCCTGATCCTGCAAAGTCTGCGGAAGGATCCTCGTATTCTTCGGATCAAGGAGAGGGACCATTACTGGCTGGCCACTCTCCTTGATCCACGGTACAAGGGTAAGGTTGCGGACCTTATGTTACCGTCGCAGAGGGAGCAGAGGATGAGACAACTCCGGGAGGCCTTGCAGAAAGGTCTGTGCAACGCGTTCCCAGAGACTGGGAGGTTGCAAACTCCTGGTCCTGGACAACGAGTTGCTGAGGCTTCGGCCAGTCAAAGAAGGAGCGGTGGGGAAGGTGGCCGTCTGACCGATGCGTTCAGACAATTCTTTAGTCCGCAGCCCCAAAGTATGATCGGTTCCAGCAACCATCGCCAGCGTCTGATAAACATGGTGCAGGAATATCTAGGGGCAAGGTCAGACTTGGACACCTTCCCCACCGAAAATCCTCTGGCTTACTGGGTCTTGAGGATGGATCACTGGCCAGAGCTTGCACAGTATGCAATTGAGCTACTGGCCTGTCCTGCATCCAGCGTTCTTTCGGAACGCACATTCAGTGCTGCTGGAGGATTTGTCACGGATCACAGGGTGCGCCTGTCCACCGACTCGGTTGATCGACTGACTTTCATCAAGATGAACCAGTCTTGGATCACCACCAGCTACCACACACCTGATGCTGATATAACAGACTAATTGATTTTAACATGTCACATCCCTTCAAGACTGATGCTGATGCTGAGTGCCTGTGCTGTTATGTTGACTGGCTATCCTCCTCCTCCGAGTCCTCAATGATACGATTGATGATGATAGCTTGTAAGATCATTTTTGTTTATGGGTGCCGCCACCAGTGCCTAACGCCCAATTTTTCAGCCCCTGTTTAACAGGGGCGTGTAATTACAATTTTTGAAGCAATACTTTGCAACAGGGCTCATTGCTGTGCTCCAAGTACAGTATCTGTGAGGAGTTGCAGTGTTGTGCCACCAGTGCCTAAGGCCCAATTTTTCAGCCCCTGTTTAACAGGGGCGTGTCATTACAATTTTTGAAGCAATACTTTGCAACAGGGCTCATTGGTGTGCTCCAAGTACAGTATCTGTGAGGAGTTGCAGTGTTGTGCCACCAGTGCCTAAGGCCCAATTTTTCAGCCCCTGTTTAACAGGGGCGTGTCATTACAATTTTTGAAGCAATACTTTGCAACAGGGCTCATTGCTGTGCTCCAAGTACAGTATCTGTGAGGGGTTGCAGTGTTGTGCCACCAGTGCCTAAGGCCCAATTTTTCAGCCCCTGTTCAACAGGGGCATGTAATTACAATTCTTGATCTAATAATTCACAGCAGGGCCCATTGCTGCACCCACCAAGAGTAACTGTCAGGGCTTACAGTGTTGTGGCACCAGCACCACCATCAAAGGCCCAATTTTTACTACCACTGTTCAACAATTATATGTAATTAAAATTCCTGATATAATAGTTGACAGCAGGGCGTTCCAGCACCAACCAAGAGTAACTGTGAGTGCTTACAGTGTTGTGCCAACACCAACAACTAAGGGGCCTATTTCTGCAGAGTATATACGGCAGGTCCCTACTTTCAAACATCCAACTTACAAACGACTCCTACTTGCAAACGCAAGAAGACAACAGGAAGTGAGAGGAAATCTACCACTAGGAAGGAAAATTCTCTCCTGTAAGAATAAATATGGGAGAAAGGTGTCTCCTCTGTACTGATGCTTTATCAGCAATCCTTGTTTCAAGAAAAACACCACATTTCAAAAACAGTTGTCATTGGGACGGAAAGTGAGGTGAAATGTTCTGAACAGGGGCACAGACAGCAAAACAAATGTTACAGGGGTGATAACCCTTACCTATGTTTTCCAAAAAGTTTAAAAATAGATTTTTGGTCTGGAGCTACACTTCAACAATGTACCTGTTCAAAATTACAAACAGACTCTACATAAGAACAAACCTACAGTCCCTGTCTTGTATGCACCGCCTGTATAGGGCTGTTCAGAGTATATAGGGCCTTTTTTATTTTATGTGCGGGGTTCCCCTTAATATCCATACAAGACCCAAAGGGGCTGGTAATGGGCTGGGGTAGGGGGGGGGGTCATGGGGTAGCTATGCCATTTTTCTTAAAGAATTTCATCCATATTACCGGGACCAGACATTACATTAAAGCCGCAAGCAGTTTTAAATGGCTTTTTTTTCCTTTAGAAGTGTCATTTTGTGCAGGGACAGTTCTAAACACGGGAAACACGTGGCACTTCACAGGCATACTTTAGACACCCCCCAGGTACGATATTTAAAGGAATATTTGACTTTTTTTTTTTCACTTTATGCATCATTAAAATGACTGCTCCCGAAAAACGACCGTTTTTAAAACTTCTTTTTGCATTGATACATGTCCCCTGGTGCAGAACCCGGGTTCCCAAACCCTTTTTAGGACAATAACATGCATAATAGTTGTTATAATTAGCACTTTAGAATTCGAACGTTCGCATCCATTGTATTTAATAGGGTTCTAATGTTCGTTCGAACTTTCGGTCCGTTCGCGGGTTCTGGTGCGAACCGAACCCGGGGGTGTTCGGCTCATCACTACCAGTCACCCTATTCTCCACTCAAGCCTGAGCGGGCATTGCTCACCCGGATAGATCCCTCTCACAGTTCCAGCAGCTGGAGTGAAGCACGAACAGTTAATTTGATTTAGTCCCCTTCACGGACAAGTTAGAAGATCCTCTGCCACAGAATCCCTTGGTTACTGAATTAGAACTTTGAAAACCCTGTAGATTATTAGAGACCATAGGTGCCAATGGGGCACACTACAGGAGCTATCTTGCAACTCACGAATCCTTCCCTCTGATAGGCAACCAGGCCTCTCCGAGACCGTGACTTTCTTTACCGATCCATCTGACAGGTCCTCCCACAGTTTCCTCTGCTTCAGAGCGGGCCACCCTCCCTCGGGTACCCTGGGACTCCAGCGGTTGGTTTGTAGATCCAGTTGAAGGTACTGGGCCTACCTGGAACTCTGTAGCCTCGGGCTAAAGGTGCCCGAGACTCCTCGATCAGTTCACGCACCCCAGGCCTGTTTTTTTTGCCAATCTCCTGGCACCATTCCTGTCCTTTCCAGTGAGCTGCTCTTAAAAATTAGGAATTATGATCTGGTTCATATTTCCTGAGGACTCTCAGGTGTAAGCCATCTAGACCTGGTGATTTATTCACATTCAGTTTTTCTAGTCTTTTTTTTTTTAACAAAACAAAGAAAGAAAATATGAGTACAAAGGCGGAACAGCCAAAATTGAGGTATAGTTGTCATATCCACAAATAATTATCAGATAAGGAGAGTACACTGACCCTAAAACCATTCAGCTGTGAATATACAAAATATGAGCAAAATTCAATTTGCTGACACAAAAAAGGATATAAGTTCTTTAGCACACTATCCCTAGATAGAAAGATCAGACAAAAGATGCAAGAGAAGGGGGAAGAAGAATAAAGAAAGAGAAAATGTGTGTAGGGAAGAAAAAGGTGTAGAGAGAGTGTAATGCCGCGCACACACGACCGTTTTTAATTTCATTGAAAATAACAACGTTTGGCCCCTCTTAATTATTATTTTTTGATGTGTTTCCTTATCTTGTTGTCTTTTATCTTTTTGTTCTAAATCATAGAATTCCTTTAACAAGTTTTCCCTCTTTTGGTCCCTTTCCTTCTTTTTCTGCGCCCCTATGGAGATCAGTTTACCCCTTATGCAGGCCTTGTGTGCTTCCCATATTGTTGCCACACTACTTCTGGTGTGTTATTTATTGTGAAGTATTCTTCGATTTCTCTCAATATTGTCTCACCTACTTCTTTATTGTCTAACAGGTCTTCATTTAAGCTCCACATGCCCTTTCTTTGTTCTACATTATTAAATCTTATTTTTACCATGACTGGGGCGTGGTCTGAGATTGATTTTACTCCTATCGCGGTATCTACTACATATTCCAAGAGCCCATGGTCCACCAGCATATAATCCAATCTTGAATACGTGTCGTGCACCGCTGAATAATACGTATCATCTTTTTTACTTGGATATGCCACCCTCTACGGGTCTATTAATTGATGGCAAAACAAAAGATCAAGTCTTCTGGACAGCAGCACTCCAATAAAAAGCCTTTAATATGTAAAATCTTCAAAAATCCAAATACAGCACAGCAAGTCACAAAATTCTGGTTAGAGCTGACTAGTTTCACACTTTCTTAGTGTTTAATCATAGCTATGATTAAACACTAAGAAAGTGTGAAACTAGTCAGCTCTAACCAGAATTTTGTGACTTGCTGTGCTGTATTTGGATTTTTGAAGATTTTACATATTAAAGGCTTTTTATTGGAGTGCTGCTGTCCAGAAGACTTGATCTTTTGTTTTGCCTGAAATTGCATTGCCTGCACCCTTGGCTGTTGGGAGGAGATAGTCACCTGGAGGACGTCTACACCTGAGCGGTTTCTGTTTTTGTTTGTCTATTAATTGATGGTTGTAAAAAAAAAAATTTGACCAATTTTAATTGTTTCCTGTCTCGTATCGGTGCACTAGACGTATTATCTCTAACCTTTGATCCATTGGGAAGTTGAAATCCCCGGCGAGAATTACATAACCTTGTTTGAAACACATCAAAATATTTAAGATTCCATTCAGGTATCTTTTGGGGTGATTATTTGGACAATAAACGTTGGCTAATGTGCATTTTTTCCCCTGGAGATTCCCTTTTAGGAACAGATACCGGCCCTCTGGGTCAACTTTTCTATCCTCTACATTAAAGTTTATGTTCTTTCCAATCCCTATAGCTACTCCTTTAGCTCTTTTATTTGTGGAATCTCCGTAGTACCAAGTGGGAATCGCACGCGAATACATTTTTGTGCTAGATGTGTCTCCTGAAGGAATACAATTTCTGCGGAATACCCTTCAAGCTCCCTTAATGTCATATGCCTTTTTTCTGGGGAGTTCAACCCTCTTATGTTATATGTGATAAAATTTATGTCAGTCATATGTTTTTCTCTTTATTTCACCCTCTCTTTTCATTCCTCTTCTATCTCTCTTCCTAGGATGGACAGATCCTGTTTCCCCCCACCCTCCCACCCCTCCTCCCCTCGCTCCCCCCCCCCAAATAGAACTTTGACCTCATGGTCTTAGTGCAGGGGTTTCTTCTCTTCTTTTTTCCTTTTTTTCTCTTTTCTTTTCCCCTTCCTCCTTCCTTCCCTCTTTTAGCACCACTTAGGGCACTTCTGCACTCTTAGGCCCGAGGTGGAGTTCTGTTTGGCACCGTTGGTCCCCTCTCCCTTTCTACTTGGGAGATGGTGCCGGAGCGTCCAGATGAGTCCCGGTCTCCTCTCCCTCCCCCTGTCCTTCTGTATCTGTTTCATTCACCTCCTTAACCCCCGCCCTTTACCCCCACCCCCCCCACCTCCGAGTACCAGGAGAGAACCACACCCACCAGACAGAGAGAAAGAAAAAAAGAAGGGGGGGTGTCCGTCTCCTTCCTACCCCCTCCCTACTCCCCATTCCCCCCGCTTAAACTTATGTCCGGTATTGGAATTTCCAGTTTTTTGCACAATTCCGGTATTTCCTCAATGAATCTCAGTTTTGCAGAGATACCATTTTTCCTTCCTATCAGGCAGGCTGGGAAACCCCAATTATACTGGATCTCATGTTCCTGGAGTATCTTCAGTAGTGGTCTTAAGTTTCTTCTTCTTTGTAACGTTTCTTGGGATAAGTCTTGAAAAATTTGAATTTGGCTCTCTTCCCATTTTATTGGTGGCTTCCCTCTCAGGTTTCTCCATAGTTGATTTTTTTCCTCTCAACTTTCAAATCGAACGATGATATCTCTCGGTTTATCCTGAGCTATTTCTCTTGGTTTTCTTATTCTATATTCTCTCTCTATTTTTAATGGGGATGTTGTTTCTCTATCCAATAGTGGGTTACAAATTTTCATTATTAATTCTGATAGATTCTCCGGCTGGGGTGACTCGGGTACCCCCCGAATTCTTATGTTCTTCCTTCTGTCTCTTTTCTCCTGGTCCTCCCGCTTGTATGCCTGTTCCTGTTGTTCTTTCCTTATTGCCTTTATCTCTCCCTCTAGTCTTCCTATGGCAGTTTCGTTATGGTCTGATTTCTTTTCCACTCCCTCCACTCTTTCGCGCAAGTACCCCATGTTTTCCTGTATCACCTCCATTTGTACCTTTAACGATTTTTCCAGGGCTGCGAACATCCCCTCAATTTCTATTTTTGTTGGTAATAGCGCTCTGTTTTGTTGTTCCTCTTCTATTCTCTGTTCCGGTTCTATTTCGGTCTCCTGTTCTATTCTAGACTCTGATAATGTATCTGTCTCTGCCAAGTTTTTATTTTGCACTTTTTTCTTGTCCTTTTTCTTTTTTTCCTCCTTACTCTCCGTCTGACTGCTCTTAGCTCCCTGCTGCTTCTCCACCGCCTATTTGTCACTATTTCCGCCATGGGTTACATATTTATTCATTGGACAAGGGCTAGGGGTCAGACTTAAGCGGGGTGATTTTGGGATTGCCCCCCCTCTTGCTCCCTTTCCCCTTGAGCTCATACTGTTTCTTTTAAGTACTGTCCTTGGGGCTTTATCCCCTTTGCTATGTTCCTGCACCACTATCTAATAGTCAGATATTCCTGTCCTGCACGCCCTATAATACCTCTGTGTTCCAGGCGAAGTCAGGACTGCCTCATTAGACGCGGCGGGGGGCAATAGCTCAGGAAGGTAGGTGCAGGTAAAAGCAGCCAGTCTTCTGTGTTATTTGTTGTACTCCTCACTCCCACACGGTATCACTTCCATCTGACACAGTAATGTAAAGGCTAACAGCAGTAACAGTTTATCAGTGCTTTCCGGTACCTACCGCCCGCACTTCTTTACACCTTTCACACAACTCAAAAAGGTAGGCACCAGCGTATTTATCCCGTCGTCTATGCTGCCTTACTCACCGGTCCAGGTATTTGTGGTACTCATTGCCTGGATGGTTCAACTTTAACACAACCTGGCAATGTAATGTCTGACGTTTACAGCAAAAAAAAAAAAAGAGAAAAATCCTCTCCCTCTTTCTTCTTACATTACTTGCTAGTATTCGAGTCCCCTCGTTGCTAGTGTTTCAGGTTCATACCCCATTCGGTAGGAGAAATACTAACAGTAGGTAACAAAAAGTAGCGCATACAGTCCCGCTTTAACTCGCTCCATGTAAGTGTCAGTTTATTTTACTTTTTGTACTTGCTACCCGCACACAGTTCAGTACAGTTATTCATGAGGAGAAACATAAGGAGAGACAGGCAATCAATTGTGACCTCTTTTCATATTCTCTCTGGGTATGTACTGCTTTCTCCAGCATCCAAATCCACGTGTCTCAGGGAGCATATAACAGAGATTGCATACATATTTTTAGTACTTTTTGTGTACTCACCGATACCTCATTTGGAGATAAGGGGGGAGCGTTCAGTGTTGTCCGGTGGCGGCAAGTGGGGTTGATGGAGGGTTGTTGGAGAGCCCCTGAAATATAACAGGGGAGGCTCTCATGGTGTTTTAATACGTTCGGGGGTACGGCTCAGTCCTTAGAATCTGTTTACTTTCTTGCTGCACACTCTTCCCGGGTCCCGTACGGCATCCCTGCTCCGCGCGGCTCCAATTATCATAGGCTCACGGATCATTGCCCTCTGAGTCCTTTCACTGCTGAAGCGTCTCCTCGCGCCGGGTAGCTGGGTAGCTGCAAAGCCGGTCTGCCTGCCCGTTGCTCTCTCCTCAGAGCGTACCGCTCGCTAGGTCTAGTCAACAGGTCCTCGGCAGGGGGGCCGGAGGGGGGATAGATGTGGAGCGGGTGCGGGTGAACAGTTTCTCATTTCCTGGGGCTGGAGCTGGGTTGGAGACCTGGGATCTCACCTGCAAGCTCTAGACCTCCGCCGGCGCCATTGCTAGACTCCTCCCGCATTAGTTTTCACACTAAAAGTGGAAGTAAACCCTCCTAACCTTTTTTAGCTAAGGAAGCTGCCATCTTTACCTCTATTTAATCTTCAACTGCCATGGTGCTGCACATGTGATCCGTTATGACACCAGACATTGGATGGTTTGACAGTTTGGTTGAGAGCACAGCCAATGTGCAGTTAGCATTCCTGGTAAGCCGGGAATGTAACTGTGTTTTGAAACTGTTAAATCGATGGGTTTAATTCCGCTTTAAAAATGTTTTGAGAAACATGTTGGGAAAATGGAAGAGGTAGTCCCATTCAGCCATAGCTGGGTGGATTTGGTCACAAAGGTGTTTAGAGAAGAGATTGTGATGCTCAACCTGTGAATTTTCCTTCTGTAATGTAGCCTGTGAAAAACTTATGTGCATCAAGTTGTGAGAATCTTCAGTTGAAATAAAGCAGCTGCAGTTTTTAAATGCACAACTCTATTATCCTTGTTCGTGTGGCAAACTTATGCCCCATACACACGATCATTTTTAATGTCATTTTTAAAACTGACGTTTTTCTTGTCATTTTTTTTCTTGTTTCCTCTCAAGCCTGTCTTGCGTACACACCATCATTTTAAAAAATGTTCAAGCAAAGCGCAGTGACGTTCAACACGTACGACGGCACTATAAAGGGGAAGTTCCGTTCGAATTGCGCCACCCTTCATGTTAGTAAAGTTTGTTGAGAGACGATTCGCTCTTTTCAGTCTTGTGCTTTTCAGTCCGTTACAGCGTGACGAATGTGCTATCTCCATTACGAACGCTAGTTTTACCAGAACGAGCGCTCCCGTCTCATACTTGATTCTGAGCATGCGCGTTTTTTTTCACGTCGTTAAAGCATACACACTATCGTTTTTCACGTCGTTAAAAAAACCGACATGAAAAACGACGTCAAAAAAGAGAGCATGTTCGAAATTTTTAATGGCCGTTTTTCACGTCGTTAAAAATGCTCTGGAGCATACACACGATCATTTTTAATGGCCATTTTTTTTAATGGCATTTTTAATGGCATGAAAAATGATCGTGTGTATGGGGCATTATGTCTACCATGTTACAAACCATGCAGCCATGTCTGGTTCAGACATTTTGTATGAAAGCCCACTGGTTGGATTTGATTGTTCTGTTAGTTCACTAATGATGAGATAATGATGCACACGGGGTGTCTGTTCAATGCAAGCTGATGTGAGTATGAGAATACATGTCTATCCACAAGTCAGGAATGCAAGAGTTTATTTGGCAGCTGGATCATGCATACATATCAGCTTCAAGACAATTTGTCATTTTAGATGACAGAAAAAGTCTTCAGGCCAACATTTTCTTTTGAAAAATTCTCATTAATCCCAAATGTAATTTAAAGGTATGCTGTGTCATAGTGCACTGCACTGCAAAAAATGTACCATGACCCAAACCCTCCAGCGCTACATTACAGCCCCATTTATTTAAAACAGTATGGTAAATGCAATGTGCCCCAAAGCAGTGTGTGTGAACAAGCCTTCATGCTGGATTTTTTTCAACGCAGAACAAAGCAATGCACATAATGTGTAAAGCAGGTGCATTGTGGAGGTGCTTTGGGTGCCATTTAAAATTAATAGAACAGCAATGCACTACACCATGTACAGTAAGTTACTGCAACATACTGGTAAATAAGTCCTTACATTTTTTTTTTCTGCAGCTTGTATACATTTCCGCTTTGTTGTGGAGATTCAGTCACCAGTGTGACAACAGCTTTATTTTAATTCATTACATCAGTGGTTGTCAACTTATGAGCTAAAGGGGGCCTCAAATGCGGCCCCACACATCACCACGAGTCGCACATACCTGTATATGTAATGCTTAAGAGTGTCAGAAACTGAAAACCTACTAGAGCACAGGTCAAACACAAGGCCCACGGGCCAAATCCGGCCCTCCAAGCCATTTCATGTGGCCCTCGCCCTCCTCTGGTCCTCCTCAAGACCCTTACTTTCTGCTTTTAAGCAATGCATCCAGCTTATTCCCAGCAGCAGCTTAAGGAAAGGGGGGTGCACTGTGATGTAAGGGAGAGTGGGGGACTCAACTTCTGATGGTGGGGTGGCTCTTGACATCTAATGTAAGGGGAGGGGATGCGCTGGACATCTAATCTTACAGATACAACCGGCCCTTTTGAGGGCAATCATAATGCTGATGCGGCCCTCGATGAATTTGAGTTTGACACCCCTGTACTAGAGGAAATGAGGACAGCGAGTGTGGACATGCTACATTTTTGGCTAGGGATATGCTTCAGAAGACAACACCTGGGAACATGTTACATGAGACTAGTAAAGATCAATGGTATTACCCTAATCAATGCTCCCACTACAGACTGCTGAAGTCTGAGGGCTGTATATGATATACCAACGGGCTGCATGCGGCCCTCAGGCCCCAGGTTGGACACCAGGGTATTAAATGATCAGGTCCCTGAAGCAATGTTGTTGCAAAACTGATAAAGGTTAAAAAAGGTTGTCCTAAAAAAAAATAGATATTATAGTTACCTGTTCCATCGCTCATTGATCTTTATTCAGTTCAACTGCTACAGTGCCCAACTGCCCATAGAATACTTTTTATCTGACACCCTTCTGGAAATGTCAGATTTCTGGTCCCCTTGTGTTTTTTTTCTGCCAGCCCTGCAGGACAAAGCAGGTGGGGGCCAAGAGCCACTTGCAAAGAGCGAAGATTGGCAATGTAGGTGGCTAAGTACAGTACAATATCTTTACTTTGCAGGACAACTTTTTTCCATATTTTTTATTTTGCAATAGGGTCGTCGCCAAAACAAGGTAAACTTGACACTTGTAAATATCTAAAAGGGTTGTAGGGAGGACTTTGGTGACTAAGCAGCAGAAGGAAATCACAGCAGAACACACAAAGATCATGAGAACAGATCATGTGCGACAGAAAGGCGTTTTTTTCATATTATAACTTAGAGATAAAATATTACACAACTTGCATTGTTATAACTCATTTATTTTGTTGCACTTTTTTTATTTATATATTTGCGGTGCAAGAAAATTGAAGTGTGTCTATAGCCAAAAGTGTTTTTTATATTTTTGGAATATGGTGTGGGAACGGTTCGCATCCCTGTCAGATTTGTATTACTCAGTGGAGTTGATTTACTAAAGGCAAATAGACTGTGCACTCTGCAAGTGCAGTTGCTCCAGAGCTTAGTAGATGAGGGGAAGCTCTGCTGACTTCCATCGTCCAACCATGTGAAAGCAAAAATGCAATTTTTTTCCTTGCATGTGATTGGGTATTCTTTGCAAAGTGAAGCTTTACCTCATTTGCTAAGCTCTAGTCTATTTGCCTTTAGTAAATCAAACCCACGGTGTCCTTGCTTTAGAGACACACCTTAAATGTGTAAGGATTATTTTCACTGAGATAAAATCTTACAGTTGTTACCAGGACAGGAGGTGAGGGGAATCTCCATATAGGGACACTTATTTCTGGTGACAGCTTAGAATTTTCCCTCACTCTCGAGAGAGATCCTCTTATATTCTGTTGCACCTCTGGGACAAAAAGTAAAGGGAAGTCTCCCTAGATGGGTGCAAACGTAAAAAAAACTTACTGGGTTTTTACAGGGCCAGATTAAGAACATCATGGGCCTGGTGCTGAGGATTTTGGTGGGCCTTTTATAAATAATAAATAAATAAATCTACTATTTTTTTTTGTTATGTAGCGCACCCCCAACTAAGAGAGCCGCTGATTTTGGTCTCAGGCCCTGCACACAGCACCGCCAACCCCCGGCAATTTACTCGACCCACTCTGGCACAGTTAGTCTAGGGTAATATCTCTTATACTCTATGGTAAAATTCAGACGCCAATGCAGAGTAGTAAAGTATAACAAGTTTACTTTTCTATAAGTAGAAGAACAGTTATAACAAACCACATGAATTACTTGCAGAGCCCTGCACTAAATAACATACTACGCATGGACTATGTATGATAGTAGTTAACCAGGCGCCCTGTGGCGCAGCAACTAAAGAGAACTATCTAACTGGTCAGGCCTGACGCAGAATCTATACTCAGTCTCTCAGGAGATGATTTCTTTGCATGCAAAAATCTTGACTGGAGGTGCACATTCAGGAACAATTTATAATCCACATGTTAATCAACAACAAGGAACCCTTCACTGGAGACCGTTTAACTCAGTTCCACTATAGGTCTCCGGTGCAACATCAAATAAAGGCCGGTGGGCCAAGGCAGTCTGTAGGCCTAATGACAGTACAACGTGCTTGGATTGAGCATGTGCTCGCTCACCCCTCCGGACGCGATCCCAGTCCGGGACTTCCACCTGCTGTGTCTCCACACACACAGCGTCTGCAGCGGTCGGGTCTCCGATCCAACAGAAGTTGAGGATAAACAAAGTCAGATGCCACCCAGGCTCGCAGTGGGGTGGAAGGCTCTTTGGCAGCTGCACAAGGCCCCAGGCTTCAGGCCTTGCACTCCAGCAGATCCGCACAGGAGGACCAATTGATCGAAGTCCCGTGTCCAAAAGAGAGCGAGCTTAGCCTCGCCCCTTCCCTTTATAGCCCCACCCATAAGTCTCTGCGGTGGCACAATGCACCCTGGGTGCCAAATGGGGTTCTGGGTAAGGTAGTCCAGAGAATCTTTAAAGGAGACCCCGCTACACACTCTCCCCACTTAAATTCTTTGGTCCCCAAAGATAAATTTAACATACTCTACAGACAACCCTAGATAAAGTGGCGTATGATGTTGGCAAAGGGAATTCCCACCAAAACTGAGAGGCTGGATTCCCTTGCCCACAGGTCACACTACCATAAGTGGCCTGCCTAACTGTGCCAGAGAGTGAGTTGGGGTTGCCCTTCACCAAATGAACAGTGAAAGGATCCGGATTCTCAGCACTCCTCCTGGCAGTCACCACAGAATCTTCTGAGCTCTCCCCCATTTGTGGGTAGGTCAACTTCTTAGGAGGCCTTATGACTCTTCGAGTCCTTTGCTCTCTTGGGATTTCTGGCTCTGGCGCCACAGGTTCTTCTTCTGGAGCAGGCTCGGGGGATGCTGCGGGCTCTGGAGCATCTGATTCAGGAGCTGGAAGGTACATAGAGTCCCTGAGGTCCTCCTCTGAGTAGGTGTCACAGGCATCTTCCCAGTGATCTGGTAAAGGACTAGATGGGATGAACTCAGTAGCTTCTGCATTCAGTGTACTGTCTGTAGTGTCTTCAGTAGGTGGAAGATCTATAGCAGAAGCTCCTGGAGTCGGGGAAGGCTATAGCCAATCAAGTTCTTTCCCTTCATCTTCACTCAGTTCAGAGGCCTCTACATCTTCAGCTCGAGAGGTCTGGGACCGAGTGCTTGGTCTGGGAGTATCCAGGATGGAGGCTGGTTCTGTGGAGTCCCCACACAGGAGTTATCCGGACTGCTTCGGCAAGTGGAAGTAGGTGGTTCCGATGCCAGGTCTTCAGTGGCCCCACCTTCCCCTCTGGCTTCAACTTGTAAACAGGTAGGCCTGGCAGCTTCTTACAAATGACATAGGGTTCAGGTCTCCATCTGTCTGCAAGTTTGAGTTTTCCAGGGACCCCCAGATTGCGTAGCAGTACTCGGTCCCCAGGCTGCAGGTCCTGGATCCGGACCTTCAAGTCAAAGTTCCTTTTGTTGTGGGCCCCCTTTGATCTGAGGCCGCTTGGGCCTGCTCATAGGCCAACTTCAAGCTGTGTCTAAGTCTGTCTACATATCCTTTGTGGGATGTGGCTGAAGAATGGTCTAAGGAAGTGCCAAAGGCCAGGTCTATGGGTAACCTTGCTTCTCTCCCAAACATGAGTCGATAGGGGGAGTAGCCTGTAGCATCACTAGTGGTACAGTTGTAAGCGTGTACTATAGCTGCTATGTGTTTGCTCCAATGTTGTTTCTTCTCACTACTCAGAGTCCCCAACATGTCGAGCAGGGTTCGGTTGAACCTCTCAGGCTGAGCATCTCCTTGTGGATAGTAAGGTGTGGTTCGGGTTTTCTTGATCCCCAAAGAATCCAGGAGTTTCCGGATCAACCGACTCTCAAAGTCCCTCCCTTGATCTGAATGGAGTCGCTGCGGTAGCTCATAGTGGACGAAATACTTTTCCATCAGTACCTTAGCTACCGTGGAAGCCCTGTGGTCTTTGGTTGGGAAGGCCTGAGCATACCGAGTGAAATGATCGGTTATTACCAGAACATTTCCTAATCCACTCTGGTCTGGTTCAAGGCAGAGAAAATCAATGCATACCAAATCCAGCGGGCCTTGAATTTGTAGATGGCCCACTGGGGCAGCCTGATGGGGTAAAGTCTTCCGCTGGATGCAGCGTGCACATGAATGGCAGTACTCCTCTACTTCAGCCCTCATGCAGGGCCAATAGAACCGACTTCTGACGAGTTGAAAGGTTCTTTCAGCCCCTAAGTGGCCATGATCGTCATGTAGGGCAACCAGGGCAGTCTCTCTGTGTTTCTCGGGAAGAAACAATTGCCATTTATCTTCCAGGTCATCAGAGGGGCCCCTTCGGTAGACCACTCCCTGATGTACCTGCAACCTGTCCCACTCCTTCATCAACAGTCGAGCTTCCTTTGAGGGGTGATGCAGGAGTCTATCTGAGTCCTGACTCTCCAGGGCCTCCAGGACCAATCTCCCCATGGGGTCTTCCAGTTGGTCACATCTCAACTCCTTCTTTGACAGTTTTGGCAGATTATCTTCTTCCAACTGAGTTACTCCACAGTATTGTTTGGGAACTCCTACCATGGTAACTCCTATCTCTTCTGCCCTTGAGCCTCCTCTGGCTTGTAATTCAGCCCCTTGGCAAAGGGCCCGCACCCAGTTAGGTGCCACTTGGGTCCAGTCCTCTGTGTCACTGGTGGGGGCATGAGATCTTTTAGACAGGGCGTCCGCATCTCGATTTCCTGCCCCTGGCCTGTACTTCAGGCTGAAATTGAACCCAGACAGTGCGGCCAGCCATCTGTGTCCTGTGGCATCCAGCTTTGCTGTGGTGAAGAGGTAAGTAAGGGGGTTGTTGTCGGTCTACACAGTGAACTCTGCCCCATACAGGTAGTCTTTAAGCTTGTCAACTACTGCCCACTTAAGGGCCAGGAACTCCAACTTGTGAGTGGGGTAGTTCTTCTCAATGGGGGATCAGGCTCCTGCTCACGTAGGCAACGGGCCGCAGTTGCCCTTCATGCTCTTGGTAGAGCACTCCTCCCAGACCGTCATGACTGGCATCTACGTGTAGTTCATAGGGTCTTGTTGGGTCTGCGTAGGCCAAGACTGGGACAGTGGTTAGGCTCTTCTTCAACGCCTGGAAGGCCTCTTCACACTTCTGGTCCCACTGATCTTTGACTGACTCTCCCGGCTTCCTGGGCCCTGAGTCATCCTCTTCCCCTTCTGTCTTGAGTAGTTCATTCAGCGGTCTGGCGATTCGGGCAAATCCCTCTACAAACCTCCTATAATAGGAGCAGAACCCCAAGAAGGATCTGAGTTCTGTTACTGTAGTGGGCCATGGCCAGGAGGTAACTGCCTCCAACTTCTCGGGGTCTGTGGCCACCCCTTCTTCAGACACTATGTGTCCCAGATAGTTAACGGAAGACTAGTAGAACTGACACTTCTCGGGCGAAAGCTTGAGTCCCTCCTCACTGAGTCTTCTTAATACCTTCTCCAGCCTCTCCTCGTGTTCTTCCAAGGTTCTCCCAAAGACAATGACATCGTCCAAGTACACAAGGACCTCGATAAGGTTCATGTCCCCTACAGTCTTCTCCATGAGACGTTGGAAGGTGGCAGGAGCTCCTGACAGTCCCTGAGGCATTCGGTCAAATTCAAAGAACCCCACCGGGGTTATGAAAGCTGTCTTCTCCTTGTCTTCGGGATGCATAGGGATCTGGTAGTATCCACTCTTGAGGTCCATAACGCTGAACCATTTCGCTCCAGACAAACTCTGCAGGGCATCCTCTATCCTCGGAGTGGTGTACTGGTCAGGGATGGTTCTCCTGTTGAGAGTCCTGTAGTCTATACATAGCCTCAACGACCCATTCTTCTTCCTGACCACCACTATCGGGGAGGCATAGGGGCTTCTAGACTCCCGGATCACACCAGTCCTCTTGAGTTCTGCGAGTTGTTCCATCAGATCCTCCAGATCTGCTAGTGGGACCCGCCGACCCTTTCTCTGAAGGGCTTGTCTTCCTGGAGGCGGATTCGATGGGTGGCACTCCTTGCACACCCCACATCGAACTCATCTTTGGAGAAAATCTTCTCCCATCTGGTCAACTGGGCCTTGGCTCTCTCCTTCCAAGCCCTGGGTAGATTCGGGTTCTCCATGGAGAGCTTCTCCCAGACATCTCCTCCTTCACCCGTCCTCTTGAGTTCTGACAGGGCAACCGGGGCAGCAGGGCTCACCTGGCCCAGCAGCATTCTGGCGGGGATCTCCATGGGGCCACCTGTAGAGTTCCTGACACTCACCGGAACTCTACAATGGGCCTTCTTCAGGGCCTTGAGCGGAACTACCTCTGGGATCACTTCCAAACCTGAGGGTTTTTCCCTTGGGTCGGGCTCCAGCATGACAAAGGGTCCAGGTTGTTCCCAAGTAAGCTTCACAGTGGCTCTGAGACAAGTTACTTCACCGGGCTGCAACACTACCCCTTTTCTTCCAAGCCTCCACACCTTCCCTATCCCTTCGGCAGGAGTCTTCTGCTCCAACACCAGTCGTTGGTAGGCCGTCTTCAGCATAGGATGGATTTTGGTGACTGCAGGGCCCTTCCCTTGTACTAGAGGGGTCAGGAGTCTCCGGACCAGATCCGTATTTGTCCCTATTATAAGGGAACTCTTGTTGGCTCCAGGTAGCCGAGGGCACACAACTGCCAGGGTGTCAAACACTTCAGCCTTCCCAGCCACGGATGGGTCGAAGGTCATCTTGATGGGCAGGTAGCCATCGTAAGGGAAGCTCTGGGTTCCGATCCCCCATATTTCCAGTTCCTCTATCTTCTGGATGGGCAGATGACTCAAGTGCTTATCATAAAAATCCCGGTATAGCAGTGTCACTTGTGCCCCAGTATCCAAGATAGCTCTTGTGTAAACTCCCTCCACTTGAATAGGTACTATAGGAGACGGGCCTACCAGCTTCTCTGGATACGCCCTTGCAGGGGTCGCCTTCTTCTGGTCTTTGCCCTTTTCCTTTGGGCTCTCTTTCCTCCAACTCCCTTTGGACTTTAGTCTTTCTTGGGCCTGGTATGCATTGATTTCCCTCCCTTTACTGGTTGTATAGACCCGCTGAGGGACATTATTTTCCTTCTTTGGTGTGTATTCCCACTGTGGAATACTGTGCTTCTTCTTAGGGGTCCTGTCCTTCCTCTTCTTTGGCTTCTCATTCAGTTTGGAGCTCAATGAAGATGATGGGCACCCGGTTGACTCCTTCACCGGGGCCCTCTGAAGTTTCCTGCCGGCTTGCGGTTGTCTATTTTCTTCTTTTTGGGGCTCGAACACACAGCTGCAATATGGCCAATTCCCCCACAGTTAAAACAGACTATATCTCCCCATTCTTGTAGAGATGCGGGTGCTGAGGCAATTGGGAATAGTTCCTTCCTTGGTGCTTCTCTCTCGGAACCCTCTGAATCTTTTTCTATCAGAGAGGTCAGCATCTCTAACACCTGAGACATTTGTGATTTTAAAGTGTCCACTTCTGAATCTCTTTCAGGGGTCATTACTGAGTTGACTATCACTGCTGCAGGGGCGGCATTTGTCTTAATCATTTTCTGGTCCTGCTGTAGTGCCTCCTCATCTCTGATGATTTTTATCAAGTCAGAGTAGGTCAGGGACGTCCCCCCCCCCCCGAGGTTTTCAGGTGAAGCCAGACTGGATCCGAGCGCAACGCTCCCTTCAAGACTTGCTTCATTCTTGCCGCATCTGTATCTTTGGGCATCATTCCCTTCTTCAATACAATTTTACACAGCAACCCGTTCAGTCTTCTGACATACTCTGAAAGCTTCTCATTCGGCTGTTGGAAAGTATGTTCGAATTGGTACACCATCTCTGTCACCTTTTCCAACTGACCAAACTCCTCCTGCAGCATGGCTAGACAGTCTTGAGCCGTGCAATCTGTATTCCCAAACCGGAAGCTTTTTACCGCTTCTGCAGCCGTGCCTTTCAGGCTCTCCATCACTCGCTGCCTCTTCTGTGCTTCAGGCACCTCCCATGCCTCTACTGCTTGTAATGCCTGCTCCACCCAAGTATCAAAATCTTCCTCCCCTGAAGGGACAGGGAGCTTCCCTGAGAATATCCTTTATCTCCGGTAGCTAGTCTCTACATGTACCGTGCTTGTCTTCTGACACTTTGTTAGCAGATCCCCTATAGCATTTATCAGCTCTGGTGATATGGCAGTGACAGGTGCAGGTGTCGCTGGAGGGGAGAGGAGTGTGGAGGGTATCACAGTGGGCGGTATGTACAGGAGAGGAGTGTGAAGGGTATCACAGTGGGCGGTATGTACAGGAGAGGAGTGTGGATGGTATGATAGTGGGCAGTATGTACAGGAGAGGAGTGTGGAGGGTATGATGGGGGCAGTATGTACAGGAGAGGAGTGTGGAGGGTATGATGGGGGCAGTATGTACAGGAGAGGAGTGTGAAGGGTAAGATTGGGTTACAGTATGTACAGGAGAGAAGTGTGGAGGGTAAGGTTGGGTTACAGTATGTACAGGAGAGGAGTGTGGAGAGTAAGGTTGGGTTACAGTATGTACAGGAGAGGAGTGTGGAGGGTAAGGTTGGGTTACAGTATGTACAGGAGAGGAGTGTGGAGGGTATAATAGTGGGCAGTATGCACAGGAGAGGAGTGTGGAGGGTATGACAGTCGGCACTATGTACAATAGAGGAGTTTATGAATGTGGGCAGTATGTACAGGAGAGGAGTGTGGAGGGTTTGACAGTGAGCAGTATGTACAGGAGAGGAGTGTAGATGGTATGATACTGAGCAGTATGTACATTAAATGAGTGTGGAGGGTAAGACAGTGAGCAGTATGTACAGTAGAGGAGATGGAGGGTATGACAATAGGCAGTATGTACAGGAGAGGAATGTGGAGGATATAAGAGCGAGCAGTGTGTACAGGAGAGGAGTGTGGAGGGTATGACAGCCTGCACTATGTACAATAGAGGAGTTTATGAAAGTGGTCAGTATGTACAGGAGAGGAGTGTGGACGGTATGTATGAGGAATGTGGAGGGTATAAGAGCGAGCAATATTGACATGAGATGAGTGTGGAGGGTAAGACAGTGAGCAGTATGTACAGAAGAAGAGTGGGGAGAATATGACAGTGGGCAGTATGTACAGGAGAGACGTGTGGAGGGTATGACAGTGGGCACTATGTATAGAAGAGAAGTGTAGAGGGTATGACAGTGGGCACTATGTATAGGAGAGAAGTGTGGAGGGTATGACAGTGAGCAGTATGTACAGGAGAGGAGTGTGGAGGGTATGATGGTGGGCACTATGTACAGGAGAGGAGTGTGGAGGGTATGATGGTGGGCACTATGTATAGGAGAGAAGTGTGGAGGGTATGACAGTGGGCACTATGTATAGGAGAGGAGTGTGGAGGGTATGACAGTGAGCAGTATGCACAGGAGAGGAGTGTGGAGGGTATGAAAATGGGCACTATGTATAGGAGATAAGTGTGGAGGGTATGACAGTGGGCACTATGTATAGGAGAGGAGTGTGGAGAGTAAGACAGTGGGCACTATGTACAGGAAAGAAGTGTATGACAGCGGGCACTATGTACAGGAGAGTAGTGTGTAGGGTATGACAGCGGGCACTATGTATAGGAGAGAAGTGTGGAGGGTATGACAGTGAGCACTATGTACAGGATAAAAGTGTGGAGAGTATGACAGTGGGCACTATGTACAAGTGAGGAGGATGAAGGAATCTGGGAAGGAAAAATGTAAAGGTTTGTGGAAGGATGTTTAGGGACTAGTGGTTAAGCGGGCCATACATGGATTGAAATTACGCCAATTAAGCAGAGACCAGCCATAGTCGATCTATGTATGGGTTAGCTGGTTTTACACAAGTCAATCTATTATCTGACTTGAGTACAACCAGCCTGTCAGGTTTTTCCCAAAACAATCAGTGCTGCCAGCTATAGTTAGCAACACTGATCATTGTATTCACTGGCAGAACACAATAACACTGCAGGAGTGATTCCCCCATCCACAGGTCAGCAGGTGAGAGGGTGTGTGGGAACAGGCTGGGGAGAGATACTAGTCAGTCTCTGGGAAGGCACTGGCTAGTATCAGAGCCAGATACACACAGGTTACATACGCCATGATCGTTAGAGCGAGAGCAATAATTCTAGCACTAGACCTCCTATGTAACTCTAAACATGTAACCTGTAAAAAAAAATTAAAGAATCGCTTATGCCCCATACACACGATCATTTTTCATGCCGTTAAAAATGCCATTAAAAAAAATGGCCATTAAAAATGATCGTGTGTATGCTCCAGAGCATTTTTAACGACGTGAAAAACGGGCATTAAAAATTTCGAACATGCTCTCTTTTTTCACGTCGTTTTTCATGTCGTTTTTTTAACGACGTGAAAAACGATAGTGTGTATGCTTTAACGACGTGAAAAAAAATGCGCATGCTCAGAATCAAGTATGAGACGGGAGCGCTCGTTCTGGTAAAACTAGCGTTCGTAATGGAGATAGCACATTCGTCATGCTGTAACGGACTGAAAAGCACTAGACTGAAAAGAGCGAATCGTCTCTCAACAAACTTTACTAACATGAAGGGTGGCGCCATTCGAACGGAACTTCCCCTTTATAGTGCCGTCGTACGTGGTGTACGTCACTGCGCTTTTCTTGAACATTTTTTAAAATGATGGTGTGTACGCAAGACAGGCTTGAGAGGAAACAAGAAAAAAAAAATGACGAGAAAAACGTCAGTTTTAAAAATGACATTAAAAATGATCGTGTGTATGGGGCATTAGTGTACAAAAAAAATTGTGCTAAATTTAGTGGGGTTTTTTTTGTTTGTTTTTTTATGAATGAATCAGTTTCTTTCCAAAAAAACACGTTTGAAAAATTGCTGCGCAAATACTGTGTAACATAAAAGGTTGCAAAGACCACCATTTTATTCAATAGGGAGCTGCTAAAACAATCTGTATAATGTTTGAGGGTTCTGAGTAGTTTTATAGAAAAAAAATGATGATTTTTACATGTAGGAGAGAAGTGTCAGAATTGGCCTGGGTGGTAAGGGTTTAATTACCATAAGTAATATACATATAATTATTATAAGCACTGTGAGCTCATCCTCTCAGTCTGCTGCAGAGTGTGTCAGCTTGTATTTATACTGGCCGAGTGGCCGATCTGTATGTAGCTTCTGACAGGCTGGGCAAGCAGCCCTGTATCTCCGGAACCATATAAGATAGGAGCCCCATATTTTGACCAGTGGTGGGGTGGGGGTCTTCAGCCACATATCCCCCAAATCGCCGAGCTACAATCCTTTTTTTTTTTTTTGGGCAAATGGGCCTATCTTGAGGAAGGGGCCTGGAGCTGCAGCTCCAATAGCCCCTATGTTAATCCGGCCCTGGGTTTTTATCCATGCCCAACAATTTCAAAGGAGCTATAGATACTTTTTGTTCATAGCAGTAACCTTTAAGGGTCACTAAAAACACCCCATTTAAAATGTCTCCTAGGTCACCAAATTTAGCTTTGACAAGGAGTGAATCAGCAATGTTAAAGCAGATTAAACGCTGCACTGCTTTAAATTTCAACAGCGCTGCAGCTCACTTCTTAGAACAGAATCTTTTGCTTGTTAATCATGTAATTTGATTTATATAGCCAGTTCTCCCAGATGTCACATAAACAGACTTAAGCCCCGTACACACGACCGTTTTTCTCGGCAAGAAAACTTCTGGGAGAGCTTTTTGCTGAGAAAACCGGTCGTGTGTATGGTTTCTCGTCGGGAAAACTGCCCGGAATCTCAACGAGAAAAATAGAGAACCTGTTTCCCGGCGAGAAAACCATGAGTGTGTATGCTTACCTGTCCGTGGTAAACCCGCGCATGCTCGATGAGACTTTGACGCATGAGCGGTAGCATACAAGGGTAGTGTATGGTGTAGCAAGATGGTGGCGACGACATCGAATGTGACGAGCGCCGGCTCGTCGACGTCGATGACGTCACCGCGTTTTTGCCATTCAAAAGAACGGCGGTTCTTTTGAATGGCGCGTGTGTACACAGGGCTTGGCAAGACAAGCTTGCCAGGAATCCCGTCGAGAAAACCGAAGTTTTTTTTTTTTCGACGGGATTCCCGCCCGTGTGTGCGAGACTTTACAATCTAAATTACTTCATTCATAACCAGAAGTTGTTTTTAGAAAAAGACAAAATGGTAAATATTCAGCATTCCTTTAATTTATTTGACTTTTCTCTACAGATGTTTGACCATGCCTTCTCCTGTGGGTCACTTTATTAATTTCTTAGTCGTCTTGGCAGTATCAATTGGCAACTGACTGGCCATGAAGTCATATGATATCATGAATGTGCTATGTCTAATGTTACGCTGTGTCACATAAATTGTATCATGTAGGGTGTATTCGAGTTCCTAGTTGTCAGTCCTCAGTTAGTACACAAACGTGATGTACTGAAAAATGATGATGTCTCTTCCATTGTATTGAAAATTTTAGCTTTTTGTTTGTTGAACTTGAAGAGTGTTAAGTGTATAGTTCTGGTATATATGTCAGAGTTTAGAATGTTATGAGGTTAGAGGTAGTGATGAGCCGAACACCCCCGGGTTCGGTTCGCACCAGAACCCGCGAACGGACCGGAAGTTCGAACGAACATTAGAACCCTATTAAATACAATGGATGCGAACGTTCGAATTCTAAAGTGCTAATTATAACAACTATTATGCATGTTATTGTCCTAAAAAGGGTTTGGGAACCCGGGTTCTGCACCAGGGGACATGTATCAATGCAAAAAGAAGTTTTAAAAACGGTCGTTTTTCGGGAGCAGTCATTTTAATGATGCATAAAGTGAAAAAAAAAAAGTCAAATATTCCTTTAAATATCGTACCTGGGGGGTGTCTAAAGTATGCCTGTGAAGTGCCACGTGTTTCCCGTGTTTAGAACTGTCCCTGCACAAAATGACACTTCTAAAGGAAAAAAAAGCCATTTAAAACTGCTTGCGGCTTTAATGTAATGTCTGGTCCCGGTAATATGGATGAAATTCTTTAAGAAAAATGGCATAGCTACCCCATGACCCCCCCCCCCCCTACCCCAGCCCATTACCAGCCCCTTTGGGTCTTGTATGGATATTAAGGGGAACCCCGCACATAAAATAAAAAAGGCCCTATATACTCTGAACAGCCGTATACAGGCGGTGCATACAAGACAGGGACTGTAGGTTTGTTCTTATGTAGAATCTGTTTGTAATTTTGAACAGGTACATTGTTGAAGTGTAGCTCCAGCCCAAAAATCTATTTTTAAACTTTTTGGAAAACATAGGTAAGGGTTATCACCCCTGTAACATTTGTTTTGCTGTCTGTGCCCCTGTTCAGAACATTTCACCTCACTTTCCGTCCCAATGACAACTGTTTTTGAAATGTGGTGTTTTTCTTGAAACAAGGATTGCTGATAAAGCATCAGTACAGAGGAGACACCTTTCTCCCATATTTATTCTTACAGGAGAGAATTTTCCTTCCTAGTGGTAGATTTCCTCTCACTTCCTGTTGTCTTCTTGCGTTTGCAAGTAGGAGTCGTTTGTAAGTTGGATGTTTGAAAGTAGGGACCTGCCGTATATACTCTGCAGAAATAGGCCCCTTAGTTGTTGGTGTTGGCACAACACTGTAAGCACTCACAGTTACTCTTGGTTGGTGCTGGAACGCCCTGCTGTCAACTATTATATCAGGAATTTTAATTACATATAATTGTTGAACAGTGGTAGTAAAAATTGGGCCTTTGATGGTGGTGCTGGTGCCACAACACTGTAAGCCCTGACAGTTACTCTTGGTGGGTGCAGCAATGGGCCCTGCTGTGAATTATTAGATCAAGAATTGTAATTACATGCCCCTGTTGAACAGGGGCTGAAAAATTGGGCCTTAGGCACTGGTGGCACAACACTGCAACCCCTCACAGATACTGTACTTGGAGCACAGCAATGAGCCCTGTTGCAAAGTATTGCTTCAAAAATTGTAATGACACGCCCCTGTTAAACAGGGGCTGAAAAATTGGGCCTTAGGCACTGGTGGCACAACACTGCAACTCCTCACAGATACTGTACTTGGAGCACAGCAATGAGCCCTGTTGCAAAGTATTGCTTCAAAAATTGTAATTACACGCCCCTGTTAAACAGGGGCTGAAAAATTGGGCGTTAGGCACTGGTGGCGGCACCCATAAACAAAAATGATCTTCCAAGCTATCATCATCAATCGTATCATTGAGGACTCGGAGGAGGAGGATAGCCAGTCAACATAACAGCACAGGCACTCAGCATCAGCATCAGTCTTGAAGGGATGTGACATTTTAAAATCAATTAGTCTGTTATATCAGCATCAGGTGTGTGGTAGCTGGTGGTGATCCAAGACTGGTTCATCTTGATGAAAGTCAGTCGATCAACCGAGTCGGTGGACAGGCGCACCCTGTGATCCGTGACAAATCCTCCAGCAGCACTGAATGTGCGTTCCGAAAGAACGCTGGATGCAGGACAGGCCAGTAGCTCAATTGCATACTGTGCAAGCTCTGGCCAGTGATCCATCCTCAAGACCCAGTAAGCCAGAGGATTTTCGGTGGGGAAGGTGTCCAAGTCTGACCTTGCCCCTAGATATTCCTGCACCATGTTTATCAGACGCTGGCGATGGTTGCTGGAACCAATCATACTTTGGGGCTGCGGACTAAAGAATTGTCTGAACGCATCGGTCAGACGGCCACCTTCCCCACCGCTCCTTCTTTGACTGGCCGAAGCCTCAGCAACTCGTTGTCCAGGACCAGGAGTTTGCAACCTCCCAGTCTCTGGGAACGCGTTGCACAGACCTTTCTGCAAGGCCTCCCGGAGTTGTCTCATCCTCTGCTCCCTCTGCGACGGTAACATAAGGTCCGCAACCTTACCCTTGTACCGTGGATCAAGGAGAGTGGCCAGCCAGTAATGGTCCCTCTCCTTGATCCGAAGAATACGAGGATCCTTCCGCAGACTTTGCAGGATCAGGGAGGCCATGCAGCGTAGGTTTGCTGAGGCATTCGCTCCGGAGTCCTCTGGGTCACTAAGGACGACATGATCCGCAGCCACCTCCTCCCAGCCACGTACAAGTCCACTGGTTTCTTGGGACTGTAAATCATCCCTAAAAGACTGCTGCTGATGATGCTGAGTGCCAGCCTCCACCTCCATGCTGACACAATCCTCCTCCTCCTCCTCCTCCTCCTCCTCTTCCTGTGCGATGGGTGGGACAGAAGGAACACTGTCTGGGTAAAGGGGGCCTTGAGAGGCAAGGAAGTCCTCCTCTTCCTGCCTCTGTTCTGCCTCAAGTGCCCTGTCCATTATTCCACGCAGCGTGTGCTCCAACAGGTGGACAAGAGGTACAGTGTCACTGATGCATGCACTGTCACTGCTCACCATCCTCGTGGCCTCCTCAAATGGTGCCAGGACAGTGCATGCATCCCTGATCATGCCCCACTGGCGTGGAGAAAAAAAACCAAGCTCCCCTGACCCTGTCCTGGTGCCGTAGTCGCACAGGTACTCATTGATGGCCCTCTGCTGCGTGTGCAGCCGCTGCAGCATGGCCAACGTTGAGTTCCACCTGGTGGGCATGTCACATATAAGGCGGTTCTTGGGCAGGTTCAACTCCTTTTGCAGCTCAGCCAGGCGAGCACTGGCATTATAAGATCTGCGGAAATGCACACAGACTTTCCTGGCCTGCCTCAGGACATCCTGTAAGCCCGGGTACCTGCCCAAGAACCGCTGCACCACCAGGTTAAGGACGTGAGCCACACAGGGCACATGGGTCAGTTGTCCCTGTCGGAGGGCGGAGAGGAGGTTGGTGCCATTGTCGCAAACCACCATTCCTGGCTTAAGCTGGCGTGGCGTCAACCACCTCTCGGCCTGGCCCTGCAGAGCAGACAGGACCTCTGCCCCAGTGTGGCTTCTGTCCCCCAAACACACCAGCGCAAGCACGGCATGGCATCTTTTTGCCTGCGTACTTGCGTAGCCCCGTGAACGGCTACGGAGCACCGCTGGTTCATAGGACAAACCACAGGAAGAGGCCATGGAGGAAGAAGAAGAGGAGGGGGTGGAGGAGAGAGGTGTGTCACAACCAGTAGTAGCATTTTGGAGGCGTGGCGGTGGGACAACCTCCAACACTACTGCACCTTGTCCTGAATCCTTCCCAGCTGCCAAAAGAGTGACCCAATGGGCCGTGAAAGAAAGGTAACGTCCCTGTCCATGCCTGCTGGACCATGAGTCAGCGGTAATATGCACCTTACCGCTGACCGCCCTGTCCAGCGAGGCCAAGACATTGCCTTCCACATGCCGGTAGAGAGCCGGAATAGCCTTCCGTGAGAAAAAGTGGCGTTTGGGAACCTGCCACTGAGGAACCGCACATTGCACAAACTCACGGAAGGGGGCCGAGTCTACCAACTGAAAAGGCAGCAGTTGAAGCGCTAGCAATTTAGCCAAGCTAGCATTCAACCGCTGGGCATGTGGATGGCTGGGAGTGAACTTCTTTCGACGGTCCAGCAGCTGGGGCAGGGAAATTTGCCTGCTAGAATCGGACGTCGGTGTACTGCTAGCAGAGTGGGCGCAAGTACTTGGCTGTGACACACCTAATTCTACACCTTCATTCCTCTCAGTGCATGTTTCAGAGAGGACTGAAGTTATAGTGGGGTTGGAGATCCCAGCTGATGCGGTGCAAGGAGAGGTCCGCTTTGTTCTTTGGTGTGGGTCTTTGAGGTAGGCTTGCCAACGAGCTGCATGGCAGGTCAACATATGTCTGGTCAGGCATGTGGTACCCAAGCGGCTGATGTTTTGGCCACGCGATATACGCTTGAGACATATGTTGCAAACAGCAGCTGTGCGATCTGATGCACTAGCCTCAAAAAAGGCCCACACCAAAGAACTTTTTGAATGACGGGCAGAGGCAGCGCCCTGCACAGGCGGAGCTCTGCGGTGTGATTCCGTCGGTGTACTGCCCTTACGCTGGCCACCAAAGGGCATCCTGCCTCGTTGGAGATGTGCCTCCTCCTCATCCTCCTCCTCCTCCTCTCTCCTATTAGGCACCCACGTGGAGTCATTGACCTCATCATCCCCTCCCTCCTCATCACTGGAGCCAATCTGGCAGTATGCTGCAGCTGCTGGAACATGACTGCCAGATTGGTGTCCTTCTTGAGCATCCCCTCTGTCTGCTCTCACGCTACTGCCTTCCTCTAGCTGGGTTTCATCATCAGACCCTTCGAAACGCTGGGCATCCTCCTGGAGCATGTACCCAACACTGTGCTGAAACAGTTCGGGGGACTCCTCAGGAGGAGGACATGGTGGGTCTAGGGAAGGAGTGACTGATGATTTGTCTGACATTGATACCAGGGAAGACGACGCTTTGGCAGCTGCTTTTCCAGTACCCTGAGCCTGGGTGAGAGAGGATGAGGAGGAGGAGGAGGGCTTGGTCATCCACTCTACCAAGTCTTCGGCATGATGTGGCTCAACATGTCCAGCTGCCGAAAAGAAGGACAAGCGTGTCCCATGGCCATGTGCTGATGACAATGCACCGCGTCCACGACCAGCACTGTTGCCCCCAGACACAGAGCCTGCTTGCCCTCTTTTATTGCCTCCTGACTGTCTGCCTCTCCTTGTTTGCCTTCCAGACATTCTAATAGATGGCCTGCAGGGAGATGGGAAAAAAGCAATAAGGGCTACCTTCAGGTGTCCTTCTCTGTCCCTGGAAACAAGGACTTGCAGAGTGAAAGAAAAAAAACACTCTCCCTACCTACAGTTTTCTGTCCCTAGAAAAAATGTTTTTTTTAATCACAATATAGCACAAGGAAAATTAACTCACTGTCCTTACAGGTCCCTGGAAACAAGGACTTGCAGAGTGAAAGAAAAAAAACACTCTCCCTACCTACAGTTTTCTGTCCCTAGAAAAAAATGTTTTTTTTAATCACAATATAGCAAAAGGACAATTCACTCACTGTCCTTCCAGGTCCCTGGAAACAAGGACTTGCAGAGTGAAAGAAACTGACACTGTCCCTACCTAGAGTTTTCTGTCCCTGGAATAAATGTTTTTTTCAGCACAATATAGCACAAGGACAATTAACTCACTGTCCTTACAGGTCCCTGGAAACAAGGACTTGCAGAGTGAAAGAAAAAAAATACTCTCCCTACCTACAGTTTTCTGTCCCTAGAAAAAAATGTTTTTTTTAATCACAATATAGCAAAAGGACAATTCACTCACTGTCCTTCCAGGTCCCTGGAAACAAGGACTTGCAGAGTGAAAGAAACTGACACTGTCCCTACCTAGAGTTTTCTGTCCCTAGAATAAATGTTTTTTTTAATCACAATATAGCACAAGGAAAATTAACTCACTGTCCTTACAGGTCCCTGGAAACAAGGACTTGCAGAGTGAAAGAAAAAAAACACTCTCCCTACCTACAGTTTTCTGTCCCTAGAAAAAAATGTTTTTTTTAATCACAATATAGCAAAAGGACAATTCACTCACTGTCCTTCCAGGTCCCTGGAAACAAGGACTTGCAGAGTGAAAGAAACTGACACTGTCCCTACCTAGAGTTTTCTGTCCCTGGAATAAATGTTTTTTTCAGCACAATATAGCACAAGGACAATTAACTCACTGTCCTTACAGGTCCCTGGAAACAAGGACTTGCAGAGTGAAAGAAAAAAAATACTCTCCCTACCTACAGTTTTCTGTCCCTAGAAAAAAATGTTTTTTTTAATCACAATATAGCAAAAGGACAATTCACTCACTGTCCTTCCAGGTCCCTGGAAACAAGGACTTGCAGAGTGAAAGAAACTGACACTGTCCCTACCTAGAGTTTTCTGTCCCTAGAATAAATGTTTTTTTTAATCACAATATAGCAAAAGGACAATTCACTCACTGTCCTTCCAGGTCCCTGGAAACAAGGACTTGCAGAGTGAAAGAAACTGACACTGTCCCTACCTAGAGTTTTCTGTCCCTAGAATAAATGTTTTTTTTAATCACAATATAGCAAAAGGACAATTCACTCACTGTCCTTCCAGGTCCCTGGAAACAAGGACTTGCAGAGTGAAAGAAACTGACACTGTCCCTACCTAGAGTTTTCTGTCCCTAGAATAAATGTTTTTTTTAATCACAATATAGCAAAAGGACAATTCACTCACTGTCCTTCCAGGTCCCTGGAAACAAGGACTTGCAGAGTGAAAGAAACTGACACTGTCCCTACCTAGAGTTTTCTGTCCCTAGAATAAATGTTTTTTTTAATCACAATATAGCAAAAGGACAATTCACTCACTGTCCTTCCAGGTCCCTGGAAACAAGGACTTGCAGAGTGAAAGAAACTGACACTGTCCCTACCTAGAGTTTTCTGTCCCTAGAATAAATGTTTTTTTTAATCACAATATAGCAAAAGGACAATTCACTCACTGTCCTTCCAGGTCCCTGGAAACAAGGACTTGCAGAGTGAAAGAAACTGACACTGTCCCTACCTAGAGTTTTCTGTCCCTAGAATAAATGTTTTTTTTAATCACAATATAGCACAAGGAAAATTAACTCACTGTCCTTACAGGTCCCTGGAAACAAGGACTTGCAGAGTGAAAGAAAAAAAACACTCTCCCTACCTACAGTTTTCTGTCCCTAGAAAAAAATGTTTTTTTTAATCACAATATAGCAAAAGGACAATTCACTCACTGTCCTTCCAGGTCCCTGGAAACAAGGACTTGCAGAGTGAAAGAAACTGACACTGTCCCTACCTAGAGTTTTCTGTCCCTGGAATAAATGTTTTTTTCAGCACAATATAGCACAAGGACAATTAACTCACTGTCCTTACAGGTCCCTGGAAACAAGGACTTGCAGAGTGAAAGAAAAAAAATACTCTCCCTACCTACAGTTTTCTGTCCCTAGAAAAAAATGTTTTTTTTAATCACAATATAGCAAAAGGACAATTCACTCACTGTCCTTCCAGGTCCCTGGAAACAAGGACTTGCAGAGTGAAAGAAACTGACACTGTCCCTACCTAGAGTTTTCTGTCCCTGGAATAAATGTTTTTTTCAGCACAATATAGCACAAGGACAATTAACTCACTGTCCTTACAGGTCCCTGGAAACAAGGACTTGCAGAGTGAAAGAAAAAAAATACTCTCCCTACCTACAGTTTTCTGTCCCTAGAAAAAAATGTTTTTTTTAATCACAATATAGCAAAAGGACAATTCACTCACTGTCCTTCCAGGTCCCTGGAAACAAGGACTTGCAGAGTGAAAGAAACTGACACTGTCCCTACCTAGAGTTTTCTGTCCCTGGAATAAATGTTTTTTTCAGCACAATATAGCACAAGGACAATTAACTCACTGTCCTTACAGGTCCCTGGAAACAAGGACTTGCAGAGTGAAAGAAAAAAAATACTCTCCCTACCTACAGTTTTCTGTCCCTAGAAAAAAATGTTTTTTTTAATCACAATATAGCAAAAGGACAATTCACTCACTGTCCTTCCAGGTCCCTGGAAACAAGGACTTGCAGAGTGAAAGAAACTGACACTGTCCCTACCTAGAGTTTTCTGTCCCTAGAATAAATGTTTTTTTTAATCACAATATAGCAAAAGGACAATTCACTCACTGTCCTTCCAGGTCCCTGGAAACAAGGACTTGCAGAGTGAAAGAAACTGACACTGTCCCTACCTAGAGTTTTCTGTCCCTAGAATAAATGTTTTTTTTAATCACAATATAGCAAAAGGACAATTCACTCACTGTCCTTCCAGGTCCCTGGAAACAAGGACTTGCAGAGTGAAAGAAACTGACACTGTCCCTACCTAGAGTTTTCTGTCCCTAGAATAAATGTTTTTTTTAATCACAATATAGCAAAAGGACAATTCACTCACTGTCCTTCCAGGTCCCTGGAAACAAGGACTTGCAGAGTGAAAGAAACTGACACTGTCCCTACCTAGAGTTTTCTGTCCCTAGAATAAATGTTTTTTTTAATCACAATATAGCAAAAGGACAATTCACTCACTGTCCTTCCAGGTCCCTGGAAACAAGGACTTGCAGAGTGAAAGAAACTGACACTGTCCCTACCTAGAGTTTTCTGTCCCTAGAATAAATGTTTTTTTTAATCACAATATAGCAAAAGGACAATTCACTCACTGTCCTTCCAGGTCCCTGGAAACAAGGACTTGCAGAGTGAAAGAAACTGACACTGTCCCTACCTAGAGTTTTCTGTCCCTAGAATAAATGTTTTTTTTAATCACAATATAGCAAAAGGACAATTCACTCACTGTCCTTCCAGGTCCCTGGAAACAAGGACTTGCAGAGTGAAAGAAACTGACACTGTCCCTACCTAGAGTTTTCTGTCCCTAGAATAAATGTTTTTTTTAATCACAATATAGCACAAGGAAAATTAACTCACTGTCCTTACAGGTCCCTGGAAACAAGGACTTGCAGAGTGAAAGAAAAAAAACACTCTCCCTACCTACAGTTTTCTGTCCCTAGAAAAAAATGTTTTTTTTAATCACAATATAGCAAAAGGACAATTCACTCACTGTCCTTCCAGGTCCCTGGAAACAAGGACTTGCAGAGTGAAAGAAACTGACACTGTCCCTACCTAGAGTTTTCTGTCCCTGGAATAAATGTTTTTTTCAGCACAATATAGCACAAGGACAATTAACTCACTGTCCTTACAGGTCCCTGGAAACAAGGACTTGCAGAGTGAAAGAAAAAAAATACTCTCCCTACCTACAGTTTTCTGTCCCTAGAAAAAAATGTTTTTTTTAATCACAATATAGCAAAAGGACAATTCACTCACTGTCCTTCCAGGTCCCTGGAAACAAGGACTTGCAGAGTGAAAGAAACTGACACTGTCCCTACCTAGAGTTTTCTGTCCCTGGAATAAATGTTTTTTTCAGCACAATATAGCACAAGGACAATTAACTCACTGTCCTTACAGGTCCCTGGAAACAAGGACTTGCAGAGTGAAAGAAAAAAAATACTCTCCCTACCTACAGTTTTCTGTCCCTAGAAAAAAATTTTTTTTTTAATCACAATATAGCAAAAGGACAATTCACTCACTGTCCTTCCAGGTCCCTGGAAACAAGGACTTGCAGA
Organism: Rana muscosa; assembly: GCA_029206835.1. Taxonomy (NCBI): domain Eukaryota; kingdom Metazoa; phylum Chordata; class Amphibia; order Anura; family Ranidae; genus Rana; species Rana muscosa. The sequence goes on from CM055122.1 coordinate 406,271,103, forward strand.
GTGAAAGAAACTGACACTGTCCCTACCTAGAGTTTTCTGTCCCTAGAATAAATGTTTTTTTTAATCACAATATAGCAAAAGGACAATTCACTCACTGTCCTTCCAGGTCCCTGGAAACAAGGACTTGCAGAGTGAAAGAAACTGACACTGTCCCTACCTAGAGTTTTCTGTCCCTAGAATAAATGTTTTTTTTAATCACAATATAGCAAAAGGACAATTCACTCACTGTCCTTCCAGGTCCCTGGAAACAAGGACTTGCAGAGTGAAAGAAACTGACACTGTCCCTACCTAGAGTTTTCTGTCCCTAGAATAAATGTTTTTTTTAATCACAATATAGCAAAAGGACAATTCACTCACTGTCCTTCCAGGTCCCTGGAAACAAGGACTTGCAGAGTGAAAGAAACTGACACTGTCCCTACCTAGAGTTTTCTGTCCCTAGAATAAATGTTTTTTTTAATCACAATATAGCAAAAGGACAATTCACTCACTGTCCTTCCAGGTCCCTGGAAACAAGGACTTGCAGAGTGAAAGAAACTGACACTGTCCCTACCTAGAGTTTTCTGTCCCTAGAATAAATGTTTTTTTTAATCACAATATAGCAAAAGGACAATTCACTCACTGTCCTTCCAGGTCCCTGGAAACAAGGACTTGCAGAGTGAAAGAAACTGACACTGTCCCTACCTAGAGTTTTCTGTCCCTAGAATAAATGTTTTTTTTAATCACAATATAGCAAAAGGACAATTCACTCACTGTCCTTCCAGGTCCCTGGAAACAAGGACTTGCAGAGTGAAAGAAACTGACACTGTCCCTACCTAGAGTTTTCTGTCCCTAGAATAAATGTTTTTTTTAATCACAATATAGCACAAGGAAAATTAACTCACTGTCCTTACAGGTCCCTGGAAACAAGGACTTGCAGAGTGAAAGAAAAAAAACACTCTCCCTACCTACAGTTTTCTGTCCCTAGAAAAAAATGTTTTTTTTAATCACAATATAGCAAAAGGACAATTCACTCACTGTCCTTCCAGGTCCCTGGAAACAAGGACTTGCAGAGTGAAAGAAACTGACACTGTCCCTACCTAGAGTTTTCTGTCCCTGGAATAAATGTTTTTTTCAGCACAATATAGCACAAGGACAATTAACTCACTGTCCTTACAGGTCCCTGGAAACAAGGACTTGCAGAGTGAAAGAAAAAAAATACTCTCCCTACCTACAGTTTTCTGTCCCTAGAAAAAAATGTTTTTTTTAATCACAATATAGCAAAAGGACAATTCACTCACTGTCCTTCCAGGTCCCTGGAAACAAGGACTTGCAGAGTGAAAGAAACTGACACTGTCCCTACCTAGAGTTTTCTGTCCCTAGAATAAATGTTTTTTTTAATCACAATATAGCAAAAGGACAATTCACTCACTGTCCTTCCAGGTCCCTGGAAACAAGGACTTGCAGAGTGAAAGAAACTGACACTGTCCCTACCTAGAGTTTTCTGTCCCTAGAATAAATGTTTTTTTTAATCACAATATAGCAAAAGGACAATTCACTCACTGTCCTTCCAGGTCCCTGGAAACAAGGACTTGCAGAGTGAAAGAAACTGACACTGTCCCTACCTAGAGTTTTCTGTCCCTAGAATAAATGTTTTTTTTAATCACAATATAGCAAAAGGACAATTCACTCACTGTCCTTCCAGGTCCCTGGAAACAAGGACTTGCAGAGTGAAAGAAACTGACACTGTCCCTACCTAGAGTTTTCTGTCCCTAGAATAAATGTTTTTTTTAATCACAATATAGCAAAAGGACAATTCACTCACTGTCCTTCCAGGTCCCTGGAAACAAGGACTTGCAGAGTGAAAGAAACTGACACTGTCCCTACCTAGAGTTTTCTGTCCCTAGAATAAATGTTTTTTTTAATCACAATATAGCAAAAGGACAATTCACTCACTGTCCTTCCAGGTCCCTGGAAACAAGGACTTGCAGAGTGAAAGAAACTGACACTGTCCCTACCTAGAGTTTTCTGTCCCTAGAATAAATGTTTTTTTTAATCACAATATAGCACAAGGAAAATTAACTCACTGTCCTTACAGGTCCCTGGAAACAAGGACTTGCAGAGTGAAAGAAAAAAAACACTCTCCCTACCTACAGTTTTCTGTCCCTAGAAAAAAATGTTTTTTTTAATCACAATATAGCAAAAGGACAATTCACTCACTGTCCTTCCAGGTCCCTGGAAACAAGGACTTGCAGAGTGAAAGAAACTGACACTGTCCCTACCTAGAGTTTTCTGTCCCTGGAATAAATGTTTTTTTCAGCACAATATAGCACAAGGACAATTAACTCACTGTCCTTACAGGTCCCTGGAAACAAGGACTTGCAGAGTGAAAGAAAAAAAATACTCTCCCTACCTACAGTTTTCTGTCCCTAGAAAAAAATGTTTTTTTTAATCACAATATAGCAAAAGGACAATTCACTCACTGTCCTTCCAGGTCCCTGGAAACAAGGACTTGCAGAGTGAAAGAAACTGACACTGTCCCTACCTAGAGTTTTCTGTCCCTAGAATAAATGTTTTTTTTAATCACAATATAGCAAAAGGACAATTCACTCACTGTCCTTCCAGGTCCCTGGAAACAAGGACTTGCAGAGTGAAAGAAACTGACACTGTCCCTACCTAGAGTTTTCTGTCCCTAGAATAAATGTTTTTTTTAATCACAATATAGCAAAAGGACAATTCACTCACTGTCCTTCCAGGTCCCTGGAAACAAGGACTTGCAGAGTGAAAGAAACTGACACTGTCCCTACCTAGAGTTTTCTGTCCCTAGAATAAATGTTTTTTTTAATCACAATATAGCAAAAGGACAATTCACTCACTGTCCTTCCAGGTCCCTGGAAACAAGGACTTGCAGAGTGAAAGAAACTGACACTGTCCCTACCTAGAGTTTTCTGTCCCTAGAATAAATGTTTTTTTTTAAGCACACTATAGCAGAAGCACAAAACACACTGACACTCTCCCTACCTATCCTTCTCTTTCCCTAAACTAAAGGAATCCAGGTTAAGCAAGAAAGAAATAACAGTCACTGTCCCTGCCTATGCTACTCTATCCCTGCTCCGGAACACACTACACTAGGCCGCCGTGCTGGCGGCCTTTTATAGTGTGGGGCGTGTACTAAACACCCTCAGCAATAATTGGCCACAGGCATCCTGCCTGTGGCCAATCATTGCTCTCCTCGCTGCCGGCGCTGTGATTGGCCAAGCATGCGGGGTCACAGTGCATGCTTGGCCAATCACAGCGCCTGGATGACACTGCGATGGCGTAGTGCATTGTGGGCCGTTCGCGTCACTCGAATTTGGCGCGAACGGCCCAAATCGTTCGATCTTCGTCGAACGATCGAACAGCCAATGTTCGAGTCGAACGTATGTTCGACTCGAACACGAAGCTCATCCCTAGTTAGAGGTATGGATAATCATTGGTAGGCAAAGGTAATGGACAAGGATCAATCTGAAGTATACTACAGCTAGGAAAATTCACTGAGGACATCAGATCTGGTCAACAAGCTGTTAGCATTTTCAGAAGCTCAGCAATGGTAGCCAATATACTTTTTTCATGACAGGTTTACTTTACTTGCAAAACTCGTGTTTATTTAACACATACATTATTAAATGCATTGTTAAAGCAACCCTGTCCCTACAGTACAAAAGTCAAATATTTGCACTTTTTAAAATCTACAAAGCTAGTTGGATACCTGGTCCCTCACAGACTGCTGTGGTTCCTCCTATCGACCACTATGTCATTACTGTGTCATTTTATTTTGCACTAGCTGAAAATACACATTTTACCTTGAACTAAACTAATATTAAAATGTTTGCTGAATTGTTACAACTGTTTAATATTAGAGTGAGGTAGTATTTTTGCTAGAGAACTTGTTTAGGACATATTTGACCTTATATAGTAAGAAAGATGCTTTTAGAGCTGAACTTCAGGAATTACTGGCTTACTATGGGTTAAGTCCAACGAGGTGCATGATACCTTGTGGACTTATCTCTTTTATCTAACAGTTTTACTGAGCACCAGAGGTATATCTGTCGCTATACTCCCAGTGTTCTGACAGGAGAGGCACTGTCGTCTCACACAACAGCAACTCTGCCCCCCCTGCTGTCCATTCATAGAAGGCTTTGTATTTTGTGAATGGGTTCACATAATAATAAGTGTTCCCTAATTGGGGAAGAGGAGATGGGAGGAAAGGCTAGCTGATTGGGTGCAGATGACTGTGCAGTCGCAGGAGTTAAGACCTGAAGGTCCAGCTATACTCCCTGAGCTCAATAAAAATGTAAATTTATAAATTAAAGAGATAAGCCCTTAAACCTCAAAAAGCCAGCACATTTTAGAAAATGGCTAAATTCTTGGAATTTTCAATTTTAAATGTTTTGCTTAGGTCTGCAGGTCTCTTTTAGCAATAGCTTTAGGCACTGTGAAATGTTACATTCAACACATTAAAATAGTGGTACCTCAAGGTATATAAAGGGTATACCAGGGTTGCAATAAATATACCCAGTCAATGATCCATTCCCCTATAATGAACTATTAATTGTCTGTTATTTGTCATTCGTATTTATATACAAAAACAAAATGTCAGCAAATCTGCAGTAACAGGTCCCAATCACACTTCTTCAGGGGGGGAACATTTAGGGTAAAGTCTCGGTGCTGTAAAGCAAGGCTGGGTGTCTTGTTGCTGATTTTTAGTTTTGTGAGTTTTTAACTAGCAATCTGTGCAGGTTTTAGATATAATTTGGGTCTGAAATTTACTACACTAATTAGAGTATTTTTGGATTGCACCTGTCTGAAGAATACCAAAGGAGTGGTGGAAACATTTCCAGGGAAACCACAGGAGTGAAAGAAACATTTCCTACAAACATTGATTCTGACCCTCCTGGTTTTTAATTGGGGATGTTATTTAATTGTCAGGACCAGGATCTGAGCCTACAAACTCTTCTGCATCTATGCATCTAGTAGTAGATCTTCTTGCTGAACCACCTAAGATGCTGCTGCACATCCTAGTTTAGGGGGTCAATTCACACCAGATGCAGTCCAGTGCATTTTTTTCTGCATAAAAAATGTATGGACAGTAGATTATGGCATAGTTTATACCAGTGCAGTCAGTTCCAGTGCGTTCCAGTCCAGAACAAAGTGTAGAACATGCAGCATTTTTTCTGCACAGAACTGTATTGGCATGCGGCAAAATGCATAAAAAATGCAACGTGGCAAAATGGAACGTGGCAAAATGCATCTAAAACACACATGCATCACATGAAAAAAACAAAAAAAAACAAAAAACAAAACAAGGAAACCTTGAAAAAAAGGAAAAACAAGAGGAGAAAAATGCACTTGAATGCATTGAAATCATATAAAAAGCACAACAAAAATTTGTGTCAGAGTGAGTTTTTCTGGTGTGAACCGTAAGCAAAGATGCATCTGGAGTAGGTTTTTGTGGTGTGAATCTGCCCTTAGATAGTTCATTCTCTGAGATTACATGATGTCATTCCTTAAAGTTAAACCCTAGCCTTACCTTCAGTCTTGCACAGTTGGATTACTGTCAAGGTCTTCCCAAATGTCTGCCCCGCAGACAGGCTTATTCACTTTTTCTTTAAAGAACAACCTAGGGGATGTTGTTTTTGTGGTTTCTATTTTTGGAGAACTTGGATAGGGGTGGGATACTCCAAAGATAAGAACTATGTATAACTTGGGGACTTTATATTCCTATCTGAGCAAGCTATAATGAAATTCAGGCTTGAAGAAACAAACAGCAGACTTCAGCTTAAGTAGTAGTAGTTAGAGGCACAGGAGCAAAGTCCCTTTCAAATAGGAGATTATCTGGACAGAGCTCTTCAGGACACCAGCCAGCATCCCCTTTAACAGACCCTCAGCTGACTATAATGCACAGAGGGGTAGCTAGAGCACAAGGTCCCCAAGATCTCTCAGTGTCTGTACTTATAAGGCCCAAGGACAGATGGTAGCCTCCTTCCAATCTTCTGAGAGATATCTTCCAGTGATACCAGGCATATCTTTGGCAGACTTATCCCCTCAGTCAGCTTCTTCTAAGCACCTGGGTCTAAGCATTCCTCCCCACAGGTCGTCCACCTGAGGCCTCTCCAACGGCAGCTTCTGTGTGCTCCCAGAATATATGCAGTCTCCCAGCATGCCATCAGAGCCTGCCTCTCTGGGATAGGCTGTTGCTGCATCCATATTCATGCTGCCATCTGCATAACTCCACACCTATCATCCAGAAACTTTTCAAGTTACCTTGATACAGAGGGAGTTATCCAGCAGACTGGCAGCAGTAGAGCACACAGAGCAGACCTGACTAAACAATTACAGCTCACTAAGCTAAGTGAGCCCAACTATGCTTTTACCTTATCCAAAATTACAGCTACACTGACTACAGTGTGGCAACTAAATTTGCCTATCTAAAAACACACAATAACACTTACCTAACTATGCTAGCGCCTACCTAGGAGGGTGGTACACTAGCAAATAATGATGAGGTTCAGGGCAGACATGCTGCACCTCCCAGCTTTTGCCATGCTGTGGATGGACAGGGAGACTCTGATTGGGATACCAATAGACAAGGAAACTATGATGGGAACAACAATGGACTTTTTTTTACTTACGTTTTTTCTCTTTTGCTCAGAATCATATCACGCTGATTACAAATAAGATCCATGTGAAACCTATTAGTTTATTTAAAATGTATTCATTCTTTTATAAATGACTGATTTAAAAGAAATATTAGTAAAATATGCAATGTGACCCTCGTACTAAAAAGTTTGGAAAGACAAAAAAAAAACAGGGTTATAGGACCCACTGGAAAAGCAGGTTCCCTTAATAATCCAGGCAGTGTGATTTCCCGTATGTTTCCATACCATCAGAAGTCACACTGCGTGGATTATTTAGGGAGGCTGCTTTTCCAGCGGGTGCTATACACCTGTTTTTTTGTTTTTGTGTTTTAATTTTCAGATAACTAGATCTATACCTTTGACAGTGAACTATTAAATCGCACCCGTCAAGTGACTCCTGCTTTCAGGGTTACTGGGGTGCACTGAGACTAGGTCTCCCTTACGCTTGAGGCGTACTAGGTTTCTTTGTTTTCTCCTCTTCTGCTCTCTTCTGTCCTTTCCCTCCTAGCCTCCCCCTTCCCCCCCTGAGACAATACTTCGCCACGAATGCTGACTCGGAGGTGGCCCCGACAATGGTATGGGAAGCCCATAAAAGTTACATTCGTGGCATCTTGATCAGAATGGGATCACGCATCAAGAAGGGAGGGCGAAACAAATTGTGGACATTTTAGACAAAATCAGGGTTTTGGAAGCGGCTCATAAACAATCCCTCGCTTCCCAGATCCTTCCTGAGTTGACAGCCCTGCGAAACCAGCTGCGCTCCTTGGCCCTGTTTAGAGCCAAAGCAGTGATCTCGAAGTGCCGCCGTTCTTTCTACGAGCATAGCAACAAATGTGGTAGGATGCTGGCGAGGGCTCTGAGAGATCAGAGGGCTCGTACATTCATTCCTGAATTGATTAATGATTCTCACAACAGGGTTCACACCACGGAAGGTATCGCGGAAATGTTCCGGGAATACTATACTACTTTGTATAATCTCCCTAGTCCAACATCTGTGGGGGGTCTGTCGAATGCAGGGAGGAAGATCGGGGACTATTTGAGGAGGTCTGGTCTCCCCCGGATTTCGGAGGAGGACCTGATCGAGCTTGACAGGCCTCTCTCAGTGGAGGAGGTGAATGTGGCAATGTCGCGCATGCATTTGGGGAAGGCGCCGGGTCCGGACGGATATTCCCTTCTCTATTACAGGACTTTTGGAGAAGTATTGCTTCCGCATTTTCTCTCTGCGTATAATGCTACAGGGGAGGGGACGCCCCTCCCGGCGGATGCCTTGAGAGCACACATTGCCGTGATCCCGAAGGAGGGGAAAGATCCACTAAGATGCCAAAATTATAGACCGATCTCGCTGCTCAATGTGGATCTCAAGATATTCACGAAAGTGCTTTCCATGCGTTTGATTGACTTAATGCCACAACTAATCCATTCCGACCAGGTCGGTTTTGTTCCTACTAGAGAGGCGCGCGATAACACGACTAAGGCAATCAACATGATCCACGCTGCAAAGACGCGTAAAACCCCTATGCTGCTCCTCTCGACGGACGCCGAAAAGGCGTTCGACAGGGTGAGTTGGCCTTTCCTGTTTGAAACTCTCCGCTGGGTTGGCCTGCAGGAACGCATGATGAATTGGATGTTGGCAATATATTCCTGCCCATCGGCCCAGGTCAAGGTGAATGGCCACCTTTCCTCACCGTTTCAGATTGCGAATGGGACGAGACAGGGGTGCCCTTTGTCGCCTCTGATATTCGTCCTCACACTAGAACCTTTCCTGCGTATCATTAGAGACAACCCGGACATTACGGGACCACGCCTGGACGCCACCCTGTCCCCCAAGATCGCGGCTTTCGCAGACGATTTGCTCTTCTTCCTGACCAACCCCCTTGTGTCCACTCCGAACTTACTCAAGGAACTGAAGCTATACGAAGAGGTGTCAATGTTTCGCATTAACTATCAGAAATCGGAAGCACTTGGGGTCGCCTTACCTCCTCCTTTAACTGACCTGCTCCGGGTTGATTTTCCTTTCAAATGGGCTATGTCCCATATCAAATATCTGGGTATCTTGTTACCCAGCAGGACGGAAGAGATTTTCCCCCTCAACTCTCCTCCCCTTTTGACGGCCATAAAAAAAGACTTGCAAGAGTGGCAGCATGGCCTGTTTTCCTGGTTTGGCCGTTGCAGCATCGTGAAGATGAATGTCTTACCTAGACTGTTATACCACTTTCAGGCATTACCCATACGGGTGCCGGCGTCCTTCCTGAGAGCGGTTAACAGATCGCTAATTCGGTTTGTGTGGGCCCAGAAGCCCCCGTGGTTGGCGCAGAAAATTCTCCGGCTGCCAAAGGTGAAGGGTGGTGTAGCCCTACCGGACGTTACTCTCTATCACAAGGCATGTCATTTAACGCGTGCCTTGGATTGGTGCCGTCACGGCCTTCTGAAGCAGTGGGTGCAGATTGAGCGAGCCTTGACTGGGGCCCACTTGGAATCGTTGCCCTGGTGCCAGCCTCCCCTGCCAAAGGAGATTTCTGATCACCCCACAGTAGGGGTGACGATAAGGACAGCTTGGAAGGCATTCCGTGATCATTCGATCGCACCGCTCCCGTCCCCGCTTACCCCAATTGTGGGCAACCCGGCTTTTAGTCCGGGTCTCAACGACCCTAGCTTCCTGGCGCTGAAACCGGTGGACAGGTCTCAAGTGCGACACTTTCTCACAAACGACCAATGGCATACTCGACGACAAATCCTAGAGGACCCTGCTCTGACTGGGCTCTCATTCTGGCAAAAGGTCCAGCTGGCCCACTTCATCCACACGTTGCCTTCTCCAAGTACTTATGGGCGGCAGCTGACACCTTTTGAGTTGTTATGCCTGGACCTGTCCCCGTTGAGACATGCAATATCCCTGATATACCAAATCCTAGTTTCTCCCCCTCCGGACTTTAGGCCGCTCTATGTTACCAAGTGGGAACGGGAGCTGGGCCTACAACTTACGGGGAAACAGGTTGACCGAATCCTTCTCTTCGCTCAAACAACTTCTATCAGTGCAAGGCACCAGGAGATGGAATATAAGCTTCTGTCCCGTTGGTACTACACTCCGGAAAAGATACACAAGATGTTCCCTCAGAGCACGGACATGTGCTGGAGGTGCGGGGAGGAGGTTGGTACGCTCCTCCACATCTTTTGGTCATGCCGCATCTTACAATCATTTTGGTCTGAGGTACACCGCATCGTCCAAAAGTTTACGGACAGGGAGTTGCCATTGTCACCTGAGCTCTTCCTTCTGCACCACCACAATATCCCAACTAAGGGCTATAGAAAGTCCATATTGCCGCTTCTGATCAATGCGGCAAAGGGTTGCATCCCGCTGAATTGGAAGCAGACTCAGCCTCCATCGGTGGCAGGCTGGTTAAGCAGAGTGAAGGCTGTCCATGACATGGAGGACTTGTTAGCAACGGAAAGAGGCCTAAGTGAGAAATTCTCCAAAACATGGTACTTCTGGCACAAATTTTACTTCTCGGAGGAATGCGGGCTCCTAATGGCTTGATCCACCTGAGAGGATCGAACTTGACTGCTCCCCAGGCGGGGAGGCTGTGGCTGGAGGCACCCTGTTCCCCACCCCCCGGGTGGGGGTGGTTGGGGTTGTGTTTTTTTTTTTTTCTCTCTCACCCCCCCCCTTCCCCTCTTGTATTCTTGCACTCCTTGCTTTCTTTTCTCTTACTTTCCTTGCTTTTTCTGTATTACCAACACTAGAGTGTTGGCCTGTGCAGGCCTGTTTATCACGGGCTTGACGTTTCTATTTCTATCTAAATCGGCTTTTGCCACAAAAATACGGCCGTGCGGGGGGCGGAGAGCTCCTGTAAGCCTGACACTTGTTTTGACCCCCTCCCCTCTGACAACGGGCTTTATATCTCCAATGTAATATCTATACTCATGAGGGGGTGGGGAATGTTTGCTGTTTTTTGATAAGCATCTGTGAGCTCTCTGTGTATCCGCATGTCCTTTTCTCTTAAATAAAGAATTTACAAAAAATTTACCAAATTTTTCACCATTTTTTTTTTTTTATAATTGTAATTTTTATTTTGGACAATTGAAAAGAAACAGCAAAACATATATAACAAGTACATCACAGAATTTACATCAGATAGACAGTGTCATATTTGTAAAGGTTTTGGAAGCTTGAAGAACATAAGTAATTTACAGTTTTTAAACTTTACCCGTAAATTTATGTATAAGCATCAGTGGCAATTGTTTAAAGGGCAAGAGCAACTAATACAGGGTGTATAAATATAGGAAAACCAGCTCACAATGAAAGAATCAACAAAGAGGGAAATACAGAGGATACCAAGAGCTTCAGCTCGCATGATCACCATAACTCGAACTATCCCAGGGCTCCCAGATTTTATCAAACTGAGTAACTGTATCGTGAGCCAAGGCAGTGAGATATTCCATCCTCCTAATCCCTGCAACTAGTTGTAGAAATTGCATGTGAGAGGGGGGGGGGGAGATGGACAGCCAGCACAATGGTATAGCTCTCTTGGCTTCCAGGAGTATGTATGAGGTCAAACGTTTGGCAGATTTTGGGATACCTGGGAAAGGAAGACCCAGTAAATAGTGAATAGGATCTAGAGGTAGAGATAAGCCTATTATGGTCTGAAGTACCAGCATACTTCTGACCAAAACGGCTGTATAATTGAACAAGACCAAAATATATGAAAATGGGAGCCTATCTCTGCACCACATCTCCAACACTTAGGTGATAGGGCTGGACTAATTTGGTGAATGCGTTCTGGGGTTTTATACCAGAACATCAAAATCTTAACTGCTGTTTCCTTCTGAGTTACACACTTAGATAATTTAAAGGTTGATGACCATATATTAGCCCATAATTGCAGAGGAATAGGGCGTTCCAATAGCAAGTTCCATTTGCGCATGTATAGGTTTGCGTCGGCTAGGACCTCCGTGGAGTTAAGTAGAATTTGGTATATAGAAGAAATCAGATGCAACTGGTGGGGACCTTCCGCACATAGATGTTCAAATAGAGTAGGCCTATCGAGGGTGAGGGTCGGAGACAATGAGTGAAAGAAATGTCTGACCTGGAGATAAAAATAAAATAGATTTTGAGGGATAGAAATTTTTTCTTGCAGAGTTGCAAAGGCGTGTAGTTTGCGAGTGACAGGATTAACCAGGTTACGGAACTGAAAGAAAGGAGTCTGCATCCAGGGCAGTAAACGTCCATAGGCCAGGCTATCAGGCAGAGTCGGGTTTAACAATATATTAGTTAGGGGAGGACAGGGTGAGGAGAGTGGATATTTCAACATGCACTTTCTCCATATGGACATGGTAAATAGCATCGATGCCAGGCACATGTTCCTTAATACAGGATCTTTATGTAAGGAACTGAACCAGACTAAGAGCAGGGATGAACCGGATATATGACACCTCTCTCAATTTCCGACCACCGATTTGAGGCCATCTGACATGACCAGGAAACCACCGCCCGTAAATGTGAGGCAAGATAGTACTTAATAATGTCAGGTGCTCACAGACCTCCCTGCATTTGTAGGGAGAAAACCACCGAGCTGGATATCCGGTGTGACTTGTTGTTCCATATAAATTTAAAAAAACCCATGTGGAGAGCTTTCACCATTTATTTTTTAGTTTAAAAGTTTGGAGACCCTTAATCTAGACCTTCAGAAACTCAGCAGTTTTGCAGCTCCCACCAATCTTAAATGAACATTGCCTATAATTATTAACTGTGGACTGTGACCTTGCACCTCATCAGGTGTTCTTAACAGGCATCTGGATTACTGGACCAACATTTATTTTATAACAGTAGCAGAAAAAAATGATCTGTGCTCCTTAGAGCTGATCAGTTTTCTACATTTGCTACAATATGTTTTGCCAACTAGACCTCATCATGTAAATTTAGATAAATAATCCATATCTCAAACATCAAAAATTTTAAACATCTTTCTACTGTTGTATTTATCAAGTAAAGCTTACAGTTTATTTTATTAGTTAAATTAAATTGGATTTAGAGCATTCAAAGTAGCACGGATCGTGCGAGGAGCCTGTGGGACGCAGTAGAACTGCCAGGACTACATATTTATGATGAGTATGACTCCCACATATATCTTGTAAGTGTTTTTAATCTTGTGCAATAAATTATACTGTTTTAATACTACACTTAGAGAGGCGCCTCCCCCTCTTGTTTCTTTTATATGTTTTGCAGAGTTGCTGGACAAACTCTAAGGATGGCTGCCTCTTTTTAAATCACCCCCTTACCGTGGTTTACCTTTGTTTTTACCTAAAGACTGACCAATCAAATGTACATTATTACAAACTGAGGGCATTTCCTCCTGGAACGCCAGATACCAAATTTACCTTAATTTAAAAAAAAGATGGAGGCTGCCTTTGTTGGTACTCTTTTGAAATTTTGAGTTGCCATGGAACTAAATGAGAGCAATGACAGCACCCACAATTTTCTCAAAATTTCTAATTGCTCTAGAATGCTGCACTTTGAAAACTATAATTATCTAAGTCACAACCTGTAGAGGAGTGACCATTTACTCACTATGTTCAGATGCAGGAGCAGGCACCTTTAACTCAATTTCTCACAACTCTTTGTTCCTGTGCATGCTTAGGTAAGACCAGTGGCGTCACTAGGGTTGGTGTCACCTGGTGCGGTATAACATGGTGTCACCCCCCCCCCAATAATTTTTTTCACCCTAATAACACTGCATATATTGGCAACAGTAGTGCCGTTAATAACTATCAATCAACTAGCAAATTTGAATAACAAAATCATATGAAAATAATAGAAATCAAAGCTTAAACTGTTAAAGAACTGTATTTATTTTAACTTTAAACTTTACTGAATTAATAAATAAATAACACAAAAACAGGAACAAATATGAAAGCATTTAGTTAACATCTAAATCAAAACTTTGCTTTTCTAGCCTTGACAGCTGCAAAATTGTGAACAACATCATCAAAATCAATACATTTCGCTAGTTCACTTTCAACTGATAATATTGCAAGATCAGAAAGCCTTGCCTGTTCCATCGTTGAACGCAAATAGTTTTTTATCAGCTTCAACTTTGAAAAGCTCCTCTCACATGAAGCCACAGACACACAGATTGTCAGAAATATTTTTAGACATAGTGAAAGGGTTGGAAGAGATTCAATGAAGTCCCATTCTGCTATGAAGGTCAAAACTTGTAAAGCCGACCAATCTTTGACTTCTTCTAGGTTGATCTTGGCTGCTTTGAGATGTCTCCTCAGTCTGGGTATTTCCATTAACAGCTCACTCTCAGATATTTCGTCATAAAAAGTGGTCAGTTTTGGAATGGACACCTTTAATGTTTCTTCAGTTTCATATATGAGACTCTTTGCTTGAACAGCCTCAAACATGGCTGCAACTTCCATGATGGCTCTTAATCTGATCTGGAGTTCAGAATGGAAGCGATCAATGCACTCAAGCATTGCCCTCTTGTTCTCGTCTTGTAGACTTATGCCTCCAGCATCACGTGCCTGTTCCCCTGCCATCCTCTTCTTAAACCTGGCTCTTCTCTCTACGGCAATTCCATATTCTTTAGATTTTAAATGTGCCTGCTTAATTGCATGTTCCACTAGGTGACTGCGCTCTTCAAACAGAAAAAGTCTTAGTGACTCTAGCTTTGTCACCACCTTGTCCAGACTTAAGCCTTTGGTCTGCAGGTACTGTTGTGTAACATCAACTTCTTGAAGTACATCACCACAGAAGTATAGGTAGCACAAAAACGTAAAATCACAGACAGCAGGCAGTAGACATTCTGCTGCTCCTCTTGTGTCCATATTTTCAGAAGGATCACAAAGCGCTTCAATTGCAGACACAAACATATTCAATTTTTCTTTTACTGGCTTAACTGCAGCATGATGAGCACTCCAGCGTGTTGTTGATAATCTTTTCACTGACACTCCAGTATGGTGAATTAACACATCCCATCGATGGGTGGAAGCAGCAAAAAAAGAAAACATTGACTGAAGTGTTCCAAAAAATGTCACACATGAAGCATTCTCAGCAAAAGAGTGCTGACCGCACAAGTTCAGTGAATGGTCCACACAGCCATTAAAAATCGCTTTTTTGTTTTTTTCCCTAATAATGGATTGTACACCTCCATGAATTCCAGCCATAGTAGCAGCATTATCATAACCCTGAGCACGACACATCATTATGTCCAGTCCATCACTCTCTAATTTTTTAAAGATATCCACACTGAGATCAGCAGCTTTTTTCCCCTTTAAAGGGAAAAATCCTAGAAACACTTCTTTTACTTCAACTTTCCTATTCTTGATGTTCACATATCTGATCACTTCGGACATCTGGTCAGTATGTGATATGTCAGGTGTGCTATCAAACATGATTCCAAAGTACTTTGCAGACTTTATGTCCATGACAATCTTCTCCTTCACGTGATTTGCCAGGACACTTATAAACTCATTCTGAGTTTGTGGAGAAAGATATGAGACCGATACTTTAAGTTTACAGGTGCTCCGCTTCAATCTAATTAGGTGTTCTTTGAGTACTGAATCATATTTTGATAGCATTTCAACCATCTCAAGAAAGTTCCCTTTATTAAATGAGCACTCATCTTCCTTGTGGCCACGGAATGCTAGGTTCTGCTTGGCAAGAAACAATGTGATGTCAAGCAATCTGTGTAAGATATCCCTCCACTTTTTCTTCTCATTCTCCATCACAGTAATAGCTCCAGCATCAATAGTTTGGTGCAGCCTAAGTCCTGCTGCCAAGGTTTTCCATTTTTCAAGGCAGTTTAGGTGTTCTTCGGAGGTCTCGTGATTGTGTACTTTCGGGCTTAGCTTCCACCATTTTTGAAACCCAGTCACAAATTTGGATGCTGTATCTAGAGTACAAATGGCAAACAGTCGGCAGCAAAAACAATATAAATTCTCACTGACAGGTGAGTAAACCATCCATGACCACAAATTTTTTTCACCATTTGGCATCACCTTGTAAAACCACTCTTTTGAAAGTTGCCGCACGTGTCCCTTTGTTGCAGCTTTTGTATCTTGCCTTTTTGCAACACTGAAAGGACCCTCCTTGTTCTGGAAAGAAGCACTTCCCTGTTTGATTATTTCAACCCGAACATGATCTTGAACTGGTATCTCCCAGAAAGAAGCATCAGATAACATTTGGAAATCTTTCTTCTGAATGGCACTCATCTCCTTTACAGTATCATGACTGTGGCTAGAGTCACTCTCAGAACTCTCTTCTGCTTCAGATTCTGCCATTTCCATTTCTTGCACTTCTGCATCAGATTATGCCATTTCCACTTCTTGCTCTTCTGCAGAATGCATGCTAGCAAAAGCATCAGAAGAATCAGCTTCAAGTGGAGACTGACAAGCAGGGTCTTTTGATGAACCCTGCCCATCATCTGGTCTTTTCACATATTGAAGCATGGATCCCGCAAGTGTTTTTATCGATTTCATTTTTGCCTCCTTTGCTTTCCTTTTGCTGGTATCCACTTTGTCTCTTTGACTTGTGTACTCCATGTGGCATTCCTGCTGTAAATATCAACATATTCTGTTCAGATATATATTCTATATTTCAGATTATGCCTGAGAAGACCCAGTGTCATTAACCAGGCTATATGCCCTATGGCCTGCCTTGTCAATCTCAGCGATGTGATTACAATAAAGTATGATATACTCACTGGCCACTCTATTAGGTACACTTGTTCAATTTCTTGGTAACACAAATTGCTAATCAGCCAATCACATGGTAGCAACTCAATGCATTTAGGCATCTAGACGTGGTGAAGATGAATTGTTGAAGTTCAAACTGAGCATCAGAATTGGGAAGAAAAGGAATTTAAGTGTCTTTGAATGTGACACGGTTGTTGGTGCCAGATGGGCTGGTCTAAATATTTTTTTTAAACTGCTGATCAGCTGGGATTTTCATGCACAACATCTCTCCGGTTTACAGAGAATGGTGGGAAAGAGAAAATATCCAGTGAGCAGCAGTTGTTTGGAGGAAAATGCCTTGGTGATGTCAGAGGAGAATGGGTAGACCTTGAACCTTGAAGCAGATGGGCTACAGCAGCAGAAGACCACACTAGGTGCTACTCCTCTCAGCTAAGAACAGGAAACTTAGGCTACAATTTGCACAGGCTCACCAAAATTGGACAATAAAAGACTGGAAAAACGTTGCCTGGTCTGATAAGTCTCAATTTCATCTGCGACATTCAGATGGTGGGGTCAGAATTTGGCGCATTAATCCTTCCTGCCTTGTATCACTGGTTCAGGCTGGTGGTGTAATGGTGTGGTGGGTATTTTCTTGGCACACTTTGGGACCCTTAGTGCCAATTTAGCATTGTTTAAACACCACGGCCTACCTGAGTATTGTTGCTGACCATGTCCATCCTTTTATGACTACAGTGTCCCCATCTTCTGATGGCTCCTTCCAGCACCATGTCACAAAGCTCCTATCATCTCACCACTGGACAATGAGGTCACTGTACTCCAATGGACTCCACACTCACCACATCTCATCCAATAGAGACCCTTTGGGATGTGACCGGGAGATTTGCATCATGACCACATTTTCTTGGTGAAAATAAATAACCCAAAACAGAGTATATTATTTAGTCTGTGAAAAGTTATAGTCCACAATCTATGGAATTTATGTAAAAATTGATCAATCCTGATGTATTGTCGGCCTATTTCATTTCTTGAGACCCGAAAACACCAGGACAGTCCAAATACCCCCCAAATGACCTTTTTGTAAAGTAGAAAGTCTGATGTATTTAGTAAGAGTATAATTATATATAACAATTTTAGCGTAATCAATTCCAGTGAGCTGAGTGACAGGCCTAGACACTGCTACTGGAATTGCTTACAATAAAATATTATATATAATACATTTTGGCTACACATTAGTACATATCATAAGTAAACTATAATATATTATGGCTAATTATTAAAGTGCACGGAATTTTTTCACACATCCTTTTTGGATGGTCCCATTACACATTGAATGTATGAAAAAAAATGTCTGCACTGTGTAATTTAATCATGTGTGATGAATGTGTAGCCATAATTTCTTATTTATAATATTTTACTGTAATCAATCCCAGTGGCAATTATATAATACACAAATTAGGTTGCACTAGGGTTACCTAAAATTCAACTTAGTAAAGCTGCTGACACAATATTGCTGGAAAACAATATAAGATATAACATTTTAAAGATAAAAAACAGTGCAGTACTAAAGAAAGGGAGCCTAGTAAAGACCGCTTTGTGATTTTTACCTACAGGTAAGCCTATAATAAAGCTTACCTGTAGGTAAAATGAATATCTCCTAAACGGGCACCGTTTAGGACATATTCATACTAGATGCATCCGGCAACGTCACTGGCGTATGCACTCTGAAGGTCCAGCATACCGCGCCGGACTTTCAGAGTATTGTGCTGTAAGACCCCTTTCACACTGAGGCACTTTGCAGGCGATATAACGCAAAAAATAGCGCCTGCAAAGCACCCTAAAAGAGCCGCTCCGCACACTGGAGCGGTGCGTTGGCCGGATGCTAAAAAAAGTCCTGCTAGCAGCATCTTTGGAGCGGTGAAGGAGCGGTGTGTGTACCGCTTCTCCACCGCTCCTGCCCCATGAAATGAATGGGCACTGCGGCTATACCACCGTGTGTGATTTTAACCCTTTTTCGGACGCTGGCGGGGGTTAAAAGCGCCGTGAAATTGATGGTAAAGCGCCGCCGACGCACCAACTGCCCCAGTGTAAAAGGGGCTTAACCGAGGGCTCCAACACGATGAGTGACTTCATCGCAGCTCTGCCCCCACACTTTTCATTATCTGCTGTCCCCAGGGACAGATCCAATCCAGAGATCCCACTGTATGGTGATCTCTGGATCGGATCTGTCCCTGGGGACAGCAGATAATGGCATCATTGGCATGATTTGGATTTTGGAACTGACCTGCTGAAACGGTGTGTTGTTTGCTGGACCGGATCTGATGGCTGCAGAGAAGATGAGAAGATGCTGTAATCTGCTGACAACAAGGCGTGTTGCTTGCTTGGACCGGTTCTGATGGCCGCAGAGAAGACGAGAAGATGCTGTAATCTGCTGACAACAAGGCGTGTTGCTTGCTTGGACCGGATCTGATGGCCGCAGAGAAGACGAGAAGATGCTGTGACCTGCTGACAACAAGGTGTCTTGCTTGCTTGGACCGGATCTGATGGCCGCAGAGAAGACGAGAAGATGCTGTGACCTGCTGACAACAAGGCGTGTTGCTTGCTTGGACCGGATCTGATGGCCACAGAGAAGACGAGAAGATGCTGTGACCTGCTGACAACAAGGCGTGTTGCTTGCTTGGACTGGATCTGATGGCCGCAGAGAAGACGAGAAGATGCTGTGACCTGCTGACAACAAGGCGTGTTGCTTGCTTGGACCGGATCTGATGGCCACAGAGAAGACGAGAAGATGCTGCTGTGACCTTCTGCTTGCTGGATGGATCTGATGTGGGTGTGGGTCACTGTCTGCCTACACCTGTGCTGTGGTCTGTGGACACCCCCCCCCTTATCAGGCCAGATTAGGGCGGCTCCGCTCAGCTATCATACCTGGTGACACAGAGCACCCCCCCCCATGAGACCAGCTTGCTCAGGGTGGGTAGGTGTGTCACTCAGCTACTGTGCCTATATCTAATATAATATATCTGTGGCCAGCAGCATCCCCCCCCCCCCATCATCATCATCATCAGACCAGCTCAGGCTGGGGGTGTCTCAGTCAGCTAATATAAATTATATTGTGAGTGTTGGCTGTCTGATAATGGGGGGGGGGGGGCTGCTGGACACAGATATATTATATTACATATAATAGGCACAGTAGCACAGGAGTTAGCTGGTCTGGTGGGGGGAGGGGCGGCTGGACCAGCTATATTACATAGTATATATATATATATATATATATAAAATCTATAGCTGTGTCTAGCAGCAGACCACCTTGCATCCCCCCCCCTTCCTTATCATATCATATACAGGCCATCAGGGGCACTGAAACTGAGTCCTCCCACTGTCCCACACTAGCTCTCTTACAAAGGCAACCCCCCCCCCATACACACACCTCATCTTGTGCTCCGGTGGGCCGACGGTGGAGAACCCCCCCCCCACCTGTTCTTATTCTGTGCGCCGCGCCGCCGCCAGCTGGAGTCTCAGACAGTCTGTACTCCTGGAGAGTGGAGAGGAGGAGGGCTGGGCACTGTGGGCAGCGACCGTCACACACAGCAGCCACGCCGGGCGGAGAAAGTTGTATGTGTGCTGCAGTGACGTGTCGTCACATCATCACAGTGCAGTGTGATGATGTGACAGGCTGAGTCGCTCGCTGGCTCTGTAGGGTAGGGAGGAGGATTGGAATTTAGGAATAGGAAGAATAAGGAGCCGGAGGACACACACCAGGCGCGGCCGCGGCGCTGGAGGTGTTGTTCCAGGCTTCCAGCCCAGCGGGGTGAAATTAATCAATGAATGGGTCAGCTGTAAAAAAAAAAAAAATTAAAAAAAAAAAAAATTTAAAAAAATAAATGAATAAAAAAATAAAAAAAAATAAAAAAAAGGGGAGGGTGTCACCCCTCTAGCGGGTGTCACCCGGGGGCGGACCGCACCCCCCTAGCAACGCCTCTGGGTAAGACAGGTTTCTCTGTTTCCCTCCCTTGGCAACTCAGACAGGCCAGACCTTATGAAGCAGGAGGTAGCTGGGCAAGTATTCCGCAGCCTGGTGAGTGGTCAGAACCAGCATGTGGGCAGCTGGGCAGGAATCTAATAGCACCCTCCCGATTGCTGTCAGAGTACTGTGCCCTCAGGCCTTGGATTTCTTCAGCTTTTTATCTACTGGTATGTTACCAGAGCTACCCTTGACATTAGTGAGAGGGATGCTCTTTATTAAGGATAGTGGTAAGTAACTGTTTGGGTTCTAAACTGTTTTACTGAAGTGGTGATATTTATCTAATGTCTCTGTTGTTTTTTTTCACTTTTTTTCTTTTTTTTTTTTAATATACGTTTTTATTGCTTTTCAAAAAACACAGACAAAAATTTACAATTACAAAACCAAAGCAGAGACAAAAACAGAAAAAAAAACAAAAAACATATACGTTGGTCTTACATGGTATTTGTATAATTCCTACAATAGACATTATATCAAGTTATTAAAGAATGAGCATTTGAATCTACTCCTGTTGACTCCATTTCCAAAATTTGGGAACGGTATAGTCCTATTTTTATATACTTCCTCTAAAAAGCTTCAGAGGCTGTGGAAGAAACCATCAACCATTTTGACCAAACCTTCTCATATTTGAGAAGACAACCTCTATTAATATAGGTCTCTTTGTATAGTGATAGACTATTGTTAATGAGTCGTTTCCACATAGACAATGAAGGGGGGGTAGTTTTTTTTCCAACTAAGAGCTATAGCTTTTTGAGCATAGAACAAAAGTAGCCCCACCAGAGTACGTCCTGCTACCGTGGGAATATATTGCTCTATCCAACCCAACATGCATATTGCCATTGATGGTTGTAATGAAATAGAGGTAATTTGGAATATAGAGGCTAATATCTCTTCCCAGTACCCCACTATTGCTGGACAGGTCCAAAAAATATTGGTAAAACCTCCAGGAATCCCCCCACATCGCCAACAGCCAGGGGCATAGTCCAGATTAATTTTATGTAATATATGAGGAGTAAGATATTCCCTATGAACCATCTTGAACTGAATCAGCCTGTCTCTCAAGAAGACAAGAGAATTAAAAGGAAAGTCCCATATATCATCCCAGTCGTCATTATCCAGTTCAGGAATGTCCCCAGACCATTTAAATATAAGTTTCTCTAATGTTGGAAGGGAGACGGTTGTCAAATGAAGATATAATTTAGAGGCAGCATTCTTTGCACAGTCCAACCTAAGAAGCTTCTCTAGAGCGGATTGAACTAATCGCGGAGGAGAGCCAGGAAATTGACAGCTGAAGGCATGGGAGAGTTGAAAAAAACTAAAAGAATACAGATGAGGAACATTGAAATCGGAGATCAGTTTGGAAAAAGGAATCAAGGATTCGTCCGAAATAATCTGAGTCACCGTTTTAATATTGTATTTAGTCCAGGCATGGGGGTCGGGCAGTGTATAGATATGCTCCAGAGTGGGATTCAACCACAGTGGAGCATTGGGCGAAATTGCCTGTAGGGGATATCGTTAAAATTTGAGACTCTCCCTCCATGCCCGTAGCGTAGTGCACATGGACGGTGTCAATGTATATGGAGCACGGGGGCCCCAAAAAATCTTAAATTTCAACGCCTCCAAGGATCCCAACACTGCTGCTTCTAGCTGCGTAGTGGGATTAGAGGTATCTGGGTTAAACCACCAAGCAGCGGTTACTAGCTGGGAAGCCAAATAATATTTATAGAAATCCGGACATGCCAGGCCCCGGTGAGACGTCGGACGTACCAACGTCATCCAACTATACCTATGGGACTTAGATCTTCATAAAAATGCTGCAAGAATATGATGCAGCCGTACAAAAAATGATTTAGGGATCCACTGTGGAGAGTGTCCAAATAGAAATGTAAATTTAGGTAATATATTCATTTTTATTAGGTTTATGCATCCCAATAATGAAAGGGGTAATGACTCCCATGCCTTCAGCCGTTGTTGAACTTCCTGGATCGCGGGTGTTAGATTTAAGGATATATAATCTGAAACCTGTCTGGAAACCACCTCTAAATATTTAAAGTGCTCCACCCATCTCAAAGGGCTATCAGTAAAGACAGTAGCACGGGCCGCAGGGTCTATGGGAAATAAAAGTGACTTTGTCCAATTCACTTTGAGACCTGTAACTGAGGAAAAGGAATTAAGGACCTGTAAAGCCCCCTTGAGTGAAGGACCTGCATCATTTAAAAAGAGGAGTAGATCGTCTGCATACAGGGCTACCCTTTCCTCCAGCCAGCCGACACGCAGTCCCCTAACATGAAGGGAAGTACGGAGAGCCTCCACCAGCGGTTCCATCGCTATGGCAAACAAGGCTGGAGAGAGAGGGCAGCCCTGTCTAGTACCTCTAGACAAAGAAAAAGACTGCGACAAGCCTCCTCCCAACTTAATAGCCGAAGTAGGATTTTGATAAAGTATCTGTATCCATTTTATAAAAGTCAGGGGAACCCCATCCTTCTAAGAACCTCCCAAAGAAAAGGCCATTCAATGGTGTCGAAGGCCTTTTCAATATCTAGGGAGGCCACCACTCTTGTGCCTTCATTCAGATGTTTTGCATGTATATTGGTAAACAAACGCCTCAGATTTATATCGGTTGACTTATTTGCCATAAAACCAGTTTGGTCAGTGTCTACAACAGATGATAATAATGGCTGTAGTCTAATAGTAAGTAATTTGGTCAGAATTTTAAAATCTGTATTAAGTAGGGCAATTGGCCTATAGGAGGTACAGGAGGTGGAATCTTTTGGAGCTTTATGAATTAATATAACATGGGCATGACTCATGGAAGTCGGGAGGGCCCCATCAGCCAAGCATTGAGAGTAGAGTTGTGCTAGCCTGGGGGCCAATAATTTCCCATGGGTCCTATAAAATTCTATGGGAAGGCCATCTGGGCCCGGAGACTTCCCCAACGGGAAGGATCTAATCACCTTCAATACCTCCTCCGGGTAATTGGTTCTACCAGAGATTCTCTCTCTCCGTCTGAGAGCCAGCCAAGTGCCAATGGATCTAGCCAGGATGCCAAATCCTGGGGCTGAAAATCAGGAAGCAACACAGTGGCATAGAGGGAGCTATAATATTGACGGAAAGTCTCTAGTATATCAGGTAACGAGGAAACCGATGCACCTGAAGCAGACACTACACTAGAAATCACTGTTGGAGGGTAATCAGACTGTGCCAACATCACCAGAAGGCGGCCATTGCGGTCTCCCTGTTCAAAAAAACTTTGTTTATTCCAATGTAGGTCAAGTCTAGTGATCCCTGTAAGAGGGAGATGTAACTCACGCTTTGCTGCGTTCAGAGAGTTAAAATGAGTGTCAATAAGATCCATAGTGTAAATATCAGATTGTTGTTGTACAGAAAGCTGTAGCGCCGTCGTAACGGCAGCCTGTTCTTTACGAATCCCAGCGATAGAGGAGATATATTGCCCTCTGGTGAAAGCCTTGAAGGCATCCCAAGTCATTGTGATAGAAGAGGATCCTTCATTAAAGTCCCAATATTCCGCTAGTTGTAATGAAATAGTGGCCGTCAGATCAATATGAGAAAACCAATGGGCCCCCAAACGCCATAAAGCTGGGGTTCTGGAGGATGGGGAACGGATATTAAGGAGTAAGGGGGAATGGTCAGAAAGCCCACTAGGTAAATATGATGCGTCCAGTACATCAGTCAACATTGTCGGGTTAGCAAAGGCAAGATCAATACTGGAAGAGGTTTTGTAGGTAGCAGATAAACAGGAATAGGCTCTTGTCTCAGGATGTTTCCACCTCCAAACCTCTGTTAAACCCATTACTTGAGCCCAAGAGAGCAAATATGTAGAAAATTGTTTTGGGGGAATAGGTCTATCTAGGTCGGTGGCCAAAATGGCATTGAAATCACCCATAAGTAAC
The DNA here is from genome assembly GCA_029206835.1 of Rana muscosa. Lineage (NCBI taxonomy): Eukaryota > Metazoa > Chordata > Amphibia > Anura > Ranidae > Rana > Rana muscosa. Next base: position 406,295,378 of record CM055122.1, read on the forward strand.
ACTTTTGCTGGGTAGTAAGGAATTACTTTCTCTAAAATTGAGTATAAGGGAGATGAAGAAAAAGGAGGGGGGATATACACCCCTACCACTATATACCGGGTGCCCCAAACCATAAATACTGTGTAGCGGGGTCTCCTTTAAGGCCCCGGGACTACGTTACCCATAACCCCGTTCGGCACCCAGGGTGAATTTTTGCCACGCAGAGACTCATGGGTAGGACTATATAAGAGGAGGGCGCGGCTGAGCTTGGCCTCTTTGGACACCGCGCTGCTATCAACAGGTCTTCCCGTGCAGATCTGCTGCAGTGCAGTACCTGAAGCCAGGGCCTTGCACAACTTCCAGAGAGCCTTCCACCCCACTGCGAGCCTGGGTGGCATCCGACTTCTCCAAGTTGCGGACATCAGTTGGACCGGGGACCCGGCCGTTGTAGACGCTGTGTGCGGAGACACAGTCGGTGGAAGTCCCGGACTGGGATCGCGTCCGGAGTGGTAAGCGAGCACCTGCTCAATCAAAGAAAATACTTTACTCTGATTAGGCCTAGAGACTGCCTTGGCCCACCAAGTTTTATCTGTTTTTCCACCGGAGACTAGTAGCAGAACTGGGTCGTGTAGTCTCCGGTGAAGTGTTCTTCTATTACCTATCGTGTGGATTACAAACACTGTTTACTAATTAATTAATATCGTTACTCCTCTTGCATACGTGGAATATGAAGAATGAAAGGCTTGCTGGATCCATGGCTTTTTTAATGCAGAGCACTTGCTGCTTATAAGATGTGTTTCCTGAAGAAGCACCATATGTGGGGAATGTAGTTTGAGATATCTAAAAAGTATTGCCCTCTTAAATTTGGAATTAAGTCCCCGAACATTCCAGGATAATATCCTGAAAGCGGGGATATAACGTGCCGTCATTATACACCGATTTATAACAGATACAATAAAGAGAAAAAAAAATGGAGTTGACCTGGGTGTACATCTTGATTTACATCTCAGGAGCAGCAGCGATCCAAAAAGCTTATGCTCAGTAAAAGTATATCCAATGTAAGACTAACCATTCAAAAAGAAAAACAAAAAAACATATAAAACATTCACAAAAACAAAACTAATAAACAATACCCATGTTGACAAAAGGGTATTGAGCCTGCCCTCATCTGGTAACATCCCCAAACTTGGAGAGTAGCCAGATCAGGCCTTTACCCAAACAGAGAAAAAAAAAATTTAAAATTAGCTAGCAACAGTTGGTTAGTGACCGCTCGGTGCTATGGTCCAGCACCTAGGTAGGGGCAATCTGATTAAAAAAACGAGCTCTGAGCATCAAAAAACAATGCAAATTGCCCACTACCTATTGGGTACAAAGGTGGTTGCTTGTCGACCGTGGTCAACACTAAAGGGGTTCTGGGGGGGGAAAGGGAGGGGAAGGAGAAGGAGGGAGAGGGGGAGAGGGGGAGAGGGAGAGAAAGGAAGGAAGAGGAACTGTTCTGAGATCGGCAAAAACAACCTAGATTATAAAAAAACATAATAGAATACAATATAGTATATGTCTAATTTAATAAAATAAATGTGAATATGAAGAGTAATGAGCCTTATCGGGACAATATTATGCAGCCATAATTTACTGTGATTGAGACACAGAGACATTACTGTCATGAGTCCATGTTTGTGTAGCTTTCATAGTCAGTTTTGTATTATACTGCAGTGTATGCATGCTCTTTTCCATTCTAAATGTGTTTTGCATATTTGCTTCTACTTTTGCACTTGTTTAGTGAACTGTAAATTACAGAAACTCCCTGTCTGCTTATTTGGCACTTTACCTTTTCTGCTAAGACCTTAGACGTTGTAACATAAATAGGATTAATAAAAACGGGATACAAGGCATGTGTCATGTTTGAGTGCAACAACAAGTGACATTTCCCTATTTCCATTTGGGGGCTCTCGAGTCCAGGATCCTAATACAGCAAGCAACGCGCCAAAAGTACCGGCATGGATCCATTAGAAGTGGAACAGTGGTGCACGGTGGCGGGCACCGATTCAGCCACGGCAGTAGTTATTGAACTCCCGGGGATCTGGCAAGAAGTAGCGGTAAAGCAGCTAGTAATGTGACTGTCCCCACACCAGAAAGCATGGGTAATGGATGTCAGGTCGAATTCTTCGCTGACCCACGCACTAGTAGAATGGAAGAATGAAATCCCAGAGCATTTCAAAAGTCCAAGCATAAAAGCAGTGGATGATCAGACCTATAGCTTAAGACATGCGCTGCCAGTCAAGGGAGGATGGTTTCAGACACCAAAACCATCACCTCCACAGACATCTCCACCGCAGTCCCCAAAAGCAGGAAAGCAGAAGGCGAAAAAGAGTCCCGGGTCACCACCGGCCACCTTCAGCACAGAACTAAGTACTTATGGAGAAATACTTTGTACACTACGGGCTACCACAACGGCTTCACTCAGACCAGGGAAGGGACTTTGAAAGTCGGCTGATCCGGAAGCTCCTGTATTCCTTGGGGATCAAGAAGACATGAACTACCCCCTACCATCCACAAGGTGATGCTCAGCCGGAGAAGTTCAACCGAACCCTGCTAAACATGCTGGGGACCTTAAGCAGTGAAAAGAAGCAGCATTGGAACAACCACATAGCAGCAGTTGTGCATGCATACAACAGCACCACAAGTGACGCTACAGGGTGCTCACCCTATCGACTTATGTTCGGAAGAGAAGCAAGACTACCGGTAGATCTGGCCTTTGGCACCTCCATAGACCATTGTTATGCCACTTCTCACAAAGGATATGTAGATAGACTAAGACACGATTTAAAATTGGCCTATGAGCAGGCCCAAGCAGCCTCAGAACAAAGGGGGGCTCACAACAAAAAAAACTTTGATCTGAAAGTTCGGATTCAGGATTTACAACCTGGAGACAGAGTGTTGCTATGGAATTTGGGGGTCCCTGGAAAACACAAGCTTGCAGACAGATGGAGACCTGAACCCTATGTTATTTGCAAAAAACTACCGGGCCTACCTGTTTACAGACTAAAGCCAGAAGGGAAGGTGGGGCCCTTAAAGACTTGGCATCGGAACAACCTACTCCCACTAGCTGAAGCAGTTCGGATTCCCCCTGCGATGGGTTCCCCTGAGCCAACTTCCATCCTGGATACTCCCAGGCCGAACACTCGGTCCCAGACCCCTCAGATTGGGGATACGGAGACCTCGGAGCTAAGTGAAGATGAGGGAGAAGAACTTGATTGTCTTTGGCCTTCCCATGCCCCAGAAACTTCTGCTATTGATCTTCCACCTGATGAAGACACCATAGACAGTACACTGAATGCAGAAGCTACTGAGTTCATCCCGTCCAGTGCTTTGTCAGATTCTTGGGAAGATGCCTGTGACTTACTCTTAGAGGAGGATCCAAGAGATTCCATGTATCTCCCTGCTCCTGAGTCAAGTGTCCCAGAACCAGTGGAAACTCCCAAGTCGGTTTCAGAAGAGGAACCTGTATTGTCTGAACCAGAAATCCAGAGAGAGCAAAGGATGAGAAGGACCATAAGGCCCCTCCGAAAATTGACTTACCCACAGATGGGGAAGAGCTCGGAAGACACTGTGGTCACTGCCAGGAGGAGTGTGGAAGACCCTGATCCCTCCACTGTTCATTTGGTGGGAGGCAACCCCAACTCACCCGCTGGCACAGCTAGGCAGGCCACTAATGGTAGTGTGACCTGTGGGCAAGGAAGTCCACCCCCTCGTTTTTGGTGGGAACTTCCTTTGCCGACGTCATGCGCATCTTTGTCTCATGTTGTGCGTAGTATGTGTTAACAGTTATCTTTGGGGACCAAAGAGTTAAAGTGGGGGGAGTGTGTAGCGGGGTCTCCTTTAAGGCCCCGGGACTACGTTACCCATAACCCCGTTCGGCACCCAGGGTGCATTTTTGCCACGCAGAGACTCATGGGTGGGTCTATATTTTTTTTGTTTAATATATTTTTATTGAAAAAGTTGTGTAGACATATCAAACAAATAAGATACATCGACAAGAGAAAAAAAAAATTTAAGATTAAATACACTGGGTTAACGTGTGAAGAAAATCACTCGGGTTCTCGGTAGAAATGGTAGGAGTAACCCAACTTATCGAAGTAAACCAGCAATAGAACGAATACGTAGAGAAAAGAAAAAAGGAAGAGAAAAAAAAAAAAAAGAAAAAGGGGGGAGAAGAAAAGAAAGAAATACAAGAAAAGGATAGGGATGGGGAAGAAGGGAGGGAGGTGGCACACATGGCAGCAAAGATGAAAAGTTGGCTAGTACATTTAGTGAGGCTAAACCTTACAATGAAATTAAACCCATCAATAGCAAAATATATGAGAATGAGACATCAAGGGTACAGGAAACCTGAGTTGCTCAAGGAGACGAAGAGATTATGTCTTTAAAACATTGGGTAGAAAGGAAGGAGGACCACGGGGCCCAGGTTAAGGTATATTGTTTAGTAGTGTCTCTTGCAATGTGGGTGAGTTCTTCCATGAGGCTAACGTCAGAGACTCTTTGCAGCCAGTGCTTCATGGTTGGAGGTGTAGGTTGACCCCAAAAAGCAGGAATGATAGCCTTGGCCGTATTAAGAAGATGTGGTACGAGTGAGCGTTTATATCTACCTATTGACATTGAGGTAGCGTGGAAAAGCACTATCCAAGGGTCCAAGGGTAACTTGATGTCTGTGATCTGGTGAATCAGGTCAATTACTTCAGACCAGTAAGGGCGAATGATCGGACAGAACCACCAGATGTGGGCATGGGTGGCCTCCTGTCCACAGTTTCTCCAGCATAACGGAGAGTTAGTAGGAAACATACGGTGTAATTTAACAGGTGTATGATGCCATCTGGTGAGAAGTTTGAAGTTAGATTCAGTCACGGAAGAAGCCAGAGAGGAAACATGCGTAAGTAGTAGAACTTTATCTTTTTTCTTATCTGTGATAGCAGCTCCCAGGTCGCGCTCCCAGCTGGTGAAATACTGTGGGTAGGTAGGGGTTTGTAGGTTAATAAGCGCTTTGTAGAATAGGGAGATACAGTGGAGAGGGGGATCCTTATGAAGGAACACGTGTTCAATGTCATTCAGTTCTTGGAGTCCCCGTAGTGGCTGAGGGAGATTTTGAATAAAGCCGTTCAGTTGGTTATATCTCCACTTATCCATAAACGTTGATGGTCTACGATCTAGGAGTTCAGACAGAGGTTTAGGCGTATTGGAGTTTAATACATGGTGCAAAAGGAGGGGGCCTCCAGGCGACCAGGACTGGAAACCCGGGTCTAAGGATCCTGGTACAAAGTAGTTATGGTTCAGGAGAGGGGTTAGCGGAGAGTTATAAGGCCAGATAAGTTTCTTATGGAGTCCATCCCAGACGTCCAGAGAGGACACGGTAAGAGGTGAGGTATTGTGGGTGAGGTTTCTAAAAGAGCGTGGTATCCAGGGAGCAGAGGAGAGGTCCGAATCACATAGAGAGTATTCCAGTTGTACCCAAAGTTTAGTAGCAAAGGCATATCTCCAGTCTGCTATGCGTGATAAAATAACAGCATGGTAATAAGCTTTAAAATTGGGTAGGGATAATCCCCCAGAGCGCTTAGCCCGAAATAGGACCTCCCTAGAGACTCTGGGGTGACCATCCCTCCAAACAAAGCGGGCAATCATGGTCTGCAACAGGGTGAAAAAACCTATAGGAATCTTTAAGGGAATCATTTGTAGGGTAAAGAGAACGCGGGGGAGTATGTTCATCTTGATTATGTTCACCTTACCTAGCCATGAATGTGAGAGGGAGGACCATTTCCTGAGATCATCTCTTATGTTGTTAAGAAGAGGAATGTAATTATGTCTAAAAAGGGAGTGGAGATGAGGAGTTAGGTATATGCATTGCCGAGGTATTTCATGCGTGAGGTTTCCCAGCGAAAGGGGAATAGGGGCTTCAGCTGATCAACTACTGGTTGGGGTATCGAGATATTCAAAATTTCAGATTTTGACAGATTAATTTTAAAGTTGGACAGCGTCTGGAACGTAGAGAATTCCGACATCAAATTTGGTAGTGAAATGCGTGGTTGTTGAATAAAAAATAGAATGTCATCCGCATAGGCTGCGTATTTATGAGATCTAGAACCAACCTGAGTGCCATGGATATTTCTATTGTGTCTAATCGTGGCCAAAAAGGGTTCAAGAGAAATAGCAAAAAGGAGAGGAGATAAAGGACATCCTTGCCTTGTTCCGTTATGTTGTGTGAATGTGTCGCTTAAGGAGCCATTTATGCGTATTTGCGCCGTAGGGTTAGAATAGAGGGAAGAAATACAGTGAAACATTCTGGGACCTAGACCGAAATAGTGGAGAGTGGTTCTGAGGTAGTCCCAGTCCACCCTATCAAACGCCTTTTCAGCATCCGTGGAGAGAAGGAGGGTGGGCTGGGAGCACCTACGTACATAGTGGACCAGGTACAAAGCACGAAGTGAGTTGTCCCTGGCCTCTCTGTTAGGGATAAATCCAGTTTGATCAGCCGACACCCACTGGGGTAGAAAAGGGAGTAGCCTGCTAGCCAAAACTTTGGCATAGAGTTTAGTGTCGATGTTTAAAAGGGAAATAGGTCTATAACTACTACACAGAGTGGGGTCCTTGTCAGGTTTAGGAATCACAGTAATGTGGGCGGCTAACGATTCCGGACGAAGGCCAGACTTAGGGGAGATGGAATTTGCATATGCAGTGAGATGGGGAAGTAAAATGTCACTGAAGGTTTTGTAGTATAGAACGGTGAAACCATCAGGGCCAGGGGCCTTTCCGGAGGGGGAGGATTTGAGAGCCTGTTTAAATTCCTCAATGGTAAAATCAGCTTCTAATCCATTAAGTGCTGACTTCGACAATTTTGGGAGGTTGGCCTCTCTGAGATAAGAGAGTATACGTTTACGTTTTTCCGACAATGGTAGAGAAGCTAGATCACCTTCCACATTGTACAAGTCAGCATAAAACTCCCGAAAGGCTTTTGAAATTTGGGGGGTGTTGTGGACTAGTTCTCCTGATGGCAGTTTTATTTTGGGAATGAAGGAAAGAGTTTTTTGGGCCGTGAGGGATCTAGCCAACTGTCTACCCGGTTTATTACCCCATGCGTAAACTTTCTGGGAAACGGAGTGAAATTTCCGTTTAGTTTCAAGATTGAGGAGAATTTTAAGCTCCTCTCTCTTAAGGGTGAGGGCCTCGAGATGTGAGATGTGTAAGGAAAGTTTATGCTTTTTCTCTAGGTCAGCAATTTGTTGTAGGACCTGTTGAAGCTGTTGACCATGCTCTCTCTTTCTCCTCGCACCCAATTCAATAAGAGTACCCCTCATGGAAGCTTTATGCGCTTCCCACAAAACAGAGGGAGAGGTGTCCGAGGTTATGTTGTCTTTAAAGTATTGGGATAAGGTAGTAGATAGCATGGAGACCTCTGTTGCATTAGAAATGAGAGAGTCATTGAGCTTCCAATTACTGGAGCGAGGAGGCAGAGCGGGCACGTCCAAGCAGATGGAAACAGGAGCATGATCGGAAAGAGTAGCAACACCAATGTGAGCTGAGCGGAGAAAGGGCAGGTGAAAGTGATCAAGGAAGATGTTGTCAATTCTAGAGTAAGAGTTGTGTGTTTTAGAAAAGTGGGAGTAGTCCTTTTCTTTAGGGTGCATAAGACGCCAAGCATCCATTAGTTGAAGATCTAGGAGTTTTTTTTTGACTTGAGACAATCTTTTGAATGGGATACCAGAGCGGCCCTGGGAGGTGTCCAGAGTGGGATCTAAAGGCATATTTATATCTCCCGCTAGAACTATCAAACCCTCAGCAAAATGAGATAGTTTTGTAAGAATTTGATTAAAGAAGACAGGTTGGTTGTGATTGGGACAATAAATGTTCGCTAGAGTGCAACTAGTATTGCCTAAAAACCCCTTGACAAAAATGAAGCGACCATGATCATCCGCTAACATATCAGCAAACCGAAATGATACACTCTTGCTGAATCCAATAGCCACTCCTTTGGCTTTGTTAGTGTCTGATAGGCTATAATACCATTGTGGAAAATTCTGTGAGTATAATTTAACGGACGTTGTATGGGTCAAATAGGTTTCCTGGAGGAAGGCAATAGAACAAGCTGAATTTTTCAATTCCCGCAGCACCTTATGTCTCTTTGCGGGGACACAAAGGCCTCTAACATTGTATGAAAGGATCTTTAGATTAGCCATGTCGTCAGCAGAGAGTGAATCATTATTCCATACAGCCATGGGTGCCAACAAAACCGAGAGGGGAGGGGGAAGGGGCCATAGAGAGGGGGAAGAGGAAAAGCCAGAAAAAAAGAAGAAGAGGGAATAAGACATACATGATAAACAATATAACAATCATTAGAGCAAATGGGATTGGTATGAAAATCACGCAGAAATTTGCGGTGGTCCCAGTGGGGATGAGGGGAGCAAGCAACCAAGAAGGGTTTTAGACAAAATTCAAGGAGAAAAAATAGATTGCCAACTCCCATCAACCCCAGGAGGAGAGGGGCAGAGAACAAACTCATTTGTGTAGGCATTAACAGGGAGCATAAAGCCCCGTCAGCAAACGGCCTATAAAGTAGTAACGAACATTTACAGATACCAGCATTGGTCAGAACAAAAGTACACAAAAGCATAACCAGAAGACACAAACCCTAGTTTACAGACAAGGAAGGTGATTGTGGGCAGTGAAACGCATCATCCGTTTTTCTGAGATGAGCCAGGGGTGGAGACACGCCTTTGCTTGGCTGGGGTTTTCCGCCATTGGGGGGAACGGGTAGCAGAGAAGGTGGGTATAGTATTCTGCCAACCCGGAAGCTCCGTGGGCGGCAAATTCAGATCCTGGAGGAATGTTGGGAGGTCCTCATGGAACCGCAAAGTGGAGGAGCGACCATTTTTAGTAGCAAGTAAGCATGCAGGGAAACCCCATCTGTAAGTAGTTCCATCACCCCTCAGATGCTCCAAAAGAGGTTTTAAAGCCCTGCGGCGATCAAGAGTCTCCTTAGCTATGTCAGGAAAGATGTTTAGGGTAGCGCCATCAAAGTCAATATTAGGAGTATTTCGCAGTTTCATCATGATGGCATTTTTGTCTTCAAAATAGTGCAGGCGACAAATCACATCCCTGGGTTGGTCAGAAGTGAAGTTGCGAGGTCTCAGGGCATGGTGAACTCTGTCAAAACGCAGAGGGGCAGTGACAGGGTTACCCAGGACGGTGTTAAGGATGCCACGAATCGAGGGTTCCAGGTCGTTATCTCTGGTGGCTTCCGGCAGCCCTCTGATACGCAAGTTGTTTCTGCGGTTTCGATTTTCGAGGTCCTCAAGTTTGTATAATGAGGCTCTGTGAGCGTATGCTAATTGAGTAACAGTCTCTTGCAGTTCTTTAATGGCCGCCTCTTGTGAGTCTTGGCGATGTTCTGTTTCCTCAACTCTGTCGAGTAGATGCGACATGTCCGCCCTAACTGCGGAAATTTCCTTTTTGATAGATTTTTCCATATTGTGGAACATACCCGCCATTTCTTTTTTGAGCTCATTCACCAGGGAAGACATTTCCGAGCCTGTGGGGGAGCCGGGATCCTCCATCAGCTCCGAACTGCAGGATGAGGCTGGGGAGCTTTCACGGACAGAGGCCGCGTGTGAGGCCGGAGATATAATAGATCGCGAGGCTCTGGTCTTGTTAATCCGAGTGCTGGGGCTGTCACGCTCCGCTGCTAGGAATCTTTTGATAGTCCCTGCAGTAGCTTGGTGTAAGGTTGAGGGTTTCGTGGATCGTTTACTTATTGATGAACGGGAACTGGATCCTTTAGAAGGCATTGCTGGGTATGTATGAGGCCGAGTGCTGGACGGGGCTCGTTTTAAGCGCTCATCATCTGTGCCATGTGTAGGTCAGCGGCATCGGTCCAGCAGGGGAAGCAAGTATTTTAGCTGAGAGGCGTAGGCGACCGAAGGTTGTACCAGTTAGATACTATGAAGGTATAGCTGCCAGAGTTTAAGCACAACAGTCAGCACACCAGGCCCAAATAGGAGGTCTGTAGTAGCTTGTGGACGTAAGTTTATGGGCAGAGCGAACCTCTATATCCCTCTCAGGGGAGGCCGTTTAGATCCCTGGTATGTATATCTATGGGAAGAGGTGCACCAAGATGGCCGCCGTACTACTTAGTAGGCTTAAATGGGTGGCAAATGTCTGTGTATTGCCGCGGCAACCCCCTAATTATCAATAGAATGGGACATCACATTCACCCTGTGAGGAGGAAGCCGAGCTGTGAGTCAGAGGATCCGTGAGGGGGAGAAGACACAGTCTGCGGGTGTAGCAAGATGGCCTCCGTACCTCCGAGAGTAGGCCGAAGCCGCGGCCTCGAGTGCGGGGCGAGGAGGAAAATGACGCTGATGGCCTCGGGTGATGTGGCGGGCAGTCAGGGGCCAATCTGTCGGTAGGCAAGCCTGGGGGTGAGCGGTCTGCGGGAGTTAGCCAGGAGTAGGTAGCGTGGTACTCACTGTGTCCTTGAATCGAGGCCGCGTCTGGTACCGCAGGCCGCGGGACGCCGGATCACCTCGCCAGGAGTCTCCAAACGGTTCCCAGCAATGTAATGACCGCGCTGTGTCTTCTGGGTGTAGTGCGGCTGTCAGGCGAGGCTAGTTGGCTCACAGATTACGGGCGTCAGATGCCGGAGAGGCAGTGGATCCGCAGGGCCTCAGTATCGTGGAATCAGTCACAGGCCCAGAGCGGATCCAGCTGCACAAAGTTCTCCAAATCTCTTGGGCAGCAGCAGAGGATGTCCAGGGAGTCGGGTGGGACTATATAAGAGGAGGGCGCGGCTGAGCTCGGCCTCTTTGGACACTGCTTGCAACAGGTCTTCCCGTGCAGATCTGCTGCAGTGCAGGGCCTGAAGCCAGGGCCTTGCACAACTTCCAGAGAGCCTTCCACCCCACTGCGAGCCTGGGTGGCATCCGACTTCTCCAAGTTGCGGACATCAGTTGGACCGGGGACCCAGCCGTTGCAGACGCTGTGTGCGAAGACACAGTCAGTGGAAGTCCCGGACTGGGATCGCGTCCGGAGTGGTGAGCGAGCACCTGCTCAATCAAAGAAAATACTTTACTCTGATTAGGCCTAGAGACTGCCTTGGCCCACCAAGTTTTATCTGTTGTTCCACCAGAGACTAGTAGCAGAACTGGGTCGTGTAGTCTCCGGTGAAGTGTTCTTCTATTACCTATCGTGTGGATTACAAACACTGTTTCTTTCTATATGTGCACCACCGTTCAAGCTGCATGCAAAGAAATTGTTCCCCAAGAGACTAAGTTATATCTGAGTCAGGCCTGACCAGGAGTTAGAACTTTTTGTTGCTGCGCCATAAGGGCGCATAGATAGGAATAGCTGCACTTGGCATGTAATCGCCAGCATCCTCAGTGTGTACTATATTTACCGTTGCAGGGCTCTGCAGACAATATATGTGTTATGTGTTAACCTATGCCTTTTACCCAGAAGTAAACTAGTTATACTTTAACACTTCGCCCTCAGTGTGTTATCATTGTGCATATATTGATAGATTGTGATAAGATAAAAACCCTTGGACTAACTGTGCCAGAGTGGGTCGAGTAGATTGCCGGGGGTTGGAGGTGCTGTATTCAGGGCCCGAAACAAATCCAGAGGCTCTCTTAAGTGGCGGTATCGCTACGCGATTATTACATATTTGCCCAGTATGAACCTGTTCCATTACACATGGGAAGGATTTAATAATTAATATCATTACTCCTCTTGCATATGTGGAATATGAAGAAAGAAAGGCTTGCTGGATCCATGGCTTTTTTAATGCAGAGCACTTGCTGCTCATGAGATGTGCCGTCATTATACACCGATTTATAACAGATAGTAGGATTTTTAAAACAGCTTACCTGTAAAATCCTTTTCTTGGAGTACATCACGGGACACAGAGCGGCATAGTCATTACTATGTGGTGTGACAGCAGGAAGGTAAAGTCACCTGGTTGCATCCAGGGGGGTAGATATATTTCTCCCAGATTCAGGCTTTATGCCGACTTATACAACTAGGGAGGGAGTTGATGAAGCCCAGCTGAGGCTAGTGGGCTCATGGATGACTCATACCTCTAGGGAGAGGGCTGGGCGTCGTACAGGCAGGGAGTTGATGAGACCAGCTGAAGCCTGTCAGTTCGTTTAAGGCCTCTATAAAAACTCCCAGCTTCATTAGATGTTTGCTCATGCCTGGAACCAGACCTGTGTGGACTGTCTAGGGAGAGTGAACCCCTGTGCGGTGAGAAAAAGCCTGTGTGGCTATTTGTTTGGACATTGATTAAACCAGGGACTTAGGGACTAGGACAGCACCAGGCTGATCCCAGTTGTTAGTTAGGAAACCTGCATGTTTAGTCAGAGGTCAAGCTGACCAGGATTTATTTTGTTTATGTTTCTTTTTGGCTTTGCTGTGTTTTTGTCACTGTACATAGAGAAATAAACTGCACCTTTTGATTTTGAAAACCACAGCCTCCGTCTGCTGGCCCTGTTTTTGTGTGGGGAGCCCAACCAGGGGGTCACACACACCCGCTACCGAGTTAACCCCCTCACAGTTGGTGGAGAATGCGGGCAGTTTTTTTTAAGCCAGCATGGAGGAGATACTGAAACAGCTGGCTCTAGCAAATGCCAATCAACAGCAGACAAATGCAGGTTTGCAAAGGAGCCTTGCAGCCCAGCAGCAAGCTCATCAACAGAGCCTTGCAGCCCAGCAGCAAGCTCACCAACAGAGTCTGGAAGCTCAGCAACAAGCCCAGCAGCAATCTGAGGCCCGCTTCATAGACCTGTTACAGAAGCAAGAGCAGAGACTACAACAAATGGAAGCAGTAATGCAGCAACGTCCGCAGACCAGTGAGGAAAGCCGTCCCACTAATACCGCGTCCTTTGGGGTGAGTCGTTTATTGACAAAAATGACTGGAGAGGATGATCCAGAGGTATTTTTGACCACATTTGAAAGGACTGCTGAAAGAGAAAAGTGGCCTGAGGAGCAGTGGGCTGGACTGGTGGCTCCTCTGTTAACTGGTGAATCGCAGAAGGCTTACTATGACCTAGAGCCTGACCAAGCAAAAGACTATGTGATGCTAAAAGCTGAAATATTGGCAAGGCTGGGTGTCACCCTGGCTGTCCGGGCTCAGCGTGTGCATAACTGGACTTTCCAGCTTGGAAAACCCCCCAGGTCTCAAATGTATGATCTCATTCACCTGAGCAGGAAGTGGCTACAGCCAGAGACTTTGTCCGCACCAGAGATTGTGGAACGTGTTGTAATGGATCGGTTTTTGAGAGCTCTTCCTACTGCCATCCAAAAGTGGGTAAGCCATGGAGACCCAGAGACGGCCGGTGGTCTTGTGGATCGTGTAGAGAAATACTTGGCTACAGAGAACCTGACGGCCTCTTCCAGAGACTCTCGGACTTTCCACCCTAAGACCAGACCATCCCCAGGGGCGGATAAGAGGATTCCAAGGGGTGAGGGTGGAGAGAGTGAGAGGGTGGGAGCTCTACCCAAAGGTTGGCGAGAACAGCCTGGGAAGTCAGGGGCTCAAGAGGCAGCCAAATGGATTGTTTGCTACCGCTGCCGGCAAGCGGGACATATTGCAGCAAATTGCCCGGTTGTGGAGGAACCCATGCAATGTGACTTTCTGACGGACCGACGTCAGTCGCTGTGTGCGACAGTCGCATGCACTGCCATTCGGGGAACTGAGAAACATTTATGCAAAATGTGTATTAATGGTAGAAATGTTGTGGATTCAGGTAGCCTTGTGACCCTGATAAAGGCTGAATTAGTTAAAACAGAGGTCTCTGGGAATAGCAAGGTAGCTGTTATTTGTGTGCATGGGGACACCCGAGAGTATCCAGTGACTACAGTGTGTTTCGAGACCCCCAAAGGTACCCTCTCTCATCCAGTGGGGTTAGTATCTCAATTACCGCATGATGCCATTGTGGGAAGGGATTTTCCGAAGTTCTGGGAACTGTGGGATGATCCTGAGCCCCCCACTGGTGCCCCTATGTACCAGGAATGTGATAGCCAGAACTCCTCTGAGAGTGGTGAGGACTCTCCAGAATTTCCCTTGTCAGTATTGGCAGGGGAGACTCAAGAAACTGGAGAGGAGCCCACCTCCTCAGACGAAAACCTACCGTCTGTGGAGTTTTCTGATCTGGAGATTCACAGGGAAAATTTTGCCACAGAACAGTTAAAAGACCCCGCCCTAATAAAGGCACGGGAAAACGTAGTGGAAATAGATGGCGAGTTAGTGAACCCAGATAATACCTGCACTTACCCATACTTCAGCGTAGAGAAGGACCTACTGTATCGGGTGGCAAAAAGGGCAGAAGAAATCGTTGAGCAGCTTGTGGTGCCCAAACCTTACAGGAAGTTGGTGTTGGAGTTGGCCCATGGGCACATTCTTGGAGGTCATCTGGGGACAGAGAAAACCCGAGAGAGGGTATTACAGAGATTCTATTGGCCTGGGGTGATGAAGGACATAGAAAATTATTGTTCCTCCTGCCCTGTGTGTCAGAGGTCGGCCCCGATGCCACATTTCCGTAGCCCGCTGGTCCCTCTACCCATCATTGAGGTCCCGTTTGAGAGAATCGCAATGGATTTGGTAGGTCCTATAATCAAGTCCGCTAGGGGGCACCAGTACATATTGGTTATAATGGACTATGCCACCCGTTATCCAGAAGCGATCCCTCTCAGAAATACCTCGGCCAAAACCATAGCCAAAGAGCTATCTCTTGTTTTTAGCCGGGTGGGTATTTGTAAAGAACTGCTTACGGACCAAGGTACACCCTTTATGTCCCGGGTTATGAAAGAGCTGTGTAAATTGTTCAAAGTGACGCAATTGCGTACATCTGTGTATCACCCCCAAACCGATGGGCTGGTTGAAAGATTCAACAAAACCCTAAAACAAATGTTGAAGAAAGTGGTGGATAGAGATGGAAGGGATTGGGACTGTCTACTTCCTTATTTGATGTTTGCTATTAGGGAGGTGCCCCAATCCTCTACGGG
The DNA here is from genome assembly GCA_029206835.1 of Rana muscosa. NCBI lineage: Eukaryota > Metazoa > Chordata > Amphibia > Anura > Ranidae > Rana > Rana muscosa. The sequence goes on from CM055122.1 coordinate 406,310,399, forward strand.
ATTCTCCCCCTTTGAGTTACTGTATGGGAGACACCCAAGAGGGCTGTTGGATATTGCCAAGGAAACTTGGGAAAGTGAGAGTTCTCCCCACAGGAGTGTGATTGAGCATGTCGCCCTGATGCAAGATCGAATTGCACAGGTAATGCCCATCGTGAAGGAACATTTGGCCCAAGCGCAGTTGGCACAGCAGAGAGTGTACAACCGTGGAGCCAAGACCCGTACCTTTTCCCCGGGGGATAGGATATTGGTACTTGTCCCTACGGTTGAAAGTAAATTCCTTGCCAAATGGCAAGGCCCCTACGAGATAATGGAAAAAGTGAGCGAAGTGAATTATAAGGTCAGACAACCAGGAAGGCGAAAGCCCGAACAGATATATCACGTTAATCTGTTGAAAGCCTGGAGGGATAGAGAGTCCCTAGTCGCAGAAACTTGGTCACCAGCTCAAACTGGTTGCGTGATTCCGGAGGTTGGAATAGCAGCCACCTTGTCACAACCCCAACAACAGGAGGTTAAGGAGTTTGTGCTTCGCAACAAGGAGGTGTTCTCTGAGCTGCCGGGACAAACATCTGGGGTAGAGCATGATATTATTACCCCGCCCGGTGAAAGGGTGAAGTTAAAACCCTATCGGATCCCAGAGGCCCGACGGGAGGCAATACGGGAGGAAGTACAGAAAATGCTGAACTTAGGGGTGATAGAGGAGTCCCAAAGTGATTGGTCTAGTCCCATTGTGTTGGTGCCTAAACCGGATGGGAGCTGGCGATTTTGTAACGATTTTCGTCAGTTGAACAAAGTTACAAAATTTGACACCTACCCCATGCCACGTATAGATGAGTTGATCGACCGGCTGGGAACAGCCCGATACATGACGACTCTTGACCTCACAAAAGGGTATTGGCAAATTCCCCTGGCCAAGTCGGCCAAAGAGAAAACCGCATTTGTAACCCCAGACGGGGCGTTCCAATATAAGAGAATGCCGTTCGGGTTACAGAATGCGCCGGCCACATTCCAGCGGAAAATGGACCAGATACTGAGGCCCCATCGGAAGTATGCTGCGGCTTACCTGGATGACGTAATTGTCCATAGCACAGATTGGGCCTCACATCTGCCAAAAGTGCAAGCAGTCCTAGACTCTATCCGGGAAGCAGGGTTTACGGCTAACCCCAAGAAGTGTACCATTGGGCAGGAGGAGGCCAAATATCTTGGGTACACCATTGGCAGGGGAGTGATAAAACCCCAACTCAACAAAGTCGAGGCCATCCAGAGTTGGCCACGTCCCAACAGCAAGAAGCAGGTACGGGCCTTTCTGGGAATCGCGGGTTATTATCGGCGCTTCATTCCCCACTTTGCTTCTAAGGCTGTGCCCCTAACCAACCTGACGAAAGGGAAAGGGTCGGTCATGATTAAATGGACCCCCGAGGCTGAGGCAGCATTCCAATTCTTGAAACAAGCCTTATGTAGCCAGCCAGTGTTGTACTCACCCGACTTCTCTAAAGACTTTGTCGTACAAAGTGATGCGTCAGATGTGGGGTTAGGAGCAGTATTGTCCCAGGTCTGGAACGGGGAAGAGCACCCAGTCATTTACCTCAGCAGGAAGTTGAAGTCCCATGAGGTAAATTACGCCACGGTTGAAAAGGAGTGTTTAGCGGTGAAGTGGGCTCTAGATTCCCTTCGGTACTATCTGCTAGGTAGGCACTTTGACATGGTTACGGATCACGCTCCGTTAAAGTGGATGGCTCAAAACAAGGAGACAAATAGAAGAGTGAATAGGTGGTTCCTGGCCCTACAGGAATTCAACTTCACAGTAAAGCATCGCCCTGGCGTTCAAATGGGGAATGTGGATGCTTTGTCTCGAGTACATGAATGCCTGATTGCTGGTGTTCCAACCCCAAGGTTAAAACAAGAGGGGGGGGTATGTGACAGCAGGAAGGTAAAGTCACCTGGTTGCATCCAGGGGGGTAGATATATTTCTCCCAGATTCAGGCTTTATGCCGACTTATACAACTAGGGAGGGAGTTGATGAAGCCCAGCTGAGGCTAGTGGGCTCATGGATGACTCATACCTCTAGGGAGAGGGCTGGGCGTCGTACAGGCAGGGAGTTGATGAGACCAGCTGAAGCCTGTCAGTTCGTTTAAGGCCTCTATAAAAACTCCCAGCTTCATTAGATGTTTGCTCATGCCTGGAACCAGACCTGTGTGGACTGTCTAGGGAGAGCGAACCCCTGTGCGGTGAGAAAAAGCCTGTGTGGCTATTTGTTTGGACATTGATTAAACCAGGGACTTAGGGACTAGGACAGCACCAGGCTGATCCCAGTTGTTAGTTAGGAAACCTGCATGTTTAGTCAGAGGTCAAGCTGACCAGGATTTATTTTGTTTATGTTTCTTTTTGGCTTTGCTGTGTTTTTGTCACTGTACATAGAGAAATAAACTGCACCTTTTGATTTTGAAAACCACAGCCTCCGTCTGCTGGCCCTGTTTTTGTGTGGGGAGCCCAACCAGGGGGTCACACACACCCGCTACCGAGTTAACCCCCTCACAGTGGGTTATATAGAATTACCTTCAGGTGCTGGCACTGGCAACTTCCAAAACAGGAAGTACCCTCCCCTATATAAGCCCCTCCCATCCGGGAGCACCTCAGTTTTGTAGCAAAGCAATACGTGTCCCCAAAAGAGGGGTGGGAGCTCTGTGTCCCGTGATGTACTCCAAGAAAAGGATTTTACAGGTAAGCAGTTTTAAAAATCCTACTTTCTTGTTCATACATCACGGGACACAGAGCGGCATAGTCATTACTATGTGGGACGTCCCAAAGCAATGCCAAATGAGGGTGGGGGATATACCATACATAAGCTGGGCGCCATCAGGCATGAGGATCTTTTGCGGCCTGCAACACACTGTGCCCAAAGGCGACATCCTCCTGACTTCTAACGTCCACCTGGTAGAACCTAGTAAACGTGTGTACTGAAGACCATGTTGCGGCCTTACAAATTTGAGCCAGGGAGGCCTGGTGATGCACTGCCCATGAAGTTCCAACTGCTCTCGTGGAGTGCGCCCTAACTTTGAACAGAGGCGGTCTACTTCTCAAGCCATAGGCTTGTATTATGACCTGTCGAATCCACTTGGCTAAAGTAGATTTTGATGCTGCCTGACCCTTTCTGGGGCCTTCCGGCAGAACAAACAAAGAATCCGTTCTACGAATCTGAGCAGTGGCTTTTAGATAAGCTTTAACTGCTCTTACTACATTCAAAGAATGCAATAACTTTTCCTCTACCGAGCTCGGTTTGGGGAAAAAGAAGGAAGAACCACATCCTGGTTCAAGTGAAACCTCGATACCACCTTAGGAAGAAAGGCTGGGTGAGGACGTAATACTACTCTGTCCTCATGAATAACCAGATATGGCTCTTTACAGGACATGGCGGCTAATTCCGACACTCTTCTAGCCGAGCATATGGCTACTAAAAATATCAATTTTCTGGTGAGTAGAACCAAGGAAATGTGCCGCAAAGGTTCAAATGGCTGCTTCTGCAGAACCGACAGAACCAAATTTAGATCCCATGGGCATATGGGAGCTTTAATCGGTGGAATAATACGAGTCACCCCTTGCATAAAGGATTTGACAAGTGAATGCATAGCCAGGGGCCTTTGAAATAGTATTGATAAGGCCGAAACCTGACCCCTGATAGTACTTAAGGCAAACTTCCTGTCTACAGCCCACTGTAGGAAGTCCAGAATTCTGCCTATAACGTACTTACGTGGATGCCACTTTCTGGCCTCGCACCAAGTGATGTACGCCTTCCAAACTCTATAGTAGATCTGCCTGGATACAGGCTTCCTGGCATTGATTATAGTTGATACCACAGAGTTAGAGAGACCTCTCTTCTTTAAGATGTGGGATTCAATAGCCAGGCCGTTAAACTTAGAGTTAGTAAGGAAGGGTGGTATATCGGCCCTTGCGAAAGCAGGTCCGGACGACGTGGAAGGGTCCAAGGACTCCCCACAGACATTTTTATGATCTCCGCGTACCAGGCCCTTCGGGGCCACGCTGGAGCCACCAAGATCACCGGCTTCTTTTCCAACCTGACTCTGCGAAGGAGTCGAGGCAACAATTGTAGCGGAGGGAATGCATATATCAGTCTGAACTGATTCCAAGGGAACACCAGAGCATCCGAGCCGCAAGCGAGGGGATCCCTTGTCCGGGAGACAAATCTGTCCACCTTTGCGTTGAATCTGGATGCTAGCAGATCTACATCCGGTGTTCCCCACCGCTGACATATTGCTCGGAAGACCTCGGGATGAAGGGACCATTCCCCTGGGCATAACTGTTGGCGACTTAGAAAGTCCGCCTTCCAATTCTCCACCCCTGGAATGAAGACAGCTGACATACATGGGACATGCTTTTCTGCCCATTCCAGGATGTGACTTACTTCCCTCTGGACTGCACTCCTGGTGCCTCCCTGATGATTGATATATGCCACTGCTGTGGCATTGTCTTGATTAAATTCTGACAGGGGACCCTTGGAGTCTGGATGCCCAGGCTACTAAGGCATACCGGGCTGCTCGTATCTCTAAGAGATTGATGGGCAGGGTTTTTACTACATTTGACCATCTGCCCTGGAGAGACCATTGCTCCAGTACTGCCCCCCAGCCTATAAGGCTGGCATCTGTAGTGACCACCTTCCAGGATATCGGACTGAAGGGTTTTCCCTTCTGGAGATTCTGGGGGATCAACCACCAGCAGAGACTCTTCCGAACGGAAGGGGACAAAGCCATCGGGAAGTCTAGAGCCTGAATTTTTCCGTTCCAGGCTGACAATATGGCCCTCTGTAAATTCCTTGAGTGGAATTGGGTGTATGGCACAGCTTCGAATGATGCTACCATCTTTCCTAGCAGCCTCATGCACAGGCGTATGGACGGCTGTCTTTTTGCACAAAGCAGACGGACCATGCCCCTCAAAGAGGATACCTTGCCTAGAGGTAAGAAAATCTTCCTCTGGTCTGAATCCAGCTGTAGCCCTAGATATACCAGGTTTTTCACTGGCTGTAGGGCTGACTTGTCCAGGTTGATGACCCAACCGTGAGATTCTAGATACTTGATTGTATCGACAATTACCACTTCTAGCTTGGCAACTGAGTGGTCCATCAACAACAGGTCGTGTAGGTATGCCATTATCGTTACACCTCGTGTACTTAGATCGGCCAACAGTGGGGCCAGAATTTTTGTGAACACTCGTGGTGCTGTGGCCAGACCGAATGGTAAGGCTCTGAACTGAAAATGGTGCCCTTGTACTGCAAAGCGTAGAAATTTTTGATGACCTGGAAAGATGGGAACATGCAAGTAAGCATCTTTGATGTCGATCGAGGCTAACCATTCCTCCCCCTGTAGGGCAGCGGTGACCGATCGGATCGACTCCATCCGGAAGGACCAGACGTTTAGAAATTTGTTTAGACTCTTTAGGTCCAATATGGGTCTTATGTCCCCGTTTGGTTTCGGGACTGTGAAAAGGTTTGAGTAGAAACTCAACCCCCACTCTTCTATAGGAACCTCCATAATTACTCCTTGGAGCAATAGTTGTTCTAACGCCACTAGGAGACACCTTCTTTTCAGAGGGTCTTTTGGCATGCCTGACCACATAAAATGGGAAGGAGGAGACTCTTTTAACTCCAACTTGTATCCCCGAGTTACTGCGGAGAGCACCCATCTGTCTTTGATCGTCTCCCGCCAGGTCTCTGTGAACAACTGAAGTCTTCCCCCCACCCATTTGAGTGGGGGCAGCCCTTCATAGGCTTGACTTGGAGGCTGGTTTAGTACCTCTTCGGATCCAGGGCTTTTTATTACCCTGTGACTGTCCCTGATTTTTACCTCCTGAGTTTGACCGAGGAGGCCATCGGAACTGCTTAGTAGCAGACGTCCCAGGGATAGGAGAGGTAGTCCTCTTAAAAGACGGACCCCTAGACCTATTTTTAATTGGTAAGAGAGTACTTTTACCACTGGAAATCTTCTGGATATATTTATCCAGGTCTTCGCCAAAAAGGCGTTCTCCATGAAATGGGAAGCTAACTAAGAGCTTCTTACAGGGAGCCTCAGCAGACCAGTTCTTGAGCCACAGAAGCCTACGCATATGTACCAAAGACAGCGTGAGGCGGGAGGCCTGATGGATAGAATCCTTGATGGCGTCAACCGCAAAGCATAATGCTCTAGGCAGATCAGCCAGAGCCTGGGCCTGCTGGTCTGGCAAATCCCTCAGGACCATTTTCATTTGATCCTTTAAAGCTTGGCAGACCCCAATAGCTGCCACTGCTGGCTGTGTAACAGCCCCTGCTGTGGAAAAAGCAGATTTTAATAAAGATTCCAATTTTTTATCTACTGGATCTTTGAACATTTGAACATTATCTACTGGACATGTCAGTGATTTGTTCAAAGAAGAAATGGCTGCGTCCACCGTAGGAACATTCCATCTCTGGGTGAATTTTTCCTCCATGGGATAGATCACCTGAAATTTCTTAGGTGGAACAAATAGTTTATCAGGATGTTCCCAGTCCTGGTATATAAGTCCTTCCAATAATGGATGAATTGGAAAGGAGCAATTAATCTGGGGAGCTTTTAGCGACCCCAACGAGGAGACAGCAGTAGTTGATGGTTCAACAAGAGGCATTTTAAATGCAGATCGAACCATGTCAGTTAGGGTCTGGACCCACAATCTTTCAGTCTGTGATGCTGAAAATGGTTCATCTACTGTCGATTCCTCAAAAACAGAGTTAACCTCCTCCTGATCCCCTTCAGGTAGGTCAGTCCCTTCCTGGGACTGTTGCTCTGCCAACAGGCACTCTAATGGAGGGGATGGAGATCTGGCGCGCTTTCTTTCCTGTAGAGAAGAAGCGATCAATGCTGCCAATCTCTGCTCCAATCCCTCCAGAGTTGAGGCAAAAAACCTCCTCTGTTATATATGCAGGAGCAGGTGGACTGAGGACAGCCGCAGTACCTGGCACTCCCGGGGGTTCCTTATGGGTATTAACCTCTGATTTCTCAGGGGAGGAAGGTGCAGATGACTGCTCCAGATCCTCAGAGCCCGATGGAGACCCCCTACACTTCCTGAGAGGTATATCTCTGAGTTTTTTAGGCGGCATATTCCTTAGTTCAAAGCTGAGGTATTCCAGCCGCAATACACCCCTTTACTGAAATAGTCTAATGCAATTTGCTGCTATGTACATCAGTGGGTGTCTACTAATGCATCTTTCTGGGGATGCCTGTATCAACCGCCCGCTGTAAGCCCCTATACCATGCTACCAGCTCCTTTTCATGCTCTGTGTCCATAGCAAGCAGCGTGGACTGAGTCCTTTTATCTTGCTGGGACGCCCGCACATGCGCAGAAGCGCTGGGCGCACAGAGCGCGTCATCCGCCAGGCTCCGCCCCCTTTTTTGAAGCTAAATCTTATAAAAAGAAAGCGTGTGTGCGCCCGCGCACGCGTGCACGTGTGCGCTCTTGGCGCCATGTAGGGAGAGGAGCCAGGGTCCCTGTTTCACCAGGACTCGGGGATGGAAGGAAACTACTTGGCAGCATGACAGAGGAATGCAGCTTCCCTGATAGAGAGCTCACTCATCTGCCTGGACTTTCACCATGGAAGGAATAGTCCCAAGAAAAAAAGACGTTCCACAGTGGCCTCTAGTGGACAAACACAGGTACCGCACTTTTGTCTTTTTTTTTTTTTTTTTTTTAAAACCTCCTTTATGAAAAACATTTCTAGGTTTACAGTTTTTAAAACTTCCTTATGAAAAGACATTTCTAGGATTTCTTAGGCATATACAGCTATTAGCGGGAATACCTTTAGGTAACAGGCAGAAAGACATATTAGGCTTGGGGGTCCCCTCAATAGAACCAAGTTCCTGAGGGGCCCCCACTTACCTTTTCCCCGCCGCAGGACTTTGTTTGGTCCACAGAAGCCCAAACTTCACCTCTCACGGCAGGCATTGTACTAGACCTTCAGGGACCGGGTTCCCAAGGATTCCACTCCCCTGGACCTGTATAGCACCCTGCACAGATAGCCTCTTGGTTTTGGGTATGACCAGAGCTCTGGATCCCAGGGTCCAGCCCTCCTAAGAGAGGCATTACAGGCAAAACCCTGCTCTTCTCTGCAAGGCCCGGGTACCGACCGTTTAGCTATGAAGCTTTTTTGGTCGGATCCGGAATAGCTTGCTAAGGCCCAGAGAACCTGTACACAAGCCCAGATGAATACATGTTAACCTTGGCCAACACCTTAGACACTGGCAAAAAACTGAGGTGCTCCCGGATGGGAGGGGCTTATATAGGGGAGGGTACTTCCTGTTTTGGAAGTTGCCAGTGCCAGCACCTGAAGGTAATTCTATATAACCCACATAGTAATGACTATGCCGCTCTGTGTCCCGTGATGTATGAACAAGAAACAATAAAGAGAAAAAAAAAATGGAGTTGACCTGGGTGTACATCTTGATTTACATCTCAGGAGCAGCAGCGATCCAAAAAGCTTATGCTCAGTAAAAGTATATCTAATGTAAGACCAACCATTCAAAAAGAAAAACAAAAAAAACATATTAAAACTGCACAAAAACAAAACTAATAAACAATACCCATGTTGACAAAAGGGTATTGAGCCTGCCCTTATCTGGTAACATCCCCAAACTTGGAGAGTAGCCAGATCAGGCCTTTACCCAAACATAGAGAAAAAAATAAAATAAAAAATTAGCTAGCCACAGTTGGTTAGTGACCGCTCGGTGCTATGGTCCAGCACCTAGGTAGGAGCAATCTGATTCAAAAAACGAGCTCTGAGCATCAAAAAACAATGCAAATTGCCCACTACCTATTGGATACAAAGGTGGTTGCTTGTCGACCGTGGCCAACACTAAAGGGGTTCTGGGGGGGGGAAGGAAGGAGAAGGAGGGAGAGGGGGAGAGGGAGAGAAAGGAAGGAAGAGGAACACCCCGTTCTGAGATCGGCAAAAACAACCTAGATTATAAAAAAACATAATAGAATATAATATAGTATATGTCTAATTTAATAAAATAAATGTGAATATGAAGAGTAATGAGCCTTATCGGGACTATATTACGCAGCCATAATTTACTGTGATTGAGACACAGAGACATTACTGTCATGAGTCCATGTTTGTGTAGCTTTCATAGTCAGTTTTGTATTATACTGTAGTGTATGCATGCTCTTTTCCATTCTAAATGTGTTTTGCATATTTGCTTCTACTTTTGCACTTGTTTAGTGAACTGTAAATTACAGAAACTCCCTGTCTGCTTATTTGGCACTTTACCTTTTCTGCTAAGACCTTAGACGTTGTAACATAAATAGGATCAATAAAAACGGGATACAAGGCATGTGTCATGTTTGAGTGCAACAACAAGTGACATTTCCCTATTTCCCTTAGGATCACAAAATAATTCAGCCTGAGTGTGTCTGGCTTTTGAAATGGAGGCTAACCTGTTTTCTCTTAGCATATACAATATTAGGACTATTGTCTTGGATGTGCTAAACTTAAAAAAAAATTGGCAGAGGCATGAGAGGATGTAAGATTAGGCTATTGATGGCCTATGTGGCGCCAGTACAGTCTGCACGGTAGACCCGATGGTGTTTATTTCAGATTGATATGCCTGCTTAGTTTGATCTTTTAGACACTGCCAGTACTGATATATGAAATTCCCTGCATGCTGAATAAGCCGCTATGCCAGGATATATGGATTTCTCCGTTAATGTCAACAATTTTTTACAGGAGCACAACAGGTGCCGGTACAACTGCCTCCTATGTACAAGTCTGTGGGTGTTTTATGTACCGTTATGTGTGGTATTGTGTATGTAATATAATCTCTCTTTAAAGTAGCAAGTAGCCTTCTTTTCTGGAATTTGATTCTGAACACTAGTTTTAGTACATACAGGGGCAACTTACTTATAGTTAACATTTGTTTGAGCTCTATCTTTCTATATAAAATTATATAAATGACTACCGATACCAAAACAAATTTCACCCAATGTTCAGTGGTCAAAAATGTAAATAGTTAATCCACATTATTGCATAATAATAACCAAAACCTTGTTGTTTTAGCTTTAGACAAAGTGGAATTAAAACTCCTGTTAGTTTATTTTCCTGTGTCCTGTTGGAGAGATTTCTTTTCACATTCTGTCCCAGAGACGTGACAATGTAAGGGGATTTTCCTTCTCATGACGTGTACACACGGCCGGACTTTTGACCGGGCAAAACTCAGTTGGAATTTCCGACGGAAAAATAGAGAACCTGCTCTCTATCTAAGTCCGTCAGAAATTCCGACGGGAAAAGTCCAATGGGGCATACACACGGTCGGAAAATCCGATGAAAAGCTTCCATCAGACTTTTTCCATCGGAAATTCCGACCATGTGTACGCAGCATTAGACAGATCATCTAAATAAGTGTCCCCATTAAAAGATTTATCCTCATCTCTTCTGGAGACAAATGTATAAGTTTTGATCTCTCATCACTTTCTGTCTCAGTGATAATGTTCACCAGGACCAAAATATCAGCTGAATCTACCAAGTGTGGGTGACACTGTTTACTTTGCAAGGGAATTATCCCCAGAGCTTAGCGTGTGAGATGATGCTCTGCTGACTTCCATCATCCTATATGTGCAAACAAAAACTGCTTTTTTTTCATTTTCCTTGAATATAATTGGGGAATTTATATAAAGTGAAGCTTTACCACATTGCACTTTGGGGCAAATTCCCTTGCAGAGTGCAACCTCGCTTGAAAGCAAACAGTGTATTTGCCTTTAGTAAATCAATCCCTATTTGTTTCTAAAGAAGGTGCTTAAACAGTGACGGCTGGTGGTCAATTTTTTTTGGGGGGGCGGCAAATAGTGCACCCACAACGCCCACCCCCTATCTGTTACGAGCCCGGCACTTACCCCATCTATGGCGTGGGCAGCGCTTCCCTCCGGGTGATGGATGGCTACCGCCGTGCGTCTCCTCCCTCCTCCTCCTAGGCCAATTGGAGCGCTTCTCCTTTCGCCCAATCGGGAAATGCGTCTCAGACCCGCATCCTGATTGGCCAGGAGGAGAATCAGTGTGACCATAGCAAATATTGATTCGCTATGGTCACACAACTGGGTGGGCTCAGGGCGCAGTGCTCTGCACCCCAAGCCCACCCTTTTTTTAAGTCTATTAGAGCCTCTCGCTCTATTCACCTGCTTCAAAAAAATAAAAAAATAAAACCCTGATTGGAATCCATGCATGCGGCACCCTGCATGTAGATTAGGGGGTTGGATGCATGGATAAGGGGGGGCGGCGCCCGTGCACCCTGTTTTACGGGCCGCCACTATACTCAAATGAATTGCCCCAAAAATATTATAGCATGGTGGGACTAATATAGTAATATGGAAAACAGAGCTTACATGTTTGCAATACCATAAGCAGACACTACATGATCTTGCTTGCATTAAACAGAGAAATTCTGATGTGTGCTACCAGTGGAACAACATTACAAATGTATTCTCTTCATGAATAGTGGAGTTGTGCAAATTATTATTATCATTATTATTATACACGATTTATATAGCGCCAACAATTTATGCAGCGCTTTACAATGTAGAGGGGGGACAGCACAATTACAGTACAGTTCAATACAGAAGGTACAGGAGGGCCCTGCTCATAGAGTTTACATTCTAAAGGGAGGGGGTGGTGGTACAAAAGGTAAAAGCTGCGGAGAATGATTTGATGGGGGTGCTTGTGACTATGTGCTTGTGACTATGTGACTAAATAAATATGCTTGTGACTATGTGACTTGCCAAGTAAAAAAAAAAAAGCAAACCTCCTCCAACATATAAGTAAAAAAGTGGATTTCTAGGAGAGAGATATTAGCAGGCCCCGACTGGCCATAGGGCAGACCGGGCATTTGCCCGGTGGGCCGGGGCCAACCGCTCCGTGGCCTGTTGATGATCAGGCTGCACAGCGGGAGGTAAGCGGTGACCGTGGCCTGAACATGGGTAACACAGGCCGCGGCTGCCGCTCGCCTACCGCTATGTGGCCGTGCCTGTGTCATCTCTGGCGGAACTGGCGACTACATGGGCTGAGCTGTGTGTCTCTCTCACACACAGCTCAGCCTCAGAGCTGCACTGACAGTTCCGCTCTCCTCCTCCAGCCATGGGCGTCCGCACGGTGGGGTAAGGTGGGGAGAGCAGCGGGCTGCTGTCACGATGTTTCCCCCGCTCGCCCCCCTTCCCATCTCATGTCGGCAGCACGGGGAAGAGAAGACTTTCCTGTCTGTTCTTCTTCCCTCCCTGGCCACAGTGGAGGGCTAATCAGAAGAAACTAGAGGGGCATCATGGGAAATGTAGTCCCAGAGATAGGTGGCCCAATTGTTCACAGCAGGGAGCAGACTACAGTCCTTAGCATGCACTCTGCTGGGGTTAAAGCGAAAACCCGGAAACAAGCTGAGGAGTGCTTGTAGCGGCTACTACAGGAGGCATGGAAAACGAAAGAGAAGACTGTGCTGGGGGAACTAATAGCCCCAGCACCGTCAGAGAGAGCCACGCTGTACCACACCAACAGAGACAGTCACGCTGTACCGCACCACTAGAGAGAGAGAGCCACGCTGTACCCACACCACCAGATAAAGCTGCGCTGTACCGCACCACCAGCTAGAGAGACGCGCTGTACCATGCCACCAGATAGAGCCATGCTGTACCGTACCACCAGAGAGAGAGCCACGCTGCACCACACCACCAGAGAGAGAGCCACGCTGTACCACGCCACCAGAGAGAGAGCCACGCTGTACCACACCACCAGAGAGAGAGAGCCACGCTGTACCAACACCACCAGAGAGAGCCGTGCTGTACTACACCACCAGAGAGACCACCAGTGAGAGAGCCACACTGTACCCACACCACCAGAGAGACAGAGAGCCACACTGTACCCACACCACCAGAGAGAGAGAGCCACGCTGTACCATGCCACCAGAGAGAGAGCCACGCTGCACCACACAAACAGAGAGAGAGCCCCGCTGTACCACACCACCAGAGAGAGAGCCACGGTGTACCACACCAACAGAGAGAGAGCCACGCTGTACCGTAACCACCAGCGAGAGAGCCACACTGTACCCACACCACCAGAGAGACAGAGAGACACGCTGTACCCGCACCACCAGAGAGACAGAGAGCCACGCTGTACCCACACCACCAGAGAGAGAGAAGAGAGAGACAGGCTGTACCACACCACCAGAGAGAGAGAGAGAGAGAGACACTCTGTACCTGCACCAACAGAGAGAGAGAGAGACACACTGTACTGCACCACCAGAAAGAGAGCAGGTCAGTGTCACCGGGCAATGTGGGCACAATAGGAGACAGACAGTACTAGCATTGTATGGCCACAATAGGATTGGGACACTGTAATATAAAGGGGACTACACTGTAAAGTGGCACTGTAATCATTGCAGTGCCCCTTTACAGTGCAGTTCCCTTTATATCACAGTGTCCCTGCACATTACAGTGTGGAGGACCGACACCAGCCACCCCCGTGAATGTCTACCGACCCCTCCCCCAGTCCCTGGAAAAGTTGGCTGCTCAGTCTAAAATGCCTGGGCCTATTTTTTGTCCCAGTCCGGGCCTGGATATTAGTACTTTTAGGCCTCTTGCACATGATATGCCTGTTTGAGCATCTACTTGAGCATCTACTTTTTTAGACTTTTTTTTGTATGTATTTTTCGTGTATGCGTGAAAAAGTATTCTCGCGTTCTCATTCTGCACAATATGTAAATGGTTATTTGCGCGCATGAGTTGTAAATTACTGACCAAAAAAGCATTTTTTTCTATTATTTTTTTACCGAAGAATGCACGGCGCTGTGTGCCTGTGTGCATAGGCACATTACAATTAATGGGCTGCATTTTAGCTCAGTAAAAACAAAAAAAGCTGTACTGAGCTTTTTCAAGCTGCAGTGTGCAAGAGGCCTTACATGTATGAACTTAAGGTTAAAATAATGGGCCTTTAAATCACCTATAGATCGCCTTTAGAGGGTATGATATCAGTGGAGGTATGGTCTTTAATGAGATATAAGGAATAGCTTAGGCTTGTTCCTGGTCCGTAACTTACCGGTACATAGTATTGAAGACATCAGCATGGAAACCATAAAACCTGTATTATTACAAGAAAATCAGCAACAGATGCCCCATAGTTCTATTACTATATACAGTATTTCCCTTTAAATCAATGTGTTAAAATGCATACCTTTAATGACATTGATTACACTTAATTTATCCCCATCACCCCTCATCAGCTGTTTTAACTGTATCTCCTAAACTAGTAATTGTATATCACAAACTAGCTAACTCCATCTTTTAAACTGCCCACCTTCATAGGTCAAGTACTGTGATTTGAGCTCCAAGGTTTCCAGCGTTGCATTCAATTCTGAAGTACCAAAAAAACAATAGAGAATTATGGTCTTCCAGATGCATCAGTCAAGCTGGAGACATAAGGGCCATATTACTCTTTAATGCATACTGAAATATGCGTCAAATTGCAAAGCACCCCAGTGCTTTTTGGAGCCTGAGACACTTTCCTGGTCCTGGGCATACATGGCAGTGCAAACTATGGGCTCAGCTAATTTATAGTAATTAATTAAAAGTAGATATGGTAAGGAGAGACATGCATTTATGTTATCTTGTAAATAAAAGAACACTATTTAAAAAAAAAACATTCCAAGCTTGTAAGTATACCACAAAAATGTTACCAACAATGGCCTGAGGGGAGAAGCAGTGATCATGTTTTTAATTTACCTGACCATCTAAGACATCTACCAGAGTTTGTATTTGCAGCCCTATGTCTGATCTCAGAATAGTTTTTTGAACTCATGTGCTCAAGAAAGGTAACAATTCTTGCAACAATTCTTGCAGAGATATTCAAATTTGAATTCATTTTGGACTCATGGTGCTCATGCACAGTGGGCTTAAAAAAATGCCACTTTTACAGAGGTGAGTGATGTTTTTTTTTCTGCCTGAAAATGCATCTCTAGGTTAGCCTATGTGTCTATGCACACATAGGCCATTACAGGTGAATTAGAAGAGGAGCTTTTGGGCAGAAAAAATGCTTGAGGTGCCCAAACGTGTGTAAATGCATCTAAACACATCTAAATGAGCCTAAACTTCTCAACGTAACCTCATCTTTTGACCTAACCCAATGGACACACACTTCTACTCACTCCTATGGTATACCCTCGACCTTGTATTCTCCCATCTCTGCACTCTTGGCAACCTCACCAACACTCCCTTTTCTCTCTCTGATGAAAAACCTCATCAGTTTCACTGTATCTTTGTCTCCAATAGTGATGAGCCGAACACCCCCCGGTTCGGTTCGCACCAGAACCCGCGAACGGACCGAAAGTTCGAACGAACATTAGAACCCTATTAAATACAATGGATGCGAACGTTCGAATTCTAAAGTGCTAATTATAACAACTATTATGCATGTTATTGTCCTAAAAAGGGTTTGGGAACCCGGGTTCTGCACCAGGGGACATGTATCAATGCAAAAATAAGTTTTAAAAACGGTCGTTTTCCGGGAGCAGTCATTTTAATGATGCATAAAGTGAAAAAAAAAAGTCAAATATTCCTTTAAATATCGTACCTGGGGGGTGTCTAAAGTATGCCTGTGAAGTGCCACGTGTTTCCCGTGTTTAGAACTGTCCCTGCACAAAATGACACTTCTAAAGGAAAAAAAAGCCATTTAAAACTGCTTGCGGCTTTAATGTAATGTCTGGTCCCGGTAATATGGATGAAAATCTTTAAGAAAAATGGCATAGCTACCCCATGACCCCCCCCCTACCCCAGCCCATTACCAGCCCCTTTGGGTCTTGTATGGATATTAAGGGGAACCCCGCACATAAAATAAAAAAGGCCCTATATACTCTGAACAGCCGTATACAGGCGGTGCATACAAGACAGGGACTGTAGGTTTGTTCTTATGTAGAATCTGTTTGTAATTTTGAACAGGTACATTGTTGAAGTGTAGCTCCAGACCAAAAATCTATTTTTAAACTTTTTGGAAAACATAGGTAAGGGTTATCACCCCTGTAACATTTGTTTTGCTGTCTGTGCCCCTGTTCAGAACATTTCACCTCACTTTCCGTCCTAATGACAACTGTTTTTGAAATGTGGTGTTTTTCTTGAAACAAGGATTGCTGATAAAGCATCAGTACAGAGGAGACACCTTTCTCCCATATTTATTCTTACAGGAGAGAATTTTCCTTCCTAGTGGTAGATTTCCTCTCACTTCCTGTTGTCTTCTTGCGTTTGCAAGTAGGAGTCGTTTGTAAGTTGGATGTTTGAAAGTAGGGACCTGCCGTATATACTCTGCAGAAATAGGCCCCTTAGTTGTTGGTGTTGGCACAACACTGTAAGCACTCACAGTTACTCTTGGTTGGTGCTGGAACGCCCTGCTGTCAACTATTATATCAGGAATTTTAATTACATATAATTGTTGAACAGTGGTAGTAAAAATTGGGCCTTTGATGGTGGTGCTGGTGCCACAACACTGTAAGCCCTGACAGTTACTCTTGGTGGGTGCAGCAATGGGCCCTGCTGTGAATTATTAGATCAAGAATTGTAATTACATGCCCCTGTTGAACAGGGGCTGAAAAATTGGGCCTTAGGCACTGGTGGCACAACACTGCAACCCTTCACAGATACTGTACTTGGAGCACAGCAATGAGCCCTGTTGCAAAGTATTGCTTCAAAAATTGTAATGACACGCCCCTGTTAAACAGGGGCTGAAAAATTGGGCCTTAGGCACTGGTGGCACAACACTGCAACTCCTCACAGATACTGTACTTGGAGCACAGCAATGAGCCCTGTTGCAAAGTATTGCTTCAAAAATTGTAATTACACGCCCCTGTTAAACAGGGGCTGAAAAATTGGGCGTTAGGCACTGGTGGCGGCACCCATAAACAAAAATGATCTTCCAAGCTATCATCATCAATCGTATCATTGAGGACTCGGAGGAGGAGGATAGCCAGTCAACATAACAGCACAGGCACTCAGCATCAGCATCAGTCTTGAAGGGATGTGACATTTTAAAATCAATTAGTCTGTTATATCAGCATCAGGTGTGTGGTAGCTGGTGGTGATCCAAGACTGGTTCATCTTGATGAAAGTCAGTCGATCAACCGAGTCGGTGGACAGGCGCACCCTGTGATCCGTGACAAATCCTCCAGCAGCACTGAATGTGCGTTCCGAAAGAACGCTGGATGCAGGACAGGCCAGTAGCTCAATTGCATACTGTGCAAGCTCTGGCCAGTGATCCATCCTCAAGACCCAGTAAGCCAGAGGATTTTCGGTGGGGAAGGTGTCCAAGTCTGACCTTGCCCCTAGATATTCCTGCACCATGTTTATCAGACGCTGGCGATGGTTGCTGGAACTGATCATACTTTGGGGCTGCGGACTAAAGAATTGTCTGAACGCATCGGTCAGACGGCCACCTTCCCCACCGCTCCTTCTTTGACTGGCCGAAGCCTCAGCAACTCGTTGTCCAGGACCAGGAGTTTGCAACCTCCCAGTCTCTGGGAACGCGTTGCACAGACCTTTCTGCAAGGCCTCCCGGAGTTGTCTCATCCTCTGCTCCCTCTGCGACGGTAACATAAGGTCCGCAACCTTACCCTTGTACCGTGGATCAAGGAGAGTGGCCAGCCAGTAATGGTCCCTCTCCTTGATCCGAAGAATACGAGGATCCTTCCGCAGACTTTGCAGGATCAGGGAGGCCATGCAGCGTAGGTTTGCTGAGGCATTCGCTCCGGAGTCCTCTGGGTCACTAAGGACGACATGATCCGCAGCCACCTCCTCCCAGCCACGTACAAGTCCACTGGTTTCTTGGGACTGTAAATCATCCCTAAAAGACTGCTGCTGATGATGCTGAGTGCCAGCCTCCACCTCCATGCTGACACAATCCTCCTCCTCCTCCTCCTCCTCCTCCTCCTCCTCCTCTTCCTGTGCGATGGGTGGGACAGAAGGAACACTGTCTGGGTAAAGGGGGCCTTGAGAGGCAAGGAAGTCCTCCTCTTCCTGCCTCTGTTCTGCCTCAAGTGCCCTGTCCATTATTCCACGCAGCGTGTGCTCCAACAGGTGGACAAGAGGTACAGTGTCACTGATGCATGCACTGTCACTGCTCACCATCCTCGTGGCCTCCTCAAATGGTGCCAGGACAGTGCATGCATCCCTGATCATGCCCCACTGGCGTGGAGAAAAAAAACCAAGCTCCCCTGACCCTGTCCTGGTGCCGTAGTCGCACAGGTACTCATTGATGGCCCTCTGCTGCGTGTGCAGCCGCTGCAGCATGGCCAATGTTGAGTTCCACCTGGTGGGCATGTCACATATAAGGCGGTTCTTGGGCAGGTTCAACTCCTTTTGCAGCTCAGCCAGGCGAGCACTGGCATTATAAGATCTGCGGAAATGCACACAGACTTTCCTGGCCTGCCTCAGGACATCCTGTAAGCCCGGGTACCTGCCCAAGAAGCGCTGCACCACCAGGTTAAGGACGTGAGCCACACAGGGCACATGGGTCAGTTGTCCCTGTCGGAGGGCGGAGAGGAGGTTGGTGCCATTGTCGCAAACCACCATTCCTGGCTTAAGCTGGCGTGGCGTCAACCACCTCTCGGCCTGGCCCTGCAGAGCAGACAGGACCTCTGCCCCAGTGTGGCTTCTGTCCCCCAAACACACCAGCGCAAGCACGGCATGGCATCTTTTTGCCTGCGTACTTGCGTAGCCCCGTGAACGGCTACGGAGCACCGCTGGTTCATAGGACAAACCACAGGAAGAGGCCATGGAGGAAGAAGAAGAGGAGGGGGTGGAGGAGAGAGGTGTGTCACAACCAGTAGTAGCATTTTGGAGGCGTGGCGGTGGGACAACCTCCAACACTACTGCACCTTGTCCTGAATCCTTCCCAGCTGCCAAAAGAGTGACCCAATGGGCCGTGAAAGAAAGGTAACGTCCCTGTCCATGCCTGCTGGACCATGAGTCAGCGGTAATATGCACCTTACCGCTGACCGCCCTGTCCAGCGAGGCCAAGACATTGCCTTCCACATGCCGGTAGAGAGCCGGAATAGCCTTCCGTGAGAAAAAGTGGCGTTTGGGAACCTGCCACTGAGGAACCGCACATTGCACAAACTCACGGAAGGGGGCCGAGTCTACCAACTGAAAAGGCAGCAGTTGAAGCGCTAGCAATTTAGCCAAGCTAGCATTCAACCGCTGGGCATGTGGATGGCTGGGAGTGAACTTCTTTCGACGGTCCAGCAGCTGGGGCAGGGAAATTTGCCTGCTAGAATCGGACGTCGGTGTACTGCTAGCAGAGTGGGCGCAAGTACTTGGCTGTGACACACCTAATTCTACACCTTCATTCCTCTCAGTGCATGTTTCAGAGAGGACTGAAGTTATAGTGGGGTTGGAGATCCCAGCTGATGCGGTGCAAGGAGAGGTCCGCTTTGTTCTTTGGTGTGGGTCTTTGAGGTAGGCTTGCCAACGAGCTGCATGGCAGGTCAACATATGTCTGGTCAGGCATGTGGTACCCAAGCGGCTGATGTTTTGGCCACGCGATATACGCTTGAGACATATGTTGCAAACAGCAGCTGTGCGATCTGATGCACTAGCCTCAAAAAAGGCCCACACCAAAGAACTTTTTGAATGACGGGCAGAGGCAGCGCCCTGCACAGGCGGAGCTCTGCGGTGTGATTCCGTCGGTGTACTGCCCTTACGCTGGCCACCAAAGGGCATCCTGCCTCGTTGGAGATGTGCCTCCTCCTCATCCTCCTCCTCCTCCTCTCTCCTATTAGGCACCCACGTGGAGTCATTGACCTCATCATCCCCTCCCTCCTCATCACTGGAGCCAATCTGGCAGTATGCTGCAGCTGCTGGAACATGACTGCCAGATTGGTGTCCTTCTTGAGCATCCCCTCTGTCTGCTCTCACGCTACTGCCTTCCTCTAGCTGGGTTTCATCATCAGACCCTTCGAAACGCTGGGCATCCTCCTGGAGCATGTACCCAACACTGTGCTGAAACAGTTCGGGGGACTCCTCAGGAGGAGGACATGGTGGGTCTAGGGAAGGAGTGACTGATGATTTGTCTGACATTGATACCAGGGAAGACGACGCTTTGGCAGCTGCTTTTCCAGTACCCTGAGCCTGGGTGAGAGAGGATGAGGAGGAGGAGGAGGGCTTGGTCATCCACTCTACCAAGTCTTCGGCATGATGTGGCTCAACATGTCCAGCTGCCGAAAAGAAGGACAAGCGTGTCCCATGGCCATGTGCTGATGACAATGCACCGCGTCCACGACCAGCACTGTTGCCCCCAGACACAGAGCCTGCTTGCCCTCTTTTATTGCCTCCTGACTGTCTGCCTCTCCTTGTTTGCCTTCCAGACATTCTAATAGATGGCCTGCAGGGAGATGGGAAAAAAGCAATAAGG
Source organism: Rana muscosa (assembly GCA_029206835.1). NCBI lineage: Eukaryota > Metazoa > Chordata > Amphibia > Anura > Ranidae > Rana > Rana muscosa. The sequence continues at coordinate 406,330,833 of CM055122.1, forward strand.
GCTACCTTCAGGTGTCCTTCTCTGTCCCTTGAAACAAGGACTTTCACAGTGAAAGAAACTGACACTGTCCCTACCTAGAGTTTTCTGTCCCTAGAATAAATGTTTTTTTTAATCACAATATAGCACAAGGACAATTCACTCAATGTCTCTCCAGGTCCCTGGAAACAAGGACTTGCAGAGTGAAAGAAACTGACACTGTCCCTACCTAGAGTTTTCTGTCCCTAGAATAAATGTTTTTTTTAAGCACAATATAGCACAAGGAAAATTAACTCACTGTCCTTACAGGTCCCTGGAAACAAGGACTTGCAGAGTGAAAAAAAAAAAACACTCTCCCTACCTACAGTTTTCTGTCCCTAGAAAAAATGTTTTTTTTAAGCACAATATAGCACAAGGACAATTAACTCACTGTCCTTACAGGTCCCTGGAAACAAGGACTTGCAGAGTGAAAGAAAAAAAACACTCTCCCTACCTACAGTTTTCTGTCCCTAGAAAAAATGTTTTTTTTAATCACAATATAGCACAAGGAAAATTAACTCACTGTCCTTACAGGTCCCTGGAAACAAGGACTTGCAGAGTGAAAGAAAAAAAACACTCTCCCTACCTACAGTTTTCTGTCCCTAGAAAAAATGTTTTTTTTTAATCACAATATAGCACAAGGAAAATTAACTCACTGTCCTTACAGGTCCCTGGAAACAAGGACTTGCAGAGTGAAAGAAACTGACACTGTCCCTACCTAGAGTTTTCTGTCCCTAGAATAAATGTTTTTTTTAAGCACAATATAGCACAAGGACAATTAACTCACTGTCCTTACAGGTCCCTGGAAACAAGGACTTGCAGAGTGAAAGAAACTGACACTGTCCCTACCTAGAGTTTTCTGTCCCTAGAATAAATGTTTTTTTTAAGCACAATATAGCACAAGGAAAATTAACTCACTGTCCTTACAGGTCCCTGGAAACAAGGACTTGCAGAGTGAAAGAAACTGACACTGTCCCTACCTAGAGTTTTCTGTCCCTAGAATAAATGTTTTTTTTAAGCACAATATAGCACAAGGACAATTAACTCACTGTCCTTACAGGTCCCTGGAAACAAGGACTTGCAGAGTGAAAAAAAAAAAACACTCTCCCTACCTAGAGTTTTCTGTCCCTAGAAAAAATGTTTTTTTTAAGCACAATATAGCACAAGGACAATTAACTCACTGTCCTTACAGGTCCCTGGAAACAAGGACTTGCAGAGTGAAAGAAAAAAAACACTCTCCCTACCTACAGTTTTCTGTCCCTAGAAAAAATGTTTTTTTTAATCACAATATAGCACAAGGAAAATTAACTCACTGTCCTTACAGGTCCCTGGAAACAAGGACTTGCAGAGTGAAAGAAAAAAAACACTCTCCCTACCTACAGTTTTCTGTCCCTAGAAAAAATGTTTTTTTAATCACAATATAGCACAAGGAAAATTAACTCACTGTCCTTACAGGTCCCTGGAAACAAGGACTTGCAGAGTGAAAGAAACTGACACTGTCCCTACCTAGAGTTTTCTGTCCCTAGAATAAATGTTTTTTTTAAGCACAATATAGCACAAGGACAATTAACTCACTGTCCTTACAGGTCCCTGGAAACAAGGACTTGCAGAGTGAAAGAAAAAAAACACTCTCCCTACCTACAGTTTTCTGTCCCTAGAAAAAATGTTTTTTTTAAGCACAATATAGCACAAGGAAAATTAACTCACTGTCCTTACAGGTCCCTGGAAACAAGGACTTGCAGAGTGAAAGAAAAAAAACACTCTCCCTACCTACAGTTTTCTGTCCCTAGAAAAAATGTTTTTTTTAATCACAATATAGCACAAGGAAAATTAACTCACTGTCCTTACAGGTCCCTGGAAACAAGGACTTGCAGAGTGAAAGAAACTGACACTGTCCCTACCTAGAGTTTTCTGTCCCTAGAATAAATGTTTTTTTTAATCACAATATAGCACAAGGAAAATTAACTCACTGTCCTTACAGGTCCCTGGAAACAAGGACTTGCAGAGTGAAAGAAACTGACACTGTCCCTACCTAGAGTTTTCTGTCCCTAGAATAAATGTTTTTTTTAAGCACAATATAGCACAAGGACAATTAACTCACTGTCCTTACAGGTCCCTGGAAACAAGGACTTGCAGAGTGAAAGAAACTGACACTGTCCCTACCTAGAGTTTTCTGTCCCTAGAATAAATGTTTTTTTTAAGCACAATATAGCACAAGGAAAATTAACTCACTGTCCTTACAGGTCCCTGGAAACAAGGACTTGCAGAGTGAAAGAAACTGACACTGTCCCTACCTAGAGTTTTCTGTCCCTAGAATAAATGTTTTTTTTAAGCACAATATAGCACAAGGACAATTAACTCACTGTCCTTACAGGTCCCTGGAAACAAGGACTTGCAGAGTGAAAAAAAAAAAACACTCTCCCTACCTAGAGTTTTCTGTCCCTAGAAAAAATGTTTTTTTTAAGCACAATATAGCACAAGGACAATTAACTCACTGTCCTTACAGGTCCCTGGAAACAAGGACTTGCAGAGTGAAAGAAAAAAAACACTCTCCCTACCTACAGTTTTCTGTCCCTAGAAAAAATGTTTTTTTTAATCACAATATAGCACAAGGAAAATTAACTCACTGTCCTTACAGGTCCCTGGAAACAAGGACTTGCAGAGTGAAAGAAAAAAACACTCTCCCTACCTACAGTTTTCTGTCCCTAGAAAAAATGTTTTTTTTAATCACAATATAGCACAAGGAAAATTAACTCACTGTCCTTACAGGTCCCTGGAAACAAGGACTTGCAGAGTGAAAGAAACTGACACTGTCCCTACCTAGAGTTTTCTGTCCCTAGAATAAATGTTTTTTTTAAGCACAATATAGCACAAGGACAATTAACTCACTGTCCTTACAGGTCCCTGGAAACAAGGACTTGCAGAGTGAAAGAAAAAAAACACTCTCCCTACCTACAGTTTTCTGTCCCTAGAAAAAATGTTTTTTTTAAGCACAATATAGCACAAGGAAAATTAACTCACTGTCCTTACAGGTCCCTGGAAACAAGGACTTGCAGAGTGAAAGAAAAAAAACACTCTCCCTACCTACAGTTTTCTGTCCCTAGAAAAAATGTTTTTTTTAATCACAATATAGCACAAGGAAAATTAACTCACTGTCCTTACAGGTCCCTGGAAACAAGGACTTGCAGAGTGAAAGAAACTGACACTGTCCCTACCTAGAGTTTTCTGTCCCTAGAATAAATGTTTTTTTTAATCACAATATAGCACAAGGAAAATTAACTCACTGTCCTTACAGGTCCCTGGAAACAAGGACTTGCAGAGTGAAAGAAACTGACACTGTCCCTACCTAGAGTTTTCTGTCCCTAGAATAAATGTTTTTTTTAAGCACAATATAGCACAAGGACAATTAACTCACTGTCCTTACAGGTCCCTGGAAACAAGGACTTGCAGAGTGAAAGAAAAAAAACACTCTCCCTACCTACAGTTTTCTGTCCCTAGAAAAAATGTTTTTTTTAAGCACAATATAGCACAAGGAAAATTAACTCACTGTCCTTACAGGTCCCTGGAAACAAGGACTTGCAGAGTGAAAGAAAAAAAACACTCTCCCTACCTACAGTTTTCTGTCCCTAGAAAAAATGTTTTTTTTAATCACAATATAGCACAAGGAAAATTAACTCACTGTCCTTACAGGTCCCTGGAAACAAGGACTTGCAGAGTGAAAGAAACTGACACTGTCCCTACCTAGAGTTTTCTGTCCCTAGAATAAATGTTTTTTTTAATCACAATATAGCACAAGGAAAATTAACTCACTGTCCTTACAGGTCCCTGGAAACAAGGACTTGCAGAGTGAAAGAAACTGACACTGTCCCTACCTAGAGTTTTCTGTCCCTAGAATAAATGTTTTTTTTAAGCACAATATAGCACAAGGACAATTAACTCACTGTCCTTACAGGTCCCTGGAAACAAGGACTTGCAGAGTGAAAGAAAAAAAACACTCTCCCTACCTACAGTTTTCTGTCCCTAGAAAAAATGTTTTTTTTAATCACAATATAGCACAAGGAAAATTAACTCACTGTCCTTACAGGTCCCTGGAAACAAGGACTTGCAGAGTGAAAGAAACTGACACTGTCCCTACCTAGAGTTTTCTGTCCCTAGAATAAATGTTTTTTTTAATCACAATATAGCACAAGGACAATTAACTCACTGTCCTTACAGGTCCCTGGAAACAAGGACTTGCAGAGTGAAAGAAACTGACACTGTCCCTACCTAGAGTTTTCTGTCCCTAGAATAAATGTTTTTTTTAAGCACAATATAGCACAAGGACAATTAACTCACTGTCCTTACAGGTCCCTGGAAACAAGGACTTGCAGAGTGAAAGAATCTGACACTGTCCCTACCTAGAGTTTTCTGTCCCTAGAATAAATGTTTTTTTTAAGCACACTATAGCAGAAGCACAAAACACACTGACACTCTCCCTACCTATCCTTCTCTTTCCCTAAACTAAAGGAATCCAGGTTAAGCAAGAAAGAAATAACAGTCACTGTCCCTGCCTATGCTACTCTATCCCTGCTCCGGAACACACTACACTAGGCCGCCGTGCTGGCGGCCTTTTATAGTGTGGGGCGTGTACTAAACACCCTCAGCAATAATTGGCCACAGGCATCCTGCCTGTGGCCAATCATTGCTCTCCTCGCTGCCGGCGCTGTGATTGGCCAAGCATGCGGGGTCACAGTGCATGCTTGGCCAATCACAGCGCCTGGATGACACTGCGATGGCGTAGTGCATTGTGGGCCGTTCGCGTCACTCGAATTTGGCGCGAACGGCCCAAATCGTTCGATCTTCGTCGAACGATCGAACAGCCAATGTTCGAGTCGAACGTATGTTCGACTCGAACACGAAGCTCATCCCTAGTCTCCAACCACCCATGCCTCCAAGCAGCAAACGATTAGTTGTTGGAACCTTTGCCACTTTAACCCTTCTCTTCTCTATTCTGCTACTGACCACCTATATGACATAATCTCTCCCCTGTGCTGTCCTGACCTGGCCACCTCTGTCTACAACAGATCACTCTCAACATCACTAGATGCACTTGCTCCTCTAACCACATGCAGAATCAGGCCCTGACCATTACAACCCTGGCAAACTGACAACACTAGAAATATCAAGAGACTTTGCCATGCTCTTGAACGACTGTGGCGTAAAACCAAATGCCTGCAGGACTTCACCCTATATAAATCTGCCCTCTTAAAATACAATTTCTGCCTCCATGCTGCCAAACAAGCCTACTTTGTCTCTCTTATTAATACTTTGTCATCCAGTCCCAGTCGGCTCTTCTCAACTTTTAACTCTCTACTTCGTCCCCCACCCCCTCTACCCACTAACTCACTAATGGCCCAAGAGATTGCCAGTCACTTCAAAGGCAAGATTGATGCAATACGCGAGGACACCGCCACTGTGTGTACATCTTCCCCACTCAACATACCTTGCCTAACAGCACAGTCAACACTCTTCTCTTTTGAACTGGCTACTACTAAAGAGGTTACGAAACATTTTTACATGCCCACCTAACCAATTGTCTCCTGGATCCTGTTCCCTCACAACTACTATGGTCATCCTCTTATTCTATCCTATGATCCCTCACGCTTTTAATATTTTTTTACGGCGGAGCTCCGCTTTAAAGTGAAACAATAAAAGTGAGTGGGGCGTGTTTAAAGTATGCCTGTAAAGTCGTGCATGTTTCCCGTGTTTAGAATTGTCCCTGCAAAAAATGTCATTTCTGAAGGGAAAAAAAGTCATTTAAAACCACTCGCGGCTATATTGAATTGTCGGCTCCCCAGCAATACAGGTCAAAGTCATTGAAAAAAATGGCAGGGGTCCCCCCCCCCCCGTGTGTTTTTTACAAATTTCTACACTTTCTTTGTGAAATGGTAGGGGTACAATGTACCCCGTTACCAATTCACATAAGGGGGGGGCGGGATCTGGAGTTCCCCTTCGTTAAAGGGGGCTTCCAGATTTCTATAAGCCCCCTGCCCGCAGACCCCCACAACCACCGGGCAAGGGTTGTGGGGATGAGGCCTTTGTCCTCATTAACATAGGGACAGCCTCCCCATGTTGAGGGCATGTGGCCTGGTACGGTTCAGTAGGGGGGGCGCTCTTTCAGCCCCCCCTCTTTTCCTGCGGCCTGCCAGGTTGCATGCTCAGATAAGGGTCTGGTATGGATTTTTGAGGGGGGCCCCACGCCATTGTTTTTTATTTGGTGCGGGGTTCCCCTTAATATCCATACCAAACCTGAAGGGCCTGATATGGAATTTGAGGGGTACCCGCACGTTATTAATTTTTTTGGTTCGGGGTTCCCCTTAACTACTTCAATACAGGGCTTTTTGTACCACTTCCATACCGGGCCTATTCTAGCACTTCTCTCCTACATGTACAAATCATCATTCTTTTGCTAGAAAATTACTCAGAACCCCGAAACATTATATATGTTTTTTAGCAGACAACCTAGGGAATAAAATTACGGTCATTGCAACTTTTTTTCTTGCACGATATTTGAGCAATAATTTTTCAAACGCCTTTTTTAAAAAAAAAAATGTTTTCATGAATTAAAAAATAACAAAACAGTAAAGTTACCTTTTTTTTGGGAAAATATGAAAGATGATGTTACGCCGAGTAAATAGATACCTAACATGTCACGCTTTAAAATTGTGCACACTTATGGAATGGCGCCAAACTTTGGTACTTAAAAATCTCCATAGGCGACGCTTTAATTTTTTTTACAGGTTACCAGGTTAGAATTACAGAGGAGGTCTAGTGCTATAATTGTTGCACGCGCTCTAATGCACACGGCGATACCTCACATATGTGGTTTGAACGGCGTTTACATATGTGGGCGACTTACGTGTGCATTCGCTTCTGATCGCGAGCTACCGGGGACAGGGGCGTTTTAATTATTTATATTTTTTTTATTATTTTTTTTTTTTTTACTTATTTATTTATTTTTTTACATTTATTTTTATTATTTTTTTTGATCACTTTTATTCCTATTACAAGGAATGTAAACATCCCTTGTAATAGGAATGTGTGTGACAGGTCCTCTTTATTGAGAGATGCAGGGTCAATAAGACCCCACATCTCTCCTCCAGGCTGGAAAGCATGAGATCAGTGAAAATTTTTTCACTGATCTCATACTTACTAGCCGCAATGGCGGCTTTGTTTACATTTGAGGACCCGGGCGTGACGTCATCATATCGCGCCCGGGCCTCCGACGAACATAGAGATGACTGGTGACCATCTGGTCACCAGTCATCTCTATGCTCGTCACGTGACCCACCAACGGCGCCGGAAGATTCTCTCCGGGTCCCAGATCGCACGGGAGAGCCCGGAGAAGCACCGGATGGCGGCGGGAGGATGTCCCCTCCCGCCGCCTATAAGAACGATCAAGCAGCGGAACCGCAGCTATGATCATTCTTATTGTGCACAGAATCGCTGGCACTTCAAAAGGATATCTGAATGATGCCTCTAGCTGCAGGCATCATTCAGATATCCCCCTACAAAGCCAGGACGTCATATGACGTCCACCCAGGATGGGAGATCCCATCTGTGGACGTCATTTGACTATGGCTGGGTAGGGAAGTGGTTAATATTCATACCAGACCCAAAGGGCCTGGTAATGGACTGTGGGGGGGACCCCTGACGTTTTTTTCAATGACTTTGATCTGTATTGCCGGGGAGCCGACAATTCATTATAGCCGCGAGTGGTTTTAAATTACTTTTTTTGCTTCAGAAATGACATTTTGTGCGGGGACATTTCTAAACAGGGGAAACATGCGCGACTTACAGGCATACTTTAGACACCCCCCAGGTAAATTTAAAGGAATATTTCACTTTTATTGTTTCACGTTAAGCATTATTAAAATCACTGCTCCCGAAAAAACGGCCGTTTTTAAAACTTTGTTTTGCAGTGATACATGTGCCCTGGGGCAGGACCCAGGTCCCCAAACACTTTTTATGACAATAAATTGCACAATAACCTTTAAAATGAGCACTTTTGATTTCTCCCATAGACTTTTAACGGTGTTCCGCGGCTTTTTGAATTAGCCACGAACACCCCAAATTGTTCGCTGTTCGCCGAACGGGCGAACAGCCAATGTTCGAGTCGAACTCAAGTTCGACTCGAACATAAAGCTCATCCCTAGTCTAGAACATTTAGTCTACAACCATCTTAGCTCATACCTCAGTAAAAAATAACCTTCTTGACCCTTTACAGTCTAGCTTTCACTTGCAGCATTCCACAAAAACTGCCTTACTAAAACTCACTGAAGATTTACTAACTTCTAAAATCAATGGCCACTACTCCATACTCCTACTGCTAGACCTCTCTGCGGCCTTTGATACTGTTGACCACCCGCTCCTTCTCAATAAACTCTGTTCCCCTGGCCTCCAAGATTCTGCTCTATTCTGGTTCTCCTCTTACCTATCACAGTGCTCCTTCAGTGTTATCTACAACTCTGTCTCCTCCTCTCCATTGTGCCTTTCTGTGGGAGTCCCCCAATGCTCTGTTCTTGGACCCCTTCTCTTCTCTACCTACACCTCCTCCCTTGGTCACTCAATAACCGCCCACCGATTCCAATACCATCTATACGCTGATGACACACAAATCTATCTGTCTACTCCTCACCTCACTCCTTCAGTCTCCTCTCACATTACTAACTTACTAACTGACATATCAGCATAGATGTCACACCAGTTCCTTAAACAAAATCTCTCTAAAACTGAGCTGATAATATTCCCCCCCTGCCTGTGCCCCCCCTCCATGACTTATCAATAATGCAACCATCAATCCCTCCCCTCATGCCAGGGTGCTAGCTATAATCCTAGACTGTGACCTGTCCTTTTAGCCCCAAATCCAATCGTTGTCAAAAACTTGTAGACTTCACCTCCATAACATCTCTAAAATACGCCCCTTTTTAACTAATAAAACCAACAAGTTACTCATTCACTAACTTGTTATCTCTCGCCTTGACTATTGCAACTCTATTTTCATTGGCCTACCTCTCCATAGGCTATCCCCTCTTCAGTCTTTCATGAATGCTGCTGCCAGACTTATGCACCTTACCAACCATTCAGTGTCTGCCACCCCTCTCGCCTAATCCGTACACTGGCTCCCGATCGCCCAGCGAATTAAATTCAAAATACTAACCACAACATAAAAAGCCATTCACAACTATGTCCCGAGCTACATAATCAATCTCGTCTCCAAATATCACCCAAACCGTCCTCTCAAGACCTCCCACTCCCAAGCTCCCTTGTCTCCTCCTCTCATGCTCGTCTCCAGGATTTCTCCAGAGCCTCTCCTATCCTCTGGAACTCTCTACCTCAAGCCTAAACCCCCAAAAAAGGAGGAACCGTAAATATACACTGTAGAACTTATGAGTTGTAGAAATAACCTCAAGTGGCGAGGTTTAAAAAAATGGTCTGTGTCTTCCCCACTTATCTCACTGGAAGTGTACAGTGCTTGGGAGGGGGAAATACATATATAGTGCAGTTATAATTTTGGAGACCCTCCTCTTGCTTCAGGTAGTACACAGGTGTACTCCAATGTGTAGCATAGGGAACCGTGGGGGGAAAATCCCCATCCCCCTCTGCTACCACTATTAGAAGCGACCTACTAGCTTAACTTCCACATGGTCCCAGGGACCATAATTGGTACAATGGCCCATTGAAAGGCAAATTCAGATTGAGAGAGGAAAGAAAGAGAAAAGAGATAACAGAGAGAAGAATAGAGGGTAGTGAAGGGGGGGGCACTCTGGCCCTGGAGAAAATTACTCCCGAGCCAATCCCATCTCATTATGTAGCTGAAAAGTAGTTAATCCAGGGGTCCCATCTTTTGTCAAACAATGCAACCTTATCATTTAGAATTGCCGAGAGGCGTTCATTCACCATTATCCATGATAGTTTAGATTTCAGCAGGTGAAAATGGATCGTAGGAGACTTCCAAGATTTGGCTATAGATATTCTTGCTGCTACGAATATGAAGGCTAGGGGTCTCTTCATATGTTTCGATGTCCCCTCCACTGGGAATCCCAACAGTGCTTGTAGAGGTGATTTAATGAGGTTCACTTGGGTCAATGAGTTCATGAAGTTATATGTACGTATCCAGAACCTTCGCACTTTCTGACATGTTCACCATGTGTGGAACATGGTGCTGTCCATATTACATCCTCTGAAGCACTGTGGGGAGGCCCCCGGGACATACGCTGCTACCCTCACCGGGACCATGTACTACCCCATCAATACTTTATAGTTTGCCTCTATCAACGAGGTATTATTTTATGATTTGGATGCACATTGTACCATTTTGCTCCACTCTTCTACTTCCAAGCTGGTTTCTAAACCTTGCTCCTATTTTTGCATGTAAAACAGCTTTTGAGAAGTCGAGGATAAAATACTGTAGATCTTTGATATGTGGCCAGTGTGTTTGTCGAAAGTCCTGCAGAAATGTTTCATTCAGGGAGATGTGGTTAGTGTAGAAGTGTGATTTAGTGTTGCCAAGAAATGTGCTATCTGAGTGTAGCAGTATATTTCTGAGTTTGGGAGATGGTACTTTTCCTGAAGGGCCTGTTTTCGACAAAACACCTCTGTGGTCACAGAGATCCGCTATTCGTAGCAAACCTTTATTAGTCCACCATGTAAAATTATGGGGGTGAAGACCCGGGGTGAATGAAGGATTGTTAAACAATGGAGCTAATAGGGTGTGTGGAGATTTAAATTTATAAGTGGCTAGCAGCCTGTCCCATAAGTTTAAATAGAAGGGTAAAGCCGGGCATAGTATTGACGGTCTATCTTTCCCTTTCATCCACATTAAGTGACTAATCTCCTTATTTGGGTATAGGGAGGACTCCAATGACCTCAAGAGTGGTCTGGACTTTCATGTGTGGAATTGAGTCAGTTGGGACCGTTACGCTGCATGGTAGTACTTAATCAGATCAGGTATTCCTAGACCACCCCTCAGCTTTGGTGTGTATAATGTTGGTCTATTCACCCTGGGTCTTTTATTTCCCCATATAAATTCCAATAGTTTTGCCTGAAATTTCCTCAGATCAGATCCTATTATTGCTATTGGGAGGGTCCTGAACAGGTATAGAACCTTAGGTAAGATGGTAATTTTAACTGAGTACAATCGACTGAACCATGAAGGAGGGTTATTTGACCATCTTTTGAGATTGTCTAATAATTTTTGAAACAATGGAGGGTAATTTCATTTATATAGTGTGGGAAGGGTGGGGGTCAGAAAGATACCTAAATACGGAAGGGCCTCATTTTACCATTTAAAGGGAAATGAGCTTCGTAAAGCTCGGACTATACGTGTTTGTAAGCTTTAGCCACTTTTTAAGCAGTTTTTCTCCTGCCAGTAGAAAAGGTGTTCAGGGTTGCTGAGCAAACACTCAGTGTTCATGAGGCCTTATGTTTGCTAACTTGGATCCTGAACACCAAATCTGCATAATTACTGCTGGTGATGCTTGGATCTGTTGCATAAAATTTGTTAGTTTATAGCTAGACTTGTACATGATTTGAATGATTCTTAATATTAGCCTTTGAGTTTATTATAGAGTACCGTATATATATTTAAATAGCATGGATTACTATTCCTGTAATCATAGACCTGAGGGGGTGATCATTTATACAGATGAAATACATCTGTCCTCAGGACAAGCTGTCTGCAAAGTGCTGCACAGTAATGATGCTGACTCCCTTTTACTATCTAGGAAAGAATGGAACCAGATCCAAGTTCTAATTAAAACCTACCCAAAGGCATTTGCCAAATGGCTGCATTTGCTATGGGCCATTATTAACCCACCTTGCAAACAACCAGTCATAAACCACAAATAAAATATTGATCATTATGGATTTACTATTGTACACTAGGCAATCAAGACAAGTGAAACTATGCGCTGGAAGAAACGTAAAATTCAGCGGAGGAAACCTCCCCATTGGAGGCCATGAGAAAGATAAGACAAGAATAAGAATTGTCTTTTACTAGTAATACAAACCTATGCCTGCATTTTATAAGTACTAAGAAATCTGCTAAGACCTATATGCCTGTGAATATTTTTAGCCACCCAAGTGAAAGGGTTTCTAATGATAAAAAATAGATATTAACTCTGCGTTAAGGCAATATATACAGTATATAGCTGCCTGCATAATGATTACTCCCCTAGGATAAGGAAAAAATCCCAGTACACATCTAAAGTTAGTGCAGTGCTTACCAATCCCCCAAAAAATATTTAAAAAAATACAAGCTCATCGTGAAATGTAAAGTGCCATCAATAAGTGATATACAGTATAAATAAAAAGTGTGTTATGTAAACCTCATACAGTACATAAATACAATAGATATGTACCTCTGTATAAACTAAAATAAAACTCTATAAATTCATTACCAGACATTAAATACCATAATATATGTACCATCATACTAGGGTCTGAAGTTCCATATACATACATCTACATCATACATAAATGCTAAAGTCCCAATATGAAAATACCTAGTACAATAAGAAATCCACTTGTGCAAAATAAAGTCAATGGTGCTCAGGCTTCACAATCTTCAGTGTTCATTTGTGCAACACACTATGCTTACCTCCTTTTCACCACACTCACCAGATATGATGACTCCTTAGGCTCTCAAGCGCTCAGGTACTGTCTCCTCTGCTGCTCCCGGTGACCCCACTCTGTTTGGACAGATTTCCCATTGTTCTCCTCCATTATGCGTGCATGTATGGGAAGATAATAAGACCAAGGTAGCCTCCAATAGAGTAATTCTTTTTTTTTTACTCCATTAAAGCACATTAAAATCCACTTACAATGTTAAGATGTTGGCATGACACAAGTTGCTTCCTATACTCATCTGCGTTCCACCAACTGGAATTACAGAAGCGGAAGTGACGCCAACAAGTCCTACCCAATGTGCTTTGTCATACTGATGGCATCAGGAGTGGCGCCATGATGGTGCACTCTGCTACTTATATACTCTCAGCTTACCCAATGACCCATTTGTTTTTCTTTACAAAATTTACTTATCTTAACATCTATTATCTCTGTTCTGCAAATAATAATCCTGTGCCCTGATCGTACATGTATCTATTAGCTCAATCCAATGTTATTAATAACTGGATGTTATGTATTGGTTCCTCATTTCTTAAAGAAGCCACGTACTCCCTAAAGGGGAACTCCGGCTATAGTTTTCTATTTTTTACTAAAGAGAAACTCCGACTACAGTTTTTTAATTACTTTTACTGAAGGAAGAAGGGGAACTCTACACTAATAAGATATATTTTTTATATGGTCATTATTTTACCTAAATAAAATGTAAATTGTAGTTAAAAATAATACCTATTAAAAAGGTGTTACCTTACATGATTTCTTAAAGGGGCACTATATAACTGTGACCCTTCTCAACATACTCCTGTACATAGTTACATAGTAGGTGAGGTTGAAAAAAGTCCATCAAGTCCAACCTATGTGTGTGTGATTATATGTCAGTATTACATTGTATATCCCTGTATGTTGTGGTCGTTCAGGTGCTTATCTAATAGTTTTTTGAAACTATCGATGCTCCCCGCTGAGACCAGCGCTTGTGGAATGGAATTCCACATCCTTGCCGCTCTTACAGTAAAGAACCCTCTACGTAGTTTAAGGTTAAATCTCTTTTCTTCTAATTTTAATGAGTGACCACGTGTCTTGTTAAACTTCCTTCCGTGAAAAAGTTTTTTCCCTATTGTGGGGTCACCAGTATGGTATTTGTAAATTGAAATCATATCCCCTCTCAAGCGTCTCTTCTCCAGAGAGAATATGTTCAGTGCTCGCAACCTTTCCTCATAACTAATATCCTCCAGACCCTTTATTAGCATTGTTGCCCTTCTTTGTACTCACTTCATTTTCAGTACATCCTTCCTGAGGACTGGTGCCCAGAACTGGACAGCATACTCTAGGTGCAGCCGGACCAGAGTTTTGTAGAGCGGGAGAATTATTGTTTTATCTGTGGAGTTAATCCCCTTTTTAATGCATGCAAATATTCTGTTTGCCTTCTTAGCAGCAGCTTGGCATTGCATGCTATTGCTGAGCCTATCATCTACTAGGACCCCCAGGTCCTTTTCCATCCTAGATTCCCCCAGAGGTTCTCCCCCAGTGTATAGATTGCATTCATATTTTTGCCACCCAAATGCATTATTTTAAATTTTTCTACATTGAACCTCATTTGCCATGTAGTTGCCCATCCCATTCATTTGTTCAGATCTTTTTTCCCCTTAAGGGGGAACTCTACATTAAAATAATTAAATATCAGAAAATGTGAGGGGGTATGCTGGAACAAAACAATTAAAACTCAGAAATTAAACAGTTATGGTCTATATCTACGTTGAGGCCACCAGGTGTTAATGTTTCCAATTCATAAATCCCCCAGGTCAAATTTTTGGATACTTCTCTTTTTATATTATTCCTTCTCCAGTGTTTTTTTTTATCTTGTCTATACCATAAAAGATCAACCCTCTAGGGTCTCTACCACAATGCTTCCTAAAATGTCTAGACAAGCTATGTCCTTTAAAACCCTTCTTTATATTGTCTAAATGTTCACCAATTCTTTCAGAAAGGCACCTACTGGTCCTTCCTACATATTTTAGCTTACATTGGCATTCAATAACATAAGTTACATAAGTGCTGTTACAAGTAATGAACACTATTATACTCCCTAATTGTAACATTAGATCTGAACCAAATTTGTTTCCTTTCCTTATACTGACTGGTTTTATATGCCTTATATCTCTTACATTTGTTGTCCATAAAGGTTACATTATTGGCTAGAGGGTTCACTAGATAATGGTCCCGTTTATTCCTAAGGTTTGGCACTTTTCGGTAGATAAATTTAGGTTGGTTAGGCAATATTTTTGATAGAACCATATCTCTTTTCAATATGGGCAAGTGTCTACTATTCTTTCAATGTCCTTACACTGTCTGTTAAACCTAGTGCAAAATGCTTAGTCAAACCCCTCTTTTGATCTATGTATGGGTTTGTCTGCCATCAGTAATTTTCCTTGAATCTGTCAGGAAAGACGTCTGCAAGGTACAGTTGCTGTTACCCGACACGCGCCTGTGCGCAGGCGGCAACCAAGGATGCTCAGAATGGCCACAAGCGCTTCTGCAAATGCGCGTGCAGGCGCGCACGCACTTGAACTGGTGCCAGTCGGCCTATTTAAATAGAGCTGTGACACTGACTTATTGCTGCTTGGTCTACAGCGTTTACCTGAATCCTGTTACTTCTGTGTGTGACTTCTGATACTGATTCGGCTTGCTCCCGACTACCTCTGCCTGCTTCCTGCCCTGACCTCTGGCTTCCTACGGATTGATCTCTGCCACCAGTTTCTGTTATTCAGCACCTGTTGCCAAACCTACTTGTGACCCGACTACGCTTCTGCCTGCTGCCTTTGCCTGATCTGACCATCTGTTACCAAAACCTGCCTGTGACCCGACTACGCTTCTGACTGCTGTCTATGCCTGATCTGCCTGTCTGTGGTCAACCCGGCTCATCTGACCCTGCTCCAGCTGTCCAGCCTGCTGCAAGTCCTGTTTCCATCGGTGCACCTCCACTTGTCTCTTGCCAAGTCTGCCAGCCTGTCTGCCATATCAGTTGCCTGTCACCTGCTGTGTCCAGTTCCCGCTCGTGAGTTCCTGGCTTCTACCTGTACAGACTTTTGGACTGATCCTAGGCACTCTTACACCGCTGTGCTCCTGGGCCTGCTGTCTCACTATCAGTGGTCCACGAGCCAGAGCTGTACGAGAGGCCTTCCTCTACACGTCAGGCTCACCTATCAGGTATGTGACAGTACCAAGCAGCCATGACAGAGCCTGCAGGAGGATCCTCTCTCGTACCTGGAGTCTACCAAAGCATCACAGGCCTTACACAAGCAATCAAGACTCTGCAGGAGGAATTTGTTCAGCTTGAGGAACGTATGCAGGTCCTGCCTTCTCCCGCCACTCCTGCTGCTGCACCTCCTGCAATTATGCCAACCCAGATGGTGTCCAGTACTGACCCAGTTGCAGTGATGACATCTCCAGGGCCACGAGTACCCTGTCCTGAATAGTTCTCCGGAGACCGGTCTAAGTTTAGAGCATTCCGTAACGCCTGTCAGCTCTACTTTTCACTTCAACCACAGACTTTCGCTGCTGAGGCTACTAAGGTGGGGTTGTTGGAAGCAAGGGACACACAACTTGATACCGTGTCTTCCTTCTTCCAGGCTATGTCCCGATTGTATGAGGACCCCCAATGGACTGTTATTGCTGAATCCTCCCTTCATGCACTCCGGCAAGGCCGCAGAGCGGTCAAGGACTATGTAACAGACTTTAGATGCTGGAGTGCAGACACAGGCTGGAACAATGCAGCACTACAACATCAGTTCCGCCTGGGGTTAATGGAGGACCTGAAAGATGAACTAGATCGTGTGGGGGTGCCAAGTTCCTTGGAGGACTTAATTGCATTGTCGATCCAGATCGATCGCCGTCTTCGTGAACGCAGGCAGGAGAAGTCAAAAGGTTCCTCTCAGCCTGTGTGAATTATGCCTAGGGTCCCAGCCTGTGTCCAGCCAACACCTGTTAAGCTGATCTCTTCCGTACCAGCAGCAGCAACATCCACACGACTTAGCCTAATTCGCCCATCACTCTCTTTTGAAGAACACTCACGACGTCAACAGGGCAACCTCTGCCTCTACTGTGGAGGGGTTGGCCACTATGTATGGAACTGTCCAGCTAAAAGACGTACGTGTCTCACCTTTTCTTCTGCTACCCAGGTGGTCCTGCCAGCAACCTCTGCCCACCTGGCGCTTCCTGATATCCTTCTAACTCCCTGGCAGAAGCGTGTCAGCAACTGCAATTGTGTACTCTGGGGCATGCAGTTGCTTCATTAACCTGGCATTTGCAGCCCAGCAACATATTCCTCTCCAACCCAAGAAGCAGGGACTTTTTGTATTTCTGGCCGATGGCTCCTGTGTTAAGTTTGGACTGGTGACTAAGGAAACCCCTCCATTAGTGACTTTGACCCTTACTAATCATAAGGAACTTTTACGCCTAGACGCAATTTCCTCACCTTTATTCCCTGTCATTTTGGGTCTACCATGGCTTCAGGCCCATAATCCGTTGATTGATTGGAGTTCTGGTAGCATTAAGTACCAGTCATCATACTGTCAGGAGCACTGTCTGCCCGAGCCCTCTATGCCACCCACTGCCCTACTTTGTATGGACATTGATGCTGAACTTTACCAAAGGGTGCCTGGGCCTTACCATGAATATCTGGATGTTTTCAGTAAGAAGGGAGCAGATACTCTACCTCTACACAGAGCCTACGACTGCCCCATCGAACTTCTGTCTGGGGCGGCAATTCCAATTGGTCGGATCTTCCCACTATCCAAAAAGGAACTAGGCGCCCTGAAGGAATACAATGAGTCTTCGGAAGGGCTTCATCCACCCTTCTACCTCACCTGCCGGAGCGGGAATATTCTTTGTAGAGAAAAAGGACCACTTTCTATGGCCATGCGTAGATTACCGCAAACTGAATAAAATCCTGGTGAAGAATCGCTACTCGCTCCCCCTGGTCCCAGAACTCTTCCTAAGACTTTGCTCTGCTTCCATCTTTACAAAACTGGATTTGAGATGGGCTTACAACCTAATCCGCATACGAGAGGGGGATGAGTGGAAGACTGCTTTTCGCACCCGTTTTGGCCATTACGAGTACCTCGTCATGCCCTTCGATCTATGTAATGCGCCAGCCACATTCCAACACTTTATCAACGATGTTTTTAAAGACTATCTGGACATTTTTGTTATCGTCTATTTAGACGACATACTTGTGTTCTCCACTTCTCTTGAAAGCCATCGCAAGCATGTCAAAGATGTTCTTTGCCATCTCCGCCTATGCTAAGCCAGAGAAGTGTGAGTTCAAGCAGCGGATTATCCAATTCTTGGGATTGATTATCTTCACCAGGGGAATCGAGATGGATCAGCAGAAAGTCTCGGCAATCCTGTCCTGGCCAGCTCACACTGACAAGAAGGGGGTCCAGCGGTTCGTGGGGTTTCCTAACTTCTACCGCAGATTCATCAAGAACTTCTCAGCCATCATCACACCCATTACACAACTCACCAAACAGGGTGTTCGTTTTCGCTGGTCCACTGAAGCCCAGATTGCCTTTGAGACTCTTAAAGGACTGTTTACGTCTGCCCCCATACTAAGCCATCCAGACCCGGCGCTACCCTACATCCTGGAGGTAGACGCTTCTGAGAATGCAGTCGGGGGAGTTCTGTCTCAGCATCAAGGTCTTAAGAATTTGACTCACACAGTAGCCTTTTTCTCTCGGAAGCTTGCCCTCGCAGAGAGGAACTACGATGTCGGTGATCGTGAACTTCTTGACATAAAAGCCGTCCTTGAGGAATGGAGGTATTTGCTAGAGGGAGCAACGCATCTGATACTGATCTTCACGGATCATAAGAACCTTGAGTATTTACGGACTGCTAAACGGCTGAAACCTCGCCAGGCCCGATGGGCACTTTTCTTCTCAAGGTTCGTATTTCATATCACCTACAGACCTGGGTCTAAGAATATAAAGCCCGACGCGCTGTTGTGCATGTTTGAGGATCCTAAGGACTTGCCAGTATCAGATACTATCTTGCCAGCAGGGAACTTTCTGCTACTTCAGACCGACCTCATGTCTCAACTTAAACAGGCATCTTCAGTTACCCCTGCTCCTGTTGGGGATACACTTCAGACAAGGGAAGGACTTCTATGGAAAGGGAACCGAGTCTTTGTCCCAGAAGAGGTTCGGGTGCCAGTCCTAAGATTCTGCCATGACCATCCCTTAGCAGGGCACTTCGGGATTCGCAAAACAACGGAGCTGGTGCAACGCACATTTTGGTGGCCTAATCTGGTAAGAGACTGTAAAAATTACGTGGATGCATGCGTCACCTGTATCAGAAGAAAGAGCACCCGAATTAAAGCCTGGGGTTTGCTCAGACCTCTGCCTGTGCCCGACAGGCCTTGGTCCATGATTTCTATGGATTTCATAGTAGAATTACTACCTTCAGAAGATTGTACGGCCATCTTTGTTATTGTCGATCGGCTGTCCAAGATGGCCCACTTCTTACCCCTGAAGGGTACACCATCGGCTGCAGAGACTGCTCAAGTGTTCATAAAGGAAGTCGTTAGACTTCACGGGGTACCTGTTGATATCGTCTCAGACCGAGGGGTCCAATTTACGTCCAGATTCCGGAAATCACTCTGTGAGACCCTGAAGATCAAACTTTCTATGTCATCTGCATACCACCCACAGTCTAACGGGAAAACCGAACGGACTAACCAGGCGTTGGAACAATATATCCGTTGCTTCACATCATTTGTCCAGGATGATTGGGTATCTCTCCTAGACATGTGCATTTTGTTTCGTTCTGAATCGAAATTCGTACAATTTTTTCATTATTCGGACATTCGGATGCATCCGAATTACCGAATTACAATACTGAAGCCTCGTACACACGACCGAGGATCTCGTCGTAAAAAAAACCGTAGTTTTTCTCGACGAGATTCTTGTCAAGCTTGACGAGATTCTTGCTGAGCTTTCCTTGCATACACACTGTCAATTCCAAATCTCGTTGTTGCAAAGCGTGCTCACGTACAACACGTACGACGGCAGTATAAAGGCGAAGTTCGATTCCAATGGCGCCACCCCTTGGACTGCTTTTGCTGATCTCGTATTACCGCGTGTTAGTAAAAGTTTGGGGAGAGACGATTTGCGCTTTTCAGTCTTCGTGCTTTCAGTTAGTTTTAGGGTGACGAATGTGCTATCTCCATTACGAACGCTAGTTTTACCAGAAGGAGCGCTCCCGTCTTATACTTGATTCTGAGCATGCGCGATTTTTTAAGACTCGGAAAAGCATACACACGACCGTTTTTTTATTTGGGAAACAGGCCGACGAGAATCCTGACGAGAAAATAGAGGGCAGGTTCTCTATTTTTCTCGTTGAGATTCCTGGCAGTTTTCTCGACGAGAAACCATACACACGAACGGTTTTCTCGGCTAGAAAGCTCTCCCAACAGTTTTCTTGTCGTTTCTTGACGAGAAAACCGGTCATGTGTATGAGGCTTAACTAATTTAAACGAATCCGAAATAACGCTTTGAATCAAAAAATCACAAACTAAATTCGAATAGAATTCGAAAACAAAATCTATTTGAATCAAATTCGAAAAACAATTTGAATCGAAATCGAAAACAAATTTGAATCGAATTAGAAAAAATATAAATTGATTTCTAAAAAAGAATACAATAAAATAGAATATAAAATAATAAAACAATAGAATAAAAATAAAAGAATAGTAAGGAATAGAATAGAATTTAATAGAATGTAATATAATACAATAGAATATGACTGTCTTCTGAAATTCGAATTTCGAATAGTATATATTTGTAATTCGAGAATAGATTGGAAAATAACTCAAAACAATGGAAACTAAAATAATATATATTATATTTTATTCTATTCTTTTCTAGTCTATTCTTTTCTATTATTTTATATTTTATTGTAATATTTTATATTCAAACTTGATACAAAATTTTATACTAAATTCGAATTTCGTAAGATGGTTTTATATATATATATATATATATATATATATATATATATATATATATATATATATAAAACCATGTTCCGACATTTGAATTTCGTATAGAATGAATTCAAATTCGAATAGAAAAGATTAGAATAGAAATAGAAAATAGACTAGAAAAACAATAGAACAGAATAGAATAAAATATAATATATATATATTATATTTTATTCTATTCTGTTCTGTTGTTTTTCTATTGTATTCTTTTAGATTATTTTCTATTCTATTCTAATCCTTTCTATTCGAATTTGAATTCATTCTAAATATATATATATATATATATATTTATATATATATATATATATATATATATATATATATATATATATATATATATAAAACCATTTTCCGAAATTCAAATTTCATATAGAATGAAATAGAATTTGAATAGAAAAGATTAGAATAAAATAGAAAATAATAGAAAAGAATTGCATAGAAAAACAATAGAACAGAGCAGAAAAGATATATATATATATATATATATATATATAGAACCATTTTCCAAAATTCGAATTTCGTATAGAATGAATTTGAATTCAAATAGAAAAAGATTAGAATTGAATAGAAAATAATAGAAAAGAATAGCATAGAAAAACAATAGATCAAAACAGAAAAAAATAATATATTTAATATTTTTTCTATGCTATTCTATTCAAATCTTTTCTATTCTAATTCTTTTTCATTCTATATGAAATTCGAATTTCAGAAAATGGTTATTTTATATATATATATATATATAAAATATATATATAAATAAAACCATCTTCCAAAATTCGAATTTCTAATAGAATCAATTCGAAATTCGAATAGAAAATATTAGATATTAGAAAAGAAAAGAATAGACTAGAAAAACAATAGAACAGAATAGAATAAAATAAAATATATTATATTTTATTCTATTTTGTTTTATTGTATTTCTAGTCTATTCTTCTATTCAAATCTTTTCTATTCAAATCAAAATCGTTCTATACTATATTCGAATTTCGGAAGATGGTTATATTTATATATTTTTTTCTATTTTGTTATATTGTATTCTCTTATTTTTTTATTCTGTTCTTTTCTATTCTATTCTAATCTTTTCTATTCAAATTTAAATTCATTCTATACGAAATTCAAATTTCGGAAGATGGTTATATATATATATATATATATATATATATACTGTATATATTTTACATTTTCTGAAATTTGAATTTCGTATAGAATGAAATAGAATTTGAATAGAAAAGATTAGAATAAAATAGAAAATAATAGAAAAGAATTGCATAGAAAAACAACAGAACAGAAAAGATATATATATATATATATATATATACATATATAACCATTTTCCAAAATTTGAATTTCGTATAGAATGAATTTGAATTCAAATAGAAAAAGATTAGAATTGAATAGAAAATAATAGCATAGAAAAACAATAGATCAGAACAGAAATAAATAATATATTTAATATTTTTTCTGTTCTAAACTATTGTTTTTCTATGCTATTCTTTTGTATTCTATTATAATCTTTTCTATCCAAATCAAAATCGTTCTATACTAAATTCGAATTTCGGAAGATGGTTATATTTATATATTTTTTTCTATTTTGTTATATTGTATTCTCTTATTTTTTTAAACGAAAAAAGAAAGAAAAGGGCGCACCAGCCTAGTGTAATATCGTTGGGATAATTTATTGGATAAAATCAATGAAAAGGTACTCACAAAGGTACAGGAGTTGTTCGCATTGTACAAATAATGCCATGGAAGGCTGCAACAGGTAGAATCCACAACACACTCCAACAGATCATAAAGGACATAGTGGGGCATTATTTGTACAATGCGAACAACTCCTGTATCTTTGTGAGTACCTTTTCATTGATTTTATCCAATAATTTACCCCAACGATATTACACTAGGCTGGTGCGCCCTTTTCTTTCTTTTTTCGTTTTCTATCAGGATACCCCTATCCATAAAGGGCAGCAAGGCCTGTGTTATCGTTGTAAACCACTGAATGCTTGACGGTCATCTCGTGCAACAGGAGTGTTTGTTGTTTTTCTTGCTATCATAAACTCTTTTCCATACGAATTTGAATTCATTCTATATGAAATTCGAAATTCGGAAATTCGGAAGATGGTTATATATATATATATATATATATATATATATAAATATTTTATATATATAAATAACCATTTTCCAAAATTCGAATTTCATATAGAATGAAATAAAATTTGAATAGAAAAGATTAGAATAACATAGAAAATAATAGAAAAGAATTGCACAGAAAAACAATAGAACAGAAAAGATATTTTATATATATATATATATATATATAGAACAATTTTCCAAAATTTGAATTTCATATAGGTTGAATTTGAATTCAAATAGAAAAAGATTAGAATTGAATAGAAAATAATAGCATAGAAAAACAATTGATCACAACAGAAAAAAATAATATATATAATATTTTTTCTGTTCTAAACTATTGTTTTTCTATGCTATTCTTTTCTATTCTATTCTAATCTTTTCTATTCAAATTCTTTTTCATTCTATATGAAATTCGAATTTCAGAAAATGGTTATTTTATTCATATATATATATATATATATATATATATATATATTTATATATATAACCATCTTCCGAAATTCGAATTTCGTATAGAATGAATTTGAATTCAAATAGAAAAAAGATTAGAATTTAATAGAAAAGAATAGCATAGAAAAACAATAATATATATATTATTATTATTATTATTATTATTATACACGATTTATATAGCGCCAACAGTTTACGCAGCGCTTTACAATAGACTTGTGCACAACGGAAAAATTTGTTTAGTTTTGGTTTGTTTCTTGTGCACAACGGAAAAATTAGTTTTTTCATGTTCGGACTAATTCGTATTTTCGCAAGCGACATTTTTCGTTGAATCGGAATGATTCGTATTAATGTAAGCCTTATTTTTAGTTGATTTATAATTCATACTTTTGGTAGAGTACATTGTTTTTCATTGATTCTGGACACAACTCCTACTTTCGTAACTTTTTTGGGGTTCGTTGATTCGTAATTTTCCGTGTCTCTCTCACAACGACGCTGCCTATTATGCCTAATGTGCTTCGAATGGATTTGTACTTTTCTAAATACATAGCGGTTATGTGTAACGATTCGAAATCTCGTATTTTACTTTCGTTTTTTACATGCGGCTATAGCCTCCGCCCCTGTACACCATTTTGAGAGGGAGTTCAGCACGGTGAGGGAGAAGCAGAGTGTTATTGTGCTTCGAATGTATTCGTACATTCGTAACTTTTTTCATAACGAATTATGCCGAAGACATTCCGGCATTCGCTATTTGCGATATAATTTATTTCGGATTCGGTTTTATTCGTAATTGCTTTGTTTGGAAATTCGAATGCTTCCGAATGTCCCAAAGTTGCTAAATTCGGACCAATTTCGATTCGTTATGAAACGAATTGCACAAGCCTACTTTACAATGTATAGGGTGGAGGACAACACAATTACAGTACAGTTCAATACAAAAGATACAGGAGGGCCCTGCTCGTAGAGCTTACATTCTAAAGGGAGGGGTGGTGGTATAAAAGGTAATAGCTGCAGAGAATTTGATGGGGGTGGTATATATATAAAACCATCTTCCGAAATTCGAATGTCGTATAGAATGAATTAGAATAGAAAAGATTTGAATAGAAAAGAATAGACTAGAAAAACAATGGAACAGAATAGAATAAAATATTATTTTATTCTATTCCAATCCCAGCCTTATTCTTCAAGGGGAAACCCTAACCCTAACCCTAACCCCTAACCCTAATCCCCTAACCCTAAGCCTAACCCTAACTCCAACTCTAACCCTAACCCTCGCCCCTATGCGCTTGCGGTTGAATGCGGTTTAAATATTATCGAATTTAGTTAAAATATTTTCGAATGGGGTTGAAATATTATCGAATTTGGTTGAAATGTTTTCGAATCCGATTTAAATATTATGGAATCCGGTTGAAAGATGATCGAATCCGGTTGAAATATTTTCGAATTCGGTTGAAATATTTTGAATGAAACTAATTCCAGTCGAAAACAAAACTAATTCCGAAAACAAATTTAACAAATTTAACGAATCTAACTTAACAAAATTAATTAAATAACAAATTAAAACAAAACAAAACAAAACAATTTTTTTTGTTTTGCACATGTCTAATCTCTCCTGCCATTAGCTGAGTTTGCTTATAATAACTCCTGTCATACAGCCACTAAGCAATCTCCGTTCTTTTCAAACTATGGCTTCAATCTCATTTACCTGCCCGACCTTGTTCCCGAGTCCTTTTTTTTTTTTTTTAAAGATATGTTTTATTACATTTTTTCATAACATACAGACTAGGGATGAGCCGAACACCCCCGGGTTCGGTTCGCACCAGAACCTTCGAACGGACCGAAAGTTCGCGCAAATTTTCGAACCCTATTCGTTATAATGGACGCGAACGTTCAAAATCAAAATTGCTAATTACAACGGCCAATATGCATGTTAATGTCATAAAACAGGTTTGGGGACCCGGGTCCTGCCCCAGGGGACATATATCAATGCAAAAAGAAATTTTAAAAACTAAAGTTTTTTCGGGAGCAGTCATTTTAATGATGCATAAAGTGAAAAAAAAAAAGTGAAATTTTCCTTTAAATATGGTACCTGGGGGGTGTCTAAAGTATGCCTGTGAAGTGGCATGTGTTTCCCGTGTTTAGAACTGTCCTTGCACAAAATGACATTTGTAAAGGAAAAAAAGAAGCCATTTAAAACCACTTGCGGCTTTAATGTCATGTCTTGTCCTGGCCGCCATATGGCTGAAAATCCTTGAGAAAAATGGCATGGCTACCCCATCACCCCCCCCCCCACCCCAGCCCCTTTGGGTCTTGTATGGATACTAAGGGGGACCCCGCACCCAAAATAAAACCCTATACCTACAACCCTATATACTCTGAACAGCAGTATATAGGTGGTGCAAACAAGACATGGACTGTAGGTTTGTTCTTAAGTAGAATCTGAACAGGTACATTATGAAGTGTAGCTACATCCCAAAAAAATCAATTTTTAAGCTTTTTGGAGAACATAGGGAGGGGTTATCACCCCTGTAACATTTGCTGTCTTTGCACATCTGTTCAGAACATGTCACCTCACTTTCCGTCCCAATGACAAATGTTTTTGGAAAAGTGGGGTTTTAATTGAAACAAGGATTGGTGATAAAGCATCAGTAGAGAGGAGATACCTTTTTCCCAAATTAAATCTAACAGGATAGAATTTTCCTTCCTAGGGGTAGATTTCCTCTCACTTCCTGTTTTCTCTTGCCGTTTGCAAGTAGGAGTCGTTTGTAAGTTGGATGTTTGAAAGTAGGGGCCTGCCGTATATACTCTGCAGAAATTTGCCCTATTAGATGTTGGTGTAGCCACAAGACTGGTGGGCACAGGAATGGGCCCTGCTGTGAGTTAATAGATCAAGATTTGTACTTGCATGCACCTGTTGAACCGGGCAGAAAAATTGGGCCTTTGGTGGTGGTGGTGGTGGTGGTGGACGGTGTTGCCACAAGACTGTAAGCCCTCACAGTTACTCTTGGTGGGTGCAGGAATGGGCCCTGCTGTGAGTTATTAGATCAAGATTTGTAATTGCATGCACCTGTTGAACAGGGCAGAAAAATTGGGCCTTTGGTGGTGGTGGTGGTGGTGGACGGTGTTGCCACAAGACTGTAGGCCCTCATAGTTACTCTTGGTGGGCGCAGGAATGGGCCCTGCTGTGAACTATTAGATCAAGATTTGTAATTACACGCCCCTGTTAAACAGGGGCTGAAAAATTGTGCCTTAGGCATTGGTGCTGGTGCCACAACACTGCAACCCCTCACAGATACTGTACTTGGAGCACAGCAGTCACACCTGTTGCGAAGCATCTTTTTAAAAAATTGTAATTACACGCCCCTGTTATACAGGGGCTGAAAAATTGTGCCTTAGGCACTGGTGCTGGTGCCACAACACTGCAACCCCTCACAGATACTGTACTCTGAGCACAGCAATGAGACCTGTTGCAAAGCATTGCCTAAAAATTGTAATTACACGCCCCAACAGGGGCTGAAAAATTGTGCCTTAGGCACTGGTGCTGGTGCCACAACACTGCAACCCCTCACAGATACTGTACTCTGAGCACAGCAGTCACACCTGTTGCGAAGCATCTTTTTAAAAAATTGTAATTACACGCCCCTGTTATACAGGGGCTGAAAAATTGTGCCTTAGGCACTGGTGTGGTGGCATGGATCATTGAGGAGGAGGAAGAGGATAGTCAGTGAACATAACAGGACAGTCACTCAGCATCAGCATAGGCAGTCTTGAAGGGATGTGACATTATAAATTATTCCGTTATATCCGCTTCAGGTGTCTGGTAGCTGGTGGTGATCCAAGACTGATTCATTTTTATGAAGGTCAGTCGATCAACCGAGTCGGTGGACAGGCGCACCCTATGATCGGTGACAAATCCTCCAGCAGCACTGAATGTGCGTTCGGAAAGAACGCTGGATGCAGGACAGGCCAGTAGCTCAATTGCATACTGTGCAAGCTCTGGCCAGTGATCCATCCTCAGGACCCAGTAAGCCAGAGGATTTTCGGTGGGAAAGGTGTCCAAGTCTGACCTTGCCCCTAGGTATTCCTGCACCATGTATATCAGACGCTGGCGATGGTTGCTGGAACCGATCATACCTTGGGGCTGCGGACTAAAAAATTGTCTGAACGCATCGGTCAGACGTCCACCTTCCCCACCGCTCCTTCTGCTACTGACCGAAGCCTCAGCAACTCGTCGTCCAGGACCAGGAGTTTGTAACCTCCCAGTTTCTGGGAACGCGTTGCACAGACCTTTCTGCAAGGCCTCCCTGAGATGTCTCATCCTCTGCTCCCTCTGCGACGGCAAGATAAGGTCCGCAACCTTACCCTTGTACCGTGGATCAAGGAGAGTGGCCAGCCAGTAATGGTCACTCTCCTTGATCCGAAGAACACGAGGATCCTTCCGCAGGCTTTGCAGGATCAGGGAGGCCATGCAGCGTAGGTTAGCTGAGGCATTCGGTCCGGAGTCTTCTGGGTCACTGAGGATGACATGATCGCCAGCCACCTCCTCCCAGCCACGTACAAGTCCACTGGTTTGTTGGGACTGTACATCATCCCTAAAAGACTGCTGCTGCTGATGCTGAGTGCCAGGCTCCACCTCCATGCTCACACAATCCTCCTCCTCCTCCTCCTCCTCTTCCTGTGTGATGGGTGGGACAGAAGGAACATTGTCTGGATAAAGGGGGCCTTGAGAGACAAGGAAGTCCTCCTCTTCCTGCCTCTGTTCTGCCTCAAGTGCCCTGTCCATTATCCCACGCAGCGTATGCTCCAACAGGTGGACAAGAGGTACAGTGTCACTGATGCATGCACTGTCACTGCTCACCATCCTCGTGGCCTCCTCAAATGGTGAGAGGACAGTGCATGCATCCCTGATCATGCTCCACTGGCGTGGGGAAAAAAAGCCAAGCTCCCCTGACCCTGTCCTGGTGCCGTAGTCGCAAAGGTACTCATTGATGGCCCTCTGCTGCGTGTGCAGTCGCTGCAGCATGGCCAACGTTGAGTTCCACCTGGTGGGCATGTCACATATTAGGCGGTTCTTGGGCAGGTTCAGCTCCTTTTGCAGCTCAGTCAGCCGAGCACTGGCATTATAAGATCGGCGGAAATGCACACAGACTTTCCTGGCCTGCCTCAGGACATCCTGTAAGCCTGGGAACCTGCCCAAGAACCGCTGCACCACCAGGTTGAGGACGTGAGCCATACAGGGCACATGGGTGAGCTGCCCCTGTCGCAGGGCGGAGAGGAGGTTGGTGCCATTATCAGAAACGACCATTCCTGGCTTAAGCTGGCGTGGCGTCAACCACCTCTCGGCCTGCCCCTGCAGAGCTGCCAGAACCTCTGGCCCAGTGTGGCTCCTGTCCCCCAAACACACCAGCGCAAGCACGGCATAGCATCTTTTTGCCTGCGTACTCGCGTAGCCCCTTGTACGCCTACGGAGCACCGCTGGTTCCGAGGACAGAGCACTCGAAGAGGACATGGAGGAAGAAGAAGAGGAGGGGGTGGAGGAGAGAGGTGTGTCACAACCAGTAGTAGCATTTTGGAGGCGTGGTGGCGGAACAACCTCCAACACTACTGCACCTTGTCCTGCATCCCTCCCAGCTGCCAATAGAGTGACCCAATGGGCCGTGAAAGAAAGATAACGTCCCTGTCCATGCCTGCTGGACCATGAGTCAGCGGTAATATGCACCTTACCGCTGACCGCCCTGTCCAGCGAGGCATGGACATTGCCTTCCACATGCCAGTAGAGAGACGGAATCGCCTTCCGTGAGAAAAAGTGGCGTTTGGGAACCTGCCACTGAGGAACCGGACATTGAACAAACTCACGGAAGGGGGCCGAGTCTATCAACTGAAAAGGCAGCAGTTGAAGTGCTAGCAATTTAGCCAAGCTAGCATTCAACCGCTGGGCATGTGGATGGCTGGGAGTATACTTCTTTCGACGGTCCAGCAGCTGGGGCAGGGAAATTTGCCTGCTACAATCGGACGTCGGTGTACTGCAAGTACTTGGTTGTGACACACCTAATTCTACACCTTCAGTCCTCTCAGAGCAGCTTTCAGAGAGGACTGAAGATATAGTGGGGATGGAGATCCCAGCTGATGAGGAGCAAGGAGAGGTCCGCTTTGTTCTTTGGTGTGGGTCTTTTATGTGTGCTTGCCAACGAGCTGCATGGCAGGTCGACATATGTCTGCTCATGCTTGTGGTGCCCAAGCGGCTGATGTTTTGGCCACGCGAGATACGCTTGAGACAAATATTGCAAATAGCAGTGGTGCGATCTGATGCACTCGTCTCAAAAAAGGCCCACACCAAAGAACTTTTGTGATAACGTGCAGAGGCAGCGCCCTGCACAGGCGGAGCTCTGCGGTGTGGTACAGTTGCTGTGCTGGCCTCTAGCTGGCCTCCAGGGGGCATCCTGCCTCGTTGGACATGTGACGCTGCATCCTCCTCCTCCTCCTCCTCTCTCCCTTCAGGCACCCACGTGGAGTCAGTGACCTCATCATCCCCTCCCTCTTCACCACTAGAGCAAACCTGGCAGTAAGCTGCAGCTGGTGGAACACTACTGCCAGATTGCTGTCCTTCAGCATCCCCTCTCTCTGCGCGCACACTACTGACTTCCTCAAGCTGGGTATCATCATCCGAGCCTTCGAATCGTTGGGCATCCTCCTGGAGCATGTACCCAACACTGTGCTCAAACAGTTCGGGGGACTCCTCAGGAGGACATGGTGGGTCTAGGGAAGGGGTGGCTGATGATGCCATTGAGTACGCGTTGGCAGCTGCTCTGCCAGTACCCTGAGCCTGGGTGAGAGAGGATGAGGAGGATGAGGAGGGCTTGGTCATCCATTCTACCAAGCCTTCGGCATGATGCGGCTCCACATGTCCAGCTGCCGAAAACAAAGACAAGCGTGTCCCATGGCCACGTGCTGATGACGATGCACGACCACGTCCACGGCCAGCACTGTTGTCTCTAGGAACAGAGCCTGCCTGCCCTGTGTTCTTGCCTCGGCACGCTCTGCCTCTCCTTGGCGGTCTTCCAGCCATTGTAGTCGGTAGTGTATATAGTATAAAAAATAGAACTCCTATGTGTGCTCACAACACACTGTAGGTCCTATGGGTGCTGACACTAACACACTATAGGTACTATGTGTGCTGCTGACAAGAAAATATAGGAGCTCTGTTTGCTGCCACTAACACACTAGAAGTCCTATTGGTGCTTCTGAGATGAAAATATAGGAGCTCTGTGTGATGCCACTAACACACTAGAAGTCCTATGGGTGCTGCTGAGAAGAAAATATAGGAGCTCTGTGTGATGCCACTAACACACTAGAAGTCCTATGGGTGCTTCTGAGATGAAAATATAGGAACTCTGTGTGATACCACTAACACACTAGAAGTCCTATGGGTGCTTCTGAGAAGAAAATATAGGAGCTCTGTTTGCTGCCACTAACACACTAGAAGTCCTATGGGTGCTGCTGAGAAGAAAATATAGGAGCTCTGTGTGATGCCACTAACACACTAGAAGTCCTATGGGTGCTTCTGAGATGAAAATATAGGAGCTCTGTGTGATGCCACTAACACACTAGAAGTCCTATGGGTGCTGCTGAGAAGAAAATATAGGAGCTATGTGTGATGCCACTAACACACTAGAAGTCCTATGGGTGCTTCTGAGATGAAAATATAGGAGCTCTGTGTGATGCCACTAACACACTAATGGGTGCTTCTGAGATGAAAATATAGGAGCTCTGTTTGCTGCCACTAACACACTAGAAGTCCTATGGGTGCTGCTGAGAAGAAAATATAGGAGCTCTGTGTGATGCCACTAACACACTAGAAGTCCTATGGGTGCTTCTGAGATGAAAATATAGGAGCTCTGTGTGATGCCACTAACACACTAGAAGTCCTATGGGTGCTGCTGAGAAGAAAATATAGGAGCTCTGTTTGCTGCCACTAACACACTAGAAGTCCTATGGGTGCTGCTGAGAAGAAAACATAGGAGCTCTGTGTGATGCCACTAACACACTAGAAGTCCTATGGGTGCTGCTGAGAAGAAAATATAGGAGCTCTGTTTGCTGCCACTAACACACTAGAAGTCCTATGGGTGCTGCTGAGAAGAAAATATAGGAGCTCTGTGTGATGCCACTAACACACTAGAAGTCCTATGGGTGCTTCTGAGATGAAAATATAGGAGCTCTGTGTGATGCCACTAACACACTAGAAGTCCTATGGGTGCTGCTGAGAAGAAAATATAGGAGCTCTGTGTGATGCCACTAACACACTAGAAGTCCTATGGGTGCTGCTGAGAAGAAAATATAGGAGCTATATGTGATGCCACTAACACACTAGAAGTCCTATGGGTGCTTCTGAGATGAAAATATAGGAGCTCTGTGTGATGCCACTAACACACTAGAAGTCCTATGGGTGCTTCTGAGATGAAAATATAGGAGCTCTGTTTGCTGCCACTAACACACTAGAAGTCCTATGGGTGCTGCTGAGAAGAAAATATAGGAGCTCTGTGTGATGCCACTAACACACTAGAAGTCCTATGGGTGCTTCTGAGATGAAAATATAGGAGCTCTGTGTGATGCCACTAACACACTAGAAGTCCTATGGGTGCTGCTGAGAAGAAAATATAGGAGCTCTGTTTGCTGCCACTAACACACTAGAAGTCCTATGGGTGCTGCTGAGAAGAAAATATAGGAGCTCTGTGTGATGCCACTAACACACTAGAAGTCCTATGGGTGCTGCTGAGAAGAAAATATAGGAGCTCTGTTTGCTGCCACTAACACACTAGAAGTCCTATGGGTGCTGCTGAGAAGAAAATATAGGAGCTCTGTGTGATGCCACTAACACACTAGAAGTCCTATGGGTGCTTCTGAGATGAAAATATAGGAGCTCTGTGTGATGCCACTAACACACTAGAAGTCCTATGGGTGCTGCTGAGAAGAAAATATAGGAGCTCTGTGTGATGCCACTAACACACTAGAAGTCCTATGGGTGCTTCTGAGATGAAAATATAGGAACTCTGTGTGATGCCACTAACACACTAGAAGTCCTATGGGTGCTGCTGAGAAGAAAATATAGGAGCTCTGTTTGCTGCCACTAACACACTAGAAGTCCTATGGGTGCTGCTGAGAAGAAAATATAGGAGCTCTGTGTGATGCCACTAACACACTAGAAGTCCTATGGGTGCTGCTGAGAAGAAAATATAGGAGCTCTGTTTGCTGCCACTAACACACTAGAAGTCCTATGGGTGCTGCTGAGAAGAAAATATAGGAGCTCTGTGTGATGCCACTAACACACTAGAAGTCCTATGGGTGCTGCTGAGAAGAAAATATAGGAGCTCTGTTTGCTGCCACTAACACACTAGAAGTCCTATGGGTGCTGCTGAGAAGAAAATATAGGAGCTCTGTGTGATGCCACTAACACACTAGAAGTCCTATGGGTGCTGCTGAGAAGAAAATATAGGAGCTCTGTTTGCTGCCACTAACACACTAGAAGTCCTATGGGTGCTGCTGAGAAGAAAATATAGGAGCTCTGTGTGATGCCACTAACACACTAGAAGTCCTATGGGTGCTTCTGAGATGAAAATATAGGAGCTCTGTGTGATGCCACTAACACACTAGAAGTCCTATGGGTGCTGCTGAGAAGAAAATATAGGAGCTCTGTGTGATGCCACTAACACACTAGAAGTCCTATGGGTGCTGCTGAGAAGAAAATATAGGAGCTATGTGTGATGCCACTAACACACTAGAAGTCCTATGGGTGCTTCTGAGATGAAAATATAGGAGCTCTGTGTGATGCCACTAACACACTAGAAGTCCTATGGGTGCTTCTGAGATGAAAATATAGGAGCTCTGTTTGCTGCCACTAACACACTAGAAGTCCTATGGGTGCTGCTGAGAAGAAAATATAGGAGCTCTGTGTGATGCCACTAACACACTAGAAGTCCTATGGGTGCTTCTGAGATGAAAATATAGGAGCTCTGTGTGATGCCACTAACACACTAGAAGTCCTATGGGTGCTGCTGAGAAGAAAATATAGGAGCTCTGTTTGCTGCCACTAACACACTAGAAGTCCTATGGGTGCTGCTGAGAAGAAAATATAGGAGCTCTGTGTGATGCCACTAACACACTAGAAGTCCTATGGGTGCTGCTGAGAAGAAAATATAGGAGCTCTGTTTGCTGCCACTAACACACTAGAAGTCCTATGGGTGCTGCTGAGAAGAAAATATAGGAGCTCTGTGTGATGCCACTAACACACTAGAAGTCCTATGGGTGCTTCTGAGATGAAAATATAGGAGCTCTGTGTGATGCCACTAACACACTAGAAGTCCTATGGGTGCTGCTGAGAAGAAAATATAGGAGCTCTGTGTGATGCCACTAACACACTAGAAGTCCTATGGGTGCTTCTGAGATGAAAATATAGGAACTCTGTGTGATGCCACTAACACACTAGAAGTCCTATGGGTGCTGCTGAGAAGAAAATATAGGAGCTCTGTTTTCTGCCACTAACACACTAGAAGTCCTATGGGTGCTGCTGAGAAGAAAATATAGGAGCTCTGTGTGATGCCACTAACACACTAGAAGTCCTATGGGTGCTGCTGAGAAGAAAATATAGGAGCTCTGTTTGCTGCCACTAACACACTAGAAGTCCTATGGGTGCTGCTGAGAAGAAAATATAGGAGCTCTGTGTGATGCCACTAACACACTAGAAGTCCTATGGGTGCTTCTGAGATGAAAATATAGGAGCTCTGTGTGATGCCACTAACACACTAGAAGTCCTATGGGTGCTGCTGAGAAGAAAATATAGGAGCTCTGTTTGCTGCCACTAACACACTAGAAGTCCTATGGGTGCTGCTGAGAAGAAAATATAGGAGCTCTGTGTGATGCCACTAACACACTAGAAGTCCTATGGGTGCTTCTGAGATGAAAATATAGGAGCTCTGTGTGATGCCACTAACACACTAGAAGTCCTATGGGTGCTGCTGAGAAGAAAATATAGGAGCTCTGTGTGATGCCACTAACACACTAGAAGTCCTATGGGTGCTTCTGAGATGAAAATATAGGAACTCTGTGTGATGCCACTAACACACTAGAAGTCCTATGGGTGCTGCTGAGAAGAAAATATAGGAGCTCTGTTTGCTGCCACTAACACACTAGAAGTCCTATGGGTGCTGCTGAGAAGAAAATATAGGAGCTCTGTGTGATGCCACTAACACACTAGAAGTCCTATGGGTGCTGCTGAGAAGAAAATATAGGAGCTCTGTTTGCTGCCACTAACACACTAGAAGTCCTATGGGTGCTGCTGAGAAGAAAATATAGGAGCTCTGTTTGCTGCCACTAACACACTAGAAGTCCTATGGGTGCTGTTGGGGTGCAATGCTGTGCTAACAGCACTGCGGTTGGTACTACTGCAATACTGTACTAACAGTAAGCACGCACCAGACTAATCCCCAGCAGCAGCTAATAACACGCTAACTGTGCAATCAGCAGCAATGAACGATCAATGACTTAGGTAGCAATGGTTTAGCAAAGAAATAGCCAATGGTTTAGCAAAGAAGAGCAAATCTTTCAGTATCAAGCAAAGACAGAATCAGCAGACTGATCTCTCCTAAAGCCGGAACTCATGTGACCGGGGCCGATGGCGTGGCGGCCTTTTAAATGGTGGGGCATGTACTAAAGCCCCTGAGCTGTAATTGGCTACAGGCGTCCTGCCTGTAGCCAATTATTGCTCTCCGAGTTTCGGGCGCTGTGATTGGCCAAGCATGCGGGGTCACAGTGCATGCTTGGCCAATCATCAGCCAGCAATGCACTGCGCCGGCCGCGCCGGCCGCAATGCATTGCGGGGCCGCTCGCATCACACGAATGTGATGCGAACGGCCCAAATAGTTCTGGGCTCGACGAGCGAGCGAACGCCCGGTGCTCGATTCGAACATGGGTTCGAATCGAGCACCGGGCCCATCCCTAATACAGACATAGAAAGACAATATGTGGGGGCCTAGCCAGGCCTGTCCCACACACAACATATACAACTTGCTCCTATATCAGTCTACACAGAAGAATATCTGCACATCCATTTAAGCAGCATAATATAATATAAAGATAAATTACAGCAACATAATAGACCTACTAGACAGTCATAGCTGGTAAAATTGCATAGGAGTATAGTTATGGTTCAAGGTATGCTACAACCTACCTACTCTTTCATGGCAGTATGGGGGAAAGGGTCAGGGGGCTAGCCAGCCACCTGCCCCAAATTGTATAAAATGTTTTCTTCCTTTTGCGGATCTCAAAAGTGAGTTTGTAAAGTGGAAGGGCATCATTGACTAGTTTCAACCATAGCCCCACTGTTGGGGTTGCTGCTCCCCTCCAGGTCAATAAAATAGATTTTTTAGCATAACAGTAAAGGATCCGAAGCAATCGTTTGACCTGGGAGGGAACAGTGAGGTCGCCAAAGACCCCCAGGAGGAAATTCTTGGGATTTAATATGTTGGGAAGCCCCAGCGCTGAAGAGAGAAAGGAGTCTACTCTCCTCCAAAACTCCTGCACTATGGGACAACTCCAGAAGCAATGAATGAAGTCAGCTGTATATCCACATCCCCGAAAGCACTCAGCCGAGGACAAAATGCCCATTCTGTGCATCCTGGCCGGGGTGAGATGCGATTGGTGGAAGATTTTTATTTGGATGATCCTGTCCCTGGAGGATACAACAGAAGACTTGAAAGTGTCACAGAATTCGGACCAGTCCTCCTCTGTTATGGATATATCTAGGGAGTCCCATTTACGTTGTGATGCCTTGAATCTAGGGTTGGAGCCCACCGCCAGTGCTAAATAATAAGTAGAGATAAGTTTTGTGCGGTCTGGGGATCGTAAGAGTTTTTCTAAGTCAGAAATCACAAGCGGGTTGTCTAGTGAACCAAACTGTGCTCGCACAGCGTGTCTAAGCTGATAGTAAAAAAATAAGTAGTTATGTGGTAAGTCAAAGTCAGTTCTCATCTGCGCGAAAGATTTAAATCCTTGAGGTGAGTATATGTGACATAAGTATTTTATCCCCCGAGAGGTCCACCTTTGTGGGTCAGGCAGGGAGCCAAATTCTGGTAATGTAGGGTTAAACCAAAGTGGACTATTAGGGGAGACTGACCAGGAGCCAGGGGCGTGTTTAAGCGTCACTGTTTTAAATAGGGACAGAGATGTACGTAAAATAGCCAGTCCAGGTCCCGGGGGCGTGCATCCACGATAAACAATGTTATGCAATGTTTCGAATGATGAGACCATGGCACCTTCAGTGGTGGTACAGGCATTATTTGGGTCAGGGTGCAGCCAATCATGAATATTAACCAGTTGGGATGCTTGATAGTAAAGGTAAAAATCAGGGAAAGCTAATCCTGCCAAGTGGGACGGAAGGCGCAGAGTTTCCAGTGCCATTCTAGGGGGCCTACCATTCCAAAGGAACGCTATACAAATCGAATCAATACTCTTAAAGATTGTTTTGGGAATTTTGCAGGGGGAGTTAGCCAGGACATACAAAAGTTTAGGAAGATATATCATCTTTAGGATATTGGCTCGCCCCATCAGATCCAGGGGTAAGTCCTTCCATTGTTTAGTTTGGGTTTGCAGTTGGAGTAGTAAAGGGCCTAAATTATTGGTAATATATAGGGATAATGGCAATTGAACTATAACACCTAGATATCTAAAGGAGGTGGCTATTTGTAGTCTAGAATCCGAGTGAACCTGAGGAGCAGGAGTCTGATCTATGGGGAAGAGGGTAGATTTCTCCCAGTTCACTCGGAATCCAGAAAAGTCTCCAAAGGTGGTCACCGTGGTCAACAGACTAGTAAGTGAGTCCTGAGAGTCTGCTAAGTAAACCAATGTATCATCTGCATAGAGCGAGATCCTTTCTTCTATCTCATTTATGGGCAATCCGTGAAGGAGTGGGGAATTACGGATCCGAATAGCAAGGGGTTCCATGGCCAGGGCAAACAGGAGGGGCGACAAAGGGCAACCCTGTCGGGTGCCTCTGGTGATCTTAAATGTGTCAGTGATCTGAGAATTAATGCGAATGTGGGCGAGTGGCATGGTATAGAGGAGTTTGATCCAGGCTATCAGCCATGGACCAAAGCCATACAACTGCAAGACCCCAAACAGGTATGGCCATTCCACACTGTCAAAGGCCTTGCAGGTGTCCAAGGACACCACAACTCGGGTCGCCGGACAGTCATGTGGAAACGTCAAGTTGTGGAACAGTCTACGAATGTTCATCCGGGTTGATCGACCGGGTATGAAACCACCCTGATCACTCCCCACTAGCCCTGGGATCACCCTGTTCAGGCGGTTCGCCAGAGCCTTGGCTAGAATTTTGGTATCAACATTAATAAGCAATATCGGCCGATAGGAGTCACATTTTAACGGATCTTTTCGCGGTTTAAGAAGTAAAACAATAAGTGCCTCTCTCATAGAGGGAGGAAGTACCCCCTCCTGCAATGCTGCATTGTATGTTTTAAGCAAAATAGGGCCAAGAAGGTGCTGAAATTG
The DNA here is from genome assembly GCA_029206835.1 of Rana muscosa. Classification (NCBI taxonomy): domain Eukaryota; kingdom Metazoa; phylum Chordata; class Amphibia; order Anura; family Ranidae; genus Rana; species Rana muscosa. The sequence continues at coordinate 406,368,685 of CM055122.1, forward strand.
CTTATACCATTCCACTGGGAACCCGTCCAAACCTGACGTCTTATGAGCCGGCATCTGTGAAATCGCCAATGAAAGTTCTTCCACAGACAGCGGCTCATCCAACTCTCCCCGGACCTGGTCTGTCAATCGGGGGAGCGACACCTGGCCTAAATAGTCATCTAGTTGTGTCTCTGAATAAGTAACTCTGGAAGTATAGAGGTCTTGATAAAAGGAGAGAAAGGCTTCTGCTATATCCTGAGGGACAGTACTAATCGTAGTTCCTGAAACTAATATCCTGGGGATAGAAATAGGGGCATGGTCAGGTCTGGAAAGATATGCGAGTAGGCACCCTGCTTTGTTACCATGCTCAAAAGTCTTTTGCGTGACATAGAGCAAACGTTTTTTAGTGAGATCTAACAAGCGAAGTTCGTATTCCCTGCGACTATGAAGCCACGGGGCTAACGTGGCCGCAGAGGGCCTTTCAGAGTACTCTGCCTCCGCCTTCACCATAGTCTGTTCTAATTCCTCAGTACGTTGTAGATTATTTTTACGCAGAATACCCGTAATTGACATAAAGGCACCTCTCAACACTGCCTTGGAAGCATCCCAGACAGTGGTGAGTCCAGTAGTACCCTGATTCAGTTGCCAGTATTCAGTCACGCCTTTCTGGCACTCTGCCTGTAAATCTCATCCTCAAGCCAATGTGAGTTCAATCTCCAGACCCGGGGGCCCGATTTTGGCAGGAGGAGAAGACCAATCAGCAAAGGAGCATGGTCCGAGATCCCTCTAGGCAGGTAAGCTATGGAATGAACCAGGGGTAGTACATCCGCCGGGGCAAATGCCATATCTATGCGAGACATAGTATGGAAGGAGTCCGAATGACAGGAAAACTGTCTGTCATCCGGATGCTTCCAACGCCATAGCTCGGTAAGGGCAAATACCTGGGTCCAGTCAATAAAAGAGGGGTACGGCCTGCCCCCACCCCGCAAGCGGTCTACTGAAGGGTCGAGTACAGCATTGAAATCACCTACAAAGAGCAGGGGACCCGGGGATCGGGACAGTAACATGAGAGACAAATGGGAAAGGATTTCTGAGGAAAACGGTGGAGGAATATATATGTTCACCAATGTAAAAATTGTGGAGGCTATACGGAGGGTGATTATAATAAATCGTCCCGCAGGATCTGACTTCACAAGCAAAGTCTCAGCCGGGAGGGACTTCGCCAACAAAATCGAGACCCCACGGGAGAAGTTAGAATAAGAGGCATGATAGTGGCTGGCCAGCCAGGGCCTTTTAAGGGACTTAAGCTTAGAGCCAGTAAGGTGGGTCTCTTGGAGACAAATGATATGGGGTCTGTATTTTTTTAGATAGGAAAACAGCAGGGACCGCTTGTGAGGTGAGTTCAACCCCCTAACATTCCACGAAATCAGTTTTAAAGTGTCAGCCATGAGTAAGTATAAGGAATACAGGAACAATGCAAGGATAACCATGTGATGCAGCATACCACAAACAGTTTCTATGACACTGTCTATAATAGGTGTGCAATAGTGGCAAAAAGAACATTTTCCTAGGAGCAGCTATACCAACCAAACACCAAAGAGGCCAGTCCTTCTCAATACCTAAAACTTGTGAGAGGACCGCCGAAATAAACATCCCACCCTTAACCCACCCCCCTCCCTGCTCTACCAACCCAAACACAGTGAGCCTTGAACCCCAAAACAAAAACATTCCCCCCTCAGCAACAGTCTGGGGAAGAAGCGAAAAACCCTGTGGCCTCGCCACCTACTGGTATGGGGGGAAGCAGCAGTTCCATAATGGCTCACAACTGCAGTGTAAACGTCCCTGTTGTAGAATCTGGAGGAAAGAAAAAAAAATATATAAAACTTTTCCAATAGACATTTCTCTTCTTTTTGAGATAGAAAAAATAAATCAAAAGAATCTCTTCTTTCTTTCCTTTTCCTCTCCTCCCCTTTTGAAAATTAAAGGCACAGACAGTAATAAGTGCAAGAGGCACAGTGATAGTAATCTGCAGTTCAAAGGGCAGTGATAATAGGAGCTCTTATCCGGATTGTTAATAGTGCAAGAGTGACCTCCGTATGGAAAAAAAAAAAAAAAAAAAAGGGGGGGAAAGGCAATTAGGGCCAGCCTCTGACCAGGGGGAGAAAGTCACAGTAACAAGTTGATTCCCAGAGGACCGAACCCCTGGGAAGCAGATAGGGGAAATGAAGGGTCATCTGGAGACTCATGTTCCTTCACTCGAGGATTCAATTGCGGCGTTGTTGTCTGGATTGTTTCCCAAATCTTGAATCTAACCAGGACATAGCTTCTTTAGGACAAAAGCAAAAGTGGGCTTTGCCTTCATGGATGATCCGCAGCTTAGCAGGGAACAACATAGCATAGGGAAGACCTTCATTACGGAGACGATCTTTCACTGCTGCAAAGGATATTCGCTGGCGCTGTACTTCAGCAGAGAAGTCAGGATAGATGGATATGTTGTTGCTGTTGAACTTGAGGGGACCTTTTTCTCTGGCCAGGCGTAGAATAGTAACCTTGTCCCGGAAGTTAAGGAATTTTGCAATGAGAGATCTCGGGGGGGCCCCAGGTTGTGGGGCACGCGGGGGGTGCGGTGCGCCCTCTCAATTTCAAAGGTGTTGGAAAATTCTTCCACCCCGAATACATCACGCAACCATTTGTGCAGAAATCTTTCCGGGCGGGGACCCTCCGATCGTTCCGGGAACCCCACAAATCGGAGGTTGTTCCTTCTGGAACGATTCTCCAAATCGTCCAGCTTAGCTCTGAGGACCCCCAACTCATCCGTGGCTGTGCGTACAGTGGCAGATAATGGATGCACAGAGTCTTCCAGGGAGCTGACACGGCCCTCTACCTCCCCAGTCCTGTCCCTCAAACTCTGAACATCCTGCTTCAAAAGGGAGAAATCAATGTGGATGCTCTCTATTTGTAAAGTGAGGGAGGTTTTGACATCTTTAATGGCTACCAGGATTTCAGCCAGGCTGGGCTCAGCAATGGAGGGGCTCAGGGATGTAGATTCCTCTGAGTATGCTGGGGAGTCTAAGGGTTCAGTGTGCACAGCCTGGGTGCGAAACACAGCAGGGACAGAGCCACTCACCCCCTGATAGGAATCCTGTGCTGCAGATGTAGATGACTGCAGCGCGGCCTTGTGCACTGCCGGAGGATCGGCGCCATCTTGCCTTCTAAACCGGGCCAGTTGTTCCGCCGTTGATTGGGGCGCGGGTGGCCCGTATTTATTCACCATCATGCCTGTATCTGGTGCCCGCCGTCCTTAGGAGCAAAACTGTGCCTTTAGGTAGCAGATTGAGGGTAGGATGCCTGCAGGATGGATAAGTGGAGCCGGAGCTATGAGATTAAGCAGCCGCTCTCATGGACTCTCAGCCATGCCCCTCCGTTCCCGAGTCCTTGGTGCCAGCCGTCCAGAATACAGTGGACTTCTTCAAGCATAACAATAAATTGTTGCAAGAGGCCGTTCCCAAAGCACAAGAGGATAATAAAAGGGCTTACGATAGAAGGAGGGGGGAGCTGATCCTGCAACCAGGGGACCAAGTTTGGTTGTCCACGACCAACCTGAGATTGGCCTGTCCGTCAAAGAAGCTTGCTCCCAAATATCTGGGACCATTTCCTGTAAGTAGGAAGATTAACGATGTTTCCTATGAATTGTCCTTACCTGACTCATTCAGAATACATCCAGTGTTCCATGTATCCTTGTTAAAAACCACAGTGCCGGATTCCTTCCCTAATCGAGAGACTAGACCGCCTGAACCAGTGATCATCAATGGGAATGAGGAGTTTGAGGTGGAAGCAATTGTAGACTGCAGGAAGAGAGGAGGCCGTCTGCAATACTTAACCAAATGGAAGAGATTTTGAGATCAAGGCCACACTCATACAGATATTGAACACCTCATCCCAATTATTTATGAAAATAAAAAGTTGAGGGGTTGAGCATCCACATGCTCTGGGATTTTAACGGTGTTCGTGGAAAATAGCTCAAAAGGAGAAATTGAGTAAAATTTAACAATGTTTATTTGGAAAAGGAGTAAAAAGAGGAAAACATGCAAATTACAAACAGACCATCAACATAAAATGACAAAAATGGTCAAAGCATATGACAAACTATCGTTGGAGGTCACTCTACTAGTTTCGCTCAATGAGAGCTTCTTCAGGAGTTTGACAATAAACGTAGGTCATACTGAAAAATAGAATTTGCACGTATCAAATAACAATAAATGTATAAATGAGTCCTTTATACAGAAACAAAAAAACATTGAATTTAATAAATAATCAATAACAACGAAATTGATAGATTGTGCTGAATGAAAACAGAAGATATATGTTGTAAATATATTAATAGTCATGACCAGAACAGCAGAATGTAACTCACCACAAGACCCAGAGTCGCATATATATATGAAGGACACAAGAATACACTAAAAGTTTCCTCAATGTAAAACAGGACCAGCCGCTGAAGGACAGGGAGACCACCAAGAAAACGTCCCGACCATAGAGAGCATAAAGGGAAATGAACCCTGAAAATTAGGGTGATAAAAAGCATGAGTAGCTATAATAATGTGGGTATTTATATTGGTATCAAACCACAATTCAAGGAAAGCATCATATACCTACGAGTTTAGCGAGTGTGATGTATATAGTGCCAATGTAATTATTGGGGAGCAGAGTTTATCAAACTCAGTCAATAGCGAGTCTGGCAAGTGGTTCCATTTAGGAACAAATCGGCACCAGCTATAAGATTTACAGCATAGATGGGAACATTTCACATGCTGAAAAATAATAAGGAAACAAGAAATAAAATAGTATTAGAGAATGATCATAAAGATCAAGGGGTCAGTAGAGATACACTGGTTGATCATTGCAATGATGCATGTCCAACAGAGATGCATGTCCAAATCAGCACCAGCTATAAGATTAACAGCATAGATGGGAACATTTCACATGCTGAAAAATAATAAGGAAACAAGAAATAAAATAGTATTAGAGAATGATCATAAAGATCAAGGGGTCAGTAGAGATACACTGGTTGATCATTGCAATGATGCATGTCCAACGAGAGCTAAATGGAGAGAAGCTTACCCAATATGAAGTTGAAATATTCAACACCAAAGTGGTGAAATGGCAGCCTCTCCCTGGGACGGGAGTTGGTCCTGACAGTGGCAGCGGTGAAAAGACCGCACTCTTATACTCACCTGTCCCGGCGGCGTCTGACGTCATCGCCGGGAAGCGGACGTATTGTAACACACTAATGCGCATGTCCGGCAGCCCCAATGGGAGGGCGGTGTCTGGGACGTGAGCGGCGTACATCGCGTGTGTAGGCACACCAGCGGAGCCGCGTCGTCAGAGACAGGCGCTGCCATCTTAGACTAGGGAAACTGTTCCAGGTGACAAAGGCAGTAAGGGAAAAGACTGAGGGCTTTGAGAAACAGTGCCAGAATGGTGATCAATCTGTCCTGGATGACATATAAGTGCCGGAATTAGATGCGCACAGTGCGTGGGGCGCTCAGACTAGCCAGGTGATTGACATCACACCTGTTCTGAAGAGAGGGCGCCCCGGGCGTCCGTATGGTCGGGAAAGTCAGATGGTCCCACCGTCTCAGCGTGCGGACCTGAAGAAATTTATTTTTATGTTAGAAATTAGAGTGGTCCAAGGAATTACTTATATAAAAATTTAATTCACGGTGTAAAAAATACTGAAATGATGGAATAAAGAATAAAAATGAATATTGGAAAATACGTTGTATTCAATAGTGACCTTTTGTGAAAGAAGTTGTTAAATAATATAAAAATAGATGGACGAGTTACAATGAGCCATCAATCAAACAATCAATAATGCTGCGACTGATATGGGTCTATGGGAAATAAAATCTGTCAAATCAGGCCATGACTATAAATTTGATATACAGAATGCACAGAAAAAGACATGAGGTTCAAATACATCAAATGAAAAACAACAAAATATATACTGTACATATTAGAAAAAAGAAAAAAGGAAAAATGGAGAACTGAAATTAAAGAAAGGGTTTGAAGCTGAAAGCCTCATTCAAACCTGGAAACTTCAAAGCTGAAAGATTGTGGATCCATTTGGCCTCCCTTTGAAGGAGAACCTTGTCATAATCCTCACCTCTCTCACCAGGGGGGATATGTTCCAAAGCGAAAAAATGCATTTTGGATGCATCAAATGAATGATAAAGGCCTATGTGGCGACTAATGGGAGTCTCCATCTTTTTCTTATTGATGAGGGCAACGTGATCACGAATCCTGTGAAAAAAGGGTCTCTTGGTTTTCTCTACGTAAAAGGCATTACATTCACATTGCATAATGTATACAATGCCTACTGATTGACATGTCACAGAAAAGCGAGGTCTGTAGGTACGCCCATTTGGAAGAACCACAGATTGTGAGGAATGGACATACCTACAGAAACTGCATCTGTGACATGGTCTGGTGCCACTTGGGCCATGAGAAGGTAAAGATCGAGATGTATAGTGGCTGTGTACTAAACCATCGCGCAACGAACGAGCTCTTTTATATGTGATTTCAGGGTATGGTTTGATGTGTTTGCATACCGAGTCATACCTCGTAAGGAGATACCAATATTTATTCAATATGGATCTGATTTGTCCATGTTGACCCGTAAATTTGGTAATTAACCGGACCCCCGGATTCGGTTTGATGGTTTTAGGATCATGTAAGAGAGATTTTCTCTCATGTTGTTTGGCACGTATATATGCCCTCTTTAGGCACTTGTTGCTATAGCCCCGTTCCTGAAAGCGGGTCCTGAGCAACTTGGCTTGAGCCTCAAATTCATTGTTGTTGCTGCAATTGAGACGGGCTCTCAAATATTGCCCATAAGGTATGCTTGTGATCAAAGATTTGGGGTGAGAGCTCTCCGCATGCAGCAACGAGTTGCAGGCAGAAGGCTTCCGAAAGAGGGAAGTGCCAATGGTGCCATCTTCCTGGATAAAGATGTTAATGTCCAGGAAGTTCAATTTCACTTGGTCCATCTCAAAAGTGAACTTAAGGTTGAACGTGTTCACTTCAAGTTTTCCCAAAAAGGATAGGAGATCATCTTTGGAGCCGGTCCAGATGAAAAAATATCATCAATGAACCTTCTCCAAACCGGGATGTGTTCAAAAAAAGGCTGAAAAGCATCGCTGAAAAAGATCTCCCGTTCCCACCCCCCCAGATACAAGTTGGCATAGGAGGGGGCACATTTGGTCCCCATAGCCACCCCCTGTATCTGGAGGTAGTGGGATCCACCAAACAAAAAAATATTGTTGGAGAGAATGAACTCCAAAAGATCCAAGACAAAGCAATTGTAGGCTTTAGGGACATCATAACCCTCCGAGATGAAGCCCTCAACAACTCACACCCCTGATTTGTGGGGTATAGAGTTGTATAGGGCCTCAACATCCAAGGCCACCAACCAGGAACCCTTTGGTAAATGTACCCCATCAAGGGCCCACAAAAGGTCCATGGTGTCCTGTAGATAAGTGGCTAGACCCTCAACATGTGGTCTGAGGAAATCGTCCACCAACTGGCTGGCCGTTTCAGTTAGCGAACCATTTCCGGAGACAATGGGTCGTCCAGGGGGAGTTAATAGGTTTTTGTGGACTTTGGGCAAGGCATACAATGTGGGCACTCGGGGAAAAGATACATTGAGGAATTCCCACATTTTTTTGTTTATGAGTCCCACATGGTATGCGTCGCCCAATAGGCCCCGATATCGAGTTTGGGTTAAACTAAGGTGACTCATTGACACCTTGCGGTACCATTCCTTATTGTTAAGGATGTCCAAAACCATATTCTCGTATCCACTTGGGTCCATAACCACCAAATTGCCCCCCTTATCGGAGGGCTTGATGATGATATCCTGGTTCCGTTGTAAAGCTGCCAATGCCTTCAATTGATTTTCATTTAAATTGGAACGAGAGAGATCTGACCACTTCGTCTGGCAGACCTCCCTCGTAACCTGTTTAGTAAAAGCCCAGATGTTTGGATTTCCCTGCAAAGCAGGGAACATCCTAGATCTGGGCTTGTAGTCTTTAGGTTTAGATTTGGCTATGGTCAGACTGGGAACCATGGAGGGACAAGGAGATAATGTGGAGGAGGAGAGGGAAGGCAGGGAGGGAGAGACCGAATCCAAATGAGCATCCTCTTCAAACTCGGTAGGATCAATGTGACCCTCCTCCCATAATCCCATCAACTCCTCCACGGCCTTGATGTCCTCCAAAGTCATCTCTTTCCAGAGAGGATTCTCAAAATTGGTCGTTTGGACAGACGGCTGAGGTTTGTCATAAAGGACCTTGAATAGCAATCTACGTGCAAATAAATTCAGGTCCTTGATGAATTCAAATTCATCCACTTTGTCCATTGGACAAATGTTTAGACCTAGTTGTAAAACAGATATCTGCTCCGGCGATAAATCAATGGATGATAGATTTATCACCTGCAGTTTGGTTTGGAGGTCTTCTGAGTCTGAGACTCCAACGTTCCCATTGGTCTCTGATCCTGCACTGGTTGTGTAAAAATCTGAGCCGGGCGAAAATCCATTTGGGAAAGAGTGAGGGAGTTTGTGCTTACCTAAGAAAGTGAAGGGGAAACCAAAGATGGTGAAGGAAAAACCATAGATGATAGTGATTCCGAGTGACCCGTTGCGTCAATAGTTGATTTTTTGGCCGTGGTTGCTCGAGTGTTAATAGGTGTTCGTGAACTTACTGTGCGTTGAGAGGGGGTGGATTTGGAACCGCCCTTACCACTTTTGGGTTTAAAAAAGCCGTGGGTTTTGGTGGTGGTGATGTGATCAGGTACCTGTGCAGGAGGGAGAGAGGAAACAGAAGAGTCAGATTCAGTTGCATCATTTGAAGATTCATTGGGAGTTTGTTTTTTGCCCTGGAATCGGCTGCGATTTTTTGAGGTATTGCCCCAATTATAGGCCTGAGAGTTGTCATAGGCCAATTTGTCCCTGATGAACTTCTTCTCTTTGTTTTTTAGAATAGTGGAAACATAGTTTTCAAGATCCACTTTTTGGACCACTCTAATGTCTAACATAAAAATAAATTTCTTCAGGTCCGCACGCTGAGATGGTGTGACCATCTGACTTTCCCGACCATACGGACGCCCGGGGCGCCCTCTCTTCAGAACAGGTGTGATGTCAATCACCTGGCTAGTCTGAGCGCCGCACGCACTGTGTGCATCTAATTACGGCACTTATATGTCATCCAGGACAGATTGATCACCATTCTGGCACTGTTTCTCAAAGCCCTCAGTCTTTTCCCTTACTGCCTTTGTCACCTGGAACAGTTTCCCCAATCTAAGATGGCAGCGCCTGTCTCTGACGACGCGGCTCCGCTGGTGTGCCTACACACGCGATGTTCGCCGCTCACGTCCCAGACGCCGCCCTCCCATTGGGGCTGCCGGATATGCTTATCAGTGTGTTACAATACGTCCGCTTCCCGGCGATGACGTCAGATGCCGCCGGGACAGGTGAGTATAAGAGTGCGGTCTTTTCACTGCTGCCACTGTCAGGACCAACTCCCGTCCCAGGGAGAGGCTGCCATTTCACCACTTTGGTGTTGAATATTTCAACTTCATATTGGGTAAGCTTCTCTCCATTTAGCTCTCGGTTGGACATGCATCATTGCAATGATCAACCAGTGTATCTCTACTGACCCCTTGATCTTTATGATCATTCTCTAATACTATTTTATTTCTTGTTTCCTTTTTATTTTTCAGCATGTGAAATGTTCCCATCTATGCTGTTAATCTTATAGCTGGTGCTGATTTGTTCCTAAATGGAACCACTTGCCAGACTCGCTATTGACTGGGTTTGATAAACTCTGCTCCCCAATAATTACATTGGCACTATATACATCACACTCGCTAAACTCGTAGGTATATGATGCTTTCCTTGAATTGTGGTTTGATACCAATATAAATACCCACATTATTATAGCTACTCATGCTTTTTATCACCCTAATTTTCAGGGTTCATTTCCCTTTATGCTCTCTATGGTCGGGACGTTTTCTTGGTGGTCTCCCTGTCCTTCAGCGGCCGGTCCTGTTTTACATTGAGGAAACTTTTAGTGTATTCTTGTGACCTTCATATATATATATGCGACTCTGGGTATTGTGGTGAGTTACATTCTGCTGTCCTGGTCATGACTATTAATATATTTACAACATATATCTTCTGTTTTCATTCAGCACAATCTATCAATTTCGTTGTTATTGATTATTTATTAAATTCAATGTTTTTTGTGTTTCTGTATAAAGGGCTCATTTATACATTTATTGTTATTTGATACGTGCAAATTCTATTTTTCAGTATGACCTACGTTTATTGTCAAACTCCTGAAGAAGCTCTCATTGAGCGAAACTAGTAGAGTGACCTCCAACGATAGCTTGTCATATGCTTTGACCATTTTTGTCATTTTATGTTGATGGTCTGTTTGTAATTTGCATGTTTTCCTCTTTTTACTCCTTTTCCAAATAAACATTGTTAAATTTTACTCAATTTCTCCTTTTGAGCTATTTTCCACGAACACCGTTAAAATCCCAGAGCATGTGGATGCTCAACCCCTCAACTTTTTATTTTCATAAATAATTGGGATGAGGTGTTCAATATCTGTATGAGTGTGGCCTTGATCTCAAAATCTCTTCCATTTGGTTAAGTATTGCAGACGGCCTCCTCTCTTCCTGCAGTCTACAATTGCTTCCACCTCAAACTCTTCATTCCCATTGATGATCACTGGTTCAGGCGGTCTAGTCTCTCGATTAGGGAAGGAATCCGGCACTGTGGGTTTTAACAAGGATACATGGAACACTGGATGTATTCTGAATGAGTCAGGTAAGGACAATTCATAGGAAACATCGTGTGGTAATGCAGGTGACAAGAATGTGCAGAGCAGCGCCGGTAATGAAGGTGACAAGAATTTGCAGAGCGGTAATGCAGGTGACAAGAATGTGCAGAGCAGCGCCGGTAATGAAGGTGACAAGAATTTGCAGAGCGGTAATGAAGGTGACAAGAATGTGCAGAGCGGTAATGCAGGTGACAAGAATGGGGTAGTGTTCTCTCTCTTCATACTGTACTGTACTTTGTTTCATATTTTTGTGGTTCAAAAACAAACAAAAAAAGTTCAGAATGGATTATTTCCGATTTACATTGGACCCCCATGGGAAAATTTACATCAGTCCGCGACCAATTCGGTTCATGGAACGTGGAACAAATTAAGTTTGTGAACCTAGGTATCACTGTGTATATATATATATATATATATATATATATTGTGACAGCAGGAAGGTAAAGTCACCTGGTTGCATCCAGGGGGGTAGATATATTTCGCCCAGATTCAGGCTTTACGCCGACTTATACAACTAGGTGGAGAGTTGTATAAGCCCAGCTGAGGCTAGTGGGCTCATGGATGACTCATACCTCTAGGGAGAGTGTGGGGCGTCGTGCAGACAGGGAGTTGATGAGACCAGCTGAAGCTTGTCAGCTCATTTAGGCCTCTATAAGAACTCCCAGATTCATTAGGTGTTTGCTCATGCCTGGAACCAGACCTGTGTGGACTGTCTAGGGAGAGTGAACCCCTGTGCGGTGAGACAAAGCCTGTGTGGCTATTTGCTTGGACATTTAAAACCAGGGACTTAGGGACTAGGACAGCACTAGGCTGATCCCAGTTGTTAGTTAGGAAACCTGTATGTTTACTCAGAGGTCAAGTTGACCAGGATTTATTTTATTTATGTTTCTTTTGCTTTGCTGTGTTTTGTCACTGTAAATAGAAAATAAACCGCACCTTTTTGATTTTGAAAACCACAACCTCCGTTTGCTGGGCCTGTTTTTGTGTGGGGAGCCCATCCCGGGGGTCACACACACCCGCTGCCGAGCTAACCCCCTCACAATATATATATATATACTGTATATATAGATATATATCTATATATACACAGACACACACATCTGCTCTGTTGTCTTTGTTATGCTTTGATTTTGCATAACTGGGCGCCCATCACAAATCACTCTCACAGTTGGTACCAGTAAAGCATGTTTGCAGATCAGTATCAGAGTTTCTTGTGCCTTGCTGTTGTGGCAGTGAATAGCAGTAAACGCCTGGAATAATTTTAACATACACAAAATATTTCCCTTTTGTAATCGCACAAATCAAGTAGCTAAGAATGGTAAATATATATTTAGCAATCGAGAAGGGGCTCTAACAGATAGCACATATGGAAAAATCATTGAAATGCTTCAGTTTCACTGCAGGAGCTGTGAAATGTATTCATTTGCTTTGTGCAATTACTTTTAAAATGGTGTTGAAAGAGACACCTGCTGGTATTTGGTTGCTGCAGAAACTTTGAAATTCTGCCAGAAATACTGTAACACATCTAAAGTGACACGAGTGAACTGGCTGGTAATAGTGTCAGACTGAGTAAAGATCAGAGAGAAAAGCACACAGACACCAATTGAAGTGGAGGTAAATGTGCCAAGTCTTTTCATTATATTGGCCCTGATGGAAAATGAAATATAAAATCATGCAAGGGGGAACAGGTGAAAATTAAATGAATAGTTTCACTTCTGTGTAAACCTTTTTGACTAAAGCCCTGTACACACGGGCGGGAATCCCGTCGGAAAAAAAAACGTTGGTTTTCCCTACGGGAATCCCGGCAAGCTTGCCTTGAACGCAGAGTGTACACACACCCATTAAAAAGAACCACCGTTCTTTTGAATGGCAAGAACGCAGTGACGTCATCGACTACAACGAGCCGGCACATTCGATGCCGTCGCTGCCATCTTGCTACACCCCACAGTAACCTTGTATGCTACGGCGCATGCGTCAAAGTCTTTTCGAGCATGCGCTGGTTTACCTTGGACAGGTAAGCATACAGATGACAGGTTTTCTCTGCACTCTGCCGAGAATCCCGACGAGAAAATAGAGAGCAGGTTCTCTATTTTTCTCGCGGGGATTCCCGGCAGTTTTCCTGTCGGGAAAGCATACACACGCACGTTTTTCACGGCAAAAAGCTCTCCCAGCAGTTTTCTTGTTGAGAAAAACGGTCGTGTGTACGCCGCATTAGGATGAAAAGAAGGTCCACACAGTGATATCCAGACATCAGATGGTTTACTGAAGATCAGGCAGCATATTTCAGCGGTTATCATTGATTGCCTTTACATATTTCACACATGCTAAAACATAAGGCTCGCCTCTGACCTAGAAGAGCGGGCCTGAAATAGTGTTCCTTCCCATTGTCTCTTAAACTGGAACTCTAGACAAACAGATACATTTGAAAATTCTGGCCAGCTATTTATAATAAACACATACCTCTACCAGTGAGGAAGGTCACTCTGCTACCTCCTAGTATATATATACATCCCACCTTTGTGCAGCTACATTTTCACTGCAGGCCATTAGTATGTCTGGAAGGCAAACAAGGAGAGGCAGACAGTCACAAGGCAATAAAAGAGGGCAAGCAGGCTCTGTGTCTAGAGGCAACAGTGCTGGTCGTGGACACGGTGCATTCTCATCAGCACATGGCCGCGGGACACGCTTGTCCTTCTTTTCGGCAGCTGGCCATGTTGAGACGCAACATGCCCAATACTTGGTAGAGTGGATGACCAAGCCGTCCTCCTCCTCCTCATCCTCTCTCACCCAGGCTCAGGGTACTTTGTCTGGCAAAGCAACTGCCAAAGCGGCCTCTTTCCTCGGCTCAATGGCATCAGTCACTCCTTCCCTAGCCCCACCATGTCCTCCTGAGGAGTCCCCCGAACTGTTTGATCACAGTGTTGGGTACATGCTCCAGGAGGATGCCCAGCATTTTGAAGGCTCTGATGATGGAACCCAGCTAGAGGAAGGCAGTAACGTGAGCCCAGAGAGAGGGGGTAGTAACGTGAGCCCAGAGAGAGGGGGTGCCCAACAAGGACAGCTATCTGGCAGTCATGTTCCCCCAGCTGCAGCATAATACCAGATTTGCTCCAGTGATGAGGAGGGAGGGGATGATGAGGTCACTGACTCCACGTGGGTGCCTGATAGGAGAGAGGAGGAGGAGGAGACACATCTGCAATGAGGCAGGGCAGCACACCGACTGCATCACACTGCAGAGCTCCGCATATGCAGGGCGCTGCTGTCTCTGTGCGTTATTCCAAAAGTTCTTTGGTGTGGGCCTTTTTTCAGACGTGTGCAGCAGATCGCACCGTTCCCATTTGCAACATATGTCTCAGGCGTATCTCGTGTGGCCAAAACATCAGCTGCTTGGGCACCACGTGCTTGACCAGACATATGTCAACCTGCCATGCAGTTCGTTGGCAAGCCTACCTCAAAGACCTACAACAAAGAACAAAGCGGACTTCTCCTTGCTCCTCATCAGCTGGGATCTCCAACCCCACTATACCTTCAGTCCTCTATGAAACCTGCACTGAGAGGAATGAAGGTGTAGAATTAGGTGTGTCACAGCCAAGTACTTGAGGGCAATCTGCTATTGGTACACCGACGTCAGATTGTACCAGGCAAATTTCCCTGCCCCAGCTGCTGCACTGCCGAAATAAGTTTGCTCCCAGCCATCCACATGCCCAGCGGTTGAATGCTAGCTTGGCTAAATTGCTTGCACTTTAACTGCTGCCTTTTCAGTTGGTAGACTCTGCCCCCTTCCATGAGTTTGTGGAATGTGCGGTTCCTCAGTGGTAGGTACCCAAATGCCACTTTTTCTCGCGGAAGGCGATTCCGGCTCTCTACCGGCATGTGGAAGGCAATGTCTTGGCCTCGCTGGACAGAGCGGTCAGCGGTAAGGTGCATTCATGGACTCATGGTCCAGCAGGCATGGACAGGGACGTTACCTATCTTTCACGGCACATCGGGTGACTCTGCTGGCAGCTGGGAAGGATGCAGGACAAGGTGCAGTAGTGTTGGAGGTTGTTCCACCACCACGCCTCCAAAATGTTACTACTGGTGATTCTGACACACCTCTCTCCTCCACCCCCTCCTCTTCTTCTTACTCCATGGCCTCTACCTGTGCTTTGTCCTCGGAACCAGCGGTTCTCCGTTGGCGTCCAATGGGCTACGCAAGTACGCAGGCAAAAAGATGCCATGCGGTGCTTGAGCTGGTGAGTTTGGGGGACAGGAGCCACACTGGGGCAGAGATTCTCTCAGCTCTGCAGGGGCAGGCTCAGAGGTGGTTGACACCATGCCAGCTTAAGCCAGGAAAGGTGGTTTGCGACAATGGCACCAACCTCCTCTCCGCCCTCCGACAGGGACAACTGACCCATGTGCCCTGTTTGGCTCACGTCCTTAACTTGGTGGTGCAGCGGTTCTTGGACAGGTACCTGGGCTTACAGGAGGTCCTGAAGCAGGCCAGGAAACTCTGTGGGCATTTCCGCCGGTCATATAATGCCAGTGCTCGGCTGGCTTACCTGCAAAAGGAATCCAACCTGCTCAAGAACCGCCTAATCTGTGACATGCCCACCAGGTGGAACTCTACGTTGGCCATGCTGCAGCGGCTGCACACGCAGCAGAGGGCCATCAATGAGTATCTGTTGCAATATGGCACCAGGACCGGGTCAGGGGAGCTTGGATTTTTTTCACCATGCCAGTGGTGCATGCACTGTTCTGGCACCATTTGAGGAGGCCACGAGGATGGTGAGCAGTGACAGTGCATGCATCAGTGACACTGTCCCTCTTGTCCACCTGTTGGAGCACACGATGCGTGGAATAATGGACAGGGCACTTGAGGCAGAACAGAGTCAGGAAGAGGAGGACTTCCTTACCTCTCAAGGCCCCCTTTATCCAGACAGTGTTCCTGCTGGCCCGGCTATCACACAGGAAGAGGATGAGGAGGAGGAGGAAGAGGATTGTGTCAGCATGGAGGTGGAGCCTAGCACTCAGCATCAGCAGCAGTCTTCAAGGGATCAATTACAGTCTCAAGACACCCATAGACTTGTACGTGGCTGGGAGGAGGTGGCTGCAGATCATGTCGGCCTGAGTGACCCAGAGGACTCCGGACCAAATGCCTCAACAAACCTACGCTGCATGGCCTCCCTTATCCTGCAAAGCCTGCGGAGGGATCCTCGTATTTGTGCGATCAAGGAGAGGGACCATTACTGTCTGGAAACCCTCCTTGATCCACGTTACAAGGGTAAGGTTGCAGACCTTATCTTGCCGTTGCAGAGGGAGCAGAGGATGAAGCATCTTCGGGAGGCCTCGCAGAATGGTCTGTGCAACGCGTTCCCAGAGACTGGGAGGTTACAAATTCCAGGTCCTGGACAACGTGTTGCTGAGGCTTCGGTCAGTCAAAGAAGGAGCGGTAGAGAAGGTGGCCGTCTGACCGATGCGTTCAGACAATTTTTTAGTACGCAACCCCAAGGTATGATCGGTTCCAGCAACCATCACCAGCGTCTGGTTTACATGGTGCAGGAATACCTAGGGGCAAGATCAGACTTGGACACCTTTCCCACCGAAAATCCTCTGGGTTACTGGGTCTTGAGGATGGATCACTGGCCAGAGCTTACACAGCATGCAATTGAGCTACTGGCCTGTCCTGCATTCAGCGTTCTTTCGGAACGCACATTCAGTGTTGCTGGAGGCTTTGTAACCGATCACAGGGTGCACCTGTCCACCGACTCGGTCGATCGACTGACCTTCATAAAAATTAATCAGTCTTGGATCACCACCAGCTACCAAGCACCTGATGCTGATGTAACCGAATAATTTTTTTGGAAATGTCAGATCCCTTCAAGACTGCCTATGCTGATGCTGAGTGACTATCCAGTTATGCTGAGTGACTATCCTCTTCCTCCTCAATGATCTTGTTGATAGCTTGTAAGAATATTTTTGGTTCTGGGCACTGCCACCAGTGGCTAAGGCCCAATTTTTCAGCCCCTGTTTAACAGGGGCATATAATTACAATTCTTGATCTAATAATTCACAGCAGGGCCCATTTCTGCTGTGACAACACCACCACCACCACCAAAGGTACAATTTTTCTGCTCCTGTTCAACCGGGTCATGTAATTACAATTTTTGATGCAATACTTTGCAGCAGGGCTCATTGCTGCGCTCCAACTACAGTATCTGTGAGGGGTTGCAGTGTTGTGGCACCAGTGCCTAAGGCCCAATTTTTATGCCCCTGTTTAACAGGGGCATATAATTACAATTCTTGATCTAATAATTCACAGCAGGGCCCATTCCTGCGCCCACCAAGAGTAACTGTGAGGGCTTACAGTGTTGTGGCAACACCACCACCACCACCACCAAAGGTCCAATTTTTCTGCTCCTGTTCAACAGGGGCATGTAATTACAATTCTTGATCTAATATTTTACAGCTGGGCCCATTCCTGCGCCCACCAAGAGTAACTGAGGACTTACAGTGTTGTGGCAACACCACCACCAAAGGCCCAATTTTTCCTACCACTGTTCAACAATGGCATGTAATTACAATTCTTGATATAATAGTTCACAGCAGGGCGTTCCAGCGCCCACCAAGAGTAACTGTGAGGGCTTACAGTGTTGTGGCAACACCAACAATTAAGGGCCAAATTTCTGCAGAGTATATACGGCAGGCCCCTACTTTCAAACATCCAACTTACAAACGACTCCTATTTGCAAACGGAAGGAGACAACAGGAAGTGAGAGGAAATCTACTCCTAGGAAGGGAAATTCTCTCCTGTAAGTAGGGATGAGCCGAACACCCCCCTGTTCGGTTCGCACCAGAACCTGCGAACAGCCAGAATGTTCGCGTGAACTTTAGAACCCTATTAAATACAATGGACTTGAACGTTCAAAATCAAAAGTGCTAATTATAAAGGCTAATATGCAAGTTATTGTCCTAAAAAGTGTTTGGGGACCCAGGTCCTGCCCCAGGGGACAGGTATCAATGCAAAAAAAAGTTTTAAAAATGGCCGTTTTTTCGGGAGCAGTGATTTTATTAATGCTTAAAGTGAAACAATAAAAGTGAAATATTCCTTTAAATTTTGTACCGGGGGTGTGTGTGTATAGTATGCCTGTAAAGTCGCGCTTGTTTCCCGTGCTTAGAACTGTCCCTGCACAAAGTGTAATTTCTGAAGGAAAAAAGGTCATTTAAAACTCACTCGCGGCTATAATGAATTGTCGGCTCACGGCAATACATAGAAAAGTCATTGATAAAAAATAAAAAAAAAGCGTGGGGGTCCCCCCAAATTCAATTACTAGGCCCTTCAGGTCTGGTATGGATATTAAGGGGAACCCTGCCGCAAATGTTAAAAAAAATGGCGTGGAGTTCCCCCAAAAGTCCATACCAGACCCTTTATCCGAGCACGCAACCTGGCAGGCCGCAAGAAAAGAGGGGGGGACGAGAGCGCCCCTCCCCCTCCTGAACCGTACCAGGCCACATGCCCTCAACATGGGGAGGATGTCCCCATGTTGATGGGGACAAGGACCTCATCCCCACAACCCTTGCCTGGTGGTTGTGGGGGTCTGCGGGCAGGGGGCTTATCGGAATCTGGAAGACCCCTTTAACAAAGGGGACCCCCAGATCCCGCCCCCCCTATGTGAATTGGTAAGGGGTACATTGTACCCCTACCATTTCACAAAGAAAGTGTAAAAAAAATGTAAAAAAAAACACACAGACACCTTGGAAAAGTCCTTTATTAAAAATAAAAAAATAAAAAATAAAAAAAACATTCCAGCGATGAAATCCAGTGTCCTGTGGCGATCCGATGTCCAGCACTGTCCACACGAAACGTCATTGGCTGAGCCTGAGCGGACCTGATGGGAAACTTCCTCTGCAGTGTATTAAATGAATAGACCCGCCCTTTCTAAAGTTCCCCATCAGGTCCGCTCAGCCAATGATGTAGGTGTAAGGCTAAGTGGACCAGATGCGGAACGTGAGAAGGGGCGGGTCTATTCATTTATTACACAGTGGAGGAAGTTCCCCATCAGGTCCGCCCCCTCGTATGTCAGACCCTGCCTACGTCATTGGCTGAGCGGACCTGATAGGGAACTTCCTCCACTATGTAATAAATGAATAGACCCGCCCCTTCTCACGTTCCGCATCTGGTCCGCTTAGCCTTACACCTACGTCATTGGCTGAGCGGACCTGATGGGGAACTGTAGAAGGGGCGGGTCTATTCATTTAATACACGGCTTGTAACTTGACTATGCCTTTGACTGATCTTCCTGTAGTTTGTTGTCCAGCTGTTGATGACCTTTTGGCATGTGTTTTGGTTTCGCTGTTGCCTGCTGATCAAGTGTCACCATGTACCGATCTCTGGTTACTGTCTGGTGATCCACACTCATGTGTATCCTGAAACCAACAGTTGGCATGCCTGCTACATTGACCCTCATGCCACTCTATGTCCTCACATCTCCTGTCACTACTACCAGGGGTGTTGGATAAGAGGTGCAGGAGAAGCCCTCTCTCTAACTCCAACTACACCAGGTACCTGACCATGAGAAAGATAAACTGTTGAACAAGGAATCACGCATGCCTACCTGCACCGTCTTTACAGTATCTAACGAAAGCGCCAAACAAAAAGTCTGAGAGCCCAAAAATTATAATATTGGTTCAAAACAACCACATAGAACATCCAATGTAGTTTTAGGGCCCAAAGATCTCTCCCTAATTATCATTACAAAATTCCCAAAAGCTAATATTACCAGTTAAAACAAAAGTCTGTTTTATTTCTCCAAAATAAAAAAATGTGAAGATAACCTGTCTTTTCTGCACACAAAGCAGACACCAACAATGTTCCACAGAAAGTTTTACACAATGTTATGTTACTCAGGTAGTCTCCCACCTTTCTGTCACATGGGGAGACATGGAACGAGAAGAGAGGAGGGGCCGCCGGGGAGCAGCACTGTGTGACATGAGAGAGAACTTATTACAGACGCTTCCTGCGGATACTCTGCATTTGAAGAAAACGACTAGTAAACGCTGTGCCCCATGTGCCCTGATGTGCCCCATGCGCCCTGATTTTCCCCACGTGCCCTGATGTGCCCTGAATGTGCCCTGATGTGCCCTAATGTGCCCTGATGTGTCCCATGTGCTCTGATGTGTCCCATGTACCCTGATGTGCCCCATGTGCTCTGATGTGCCCCATGTGCTTTGATGTGCCCCATGTACCCTGATGTGCCCCATGTACCCTGATGTGCCCCATGTGCTCTGATGTGCCCTGATGTGCCCCAGGTACCCTGATGTGCTTTTATGTGCCCCATGTACCCTGATGTGCGACATGGACTCTGGTGTGCCCCATGTGCTTTGATGTGCCCCATGTACCCTCATGTGCCCCATGTACCCTCATGTGCCCCAATGTACCCTGATGTGCTGTGCCCAGATGTGCTGTGTCCTGGGCCCCAATGTGCTGTGCCTTGTGCCCCGATGTGCTGTGCCCTGTACCCTGATGTGCCCTGTCCTGATGTGCTGAGTCCTGATGTGCTGTGCCCTGATGTGCTAAGTCCTGATGTGCCATGTCCTGTACCCTGATGTGCCATGTGCCCTGTCCTGATGTGCTCTGTTCTGATGTGCCATGCTGTGCCCTGTACCTTGATGTGGCCTGTTGTGCTGTACCCTGATGTGCTGTGCTCTAAATTGCCCTCTACCCTGATGTGCTGGGCTCTGTACCCTGATGTGCAGTGCCCTGTACCCTGATGTGGCCTGATGTGCTGTGCCCTGTACCCTGATGTGCCCTGATGTGCTGTGCCCTGTACCCTGATGTGCTGGGCTCTGTACCCTGATGTGCACTGTACCCTGATGTGTTGTGCCCTGATGTGTGCTGTGCCCTGATGTGCTGTATCCTGATGTGCTGTGCTCTGATGTGCTGTGCTCTGATGTGCTGGGCTCTGTACCCTGATGTGCTGTGCCCTGATGTGCTGTGCTCTGATGTGCTGGGCTCTGTACCCTGATGTGCTGTTCCCTGATGTGTACTTTACCCTGATGTGCACTGTACCTTGATGTGCTGTGCCCTGATGTGCTGGGCTCTGTACACTGATGTGCTGTGCCCTATGTGCTGTGCCTGGTGTGCTGGGCTCTGTACCCTAATGTGCTGTGCCTTGATGTGCTGGGCTCTGTACCCTGATGTGCTGTGCCCAGATGTGCACTGTACCCTGATGTGCTGTACCCTGATGTGCTGTGCCCTGGGCCGGTCTGGATAAAGTCCAGGGCCACATTTTTGTCCCAGTCCAGCCCTGTTCAGATGTGTGCCGAGACCCATCCTCTGTGCCAATATGCAGATGCAGCAGTTTCAAAGACGCAGTTGCATATCAAATTTTGACATTCTGAATGCACTTCTATGGGCTGCCTGCATGCAGCTCCGAGGTGACCACATCAAATGGTGGGTGTGGCTAAACTGCATTAACAGTGAGAAGATCTTAAATACTGGGATGGCTTTACCGTGAGGCTCCATGCACATCTGTGTGTTTCAAGAACAAATGAAAAATGTGTGTCACACTTGATTGTTGATGGCACCCCAAACACGGAAACAAACTCTCAATTTGCTGTGTGAAAAATATGTGTAACAAACACGGCAACACGGGCAGTAAAAATGTGCAAACAGCCAAAATGCTCCATGAGTTACTTTGCCACGGTTAAAATCAATGGGCTGCCCTATGCATGTCAAATAAAAAAGTGCCAAAAAACATGCGCTTCCTCTACTCTAGGTGTGAATGGGGACTTATGCCGCGTACACACGACCGTTTTTCCCGTCGAGAAAAATTAAATGTTTTCCTTTGGACGAGAAAAACGATCGTCTGTGGGCTTTTTGTCGTTTTTCTCGACGGGAAAAGCGGCATTAATCACGACGAGAAAAATTAGAACATGCTCTAATTTTTCTCGTCGTGATTCCCGTCGTTTTTTTCCGTGGCAGTTTTCCCATAGGGAAACACTGCCACGGAGCCCTCACATGGTCGTTTTTTTCGACCAAAAAAAAAATGTAATTTAAAACGGCCGTGTGTGGGGGGAACAAGCTGTTCCTCGTTTTTCACGTCGATTTTCTCGTCGAAAAAATAGATCGTGTGTACGCGGCATTAAAGTGAATCTGGTTTGTTTACTCCCCCACTGCAACCCCCCCCCCCAACCTCCTTGAGCTGGAGCTTGATTACAAGAACAATGACAGCTGGGTGTCTCTGCCCACTCCCTACCATGGACTTTTATAAAAGAGGAAGTAGAAAAGTGAATGAAAATAAAGACGAGGTGATACAGTAATGAGAAAGGTGTGGTCTAGAAAGGTAAAACACACCCTATTCTGTGCTGCAGTAAGGCAGTGTATGATGAAATATGACATTTCCTGGATGTTCACATGATGCTACAGGTACACAGGGGCTTAGGTGCATTTTGAAAATGAGAAAAGAGAGTATTCAGATTCAAAACTGCAATGGATTAGGTAAGTGACATATAAGCACATTGGGATGGCTTTGGGAGAAGGGACATTATGAAAAGTGAAACTCTTATTAAAAAAGGTAAACTTATGCCCTGTACACACGGTCGTTTTTTTTCGGTGAAAAAAGTCCGATGGACTTTTTTCATCGGAAAAAACGATCGTGTGTGGGCCCCATCGGACTTTTTTCCATAGACATGTTTTAAATTTTTCCGATGGAAAAAAAAACGATAGGAAATTCTGATCGTCTGTGTGGAACTCCAACGTAGAAAAAACCCACGCATGCTCAGAATCAAGTCGACGCATGCTCAGAAGCATTGAACCTAATTTTTCTCGGCTCGTCAGAGTGTTTTACATCACAGCGTTTGGGACGGCCGGAATTTTGTCTGATGGTGTGTAGGCAAGACTGATGAAAGTCAGCTTCATCGGAATTCCGACGGAAAATTCCATCGGATTTTATTCCATCGGAAATCCGATCATGTGTGCAGGGTATTAGCCATTAATAGTGAGGACTAAAGGGGAAATGTCTGCCTTTCCAAGTTAAGGGAGCATTAATCAGAGGCAGATGACAACCCCAATTAATTTCTGAACTGAAGCATACAAGTATAGAAACATAAAAACAAATATACCGGAATAATACATTCAATGAAAATAAAGAGATTAATGAGAAAAAAAAAGTATACATTTGTAAAAAAGGAAAAACAATGAATATGCAAACAAAAATCAGAGTATAAAATCCATGGAGCATGACTACAAACAGACACTGTGGGGCTGATTTACTAATAACAGTGCGCTGCGCTGGTTCTAACCTTAATTGGTGCGCCGGATAACTCCTTCACTTGGCGCAGGAACCAGCGGCGCACAGCGGCGCACTGTTATAGTAAATACAAATGTCAGCGGCGCTCTATTGAAAATGAATGGTTCCCTATGGGAGCCCATTGATTTGAATAGAGGTCGCCCGGAAAGTCGGATGAAGCGTATCCGACTCGCGGGGCGACTCGTGTGCCGGCTGACACAGGGACAGCGTGACTTTGCGAGGCAACTTGGACACGACCTGAGCGCGTGAAGCAGCCGCTCAAGTCGTGTCCTAGAGGCGACTAGCTGGCCGAGAATGTCTCCAGCGCGATGGCATCGTGCTGGTTCTCGGCAGCCTCGCTGTCCCGTGTTTGGTATGAATCATGAAGGGGAACTCCACGCCAAATTTTAATGAAAAAAACGGCATGGGTTCCCGTCCAGGAGCATACCAGGCCCTTAGGTCTGGTATGGATTTTAAGGGGAACCCCCTAAGCCGAAAAAACGGCGTGGGGGTTCCCCCAAGATACATACCAGGCCCTTAGGTTTGGTATGGATTTAAAGGGGAACCCCAAAGCCGAAAAACGGCGTGGGGGTTCCCCCAAGATACATACCAGACCCTTAGGTCTGGTATGGATTTAAAGGGGAACCCCTAAGCCGAAAAAATGGCTGGGGGTTCCCCCAAGATCCATACCAGACCCTTAGGTCTGGTATGGATTTAAAGGGAAATCCCCTAAGCCGAAAAAACGGCGTGGGGGTCCCCCCCAAGATCCATACCAGACCCTTATCCGAGCACGCAACCTGGCAGGCCGCAGGGGAAGAGGGGGGGACGAGAGCGCCCCCCCCTCCTGAACTGTACCAGGCCGCATGCCCTCAACATGGGGGGGTGGGTGCTTTGGGGCAGGGGGGCGACCTGCGGCCCCCCCACCCCAAAGCGCCCTGCCCCCATGTTGATGGGGACAAGGGCCTCTTCCCGACAACCCTGGCCGTTGGTTGTCGGGGTCTGCGGGCGGCGGGCTTTTCGGAATCCGGGAGCCTCCTTTAATAAGGGGGCCCCAAGATACCGGCCCCCCACCCTATGTGAATGAGTATGGGGTACATCCTACCCCTACCCATTCACCTGGTGGAAAAAAAGTTAATAAAAAACACAACACAGGTTTTTTAAGTAATTTATTAGGCAGCTCCGGGGGTCTTCCTGCCGGGCGCCCCGCTATCTTCTTCCAGCTCTTTTGCTAGCGGGGTCCCGGGCTTCCTCGTCGTCTTCGGGGGTCTTCCTGCCGGGCGCCCCGCTATCTTCTTCCAGCTCTTTTGCTAGCGGGGTCCCGGGCTTCGTCGTCGCCTTCTTCCGACTTCGGGGGTCTCTTGTTCTCCGGTGTCGTCTCTGCGCTCTCCGGTTCTTCTCCTGCTCTCCGGTGCCTTCTCCCGATGTTACTTTAAAAACCTGTGTTTACTTGAAAAACATGTGTTGTGTTTTTTATTAACTTTTTTTTTGCCATCAGGTGAATGGGTAGGGGTACGATGTACCCCATACTCATTCACATAGGGTGGGGGGCCGGTATCTGGGGGCCCCCTTATTAAAGGAGGCTCCCGGATTCCGAAAAGCCCGCCGCCCGCAGACCCCGACAACCAACGACCAGGGTTGTCGGGAAGAGGCCCTTGTCCCCATCAATATGGGGACATCCTCCCCATGTTGAGGGCATGTGGCCTGGTACGGTTCAGGAGGGAGGGGGGGCGGCTCTCTCGTCCCCACCTCTTCCCCTGCGGCCTGCCAGGTTGCGTGCTCGGATAAAGGGTCTGGTGTGGATTTTTAGGGGACCCCACGCTATTTTTTTAAAAAATTTGGCGGGGGTTCTCCTTAAAATCCATACCAGACCTGAAGGGCCTGGTATGGATTCATAGGGGACCCCCAGCCTATTTTTTTTTTAAGTTTGCCGGGGGTTCTTCTTAAAATCCATACCAGACCTGAAGGGCCTGGTATGGATTTTGGGGGGACCCCCACGCCATTTTTTTTTCATTTTGGTGGGGGAGGGGTCCCCTTTGAATCCATACTAGACCCAAGGGCCTGGTATGGACCTGGGGGGGGGGACCCCACGCTGTTTTTTTTTTTTTTTTCGAGGCGGCAATGTTTATTTTTTTTACATTTCCTTTAACAACCAGCTATAAGCAGGTTAAAAAAAAAATTGCCGCAAATTCGCGGTACTTGCGTTTTGGATGCGGGTCAATTGAATTCTATTACATCCAAAACACGTTTTTTGGCCTTGAAAAAAAAATCTGCAGTTGCGTTTAAACTCGTTTTTCACAAAGCCTAAAAATGCCTTCAGACGCCAAAGATTTCCACGTTTCAGACGCGGTACCGGCGTTTAGACGCATTTTAGTTTAGAAGCGTTTTTAAAGGTGACCTATTTTTTTACATTGATAAACTCAAAAATTAGGGCAAATGAGGAAAAACCATTAAAAATATATATATACCGGTATATCAAATAAATAATGCAATTGATTCCATTGCATTGTGGACATTCCACAACTTGGGGCAGGTGACGTGGCAAGTGGACAATCCACAACTTGGGGCAGCTGATGTGGCAAGTGACACGCTAAATACAACTACACTGCTGCTCTCTCAGCCGCTGATACTCACTCTGGTCTCAAAAAATAGATGAAATCGTTAATAATACTGTTTTTGGAGCTTAGGGCGGCTCCTTATCATGTTTCCTAACTAAACGCATATAGACGCAAATCTGGTAAAACGCGGCATGCAAACGCCACAAAGCGCGCCTTTCTAAACGCCGCTTTCAAACTTAGTTCTGAACACTTTGCACCAGCGTCCCGTGTACATGGGGCCTAAAAACACCTATGCCATTTACAGCTCAAAAACGCCATGGTGGCCATGAGGCCATAGGCTAACATGGAGAGACGTTTTTAAGCTGCAAAAAACGCTCAAACAAGCGGCTGGAAAAACGTCCGTGTGCATGTAGCCTTATATTAACCACTTGCACACTGGCCACTTAAACCCCCTTCCTGCCCAGACCAATTTTCACATTTCAGCGCTGATGCACTTTGAATGACAATTGCGCGCTCATACAACACTGTAACCCAATGAAAATGTATTATTTTTTGGCACACAAATAGAGCTTTCTTTTGGTGCTATTTGATCACCTCTGCGTTTATTTTTTTCTATAAATACAAAAGACCGAGTTAAAAAATTAAAAAAAATTATATTTTAACCACTTCAGCACTGGGCCTATTCTGGCACTTCCCTCCTTCATGTAAAAATCATACATTTATGGCTATAAAATTACTTCAAAACCCCAAACATTATATATGTTTTTTTAGCAGACACCCTAGGGAATAAGATGGCGGTCATTGCAAATTTTTATCTCGCTCGGTATTTGCGCAATACATTTTCAAACGCCTTTTTTTTGGAAATAAATGGTTTCATGAATGTAAAAAAATTACAAAACAGTAAAGTTAGCCCAATTTTTGGGGATAATGTGAAAGATGTTGTTATGCTGAGTAAATAGATACCTAACATGTCACGCTTTAAAATTGCGCACACTCATGGAATAACACCAAACTTCAGTACTTAAAAATCTCCCTAGGTGATGCTTTAAATTTTTTTACACGTTACCATTTTGGCATTACAGAGGAGGTCTAGTGCTAGAATTGTTGCACTCGTTCTAACGCACACAGCAATACCTCACATGTGTGGTTTGAACGGCGTTAACATATGTGGGCGGGACTTGCGTGTGTGTTCGCTTATGAGTGCGAGCTACCGGGGACATGGGTGTTTTTTCTTTTTTTTTTATTATTTTTATTTTTTCCTTTTTTGTATTTCTTACTCTTTTTTTACCTTTTTTGTTTTTTGGATCACTTTTTTCCCCATTACAAGGAATGTAAACATCCCTTGTAATAGGAATCTATTGTGACAGGTCCTCTTTATGGAGAGATGCAGGGTCAATAAGACCCCACATCTCTCCTCCAGGCTGGAAAGCAGGAGATCGGTCAAACAAATTCACCAATCTCATGCTGACAGCCGAGATCACGGCTTGGATTACATACGGGAACCCGGCGTGATGTCATAAAGTCGCGCCCTGGCCTCCGACGGTCATAGAGATGACTGGTGACCATCTGGTCCCCATTCATCGCTATGCTTCCCATCCGGCACCGGTCAAATCGGAACTGCCGCCATGATCATTTTTATCGTGCACAGAATCGCCGACTGAAAAGAATGATATCTGAATGATGCCTGCAACTGCAGGCATCATTCAGATGTCACCGCACAAAGCCAAGGACGTCATTTGACGGTGGGCGGTAGGAAAGTGGTTAATATTTCGAAAATTTAGACAAAAGGTAATTTTACTCCTTCATTGATGTACACTGATGAGACTGCACTGATGGGCTGCACTGATGGGCACCGATAAGTTGGCAAGGGTGGGCACTGAGAGGTGGCATTGCTAGTTGGCACTGGTGGGCATTGAGAAGTGGCACTGCTAGGTGGCAATGATAGTTGGCAGTGATGGGCACTGATAGGCAGCACTGCTAGGTGGCACTGATTGGCAGCAGTGGTGGGCATTGATAGGTGGCACTGGCAGGGGCTACTGATTGTCACAGATGACGCAGAATTGCCTCTTCCTCTTCGGGACCGATGTCCCTTGCACATAAGTAGGTGATTGCCTTTTTTTATGCTCACGCTGTCAGCACAAGGAGAAAACAAAAACCATTACCCAGCTTTTGTTTACATCACGTGATCAGCTGTCATTGGCTGTCAGCTGATCACATGGTAAAGGGCAGGGATCGGCCCCTTACTTGGATCTGTCATCACCCGAGTCTCAGTGACTCGGTGACCACAGCGCACGCGCGAAGGGGACGACGTTTATTGATGGACTCCCGGCAATTGAGGACCGTGCTGTGGCTGGCGATCAGTTATAGCGCTGATCTCAAATGATTAAAGAGGGTATAAATGGGCCATTGACATGCATCACAATTCAACTTAGGAATGTGTCTTTGCAAAGTTAAACTAAATGAAATCCTTTCTTATTTTTGCTTGGGGATAGAGTGCAGAGGGATTACACGTCTAGACAGTTTTTGGGGATGTCTGCACCCCTGATAGGGTGAAGACAACTCCCAAATTTGGCCACTTTATCCTTCCAAATAATTCACTTCCTGTCACATAGCCACACAGGAAGTGAGGGGAAATCCCTACCAATGTCTTTCCTTTGGGACACACAGGTCAATCTAAATACTTTCCCCATTATGTACATTGCACTCCAGCATTTTGCGGGTTACACCCCAAATTATTAGTTTTTTTGGACTTTGGGGTTTATTTAATAAAGGCAAAACTACTTTGCGCTACAAGTGCACTTGCTGGATATCCGAAAGGGAAATGCAAGCAAACAAAAAAAAAACACCATCTTTGCTTTTACATGATTGGATGTTACAATCACCAGTGATCCCTCAGATTTTCAGCAGCTACACTTTTACTGCAGAGTGGATTTGTCTTTACTAAACCCCAAACTACCCAATGATTTGGGGTGTACACAACAAAGTCCTAGAGTGCAATTTGCTTAATGGGGACACTAGTTAGATTGATCTGTGCGTCCCCAAAAAAAGACATTGGTAGGGTTTTACCTTCACTTCCTGTTTAGCTGTGTGACAGGAAGTGAAGCCAATTTTACTACAAGGGGACACAAAGCCCAACCTTTAAAAAAAATAAAAATAAAAACACAAGCAGGGGTTCTAACACTTACTTTGTTTCCCTCAAAATGCCCACAATTAGAATTGTATTGCCTTGAGCTATTTTTAAGTGCAGTGCTCTAAATCAGTGCTTCTCAAGTACCTCCAACAGGCCATGTTTGCAGGTTTTCCTTCATCTTGCACATATGCTTTAAATCACAGTCAATGGTTTGGTATTTTGGACAGCAATTCTCCATGAGATAAATTCACAAAACATGTCCTGTTGGGGGTACTTGAGGACTGAGGCTGAGAGCCACTGCAGTAAAAAGGAAAATTGAATACTTATCGCTCTGTATTTTTCATTTCCTGGTGACTCTCCATGGCAGCACACAATTCATGCATATGCTAGCATGAAGGCACCAGGGTAGACAAATCACACCTGTTGTTTTGACATGCAAATCAGCTGTCACATTTGTTGCAAAGAAAACGCAAAACAAAACAAACCTCAAAACTTTGCATCAAATTTTATTGGTCAACAAAACAAAGAATAATAAAAAATTTAAAATTAAAAAACAGGGTCAATTCGAAACAGTTACAGACTCACAACATCTTGATAAAGATTTGGCTAAATAGTGCAGCACAGACAATTAAATCAAAGTGAACAAACGACAAATATTAACAACATCAAAATTATTTCCGGGGAACATTTCCCCCACACAAAAAAAATACAATCCACAAAATAAACCAAACACCTGTTTTGCAAAGACATAACAAATAAAATGCATGTGTTACAAACTCGATAAGGACACCAAAATGTACATTTTGACGGACACGCACACACGCCTCTTCTCAGGGCAAGGGAGGGAATCCTAACTGTGAGTTTTATATAACCTATGTTTGTGAGCTAATGAGGCAATTGAAAACACATGCACAGTCCATGAAACACCCAAAATGTAAGTTCACCCAATGTAGAGACTGAACTTCAAAGTGGCTACACCTGTTAAGGATGTCCTTCAATTACTAACCCATAAAAACAATCTCTGAACATGCCCCGAAATATCCAGGTGCTGTTCACACACAAAAAGCACCAAAAAAAAAAAAAACTAAGTCCCTGGGCATGCGCATAACAACACAAATGCAGCTATCAGAAAATAACCCCCCTGTCCAAAATTAAGCACATCATCCAGCATGCTACAAAATTAGGGATGGGACAATCACCCCCCCCCCCCTACCAACAAATACCATTGCAGTCTATGGGAACTGACTTGTTAATTTTGCTAGTCCCCACTTGGCTGGCTTTTCTTCTAGTTATTGGCCTTAAAATGGGGGCCCAGGTCCCACCCTAAGGGACATATAGCAATGTCACCAATTTGGACAACACCAAAAACAAAACAAAGAGAAGTGCCTTTAAATATGCCAAATTGCTTAAGGGCCATTTCACACCACATGCAGTCCATTGAGTTTTTATGCATCAAAAATGCATGGAAAGTTGGTTATATGGTTCTAAATGGCAGTGTTTGTTCCAGTGCATTCCAGTTCCCCCAAAAAAGTAGAACATGCTGCATTTTAGCTGCACTGGACTGTACTGGAATGCAGCAAAACGCATCATAAACGCACTGGAACGCACCGGAACACACCTAAATGCACCAAAAACGCACTGGAACACACTTGTCCTTCTCTTTGGTTAATAAAAAAGAGGGGTGAAAAAAAAGCACTGGACTGCATCAAAAACGTAACAAAAATGCACTGGAACGCATCAAAAACGTGCATGCAGAAAAGCACCTGGAACGCATCAAAAACGTGCATGCAGAAAAGCACCTGGAACGCATCCGGATTGCGTTTCTATGGTGTGAACTGGCCCTAGTTCACACCATAGAAACGCAGTCTGGATGCGTTCCAGGTGCTTTTCTGCATGCGCGTTTTTGACACGTTCCAGTGCATTTTTGTTACGTTTTTGATGCAGTCCAGTGCTTTTTTTTCACCCCTCTTTTTTATTAACCAAAGAGAAGGACAAGTGTGTTCCAGTGCATTTTTGATGCGTTTTTGATGCAGTCCAGTGTTTTTTTCCCCCTCTTTTCACTTAGGACAAGTGTGTTGCAGTGCGTCTTTGGTGCATTTAGGTGCGGTCCGGTGCATTCCAGTGCGTTTTTGGTACGTTCCGTTGCATTTTTGATGTGTTTTACTGCGGTCCAGTACAGTTCTGTACCTAAAAAATGCAGCATGACCAATTTGTTTTTTCCTTTATGAAACGCACTGGAACGGACTGCAGTGGTGTGACCTATGCCATTGGCATTAATGTGATCAACTTTCTTTGCGTTTTTCATGCATCAAAAAAACGCACTGCACTGCATCCGGTGTGAACTGGCCCTAAATATCATACCTGGGGGGTGTCTATAGTATGCCTGTAAAGTAGTGCATGTTTTCCATGTTTATAACAGTTCGAGAGCAAAATGACATTTCTAAAGTAAAATAGTCATTTAAAAGTCCTTGCGGCTGTAATGAATTGCTGGTTCCCGTCAATACAGATAAAAGTCATTGAAAGTCTTTGATAACACAAAAAAAAAGCGTGGGGGTCCCCCAAATTCAATTACCAGGCCCTTCAGGTCTGGAATAGATATTAAGGGGAACTCTGCTGCAAATTTAAAAAAAATGCGTGTGGTTCCTCCCAAATATCCATACCAGGCCCTTCAGATCTGGCATGGATTTTAAGGGGAACTCCACCCCAAATTTAAAAAAAATGGCGTGGAGTCCCCCCAAAAATCCATACCAGACCCTTTATCCGAGCACGCAACCTGGCAGGCCGCAGGAAAAGAGGGGGGGGACGGGAGAGCGGCCCCCCTCCCTCCTGAACCGTACCAGGCCACATGCCCTCAACATGGGGAGGATGTCCCCATGTTGATGGGGACAAGGGCCTTATCCCCACAACCCTTGCCCGGTGGTTGTGGGGGTCTGCGGGCGGGGGGCTTATCGGAATCTGGAAGACCCCTTTAACAAACGGGACCCCCAGATCCCGCCCCCCCTGTGTGAAATGGTAATGGGGTACAAATGTACCCCTACCATTTCACAAAGAAAGTGACAAAAATGTAAAAAATGACAAGAGCCGGTTTTTGACAATTCCTTTATTAATGTATTTTCCTTTTTTCCATCTTCTTCTTCCATCTTCTCCTTTCTTCCATCTTCTTCTTCTTCCATCTTCTTCTTCTTCCATCTTCTTCTTCTTCCATCTTCTTCTTCTTCCATCTTCTTCTTCTTCCATCCTCTTCTGTTCTCCATTCGGGTTTCTTCCTCCATCTTGTTCTTCATCTTCATCTTCATCTTTATCTTCATCTTCCTTCTTCCTTCGGTCTTCTCGTCCGCATCTTGCTCCGGCGTCTTCCCATCTTCTTTCTTCGGCCGCTCCGTTTGAATTGGAGGTTCCCGCTGTGCGAGGCTTCAGTTCTTCAGTTCACCTCTGGGTCCGCTGCCACCTGGTGACCCCGCCCCCCGTGGTGTCAGAGGGGGGTGGAGCCACCGGGTGGCAGCAGACCAAGAGGAGAACTGAAGCGTCGCACAGCGGGAACCTCCAATTCAAACGGAGCGGCCGAAGAAGAAAGAAGAAGCCGGAGCAAGATGCCGGACGAGAAGACCGAAGGAAGATGAAGATAAAGATGAAGATGAAGAGGAAGATGGAGGAAGAAACCCGAATGGAGAAAAGAAGAAGATAGAAGAAGAAGGAAGAAGATGAAAGAGAAGACATTAATAAAGGAATTGTCTAAAACTGGCTCTTGTCATTTTTTACATTTTTTTTACACTTTCTTCGTGAAATGGTAGGGGTACATTTGTACCCCATTACCATTTCACACGGGGGGGGTGGGATCTGGGGGTCCCCTTTGTTAAAGGGGTCTTCCAGATTCCGATAAGCCCCCCGCCCACAGACCCCCACAACCACCGGGCAAGGGTTGTGGGGATGAGGCCCTTGTCCCCATCAACATGGGTACATCCTCCCCATGTTGAGGGCATGTAGCCTGGTACAGTTCAGGAGGGAGGGGGGGCCGCTCTCTCATCCCCCCCTCTTCCCCTGCGGCCTGCCAGGTTGCGTGCTCGGATAAAGGGTCTGGTGTGGATTTTTGGGGGGACTCCACGCCATTTTTTTAAACATTTGGGGTGAAGTTCCCCTTAAAATCCACACCAGATCTGAAGGATCTGGTATGGATATTTGGGGGAACCCCACGCTTTTTTTTTGTTTTTATTAATGACTTTTAATGACTTTTCTCTATATTGCCGGGAGCCGACAATTCATTATAGCCACGGGTGCTTTTAAATGCCTTTTTTTTCCTTTAGAAATTTTGCTAGTGAACTGGGAAGTTCAGAGCTGCGCCTGTTCAACTTATGCAAATTGGTTTACGTGACTTGACATTTACTAAGATTTTGCCGGCGCAGTGTCTTGGCGCAAGAAAACAAGGAAAATTCCCGCGCTGAGCTCAAAAAAAACCTCCCGCAGCTCGAATCGTACTTGCCGGCGCAGCGGGCTGGTTTTGAAAAAGTTACTTTCTCACTCTATTTTGGGCATATTAGTTATTTGGGCAGGTGTCACTACACTTCCTCGCATCACCCCACATCACCCCCATTATATTCTCACCTCCCGCTTCTTTATATTTAGATTTTAACATGCTGTGCGCCAGGTCCATAGTGGCGCACTGAGCGCCTCCTCCCGTCCACCGACAACACTATAGTAAATGGCAAATAGGGCTGCGCTAAAGGCGCTAATGTTTTGTAAATACCAAAACAGCCATTGCGTGCGCAGATGTGCCGATACTCATGGCGCAAACGTTTTGTAAATCAGCCCCTAAATGTCACATGTGGAAACATACCACAACATGCAGTATCCATGAACATGCATCTAAACAAATATGCTTGTGGGTTCCACATATACAGGTGGGGGGTAAAAATTTGAGACAATCCACCAATATTTCGTAAGCCCTATCAGTGGGGAAATACTAACAACCTGTATCCACCTGTCATGTGCGAATCATGAACATAAGAACAGCATCACAGTGGTAAACGAAGGGACAAATACTATTCAAAGGAACAGAAAGACAGACACGGATATGGAGACGAGCAGGAGGAAAGAATCAGACAGTCAAGTCAGAGCTTTTCAGGTGACGGAGGGAAGTGTTGTCCAGACTCATCCATAGAAATTACTCACATCCCACTCAAAATTTATTCACTGGAAAATACGGGCCAGGAGATGGAAAATCCAGAGCACTTCCCTCTGACACAGCAACCGGAAGGCATTGCCCCCTCTTATGGGAGCCCCAATCCTGTCTATAACTTGGACCCGAAAAAGATATTCTCCTGTGCTAGTGCGGGGGACCTAGAGAGAAGTTGGAGATATTTCCATGATGGTGTTAATAAATAAATGAATAATTAATTTGTTAATTAATAGTTCATGCATGCCCCACTGCCTAGGCTGACTAGGGGAAGTCCAAAATACTGTATACAAAAGAAAATATGAAAGGCGCGTGGCCTGATGCATGGGTCCTTTTAAAGCGTTTATTTCAAACAAATAAATAATAGGCTGATGTGCCACTGTGTGAATAGGAGGGTTGTTTTTCACTGATGTGTTATTCTTTCTGCATCACCACGCTCTACGTGAGACAGACACCGAATAGATAAGAAGAGAATTGCAGACGGTATTGTAGTTACTAACACAGCGTATAGTGTTAGATTTAATTTTAAATGTTATAAGTTAGTGTAAGGTATGAACCAATATGAACTAATATTTATGATTAGAGTTCTCCTTAAATATATATGTTGAAATATATGTATTAGTACAGAATATGTTTTTCTGAACTGTAAAGAAGAATGTGACCTTGTGGTCAAACTTATCTTTCTTCTGTTTTAACTGACAGGCATGTATATTTAGGTTGAAATGTAACTTTGTGGTTAGTCTTTTTCCGGGAAAAAGTTTATCTCTTCTGCTTTAACTGCCAGGTTGAACCGCACTGACATATGGTGTTTCTTATCTTCCTGTTTCAAATGTCAGGACATGTTCAGTTTGACCGCAATTGACGTATGTTGATTGACCGATTTTGCAGAAGTCAAAAAATCTGTTGGAGTCTATTTTTGTCTAACTCATGGTGTTTCTGCTTATTGCTGATTGGTTCACACGAGGGAGGCAACGCTTCTTGCTGTGCATAAAAAGGACATGTAACCATTAAACGATATATTCTTGTATACCTATTCACTGTGTATTGGTGTCTTGAATATCCGACCGGTCAGAGAGACAATTCCACAGATCCTGAGTCCAGCTCGAGCCAAGAAGGTCCAACAGAACCAAACAGAACCAGAACCTTTCAAGTGGTGTCAGAAGTGGGATGATCCAATTGAACAGGTAAGACCCCCTTTAATTATTATTGGGAACAACAGTCTTGCCTTGTCAATTGGTTCACCATAAAGTAGACTCTCGAGAAAACTACAAGTTTTCTGGGACTCTGTTAAGATTGAAAGGTAGATTTAGAATAGATACAGAGGGTCTCGCTAGGTTGGCCAGACCAGGTTATTAGATTGAGAAAGAATCTTAAATTCTTCTCTACATAGGACAGATCTGTGGAAACTCTATATCTAAAGGTGTACACAAAAAGGGTTACCTTTTTTAAATGTCAACTGTATATTGTTGTCCTGAATGTAAAACTGGTTTATTGTTTGCTTACAAAGGGAAGACCACGTCATTAGTGGCAATTGTTCCAGGGGGTATCATGTCAAAATTGGCAAGGGTCCTATGTTCCAGGGATCAAAACAACATATGTTAAGGTTTAATATACACAACATACTACCCCCCAGACCGGTGTTCGAGGGACTAAGTGTAGCAGAAATACAGTGTCTGGTTGTATTTAAAAAAAAGGAGAACACTGGATTCCTTGTCATAAATCTTTAAATTGTCATAAGTTTAAGGACATTTTCCGCCCCTGGAACGAAATAGAGAAAGCAAGACAGAATTTTTTTAATTTTAAAGTATAAGTATTATTGTTTGCTATAATGGGTAATCAAGCAGGAAAGGAAGCTGAAGGTAAGCAGCACCAACCCTCTCCGATTGATTACATTAAAGTCAATTATGGGAAAAATTATACTGATCCTTTTTGGTCACTAGTTTTAAAAAGAGCACATCAGTTAGAAGTGCCATGTTTGGGGGAATACGGACCATGTTCCGAGGAAGAGTGGGAGGAAGTGACCAGAATATGTGGCCAACATAAACAGTATAATTATCCCATAAAGACCTTGACAAAGATTACATGACTAAATGTTGTAAGATTTGGGCAAAGGGTATGAAGGAATATAGAAAGAAATATACAAGTGTAAAAATGGAAAAGAAAGAGCAATTAGAAGACACAATAGGAAGTCCATCAGCTCCCCCTAATTTTTATCAAGAAAAACCCCCTCCATATGCTATGGTAAAAGATGAATCCCTTGTCCCAAAGAAAATATACCCCTCGTTAGATCCAAATGTTATAGCAGGAGTATTAACCATAGCTAAACAAAAGGGAACTAATTGGTTACGAGAGGGGGAAGATAGAAGACAGATACAGGAACGTTTAAGTCAATTAGTAAAGGAGGAAGAACAGTGTATTAAAAAAGAGGAAGATGAAGAAAAAGTGATAGAAGGAGATAGAAGAGAGTTACAGGAACGTAGAGATAGATTAGAAGAGATAAAGGGGATAATACGTGGATTTAGAAACTCGGGCTACCCAGAAACCAATCTAGTAAAGAAGGCTGAATATATATCTGGAGATGGGTTAAGTAAGGATTTTCAGAGTAGCTTCAGTATGACCTCTCAACACCAGGCACCCACATCATCAGATGATGAAAATGATCTGACAGCTCCAATTAGTCTGGCTTTTCCTTTCATTACAATGGGAGATACACAGGTACAAATACCATTACCATTGGGTACGGTCAAGGAAATTAGAGACACATGTCCCAAACCAAGAAAGGACTCCAGACAGGCGGTGACCTTTCTGCAAAGATACTCTTCAGGAACAAGAATGTCTCCTGAAGATCTTAATACCATAATTCAAAATGTAGACCCCGATTCCCAAGCTGACATAAATATAGGTCAATGGGCCAAGGACGCAAAGTTATATGAGGATGGGGAGGATTGGAATATTTTTTGGAACTCATTGTTACAGGCTTGGCTCAAGGCATATAAAAACACCACTATGTTGCATGATTTGATATCTTGCAAACAACAGTCAGGAGAGGATTTCTACACCTTTGTCACTAGATTACATAAATTATATAAAAGTTGTGGAATAGACAATGATCAACTATTCGTGAGCACAGCCATAAATAATGGAGATCCAAGGGCCACCCAAATAATCAAACTGATAAACACAAAATGGGCGGTAATGACCTCAGATAGATTCATAGCTGACATAAAGGAGAGAGGGCATCCACAGGGGTATTTAACACCAAAGGAGGATTGTTCACCTCTATTACAGAAGAAAATCCAAACATAGCTATGGTTAGTGGACCAAGTTCAGGAGCCATACCTAGAAGGAGTATATCCTCCCCATAATCAGGATCAGGGTTGTTTTAATTGTGGGGATCCAAACCACTGGAAATCAGAATGTCCCCAAAGAAAGGGAGCCAGGGATAACTTCCCTAGGGAATGTAGGGGAGGCTACAGAGTGAGATCTCAACCAAGATCTCAGTATCCGCCCCAAACAAGATATGACACACTACAACAGCAGCCAATTCAGCACACAGGGCCCAGCCCAATCTAACACTGTTTGCTACAGATTTCAGTTCACCAGAATTCCCAAACACTGTGAGAATGTTACAGGACAAAGCATCAAGAGAGGACATCGTTTTCTGGGAAGGTCAGAACTTGACCAGCGTGCCAAGTGCCATCTGGTCAAGCAAGGAGGGAGTAATAGGTATACCAGAGTCAGCTGCCCCTCTTTTGATTTCTTACTTACATGGTCCAGGTCACCTAGGAAGAAAAACAGTTTGACAATGTACAGACAGTCTTTCAGCACGGTCAATGATACACACCTCATTGCCCAGTTGATAGATTCATGTCTTACTTGTGCACAAAACAATGTACAGTGCAAGAAGCAGGGTATACATGGAAACTTGCCCCCCCCTATAGGCCCCCTCCAAGATCTACAAATAGACTTTACACATATGCCAAAACAGAAAGGAAATATAAAATATCTTTTAGTTATAGTGGACAAGTTTAGTTCTTGGGTCGAGGCTATCCCAACTACAGGAGAGACAGCCAAAATAGCATCAAGAGCACTAATAAATCACTGGATTTCCAGGTATGGGTTACCAGCCAAAATCTGGTCAGACCAAGTTCCAGCTTTTACAGCTGCTCTTACCCAGGATCTTGCAAAACTCCTGGGCATTCAATGGAAATTACATATTCCATATCATCCACAAAGCACAGGAATAGTGGAAAGAATGAACAGAAATATAAAGGATAAACTTAAAAAGGCAACAGAAGGAACCATGAAAGGGTGGATTGATTACCTCCCAGCAGTTTTGTTTCAAATTAGGACAGCCCCTAATTCTAGAACAGGATTGTCACCATTTGAAATACTTATGGGTAGGCCAGCACAGAGGAAACCTGATGAGGGAGAGGAGGTTAATCTTTATTCTTTACAGGAAGAGTACGTGAAACATCTGGTAAGTAGCCTTAGTGAAACAGAGGACAAGGTTGCTGTCACTTTCCCTCCTCTCTCCACAGAGCCTACACATCCGTATATCCCAGGAGACAAAGTACTGATAAAACAACTTGCTGTCCGGAAACAACCAGGCCCTATCTTCCAAGGACCATTTGAAATTCTGAAGGTTGCCAGAACAGCCGTTCTTACAGATCAAGGACCACAATGGATCCATGCATCCAGACTAAAGACATTTCCGAAGGGAAACTGGAAGAAGGTGAAGGAGAAGACAAAGACCTCTGTTCTGGAGAGTATTCTAGAAAAGGATCCGGAAAATACTCCCTAGTGGACTATAAAAAACAAGAAACTCAGAGTTCCATACCCATAGACACTAATGGTCCAAAAGGAGGGATCACTTCGGGGAAACTTTTTATTTTTTCCTTAATAACCACATTGTTTATTTTAATGCTCATAATCATAGGACACTGTTGGTCAGATAATTCTAACAGACCAAAAAGAAGTATGGAAGACAATTTTAGTGGTAAAATGCTGCTGCTTAAATTTAAATATGCTTATGCTCAAAAATCAGGATATGGAAAATGTTGGATATGTAGTAAACTCCATCCTAGCACTGTTAGGATTCCCCTAATGGCAGTACCTCTAAACTTCACCCCTCTCCTAAACGGCACACCACCTGTCGTCCTTACAAATGTCACAAGAACGTTTTCAGATAATAACCTTACTTTCCAAATTATTGGTAGAAGTCATTCCCCAGACTGGTGTTTTAGGTTGGGAAACTCCACAAAGGGAGCTGAAGTATGCCAACAAGCTACAATTAACTTTTCAATGACTTCAATTGAAAGCCCTTTCTTTCACACTTCAGAACCTGCCCTAAACACCACTCTAATAAACTTTCTTAACTCCAGTTCCACTTCCACAGTAGAAAAATTATTGTCAAGTTTAACCTTTTCTGGTTTTTCTGATGAAATGATGATAATATTCAACAAACGACCTTTAGCTCTAGGAGACAGTATTTATATTTGTTGTGGAAAAAGTTGTCACCCTTGGATCCCCACTGAACCCCAAGGATGGTGTTATCTTGCATACCTAGTCCCCATTATGGACATAGTAGGAGATAGCAAGGGAACACACCTCCTTGAAGCTAGCATGCATCCTAGGTACCCCCTCAAACACCAAAATAAAAGGGAGTTATTTTTCGAAAAAGATCTGGCTTGGGCCTGGTTCCCTTCCTGGACAGGTTGGGGGATAGATTTAATGAAAAGGCTTAATAATTATACAAATATTATAGATGATGTATTGGTAAAGAATTATGATGATATTACTAGTTTAAACATTGAAACTAGAGCAATCAGAAAACAATTAGAACTTCATGATCTTGCTATTGAAAGCACGAGTGCTGCACTCCCTGGCCTGTGTGAAGTTACGGAGGATTATGAGTGCTGCACTTGGATCCACAACACATCTGTTGAGATTCCTGATTACTATGATGTAATTGCCCAACATAGGAAAGAGGTAAATCAATTGCAACAGGAGGCGAGGGATATCGCGAAAACATGGAGCCCCTTTGGAGAGGGAGGATTCGGGGGCACAGGTATTTTCTCGTTTCTCAGACAAATGGCTATAACAGTAGTAATGGTGTTAATCTTCATTCTACTGTTATATTTAGTATTTAAATTAATTGTCTGGGTAATAGGAAAGCTCTCTAGTAAAAAGAGACAGGGTTTTAAGGAAACAATCTTGATGATGTCCACGGTACATACTAAACAAAAATGGTATAATGAATAAATCTAATAATCTATGGGCTTCAATTCTTGAAGCCATGATCATAAGGAGGGGTTGTAAGGTATGAACCAATATGAACTAATATTCATGATTAGAGTTCTCCTTAAATATATACTGTATGTTGAAATATATGTATTAGTACAGAATATGTTTTTCTGAACTGTAAAGCAGAATGTGACCTTGTGGTCAAACTTATCTTTCTTCTGTTTTAACTGACAGGCATGTATATTTAGGTTGAAATGTAACTTTGTGGTTAGGCTTTTTCCGGGAAAAAGTTTATCTCTTCTGCTTTAACTGCCAGGTTGAACCGCACTGACATATGGTGTTTCTTATCTTCCTGTTTCAAATGTCAGGACATGTTCAGTTTGACCGCAATTGACGTATGTTGATTGACCGATTTTGCAGAAGTCAAAAAATCTGTTGGAGTCTATTTTTGTCTAACTCATGGTGTTTCTGCTTATTGCTGATTGGTTCACACGAGGGAGGCAACGCTTCTTGCTGTGCATAAGAAGGACATGTAACCATTAAACGATATATTCTTGTATACCTATTCACTGTGTATTGGTGTCTTGAATATCCGACCGGTCAGAGAGACAATTCCACAGATCCTGAGTCCAGCTCGAGCCAAGAAGGTCCAACAGAACCAAACAGAACCAGAACCTTTCAGTTAGTAACTACAATACCGTCTGCAATTCTCTTCTTATCTATTCGGTGTCTGTAGAGCGTGGTAATGCAGAAAGAATAACACATCAACCCTCCCGGTTGGTCAATATTCACACAGTGGCACATCATTCATCCGGCCCCTACACATAGACCAGACTTGGTCCTCTAAAGGCTCTGAGGAAGAGGATTACCCTCGAAACGCGTTAGCCGAATAGGCCGATTATTCAATTTTTATCCCTTATATGGGCATCGTTTTACATACAATATTATTATTTGTTTTTGTGCTATATCTTTTTGTACCTACCTGCCTATGAATACGTGATATTTTCTGTACATAGTTATTTGTTTGAAATAAACGCTTTAAAAAGACCCATGCATTAGGCTACGCACCTTTCATATCTTCTTTGTATAAGATAACTTGGACCCGCAGGGCCGCCTCCCCACCATGTCATGTGTTAAATTGTTTTGCCACATTTGTGGATAGATTCTTTTCCACGATGTATAGATGTTCCTGGAACCGGTCACGGAGACGCCTAGTTGTCCTACCGACATATTGGGATTGACATATACTACAAGTAATCAGATATATTATATAACTTGTGTTGCAATTGAAGAAAGAACAGATATCAAATTCCTTCTGGTTTGTGGTTGAACGGAACTTATTTCCTCCATTAATAAACACTCCCTCGCGCCACACTTATAATTCCCCTTAAAGTATAGCCAACTAAAATACTTATAAGGTTCATTGTGAAAGAAACTGGGGGACAGGTGACGGCCCAGCATGGGGGCTCTACTTTAAATCACATTGACCCCATCCTGTAGGGTATTCGCACATATTTCATCTGAATGCAGGATGGGCAGATGTCTATTGAAAATTCTCTTGATTACACTAAACTTTTTGCTGAATGGTGTAGAGAGGGTAAGTTTATTCTGTTTCTCATTCCCGTAAAGATCTCTTTTTCTCAAGACCTCACCTCTACTTTTATGTCTAGCTATGGACAGAGCCCTGTCCAACATCTATCTGGGATAACCCCGATCCAAGAACCTCCTATATAGGGACATTGCTCAAAACATTGATAATTGTTGCAAATGCGTCTAACCCACAGGAACTGGCCCAAGGGGATGCCTTTGATCGTGTGCCTCAGATGACCTGACTGGGAAAGTAAAAGGGAGTTACCCGACAGGGGCTTTCTATATAATGTTGAAGACACCCTCCCATCAGCTCCAGTCAGACGAACATCCAGATAGCACACCTGTTTGCTGTCTGCATGTCCAGTAAAGGAAAGGTTCTTATTGTTAAATTATTTGTTTATAGCGCAAAAAATAAAAACCGCAGAGGTGATCAAATACCACCAAAAGAAAGCTCTCTTTGTTAGAAAAAAAAGGACATCAATTTTGTTTGGGTACAATGTCGCACAACTGCACAATTGTCAGTTAACCACTTGCCGCCCTCCCTATAGCGGATTGACGGCGGCAAAGTGGTTTTAAAATCCTGACTGGACGTCATATGACGTCCTCAGGATTTTGAACCGGTCTTTTTTTTTTAATTTTTTGCAGAAAATAAAAATCGCAGAGGTGATCAAATACCACCAAAAGAAAGCTCTATTTGTGGGAACAAAATGATAAAAATTTAGTTTGGGTACAGTGTTGTATGACCGCGCAATTGTCATTCAAAATGCAACAGCGCTGAAAGCTGAAAATTGGTCTGGGCAGGAAGGTGTATAAGTGCCCAGTATGGAAGTGGTTAAAGTGACGCAGTGCCATATCGCAAAAAATGGCCTGGTCAGGAAGGGGGTGAATTCTTCCGGGGCTGAAGTGATTAAATGCTTGAGAGTTAACCTCTCATTACTTGTTAGGTTATCACTCCACATATTGTCACCCCCCCATTGTCTGATGTGCTAGGGCCGTCAAGTCTCGTTCAATTACTTTTTGGATTTTTTATCATATCAGAAGTATGGGTATTTACTGGATAAAAACCTGATGTAGATCTAAACTGAACAGATTTCACTGTACTATCACCAGCACCATGTGTAGCCAATGGATCACTCTCCTGTGCCAGATCCTCTAAGACCCTGATAGCACAATATTCCCTGAATGAGAACTCATCACCCACTGTCACAGTGTTCGCAGATGCAGACACAGAATGTACAGAAGCATCTACAGTATTTGCAGAATAGTAATGTCTTTTAATAGTTAAAGTGATTGTAAGGCTTTGTTTTTTTTTTGTTTTTTTTTAAATAACAAACATGTCATACTTACCTCCACTGTGCAGTTCGTTTGGCACAGAGTCGCCCTGATCCACATACAAACAAACATACAAAACTATCCAGGGCAACCTGCTCCAAAAAAGGGATTTTTATAACAGCTTACCTGTAAAATCCTTTTCTTGGAGTACATCACGGGACACAGAGCGACTTAGTCATTACTAATGGGTTATATAGATTACCTTCAGGTGTTGGCACTGGCCAATTCCAAACCGGAAGTACCCTCCCCTATATAAGCCCCTCCCATCCGGGAGCACCTCAGTTTTGTAGCCAAGCAATAAGTGTCCCAAAAAGAGGTGTGGGAGCTCTGTGTCCCGTGATGTACTCCAAGAAAAGGATTTTACAGGTAAGCTGTTATAAAAATCCCTTTTTCGTACATCACGGGACACAGAGCGACTTAGTCATTACTAATGGGACGTCCCAAAGCAATGCCAAATGAGGGGAGGGATACATAAGCTGGGCGCCATCAGGCATGAGGATCTTTTGCGGCCTGCAACACACTGCGCCCAAAGGCGACATCCTCCTGACTTCTAACGTCTACCTGGTAGAATCTAGTAAACGTGTATACCGAAGACCATGTTGCGGCCTTACATACTTGAGCCAGGGAGGCCTGGTGATGCACTGCCCATGAAGTTCCAACTGCTCTTGTGGAGTGCGCCCTAACTTTGAACGGAGGCGGTCTCTTTCTCAAGCCATAGGCTTGTATTATGACCTGTCGAATCCACTTGGCTAAAGTGGATTTTGATGCTGCCTGACCCTTTTTAGGGCCTTCCGGCAGAATAAACAAAGTATCCGTTCTGCGAATCTGAGCAGTGGCTTTTAGATAAGCTTTAACTGCTCTTACTACATCCAAGGAATGTAATAACTTTTCCTCTACCGAGCTAGGTTTGGGGAAAAAAGAAGGAAGAACCACATCTTGGTTCAAATGAAACCTCGATACCACCTTAGGAAGAAAGGCTGGATGAGGACGTAATACTACTCTGTCCTTATGGACAACCAGATATGGCTCCTTACAGGACAAGGCGGCTAATTCCGATACTCTTTTAGCCGAACAAACAGCTACTAAGAAAATCAATTTCCTGGTGAGAAGAACCAAGGAAATGTGTTGCAATGGTTCAAACGG
Source organism: Rana muscosa (assembly GCA_029206835.1). Lineage (NCBI taxonomy): Eukaryota > Metazoa > Chordata > Amphibia > Anura > Ranidae > Rana > Rana muscosa. The sequence goes on from CM055122.1 coordinate 406,413,006, forward strand.
TTGTTTCTGTAGAACTGACAGAACCAGTTTTAAGTCCCAAGGACATATGGGAATACTAACGGGAGGGCTAATACGCATCACTCCTTGTATGAAAGCTTTGACTAGTGCATGCGAAGCCAAGGGCCTTTGAAAAAATATTGACAAGGCCGAAATCTGACCCTTGATAGTACTCAAGGCCAGCTTCCTATCTACAGCCCACTGTAGGAAGTCCAAAATCCTCCCTATCACGTACTTACGTGGATGCCATTTCCTGGCCTCACACCACTTAATGTACGCTTTCCAGATCCTATAATAGATCTGCCTGGATACCGGCTTCCTGGCATTGATCATGGTAGATACCACAGAATTAGAGAGCCCTCTCTTTTTCAGAATGTGGGCTTCAATAGCCAGGCCGTCAAACCTAGGGCTGGTAAGGAAGGGTGATATATCGGTCCCTGCGACAGCAGGTCCGGACGATGTGGGAGGGTCCAAGGACTCCTCACTGACATTTTTACAATCTCCGCGTACCATGCCCTTCGGGGCCACGCTGGAGCCACCAGAATCACTGGTTTCTTTTCTACCCTGATTTTGCGGAGTAATTGCGGTAACAATTGTGGCGGTGGGAATGCATATATCAGCTTGAACTGATCCCAAGGGAACACTAGGGCATCCGAGCCGCAAGCTAGAGGATCCCTTGTGCGAGACAAATCTGTCCACCTTTGCGTTGAATCTGGATGCTAGCAGATCTACATCCGGTGTTCCCCACCGCTGGCATATTGCCTGGAAAACCTCGGGGTGAAGAGACCATTCCCCCGGGCATAATTGTTGGCGACTTAAAAAGTCCGCTCTCTAGACATGTGCAAAAGGAAAAAATTTGTTTCGTTTCGTTTCGTTTTAATTCGTTAATTAATTAATTTCGTTTAGTTAGATTCGTTAAATTTGTTAAATTCGTTTTGTTTTCGACTGAATTCGAAAATCGGTCGCATTCGAAAATATTTCAACCGAATTCGAAAATATTTCTACCGGATTCGAAATTATTTCAACATGATTCGAAATTATTTCAACCGCATTTGAAACTATTTCAACCGGATTCGAAAATATTTTGCGACCCGACTTTGTGTCCACGTATCTCAGGGTCACTTAGTAATAGAATCCCCAAATTTGGAGATGTTATAGTGCTAGTTCTACTGTGTTTGCATACCAAATTTGGGGTTTCTAGCTACAAGTGGCCCCGAGATATGTGGCCCCAAATTCGGGTCGCAAAATGTCATTCTCTGCTCCAGTAAAGTGCTTGACATTTTGCGACCCGACTTTGGGTCCACGTATCTCGGGGTCACTTAGTGATAGAAACACCAAATTTGGTATGCAAACACAGAAGAACTATCCCTACAACATCTCCAAATTTGGGGTTTCTATCACCAAGGAACCCCGAGATACATGGACCCAAAGTCGGGTCAAAAATATTTTTAGATTCGAAAAAATTCGGATTCGGTTAAATTCGTTAGTATTGTAATTCGGTAATTCGGATGCATCCGAATGTCCGAATAATGAAAAATTCGTCCGAATTTCGATTCGGAACGAAACGAAATGCACATGTCTACCGCTCTCCAATTTTCCACTCCTGGGATGAAAACCGTGGATATGGCTGGGACATATTTTTCTGCCCACTCCAGGATGCAATTTGCTTCCCTCTGGGCTGCACGACTCCTGGTGCCACCCTGGTGATTGATATATGCCACTGCTGTGGCATTGTCTGATTGAATTCTGACAGGGGACCCTTGGAGTTTGGATGTCCATGCTACTAGGGCATACCGGGCTGCTCGTATCTCTAAGAGATTGATGGGCAGGGCCTTTTCTGCTTCTGACCACTTGCCCTGGAGAGACCATTGCTCCAGTACTGCCCCCCAGCCTATGAGGCTGGCATCTGTAGTGACTACCTTCCAAGAAACCGGACTGAAGGGTTTCCCTTTTTCCAGACTCTGGGGCACCAACCACCAATGGAGGCTCTTGCGAACGGAAGGGGACAGGGACATTGGTAAGTCTAAAAGCCTGAACTTTTTTGTTCCAGGCTGACAGTATGGCCCTTTGCAAATTCCTTGAATGGAATTGACCGTAGGGTACCACTTCGAATGAAGCCACCATTTTTCCCAGCAGCCTCATGCAGAGGCGTATGGATGGTTTTCTTTTTGTACCCACTAAGTGGGTCAAATCTTTTAAAGACGACACCTTCTCTGGAGGTAAGAAAATCTTTCTCTGATTTGAATCCAGCCTTAGCCCTAAGTATTCCAGACTTTTGACTGGTCTTAGAGCTGACTTGTCCCGGTTGATAATCCAACCGTGATATTCCAGATACTTGATTGTCTTGTGAATAGCTACTTCCAGCTTTTCCACTGAGTGGTCTATTAGTAGCAGGTCGTCTAGATATGCCATTATCGTTACACCCTGTGTTCTTAGATTGGCCAATAATGGGGACAGAATTTTTGTGAACACTCGTGGTGCTGTGGCCAGACCGAAAGGTAAGGCTCTGAACTGAAAATGGCGCCCTTCTACTGCAAAGCGTAGAAATTTCTGGTGGGCCGGAAAGATGGGAATATGCAGATAAGCATCCTTTATGTCGATCGAGGCTAACCATTCCTGCCCTTGTAGGGCGGTGGCCACCGATCGGATCGACTCCATCCGAAAAGTCCTGATATTTAGGAACTTGTTTAGCCCTTTTAGATTTAATATGGACCTCACGTCCCCATTTGGTTTGGGGACTGTGAAAAGGTTCGAGTAAAACCCGAATCCGCTTTCTTCCAGGGGAACCTTCATGATTACACCTTGGAGCAATAGTTGTTCTAGTGCCAGAAGGAGGGATCCTCTCTTCTGGGGATCTCTTGGCACGTTTGACCTCATAAATTGGGCAGGAGGAGTGCCTTTTAACTCCAGCTTGTATCCCAGACTTACTGCGGAGAGCACCCATCTGTCTCTGATGGTGTCCCGCCAGGTCTCTGTGAACAACTGAAGTCTTCCCCCCACCCGATTGAGTGGGGGCAACGCTTCATGCCTTGGGGGGAGGTTTTGTACCTCTCTTGATCCAGGGCTTCTTGTTACCCTGTGATTGTCCCTGATTTCTGCCCCCTGAATTTGACCGCGGAGGCCGTCGGAACTGCTTCACAGCTGATGTGCCCGGGACTGGAGAAGTAGGCCTCTTAAAAGAAGGACTTCTACCCTTGTTCTTAACCGGTAAGAGTGAACTTTTACCGGCAGAAATTTTCTGGATATATTTGTCCAGATCTTCTCCAAATAAGCGTTCTCCATGAAATGGGAAGCTAACCAGCAGTTTTTTTACAGGGAGCTTCAGCAGACCAGTTTTTGAGCCACAGAAGCCTACGCATATGTACTATAGACAGCGTAAAGCGGGAGGCCTGTTGGATTGTATCCTTTATGGCGTCCACCGCAAAACACAAGGCTCTAGGCAGGTCAGCTAGGGCAAGAGCCTGCTGATCTGGTAAGTCCCTTAAGACTTGTTTCAACTGATCTTTCACTGCTTGGCAGACTCCAATCGCTGCTACCGCAGGTTGTGTCACCATGCTTGCTGTAGAGAAAGCAGATTTTAGTAAAGACTCCAATTTTTTATCTATTGGGTCTTTGAACATTGGAACATTATCTACTGGACATGTCAGTGATTTGTTAACAGAAGAGATGGCTGCGTCCACTGTAGGGACCCTCCATTTTTTTATGAACTTATCCTCCATGGGATAGATCACCGGAAATCTCTTGGGGGGAGCAAATATTTTATCAGGATGCTCCCAATCCTGGTAAATAAGCCCCTCTAATAAAGGGTGGATTGGGAAGGAACAGACAGCCTGGGGAGCTTTTAGCGACCCCAGCGAGGAAACCGTAGTGGATGGTGGTTCCGCCAGAGGCATTTTAAATGCTGATCGGACCATGTTAGTCAGAGACTGAACCCATAATCTTTCAGCCTGAGATGCTGAGAAAGGTTCTTCCACTGTTGATTCCTACATAACTGAATCAACCTCATCCTGATCCCCTTCAGGTAGGTCGATCTCTGTGTGGGGCTGTTCCTCCACTAACAGGCACTCTGAAGGAGGAGACGGAGATCGGACGCGCTTTTCCTGTGACAGGGAAGCAGCGATCAATGCTGTTAATCTCTCTTCCAATCCTCCCAGAGTTGAGGATAAAACCTCCTCTGTTATATATACAGGAGCAGGTGGACTGGGGACAGCCACAGCACCAGGCATTCCTGCGGGGTTTCTACGGCTACTGACCTCTGAATTCTCAGGGGAGATTGATGCAGTACAAGCATGCCCAATGTCCTCAGAGCCCGATGGAGACCCCTTTGGCTTCCTGGAAGACCTATTTCCGGAGCGTCTGGACGACATATCCTTTAAGCACAAAGCTGAGGTATTCCCGTCGTCATACACCAATTTTTGCTGGTAATAGTCTAACACAGTTGCTGCTATATACCAGCTGGTGTCCACTAAAGTGCCTTTCTATGGGGATGCCTGCATCAACCGCCTCTGTGTGCCACTGTTTGTTGCTAGCTCTGTTTGCATCCAGCTGACACTTGTACTGTGTCTTTTAACCATGCTGGGACGCCTGCACATGCGCAGAAGCGCCGCGTCGCGCATCGAGCGTCATCCACCCGCCCGCCCCTTTTTTTTCATAGGAGGCGCGTGCACGCGCCCGCGCGCGCGCCCGTGCGCCATTGGCGCCCTTTTCGAAATCAAACAGGGACTAGGAGCCAGGGCCCTTTTTGCCGGAGGGCCTGTGCGGTGGATGAGCGCAGCAACAGGGCAGAGGAAGTGGATTCCCACAGAGAAACTTACCAACTGCCTGGATCTTTTGACTTGAAAAAACCAAAGATCCACATGACAAGAAAAATGGACTACAGCGGCCTCTAGTGGTTTAACACAGGTACCGTGGTCCCCCTTTTTTTTTTTTCTTGACTACTATTAAAATTTTAAATTTTCAGTAGTTACAGGCAGGCAAACACAGATATTTAGCGGGAATACCGTTAGGTAACAGACAGAAAGACAAATTAGGCTTGGGGGTCCCCCCCATAGAACCAAGTTCCTGGGGGCCCCCACTTACCTGATCCCCGCCGCAGGACTTTGTTTGGTCCACAGAAGTCCAAACTTCACCTATCACGGCAGGCATTGTAATTAAACCTTCAGGGACCGGGTTCCCAAGGATTCCACTCCCCTGGACCTGTATAGCACCCTGCACAGACAACATCTTGGTCGTGGGTATGACCAGAGCTCTGGATCCCAGGGTCCAGCCCTCCTAAGAGAGGCATTACAGGCAAAACCTTGCTCTTCTGCTGCAAGGCCCGGGTACCGACCGTTTAGCTATGAAGCTTTTTTGGTGGGATCCGGAACAGCTTACTAAGGCCCAAAAGAACCTGTACGCAAGCCCAGTGAAAACACATGTTACTCTTTGGCCAACACCTTAGACACTGGCAAAAAACTGAGGTGCTCCCGGATGGGAGGGGCTTATATAGGGGAGGGTACTTCCGGTTTGGAATTGGCCAGTGCCAACACCTGAAGGTAATCTATATAACCCATTGGTAATGACTAAGTCGCTCTGTGTCCCGTGATGTACGAAAAAGAAATCGTAATATGGGTCAGCACCTCAGGATACAGACAGTCTTGGAATATGTGCACCAGGATATATAGCCTGGCAAAAACATGGCTTGCTCTCAATGTAAAAATCACCCGAAGCTTGGCCAACATTTTTTCCAAATCAAGGCCAAAGTATGCCTCCTGGGGTGTCCTTGAGTTGACAAGGGCACAAATTAGCACAACAGTGACTTTTTCACAGGTTTATGACATTGCTATAATTTACATGAGAATTTGATGCTTTTCCAGCAGACACAAAAGTCATGCAGATCATTTGATATCATTGTTAAGACCTGGTGATTAATCCTGGGAGAGAATATTTTTATTTCTTTGAAGGATGGATATATACTGTATATTTTTTCAAAATTTTGAACTTATTATATATATTTTCATTTTTTTTACACTTTTTATGGGGGTCTGTACATGGTCAGTGCAGCTGTGCAACAGCAGATAACTTCCAATAGTGATCTTTAGCTGGATGACTGCAGAAAATATATTGGGTGTCACCCCTGGCTCATGTGTTGACCTCTGCTTTAACCCTTTTAAATTGATAATGGCAGTAAATATGCAAATGAAACAAATGACTGTGTCTCATGGATGCATGATATTAGCACTGAGTACTGTTGAATAACTATAAATCTCTAATACAACAGTGTATATTATAGGTTGAGATACCAAAAGAAACAGAGGAAAATGATTAGATTCTGAACAGCCCTCCTCAGTGTTTCACCTATAATATACATTGTTACAACTGATTGTTGTCAACTGAATGAGCTAGAAATACTGCATCCTGAAATCAGGGAATGATTTAATAAGGCTGCATTCACATCTGAACGTGAGCGTTTACAGGTTATTTTGGAACTTTTTTTGTGCATTTTCCTGATTTTTTTTAGGCAAACTCAGACTTGAGCATTTTTATTTTAGCCAAAGGAAAGAGAAGTGCTAGGGGATAAAGCTGGAAGTCTATGGGGAAAAAAGTGCCCCATTCTTCTTCAAATATAGCTCATGTTCCTTTTTGAGCTTCAGGCGTTTTGTATAGTTGGGAAGAGTCAAAATGTATGTGAGGTTAGTTCTGCCTGTAATTTTATTATGGAGGTTTCCCCTCACTTCCTATCCTTGTGACACCATAACAAGAAATGAGGGAAACAGTTGTAACTAGGATGGGTGGCAAAAAAAAAACTTGTTCAGACTCTTCCCCATGTCACAAAAAAAAATGTTCTAAAAACAGTACCTCATTTAAAATAGCAATACAAGAAATCTAATGGTTTAGGGGCTGGTTTAAAAAGAAGAGTGGATAAAGCTCTCAGATATACATGGCTACTGGCATTTTATGGCCCATTCATACAATGCAGGCCATAGCGAGGAGCCTACAGTCCATCACGGACCTTTTATTGTTTACTGTAACAGAGAGAACTCTGTGATTGGATTGAAGGCTCCCATTCATTCAACAGCAGAGTCCTGAATCCCATCATTATACACTGTACTTTACAAATGTTCCTTTTTTGTTTTTTAAAGCAGTGTTATAGCTGCATTAAAGAATATCATATTTTGTTACACTATTCAGTTCGTGATGGGACAAAGAACTACATATTCCTAGGTCCTCTGTAACATTAGCTGTGCTGTTGGTCAGGGTGTCCCTGTCTTGGCGCAAGTGTAAAAAGACAAAAATCTCCTGCGCTCTCGGTGTATCGTCAAAACACGGGTAGTGTGGTTCCGTCTAAAGGCAAAGTCTAAAGTCTTGCAGCCCTCCTCAGAACAATGGGTGTTCATGTGGCTAGAGAAAAGAAAGAAAAAAGGAGGGCGCACCGACCTAGTGTATTACCACTTAGACGTTTTATTTAAAATATAAAAAAGCAGTAATCTTACTCACAAACAGAGCTTAAATAAAAGCTTATCGGACAAATCAGCTGGAAATTCTTTGGCACCTGCCGACTGGACTCGATGACAGAGAGGGTCGGACAGTACTTCAGACAACTGGATAGCTGACGCGTTTCTGGGGCGCACCCCTTTCCTCAGAGCCAAAGAATTTCCAGCTGATTTGTCCGATAAGCTTTTATTTAAGCTCTGTTTGTGAGTAAGATTACTGCTTTTTTATATTTTAAATAAAACGTCTAAGTGGTAATACACTAGGTTGGTGCGCCCTCCTTTTTTCTCTCTTTTCTCTTGGCGCAAGTGTCACAGGGCACCTAGAATTTCTTCTTTTAGGCCATACTGCTCCTTTTAAATGGAGATTTAAATTATTATGCATAAAAACAAACTTAAAATAGCAGAGTAATATCTTTCTTTATGACTATGTCTGTGTTCACATGAAGTCCAGATAACTTTTTTGTTGAAAAGGATGGAGATTTTTGCAGAACAAGTGTATTAAAGGTTGCTAATTCAGATGACTGTGTGTCTAAAGTTGATTCACATTTTGTATTTCCCTTTGGCTCAGTACCAAAAACCCAGAGTGCTGTCACTTAGTAAGCCTGCCAAGTTATCTTTGGTTACTGCTGGCAGTGGCCTAATTAAGATTCCTCTGGTTGATTTATAATTGATTTCATGACAGATAAAATTAATATAGGTTTGTAACTGGGAGGGAAACCCTATGCCTCACATGCTGTCAAAGATAATATATTGGTTCATTCCAAAGTAACCTTATACCTAATTATATTAAAGTAAGTATAGTAAAGTAACTAACTAGTTAGACCATGAAAGTCTACAAAGATTTCAGTAAGTCTATTAAATCTTAAATTAGAATAATCTATTCGTGAATTGGTGATTGTATTTGTTTCATTAGATATGTGCCAGTGTCAATACTTTGGAGGCTCCCTACCTGTATAAAGGGTGTGTGTATGCTCACACACTAGTTTGGGTTAATACTATCTAATGGTTTTAATTTGCTTTTAATCAATTTTCTAATAAAAGACAATATTTACATATACATACGATTTTGTGTGTTCGATACAGTGCCAAAAAAGTCACATTTTCTGTGGTCTCTATTTTGTTCTGTATTTGTGACTTAGCAACCCCTTTGTGCTATCTCAAATTAACCCAAATTGTGGGTTGTTACCATGGCTGCATGGTTTCACCATGCAGCCAATCTGCATTTAATATCCAAAACCAGGATTTGTGGTCACTTAAAATGGGACCACTATTATCAAGAATCTATTATCCATCTGACATTAGCATGCACCTAAATAAATGTGATTTTCAATACAATGCCCCCAGGCTCTCCATCCCAAAATGCAGGTGTAAAATACTTTTCTGGCTCCCTTTAGCTCAGGGGTGGGCAATTCATTTTTTCCAAGGGGCCACATGAGAAACTGGGTGTCAGGGAGCGGTGTGATCAGAAATGTGTAAACTGCAAAAGAGTGAACCAAACACATGTAAAGTATAAATAATATGATTTATTAAAAGAAAAGTAAACACACCTCCAATATGACAAATAGTATATTAACCAGCAACCAACCACAGTGACACACAGCAAATGAATACCAAAACTGAATCTATATACATATGTGGAATTTAATCGTAACCGCAACAAGCCAGGTTCATACACGGGAGATCAAGCAGATAGAGCTGGGAGCAAGACAGGACAGGGAGGGGGTAACAAGCGACAGAGAGAGCAGGCTGAAGAGATCAGGCTGCAGGACAGGGATCCAGGAATGGATGTAGGGTTCAGGAAAACAGGATGCAGGGTTGAGGATACAGGATACAGAGTTAAGGATACAGGGACACAGTGGCGTTACTAGGGTTGGTGTCACCTGGTGCGGTAAAACATGGTGTCACCCCCCCTCCATCCGGCGACGTCACTGGCGCATGCACTCTGAAGGTCTGGCATACTGTGCCGGACCTTCAGAGCACTGTGCTGTAACTGAGGGCTTCCACACACATGCGCAGGAGTGACGTCATTGCAGCTCTGCCCATACTTTTCATTATCTGCTGTCCTCAGGGACAGATCCGATCCAGAGATCCCACTGTTTGACGATCTCTGGATCAGATCTGTTCCTGGGGACCGCAGACAATGGCATCATTGGCATTGATGATTTGATTTGGATTTTGGAACTGACCTGCTGACACGGTATGTTGCTTGCTGGACCGGATCTGATGGCCGCAGGGAAGATAGCAAGATGCTGTGACCTGCCGACAAGGCGTGTTGCTTGCTGGACCATGGTGGACGGTATCTGATGGCTGCCACCAGGGAAGATGGCAAGATGCTGCTGTGAACTGCTAGCTTGTCAGATCTGATGTGGGTGTGGGTCACTGTCTTTTTACACCTGGGCTGCGGACACCCCCCTTATCAGACCAGCTTAGGATGGCTCAGCTCAGCTACTATACCTGGGTGGTGGACACAGCACCCCCCCCCCATTAGACCAGCTCAGGGTGGGTGGCTCAGTGAGCTACTATACCTATATATAATATAGCTGTATCTGATTACCCGGGGGGTGGGGGGAGAGGGGTGCTGGACACAGCTAAATTTATATTATTATATTATATATAGGCACAGTAGCATAGTAGCTGATTGAGCTACCCACCCTGAGCTGGTCTGATGGGGGGGGCTGGACACAGCTATTTTATATACTGTTTGTGTGTATATAATATAGCTGTGTCCAGCACCCCCCGCCCCCATCAGACCATCTCAGGGTGGGCAGCTCAATCAGCTACTATGCCTATATATATATTACAATATACATTTTGCTGTGTCCAGCACCCCTCTCTCTCCCACCCCCCCTAATCACAGCTAGGGGTGCCAGGAATGTACACTCCTCTCACAGGGGTGCAAGTGGATGGCGTGGTGACATGGCAACTCCCCTCACCCAAGGCTCACTTCGGGCTCACGACGGCTGCGGACACCCCCTCATTGTAAGCCGACACCCTCCCTCCCATTACAGCACCAGCTCCGGGCCAGGGCCAGGGCGGGCGGCTCGCAATACACCCGTGACCTGTCCCAGGCGGCAGCTGGAGAGGATGGTGTACAGCCGCGCCGCCCGGGCAGAGATAGTGACGTAATAGGTTCAAGAGGGAAGTAGGAGGAGGCTGAAGGACACATGCCAGGCTGCTGCGCTGGAGGTGTTTTCCGGCCAGGTCAGCTGTAAAAAAAAAAAAATGACAGGGCTTTCCTCATCCTCAGGAGAGTCGGGATGGTGTCACCCCTCTAGCGGGTGTCACCCGGGTGCGGACCGCACCCCCCCAGCAACGCCTCTGCAGGGGCACAGGATAAGCAAACACAGGTCAGGGCACAAGGAAACAATACCAAGGCAACGAGTGCAAGTGATCACCAGGTTTAAATATGCTTCCTGAAATCGGCATCAGGTGATGCCTGATTGCAGGAGATGATGTCAGCTCCTGACTGCCGAGATCCACGTGCTTTTGGACACCAGAACTGCAGCCCATAGGTCTGGGAGCTACAGTGCCAACAGCAGGTGAAACCTTTCCTGACAGTACCCCCCCCCCAAAGGAGCGACCTCCGGATGCTCTAATCAGTCATAGCTGAGAAAGTCCAAGGAGTGCCGGGTCCGAAATAAAAAGCCTTGCTGCCGGGATCCAAACAGAAACTAGGTGTACCACCATCTGGGTCCGGTAACTGGCTAGGAAACCCACTGCTGGGGCTAGGCCACTGGCTAGGTATCCTGTGAGCCAGATTATTAGAAGCATAGAAACTTTGAACCCTCAAAATGTCAAAATGTTAGGCATCCCAACCCTGGGGTACTATGGGTCATTCACAAACTTAGCCCCGGAGTCAAGTGACATTACCGCAATTCTGACACCGGAATGTCTGGTCACAATTATGTAGCTTGCCTAATCTCCAAGACTCGTTCCACACTTCAACGGCCATCTAGTTTCCCCATGGCACTGGTTACCCGACACGGGTCCCCTAATGCATCTGGAGTTGTGGAAATCGCATCCGGGTCATGGCAAGGCACAAATGGTGCTCTACAACTCCACAGGAGCTCACCACTACCAAGGTCATAAAGGCGAACATAGCTACCAATTGTGAGAGGCATGTCCGGACCACCAGGCTTTGGCGCCATCGGAGCAACATACTGTGCGAGGGACCCAACCGAGGCAAATAGAAAAATAATCTTAAACAAAACAGGTAACTCATGCCAGGCACCCAAAGACTCAGGAGTATCAGACCCAATGGCAGATGTTATCCTACCCTCTGCAGGACAATCCAGCTGGGCAGTAGGCATAGAGTCAATAAGCGCTAACTGAGCAGTAGGCACAAATCAGTAGAACCCGACTGGGCGGTAAGTAGAGGGACATAAACGACAAGCTGATTTTTGGTCAAAGGATCATCAGCGGCGGGCTGGAAAGCAGGCATTGGGTCAACAGGCATTGGATCATCAGGTTGGCCAACTGGCAGAGGTACTGGGCAGCGGGCAGAGGCACATCAAGCTGGGCAGTGGGCAGAGGCACATCAAGCTGGGCAGCGGGCACAGGATCGTCAGGCTGGACAACGGGCACTGGGACATCAGGTTGGGCATCAGGAACCGGATCATCAGGAACTGAATCATCAGGCTGGGTATCAGGAACAGGATCATCAAGTTGGGCATCGGATCATCAAGCTGGACATCGGGCACCAGAACAGCAGGCGGGGCAGCAGGCACCGGAACAGGCTTGGCAGCGGTCACCAGAACATCAGGCTGGACAGTGGGAACCAGATCATCAGGAACTAGATGATCAGACTGGGTATCAGGAACTGGATTATCAAGCTGGGCATCAAGCATCGGATCATCAAGCTGGACATCGGGCCCCAGAACAGCAGGCAGGGCAGGGGGCACCAACTGGTAAGTGGGCACCGGAACTTTAGGCTGGACAGCGGGCACTGGAACATCAGGCTGGACAGCGGGCACTGGAACATTCAGCTGGAAAGTAGGCAGAGGCACTGGAACATCAGAAAAGCAAGGGGAGAGGCGCCTCTGAGTGCAGATGTTTTAAAACAATTTAATAAGAGATTGCAGTGCAAGCAACTCACATTTTAGAGGATTAAAACAGGCATTGTACGATATCCAAGAGCAGAAGAGGGTGTCATCAGGTCAGTCATCAGTCTCCTTATCCTGCTGGGGCGCTGTGTTGCTGGTTCTTCTTTTCTCTGCACCGCTTTAGATGTATAGAATAGCCGGTGGCGGTGCAGATGCTGCAGAACACGGCCTGGGTGTTGTTTTTTCCGGCAGGCGAGGGCCGATGACGTCACTGGCATGCGACGCGTTTCCTGAGCCGGCGTGCTGCGTGTGACGTGGCAGTCACGCTCCTTTGTCAAGCTGGTGAAGGGGCTGGAGGAGCTGCTTTTTGATGGACATCTCTCGCCTCTGTACTTTAGTCCCGCCCCCTTTTTCCTTTTTTCCGCCCCCTCTATGTCCATTAAAATCTAGCTCCTCCAGCCCCTTACAATTATCCTTATCCTTACGTTTATCACATATTTTGTTAGATTTTATTATATTCCCTTATATATAGTGCTCAGTATTCTGCTCCAATCACCATTTATACGTCTCAGTCTGGCTTTACCAACATGCCATGACTGATAGCTCTCTCTGCTGACACACATTTTTTGCCTCCGTACTCTAGTCCCGCCCCTCTGTCCTTTCTCCGCCCCCTCCATGTCCATCAAAAAGCAGCTCCTCCAGCCCCTTCACCAGCTTGACAAAGGAGCGCTACTGCCACGTCACACGCAGCACACCGGTTTAGGAAACGCGTTGCATGCCAGTGACGTCATCGGCCCTCGCCTGCCGGAAAAAACAACACCCAGGCCGTGTTCTGCAGCATCTCCACCGCCGCCGGCTTTTCTTTACATCTAAAGCGGTGCAGAGAAAAGAAGAACCAGCAACACAGCGCCCCAGCAGGATAAGGAGACTGATGACTGACCTGATGACACCCTCTTCTGCACTTGGATATCGCACAATGCCTGTTTTAATCCTCTAAAATGTGAGTTGCTTGCACTGCAATCTCTTATTAAATTGTTTTAAAACATCTGCACTCAGAGGCGCCTCTCCCCTTGCTTTTCTTTACAGTACTTTTGGAACACAGTTTCTGTTTCCCATTGATGGCAGCCCTGAGACTGTATATGTGACTGTTTTAACTACTCCCCATCCGGACCCCTCTTTTCCCTCCCAACCCCCCCCCCCCCTCATTTTTTCTTTCTCCTCTTCACATATTCCCAAAGCCTGGACTCCATGTTCATTGATTGTACATGTACTGTACATACACTATTTTGACCCCATACTCAAGTGATACCAGCGATTTGGACTCATGCGCATATTTACTTGTGTAATGTATATCTCTAAAACCTTTTTTATGCTTCAGACCAATCTCTCATCCTCCAGTATGTATATATCTTAACCACCCTGTACATGTTTTATATTGCAATCTATACTGTGTTATATATTGCTTTTTTATCTATGGTCATTATATCTATCTATCTATTTTCATATATGTACAGACTAGATGTTATCCTGTTCACCATCTTTTAACCCCCTGGCCTATATTTTTTATAGTCACTATCTTTTATCATATTCCATCACTCACATCCAGTCACCATGGACATTATCTCCACTATTGAGAGCCACAAATACATGGTCTTGGAACAGATATATTCTACACTATCTACCATTACCTTCTCTAGTAACGCCAAACTTATAGGTAAAACACGCCATAGCCTCTGTGGCAAATTTAAACAACTTGAAAGAATTATTCAGACTACCAACCAGCAGTGGTGGGACAAATTCTTTTTATCACAATACATTGACACCAAGATCTCACCTAGAGGTCTACGTGTGATGAAAGAATGCCCCATGTTTTTGGATACCAGCAGCTCCAATGAATGGGCTAACATCGCAGAATTCTGCACTACTAAATGGATGGGAATACTCATCTCCCATAGGAACAATAGGTTTAATAACTTCAATAGCCAACTTAAGACTATTATAGAGGATATCTCTAGCCACTCAGTACCCATTCCCTCCAGTTGGCTTGAGGTCCTCAAGCACAACACTCAAAAAGATGAAGACCATATGGTTAACACAAAAATGGGCAAATTTAAACGTGATCTTGATGACTACAATTCCAACAGGGTTTTCTCCTGGAATAAAAACATTACCCACTCTGCTATCACCACATCCATCACAGATGCTACCTCCAACTCACCTACTCCACATACATGTTTACACATCCCCCCTCCCCCCTCACTCCCCCAGCCCTTGATGGACATCCAGTTCCATAACTATCCCCCCTCAGGCAGACACCATGAGAAACTTCTGCTTTCTCATATTGTCCAACCACCCCTCTGGATTAATACTAATATTCCCAGATACCATCAGAATCAATACCGGAACAAAACCCACAACAAATACAACTATAACAAAAAAGATGGCCTTATCACCTCTCTAAACCTGTTCTACAATAGACCATCTCATTCACAACCTATCACAGCTCCCAATGGACCTACTGCTGTGAATACGAGTCCCTGCCCTGGAGATCGTCAGGAATCCAACTTCGGCAACCAAATTATCATCTCGGACCTTCCACATACAACAGTTTTAGCGGACATATCGGCTACTTCAATCAGTATGACCACCAGATCTACACCAACAGTGACACCGGAACAATCTGGACCACATACTCCCAGTACATCCACCTCTGTACTCCCTCCTACTGGAGACCCCACACCATCTTTTTTTATTGCCCAGTCCTCCTCTGCCCCTAGCCTCAAGAAAAAGAAAAAAAACTTACAGGAGAGGCTGCAGAGGAGGACGAGGAAAACGACTATCCAAAAATCCAAAAGTACCAGAAACTGTAAAAATATTCAACCTTTCTTCTCACACTTTATCTACTGCTGATACTTCTCTTCTTAGTCATGGACTAAACTTCGCTCCTATCAATAAACCCAATCCATTCCTCCTCTTTAAAGACCTCAACTACTACATACGTAACCTCACTTTGAAAAGACACTTTCATATCAAACAGGAAAAAGATAACAACAACATCACCAACAATGTCCTAATCAGCCCCTTTCTAACACCACCCGATCCTGACTCAGTGGAACTTATTTTCGAATCTTTCTAAACCAACACGGATCCCCTTACCGAGGACTCTCTCGATGAAGATAATATCTCAAAACTCTATACCCAACATTTCGCTACCTCACCCCCGGTAGTCCATTCCTCTCTGAAACCCAAATCAATTTTTTTCCCCACTCATTCAAAAGGTCCATATATCGAAAGCTTCTATAGAGTGGTTTACGCAGACCTAGTCAAATTGTGCAATTCTACCTCCTCTTCCAAACACAACAACCTCTCACCATCAGAAACTAAAGCACTAGATCTATTACTACACACTGACAACATTATAATAAAACCTGCTGATAAGGGAGGAAGCATAATCATCCTGGATAAGGCCGACTACCTAAAGGAAGCTTACAGACTCTTGTCTGACAGTATCACCTATACCAAACTCAATAAGGACCCAACTACAGAGTTTGCCAAAGAAGCAGATGTTTTAATATCCAACGCACTCAAAGACGACATTATTTCCAAAACGGAAAGTTCATTTCTACGGAAAAACTTCTACCATATCCCATATTTCTACTACCTGCCCAAAATTCATAAAAACTCACAACATCCACCAGGTACACCCATCGTCGCAGCTATGAATAGTGTAACTACAGGATTCAGTATGTATATAGACCTATTCCTTCAACCCATTGTTTGCCAATTACAATCATACATTCGTGACAGTACACATCTCCTAGAACTCCTGTCCCCCTACAGGTGGGAACCATCATACATTTGGGTGTCACTTGATGTATGTTCATTGTATACATCAATTCCACACACTTTTGGGCTCATGGCACTGGAACAATTCCTGCTTCTGGAACCTCTCATTAACCCCCGCCAGGCTGACTTTATCAAGCTAGCCACTCAATTCTGTTTAACCCACAACTACTTTAATTTTAATGGAGACTTCTATCTACAATCACAAGGCACGGCGATGGGGGCCAATTTCGCTCCCTCATACGCCAACCTAGCCATGGGCTTTTGGGAGACCCACCATATTCATACCAATAATCCGTTTGCAGCAAATATTGTCTTTTTCGGACGATACATAGATGACCTTCTCATTATTTGGGACGGTCCCCTTGAGCTCATTCACCCCTTCGTACAACATTGTAACAACAACACCTACGGGCTGTCATTTACATCCGTCTGTAACCCTTCCACTATAGCCTTCCTGGATCTTGAACTTGGACATGATGAAGACACCATCTTTGCCAGAAACTATACCTACCGCTGGAAACTCGTACTTGCACTATAATAGCTGCCACCACAAGAATTGGATTAACAATATCCCTAAGGGCCAATTCTGTCGCCTCAGACAGAATTGTACCAGAGACTCGGAATACATTGAACTTAGCACAAACCTCAAAAAGAAATTCATGGACAAACAATATCCTGAAAACCTGGTTGATGACGCACACAGATTCTACCTTCATGGCAAGCCACCAAAGACTGAGCGAGCCACACGTGATTGCTCGACCAGATTCATTACCACTTTCCACTCTAGACACAAGAACATGGAAAAAATACTACTCAAACATTGGAACATTCTTCAGCAGGATCCACATCTGAAATCCGAACTGAAATCCGAACTGCCACCTCACCCCAGGGCTCCAAATCTAAAGAACAAACTTGCTCCCAGCAAACTCAAACCCACTACTTCATTCACACCGGTTCTCATACCAATCACAGGAATGTACCAATGCCGTAAACCACTTTGCAAAACATGCAAATTTGTCCAACATGGCCAAAAATGTTTCAGCACTAAAGGGAAAACATACCAGCTAAAGGAATTCTTCAACTGTTCCTCAGACTTTGTAGTGTACGGCCTTAGTTGCCCATGTGGCCTAATGTACGTAGGCCGCACCATATGCCCACTAAGACAGAGGTTTGGGGAACACCGTAGATATATAGAGGGTGGCACAGACCCTCACAGTGTCCCCAAACATTTTGCCAAGGTACATCAAAAATCCACCACAGGACTTCAAGTGTGGGTTATCGAGCAAATCGACAGATCCCTCCCTGTAGCCGAAAGATTCAAAAAACTTTGCGCCCGTGAGACCTATTGGATTTATAGCCTTGATGTCCTCTCACCTGGAGGTATTAATGAGAGTATTGAAGTTCACACAATCCTGTAATACCTCTCCTCTGACTTCCCTGTCCCCTCCTTTAGAGAGATACATATATATATACTTTAGCATTATTTTAACATGATTTGATACGTAATCTTACTCTTGAATAGTGATGAGCCGAATACCCCCGGGTTCGGTTCACACCAGAACCCGCGAACGGACCGAAAGTTCGAACGAACATTAGAACCCTATTAAATACAATGGATGCGAACGTTCGAATTCTAAAGTGCTAATTATAACAACTATTATGCATGTTATTGTCATAAATAGGGTTTGGGAACCCGGGTTCTGCACCAGGGGACATGTATCAATGCAAAAAGAAGTTTTAAAAACGGTCGTTTTTCGGGAGCAGTCATTTTAATGATGCATAAAGTGAAAAAAAAAAAGTAAAATATTCCTTTAAATATCGTACCTGGGGGGTGTCTAAAGTATGCCTGTGAAGTGCCACGTGTTTCCCGTGTTTAGAACTGTCCCTGCACAAAATGACACTTCTAAAGGAAAAAAAAGCCATTTAAAACTGCTTGCGGCTTTAATGTAATGTCTGGTCCCGGTAATATGGATGAAATTCTTTAAGAAAAATGGCATAGCTACCCCATGACCCCCCCCCCCCCTACCCCAGCCCATTACCAGCCCCTTTGGGTCTTGTATGGATATTAAGGGGAACCCCGCACATAAAATAAAAAAGGCCCTATATACTCTGAACAGCCGTATACAGGCGGTGCATACAAGACAGGGACTGTAGGTTTGTTCTTATGTAGAATCTGTTTGTAATTTTGAACAGGTACATTGTTGAAGTGTAGCTCCAGCCCAAAAATCTATTTTTAAACTTTTTGGGAAACATAGGTAAGGGTTATCACCCCTGTAACATTTGTTTTGCTGTCTGTGCCCCTGTTCAGAACATTTCACCTCACTTTCCGTCCCAATGACAACTGTTTTTGAAATGTGGTGTTTTTCTTGAAACAAGGATTGCTGATAAAGCATCAGTACAGATGAGACCCCTTTCTCCCATATTTATTCTTACAGGAGAGAATTTTCCTTTCTAGGGGTAGATTTCCTCTCACTTCCTGTTGTCTTCTTTCGTTTGCAAGTAGGAGTCGTTTGTAAGTTGGATGTTTGAAAGTAGGGACCTGCCGTATATACTCTGCAGAAATAGGCCCCTTAGTTGTTGGTGTTGGCACAACACTGTAAGCACTCAGTTACTCTTGGTTGGTGCTGGAACGCCCTGCTGTCAACTATTATATCAGGAATTTTAATTACATATAAATTGTTGAACAGTGGTAGTAAAAATTGGGGCTTTGATGGTGGTGCTGGTGCCACAACACTGTAAGCCCTGACAGTTACTCTTGGTGGGTGCAGCAATGGGCCCTGCTGTGAATTATTAGATCAAGAATTGTAATTACATGCCCCTTTTGAACAGGGGCTGAAAAATTGGGCCTTTCGTGGTGGTGGTGGTGGTGGCGTTGCCACAAGACTGTAAGCCCTCAGAGTTACTCTTGGTGGGTGCAGCAATGGACCCTGCTGTGAATTATTAGATCAAGAATTGTAATTGCATGCCCCTGTTGAACAGGGGCTGAAAAATTGGGCCTTAGGCACTGGTGGCACAACACTACAACCCCTCACAGATACTGTACTTGGAGCACAGCAATGAGCCCTGTTGCAAAGTATTGCTTCAAAAATTGTAATGACACGCCCCTGTTAAACAGGGGCTGAAAAATTGGGCCTTAGGCACTGGTGCCACAACACTCCAACCCCTCACAGATACTGTACTTGGAGCACAGCAATGAGCCCTATGGCAAATTATTGCTAAAAAAATTGTAATTACACGCCCCTGTAAAACAGGGGCTGAAAAATTGGGCCTTAGCCACTGGTGGCGGCACCCATAAACAAAAATGATCTTCCAAGCTATCATCATCAATCGTATCATTGAGGACTCGGAGGAGGAGGATAGCCAGTCAACATAACAGCACAGGCACTCAGCATCAGCATCAGTCTTGAAGGGATGTGACATGTTAAAATCAATTAGTCTGTTATATCAGCATCAGGTGTGTGGTAGCTGGTGGTGATCCAAGACTGGTTCATCTTGATGAAAGTCAGTCGATCAACCGAGTCGGTGGACAGGCGCACCCTGTGATCCGTGACAAATCCTCCAGCAGCACTGAATGTGCGTTCCGAAAGAACGCTGGATGCAGGACAGGCCAGTAGCTCAATTGCATACTGTGCAAGCTCTGGCCAGTGATCCATCCTCAAGACCCAGTAAGCCAGAGGATTTTCGGTGGGGAAGGTGTCCAAGTCTGACCTTGCCCCTAGATATTCCTGCACCATGTTTATCAGACGCTGGCGATGGTTGCTGGAACCGATCATACTTTGGGGCTGCGGACTAAAGAATTGTCTGAACGCATCGGTCAGACGGCCACCTTCCCCACCGCTCCTTCTTTGACTGGCCGAAGCCTCAGCAACTCGTTGTCCAGGACCAGGAGTTTGTAACCTCCCAGTCTCTGGGAACGCGTTGCACAGACCTTTCTGCAAGGCCTCCCGGAGTTGTCTCATCCTCTGCTCCCTCTGCGACGGTAACATAAGGTCCGCAACCTTACCCTTGTACCGTGGATCAAGGAGAGTGGCCAGCCAGTAATGGTCCCTCTCCTTGATCCGAAGAATACGAGGATCCTTCCGCAGACTTTGCAGGATCAGGGAGGCCATGCAGCGTAGGTTTGCTGAGGCATTCGCTCCGGAGTCCTCTGGGTCACTAAGGACGACATGATCCGCAGCCACCTCCTCCCAGCCACGTACAAGTCCACTGGTTTCTTGGGACTGTAAATCATCCCTAAAAGACTGCTGCTGATGATGCTGAGTGCCAGCCTCCACCTCCATGCTGACACAATCCTCCTCCTCCTCCTCCTCCTCTTCCTGTGCGATGGGTGGGACAGAAGGAACACTGTCTGGGTAAAGGGGGCCTTGAGAGGCAAGGAAGTCCTCCTCTTCCTGCCTCTGTTCTGCCTCAAGTGCCCTGTCCATTATTCCACGCAGCGTGTGCTCCAACAGGTGGACAAGAGGTACAGTGTCACTGATGCATGCACTGTCACTGCTCACCATCCTCGTGGCCTCCTCAAATGGTGCCAGGACAGTGCATGCATCCCTGATCATGCCCCACTGGCGTGGAGAAAAAAAAACAAGCTCCCCTGACCCTGTCCTGGTGCCGTAGTCGCACAGGTACTCATTGATGGCCCTCTGCTGCGTGTGCAGCCGCTGCAGCATGGCCAACGTTGAGTTCCACCTGGTGGGCATGTCACATATAAGGCGGTTCTTGGGCAGGTTCAACTCCTTTTGCAGCTCAGCCAGGCGAGCACTGGCATTATAAGATCTGCGGAAATGCACACAGACTTTCCTGGCCTGCCTCAGGACATCCTGTAAGCCCGGGTACCTGCCCAAGAACCGCTGCACCACCAGGTTAAGGACGTGAGCCACACAGGGCACATGGGTCAGTTGTCCCTGTCGGAGGGCGGAGAGGAGGTTGGTGCCATTGTCGCAAACCACCATTCCTGGCTTAAGCTGGCGTGGCGTCAACCACCTCTCGGCCTGGCCCTGCAGAGCAGACAGGACCTCTGCCCCAGTGTGGCTTCTGTCCCCCAAACACACCAGCGCAAGCACGGCATGGCATTTTTTTGCCTGCGTACTTGCGTAGCCCCGTGAACGGCTACGGAGCACCGCTGGTTCATAGGACAAACCACAGGAAGAGGCCATGGAGGAAGAAGAAGAGGAGGGGGTGGAGGAGAGAGGTGTGTCACAACCAGTAGTAGCATTTTGGAGGCGTGGCGGTGGGACAACCTCCAACACTACTGCACCTTGTCCTGCATCCTTCCCAGCTGCCAAAAGAGTGACCCAATGGGCCGTGAAAGAAAGGTAACGTCCCTGTCCATGCCTGCTGGACCATGAGTCAGCGGTAATATGCACCTTACCGCTGACCGCCCTGTCCAGCGAGGCCAAGACATTGCCTTCCACATGCCGGTAGAGAGCCGGAATAGCCTTCCGTGAGAAAAAGTGGCGTTTGGGAACCTGCCACTGAGGAACCGCACATTGCACAAACTCACGGAAGGGGGCCGAGTCTACCAACTGAAAAGGCAGCAGTTGAAGCGCTAGCAATTTAGCCAAGCTAGCATTCAACCGCTGGGCATGTGGATGGCTGGGAGTGAACTTCTTTCGACGGTCCAGCAGCTGGGGCAGGGAAATTTGCCTGCTAGAATCGGACGTCGGTGTACTGCTAGCAGAGTGGCCGCAAGTACTTGGCTGTGACACACCTAATTCTACACCTTCATTCCTCTCAGTGCATGTTTCAGAGAGGACTGAAGTTATAGTGGGGTTGGAGATCCCAGCTGATGCGGTGCAAGGAGAGGTCCGCTTTGTTCTTTGGTGTGGGTCTTTGAGGTAGGCTTGCCAACGAGCTGCATGGCAGGTCAACATATGTCTGGTCAGGCATGTGGTACCCAAGCGGCTGATGTTTTGGCCACGCGATATACGCTTGAGACATATGTTGCAAACAGCAGCTGTGCGATCTGATGCACTAGCCTCAAAAAAGGCCCACACCAAAGAACTTTTTGAATGACGGGCAGAGGCAGCGCCCTGCACAGGCGGAGCTCTGCGGTGTGATTCCGTCGGTGTACTGCCCTTACGCTGGCCACCAAAGGGCATCCTGCCTCGTTGGAGATGTGCCTCCTCCTCATCCTCCTCCTCCTCCTCTCTCCTATTAGGCACCCACGTGGAGTCAGTGACCTCATCATCACCTCCCTCCTCATCACTGGAGCCAATCTGGCAGTATGCTGCAGCTGCTGGAACATGACTGCCAGATTGGTGTCCTTCTTGAGCATCCCCTCTGTCTGCTCTCACGCTACTGCCTTCCTCTAGCTGGGTTTCATCATCAGACCCTTCGAAACGCTGGGCATCCTCCTGGAGCATGTACCCAACACTGTGCTGAAACAGTTCGGGGGACTCCTCAGGAGGAGGACATGGTGGGTCTAGGGAAGGAGTGACTGATGATGAGTCTGACATTGATACCAGGGAAGAGGACGCTTTGGCAGCTGCTTTTCCAGTACCCTGAGCCTGGGTGAGAGAGGATGAGGAGGAGGAGGAGGGCTTGGTCATCCACTCTACCAAGTCTTCGGCATGATGTGGCTCAACATGTCCAGCTGCCGAAAAGAAGGACAAGCGTGTCCCATGGCCATGTGCTGATGACAATGCAACGCGTCCACGACCAGCACTGTTGCCCCCAGACACAGAGCCTGCTTGCCCTCTTTTATTGCCTCCTGACTGTCTGCCTCTCCTTGTTTGCCTTCCAGACATTCTAATAGATGGCCTGCAGGGAGATGGGAAAAAAGCAATAAGGGCTACCTTCAGGTGTCCTTCTCTGTCCCTTGAAACAAGGACTTGCACAGTGAAAGAAACTGACACTCTCCCTACCTACAGTTTTCTGTCCCTAGAAAAAATGTTTTTTTTAAGCACAATTTAGCACAAGGAGAATTCACTCACTGTCCTTCCAGGTCCCTGGAAACAAGGACTTTGACAGTGAAAGAAACTGACACACTCTCCCTACCTACAGTTTTCTGTCCCTAGAAAAAATGTTTTTTTTAAGCACAATTTAGCACAAGGAGAATTCACTCACTGTCCTTCCAGGTCCCTGGAAACAAGGACTTTGACAGTGAAAGAAACTGACACACTCTCCCTACCTACAGTTTTCTGTCCCTAGAAAAAATGTTTTTTTTAAGCACAATTTAGCACAAGGAGAATTCACTCACTGTCCTTCCAGGTCCCTGGAAACAAGGACTTTGACAGTGAAAGAAACTGACACACTCTCCCTACCTACAGTTTTCTGTCCCTAGAAAAAATGTTTTTTTTAAGCACAATATAGCACAAGCACAAAACACACTGACACTCTCCCTACCTATCCTTCTCTTTCCCTAAACTAAAGGAATCCAGGTTAAGCAAGAAAGAAATAAAAGTCACTGTCCCTGCCTATGCTGCTCTATCCCTGCTCCGGAACACACTACACTAGGCCGCCGTGCTGGCGGCCTTTTATAGTGTGGGGCGTGTACTAAACACCCTCAGCAATAATTGGCCACAGGCATCCTGCCTGTGGCCAATCATTGCTCTCCTCGCTGCCGGCGCTGTGATTGGCCAAGCATGCGGGGTCACAGTGCATGCTTGGCCAATCACAGCGCCTGGATGACACTGCGATGGCGTAGTGCATTGTGGGCCGTTCGCGTCACTCGAATTTGGCGCGAACGGCCCAAATCGTTCGATCTTCGTCGAACGATCGAACAGCCGATGTTCGAGTCGAACGTATGTTCGACTCGAACACGAAGCTCATCCCTACTCTTGAATTATATATATCTCACAGGTTATCGTATATCGCTCTACCCATACTTGGGGGTGGTGGGTGTTTTTGTAAGTATAGTTCCCCTGTCCCACTTATCAACTACTGTTCCCGAAGGTAAACCACCACCCCCAATCCCCAATCCCCATCCTGTCTTACCCTCCCCTTTTTCCCCCTTCCCCCTTCTTCTCTCTTTTCCTTTCTTTTCTTTTCTCCCCCTCCCCCTTCTCTTCCTTCCCTCAGCTACTCCCTTTCCCTTCCCCCTCCCTTTTTTTCCCTCTCTCTCTTTTCTCTCCTCTTTTTTCCTTTTCCATCTCTCCCTCCCCCCCCCTTTTATTCATCCCTCTCCCTCTTTTTCCAAAACCCCTCCCTCTCCCCCCCTCCTTTTTTTTTCCCCTCTTATATCTACTAATCTTACCGCCATTATCGCCATTATTTTTACCGCTATTTTATCGTTGCTATATATTTCTGTATTTTTATCGTTGCTATGTATTTCTGTATTTTGCATTTTTGTATATTTGTACTTTGTATCCTTGTACCGTGTACTTTTGTTCTAATCCTATATTTATATGTTCACAAACATATCTACAGGTATACGTATTTCATCTTATGCCCAACCCCCGCCCTTTTTATATATATATATTTTTATATATATTTATATATATATTTTTTTATATATTATTGTATGATGACATTTCCTCTCATAAGACCTTACAATTCCATTTATCTAATCCCCCCCCCTCCCCTTTCATCATGCACCTATGTACATGCACACCCCCTAACAACTGTGTTGACTATTTATCTCCTTTTTTGTCCTGAATATGTACATGCGGGTGTGTACGTTCATGTACATGCGCATGTAGACATAGGCCTAGTCCCCCCCCCCTCTACTCCCCCCCTTTTTCTTTTCTTTTTTCCCCCCACCCACCTCGTATGACCATTTTGATCTATCCCCATGTGCGCATACATTTGTGTGCACATATCTATGTCTCTCCTTTATTATCTGTATGCACAGTTATATGTGTATTTTCACATATGCATACACGTACATTCTTCCCTCCCCCCTTGTATGTATGCATATGGATTTATATGTAAATTATCTACCCCTCCTTAATTGCCCTTTTACTTACGATTATTCTCATCCTTATGCTTACCACATAACATATTTTATTATATCCCCTTATATATAGTGCTCAGTATAGTGCTCAGTATTGCCCATCACCATATACACGTCTCAGTCTGGCTTGCCATGACTGATAGCTCTCTCTGCTGACACACATCTCTCGCCTCTGTACTTTAGTCCCGCCCCTTTTTCCTTTTTTCCGCCCCCTCCATGTCCATTAAAAACTAGCTCCTCCAGCCCCTTACAATTATCCTTACGTTTATCACATGTTTTGTTAGATTTTATTATATTCCCCTATATATAGTGCTCAGTATTCTGCTCCAATCACCATTTATACGTCTCAGTCTGGCTTTACCAACATGCCATGACTGATAGCTCTCTCTGCTGACACACATTTTTTGCCTTCGTACTCTAGTCCCGCCCCTCTGTCCTTCCTCCGCCCCCTCCATGTCCATCAAAAAGCAGCTCCTCCAGCCTCTTCACCAGCTTGACAAAGGAGCGCGACTGCCACGTCACACGCAGCACGCCGGCTCAGGAAACGCGTCGCATGCCAGTGACGTCATCGGCCCTCGCCTGCCGGAAAAAACAACACCCAGGCCGTGTTCTGCAGCATCTCCACCGCCGCCGGCTATTCTATACATCTAAAGCGGTGCAGAGAAAAGAAGAACCAGCAACATAGCGCCCCAGCAGGATAAGGAGACTGATGACTGACCTGATGACACCCTCTTCTGCACTTGGATATCGTACAATGCCTGTTTTAATCCTCTAAAATGTGAGTTACTTGCACTGCAATCTCTTATTAAATTGTTTTAAAACATCTGCACTCAGAGGCACCTCTCCCCTTGCTTTTCTTTACAGTACTTTTGGAACACGGTTTCGGTTTCCCATTGATGGCAGCCCTGAGACTGTATATGTGACTGTTTTAACTACTCCCCATCCGGACCCCTCTTTTCCCTCCCAACCCCCCCCCCCCACCTCATTTTTTTCTTTCTCCTCTTCACATATTCCCAAAGCCTGGACTCCATATTCATTGATTGTACATGTACTGTACATACACTATTTTGACCCCATACTCAAGTGATACCAGCGATTTGGACTCATGCGCATATTTACTTGTGCACTGAAACATCAGGCTGGACAGTGGGCACCGGAACATCAGGCTGGACAGAGGACACTGGAACATCAGGCTGGACAGCGGGCACCAGAACAGACTGAGAAGTGGGCACCGGAAACATCAGTCTGGAAAGTAGGCAGAGGCACTGAAACATCAGGCTGGACAGTGGGCACTGGAACATCAGGCTGGACAGCGGACACTGGAACATCAGGCTGGACAGCGGACACTGGAACATCAGGCTGGACAGCGGACACTGGAACATCAGGCTGGACAGCGGGCACCGGAAACTTCAGTCTGGAAAAGTAGGCAGGAGCACTGAAACATCAGGCTGGACAGTGGGCACTGGAACATCAGGCTGGACAGCGGGCACTGGAACATCAGGCTGGACAGCGGGCACTGGAACATCAGGCTGGACAGCGGGCACCAGAACAGACTGGAAAGTGGGCACTGGAACATCAGGCTGGACAGCGGCCAGAAGGACCGGAACATCAGGCTGGGCAGTGGGCACTGGAACATCAGACTGAACAGCCGGCAGAGTTACTGGAACATGAGGCTGAAAAGCGAACACTAACATCAGGCCAGACAGCGGGCACCGGAACAGACTGGGAAGCAGGCACTGGAAACATCAGGCTAGAAAGTAGGCAGAGACACTGAAACATCAGACTGGACAGTGGGCACTGGAACATCAGGCTGGACAGCGGGCACTGGAACAGATTGGACAGCGAACACTGGAACTTCAGGCTGGACAGTGGGCACCAAAACAGACTGGGAAGCGGGCATCGGAACATCAGGCTGGACAGCAACCAGAAGCACCGGAACATCAGGCAGGGCAGTGGACACTGGAACATCAGACTGAACAGTGGGCAGAGTCACTGGAACATCAGGCTGAACAGCGAACACTGGAACATCAGGCCAGACAGTGGGCACTGGAACATCAGGCTGGGTATCAGGAACTGGATCACCAGACTGGACAGCAGACAGAAGCACTGAAACAATCAGGCTGGACAGCGGACACTGGAACATCAGGCTGAACAGCGGGCACCAGAACAGACTGGGAAGTGGGCACTGGAAACATCAGTCTGAAAAGTAGGCAGAGGCACTGAAACATCAGGCTGGACAGTGGGCACTGGAACATCAGGCTGGACAGCGGGCACTGGAACATCAGGTTGGACAGCGAAGACTGGAACTTCAGGCTGGACAGTGGGCACCAGAACAGACTGGGAAGTGGGCACCGGAACATCAGGCTGGACAGCGGCCAGAAGCACCGGAACATCAGGCTGGGCAGTGGGCACTGGAACATCAGACTGAACAGCTGCCAGAGTTACTGGAACATGAGGCTGAAAAGCGAACACTGTAACATCAGGCCAGACAGCGGGCACCCGAACAGACTGAGAAGTGGGCACCAGAAACATCAGTCTGGAAAGTAGGCAGAGGCACTGAAACATCAGGCTGGACAGTGGGCACTGGAACATCAGGCTGGACAGCGGGCACTGGAACATCAGGTTGGACAGCGAACACTGGAACTTCAGGCTGGACAAAGGGCACCAGAACAGACTGGGAAGTGGGCACCGGAACATCAGGCTGGACAGCAGCCAGAAGCACCCGAACATCAGGCTGGGCAGTGGGCACTGGAACATCAGACTGAACAGCCGGCAGAGTTACTGGAACATGAGGCTGAAAAGCGAACACTGTAACATCAGGCCAGACAGCAGGCACCGGAACAGACTGGGAAGCGGGCACTGGAAACATCAGGCTGGAAAGTAGGCAGAGACACTGAAACATCAGACTGGACAGTGGGCACTGGAACATCAGGCTGGACAGCGGGCACTGGAACATCAGGCTGGACAGCGGACACTGGAACATCAGGCTGGACAGCGGGCACCAGAACAGACTGGGAAGTGAGCACCGGAAACATCAGTCTGGAAAGTAGGCAGAGGCACTGAAACATCAGGCTGGACAGTGGGCACTGGAACATCAGGCTGGACAGCGGGCACTGGAACATCAGGTTGGACAGCGGGCACTGGAACATCAGGCTGGACAAAGGGCACCAGAACAGACTGGGAAGTGGGCACCGGAACATCAGGCTGGACAGCGGCCAGAAGCACAGGAACATCAGGCTGGGCAGTGGGCACTGGAACATCAGACTGAACAGCCGGCAGAGTTACTGGAACATGAGGCTGAAAAGCGACCACTGTAACATCAGGCCAGACAGCGGGCACCGGAACAGATTGGGAAGTGGGCACTGGAAACATCAGGCTGGAAAGTAGGCAGAGACACTGAAACATCAGACTGGACAGTGGGCACTGGAACATCAGGCTGGACAGCGGGCACTGGAACATCAGATTGGACAGCGAACACTGGAACTTCAGGCTGGACAGTGGGCACCAGAACAGACTGGGAAGCAGGCATCGGAACATCAGGCTGGACAGCGACCAGAAGCACCGGAACATCAGGCTGGGCAGTGGGCACTGGAACATCAGACTGAACAGCGGGCAGAGTCACTGGAACATCAGGCTGAACAGCGAACACTGTAACATCAGGCCAGACAGCGGGCACCCGAACAGACTGAGAAGTGGGCACCAGAAACATCAGTCTGGAAAGTAGGCAGAGGCACTGAAACATCAGGCTGGACAGTGGGCACTGGAACATCAGGCTGGACAGCGGGCACTGGAACATCAGGTTGGACAGCGAACACTGGAACTTCAGGCTGGACAAAGGGCACCAGAACAGACTGGGAAGTGGGCACCGGAACATCAGGCTGGACAGCAGCCAGAAGCACCCGAACATCAGGCTGGGCAGTGGGCACTGGAACATCAGACTGAACAGCCGGCAGAGTTACTGGAACATGAGGCTGAAAAGCGAACACTGTAACATCAGGCCAGACAGCAGGCACCGGAACAGACTGGGAAGCGGGCACTGGAAACATCAGGCTGGAAAGTAGGCAGAGACACTGAAACATCAGACTGGACAGTGGGCACTGGAACATCAGGCTGGACAGCGGGCACTGGAACATCAGGCTGGACAGCGGACACTGGAACATCAGGCTGGACAGCGGGCACCAGAACAGACTGGGAAGTGAGCACCGGAAACATCAGTCTGGAAAGTAGGCAGAGGCACTGAAACATCAGGCTGGACAGCGGGCACTGGAACATCAGGCTGGACAGCGGGCACTGGAACATCAGGTTGGACAGCGGGCACTGGAACATCAGGCTGGACAAAGGGCACCAGAACAGACTGGGAAGTGGGCACCGGAACATCAGGCTGGACAGCGGCCAGAAGCACAGGAACATCAGGCTGGGCAGTGGGCACTGGAACATCAGACTGAACAGCCGGCAGAGTTACTGGAACATGAGGCTGAAAAGCGACCACTGTAACATCAGGCCAGACAGCGGGCACCGGAACAGATTGGGAAGTGGGCACTGGAAACATCAGGCTGGAAAGTAGGCAGAGACACTGAAACATCAGACTGGACAGTGGGCACTGGAACATCAGGCTGGACAGCGGGCACTGGAACATCAGATTGGACAGCGAACACTGGAACTTCAGGCTGGACAGTGGGCACCAGAACAGACTGGGAAGCAGGCATCGGAACATCAGGCTGGACAGCGACCAGAAGCACCGGAACATCAGGCTGGGCAGTGGGCACTGGAACATCAGACTGAACAGCTGCCAGAGTTACTGGAACATGAGGCTGAAAAGCGAACACTGTAACATCAGGCCAGACAGCGGGCACCCGAACAGACTGAGAAGTGGGCACCAGAAACATCAGTCTGGAAAGTAGGCAGAGGCACTGAAACATCAGGCTGGACAGTGGGCACTGGAACATCAGGCTGGACAGCGGGCACTGGAACATCAGGTTGGACAGCGAACACTGGAACATCAGGCTGGACAAAGGGCACCAGAACAGACTGGGAAGTGGGCACCGGAACATCAGGCTGGACAGCAGCCAGAAGCACCCGAACATCAGGCTGGGCAGTGGGCACTGGAACATCAGACTGAACAGCCGGCAGAGTTACTGGAACATGAGGCTGAAAAGCGAACACTGTAACATCAGGCCAGACAGCAGGCACCGGAACAGACTGGGAAGCGGGCACTGGAAACATCAGGCTGGAAAGTAGGCAGAGACACTGAAACATCAGACTGGACAGTGGGCACTGGAACATCAGGCTGGACAGCGGGCACTGGAACATCAGGCTGGACAGCGGACACTGGAACATCAGGCTGGACAGCGGGCACCAGAACAGACTGGGAAGTGAGCACCGGAAACATCAGTCTGGAAAGTAGGCAGAGGCACTGAAACATCAGGCTGGACAGTGGGCACTGGAACATCAGGCTGGACAGCGGGCACTGGAACATCAGGCTGGACAAAGGGCACCAGAACAGACTGGGAAGTGGGCACCGGAACATCAGGCTGGACAGCGGCCAGAAGCACAGGAACATCAGGCTGGGCAGTGGGCACTGGAACATCAGACTGAACAGCCGGCAGAGTTACTGGAACATGAGGCTGAAAAGCGACCACTGTAACATCAGGCCAGACAGCGGGCACCGGAACAGATTGGGAAGTGGGCACTGGAAACATCAGGCTGGAAAGTAGGCAGAGACACTGAAACATCAGACTGGACAGTGGGCACTGGAACATCAGGCTGGACAGCGGGCACTGGAACATCAGATTGGACAGCGAACACTGGAACTTCAGGCTGGACAGTGGGCACCAGAACAGACTGGGAAGCAGGCATCGGAACATCAGGCTGGACAGCGACCAGAAGCACCGGAACATCAGGCTGGGCAGTGGGCACTGGAACATCAGACTGAACAGCGGGCAGAGTCACTGGAACATCAGGCTGAACAGCGAACACTGGAACATTAGGTCAGACAGCGGGCACTGGAACATCAGGCTGGGTATCAGGAACTGGATCACCAGACTGGACAGCAGTCAGAAGCACTGAAACATCAGGCTGGACAGCGGACACTGGAACATCAGGCTGGACAGCGGGCACCAGAACAGACTGGGAAGTGGGCACCGGAAACATCAGTCTGAAAAGTAGGCAGAGGCACTGAAACATCAGGCTGGACAGTGGGCACTGGAACATCAGGCTGGACAGCGGGCACTGGAACATCAGGTTGGACAGCGAAGACTGGAACTTCAGGCTGGACAAAGGGCACCAGAACAGACTGGGAAGTGGGCACCGGAACATCAGGCTGGACAGCAGCCAGAAGCACCGGAACATCAGGCTGGGCAGTGGGCACTGGAACATCAGACTGAACAGCCGGCAGAGTTACTGAAACATGAGACTGAAAAGCGAACACTGTAACATCAGGCCAGACAGCAGGCACCGGAACAGACTGGAAAGCGAGCACTGGAAACATCAGGCTGGAAAGTAGGCAGAGACACTGAAACATCAGACTGGACAGTGGGCACTGGAACATCAGGCTGGACAGCGGGCACTGGAACATCAGGCTGGACAGCGGGCACTGGAACATCAGGTTGGACAGCAAACACTGGAACTTCAGGCTGGACAGTGGGCACCAAAACAGACTGGGAAGCGGGCATTGGAACATCAGGCTGGACAGCGACCAGAAGCACCGGAACATCAGGCTGGGCAGTGGGCACTGGAACATCAGGCCAGACAGCGGGCACTGGAACATCAAACTGAACAGCAGGCAGAGTCACTGGAGCATGAAGCTGAAAAGCGAACACTGGAACATCAGGCCAGACAGCGGGCACTGGAACATGAGGCTGGGTATCAGGAACTGGATCACCAGACTGGACAGCAGGCAGAGGCACTGAAACATCAGGCTGGACAGTGGGCACTGGAACATCAGGCTGGACAACGTTCACTGGAACATAAGGCTGGATAGCGGACACTGGAACATCAGGCTGGACAGCGGGCACCGGAACAAACTGGGAAGTGGGTACCGGAACATCAGGCTGGACAGCGGGTACTGGAACATCATGCTGGACAGTGGTCAGAAGCACCGGAACATCAGGCTGGGCAACGAGCCCTGAAACATCAGACTGAACAGCGGGCAGAGTCACTGGAACATCAGGCTGAACAGCGAACACAGAACATCAGGCCAGACAGCAGGAACGGGAACATCAGGCTGGGTATCAGGAACTGGATCACCAGACTGGACAGCAGGCAGAGGCACTGGAACATCAGGCTGGACAGCGGGCACTGGAACATCAGGCTGGACAGCAGGCACCGGAACAGACTGGGAAGCGGGCACCGGAACATTAGGCTGGACAGCGGGTACTGGAACATCATGCTGGACAGCGGGCAGAAGCACCGGAACATCAGCCTGGACAGCGGGCACTGGAACATCAGACTGAACAGCAGGCAGAGTCACTGGAACATCAGGCTGAACAGCGAACACAGAACATCAGGCCAGACAGCGGGCACTGGAACATCAGACTGAACAGCAGGCAGAAGCACTGGAACATGAAGCTGAAAAGCAATCACTGGAACATGAGGCTGGGTATCAGGAACTGGATCACCAGACTGGACAGCAGGCAGAGGCACCGGAACATCAGCCTGGACTGCGGACACTGGAACATCTAACTGAACAGCGGGCAGAGTCACTGGAACATCAGGTTGAACACAGAACATCAGGCCAGACAGCGGGCACTGGAACATCTGACTGAACAGCCGGCAGAGTTACTGGAACATGAGGCTGAAAAGCGACCACTGTAACATCAGGCCAGACAGCGGGCACCGGAACAGATTGGGAAGTGGGCACTGGAAACATCAGGCTGGAAAGTAGGCAGAGACACTGAAACATCAGACTGGACAGTGGGCACTGGAACATCAGGCTGGACAGCGGGCACTGGAACATCAGATTGGACAGCGAACACTGGAACTTCAGGCTGGACAGTGGGCACCAGAACAGACTGGGAAGCAGGCATCGGAACATCAGGCTGGACAGCGACCAGAAGCACCGGAACATCAGGCTGGGCAGTGGGCACTGGAACATCAGACTGAACAGCGGGCAGAGTCACTGGAACATCAGGCTGAACAGCGAACACTGGAACATTAGGTCAGACAGCGGGCACTGGAACATCAGGCTGGGTATCAGGAACTGGATCACCAGACTGGACAGCAGTCAGAAGCACTGAAACATCAGGCTGGACAGCGGACACTGGAACATCAGGCTGGACAGCGGGCACCAGAACAGACTGGGAAGTGGGCACCGGAAACATCAGTCTGAAAAGTAGGCAGAGGCACTGAAACATCAGGCTGGACAGTGGGCACTGGAACATCAGGCTGGACAGCGGGCACTGGAACATCAGGTTGGACAGCGAAGACTGGAACTTCAGGCTGGACAAAGGGCACCAGAACAGACTGGGAAGTGGGCACCGGAACATCAGGCTGGACAGCAGCCAGAAGCACCGGAACATCAGGCTGGGCAGTGGGCACTGGAACATCAGACTGAACAGCCGGCAGAGTTACTGAAACATGAGACTGAAAAGCGAACACTGTAACATCAGGCCAGACAGCAGGCACCGGAACAGACTGGAAAGCGAGCACTGGAAACATCAGGCTGGAAAGTAGGCAGAGACACTGAAACATCAGACTGGACAGTGGGCACTGGAACATCAGGCTGGACAGCGGGCACTGGAACATCAGGCTGGACAGCGGGCACTGGAACATCAGGTTGGACAGCAAACACTGGAACATCAGGCTGGACAGCAGGCACCGGAACAGACTGGGAAGCGGGCACCGGAACATTAGGCTGGACAGCGGGTACTGGAACATCATGCTGGACAGCGGGCAGAAGCACCGGAACATCAGCCTGGACAGCGGGCACTGGAACATCAGACTGAACAGCAGGCAGAGTCACTGGAACATCAGGCTGAACAGCGAACACAGAACATCAGGCCAGACAGCGGGCACTGGAACATCAGACTGAACAGCAGGCAGAAGCACTGGAACATGAAGCTGAAAAGCAATCACTGGAACATGAGGCTGGGTATCAGGAACTGGATCACCAGACTGGACAGCAGGCAGAGGCACCGGAACATCAGCCTGGACTGCGGACACTGGAACATCTAACTGAACAGCGGGCAGAGTCACTGGAACATCAGGTTGAACACAGAACATCAGGCCAGACAGCGGGCACTGGAACATCAGACTGAACAGCAGGCAGAAGCACTGGAACATGAAGCTGAAAAGCAATCACTGGAACATGAGGCTGGGTATCAGGAACTGGATCACCAGACTGGACAGCAGGCAGAGGCACCGGAACATCAGCCTGGACTGCGGACACTGGAACATCTAACTGAACAGCGGGCAGAGTCACTGGAACATCAGGTTGAACACAGAACATCAGGCCAGACAGCGGGCACTGGAACATCTGACTGAACAGCGGGCAGAGTGACTGGAACATGAAGCTGAAAATCGAACACTGGAACATCAGGCCAGACAGCGGGCACTGGAACATGAAGCTGGGTATAAGGAACTGGATCACCAGACTGGACAGCAGGCAGAGGCACTGAAACATCAGGCTGGACAGTGGGCACTGGAACATCAGGCTGGAGAGCGGGCACTGGAACATCAGGCTGGACAGCGGGCACCGGAACAGACTGGAAAGCGGGCACCGGAACATCAGGCTATACAGCGGGTACTGGAACATCCTGCTGGACAGTGGGCAGAAGCACTGGAACATCAAACTGAACAGCGGGCAGAGTCACTGGAACATAAGGCTGAACAGCGAACACAGAACATCAGGCCAGACAGCGGGCACTGGAACATCAGGCTGGGTATCAGGAACTGGATCACCAGACTGGACAGCAGGCAGAGGCACTGGAACATCAGGTTGGACAGCGGGCACTGGAACATCAGGCTGGACAGCGGGCACTAGACATGGGAGCCGTTGAAAAATTTGTTTTGTTCCGTTCCATTACGTTTCGTATTTAAAAAAAATCGTAATTCGTGTACGGAATTCAATTCAGATTCGTACGAAATACGAATTTTGTACGACACGTATAACGAACGATTCGACCGGAACGAACGAATGATTCGCCCGGAAATGTACTTCCCCCACCCAATTCCAGCAGCAATCTTTTCTCTCTATAAGGTCGAATCTTTTCTCTCTATAATGTTGAATCTTTTCTCTCTATAATGTTGATTCTTTTCTCTCTATGTCAAATCTTTTCTCTCTATAATGTCGAATCTTTTCTCTCTATGTCAAATCTTTTCTCTCTATGTAGAATAATCTTGGACTAATAGAGTTAAGGTTAGTCACATTCGACCAAAAAATATTTACCTATCGCTGTCGAATTTTCATGTCTTATTTGGTAGTTTGGATTCGGATAATTTGGATACAAAATTTTGTACGAATTTTTCGAAATTTTGTATTTCATAGACTGAACAGCGGGCAGAGGCACTGAAACATCAGGTTGAACAGCGAACACTGGAACATTAGGCCGGACAGCAGGCACTGAAACATCAGGCTGGGTATCAGGAACTGGATCACCAGACTGGACAGCAGGCAGAGGGTTGGCAAGGTTAGGTGGGTCATAAGGTTCAGGACCATCAGAGACTAGCTTAGCCCCATTGGCAATTATGGTGGCAGGTTGGAGCAGATCGGCCTGCATGGAGGCAGGCTGGAGCAGGTCGGCTGGCAATGAGGCAGGCTGGAGCAGATCGGCCAGCGTGGAGGCAGGCTGGAGCAGATCGGCCGGTGTGGAGGCAGGCTGGAGCAGATCGGCCGGTGTGGAGGCAGACTGGAGCAGATCAGCCGGCGTGGAGGCAGGCTGGAGCAGGTTGGCTGGCGTGGAGGCAGGCTGGAGCAGATCGGCCTGCGTGGAGGCAGGCTGGAGCAGATCGGCCGGCGTGGAAGCAGGATTGGATAATAGCAACATTGTACGGGTTGGGAAAAACTTCAGTTTCTTTTTAGGTTTAGCCACTGAAGTTTTGTAAGTGACTGCAGGGCTGCGAGTAGGGGGTGCAGCTTATGGAAGAGAAAGGCTTGAGTATGGTAGAAAAGAGGGAGCAGTTACTAAGGGGGATCTTTGTGGAATTGTTGCAGGCAGCAGAGAGGAGGCTGATGGGTTAAAGGCAGGGTCGGTGTAAGCAATTGGAAACAGGGTACTGATATTTAGTTGGTAGCAGGGTATATTGGGCTGTGACTCTGGTTGCTGTGGGTGACGGACAAACAGACATTTGAGCAGGCAGGTGTCTGGCAACAGGAATGGGTTGTTGCAAGCTGACTGGGACTGCCTGTAGTAAAGGTTGAACAAAAACTCAGTTTACATGCCATCTGTCTGACAAGAGACTGCACTGCGTTAATACGCTCCACTACCTCCTTTTGGGAACATGCTGAATAATGCTCAAAGAAATAGGCAGAGTTATCCTCCAATAACCAAACTAAAGATTCTACCTGAGCCATACTGAAGGGGGGAGAAATGTCATCACTGCCTTTAGGAGTACTGGATAAAGCTAACTCTGCACAGACTTGAATCAACGGCTGAACATCTTCAAACAACATACTGTCCTGATCGACTAGGGAATGAGCCAGATGAATACATTCTAACAGCTGGTCACTGGTCCACTCCTTCAGTATCTGGCGGCGATATTCTTTTTCCTCTGTCACCAGCAAAGAAAAGTATATAACCTCCTCAGGATGCATCCTGCCAACAGCAGAGCCAAAATGGCTTCCCTGTGTAGCCACTTCTGGTCAGGACTGGCCTTGGTATTATGTCAGGGATCGATGTGACCAGAAATGTGTGGACTGCAATAGAGTGAACCAAACACATGTAAAGTATAAATAATATGATTTATTAAAAGAAAACTAAATAAACAAAAGTAAACGCACCTCCAATATGACAAATAGTAAACTAACCAGCAACCAACCACAATGACACACAACAACTAAATACCAAAACTGAATCTATATACAGATGTGGAATATAATCGTAACCGTAACAAGCCAGGGTCATACATGGGAGATCAAGAAAATAGAGCTGGGAGCAAGACAGGACAGGGAGGGGGTAACAAGAGACAGAGAGAGCAGGCAGAAGAAATCAGGCTGCGGAACAGGTGTGGTATACAAAATAATTCCGCGCTGCCTTAAGGATAAGCTGCTAACACACCAAGTAGACAAATTGCAACAATGTGGAAACAAAAAAAGTGTAGCGCTAATCTGAATATATAAATGAATAAATAAATACGTAAAAACTTGAATGAATAAATACATAAAAACTTGATAAATAAAAGTGCTCAAATGATAATAGTGAACAATGTGAATAAGAATGTCCTCATAAGCACACAATAAATGTCTATATGCAGGAAAATCAAAACAGGTACAAAAATGCAAAGACTATCTGTCCTTAAAAGTGACCAAACTTTGGTGTTTACAAAGTTCAAAATATGGTGACGACTTCAAACCATGCAAATCTGTGCAAGTGAAGAGGTGATGAAGTAAAGGGAACCACCCCCACAGGTAAGAGGCTTACCAGAATGTTTTAATGTGACCATGGATGTGGAAGGGTTATGTCATAGAATGGAAGAAAGAAACCGCCACGTAGCGCAACTCTGTATTACATATCAAAAATTTTATGAAGTCAGAACACTTACATTTGTGATGATATTCAAGCGCTTTGTATAAAATGTGGCAACAATGGAGTCCTCCGGACGCGTTTCGTCAGCTGGGACATCATCTGGGGTCACATATGATGTCCTAGCGGACGAAACGTGTGGGGAGGACTCCATTGTTGCCACATTTTATACAAAGCGCTTGAATATCATCACAAATGTAAGTGTTCTGACTTCATAACCCTTCTCTGTGACTCTCTCCATCCTGCTGGCGTTTTGTCATCCCTGGCACAGCATCTTGAAGCCCATAGGATTGCCCAAAGTACATTGTGGTTCCACCACGCAAGCCTATTTGACCCATTGAACGTAGGTTCTCTAGGGTTCAAACATTCTGGTAAGCCTCTTACCTGTGGGGGTGGTTCCCTTCACTTCATCAGCTCTTCACTTGCACAGATTTGCATGGTTTAAAATTGTCACCATATTTTGAACTTTGTCAACACCAAAGTTTGGTCACTTTTAAGGACAGATAGTCTTTGCATTTTTGCACCTGTTTTGATTTTCCTGCATATAGACATTCATTGTATGCTTATGAGGACTAGGGATGAGCCGAACACCCCCCCAGTTCGGTTCGCACCAGAACTTGCGAACAGGCAATAAATTAGTTTGAACATCCGAACACCGTTAAAGTCTATGGGACTCGAAGATGAAAAATCGAAAGTGCTACTTTTAAAGGCTTATATGCAAGTTATTGTCATAAAAAGTGTTTGGGGACCCGGGTCCTGCCCCAGGGGACATGTATCAATGCAAAAAAAAGTTTTAAAAAACAAAAGTTTTTTCGGGAGCAGCGATTTTAATAATGCTTAAAGTGAAACAATAAAAGTGAAATATTCCTTAAAATTTCGTACCTAGGGGGTGTGTATAGTATGCCTGTAAAGTAGCGCTTGTTTCCCGCTTTGTGCAGGGTCAGTTCTAAGCACGGGAAACAAGCGCTACTTTACAGGCATACTATACACACTCCCTAGGTACGAAATTTAAAGGAATATTTCACTTTTATTGTTTCACTTTAAGCATTATTAAAATCACTGCTCCCGAAAAAACTTTAGTTTTTAAAACTTTTTTTTGCAATGATTCATGTCCCCAAACACTTTTTATGACAATAACTTGCATATATAAGCCTTTAGAATTAGCACTTTAGATTGCTCCCATAGTCTTTTACAGGGTGTTTCGCAGCTTTTCGAATTTGCCGCGAACAACCCAAATTGTTCGCTGTGCGGCGAACGGGTGAACAGGCAATGTTCGAGTTTAAGTGGAACTCACGTTCGACTCGAAGCTCATCCCTAATGAGGACATTCTTATTCACATTGTTCACTATTATCATTTGAGCACTTTTATTTATCAAGTTTTTACGTATTTATTCATTCAAGTTTTTACGTATTTATTTATTCATTTATATATTCAGATTAGCGCTACACTTTTTTTGCAGGACAGGGGTCCAGGAACAGATGCAGGGTTCAGGAACACAGGATAAAGGGTTCAGGATACAGGTTTCAGGGTTCAGGATTCCAGATACAGGGTTCAGGATACAGGGAGACAGGACACTTCTGGTGGTGTACACAGTATATAATACCGTGCAGCCATTGTACAGTTGCTAATACACTTCAGGCGGTGTACACAGTATCTAATACAGTGTGTACAGTTTCTACTACAATTCTGGTGGTGTACACAGTATACAATACAGTGCAGCCTTTGTAAAGTTGCTAATACAGTGCAGGTGGTGTACACAGTATCTAATACAGTGTGTACAGTTTATAATACACTTCTGGTGGTGTACACAGTATATTATACAGTGCAGCCGTTGTACAGTTGATAATACAGTGCAGGCGGTGTACACAGTATCTAATACAGTGTGTACAGTTTCTACTACACTTCTGGTGGTGTACGCAGTATACAATACAGTGCAGCTGTTGTACACTTTCTAATACACTTCAGGTGATGTATACAGTATCTAATACAGCGTAGGGTGGTGCTGCAAAACAAAAAATTTCATTATGTCCGGAAGGCCACCAAGGAGAGGCAGACGCTCAACAGGCCAGTAAAAGAGGGCAAGCAGCCTCTGTGTCTACAGTCAACAGTAGTGGTCATGGACATGGTGCCTCCTCTGCAGGTGGCCGTGGGGCATGCTTGTCCTTTTTTGCTGCTGCTGGCCATGTTATTGAGCCACAACATGCAGAAGAGTTGGTGAAGTGGATAACGAAACCGTCCTCATCCTCCCCATCCTCTGTCACCCAGGCTCAGAGTAGTTTGCCTTCCAACGCAGCTGCCAAAGTGGCCTATTCCACGGCTCCTTGTCTACAGTCACTCCTTCCGTAGCCCCACCATTATGCACGGAGGAGTCCCCAGAATTATTTGACCACAGTTTCGGTTATATGCTGCTGGAGGATGCGCAACGATTTGCAGGCTTCTGATGTTGGTTCCCAGGTTGAGGGAGGGAGTACAAACAAGAAATGGCGCGCAATAACCACGTAGACATATATAACCCCAATTGAGTGCAATGAAAAATAGAAAATAGATGAAATAAGTTAAACATGAAAATAAATAAAAATAATAAAAATAAATATAATTGTAAATGTAAAATTAATAAAAATAAATAAATGTGAAAATATGAAGAGATATATATAACAGAAAATAACATCAATAGGTTATGATACACAGTAAATGCTATGTGATATATAGGAATGGTCTAAGAAGAAGTCCATAAAATCTATCAACATACTATGGTGTATGTAGGAGAAGACAGGGATGCAGGGGATCCACTTTGCACAGGGCAGCCATCATAGATGAACAGAAACCATGTTCTGAGTAAGACTGAAAAGCAAGGAGAGAGGCGCCTCTAAGTGCAGCAGTACAAAACAAATTTTAATAGTAGATATAAAACACTCACATGGAGATGAGTTAGTACAGGCGTGTACAGAATGTCAGGATGACGGCCAGCAGCTGCAGATCACAGTACACAGTGATCCAGCTCAGCTATGTGCAACAGGAGTGTCTCTAATAGATGGATAAGCCGGCTCCAGGGACAGCAGTCCTGTTGAACGTTTCAAAAGCGAGACTTGGAGTACACCAGTGGCTGGATAGCAGGGAGTGACGTCATCAGAGATGGACGCGTTTCATGAGCGTGCAGGCTAGCGATGTCCTGGTAAGCCGTGCTCCTTTTTCAACATGACATGAGGGCGGAAGTATGTAGACGCCAGTTATAGAGGAAAGAGGAAGTTGATTGGGTGGCGCTGGGGGAAGGTAGTAGCCAATTGAAGGAGGGAAAGGGAGGTCATGTGATAAGAATCACAGAGAGAAGAAACTGGAGTGAAAGTAAACAGAATACGTAAAAAAATAAAGGAAAAAAGAAAAGGGAAAAAGGAAATAGGAGGAAAATATAGGGGGAGCTGTGACTACAGGGCTAAATAAGATAAATATATAACAATGGTTTCATAAAATAATAAGGATATGAATATAAATAGTTAGTCATTTAAATAAAAGCAAGCCAAATTGAATAAAAATAAAATGACCATAAACTAATGACACAGAACACAAGCGAAAAATTGTGGCTGTGCAAAAGAATATATATATATATATATATATATATTGTGAGGGGGTTAACTCGGTAGCGGGTGTGTGTGACCCCCTGGTTGGGCTCCCCACACAAAAACAGGGCCAGCAGACGGAGGTTGTGGTTTTCAAAATCAAAAGGTGCGGTTTATTTCTCTATGTACAGTGACAAAAACACAGCAAAGCCAAAAAGAAACATAAACAAAATAAATCCTGGTCAGTTTGACCTCTGACTAAACATGCAGGTTTCCTAAACTAACAACTGGGATCAGCCTGGTGCTGTCCTAGTCCCTAAGTCCCTGGTTTAGTAAAAGTCCAAACAAATAGCCACACAGGCTTTGCCTCACCGCACAGGGGTTCACTCTCCCTAGACAGTCCACACAGGTCTTGTTCCAGGCATGAGCTAACACCTAATGAATCTGGGAGTTTTTTTATAGAGGCCTAAATGAGCTGACAAGCTTCAGCTGGCCTCATCAACTCCCTGTCTGCACGACGCCCAGCCCTCTCCCTAGAGGTATGAGTCATCCATGAGCCCACTAGTCTCAGCTGGGCTTATACAACTCTCCACCTAGCTGTATAAGTCAGCATAAAGCCTGAATCTGGGAGAAATATATCTACCCCCCTGGATGCAACCAGGTGACTTTACCTTCCTGCTGTCACATACCCCCCCCTCTTGTTTTAACCTCGGGGTTGGAACACCAGCAATCAGGCATTCATGTACTCGAGACAAAGCATCCACATTCCCCATTTGAACGCCAGGGCGATGCTTTACTGTGAAGTTGAATTCCTGGAGGGCCAGGAACCACCTATTCACTCTTCTATTTGTTTCCTTGTTTTGAGCCATCCACTTTAACGGAGCGTGATCCGTAACCATGTCAAAGTGCCTACCTAGCAGATAGTACCGAAGGGAATCTAGAGCCCACTTCACCGCTAAACACTCCTTTTCAACCGTGGCGTAATTTACCTCATGGGACTTCAACTTCCTGCTGAGGTAAATGACTGGGTGCTCTTCCCCGTTCCAGACCTGGGACAATACTGCTCCTAACCCCACATCTGACGCATCACTTTGTACGACAAAGTCTTTAGAGAAGTCGGGTGAGTACAACACTGGCTGGCTACATAAGGCTTGTTTCAAGAATTGGAATGCTGCCTCAGCCTCGGGGGTCCATTTAATCATGACCGACCCTTTCCCTTTCGTCAGGTTGGTTAGGGGCACAGCCTTAGAAGCAAAGTGGGGAATGAAGCGCCGATAATAACCCGCGATTCCCAGAAAGGCTCGTACCTGCTTCTTGCTGTTGGGACGTGGCCAACTCTGGATGGCCTCGACTTTGTTGAGTTGGGGTTTTATTACTCCCCTGCCAATGGTGTACCCAAGATATTTGGCCTCCTCCTGCCCAATGGTACACTTCTTGGGGTTAGCCGTAAACCCCGCTTCCCGAACAGAGTCCAGGACTGCTTGCACTTTTGGCAGATGTGAGGCCCAATCTGTGCTATGGACAATTACGTCATCCAGGTAAGCCGCAGCATACTTCCGATGGGGCCTCAGCATCTGGTCCATTTTCCGCTGGAATGTGGCCGGCGCATTCTGTAACCCGAACGGCATTCTCTTATA
Source organism: Rana muscosa (assembly GCA_029206835.1). NCBI lineage: Eukaryota > Metazoa > Chordata > Amphibia > Anura > Ranidae > Rana > Rana muscosa. The sequence continues at coordinate 406,456,122 of CM055122.1, forward strand.
TTGGAACGCCCCGTCTGGGGTTACAAATGCGGTTTTCTCTTTGGCCGACTTGGCCAGGGGAATTTGCCAATACCCTTTTGTGAGGTCAAGAGTCGTCATGTATCGGGCTGTTCCCAGCCGGTCGATCAACTCATCTATACGTGGCATGGGGTAGGTGTCAAATTTTGTAACTTTGTTCAACTGACGAAAATCGTTACAAAATCGCCAGCTCCCATCCGGTTTAGGCACCAACACAATGGGACTAGACCAATCACTTTGGGACTCCTCTATCACCCCTAAGTTCAGCATTTTCTGTACTTCCTCCCGTATTGCCTCCCGTCGGGCCTCTGGGATCCGATAGGGTTTTAACTTCACCCTTTCACCGGGCGGGGTAATAATATCATGCTCTACCCCAGATGTTTGTCCCGGCAGCTCAGAGAACACCTCCTTGTTGCGAAGCACAAACTCCTTAACCTCCTGTTGTTGGGGTTGTGACAAGGTGGCTGCTATTCCAACCTCCGGAATCACGCAACCAGTTTGAGCTGGTGACCAAGTTTCTGCGACTAGGGACTCTCTATCCCTCCAGGCTTTCAACAGATTAACGTGATATATCTGTTCGGGCTTTCGCCTTCCTGGTTGTCTGACCTTGTAATTCACTTCGCTCACTTTTTCCATTATCTCGTAGGGGCCTTGCCATTTGGCAAGGAATTTACTTTCAACCGTAGGGACAAGTACCAATATCCTATCCCCCGGGGAAAAGGTACGGGTCTTTGCTCCACGGTTGTACACTCTCTGCTGTGCCAACTGCGCTTGGGCCAAATGTTCCTTCACGATGGGCATTACCTGTGCAATTCGATCTTGCATCAGGGCGACATGCTCAATCACACTCCTGTGGGGAGAACTCTCACTTTCCCAAGTTTCCTTGGCAATATCCAACAGCCCTCTTGGGTGTCTCCCATACAGTAACTCAAAGGGGGAGAATCCCGTAGAGGATTGGGGCACCTCCCTAATAGCAAACATCAAATAAGGAAGTAGACAGTCCCAATCCTTTCCATCTCTATCCACCACTTTCTTCAACATTTGTTTTAGGGTTTTGTTGAATCTTTCAACCAGCCCATCGGTTTGGGGGTGATACACAGATGTACGCAATTGCGTCACTTTGAACAATTTACACAGCTCTTTCATAACCCGGGACATAAAGGGTGTACCTTGGTCCGTAAGCAGTTCTTTACAAATACCCACCCGGCTAAAAACAAGAGATAGCTCTTTGGCTATGGTTTTGGCCGAGGTATTTCTGAGAGGGATCGCTTCTGGATAACGGGTGGCATAGTCCATTATAACCAATATGTACTGGTGCCCCCTAGCGGACTTGATTATAGGACCTACCAAATCCATTGCGATTCTCTCAAACGGGACCTCAATGATGGGTAGAGGGACCAGCGGGCTACGGAAATGTGGCATCGGGGCCGACCTCTGACACACAGGGCAGGAGGAACAATAATTTTCTATGTCCTTCATCACCCCAGGCCAATAGAATCTCTGTAATACCCTCTCTCGGGTTTTCTCTGTCCCCAGATGACCTCCAAGAATGTGCCCATGGGCCAACTCCAACACCAACTTCCTGTAAGGTTTGGGCACCACAAGCTGCTCAACGGTTTCTTCTGCCCTTTTTGCCACCCGATACAGTAGGTCCTTCTCTACGCTGAAGTATGGGTAAGTGCAGGTATTATCTGGGTTCACTAACTCGCCATCTATTTCCACTACGTTTTCCCGTGCCTTTATTAGGGCGGGGTCTTTCAACTGTTCTGTGGCAAAATTTTCCCTGTGAACCTCCAGATCAGAAAACTCCACAGACGGTAGGTTTTCGTCTGAGGAGGTGGGCTCCTCTCCAGTTTCTTGAGTCTCCCCTGCCAATACTGACAAGGGAAATTCTGGAGAGTCCTCACCACTCTCAGAGGAGTTCTGGCTATCACATTCCTGGTACATAGGGGCACCAGTGGGGGGCTCAGGATCATCCCACAGTTCCCAGAACTTCGGAAAATCTCTTCCCACAATGGCATCATGCGGTAATTGAGATACTAACCCCACTGGATGAGAGAGGGTACCTTTGGGGGTCTCGAAACACACTGTAGTCACTGGATACTCTCGGGTGTCCCCATGCACACAAATAACAGCTACCTTGCTATTCCCAGAGACCTCTGTTTTAACTAATTCAGCCTTTATCAGGGTCACAAGGCTACCTGAATCCAGTAATACCACAACATTTCTACCATTAATACACATTTTGCATAAATGTTTCTCAGTTCCCCGAATGGCAGTGCATGCGACTGTCGCACACAGCGACTGACGTCTGTCCGTCAGAAAGTCACATTGCATGGGTTCCTCCACAACCGGGCAATTTGCTGCAATATGTCCCGCTTGCCGGCAGCGGTAGCAAACAATCCTTTTGGCTGCCTCTTGAGCCCCTGACTTCCCAGGCTGTTCTCGCCAAACTTTGGGTAGAGCTCCCACCCTCTCACTCTCTCCACCCTCACCCCTTGGAATCCTCTTATCCGCCCCTGGGGATGGTCTGGTCTTAGGGTGGAAAGTCCGAGAGTCTCTGGAAGAGGCCGTCAGGTTCTCTGTAGCCAAGTATTTCTCGACACGATCCACAAGACCACTGGCCGTCTCTGGGTCTCCATGGCTTACCCACTTTTGGATGGCAGTAGGAAGAGCTCTCAAAAACCGATCCATTACAACACGTTCCACAATCTCTGGTGCGGACAAAGTCTCTGGCTGTAGCCACTTCCTGCTCAGGTGAATGAGATCATACATTTGAGACCTGGGGGGTTTTCCAAGCTGGAAAGTCCAGTTATGCACACGCTGAGCCCGGACAGCCAGGGTGACACCCAGCCTTGCCAATATTTCAGCTTTTAGCATCACATAGTCTTTTGCTTGGTCAGGCTCTAGGTCATAGTAAGCCTTCTGCGATTCACCAGTTAACAGAGGAGCCACCAGTCCAGCCCACTGCTCCTCAGGCCACTTTTCTCTTTCAGCAGTCCTTTCAAATGTGGTCAAAAATACCTCTGGATCATCCTCTCCAGTCATTTTTGTCAATAAACGACTCACCCCAAAGGACGCGGTATTAGTGGGACGGCTTTCCTCACTGGTCTGCGGACGTTGCTGCATTACTGCTTCCATTTGTTGTAGTCTCTGCTCTTGCTTCTGTAACAGGTCTATGAAGCGGGCCTCAGATTGCTGCTGGGCTTGTTGATGAGCTTGCTGCTGGGCTGCAAGGCTCCTTTGCAAACCTGCATTTGTCTGCTGTTGATTGGCATTTGCTAGAGCCAGCTGTTTCAGTATCTCCTCCATGCTGGCTTAAAAAAACTGCCACTGGTTCTCCACCAACTGTGAGGGGGTTAACTCGGTAGCGGGTGTGTGTGACCCCCTGGTTGGGCTCCCCACACAAAAACAGGGCCAGCAGACGGAGGTTGTGGTTTTCAAAATCAAAAGGTGCGGTTTATTTCTCTATGTACAGTGACAAAAACACAGCAAAGCCAAAAAGAAACATAAACAAAATAAATCCTGGTCAGTTTGACCTCTGACTAAACATGCAGGTTTCCTAAACTAACAACTGGGATCAGCCTGGTGCTGTCCTAGTCCCTAAGTCCCTGGTTTAGTAAAAGTCCAAACAAATAGCCACACAGGCTTTGCCTCACCGCACAGGGGTTCACTCTCCCTAGACAGTCCACACAGGTCTTGTTCCAGGCATGAGCTAACACCTAATGAATCTGGGAGTTTTTTTATAGAGGCCTAAATGAGCTGACAAGCTTCAGCTGGCCTCATCAACTCCCTGTCTGCACGACGCCCAGCCCTCTCCCTAGAGGTATGAGTCATCCATGAGCCCACTAGTCTCAGCTGGGCTTATACAACTCTCCACCTAGCTGTATAAGTCAGCATAAAGCCTGAATCTGGGAGAAATATATCTACCCCCCTGGATGCAACCAGGTGACTTTACCTTCCTGCTGTCACAATATATATATATATATATATATATATATAATAAATAAGTAAATGGGATCACTATACTCAATGAAACGGGGATATACAGGAGAAAGATATCTCCTTATGAATGCTAATAGGGAAATGAATGGGGAAAAAAGAAAAATAGAAGGAAGGAATAGGTGTGACACAAGGAATGTCACTACAGTAACATGGGGAAGGGGGAGGAAGGGGGGGGGGAAGGGAGAGGGGGAAAAAAAGAACGAATGGCACAGAATTCTACAGAAGGGAAATGGGTTATTAGGTAACACTAGGATTGGGAAAGAAATATAGAAGAAAATATTGTGAGGGGGTTAGCTCGGCAGCGGGTGTGTGTGACCCCCGGGATGGGCTCCCCACACAAAACAGGCCCAGCAAACGGAGGTTGTGGTTTTCAAAATCAAAAAGGTGCGGTTTATTTTCTATTTACAGTGACAAAACACAGCAAAGCAAAAGAAACATAACCAAAATAAATCCTGGTCAAGTTGACCTCTGACTAAACATACAGGTTTCCTAACTAACAACTGGGATCAGCCTAGTGCTGTCCTAGTCCCTAAGTCCCTGGTTTTAAATGTCCAAGCAAATAGCCACACAGGCTTTTTCTCACCGCACAGGGGTTCACTCTCCCTAGACAGTCCACACAGGTCTGGTTCCAGGCATGAGCTGACATCTAATGAATCTGGGAGTTCTTATAGAGGCCTAAATGAGCTGACAAGCTTCAGCTGGCCTCATCAACTCCCTGTCTGTACGACGCCCCACACTCTCCCTAGAGGTATGAGTCATCCATGAGCCCACTAGCCTTATACAACTCTCCACCTAGTTGTATAAGTCGGCGTAAAGCCTGAATCTGGGCGAAATATATCTACCCCCCTGGATGCAACCAGGTGACTTTACCTTCCTGCTGTCACATACCCCCCCCCTCTTGTTTTAACCTCGGGGTTGGAACACCAGCAATCAGGCATTCATGTACTCGAGACAAAGCATCCACATTCCCCATTTGAACGCCAGGGCGATGCTTTACTGTGAAGTTGAATTCCTGGAGGGCCAGGAACCACCTATTCACTCTTCTATTTGTTTCCTTGTTTTGAGCCATCCACTTTAACGGAGCGTGATCCGTAACCATGTCAAAGTGCCTACCTAGCAGGTAGTACCGAAGGGAATCTAGAGCCCACTTCACCGCTAAACACTCCTTTTCAACGGTGGCGTAATTTACCTCATGGGACTTCAACTTCCTGCTGAGGTAAATGACTGGGTGCTCTTCCCCGTTCCAGACCTGGGACAATACTGCTCCTAACCCCACATCTGACGCATCACTTTGTACGACAAAGTCTTTAGAGAAGTCGGGTGAGTACAACACTGGCTGGCTACATAAGGCTTGTTTCAAGAATTGGAATGCTGCCTCAGCCTCGGGGGTCCATTTAATCATGACCGACCCTTTCCCCTTCGTCAGGTTGGTTAGGGGCACAGCCTTAGAAGCAAAGTGGGGAATGAATCGCCGATAATACCCAGCGATTCCCAGAAAGGCTCGTACCTGCTTCTTGCTGTTGGGACGTGGCCAACTCTGGATGGCCTCGACTTTGTTGAGTTGGGGTTTTATTACTCCCCTCCCAATGGTGTGCCCAAGATATTTGGCCTCCTCCTGCCCAATGGTACACTTCTTGGGGTTAGCCGTAAACCCCGCTTCCCGAACAGAGTCCAGGACTGCTTGCACTTTTGGCAGATGTGAGGCCCAATCTGTGCTATGGACAATTACGTCATCCAGGTAAGCCGCAGAATACTTCCGATGGGGCCTCAGCATCTGGTCCATTTTCCGCTGGAATGTGGCCGGCGCATTCTGTAACCCGAACGGCATTCTTTTATATTGGAACGCCCCGTCTGGGGTTACAAATGCGGTTTTCTCTTTGGCCGACTTGGCCAGGGGGATTTGCCAATACCCTTTTGTGAGGTCAAGAGTCGTCATGTATCGGGCTGTTCCCAGCCGGTCGATCAACTCATCTATACGTGGCATGGGGTAGGTGTCAAATTTTGTAACTTTGTTCAACTGACGAAAATCGTTACAAAATCGCCAGCTCCCATCCGGTTTAGGCACCAACACGATGGGACTAGACCAATCACTTTGGGACTCCTCTATCACCCCTAAGTTCAGCATTTTCTGTACTTCCTCCCGTATTGCCTCCCGTCGAGCCTCTGGGATCCGATAGGGTTTTAACTTCACCCTTTCACCGGGCGGGGTAATGATGTCATGCTCTACCCCAGATGTTTGTCCCGGCAGCTCAGAGAATACCTCCTTGTTGCGAAGCACAAACTCCTTAACCTCCTGTTGTTGGGGTTGTGACAAGGTGGCTGCTATTCCAACCTCAGGAATCACGCAACCAGTTTGAGCTGGTGACCAAGTGTCTGCGACTAGGGACTCTCTATCCCTCCAGGCTTTCAACAGCTTAACGTGATAGATCTGTTCGGGCTTTCGCCTTCCTGGTTGTCTGACCTTGTAATTCACTTCGCTCACTTTTTCCATTATCTCGTAGGGGCCTTGCCATTTGGCAAGGAATTTACTTTCAACCGTAGGGACAAGTACCAATATCCTATCCCCCGGGGAAAAGGTACGGGTCTTGGCTCCACGGTTGTACACTCTCTGCTGTGCCAACTGCGCTTGGGCCAAATGTTCCTTCACGATGGGCATTACCTGTGCAATTCGATCTTGCATCAGGGCGACATGCTCAATCACACTCCTGTGGGGAGAACTCTCCCCACAGGAGTGTGATTGAGCATGTCACACACACTCCTGTGGGGAGAACTCTCACTTTCCCAAGTTTCCTTGGCAATATCCAACAGCCCTCTTGGGTGTCTCCCATACAGTAACTCAAAGGGGGAGAATCCCGTAGAGGATTGGGGCACCTCCCTAATAGCAAACATCAAATAAGGAAGTAAACAGTCCCAATCCTTTCCATCTCTATCCACCACTTTCTTCAACATTTGTTTTAGGGTTTTGTTGAATCTTTCAACCAGCCCATCGGTTTGGGGGTGATACACAGACGTACGCAATTGCGTCACTTTGAACAATTTACACAGCTCTTTCATAACCCGGGACATAAAGGGTGTACCTTGGTCCGTAAGCAGTTCTTTACAAATACCCACCCGGCTAAAAACAAGAGATAGCTCTTTGGCTATGGTTTTGGCCGAGGTATTTCGGAGAGGGATCGCTTCTGGATAACGGGTGGCATAGTCCATTATAACTAATATGTACTGGTGCCCCCTAGCGGACTTGATTATAGGACCTACCAAATCCATGGCGATCCTCTCAAACGGGACCTCAATGATGGGTAGAGGGACCAGCGGGCTACGGAAATGTGGCATCGGGGCCAACCTCTGACACACAGGGCAGGAGGAACAATAATTTTCTACGTCCTTCATCACCCCCGGCCAATAGAATCTCTGTAATACCCTCTCTCGGGTTTTCTCTGTCCCCAGATGACCTCCAAGAATGTGCCCATGGGCCAACTCCAACACCAACTTCCTGTAAGGTTTGGGCACCACAAGCTGCTCAACGGTTTCTTCTGCCCTTTTTGCCACCCGATACAGTAGGTCCTTCTCTACGCTGAAGTATGGGTAAGTGCAGGTATTATCTGGGTTCACTAACTCGCCATCTATTTTCACTACGTTTTCCCGTGCCTTTATTAGGGCGGGGTCTTTCAACTGTTCTGTGGCAAAGTTTTCCCTGTGAACCTCAAGATCAGAAAACTCCACAGACGGTAGGTTTTCGTCTGAGGAGGTGGGCTCCTCTCCAGTTTCTTGAGTCTCCCCTGCCAATACTGATAAGGGAAATTCCGGAGAGTCCTCACCACTCTCAGGGGAGGTCTGGCTATCACATTCCTGGTACATAGGGGCACCAGTGAGGGGCTCAGGATCATCCCACAGTTCCCAGAACTTCGGAAAATCCCTTCCCACAATGGCGTCATGCGGTAACTGAGATACTAAGCCCACTGGATGAGAGAGGGTACCTTTGGGGGTCTCGAAACACACTGTAGTCACTGGATACTCTCGGGTGTCCCCATGCACACAAATAACAGCTACCTTGTTATTCCCAGAGACCTCTGTTTTAACTAACTCAGCCTTTATCAGGGTCACAAGGCTACCTGAATCCAGCAATACCACAACATTTCTACCATTAACACACATTTTGCATAAATGTTTCTCAGTTCCTCGAATGGCAGTGCATGCGACTGTCGCACACAGCGACTGACGTCTGCCCGTCAGAAAGTCACACTGCATGGGTTCCTCCACAACCGGGCAATTGGCTGCAATATGTCCCGCTTGCCGGCAGCGGTAGCAAACGATCCTTCTTGCCGCCTCTTGAGCCGCTGATTTCCCAGGCTGTTCTTGCCAAACTTGGGGTAGAGCTCCCACCCTCTCACTCTCTCCACCCTCACCCCTTGGAATCCTCTTATCCTCCCCTGGGGATGGTCTGGTCTTAGGGTGGAAAGTCTGAGTGTCTCTGGAAGAGGCCGTCAGGTTCTCTGTAGCCAAGTATTTCTCCACACGATCCACAAGACCATCGGCCGTCTCTGGGTCTCCATGGCTTACCCACTTTTGGATGGCAGTAGGAAGAGCTCTCAAAAACCGATCCATTACAACACGTTCCACAATCTTTGGTGCGGACAAAGTCTCTGGCTGTAGCCACTTTCTGCTCAGGTGAATGAGATCATACATTTGAGACCTGGGGGGTTTTCCAAGCTGGAAAGTCCAGTTATGCACACGCTGAGCCCGGACAGCCTGGGTGACACCCAGCCTTGCCAATATTTCAGCTTTTAGCATCACATAGTCTTTTGCTTGGTTAGGCTCTAGGTCATAGTAAGCTTTCTGCGATTCACCAGTTAACAGAGGAGCCACCAGTCCAGCCCACTGCTCCTCAGGCCACTTTTCTCTTTCAGCGGTCCTTTCAAATGTGGTCAAAAATACCTCTGGATCATCCTCTCCAGTCATTTTTGTCAATAAACGACTCACCCCAAAGGACGCGGTATTAGTGGGACGGCTTTCCTCACTGGTCTGCGGACGTTGCTGCATTACTGCTTCCATCTGTTGTTGTAGTCTCTGCTCTTGCTTCTGCAACAGGTCTAAGAAGCGGGCCTCAGATTGCTGCTGGGCTCGTTGCTGAGCCTCCAGACTCTGTTGCAAAGTTGCGTTTGTCTGCTGCTGGGCTGCAAGGCTCTGCTGTTGAGCTGCAAGGCTCTTTTGCAAACCTGCATTTGTCTGCTGTTGATTGGCATTTGCTAGAGCCAGCTGCTTCAGTATCTCCTCCATGCTGGCTTAAAAAAAACTGCCACTGGTTCTCCACCAACTGTGAGGGGGTTAGCTCGGCAGCGGGTGTGTGTGACCCCCGGGATGGGCTCCCCACACAAAACAGGCCCAGCAAACGGAGGTTGTGGTTTTCAAAATCAAAAAGGTGCGGTTTATTTTCTATTTACAGTGACAAAACACAGCAAAGCAAAAGAAACATAACCAAAATAAATCCTGGTCAAGTTGACCTCTGACTAAACATACAGGTTTCCTAACTAACAACTGGGATCAGCCTAGTGCTGTCCTAGTCCCTAAGTCCCTGGTTTTAAATGTCCAAGCAAATAGCCACACAGGCTTTTTCTCACCGCACAGGGGTTCACTCTCCCTAGACAGTCCACACAGGTCTGGTTCCAGGCATGAGCTGACATCTAATGAATCTGGGAGTTCTTATAGAGGCCTAAATGAGCTGACAAGCTTCAGCTGGCCTCATCAACTCCCTGTCTGTACGACGCCCCACACTCTCCCTAGAGGTATGAGTCATCCATGAGCCCACTAGCCTTATACAACTCTCCACCTAGTTGTATAAGTCGGCGTAAAGCCTGAATCTGGGCGAAATATATCTACCCCCCTGGATGCAACCAGGTGACTTTACCTTCCTGCTGTCACAATATATATTTTTGTCATATGGATAGACATAAAATATAATATAAATATAAAAGGACATAGGGATATTAACACAGATGTGAGGATATATAAGTACCTATACAGGACTAGTGAGATAAGTTCATCAGACTGAGTACAGTGATATGTACTGTGTCCACTGTCCTGATGCCCAGAGAAACATATATACAGGTCCTTCTCAAAAAATTAGCATATTGTGATAAAGTTCATTATTTTCTGTAATGTACTGATAAACATTAGACTTTCATATATTTTAGATTCATTACACACAACTGAAGTAGTTCAAGCCTTTTCTTGTTTTAATATTGATGATTTTGGCATACAGCTCATGAAAACCCAAAAATCCTATCTCAAAAAATTAGCATATTTCATCCGACCAATAAAAGAAAAGTGTTTTTAATACAAAAAAGTCAACCTTCAAATAATTATGTTCAGTTATGCACTCAATACTTGGTCGGGAATCCTTTTGCAGAAATGACTGCTTCAATGCGGCGTGGCATGGAGGCAACCAGCCTGTGGCACTGCTGAGGTGTTATGGAGGCCCAGGATGCTTCGATAGCGGCCTTAAGCTCATCCAGAGTGTTGGGTCTTGCGTCTCTCAACTTTCTCTTCCCAATATCCCACAGATTCTCTATGGGGTTCAGGTCAGGAGAGTTGGCAGGCCAATTGAGCACAGTAATACCATGGTCAGTAAACCATTTACCAGTGGTTTTGGCACTGTGAGCAGGTGCCAGGTCGTGCTGAAAAATGAAATCTTCATCTCCATAAAGCTTTTCAGCAGATGGAAGCATGAAGTGCTCCAAAATCTCCTGATAGCTAGCTGCATTGACCCTGCCCTTGATAAAACACAGTGGACCAACACCAGCAGCTGACATGGCACCCCAGACCATCACTGACTGTGGGTACTTGACACTGGACTTCAGGCATTTTGGCATTTCCCTCTCCCCAGTCTTCCTCCAGACTCTGGCACCTTGATTTCCGAATGTACTTTGGACCACTGAGCAACAGTCCAGTGCTGCTTCTCTGTAGCCCAGGTCAGGCGCTTCTGCCGCTGTTTCTGGTTCAAAAGTGGCTTGACCTGGGGAATGCGGCACCTGTAGCCCATTTCCTGCACACGCCTGTTCACGGTGGCTCTGGATGTTTCTACTCCAGACTCAGTCCACTGCTTCCGCAGGTCCTCCAAGGTCTGGAATCGGTCCTTCTCCACAATCTTCTTCAGGGTCCGGTCACCTCTTCTCGTTGTGCAGCGTTTTCTGCCACACTTTTTCCTTCCCACAGACTTCCCACTGAGGTGCCTTGATACAGCACTCTGGGAACAGCCTATTCGTTCAGAAATTTCTTTCTGTGTCTTACCCTCTTGCTTGAGGGTGTCAATGATGGCCTTCTGGACAGCAGTCAGGTCGGCAGTCTTACCCATGATTGCGGTTTTGAGTAATGAACCAGGCTGGGAGTTTTTAAAAGCCTCAGGAATCTTTTGCAGGTGTTTAGAGTTAATTAGTTGATTCAGATGATTAGGTTAATAGCTCGTTTAGAGAACCTTTTCATGATATGCTAATTTTTTGAGATAGGATTTTTGGGTTTTCATGAGCTGTATGCCAAAATCATCAATATTAAAACAAGAAAAGGCTTGAACTACTTCAGTTGTGTGTAATGAATCTAAAATATATGAAAGTCTAATGTTTATCAGTACATTACAGAAAATAATGAACTTTATCACAATATGCTAATTTTTTGAGAAGGACCTGTATATATAAATTGGACTGAGAGCACCTATAGTCACATTAAACATATACACAAAGTATAATAATCAGTAATATGACAATATAATCAAGAAAAGAGTATAAAAAATTATTTAAAAATACACATATAGGTATATGTGTATACATAAAAAAGATCACACATACATGCCTAAATATACATGTGTAAGCACATACACATTTACGTACATATACACATACATATACACACCCATATGAAAAACATATATATGTAGAATATATGAAAATGATCATATTAAAATTATAAAATATAAAATATCTACTAATAAATGGAGGCCCATGGGGGTATACAATAATATCAAGTGGGTGGAAATCAAGGTGAGAGAGTACAGTTCAAAGATATATTTAAAATAATTTATAAAATGGTGGAGATCTCAATTCCTTCGTTTATACCGCCAGGTGAGAGAACATCCAAAGTGTAGATCCAAAAAGTTTCCCTAGCACATAATTTTTTGAATCGTTCTGCCGCTGTAAATGAGCTGGGGATCTGTTCGATCACCCAGACTTTTAAGCCACTGGTGGATTTATTGTGGGCTGCACAGAAGTGTCTGGGGACACTGTGGGGATCAGTGCCTCCTTCTATTAACCTCCTATGTTCCCCGAACCTGACTCGTAGAGCTCGTATAGTGCGGCCGATGTACATAAGGCCGCAAGGGCAACTTAGGCCGTACACTACAAAATCAGATGAGCAGTTGTAAAACTCCTTAAGTGGGAAGGTTTTACCCTTAGTGGTAAAGGATTTTTGTCCATGATGGACAAAATGACAAGTTTTGCATAGACTTTTTTTGCATTTGTACATGCCAACTAGTGGTATGAGAACTAATGGTGTAGTGGTACAGGCACGATAACGGAGCTTGCTAGGAGCCAGTTTACTTTTAAGGTTTGGTGCTCTGCGATACGTCACTTTAGGGCGTACAGGAATGATTAATTTAAGGGCTGGATCCTGCAAAAGGATCTTCCAATGGTTGGCAAGGATGCCTTCCATTTTCTTGTATTCAGAATGGAAGGTGGTGGTGAAACGGAGTGAGTGATTCTCCGTCTCACGAACCATCTTGGCAGGTTTGCCCTTGAGGTAAAAGAGGAAAGCCTTTTCAATAAGATCATCCGGGTACCCTTTCTCACTGAATTTTTTCTTCAGGAGCTCACTTTGGTTGATGTAATCAGAATCTCTAGTACAGTTCTGTCTGAGTCGGCAGAACTGTCCTTTTGGAATGTTATTAATCCATTTGGGGAAATGGCAGCTCGTATGGTGAAGGTAGGAGTTGCCAGCAGTGGGCTTAATATAATTTTTAGAGATAATGGCCATGGTTTCTCGATCAAAGGCTAACTCCAAATCCAAAAAAGGAAGAGAGGTAGGGTTGCTGACATAAGTAAAAGATAGGCCAAAGGAATTACTATTACAATGGTCTACAAATGATGGAATAGTGTCTACAGAACCGTCCCAAATAACAATAAGGTCGTCAATATAGCGACCGTAAAAAATAATATTTTTGGAGAAGGGATTGTTATTATTGTAAATATACTCTCTCTCCCAAAATCCCATCGCTAAGTTAGCATATGAGGGTGCAAAATTGGCGCCCATTGCAGTTCCCTGTAACTGTAAATAAAAATTGTCATCAAATTTAAAATAGTTGTGAGTGAGACAAAAAGTGGTGGCTATTTCCTTTTTCCCTTTTCTTTTTTCCTTTATTTTTTTACGTATTCTGTTTACTTTCACTCCAGTTTCTTCTCTCTGTGATTCTTATCACATGACCTCCCTTTCCCTCCTTCAATTGGCTACTACCTTCCCCCAGCGCCACCCAATCAACTTCCTCTTTCCTCTATAACTGGCGTCTACATACTTCCGCCCTCATGTCATGTTGAAAAAGGAGCGCGGCTTACCAGGACATCGCTAGCCTGCACGCTCATGAAACGCGTCCATCTCTGATGACGTCACTCCCTGCTATCCAGCCACTGGTGTACTCCAAGTCTCGCTTTTGAAACATCCAACAGGACTGCTGTCCCTGGAGCCGGCTTATCCATCTATTAGAGACACTCCTGTTGCACATAGCTGAGCTGGATCACTGTGTACTGTGATCTGCAGCTGCTGGCCGTCATCCTGACATTCTGTACACGCCTGTACTAACTCATCTCCATGTGAGTGTTTTATATCTACTATTAAAATTTGTTTTGTACTGCTGCACTTAGAGGCGCCTCTCTCCTTGCTTTTGAGGGAGGGAGTAACCTGAGCCTAGAGAGAGGGGGTGCCACAGAAGGACAAGAAACTGGCAGTCATGTTTCACAGCAGGGCCAGTTCCTGCACCCAACAAGAGTATCTGTGAGGGGTTACAGTGTTGTGGCACCACCACCACCACCCAAGGACCAATTTTTCTGCCCTTGTTTAACAGGGGCATGTAATTACAACTTTTGATATAATATTTAACAGCGGGGCCCGTTCCTTCGCCCAACACGAGTATCTGTGAAGACTACAGTACAGACCCCCTCCCTACAGTACAGACCCCCCCTACATTACAGACCCCCCTACAATACAGACCCCCCTACAATACAGAGCCCCCTACAATACAGACCCCCCTACATTACAGACCCCCCTACATTACAGACCCCCCTACATTACAGACCCCCCTACATTACAGACCCCCCTACATTACAGACCCCCCTACAATACAGAACCCCCTACAATACAGAACCCCGTACATTTCAGACCCCCCTACAATACAGAACCCCCCTACATTTCAGACCCCCCTACAATACAGAATCCTCCCTACATTTCAGACCCCCCTTCAATACAGAACCCACCTACATTACAGACCCCCTACAATACAGACCCCCCTACAATACAGAACCCCTACAATACAGACCCCCTACAATACAGAACCCCCTACATTTCAGACCCCACTACAATACAGAACCCCCCTAAATTACAGACCCCCCTACAATACAGAACCCCCCTACAATACAGAACCCCCTACAATACAGAACCCCCCTACATTTCAGACCCCCCTACAATACAGAATCCTCCCTACATTTCAGACCCCCCTTCAATACAGAACCCCCCTACAATACAGACCCCCCCTACAATACAGACCCCCCCTACAATACAGACCCCCTACATTACAGACCCCCCTACATTACAGACCCCCCTACAATACAGAACCAACCTACATTTCAGACCCCCCCTACATTTCAGAACCCCCCTACATTTCAGACCCCCCTACATTTCAGACCCCCTACAATACAGACCCCCCTACATTTCAGACCCCCCTACAATACAGAACCCCCTACATTTCAGACCCCCCCTACAATACAGAACCCCCCTACATTACAGAACCTCCCTACAATACAGAACCCCCCTACAATACAGAACCCCCCTACAATACAGAACCCCCCTACAATACAGACCCCCCCTACAATACAGAACCCCCCCCCTACAATACAGACCCCCCCTACATTTCAGACCACCCCTACAATACAGAAACCTCCCTACAGACCCATAATGTACCTCAGATCAGTGCGGGACTGCATGTTGGGTCCCCTCCCCCTGTGTGGACATGTGTGAGACAGCCGAGCCGAGACTGATCAGATCATCAGTGCCGCAGCCACCTTGCCAGAGAGAAGGGAATCGTTGCAGGTCCCGGCCCCCTGATGTGCCGACGGGTGTCACTGTCCCTCGAGTGCGGCTCCGACTCGCAGATGAGAGTGCACTGGGGCAGTGGCGTCACTAGGGTTGGTGTCACCTGGTGCGGCAAAACATGGTGTTACCCCCTCCTGTATATCCTGCCCAGCAGGCAGCGCACCGTCACGAGGCGAACCCCCAAATGACCCCTGTAAAATTAAAGTATAGGGTGGTTTTGGGCTGGCTGGGGCGATATAGGGCAGGTTGGGGTAATATAGGGCAGGTTGCGGTGATATAGGGCAGGCTGGGGTGGCATAGGGCAGGTTGGTGTTGTATAGGGCAGGCTGGGGTGGTATAGAGCAGTTTGCAGTGGTATATGGCAGGCTGGGGTGTTATAGGGCAGTCTGCGGTGGTATAGGGCAGGTTGCGGTGGCATAGGGCAGGTTGCGGTGGCATAGGGCAGTTTTTCAGTGGCATAGGGCAGGTTGCGGTGGCATAGGGCAGGCTGCGGTGGCATAGGGTAGGATGCGGTGGCATAGAGCAGGTTGTGGTGGCATAGGGCAGGCTGGGGTGGTATAGGGCAGGTTGCGGTGGCATAAGGCAGGTTGCGGTGGCATAGGGCAGGGTGCGTTGGCATAGGGCAGGGTGCGGTGGCATAAGGCAGGTTGGGGTGGCACACATAGGGCAGGGTGTGGTGGCATAGGGCAGGCTGGGGTGGTATGGTGCCAGGTTAGGACTCTATGTAGTGACACGTGCAGCAGTGCAGTAACTTACAGCATGCCTGGAGATGAAGACACTCTGGCTTCTGTGTCCTCGTTTCTTTCTCCTTCAGCTGTGGGATCAGCCAGAGTGAACGAGTCACACCCCCAGCTCCGCCCACCAACTCTGGCTGCCTCCCGAGACATTGGAGATGATGGAGAAGACGTGACATGCTGTCCGGTATGCCCTATGGCCAATCCGGGCCTGTCTGGTACCACCAATACCTAAGGCCCAATTTTCTGCAGAGTATATAGGGCAGGCCGTATAGTATATATACTGCTGTTCAGAGTATATAGTGCCTGGGGGACCCCCACGCCATTTAAAAAAAATTGGGGTGCGGGGTTCCCCTTAATATTCATACCAGACCTGAAGGGCCTGGTATGGATTTTGGAGGGGACATCCACGCCATTTCTTTTTGGTATTTTTATCTATATTGCCAGGATCCGACAATACATTACAGCCACGAGCAGTTTTAAATGACATTTTTTCCTTTAGAAATTTCATTTTGCTGTGGCACTGTTATAAACATGGGAAAGATGCGCTACTTTACAGGCATACTAAGGACACACCCCCAGGCACGATATTTAAAGAAATATTTCATTTTTTTTGTTTCACTTTAAGCATTATTAAAATCACTGCTCCCGAAAAAAACATTTTTTTGCCTTGATACATGTCCCCTGGGGCAGGACCCGTGTTCCCAAACATTTTTTATGGCAATAACTTGCATATAAGCCTTTAAAATGAGCACACGATTTTCAGGTTCGCGTCCCATAGACTTTAATGGTGTTTGCGTGTTAGAACAAATTTTTTGCCTGTACGCATGTTCTGCTGCGAACGGAACCAGGGTGAGCATCCAGCCGGCATCACCAAAGGTACATATATTAAGCACTGGATCAGAATGACAGCCAGGCAATTAAAAATCTGAGAAGTTATAGCAGAATGCAGCCTTCATCGGCAGCCTTTTTTTACTCATAAATAAAAGACTAAAACATAGTCTACTGTAATATCCTATGAAATTATAGAAGTGTATTGGTAGTTTCATTTCCCATAGTTGATATTAGAGGACACTTGAAGTGGAACTAAAATAAAAAAAAGTGTAGCGCTACCCCCAGTTAAGAGAGCCGCTGATATTGATTTGGGCCCTGTAGTGCACTGCTGTCAACCCCTGGCAATCGGCTCTAACCTCCCGTGGCACAGCTGGTGATAGAGGGATAGGACCGCGTGACCGCAACTGTTGGTGACGCAGTCCTATAACAAACATACACAGAATATACTTTAAAACTCCTATTAAAGTAAGCGGAACTGACACCAAATGTACTTTACCCAGATATTTTACTGAGGCTAATGGGCAAGTAATAAACAACAGTATAACAAGTTGCAGATCCCTGCAATAAACAGTAATAAAGATAAACAGAGTAATCAGAATAATAAAGTATTGCTATGCAACTCTAGCGCTGCCCTTTTTCAGCTACTTCCCCTCATGGGTAGACTAACACCCAGCAATGTCTACCTATGCAGTCAGGCCTGACTGATCTAAATGGAAGTTCAGTGAAACAATATTCGCTAGCAATCTTCTTGGTGGTGCACTTGAAGAACAACTTTGTAATCCCAACGAATAGTAAAGATAAAGTATCTGTCTTTAAACAGCTCTCACCACCTGGACAAGTCCAAGTCCCTTTCCTCCATCGATTCGTCTAGGAACAGGAATCCACCGACATCCAAGTCTTCAATCCTTCTGGTGTACTGCAGCAAGGAGGATTAGATGTCTCTAAGGCTCTGCTAGGCTGGCAGAGGGCTCTTTGGAAAGGAGCACACGGCCCAGGCTTCAGGCCTTGTGCACACAGCAGTTCAGCACAGACATCCTCTTGCTAGGAGAGGGGTGTCCAAAGAGAGCGACCAAAACTCCGCCTCCCCTTTATAAAGTCTGCCCCAGCAGTCTCTGTTCTGGAGCAATGCACCCTGGGTGCTGCAAGATGTACTGGGAGATGTAGTCTCTCTCTCCTGTGCTTTCACTTCCAATAATGTCTCTTTACTTCCTCCTGACTCACCTCTCACCTGGAACTTCTTGTCTCTCTGCATTAAAGGGGAACACCCCGCTACACACTCCCCCCACTTGAACTCTTTGGTCCCCAAAGATAAACTTCAACAAATACTGTTTACCATTTTGGACAATGTCGAGCATGATGTTGGCATAGGGAATTCCCACCAAAACTTTGGGATGGAACTCTTGCCCACAGGAGTGGCCTGCCTAACTGTGCCAGAGAGTGAGCTGGGGTTGCCCTCCACCAAATGGACGGTGGAAGGATCAGGTTGTTCAACACTTCTCCTAGCCGTTACAACAGAGTCCTCTGAGCTCGTCCCCATTTGGGGGTAAGTTAGTTTCTTGGGAGGCCTGATGACTCTGCGAGCCCTCTGCTCTCTTGGTGCTTCTGACTCTGGCACCACAGGCTCTTCTTCAGGAGTAAGTTCAGGTAACATTGCTGGTTCTGGAACCTCTGATTCAGAAGTCGACTGACGTATGGAATCTCTAGAGTCCTCCTCTGCGCAAGTGTCAGGAACATCTTCCCAGTAATCAGCTGAGGGACTGAAGGGTATGAATTCAGTAGCCTCCGGATTCAGCGTTGCATCTGGGGTATCCCCTCCATTTGGGAGATCTATGGCGGACGTTCCCAGAGTCGAGGGAGGCCACAGCCAGTCCAGTTCTCCACCTTCTTCTGTACTCAATTGGGAGGCCTCCCCATCTTTGGCTTGAGAGGTCTGGGACCGAGTGTTCGGCCTAGGAATATCCAGGATAGAGGCCGGTTCAGGGGAGTCTCTCACGGGAGGTATTCTGACTGCCTCAGCAAGTGGGAGCAGGTGGTTCCGATGCCACGTCTTCAGTGGACCCACCTTTCCTTCTGGCTTTAGTTTGTAGACAGGCAAACCGGGCAACTTCCTACAGACAACATAGGGCTCAGATCTCCACCTGTCGGCAAGCTTGTGTTTTCCAGGGACCCCCAGATTGCGTAGCAGTACTCGGTCCCCGGGCTGCAGATCTTGCACTCGAACCTTCAGATCAAAATTTCTCTTGTTGCGGGCCCCCCTTTGATCCGAAGCCGCCTGGGCTTGTTCATAGGCCACCTGCAAGCTACGTCTAAGTCTGTCCACGTATCCCTTGTGGGATGTAGCTGAGGTATTGTCTATAGAAGTGCCAAAGGCCAGGTCCACAGGTAGCCTTGCTTCTCTCCCAAACATAAGTCGATAAGGGGAGTAGCCAGTGGCGTCACTTGTGGTACAGTTATAGGCATGTACTAGGGCTGATATGTGCTGACTCCAGTGTTGCTTCTTCTCTGTTTCTAAGGTTCCCAACATGTTGAGCAGGGTCCGGTTAAATCTCTCCGGCTGAGCATCTCCTTGTGGGTGGTAAGGCGTGGTTCTGGTCTTCTTTATTCCTAATGAATCCAAAAGTCTTCGGATCAACCGACTCTCAAAGTCCCTTCCTTGATCTGAGTGGAGTCTCTGTGGTAGTCCGTAATGGACAAAATACTTCTCCATAAGTATCTTGGCCACGGTGGATGCCTTCTGGTCTTTGGTTGGGAAAGCTTGAGCATAGCGGGTGAAATGGTCGGTTATTACCAGAACATTCCCCAATCCACTCAGGTCGGGTTCGAGGCAGAGAAAGTCAATGCATACCAGATCCATTGGGCCTTGACTCTGTAAGTGGCCCATTGGGGCAGCTTGATGGGGTAGGGTCTTTCTCTGAATGCATCGTGCACAGGAATGGCAATACTCCTCTACTTCTGCCCTCATGCAGGGCCAATAGAACCGATTTCTGACGAGCTGGAAGGTCCTTTCTGCCCCTAGGTGACCATGATGGTCATGCAGGGCAATTAGTACAGTCTCTCGGTGCTTCTCTGGAAGAAATAACTGCCACTTATCTTCTGAGTCATCAGAGGGGCCCCTTTGGTAGACCACTCCCTGATGTACCTGTAGCCTGTCCAATTCCTTCCTCAACAGGCGAGCCTCCTTTGAGGGGTGATGTAGGAATTTGTTGGGATCCTGATTCTCCAGGGCTTCGAGGACCAATCTCCCCATGGGGTCTTCCAATTGGTCACACCTCAACTCCTTCTTGGACAGTCTCGGTAGGTTGTCTTCCTCCAGTTGAGTTACCCCACAATAGTGTTTGGGGACTCCCACCATGGTAACCCCTATTTCTTCTGCTCTGGAGCCTCCTCTGGCTTGGAATTCAGCCCCTTGACAAAGGGCCCGCACCCCGTCCGGTGCCACTTGGGTCCAATCTTCCCAGTCATTTGTCGTGGCATGAGACCTCCGGGACAGGGCATCTGCAACCCTATTTCCGGCTTCTGGTCTGTACTTCAGACTGAAGTTGAATCCAGACAATGCGGCCAACCACCTGTGTCCGGTGGCATCTAGTTTCGCGGTGGTGAAGAGGTAGGTCAGGGGGTTGTTGTCTGTCTTCACAGTAAACTCTGCCCCATACAAGTAGTCTTTTAGCTTGTCTACTACCGCCCATTTGAGGGCCAGGAATTCCAGCTTATGAGTGGGGTAATTCTTTTCTGAGGGGGTCAGGCTCCTGCTCACATAGGCCACTGGTCGCAGTTGTCCTTCATGTTCTTGGTAGAGTACACCACCTAGACCCTCATGGCTGGCATCCACATGTAATTCATAAGGTCTGGTAGGGTCGGCGTAGGCCAGGACTGGGGCAGTGGTTAAGCTCCTCTTCAGAGCATGAAAGGCCTCTTCACACCTTGGGTTCCACTGATCTTGAACTGACTCACCAGGCCTCCTGGGCCCTGAGTCATCCTCTTCCCCTTCTGCCTTTAGCAATTCATTCAACGGGCGGGCAATCCGAGCAAACCCCTCCACAAACCTACTATAATAGGAGCAGAACCCCAGGAAGGATCTGAGCTCTGTTACTGTGGTGGGTCGTGGCCAGGAAGTGACTGCTTCCAACTTCTCAGGATCTGTGGCCACCCCTTCTTCAGACACTATGTGCCCCAGATAGTTCACAGAAGACTGGTAGAACCGACACTTCTCGGGGGAAAGCTTAAGTCCCTCTTCGCTGAGTCTTCTCAATACTTTCTCCAACCTGGCTTCATGTTCTTCCAAGGTTCTTCCAAAGACAATGACATCGTCCAAGTACACAAGGACTTCTATAAGATTCATGTCTCCAAC
Organism: Rana muscosa; assembly: GCA_029206835.1. NCBI lineage: Eukaryota > Metazoa > Chordata > Amphibia > Anura > Ranidae > Rana > Rana muscosa. The sequence goes on from CM055122.1 coordinate 406,477,401, forward strand.
AGTCTTCTCCATAAGGCGTTGAAAGGTAGCAGGAGCTCCAGACAGACCCTGAGGCATCCTATTGAATTCGAAGAATCCCACCGGGGTTATGAAGGCTGTCTTCTCCCTGTCTTCTGGGTGCATAGGGATTTGATAGTACCCACTCTTGAGGTCCATCACACTGAACCATTTGGCTCCAGACAAACTTTGTAGGGCATCTTCTATCCTTGGCGTGGTGTATTGGTCAGGGATGGTTCTCCTGTTGAGAGTCCTGTAATCGATACAAAGCCTCAACGACCCATTCTTCTTTCTGACCACCACGATTGGGGAGGCATAGGGACTTCTAGACTCACGGATAACACCAGTCTTCTTTAGTTCTACAAGTTGTTCCCTCAGATCCTCCAGATCTGCCAGGGGGACCCGCCTGACCCTCTCTCGGAAGGGCTTATCTTCTTGGAGGCGGATCCGATGGGTGGCACTTCTTGCACACCCCACATCGAATTCATCTTCGGAAAAGATCTTCTCCCACCTGGTCAGTTGGGCCTTGGCTCTTTCTTTCCAAGCCCTGGGTAGGTTCGGGTTTTCCACGGACAGTTTCTCCCAAACATCTCCTCCGTCACCCGTCCCCTTGACTTCGGACCAAGTGACCGGGGCAGCAGGGCTCACCTGACCAAGCAACACTCTGGCAGGGATCTCCATGGGTCCTCCCGTAGTGTTCCTAACACTCACCGGAACTCTGCCATGGGCCTTCTTCAGGGCCTTGAACGGAATCACTTCTGGTATCACTTCCAGGCCTGAGGACTCTTCCCTTGGGTCTGATTCCAGCATGACAAAGGGGCCAGGTTGTTCCCACGAAAGCTTCACAGTGGCCCTAAGACAGGTTACTTCTCCGGGCTGTAGCACTACTCCTTCTCTGCCAAGTCTCCACACCTTCCCTATCCCCTCTCCCGGGGTCTTCTGCTCTAAGACCAGTCGTTGGTAGGCCGTCTTTAGCATGGGATGGATTTTGGTGGCTGAATGGTTTCTCTTTCACTAGAGGGGTCAGGAGTCTCCTGACTAGATCCGTGTTTGTCCCAATGATCAGGGAAATCTTGCTGGCTCCAGGCGGCCGGGGACACACAACTGCCAGGGTGTCAAACACTTCAGCCTTCCCAGCCACGGATGGGTCGAAAGTCATCTTTATGGGCAGGTACCCATCATAAGGGAAACTCTGGGTTCCAAGTCCCCATATCTCCAGCTCTTCTATCTTCTGGATAGGCAGATGACTCAAGTGCCTATCATAGAAGTCCCGGTATAGTAAAGTCACCTGTGCTCCGGTGTCCAAAAGAGCTTTAGTATAGACTCCTTCCACTTGAATGGGCACAGTAGGAGACGGGCCCACCAGTTCCTTTGGGTATGGCCGGACTGGGGTCACCTCTTTTTTTTTGCTTTCGACCCTTGACCTGCTCCTTTTGGACTTTAATTTTTCCTGAGCCTGGCATGCATTGACTTTCTCCCTCTCAATGGGGGCACAAACCCGCTGAGGGAAGTTATTGTTCCTTTTAGGTGGATGTTCCTTCTTTGGGGTGCTGTACTTCCACTGAGGGGTCTTGCCCCCTCCCTCTGGGGTACATCTTGGTGGGGGTGTACTATACCTCCTCCTAGGAGTTTTGTCTCCTCCATTCTTGGCCTTTTTTTTTAGTTTGGAGCGCACTGAAGATGATGGGCACCCGGTTGACTCCTTCACCGAGGCCCCTTTGGAGTTTCCCGCCGGCTTGCAATTATCTGTTCTCTTCTTCTTTGGGCTGGAGCATACGTTAGCAAAGTGGCCACTCCCTCCGCAGTTATAGCAAATCACCTCTTCTCGGTCCTGTAGGGAGGCCGGTGCTGAGGTGTTCGGGAACAACTCCTTTCTTGGGCTTGGTTTCTCTCGTCTTCTCTGATCTTTCTCCATCAAAGAGGTCAGCATCTCCAACACTTGGGCCATTTGCGATTTCAGAGTGTCAACCTCCGCATCTCTTTCTGGGCTCTTGACCGAATGGACCAACACTGGTACAGGTGTGATATTTGCCTTGGCCACATGCTGATCTTCCTCCAGCGCCTCTTCGTCCCTAATAATTTTTATTAGATCAGAGTAGGTTAGTGACATTCCTCCTCCTGAGGTTTTCAGGTGCAGCCAGACCGGGTCTGAGCGCCGCGCTCCCCTCATGATCTGCTTCATGCGTGCTTCATCTGCATCTTTGGGCAGCATTCCCTTCTTCAGTACAATCTTGCATAACTGCCTGTTCAGCCTTCTAACATATTCTGACAGTTTCTCATTCGGCTGCTGGAGAGTGTGTTCAATTTGATAAATCATCTCTGACACCTTCTCCAGCTGACCAAACTCTTCCTGCAGCATGGCCAGGCAATCTTGAGCTGTACAGTTTTCATTTCCAAACCGGAAGCTCTTCACCACTTCTGCCGCGGCACCTTTCAGACTTTCTAAGACTCGCTGTCTCTTCCGTGCCTCAGGCACCTCCCATGCTTCTACTGCCTGCAATGCCTGTTCCACCCAAGTGTCAAAATCTTCCTCCCCCGCAGGGACGGGGAGCTTCCCTGAGAAGGTGCTAAGCTTCCGGTAACCGGCCTCCACATGCACCGTACTGCTTTTCTGGCACTTAATTACAAGGTCTCCTAGAGCATTCAACAATTCAGGCCCTATAGCGGCCAGCGGTGATCCCGGGCTTAATAGTTCCTTAAGCTTTTCTGCTTTAGGGGATAGTGGTGGAGATAATTGTGGGAGTGATGGCTTTGGTGTCTGAAACCATTCTTCCTTCACTGGCAGCGTATGTATCAAGTGATAGATCTGATTATCTATGGCTTGTATACTCTGACTTTTAAAATGCTCTGGGATTTCGTTTTTCCATTCTACCAGTGCGTATGTAAACGAGATCACTGGATCTGGCCTAAAATCCATCACCCATGCTTTGTGGCTCGGAGACAGTAACAATACGAGCTGTTTTATCTCCTCTTCCTTCCATCTTTCCCCCGGGAGTACAATGACTACCGCCGCGGTTGGATCGGCGCCAATCGCTGCGCACCACTGTGACATTGCCAGCGGGTCCATGCTGGTACTTCTGACCGGCTTGATTGCAGCGTGCAACGTACAAGGATCCCGGACGAGCCCCCACGTGTAGCGCTACCCCCAGTTAAGAGAGCCGCTGATATTGATTTGGGCCCTGTAGTGCACTGCTGTCAACCCCTGGCAATCGGCTCTAACCTCCCGTGGCACAGCTGGTGATAGAGGGATAGGACCGCGTGACCGCAACTGTTGGTGACGCAGTCCTATAACAAACATACACAGAATATACTTTAAAACTCCTATTAAAGTAAGCGGAACTGACACCAAATGTACTTTACCCAGATATTTTACTGAGGCTAATGGGCAAGTAATAAACAACAGTATAACAAGTTGCAGATCCCTGCAATAAACAGTAATAAAGATAAACAGAGTAATCAGAATAATAAAGTATTGCTATGCAACTCTAGCGCTGCCCTTTTTCAGCTACTTCCCCTCATGGGTAGACTAACACCCAGCAATGTCTACCTATGCAGTCAGGCCTGACTGATCTAAATGGAAGTTCAGTGAAACAATATTCGCTAGCAATCTTCTTGGTGGTGCACTTGAAGAACAACTTTGTAATCCCAACGAATAGTAAAGATAAAGTATCTGTCTTTAAACAGCTCTCACCACCTGGACAAGTCCAAGTCCCTTTCCTCCATCGATTCGTCTAGGAACAGGAATCCACCGACATCCAAGTCTTCAATCCTTCTGGTGTACTGCAGCAAGGAGGATTAGATGTCTCTAAGGCTCTGCTAGGCTGGCAGAGGGCTCTTTGGAAAGGAGCACACGGCCCAGGCTTCAGGCCTTGTGCACACAGCAGTTCAGCACAGACATCCTCTTGCTAGGAGAGGGGTGTCCAAAGAGAGCGACCAAAACTCCGCCTCCCCTTTATAAAGTCTGCCCCAGCAGTCTCTGTTCTGGAGCAATGCACCCTGGGTGCTGCAAGATGTACTGGGAGATGTAGTCTCTCTCTCCTGTGCTTTCACTTCCAATAATGTCTCTTTACTTCCTCCTGACTCACCTCTCACCTGGAACTTCTTGTCTCTCTGCATTAAAGGGGAACACCCCGCTACACACTCCCCCCACTTGAACTCTTTGGTCCCCAAAGATAAACTTCAACAAATACTGTTTACCATTTTGGACAATGTCGAGCATGATGTTGGCATAGGGAATTCCCACCAAAACTTTGGGATGGAACTCTTGCCCACAGGAGTGGCCTGCCTAACTGTGCCAGAGAGTGAGCTGGGGTTGCCCTCCACCAAATGGACGGTGGAAGGATCAGGTTGTTCAACACTTCTCCTAGCCGTTACAACAGAGTCCTCTGAGCTCGTCCCCATTTGGGGGTAAGTTAGTTTCTTGGGAGGCCTGATGACTCTGCGAGCCCTCTGCTCTCTTGGTGCTTCTGACTCTTCCAATAATGTCTCTTTACTTCCTCCCGACTCACCTCTCACCTGGAACTTCTTGTCTCTCTGCATTAAAGGGGAACACCCCGCTACAAAAGTAATAGAATTCCTGCGAGCCTCAATCAACCCAAAGCCTAATAGATGTCACTAACTAGCTGCAAGCGTTACACACGTCTCATAAGCTCGTGCACATAGAAAAAATAGTAAATTATACGCTACGCTTTAGAATATTACACAATAAATGCGTGCTGAAGATTAAAACAAACACATGTAGTGTTAATGTGACGTAAGTGACATATGTGACATAGATGTGATATGACCAAAATAAAAACAATAAATATGTCAATTAATACATTAATAATAAAGTGCTCATGTGCATCCAAGTGCTTTGTAACACAGATATAAGTGTCCGGTGGTATATAGGGAACAACACTAGTCCCATTTTAAATAGCAAAAAGTGCTATTGTGCAACAACAAGTCTTTTTATAAAACAATGCCTTGACAGTCCTGTTGAAAAAAGTGCATATGCAGTGACCCTCTAGATATTAAATGCTCACCGTGGAGCGTGTGACTTAGCAATTACGCTCAGTCAATACACGCTTGTGAACCACTCCTGGTTTCTATAATGGTAACAGGATCCTGGGCTTCCCATTCAGTATCTCGGGAATAATGGGGAATAAAAAGCCTTGATAGTGTGATATCGCTTTAAACGTTTTATTAAACAAATAAGAACAACCCCCCATATGCGCTATTACTGGATACCACGTATATGCACTTTTTTCACAGGGCTTTTGTGACAGGACTGTCACAGCATTGTTTTATAAAAGACTTGTTTTTGCACAATAGCACTTTTTGCTATTTAACCCTTTCCATACAGGGCTTTTTATACCACTTCCATACCAGGCCTATTCTGGCACTTCTCTCCTACATGTAGAAATCATCATTCTTTTGCTAGAAAATTACTCAGAACCCCCAAACATTGTATATGTTTTTTTTAGCAGACACCCTATGGAATAAAATGACGGTCGTTGCAACTTTTTATCTTGCACGGTATTTGTGCAATAATTATTCAAATGCCTTTTTTTTGGAAAAAAATGGTTTCATGAATTAAAAAATAACAAAACAGTAAAGTTAGCCCAATTTTTTCGTAAAATATGAAAGCTTATGTTACGCAGAGTAAATAGATACCTAACATGTCACGCTTTAAAATTGCGCACACTCATGGAATGGTGCCAAACTTTGGTACTTAAAAATCTCCATAGGCGACGCTTTGAACATTTTTACAGGTTACCAGGTTAGAGTTACAGAGGAGGTCTAGTGCTAGAATTGTTGCACGTGCTCTAACGCACGCGGCGATACCTCACATATGTGGTTTGAACGGCATTTACATATGTGGGCGGGACTTATGTGTGTGTTCGCCTCTGAGCGCGAGCTATTGGGGACAGGGGCGTTTTAATTTCTTTTTTTTCTTTTTATTTATTTTTTTACTTTTTTTTTTTATTTTTACTTTTTTTTTTTACACTTTTATTCCTATTACAAGGAATGTAAACATCCCTTGTAATAGGAATGTGTGTGACAGGTCCTCTTTATGGAGACCCCACATCTCTCCTCCAGGCTGGAAAGCATGAGATTGTGAAAAAAAATTCACCAATCTCATGCTTACTAGCCGCAATGGCGGCTTTGTTTACTTCTGAGGACCCGGGCGTGACGTCATCACATCGCGCCCGGGCCTCCGACGGTCATAGAGATGACTGGTGACCATCTGGTCACCAGTCATCTCTATGCTCCTCGTCATGTGACCACCGGCGCCGGACGATTCTTTCTCCGGGCCCCCGATGGTACGGGAGAGCCCGGAGAAGCACCGGATGGCGGCGGGAGGGGGGGATGTCTGCCGCTATGATCGTTCTCATGGTGCGCAGAATCGCCGGCTGAAGACAAGGATATCTGAATGATGCCTCTAGCTGCAGGCATCATTCAGATATCCCCCCTCAAACCCAGGATGTCATATGACGTTCACCTGGAGGGAGAGAGGGTTCCTGCCGGCGTCATTTTACAATGACCCGGTATGGAAGTGGTTAAAGTGGGACTAGTGTTGTTCCCTATATTCAAAATTAAAAAAAACTTTTGCCACAAAGCTCACCCTCAACGTCCTCACCACAAAAGGCATAATAAGCACAGACCTCAGTTTAGTCACTTCCATTTTTCAGGAAGCAAGGGCCCTGCACTCTTCTGGAATTATATATTGAACAGTTAAATAAAAATCACCTAAAACAGACTAAATAATCCAAATATAGGTGAACAGTAGCACTCTATAAATAACACAGGAGTGCACAACAAAAACTATAATAAATGTTGAAATACACCCAAGTGCAAAAAGAAAAAGAAAAAAGAAAAAAAAAGGCACAAAATAAAACTCAGTTCATGAAATTATGCATAGCTAAATAAGTGTATCATAATACACAAAAAAGTCCTCCATGGTGATAGTGATCTTCACACCACCCCGTATGAACTCCATATACCTCTCCCCATAAGTATTGCACTCACCAGAACACTCTTGTGTTTGGCAAACAAGCAGTTTAATGGATGCAACAGAGTGGCCACAGGCTCCATAATGTGAAACAGATGAACTTATGAGAGGAGAAAAGAAGGAGAGCTTAACTAGTGAAATATGTCTCAAACAGTACAAAATGTTTTAAAATCCTCAATCATTAAGCTTACATCAGGTAAAACAAAACCAAGCATTGGGTCAAACATCAGTAGGTAACGTCTCACCATACTGTGGACCTCGCACATACATCACTTCCGGTTGCCGTACAGCCACGTCCCGACGTGTTTCGTCATCACGACTTCGTCCTGGGATTGGCTTTACAACACGGCAACCTCACCTAAATAGAATAGGGCATATCCAACTTTCATCATAAATATCGTGAAACAGAAGCCATGTTTAGAAAACACTGGCATTTATAATCCATAGATAGAGATTTAGGTCCAGTTCTTCCTGGTGTGCCTCAACTTATTTACAGAAAGTCACCGAACTTTGGTGACCAGGTGGTAAAAAAAATCTTGGATCCACCAGGCCAACAAAAGATATGGTTCGATAGAAAGGGCTTTTATGCTTGCAGACATTGCATCTCTTGTAGAACTGTATGGACCAGCAATAGAGGTTCCAGCTCATTCTGTGCCGGGGATAATAGTTAATCCTTCACCATCAGTGAATTGATCATGTGTAGCACTACACATGTGGTTTATTTATTATGGTGCCCATGTGGTCTATATTATGTAGGATGTACTAAGAGAACCCTCAAAAAATGCATTTTTCAACATATCGCGAACATAAAAAATTGAATTAGGCAACACAGTGTATCCCTACATTTTAGACAGGTGCATATAAGAGATCCCACTGTGTTGCAATTTTGTGGAATTGATCAAGTTTTTCCCTCTTGGGGGGGGCTCTAATAAAGTGAGAGGATTATCACAAAGAGAAACAATTTGGATTTATTTGCTTAATACTCTGACTCCTAAAGGGTTAAATATTGGTTTTGATCTTTACTGTTTTATCAGTAATCATTAGTTTATTATTTTAGTGTCTTTAATACTCTTTATTTGCAAGAATATTTTGTTTTCTATATATTTGAGATTTTATATTATTTTTAGTATGTTAATTAGGTATTTTTGTGTCTATCATTTATTTAGAAATTACATTGCATTTTGTATTTAAGTTACATGTAGTTGACTTTAGTTACATGCACTATTGTTAAATGACGTCTTCATTGCCACTTTTTGATTGTTTTTAATACACTCACTGATCCCCATATACATATCAATGGTTGCAAGCAATCAGATTGGTATATTGCTACATCTTCAATCGCCAGACTCTTTCCCGAGAGGGAAGCTCGATATTGATGCATTACGGTACTGCCCGTCAGTTGATATCGGGGATGAGCGATCGACTAAATAGTGGGCATGGAGATGGTAATCATTTGCATGCGTTATTCTACTTAGGGGAGGTTGCTTTGACGTACAGCCAATCCCAGGACGAAGTCATGATGACGAAACGTGCCGGAACGTGGCTGTACGGCAACCGGAAGTGACGTGTGTGCAGGGTCCACAGTACGATGAGACGTTACCTACTGATGTTTGACCCATTGCTGGTCATTCGTAGGATTTTATCAACTGCTTGGTTTTGTTTTACTTGATGTAAGCACAATTATTGAGGATTTTAATACATTTTGTACTGTTTGAGACATACTTCACTAGTGAAGCTCTCCGTCTTTTCTCCTCTCATTAGTTCATCGGTTTCCCATTATGGAGGCTGTGACCACTCTGTTGGATCCATTACCCTGCTGGGTTACACTGCTTGTTTGCCAAACACAAGTGTGCGAGACATGATGTTCTGGTGAGTGCAATACTTATAGGGAGAGGTATAAGGAGCACATACGGTGTGGTGTGAAGATCACTATCTCCATGGAGGATGTTGGTGTGTATTATGATACACTTATTTAGCTATGGACCATTTCATGGACTGAGTTTTATTTTGTGCCTTTTTTTTTTCTTTTTCTTTTTGCACTTGGGTTTATTTCAACATTTATTATAGTTTTTGTTGTGCGCTCAATTTTTTATTAACACTACTGTGTTATTTATAGAGCGCTACTGTTCACCTATATTTGGATTATTTAGTCTGTTTTAGGTGATTTTTATTTATGTGTTACATTTTGAAAGTGGCAGCCTCACATTTATATTTAGATTCTAATTTTGATCACTGATTACATACTTTATTTCTTTGGCGCAGAGGTGGATGAGAGTATGGAACATTGTTTTTGACTACTCATTCATAGTTTTTTTAAATATTGAACAGTACAAGCACAAGTACTGGCCAGCTCCATAGGCTAAACTGGTTCCAATAGTGATGGACAAGTATCTATTTAAACTTATAAAAATTAATAGCACATGTACATTATTGCACCCCTACTTGCTAGGAGGTACCTTTATAAAAAAATCCCAGAGGGCTTTAATTTAATTTAAAGCGCATCTAAAGCCAAAAAAGTGTAATATATTGCCACTTATCAGCCCTTAGATGTAATAATTGCATTTGTTTTGATTACTGATCACTTCTACAATGCCAAGACACATTCTTGCCCCCACCTGACCCCCCACTATGTGTCCCAGGAATTACCTGTCCTTTCTGGATGCCTAGGATCTTCATGGCGAGTGTCAGAATAAAAAGCAGTAAGAGATCAGAAAATATCTATTCGCTGATCTCCCCTGTGTAGTATGAACTCAGAAGAGTCTATTTTCAGCACTTCCGGGTTTAAAGCACAGTCTGTTTTCAATGAGCTTCAACAGACTGCAGAGGAGACATTAGGAGTTCAGCAGACTACCGCCCCAACACTGAATCACTGTGATTGGCCATTACAGTGATCACAAGGCACAGAGCTACTCTGATTGACCTTTTCATGATGTGCCTTTTGCCTATGATCTCTGCTGTCTAACAGTGACAATGATTAATGCAGTGTTTTCAAATGTCCACTCAGAATAACCGCTTCTTCTACTGGCCATTTCACTACAACGCCCAGTAAAGAGGTGCAACAGGTGGTTAAAGAGAACCTCATCTGCACTAAGCTATCACAAAGAGGGCAATCACTCAGTCGCTATAGCTAACTTCTGTGTTCTTCACCTATAGCAGCCCCCTTTTCCATAAGGCAAGCAGATTGCCCCCCCCCCCAGGACTGGGTTCCCTCCAGAACTTATACGCAATGCTACAGTGCCTGGCAGTGGCTACCACGCCGGAGCAGGCACAAACCAAGCAAAGCAAACAGGTACTTGCGATTGGTAGACAGGCAGAGTGGTTAAATGACAGCCCAGGTACAAGGCAGGCAAGGTTCACAGAGGTCAGGGTCAAATCCGTAGTCAAAAGGCAGGCAGAGTTCAGAAAATAGTCGATATCTGATCCAAGGTTGTCAATGAGGGAATCCAATCTAGCAGAGCAGGGCAGACAAACGGGGAGCTTGGAACACATGTAACAAATGCAATATCACAAGAATGAGACTGCAGGCATGGCTGGCTTAAATCAGGTTTGGTCTCCTCCCAGAGACTGTGCACCTGCAAAGTGATTGATGTGGCCAGACAGACAAGGAAAATGCCACAGCCAAAACTAGGATGCTAGAAGAAGCCGGAATGTTTCATGCTCCTGACAAGGGATTTCAGTCCCTTGTATGACAGCAGTAAAATTTCATTAAAAAAAGAGAAATAATTGCCATATTAAAGTTAAAGTAAATAGAATAAAAAATGCCCAAACATTTTTTAAAGCCCCCTCCAACCCACGTACCTGCAAATGCAAACACATGTGTTAGGTGCATACAGGGGTGAAGAGGACAGTTGCACCACACATATTAGGTATTGCTGTACAATAATTATAGGGCCATCATTCATGATTAACTCTGAAACTTTGAGCTATAAAGGGTTTCAAAACATTGCTTGTGGATAATTCTGGGTACTGTAGTCTTTTTTTGGTTAAAGGGCTTGGGCAATTTTGAAGCTTCATATACTTGGTATTGTGACAGCAGGCAGGTAAAATCACCAGGTTGCATCCAGGATGGGAGATATATATGTCCTAGATTCAGGCTTTATGCCAGTTTATACCACTAGGGGGAGTGCTGGGAGTCTTGCAGGGGAAGAGTTAATGAGCCCAGCTGAAATAAGTGGGCTCATTGGGGCCTCTACAAGAACTCCCAGCATGCTAAGGGAGAGGCTCCAACCTGGAACCAGATCTGTGTGGATAGTCTGGGGAGTGTGATCTCTGTGCGGTGAGCCAAAGCCTGTGTGGTTATTGCTAAGAACTTCAAAAAGCAGGGAGCTAGGGACTGGGACAGCACAAGGCTGTACCCAGTTGTTAGTTAGGGACACCAATGTGTGTAGTGAGCGGTCAAGTTGACCAGGATTTATTTTCCTGTTTCTTTTGTTTTTGCTGTATTTTTTTGTCTGTATATAGTTTAAATAAAACCACACTTTTTGTTTTCTCCTACCACTGTCTGCTGTGCCTGTTTTTGTGTGGTGACCCCATCCAGGGGGTCACACACACACCCGCTGCTGAGTTAACCCCCTCACAGTATCTATTTACTTGACGCAACCTCATCTTATATATTTTGCCCAAAAAATGGATGCTATATTGTGTGCGTGCACTAAAATTATTTTGGGTGCATATTTTTACTGAAAATATAGATTTGATAAATTATTGTGCAATTATTGTCTAACATAAAAATTACAACTGCCCCATTTTATTTTACAGGTTCTCTGCTTTCTGAACATATCTAGTGCAGGGTTTCTCAACCAAGGTTGCTAAGGGTTCTTTGAGCAATGAACAATTTCGACCTCTTAGATAAGTTTCCATTGACACCATTGATCTTTTTTTCTATCTGTAATAGGGAAATTCTTCCCAATGACCACAAGTGTAAGGAGCATCCTTCCCACTATCACACTACACTAATCTATTATGAGCTGTAGATAGAGTAAGTTTTAGCAGGGGTTCCCTGAGAACGGAAAGTTGTTTCAAGGGTTCCTCTGTGTTGAAAAGGTTGAGAAAGGCTGATCTAGTGTATTGGGGGTTCTAAAGATCCTCAAGCCTAAAATCTACATTTTTAAACACGTGTGCAAAAAATAGCAAAATGGCCATAGCAGCAAAAAAGTTAAAACTATATTTATCATTGGGTAAGGATGGTGGAGGGTGACTTTTGGGAAAGGTTTTTGATCATTTTAGTTTCACTTTACCAAACGATGCCTTTGAAGGTATACAAACACTTTTAGGACAGTTCTCATTTTCTTCAGTCATGAACATAATTGTTTACAATAACCACAAAATATTCAATGGCCTATTTTACACTGAGATTGTATTTTCATTTGAATGTGCTTTTGTGGGTAAGAGACCAATACTTCAACTTTGACATTTCACAGAATCAGTAGACATATATGTGGGATGTGTCATGCTGTTGTCTGAACAATGTCTGTACTCTGAGCAAGCAGCTTGCTAAACTGAAGAAAAAAAATTAAGCTGTGACAAAAACAATGAACAAATTATGTATATTTTTATGTTTGAGTACAATATTATTTAAGATTTTTCTAAAATATGTATACAGTAAAACAATCTGGAACAACAAACGTATTTGCTAACCCACCACTTCTATATATCCTCCCTTTTAGGCCATAAAGTGTATGTGTACGTGTACTCTAACCTGAGCCTTATTTGGGTTGTAACTTTTCTGTTCAGCTACCTTTATTGCCTAAAGGCAAGCTGTCTTGAGAAAAATGCAGGAGCTGCCATTGCTGATCTCTTATTGAAAATGCTGGTGCCTGATATGATGACCCAGCAGCTTTAGTACTTTCTAAAGCACTCCCCCAGAACAAGTATGTAGAACAGTAAATTCTGAGAAAAGTCAGAAGTTGACATACCTGTTTCATGTCCGTGCTCTTATCAGAATACGTGTTCTATGCCTATCTGGTTGTTTGCACACTTGCAATAAACAGCCTTCCTCAGCACATATCTCCTGGTGCCTTGGTCTAGCATTGCCCATGTTCTGGAGTAAAGCTGGCCATACACTTTTAGTGCTTTTGTTCAGCCAGCAGGTTGAATGGAAAAAAAAAATAGCAGATTTTCTACATCGATACAAATGAGGTGGATGGAGGAATCTCCCCTCCCCCACTGTGACATAAAATTTTGACAGCGGGACTTGCTGCTTTCAGAATACACTGATCAGCAGCTGAGAGAGAGGGGGGAGAGAGAGGGGTGCCAAGAGGCAATATAGTGTAGCAGATCCTTTTATTGGTAAATAAAACAAATATATAAATAAAATGCACTCACAAGCACTCTGTAAGGCCCCATTCGCATGGGCGCTCTGATCAGGTCCGCCTGTACGTTTTTAAGGCGGACCTGATCGGACAATCCATTCACTTTTACAGAGTGGCTGATGTCAGCAGTGACATGTCATCCGCCAAATGGAAACCCTATTTTCCTTCTGTATGGAGGATTGGATGAAAACAGACAGGTGGGACCATTAGGCCCCATTCACACTACAGCACTTTGTAGCTTGAAGCTCCAAAACACTGGAGGAGAAAAAAAACAATAATTCTCTTTGGAGATGGTTCACATCTCCACTACAAGTTGCCTGAAACCAAACGCCTGAAGCTCAAAAAAAAGTTCTGGAGCTTTTTTATAGCTCGAATTTGGCATATTGGTGTGTTTTTTCAAGCGTTTTTTTTTGTTCCACAGAAATGCATGTAAACGCTTGAGTCTAGCGGTTTTGAGTGTTCTTGAGTGCTCTAAGCGTTTTTCTGCAATAATTAAATGCAAATTAATAATAATAATTAATAAGTAACCCTTACCCTAATATTACCCCTTATAATAAACCCTAACTCCTAACCCTAATATTAGCCCCTAACCCTAAAAAATAGCAACAAATTATGAAAAACATAATATTTTTCATCTACTGGCTAATATAAAAAAAACGGCAAAAACACTTTAAAAACGCTGCATTAAAAACACTCAAAAATGCCCATACAAACGCCTGAAAAAACGCAAAAAAATGCGACACGTGTGAATGCCACCTAGTCACAAGCTCCTGTGCTCCTGTGAAGTCAGTGGTGCTCTGGAAGAAAGACAGCGGCGGCTCCAGTGGTCCTGCCAGCTACTGTGTATGATCTTCGGTTTAGAATATGTTAGGTTAGAGCTAAAATGTATAAAGTGTTTAGCATCTACAAAATGAAGAAGACACTAAAGACATTCTGTTCCTTATAGCTTCATCTGTATAGAAGCATTTTGCTTTTGGTAATAATTTTGACTTATGTTTTGTTTAAAACTTAAACGAAACACAGACAAAACATTTCCTGCTTCCTGAGGATGCTTCCACAAGTTTTTTTTTTTTTTTAGAAATAAAAAAACCCCAAAAAACACAAAGGCATCTAGTCGTATCATTTTTCACTGCAGTTCAATTTAAAATATATCCCTTTACAACATTTTCTTTCACTCTGCAGAAACAGTTGTTTTAGGATAAAGTCACATTATATTACTCTGTTGATGATGTTTTTGCAGGAACACAGTGTACATACTGTAGCATTAGGAGCTTGGATGGATCAAAGGTTTATGATACTGGCAACTTATCAGAATGGTTATTTTTGGAGGGATTTGGTTCTTATTTCCATGGATAATATTAATGAGGGCCTTATGCTGGGAGGTGCTGAAGATTGTATTTTTCTCTTGCTTTTTTATTGCCTTCTCTGTTTCAAATAATGACAGCGTAGATAGTCTTCACAGTGCCAACAAGCAGGGTGGTGAATGCAACCGCTGAATTCTTTTATGGCTGTTGCCACCCCAATCTTTACTATTAATATAGATGGCTGGTTTAAGACAACATATGCTCCTTTAGATTTTACTAAAGTACATACAGTAGCTGTTGGCATTAATCAGACTCATGTTTAAATCCAGTAAGAAGCTAAAGAGTCCTAGAAGTAGAAATGTATTTTTTATACCAGCTTCCAATCAATGAGGATTGCGCCTTGTAGCATCATGTTTATGTGATAGTAAATCTGTAAATGTTGTAATTTGTTCTTAAAGCTTCCCACTCCTTACACCTGACTGTCCTTATTTTTGGCATTCATAGTGATATAATTAGATGGGCTAAAAAGCAGAGCAGAGTGATTCATAGCACTTCTCTGTATAGACCTGGCCACTAGACTTGTGCACAACGGAAAAATTTGTTTAGTTTCGGTTTGTTTCTTTTCGGTCCTGTTGATTCGTAATCGTTCGTAATTTTGCTAGACGTGATTTTTCGTGTTCGGACTAATTCGTATTTTCGCAAGCGACATTTTTCGTTGAATCGGAATGATTCGTATTAATGTAAGCCTTATTTTTAGTTGATTTATAATTCGTACTTTCGGTAGAGTACATTGTTTTTCGTTGATTCTGGACACAACTCCTACTTTCGTAACTTTTTTTGGGTTTGTTGTTTTGTAATTTTCCGTGTCTCTCTCACAACGACGCTGCCTATTATGCCTAATGTGCTTCGAATGGATTTGTACTTTTCTAAATACATAGCGGTTATTTGTAACGATTCGAAATCTCGTATTTTACTTTCGTTTTTTACATGCGGCTATAGCCTCCGCCCCTGTACACCATTTTGAGAGGGAGTTCAGCACGGTGAGGGAGAAGCAGAGAGCAGAGGAGAGTGTTATTGTGCTTCGATTGGATTCGTACATTCGTAACTTTTTTCATAATGAATTATGCCGAAGACATTCGGGCATTCGCTATTTGCGATATAATTTATTTCGGATTCGGTTTTATTCGTAATTGCTTTGTTCGGAAATTCGAATGCTTCCGAATGTCCGAAAGTTGCTAAATTCGGACGAATTTCGATTCGTTACGAAACAAATTGCACAAGCCTACTGGCCACATACTTGATGGTGGACACAGGCGAGGGCTGTGATAGATTTGCTTATTCTTGGTTAGATCATTACCCCAACAGGATCTGCCACAATCTTCCCCATGAGTTAGATTAGTGTTTCCTAAAAAAATGGATGGGGACCCAAATTCAGTCACGGCACTTGACTGTTTGTCCAAGCATGAAATCAGTAGATCAGTAGAAAGTTGCATAGCAAACTGTTGATGACTGACAGCACAGACACATGTGGGCAACCAGAGTGCATGCGAGTTGAGGGGCAGCGAATATTGCATAGACAAAGCCTGAGCTCTGGAGTAAAGGGATTGATGCTATAATGCCAAGGGTATAATAGTATTTTACCACCACTATATCAGGTAGTGAATTCAAGCGACTTTTGCAGCTGTGTTGGAGGAAAGTAGTAGTGACATGGTAGGTGAATTGCTAGTGTGTCTTAAGCCAATTAGGAGCTAACACACACACACTTCAATTAAATAAAAAGAAGCACTGTGGCTTGGTCATGCACTATATATTTTTTTTAAATCTCTTTATTAAATTTTCACTTTTTTCCTTCACATATTGTTCCATACAAAATATTATACATCTTGTTATCTTAAATTAAATTAATTTATACATCATTTATCCTTCATCATACATTATTTTAGACTATAAAAAAAGAAAAGAGAAATTTAATCCATCAATCAAGTCATGCACTATATTTAGTTGAATTAAAATTCCTGATAAATTATCCAAGGTTGACGGATGTCTTGTTAAAACTAGAAAAATATGATCCTACTTTAACAGATCTTGCCCCCACCATAAATTTAGTAGTGGTTACGTACAAATAAAATGATCTACTCTGCTGCATGTTCAAATTACAATTATTACAAGCTTGACCACCTGTAACAGCAGTGAAGAGCTATGAACTTTGGCATTACTACTGTGCCAGTAAAGTATAGAGACCATTTTTCGTTAAGAACATGCATTGTCTGTTGAAGCCCTTCAATAAAGGTCATTAAATTCATCAGTAAATAGAACTATGGCACCACCAAGGTTACTGACAAGTAGACATGTGCACTGCTGAAAAAAATCTTTTTAGTTTTTAGTTTTTTGCTTTTTTCGGAAATTCAGGAAATTCGGAATTCCGAATTTCCAAAATCCGAATTTTCGAATTTCCAAATTTCCAAATTTCCACTCTTCCAGGGAGCCTGGGACCACAGTAAATAGTGTCAGGATGAAAAGTAAGAGCAAATCTGAGAACATCTGTTTCCTGATCTGCTCTGCAATCAATTGACCTTGAAACACTCAGCTCTAAACATTTATTTGTTCAAAACTGTCAGGAACTTAGCTGAAATTCCAGTTATACAGTTGGTCAAGCACAGTACTGTGCTTGATCGGCTGGAGTGAACTACTGATGTCTCCATAGAGAGAACCTGTCACCTGCCTATGCTATCACATAAGGGGCTCGTTAGCCCCTTGTAGTAGCAATAAAGTTAAATGAAATATATATATTTTTAAAAAATGTATAAAAATTTACATTATACAATAAATTAAAATAACATTTGTTTTTAATGCATCCCCATCGCCCAGCACACATTTTATTTTTTTAAGCCCGTGGTGTGTGAACACTTTCCCAAAAACTTAACCCGGTGCCAAAAAAAAGTGCACACACATAAAGAGTGATACATAAAACGTGCAACTGATCCCCCGTTTGGTCCTAGCCAAAAGGCTCGGCCCTAGAGGCAGGTGTGAAAAAAAGTGTGCAAAGTGCAGTGACCTTGGTGCCATAATTCAACGTGACATCGCCCTGCACACATACTGTATGTGAATGCAAACATGCATGTACAGAGTGTGTGTATGTACACAGTGATTTTGGGACACATGTGAGGTATCGCTACAGGTTGGAGTGAGAGCACTAATTTTAGGGACATCATTTATGGTTAACTCTGAATTGATGAGATGTAAAGATTTTTAAAATGTCACCTATAGACAAATTTGGGTACCATAGTCTCTTACCGTTTCATGGGTGCTGGCAATTTTAGGGCTTGACATGTTTGGTATCTATTTACTTGACAGAACCCCATCTTTTATATTTTACCTAAAATTGTGTATTATATTGTGTTTGTATGCACTAAAAATAATTTTTGTGTATTTTTTCCTGAAAATACATATTTAACCACTTAAGGACCACCTCACGACTCTATACCTCCTCTTTTTGAAGAGGGACATCTCGGTAACGGCAGCAGCTGCTGCCACAACGGAGATATCATCTCTTCAGGTGCCGGTCCTTTAAACGATAATGGTGGTCTCCCTGGCGGATTCACCGCGAGATCACCGTTATATATTGGTAGCGGCGGCGGCAATCGGGTCCTCTTCCTAGCTGGGTATGGAGACGAGTGAGGGGAAGATGGCCCCCACCCATCTCCATACCATAGCAGGCAGAAGCGACGTCAAAACGTCACTTTCGTCCATACGTCTTAAAAGGCACATTTTTTTTATTGCATTTTAGTTTAAATATGAGATCTGAGGTCTTTTTGACTACAGATTTCATATTTAAGAGGACCTGTCATGCTTTTTTCTATTGCAAGGGATGTTTACATTCCTTGTAATAGGAATAAAAGTGACCCATTTTTTACTTTTTTTTAAAAACAGTGTAAAAATAAATAAAATCAAGTAAAATAAATAAGAAAACCAAATATATTTTTTTAAAGCGCCCTGTCCCGACAAACTTGCGCGCAGAAGCGAATACATACGTGAGTAGCGCCCGCATATGAAAACGGTGTTCAAACCACACAAGTGAGGTATCACCGCAATTGTTAGAGTGAGAGAAATAATTCTAGCCCCTGACCTCCTCTGTAACTCAAAAGATGCCACCTATACAATTTTTTAAACGTCGCCTATGGAGATTTTTAGAGTTGAAAATATATTTATTGGTATTTTAACAGACAATACAAGGAACAACGTCTAAAGTTACAGTCTGGTGACAATCGCAAGCGAACATGTGTGGTGAGTCAGCCCAATGGCTATTGCCCCTAGCTTAACTCCTATCATCATACAGTATATTATTAGCATCTACGACTGTCACTTGGAGTAAAGATTAATTCCGGCTAGGAGAGCCCCGTTGTTCATAATAAAATTGTATGCAAAAAATTTGTGAAATTAAAAAAAAATAGAAGGGGAAGAAAAGAAAAAGAGAAAAAAAAAAAAAAAAAGAGGGGAGAGCGACCCAAAGATGGGCGTGAATGGAAAAAGAAAAGGAAAGAGGAAGGAAGAAGAAACAGGGGAGGAATAGAAGAAAGATCGGAGGAGAGCATAAGAGCTGCTGTGGAGACATTCGTAGGAAGGAGTTACCAGAGGACAGCAAGGGGGGGGGGGGGCCGTAGGTACATGCTCTAACCTTCCCACTGTCAGGTTGTATGTTAGGGTGATCGTGTCGGAGTCGACAGCATGTTAGTGAGTGTATCAGAGGCGGAGAAGCGGAGCCAGATGGACCACAGTACCTTGTATTTATCAAAGGTGTCGTTGTCAAGGGCCAGCATCTCTTCCATTCACATGGTGTCGTTCATAATCGAGACCCATCGTGACAAGGGAGGAGTGGTGGTTGTCTTCCAAAATGAGGGGCTGAGCTGTCTCGCTGAGGACATAAAAAAACGGAGGAGATTCCGCTTCTGCAATGTTATCTATGGAGATTTTTAAGGGTAAAAGTTTGACGCCATTCCACGAGCGGGCGCAATTTTTAAGCCTGACATGTTGGGTATCAATTTACTTGGCGTAACATTATCTTTCCTAATTAAAAAAAAATTGAGCTAATTTTACTGTTGTCTTATTTTTTAATTAAAAAAAAGTGAATTTTTTCCCAAAAAAAGTGCGCTTGTAAGACCGCTGCGCAAATACGGTGTGACAAAAAAGTATTGCAATGACCGCCATTTTATTCTCGAGGGTGTTAGAAAAAAACAATATATAATTTTTGGGGGTTCTAAGTAATTTTCTAGCAAAAAAAAATGTTTTAAACGTGTAAACACCAGATCTCAAAACGAGTCTCGGTCCTTAAGTGGTTAATAAACAGTTGTGCAAATATTGTGCAACATAAAAAATGTCAACTGTGCCATTTTATTCTAAAGGTCCTCTGCTTTTATAAATTATATAATTGTTTGTTTGTTTTTTTAACAAAAAAATGCAAAATACTGTATGTTAAAAATGTAAAATAAATTCTGGACATAACGTAGTTAAAAGGGATGATTACTTGTTACATTTACTTTTTGATATTTGTTAAAAATGAAATAAGAACATGTTTCCAATATTCTAAAAGGTAAATTATACAAAAACATGATGAAACTATGGCCTCCACCCTGCTTGTGACAGCTTTTAGCAATGTTAGATGGGTTTTAGTGCCATGTCTGAGGATGGGGCCCTCTTTGTCTCCCACTGAATTGTTGTTTTCATACCTCTGTGATTCGTACTACACTGTAAAAGGAAAAAGAAGGGGCGCACCGACCTAGTGCATTACCAATGGCTAGGTTTATTAAAAGTAGATAAAATGATCATAAATACTCACAAAGCAAGTATAGTAATAGGCACGTACACCATTCCATCAAACGGGATGGATGCCTTCAAAGGGCCTCCTGCTGAAACCAGATAACCAGAGAGTCCAGACGACATATATTACAGCTACGGCTGACGCGTTGCGAGGGAGAACCCTCTTCCTCAGAGCCAAAAAGTAATAGTAATTCGTACTACACTGTCAAAGCAGCAGTGAAACATGACGGACAATATTTTCCAGCACCAGACTAAATCCATAGAAGGCAGATGGAAACTTTGATTACAGATGATCTTAAAGCGAAGGTCCCACGGAAAAAAAAATATATTAAAAGCCAGCAGCTACAAATACTGCAGCTGCTGACTTTTAATAAATGGACACTTACCTGTCCAGGATGCCCGCGATCATGGCAGCCGAAGCCGAGCAATCGCTCGTCTCTCGGCTGCCCCCGCCGCCATTCTCGGTGAGGCAATCAGGAAGTGAAGCGTTGCGGCTTCACTGCCCGGTTCTCTACTGCGCATGCACGAGTAGCGTGGCGCATCCTCACAGGTCCCCGCTGTCTCCTGGGACCAGTGCGTTTCCCAGAAGACAGCGGGGGTGACGCGAAGGGGCGTGACTCCCGCGGGAGTCTATTCCCGGAAGTGGGTGCAAATACCTGTATTAGACAGGTATCTGCACCCCCCTGAAAGGTGCCAAATGTGACACTGGAGGGGGGGGTCCGAAAAGCAGAGGTTCACTTTTTGTGTGGACCTCCGCTTTAATGACTGCCTGGTCCCAGATAACCTAACCCAAAACCCCATGGATAACCTAAAGTTTAGTTCCTGCAGTATGCAATGCTTTACCCGGCAAAGCTGCGGGTGGTTGCAAAAGGAGAAACGCAGTAATCCTACTTCTGCGACGCAGTGGCTAGACAGTGTGGAACATTTCCTCAAGGACTCCAAGTTTCCCTTCTTATGCAAACATGGTACAGTGATCTCTCTTTTGTCCCTGAGTCATCTGATAAACTCCATTGATGGGTCTCTTTCTCCTTCCATGTGGTGCAGAAAACTGCATGTTACATAAGCTGGAAGTTTCATCATTATCACTAACTGTCATAATACAGTATATTCTTTTGTAATATAAGGGGACTGATAGACAACATCAAATGTATAGTGGTGTTTTTTTTACTAGAAAAATGTATGCACCCTCAGTGGTGCAACTGCTAGATCAATGCTCTCTTCCAGTTGTAGATAAGGCAGATCAGGCTTTCCTTAATGCTCCAATAAAGCTGGAAGATATATATCTGGCGGTGACCAGGACTCCTAATAATAAATCGGAAGGAACAGATGGCATTCCAAGGAGTGCAAACCTTCCCATTGATAAATCAGTGTGAGAGGAAAGGTGAAACAAACAGAAACTTATTCAAGGAGAAAGCAGCTATGAAGTGGTACTGGGTTTCATAAAAACATAACTGTGGAACTGAGGAGGAGATTGAGCATCACATTGCTATAATATAAATAAAGACTGTTTACTGATTATATAATGTGCCATGCAACCTATATGAGAATATGGGTCCACGCTTCAGGTGAGCTGCTATATAGCACTGTGGTGGAGCACAGAAAACTTTGGAGTGATGTCACAAATGCAAGAAAATTGCTGCTGCACTATTATGGACATTGGCTCTTATGCGAATTTCTGTTATAATTAACTTTTTGTAGATTTGTTGTTTTAACATTTTTTACAGCACTGGTGATAGGGACCACTGCCCAATAGGGCATCTGATTGTGCAGTATAATACTTTGTTATTATAATTTGGTTATTAACGTATTTAGCACTTTGTTTGAAGATTAGTACTCATTTTATTATGAATGTATTTGAATATATATATATATATATATATATATATATATATATATATATATATATATATATTGAAAAGGAAGGTAAAAGAATAAAACAGATTGGATATCTGAATAATTGGTTTAACAAAACAGCGCTAAAAATTAAACTAAAAATAGACCCGTGGAAAAACCACTGAAAGAAGTCCAAACGTAGTAATGTGATAAACAGCCAGTCAAGAGAAAAATATGGTGAGCATCAACAATGGTCCATGTGACCACCTTCCACCAAAGACTTCAATTGCAATCCACCGCGTGATGAATAATCCCCTTAGGGGTTCACACTCACCAGAAACATAATATATATGGGCCTTAAGTGAAAATGGTAGATCAGCTACTCTGTTGTGGCTCGTCACTTCTCAGCAGGGTCCACCAGTGAAATGGGCTCCAATGCAGGTCCTTGGTTTTGTCTTATGTTGATTCTGGAAATTCCTGTTGCAGGGGATGGTTGTAATTTGACCTCCAGCTTTGCGCAGACCACACTTAATCCAGTCCCACTTGGTCTAAGTTCCAGCAAGCAAAATGGTACCATTTTCACTTAAGGCCCATATATATTATGTTTCTGGTGAGTGTGAACCCCTAAGGGGATTATTCATCACGCGGTGGATTGCAATTGAAGTCTTTGGTGGTGGAAGGTGCTCACATGGACCATTGTTGATGCTCACCATATTTTTCTCTGGACTGGCTGTTTGTCACATTACTACGTTTGGACTTCTTTCAGTGGTTTTTCCACGGGTCTATTTTTAGTTAAATTTTTAGCGCTGTTTTGTTAAACCAATTATTCAGATATCCAATCTGTTTTATTCTTTTACCTTCCTTTTCATTGTCTATATTTTTAAACAGCTGCTTAGTTTTAAAGGGTTTTGAAGGAAACGTTTTAATTTTAATTTATTTTATTTAACTATATATCTGCTGCTGCTAACTTAGTAGGTTTGAACTGGCGCTAAGAGTGTGTTACTTTGGGCCTTGATATACACACCTCCTCTCTCTCTATATATATATATATATATATATATATATATATATATATATATATATATTTTTATATATATTCATAGCACCGATTTTTGGATATTTTTGAATACGCTATTGATGGTATTATTTATTTATATTCTTTATTACTCTAGTTGATTGTCATGGATATGCATTAATGTCTGTCTGCCATCATACCTTCCTCCTCATGTGTTCATCTAGAGACCAGACCTCCTTCACCTGGCTTCCTTTATAATCTCCTCCCAGCCTGACTCCACCCCAGGCCCTATCACTGAACACTATATTAACCTGTGCACTGCAAGCCTGCTTTGCTGATCAACGTGTTTGTTAGGCATTGTGTGTTTGGGTTCCTGCCTGCCGTGTGCTACGTCTGTCTCTCTGTTACGTTATTGGCTTGTCCCCGACCATCCCTGTCTGCTCGTGACCCTTGACCTTCGGCTCGTTCTTCGTTATCCTTGTCTGCTTGTGGCCCCTGACCTTCGGCTTGTTATTCGGTTCTCTCTATCGTGTGCTGCTGCTTCCCCTTATCCTACGGGGCGTGAGCTAGGAAACTCCAGGGGCCGCGACCTGGTCCCAGCCTGCAGCGTAACATCCTCACCACTAGAGGCCCTGGAGAAGACCAGCTGGGTCTTAGACTCCGCGCCCTGGGGAATCTTGGCTCTCGCTTCCGTTGGGATCCCGGTTGTGCTCCTCTGGTCCCGCTTTCCACAACCACCCAGTTTCCTATCCACAGAAGCCAGCCATAGGGTTCACTACCTCGCGGTGCACTCCTGTCCCCCTACGGTGTGCATCTGTCACCTGGCCACAGGTGACCCTGACAGTTTGATCAGCCATGAACCCGGCTGACATCCCGCTTCCCGCGGATGATCCATTGCAGGGCATAGTTCGCAGACTTGAGACCCAGGAATCAAATCAGACCCAGGTGATGCGATTCCTCCAGGATCTGGCTTCTCGATTCGAGCAGCTTCAGGTCTCCTTGGGAACCCCGAATCCGCAACCCCAAGTACAACCAGCGGCTGTACCTATCGCACCAGTCGCAGCCTCACACTCACTAAGATTGCCAGCTCCGTTCCGTTTCTCTGGGGACTCCAAGGCCTGCAGGGGGTTTCTCAGCCAATGCACTATTCATTTTGAGCTTCAGCCTCAAAGCTTCCTATCTGACCGGGCTAAGGTAGCCTATATCATTTCCCTCCTCTCCGGTGAAGCTTTGGCCTGGGCTGCCCCCCTGTGGGAGAGGAACGATCCGGTGGTTTCCAGTCTGTCCGAATTCTTGAAGCTCTTTCGTAATATCTTCGAAGAGCCGGCTCGGGCTTCTTCAGCGGCTAGTGCTGTCTTACGTCTTCGCCAAGAATCTAGTTCAGTGGGGCAATATGCTCTTCAGTTCCGTATCCACACAGCTGAATTGAGCTGGAATAATGAGGCCCTGGTCGCTACCTTTTTACATGGCCTCTCTGACCGAGTGAAAGACGAATTAGCGGGAAGAGCCATTCCCGTCGGTCTGGACGATGTAATTTCATTATGCAACCAGATCGACATTCGTTTTCAAGAGAGGTCCTTAGAAAAAAGACGCCAGCACTCTCTGGGTCCTAGCCAGTCTGAGCTCCCCTCCCTTCATTCCGTGGAGCATCCTCTTCCTGCTGAAGAACCTATGCAGCTGGACCGGACCAGACTAACCCCCGAAGAACGTGCTAGGCGCAGAACTCTGGGCTTGTGCCTCTATTGTGGGGGCAAGGGTCATTTTCGTGACTCCTGCTCGCTTCGTCCGGGAAACGCTCGGGTCTAATACATTTGGAAGGTGGAGTATTGGACCCAGAAACATCACCTTCTCGCCTGCTCTTGCCGGTGTCCCTTCATGTAGGCACTTCTCCTCAGTCAACCCTTGCATACCTGGATTCCGGGGCTGCCGGTAATTTCATGGATTGGAGAACTGCTTCTTCTATGAAGCTTACCCTTTCACCTCTCACTACCCCATTGGTAGTCTCGGCAATTGATGGCACTGTTCTCCCAGGGGGCCCTATTCGCTTCCAGACGCTACCCATTAGGATGTCGGTAGGGATTCTCCACCAGGAGTGGATATCCTTTCTTATTCTACCCAAGGCCTCTACCCCAGTTGTATTGGGCCTCCCTTGGCTACAGCTCCACTCTCCACATGTGGACTGGGTCTCTGGGCAGATCCTGGCCTGGGGTTCCTCATGTTTCTCGTCGTGTCTTCTCAAGGTGACCCCCAAGGAGAGTCTTCCGGTTGCTGCCACTTCTGTTTCTTCTGATCTTCCCGCCGCATACAGCGATTACCGGGATGTGTTCTGTAAAAAATCAGCTGAGGTGCTTCCTCCCCACAGGTCTTTTGACTGTGCTATTGATCTTGTCCCCGGAGCAACTCTACCCAGGGGTCGTACCTACCCTCTGTCCATCCCAGAGACCCAGGCCATGTCGGAGTATGTAGCAGAGAATCTGGAGAGAGGGTTCATCCGGAAATCCTCATCGCCTGCAGGGGCAGGGTTCTTTTTTGTTGCCAAAAAGGATGGTACCTTAAGACCCTGCATCAATTATCGGGGTTTAAATGCGGTTACTATTAAAAATCGATACCCCTTACCCTTAATATCTGAGCTATTCGATAGGTTGAAGGGTGCCTCCATTTTCACCAAGTTGGATCTCAGAGGCGCGTACAATCTCATTCGAATACGGGAGGGTGACGAATGGAAGACTGCATTTAACACTAGAGACGGGCATTACGAATATCTGGTGATGCCTTTTGGTCTGTGTAATGCTCCAGCCGTGTTTCAAAACTTTGTCAATGAAATCTTCAGAGATCTGCTGTACCAGTTTGTTGTCATCTATCTGGATGACATTCTGATCTTTTCTGAAAATCTGCTCGTCCACAGAAACCATGTCCGCACTGTACTTCAACGTCTTAGAGAGAACAATCTCTATGCCAAGCTGGAGAAATGTTCCTTTGAATGTTCTGAGGTCCTGTTTTTGGGGTGCTTTGTCTCATGTTCGGGGCTTCGTATGGACCCTGGGAAGGTCTTGGCTATCACCAACTGGCCTCTTCCTGCTAGCCTCAAGGCCACACAGCGCTTTCTTGGCTTCACTAATTATTATAGGCAGTTCATAAGGAATTACTCTTCCATTGCCGCGCCTATTATCGCTTTGACCAAGAAGGGTGTGAATGCCAGAGACTGGCCTCCCGAAGCTGTCTCTGCATTTCACAACCTGAAACAGGCCTTTGTTTCTGGCCCCCTCTTGAGGAGACCAAATCCTGGGAATGCATTTTTTATTGAAGTGGACGCTTCCTCAATGGGGGTGGGAGCTGTGCTTCTTCAAATCTTTGAGAAGAGACGCCAACCATGTGCGTTCTTCTCCAAAAAATTTTCTCAGGCAGAGAGGAATTATGCCATCGGTGATCGGGAACTTCTCGCAATTAAATTGGCGTTAGAGGAGTGGCGTCATCTCTTGGAGGGTTCCCCTCACTCCATAACGATCTTTACCGATCACAAGAATTTACAGTATCTACAGAATGCTAAACGTCTGAATCCTAGACAGGCCAGGTGGAGTCTCTTCTTTGCCCGTTTTAATTTCACGATTACCTACAAACCTGGTTCCTGCAACGGTCGGGCTGATGCGCTCTCTAGGTCATTTGACACTTTGGACGAGGAGTCCGCCCCTGAACCTGAGCCGATCATTCCCACCTCATGCATTGTTGCCCACTCTACCACCCTGAAGTCTAAAATTCCGCCTGGTAAGACCTTTGTCCCCACTGGGCTAAGAGCTAAGATCCTTCGTTGGGGACATGATTCCAAGGTGGCAGGGCATTCTGGATTCCTCCGATCCTTCCTACTCATCAGTCGTCACTACTGGTGGCCTAATCTCCGCTCAGACGTCAAAGACTACGTTAAAGCTTGTCATGTCTGTGCTCAGTCCAAATCCTCCACACAAGCTCCTGCTGGTCTCCTCATGCCCTTGCCTATTCCTAAGGAACCCTGGGCCCATATTGCCATGGATTTTATCACCGATCTCCCACTGTCTGAGAATAATACAGTCATTTGGGTGGTAATCGATCGATTCTCCAAGATGGCTCATTTTGTTCCTCTTCCTGGTCTTCCTTCTGCCCCTGCCTTGGTTCCCATTTTCATTCGAGAAATTCTCCGCCTACATGGGGTCCCTTCTCATATTGTTTCCGACAGGGGAGTCCAATTCACGTCTCGTTTTTGGAGAGCCTTTTGCAAATCCCTCAATATTGTCTTGGATTTTTCTTCTTCTTACCATCCCCAATCCAATGGACAGACTGAGAGGGTTAATCAGGAGTTAGAGGTCTTTCTTCGCACCTTTGTGTCTTCTCACCATGACGATTGGTCCTCTCTACTCCCGTGGGCAGAATTCTCCCATAACAATCATGTGAATACCAGTTCGCAGAAGACACCCTTTTTCACAGTTTATGGAAAACACCCTCAACTTCCTCTTCCTATGATCTGTTCTCCAGACATTCCAGCTTTGGCTTCGGTTCAGGAGTCTCTCAATTCCGTTTGGGGTCACGTTCATGATTCCCTCCGGGCAGCTGCTGAAAAATTCAAAGGCTTTGCCGACCGCCGCAGGCGTAAACCGCCTTCTCTTCAGCCAGGGGACAAAGTCTGGCTCTCTACCAGGAACATCAAGCTCCGAGTTCCTTCTCTGAAGTTTGCTCCACGATTCATCGGTCCATACACGGTAACTGCTAAACTGAATCCGGTTTGTTTCAAACTCCAGATTCCTAAGAGCCTTAAAATCACTAACTCCTTTCATGTTGCTCTTCTAAAGCCTTTAGTCCTCAATAAATTCTCTCGTCCTCTTCCTACCGTGGCGCCTGTCTCTGAGGATAATCAGGAGTACGAGATCAGTCAAATTCTGGACTCCCGACTCTGTAAAGGCGTTCTTCAGTACCTCGTTCATTGGAAAGGGTTTGGTCCTGAGGAGAGGTCTTGGATCACTGCATCTGAGGTCTTTGCACCTCGTCTGTTAAAGGAGTTTCATCTGAAGTTTCCCTCTAAACCTGGGCCCAGGCGGGGAAGGGGGAGGCCTCGTAAGAGGGAGGGTACTGTCATGGATATGCATTAATGTCTGTCTGCCATCTTACCTTCCTCCTCATGTGTTCATCTAGAGACCAGACCTCCTTCACCTGGCTTCCTTTATAATCTCCTCCCAGCCTGACTCCACCCCAGGCCCTATCACTGAACACTATATTAACCTGTGCACTGCAAGCCTGCTTTGCTGATCAACGTGTTTGTTAGGCATTGTGTGTTTGGGTTCCTGCCTGCCGTGTGCTACGTCTGTCTCTCTGTTACGTTATTGGCTTGTCCCCGACCATCCCTGTCTGCTCGTGACCCTTGACCTTCGGCTCGTTCTTCGTTATCCTTGTCTGCTTGTGGCCCCTGACCTTCGGCTTGTTATTCGGTTCTCTCTATCGTGTGCTGCTGCTTCCCCTTATCCTACGGGGCGTGAGCTAGGAAACTCCAGGGGCCGCGACCTGGTCCCAGCCTGCAGCGTAACATCCTCACCACTAGAGGCCCTGGAGAAGACCAGCTGGGTCTTAGACTCCGCGCCCTGGGGAATCTTGGCTCTCGCTTCCGTTGGGATCCCGGTTGTGCTCCTCTGGTCCCGCTTTCCACAACCACCCAGTTTCCTATCCACAGAAGCCAGCCATAGGGTTCACTACCTCGCGGTGCACTCCTGTCCCCCTACGGTGTGCATCTGTCACCTGGCCACAGGTGACCCTGACATTGATTATGTTTACTGGATTCAACACTATACATTTATCTACCTTTTAAGGCATTTTTTGAACCTTTGGTTGGTGTTTTTTTTTTTTTTAAACTTCACGATATTTCACATTGATTGGTGAATTTAGCGCCACACTTTATACTAATTATCACTTAAAACATACACTTCAGCTGCAGACATGGGCCACTTACCTTTTTCCATGAATAAGGTTATTTTTTATAGTATTTCCAAGACCTGGTAAGGAAAAGCTTTTACTGGCCTCACACAGGCCCATTTCCTTTTTGAATACCAATGTCAAGATTTTGGAATGGGTCTTGACCACTAGATTAGCCGGTATAATCCCCAAATGTATACACAGAGACCATTGTGGGTTCATATCCACAAGGTCTACTGCTCTTAACATAAGACGCCCAATTCTTAACCTACAAACTCAGAGGGACAACCCTGGCAACAGGGCTATCCTCTCTTTAGATGCTGGCAAAGCATTTGATAGTGTTTAGTGGTTTAATCTATGGGAAGTACTATCACGGTTCAGGCTGGGGCACACTTATAAAATGGATACTAATACTTTACATAGTAGGTGAGGTTGAAAAAAGACACAAGTCCATCAAGTCCAACCTATGTGTGTGATTATATGTCAGTATTACATTGTATATCCCTGTATGTTGCTATGAGTTACTTTACTCAGCTCCAATAGCTACTATATATTGAGAATTAATAGGGACCTATTTGACCATTTTCCCTTAAAAAGAGGTACATTGCAAGGGTGTCCTCTGTCACCCTTGTTATTCGCCTTGGCGTTAGAACCACTAACAGAGTCTTCTGTAATTCAAGGTTTCCATAGAGGACCTAGAGAAGACAAAATTACCCTGTATAAGCCGATGTTACCATATTGTATTTGGGAGATACAACTGCATCACTGCAAGCTTCTATATTGCTTATTGGGCACTTTGGAAATTTCTCTGTTTACTATCAATAGGAGCAAATTGATGCTGATGCCCATGGGCACCAATAACCAACCAATACTGGCCTCTATCCAACAAACTAAAATAGTCACATCCTTCAAATATTTGGGAGTCTTGGTCACCCCAGTTACTCAGCATTACTTGGATCTGAATCTCCAACCCCTATTACACTAATTTAAACAGAAATGTACCAGCTGGTGTAAACTGCCTCTGTGAGTAACTGCCTCTGTGAGTAGTTGGAAGAGTCAACTTAGTCAAAATGATATGGGCAGCCAAACTGCTTTACATATTGCATAACTCACCCATATGGATACCACACAATGGTTTACCCACATAGATACTCAGTTTAGGGAGTTGATCTTGTTGTGGAGATTTTTATGAAGATGTATTTAATATGTATTGTCATAGTGTCACCCAGTGTTAGTACTTCCGCAACCCGCTCTAAAAGAGCTGATTGGGGTAGTCTGAGGCTGGTTGAATCCCGTCTGATAGGGGAAAACGTTTTGAGGTTGGAGTGTGATGTTTGCAGGGTGCGGATATGTCCGCCAACGGGGGCCCTCTGTGCATTAGCATGGACGATCGTTAAGGAGGGGATATGCTCGCTCTGCAATGACATCATTGGTTATAGGCGGATGGGCGCTCTTGTCTCTGCTATGTCTGATCAACATTGGTTGGAATTCGTAGCGTGCGTCTGCAGATAGCCTCCCTCCCCCATTCAATAATAGTATAATCTTATTATGCGTTATTCTATGGAATAGCGCAGAATAAGAATTCCTATCAACGGTAACTTAAGCCATCCTACGTTATTATATTCATGCATGACATATCCTGTTGGAAGGAATGTCCAAGTGTTGTCATTTTCATGTGAGGGAACATCCTATGAGGTTCCCGCCCATGGGGAGGGGATTGGTTGCTGCAGCCAATCACCTCCTGTCTTGAGATCTTTTGAGTTTAATAAAAGCCTATGAGTAGGCGTCGGCTTAACAGAGGCTTTGCTGGAATGGCCTGATGAGAAGATAAGCTTTTGTGGTGCTGCCTTTCTTGAATGAATGGGGATGAACGGTGAGTGGACTTTAGCAAACTTAACTTAACCATAGCATTACTTCAAAAAGATGAATCTCAAGTGTGTGCTTATAGAGCACAGGAATTATAGGCTGTG
This sequence comes from Rana muscosa, assembly GCA_029206835.1. Taxonomy (NCBI): domain Eukaryota; kingdom Metazoa; phylum Chordata; class Amphibia; order Anura; family Ranidae; genus Rana; species Rana muscosa. The sequence goes on from CM055122.1 coordinate 406,508,567, forward strand.
TGCTCTGTAAACAGCAGCCTAAAATTCCACAACAGTAATGGCGCCTCACGGTTGGGACCAATTGCGGCCTCTTTGAGCATCAGATCAGCAGAGGGGGAGAGTGGACCTGCGATGTGATGTGTAAAGAGGCTGTACTTTGAAACGAAAAAAAAAAAAAAAAATTTGTCTTTTTGAAATAATGTTTCAAGTTTGCAGCGTGTGTATGTCTGCGAATCGTATGTGTGTGTGTGTGATTTTGTCATGGATCGTATGCCTGTGAATTTGATTGTGTGTGGGTATGCCTGCATGTGCCTGTGTGATTAGATCGTGCGATCTATTGAGCAGTTGGCTGCCAGCAATGGCTGCTGCATTGTTCTGGTCCTTGAGCCATGAGGTTTAGTGGGGGTGGGGCAGGAAGCATCTCAGTTACAATGGTAAAAGTTGGTGACTTTCTGTAAATAGCATGCAGGAATTTTGTAATGGGAGGGCCCTGAGAGATGATCTGATGGAAACTGTGGGCTGTAAGAGTGTAACTAAGCGAGAAATATAAACTGTATATTGTGTATGAAATGAAGGTATAGATGTGGTATTTAGTGCACTGAGAAGTTTGTAAAGTAGATTGCTTGGCTGCCATGTGCTTGAATGGGGGAAGGGCTTGCCCACTGTTTTGTGTTGCAATGGCTGTGCCCTGAGGGAAAGACACTCTAAGCAAATGTTACAAGCAACAATATACTGTATGTGTGTGGTGTTTGTGATTTCTATGAAAAATAGAAATGAATAGATTGTGATTTTTGCCTTTATAGGGGACAAAGACACATGTCCCCATAAGTGTAAAAATATTAAGTGTTTGGTTTTTGTGTTGGAAGTTCCTGCCAAGTGGCCAGGCTGAGGCCACTGTGTGTGAACTTTAGGTAGAGAAAAGTGGTGAATATCTCAGAGTATATGAACTTAGAGAAATGAATATGTTTTTAATATTATTCATGCAACTCACATTTATTGAATGTGCTGTTCAGTTGGCCAAAGGGAGGCTAAGTTTGTAAGTGTACATGTGGTCCTTGTAGAGTGTAGCTGACACCTTTTTCAGTGGATTTTGATGATAATTTAGAAAAGTTTCAATGGTGTAGTCAGTCTTTGTGGAGAAAAACTTTTTGATTTTCTTTTAAAGAGATGCTGGTTTTGGCGGGAAAAAGCAATGGCGCCATTCTTGGTTTTTGTTAGCCTTGCAGGTTTGTCTGCCATTTTGAGGCACAGTTTTTCTTGGCACCTTCCCTTATATGATACTCACAGGCTAGACACCTTTCTTTTGGGCACTATACCATGTGGCATTCGTCAGCTATGTTGCTGATAGAATTTCTCAGTTTTTGATGTTTAGTGCGAATTGGGTAGTGCGGCCTTTTTAACCTGCTGGAGGCCATTTGTGTTTGTCTTTGTGTGGGGGAACCCATGTGGTGTTCATTGTGACGCCCCATGCGGGTTATTGGCGGGAAAAAATTGCATGCGTCAATGGCGCAATTTTTGTTGTCCATGAGGTGCTGTGGTGGGTCATCCACCATTTTGTAGTCCTGGCTTGTCGGCCATTTTGAGAGACGTTTACAGTTTGAGATAGGAAGTTCCAGTTTGGCAAACACGACTCCTGAATATGCTGTATTGGCATTTGTTGATCGGCGCAGTTTTCTTATGTTTTATGCGTTTACAGTTTGACCTGTGCACTGCTGGGGAGAGTAGTGAGACACCAGGGGGACATACTGAGAGACTGGTTTTTGTTTAATGAATTTGCTGGTTTAAATTGCTTTTCTAAGCATCGCCTTTTGAGTTGAGTGGTATCTTAAAATAGCGCGGTCTTACCCTGAGGGGCCACGACGCGCTTGCGGACACACGCACATGCTGGGGCCTATTTATGGATAGGATCTGGCTGACCTACCAGCAGTTGGAGTGTGGGAGGAGGCCAACACAGACACAGGGAGGACATGCAAACTCCATGCACATGATGTTAGGTTGGGGATCTCTGTTTTCATTTAAGTGAATGTAAGCTATTGCAGGGTCAGCTGACTTTGCAGTATATGCGCGGCGTTTTTTTTGCATTGGATTTTGGTTTCAAGAAAAACTTCACTTTACACTGAATTTTGATGGATTGTAAGACTAACAGAGTTTTTGTACAATGATGTGTTTTTATGTTTAAATATTTCACACTGATCTGGAAGGGGCTATGAAGGACCTAATGAAAACCCTTATCCCTGATATTGCTGCCCACCAAATGGAAGTGTATCGCGTTCACCGAGCACTGACGGCCCCAAGGGCCGACGGCCTTCCACGAGACATTATTGTCAAGCCGCATCATTACCGCATCAAGGAAAAGATGATGTTTGCAGCCCGAAACAGGCCGGACTTATCGCTATTTGGAGCATCAATACAGCTTTTCACAGATTTGGCCCCATCAACGGTCCAGAAACGCAGAAACCTGCGACCATTACTTCAGCTACTCATAGAAAAACAGATTAAGTACAGATGGGCGTTCCCTTTTAAGTTATCTTTCACCTACAAAGGGAAGTCCCACTCCTTTTCCACGTTCCAAGCAGGTGAAGATCTACTGCTCGGTCTCGGTATCATCGCGCGCGACTCTCCGACTTCGTCTCCCCCTCGCCCGGATCATCGTCCCCTCTCTCCGATGTGGCAAGACCGCACGCGCTCACAGACCAGGAATGCTCGCCGGAATACCTGAGTATTGTCGCTCTTTTCTACCCGTACTGGGTGCTGTTAATGTTTGGTTACACCAGAATGGGCAGGGTTCATGGTTGACTATGGGCCTAACGGGGCCTTCGTTACCGTTCACTGTTTGCAAAGTTACTTGACTTCCTGGTTTTCGGAATGACTATCAGCCGGTTATTTTTCAGCCCCAACTAACCCAGACTTGGTCGAACTTTGCTATTTTGCAGTTTGGGGCATTTAGATGGAACGTGATGTGGTTCCCCTACTGGGCGGTGACTCGGGGGCCGGAACGACCGATGGGGACCCTTCCTGCCCCGGCGTCGCCGACCTTGGGAACGCACATCACTATATGTAGCCGGGTATGCTATGCTATACTGAATTGATTGGTTTATGTCATTCCTGATATGACCTTGAATTGCCTGCATAGATAGAGTGTATTCATGTTTGGGTCGGGGTGGTCATACGTGCCACCCAATCGCGAGACTACCTATCCTCTGACAAGGATGGTACCCTTGCACTTAATTTGCCGGATGTTGTCTCCGGCAGGGGTTATTCCCCATACCTTCGTGCATCAGTTAGGATTGTTCTACACTGGTTGTTTGGGCCTAAGGCCTATGTACGTATTTCTATGTTGTTTTTATTTTTGATTTTCTGCTTCTCTAATGCCTTCTCTTCTTTTTCCTTCCCCCTCTCTCTTTGGAGCCTTGAGTCAGCGCCCTTCCCGCAAGCCGCAGTCTGAGAGATCACTCAGCCGAATGGTCTTTGTTTTCGAAGCCCCTCCCACTTCATCCGCTGCGCAAGGTAAGAGTGCTCTGCCCTACCACGATGGCCGCCACATATAGCACAGATTACTCGATAGTTAGCCATAATGTACATGGATTTAACTCCCCAACTAAGAGAACTAAGGCTTTCCAGTTTTATTGTAGGCAGAAGGCTGAAGTCCTCCTATTACAGGAAACTCATTTTTCTAACGTATCAGCGCCCCGTTACCTCAATGTGAAGTATCCACAGTGTTATCTAGCAGGGGGTCGGGAAAAAAAGGGGGGTGTAGCTATCTGTTTTTCGAGACGGACCCCCTTTACCCCCATCTCTATTGTTAAGGACAAGGGGGGTAGGTATATTATGGCAGTGGGGCGGCTCCATGACCAGGAGGTGTCCTTTGTATCGTATTATGCCCCAAATACTGGACAGCCAGAATTCTTTAGCAAAATGCTGAAGATTTTAATGCCCAAAGTTCAGGGTCAGATCATTATGGGGGGCGATAGTAATATTCCCTTGGACAGGACTATGGATAAGTCAGACTCCTCTAAACCGATTTTAAAGCGCCCACCGACTGGAAGTAGCAAGGTTGCGCATCTGTTTCATCTCCATGACCTCATTGACGCCTGGCGAGAAAACAACCCTACGGTCAGAGACTTTACACACTTCTCGCAGGCCCATCATACTTACTCTAGGATTGATCACCTTTTAGTATGCACACCTTTGCTCCCATTTATTAAGTCAGTTAAGATCTTATCTACCCCTTGGTCAGATCATTCCCCGATCAAACTCTCTACTACAGGGTTGTGGACTAAATCTAGACCCTCCCCATGGAGACTCAATGTGAGCCTGCTGAATGACCCTATAATCTATTTAGAGATACAAAAAGAAATACGAGAGTACTTTAGACTTAATAAGGCGTCCGATACATCCCCTGCAATTAACTGGGTTGCCCACAAAGCTGCGATTCGCGGCATCTTGCTACAAGTTGCGGCCAGGATTAAACGCGATAGGGAACAGACAAATAAGCTTCTAGAAGCAAACTTAGCGGAGTTACTGAGCGAACAGCATAAGAATCCCCGGGTGGATATAAGGCATAAAATTGACGAGGCTCAATTAGCACTCAATCTTAGTTTGACCACACAAGCGGAGAAACACATTAGCTGGTCAAAACATAGGTTCTACACAATGGGAGATAAACCAACCACAATGTTAGCTAGAAAGCTGGTTCCTCGACCGTACACGCCGACTTTGCCTAAACTAAGATTATCCACGGGCCTTACCTCCCAGAACCCTGAACGGATAATTGGGGAATTTCACAAATTTTACGCTAAGCTGTATGGAACGCAGGACAAATTTGATCCATCCGGAGCGAATAAATTCTTTTGTGACTTACAGCTGCCTAAATTAACACAAACCCATGCGGAGCTGATGGACGGAGCTTTTACAGAGCCTGAAATCAGAGCTGCAATCAAAACTTTACACCCTACTAAGGCCCCTGGTCCAGATGGCTTCCCGGGTCACTATTACAGGAAGTATCAAGATCTTCTTGCCCCGCATCTCTGTACTTACTTTAATGACCTGAGAAGCGGTAGTGGGCTCCCCTGCCATGAAAATGTAGCCTATATAAGTGTTATCCCGAAGCCGGGGAAGGATCATGGAGACTGTACAAACTACCGCCCAATTTCCTTGATCAATACGGATCTGAAGATCCTGACCAAAATACTGGCCCACAGACTCAATACTTTTCTTCAGTGTTATATCCACCCTGACCAAGCGGGTTTTGTCCCGACAAGACAGGCATCAGACCAAACCCGCCGGTTAATTAACCTCATCTCGGCGGTACAGTCTAACTGGGACGGAAAGGGGACTAGGAGGGGAATGTTACTTTCATTGGATATCCAGAAGGCGTTTGATTCCATATCTTGGGACTATCTCTTTGATGTTCTCACTCGCTTTGGATTTGGGGGGCGCTTTCTGGATCTCCTCCATGTGTTATATGATTCTCCTAGTGCCTCACTAATGCTCAGAGGATATACATCCCAATCATTCCCAATCAGAAGAGGAACGAGACAGGGTTGCCCCTTGTCACCGTTATTATTCGCTCTGGCGATTGAGCCGCTAGCGATTAAAATTCACGCATGCAGGGATATTCAGGGCATTTATTGCGGAGACTATGAACACAAGTGTCTACTCTTTGCAGATGACTTGTTGCTGACCTTGACTTCACCGATTACATCCCTGCCTAATTTAAATGCTATTTTGCAACCTTTTTCTGACATATCTGGGTTGGCAATCAATCATAGTAAGTCAAGGGCACTGAACTTATCTTTGCTAAGCTCCACCCAGGCTACGCTCGAAAAATCATTTCGATTCCGATGGGAATCAACAGCTCTCCCCTATTTAGGCATACAACTGACCTCATCAGTTTGCAAGTTGTACAAAGGGAATTATCCGGCTCTTTTTAAACGGCTGACTGAAGACTTGGCTAAGTGGCAGGTTCACCCACCATCGTGGTTTGGCAGACTTCACTCGATTAAAATGAATGTTCTACCCCGATCACTGTATTTTTTCCACACCTTGCCAGTCTCATTGGCCCGTGCAGACCTTAAACGATTCCAGAATAAAGTTCTGCAGTTTATTTGGGGTGACAAGAGACCCAGGGTGAATAGGCGCACTCTATACGCATTGAGGCGGAGGGGGGGACTTGGACTACCAGACTTATTAAAATATTTTTATGCAGCTCAGGTAGCGCAACTCACGAGGTTCCATTCCCAACGGGCACAGGCCATTTGGATGGCTATGGAATCCTATTCTTGCTGTCCCAAACCAATTTCTCATATTTTGTGGCTCCCTATTAAGGAACGACCGGCAGTGCTGTGCCCTACTTTATCTATGTCTTTGGAAATATGGGACAGACTCTCCACATCTTACAAATTCAAGTCTCCCCATTCCCCACTAGCACCCCTGCTTCAGAATAGTGCATTCACCCCGGGTCTCGCCCCACTAGCGTTCGATTGGTGGACTAATAAGGGTTTCATGCGCATTGCGGACCTCTGTGATCATCGGGGTATGCTGTCCGAAAGGACTATGACTGACAGGTATCATATGCCCCCAGCAGAAAGTTATAGATTTGCACAAATCTCGCATTGGGTACAAACCTTGGCTCGAAAGAGTGACCTAGCGACCCTAACTTCCATGGAACATTTATGCAAAAACTATGATAAAATCAAGGGGCATTTATCTGCTATATATTCGATATTGCTGAACACATCGACAAAGCTAAACTATATGGTCCACTGGGAGACCGACCTGCAGGAAACCCTAGATTTGGATGAATGGCATGGGATAGCCGAAACGGCATCTCGTTCGCTCATCAACACTTCAATAATTGAGGCTAATTATAAGGTTCTGCTGAGGTGGTATATGGTGCCGGTCAGACTGGCAACTTTTGTGCTAGGGGCTACCCCGCTATGCTTTAGAGGATGTGGCCAGGTGGGCACCACCTATCATATTTGGTGGACGTGCCCTAAGGTTAGAAGGTTCTGGATCAGGATATATAATTTTGTTTACTCTCTCACCCAACTAAACCTGACTAAATCAGCTAAGCAAGCACTACTGGGAGGTGGAGATGTGGGGGCCTCTAAATCCAGCAAGCAGCTTTTGACATTTATATTTCAGCCAGAATCACCATCGCTAGGAACTGGAAATCAGCAGCTCTGCCATTCGAGCAGTTTAAAGGCAAATTGTCTTGGTTGATGCTAAACGAACGTCTGACCGCATTGGCCCAAGATAAAATGAAGCTGTTTCATAAAGTATGGGACCCATGGCTTTGCTACCTCACAAATGACCCTAAGATGTTTGCAGCTTAATTTTCGAATTGAGTTGGGAATGTCCGGGTGCTGAATCGGGGCTCCCCCCTCCCCCTATTCCCCCTTCTCAACTGTTCTTTCCTTGCTCTGTCTTCTCCCTTCCATTCTCTTGTTTCTGTTCTCTTTTTATTTTTTTTTATTTTTTTTTTGTCTATTTTTTTTTTTGTCTATTTTTGGAGTCGGATCTAGACCTTTGAGGTTGTACGGCTCCCTGTTTTTCTAAGCTCCTAAGGGGCCATGGTTGGTCTAGATGGACCTCTGGGCTACCCGCACGGACGGTGGAGGAGCGCCCCCGCGAGAGGTGGATGGGGGGGCGGCTCTCCTGGGTGGGTGGTTCAGATGATAAGATTTGAGATGTGAAGAGGGGTCAATAGTTCTGCGGAGCGGTGGACTTATATGAGCTATTAAGTGATGATATCTCACTATGGCATGAACCCCTACAAGCAGAGATTTACTGTGTTGCCCCGAGTGTCGATTGATACTGTACAATGTTATGTTGCGATTTTTCCGCATTTTGTATGACAAAAACTTGAATAAACATATTGAAACATAAATATTTCCTTCCCAGAAGGCAATTCATATGTTTTGAAGCTTGTATTGTATAGCCTGTAGAGGAGGAGTGGGGGTTTTGGTCGAAACCCCTAGAGCCATCTTTTTGCAGGAGTTTTGTATTTGAGTCAACTTGTGGTTTTGCTTGCAGGGGATGTTTGGGTCAGGACCCTCCCATTTGCAAAGGGGGGTTTTATTCCACCATCTTCTTGACAAGGTTTTAAATTGTTGAAATATATAATGTGTAGTCGTGGATTTTTTTGGAGTCTTGATAGACACAGCAATGTGGCTGGGCTCCCCCCTCCCCCTCCCTCTTCCTGAACAATTGATATGTAAATAAACCAGTTTGGTTTTTTAAGAGCTGAGCATAACCGGAAGTTTCTTTTCAGCATTTATATATCAGCAGAAAGTTAGTGGGAGGAGCTTGGGGTTTTTAAAGGTGAGAAATGAGATTTGTGTTTGGAAGGAAAATGGAAAGCATTTTGGTGTTTAAAAGTGTTTTATATTTTGTTCCAGTTTTGTGAAGTTTTGTACTGTAAATACAGTTTTGGGTAGAGAGAAAAACAGGGGGTAGCACCATTATTGTATCATCTAGATGCAGAGAGAAGCCACATTGTTCTGCAGGTGGTAAACTGGCGTAATTGTTCTGTGTGGTTTAGTCTGACAACGCAGTGTATGGGTGTATAGCGGAAAACGCTTGTGTATGCATACACTGTGAGGGGTAGAGGCCTAATTCGGGGGTTGATCTGTGGTTGTTGCTGTAGTTCCAAAAGTGTTGGGACAACAAGCCATAGAGTTGACACCTCGGTTAGGGTTTCTAGTTGGAGGACTTGACCATATAGTGGTTGTAGTTCTGCAATTCACCGTATAAGAAGACACCGGACGGTGATCTCCGAAAATGGGTGCAACGGTTTAACCTGGACGCAGGTTTAAGACGATAAGCCGATTCGAATCGCCATGGACACAAGGAGGTCTGTGAAAAGGGAAGGAATGGAGGCTTCCCATAGTCAGACGGTCACACAGTGCACGAAGCCTAGTTTTGGGGCAAAGGCCTTTGAACCCCAAAAAGATTAACATAGGTGGTCCAAGGATACTATTTTGGGTATCCCTCTGGAATGGATGTAGTTGAGCTGTGGCTTCAGAAATCTGTAATGATGAGTGTTGATGGAGGTGTTGTCTCATGCCTGTTTGTTTGAACTTTGTATGGCTGGTCCATGCAAGCTTCTCGAGTTGATCTCATATTCCCATTGTATTTTTTTCTATTGCTGAAAGAGTGAAGGTAGAATCCTGGCTGTTTTTGTTTTTTTTTTCCATTTGTGGTTTTGGAAACTGGGAAGTATTTACCCCACGTTTGTATCGGAATGTTTGTATGTAGTAACGTGAATATGTTCGAACTTACCGCGGCGATCCTTCGATGCGTCGCGGCTGTTGTATTTTTGTAGGAACAGGAAAAGTAAGGGTTACAGAGGGTTTTGTTTGAATCAGTTTTGAAAGAATGTCATTGACAATTTACCAATGTACAGGAATGTCATTATTGTTTTACCATTCTTTGCAGGTTAAATATGAAGGATAGAGTAATGATTTTGCTTATAAGTATTTTTCAGGTCCAAGGAGTTTGTACACAGAGAACAGGTGTATGTAGACAGCTGTACATATGGATAAATATGAGTCTAAGGCGGTAAAAGTATCATAGGCTATTTCATTGTTTCTTTTTTCCTGCACCACGCATTTCTTCCTTCAGTCTGTAATGAGGAAGAAAAGGGGGGAGAATGATAAATGTAAGAGTGACAGTTTTTTTTTTCTGTCAAACTAATAATAACCTCTGTAATTCTAACCAAGTTTGTGCCAAGACTGTCTTTCTTTAATAGAATTTGAATCGGCAAGCAGCAGTCTGGTGAAGTAGGTTCCCATCCCAGAGGCTAAGAACCTTGTCAATGGTTCCAGGTATTGTAAGCCACGCACAGGTTATGCAGTGACCAGTCCCGATGTCTGGGTTATTGTCATATGAGGGTTGTTTGGAGGTCAATCAAAAATAGGATTTTTATAACAGCTTACCTGTAAAATCCTTTTCTTGGAGTACATCACGGGACACAGAGCGACATAGTCATTACTAATGGGTTATATAGATACCGTCAGGTGCTGGCACTGGCAACTTCCAAAACCGGAAGTACCCTCCCCTATATAAGCCCCTCCCATCCGGGAGCACCTCAGTTTTGTAGCAAAGCAATAAGTGTCCCCAAAGAGGGGCGGGAGCTCTGTGTCCCGTGATGTACTCCAAGAAAAGGATTTTACAGGTAAGCTGTTATAAAAATCCTATTTTCTTTCTCGTACATCACGGGACACAGAGCGACATAGTCATTACTAATGGGATGTCCTAAAGCAATGCCAAATGAGGGGGGGGGATACACCATATATAAGCTGAGCGCTATCAGACATGAGGATCTTTTGCGGCCTGCAACACACTGCGCCCAAAGGCGACATCCTCCTGACTTCTAACGTCCACCTGGTAGAACCTAGTAAACGTGTGTACTGAAGACCATGTTGCGGCCTTACAGATTTGAGCCAGGGAGGCCTGGTGATGCACTGCCCATGAAGTTCCAACTGCTCTCGTGGAGTGCGCTCTAACTTTGAACGGAGGCGGTCTCCTTCTCAAGCCATAGGCTTGTATTATGACCTGTCGAATCCACTTGGCTAAAGTAGATTTTGACGCTGCCTGACCCTTTCTGGGGCCTTCCGGCAGAATAAACAAAGTATCCGTTCTGCGAATCTGAGCAGTGGCTTTTAGATAAGCTTTAACTGCTCTTACTACATCCAAAGAATGCAATAACTTTTCCTCTACCGAAGTAGGTTTGGGGAAAAAAGAAGGAAGAACCACATCTTGGTTCAAATGAAACCTCGATACCACCTTAGGAAGAAAGGCTGGATGAGGACGTAACACTACTCTGTCCTTATGGATAACCAGATATGGCTCCTTACAGGACATAGCTGCTAATTCCGATACTCTTTTAGCCGAACAAATGGCTACTAGAAAAATCAATTCCCTGGTGAGAAGCACCAAGGAAATATGCTGTAATGGTTCAAATGGTTGTTTCTGTAGAACCGACAGAACCAAGTTTAGACCCCATGGACATATGGGAATATTAACCGGAGGACTAATACGCATCACTCCTTGTATAAAGGCTTTGACTAGTGAATGCGAAGCCAAGGGCCTTTGAAAAAATATCGACAAGGCCGAAATCTGACCCTTGATAGTACTCAAGGCAAGCTTCCTATCTACAGCCCACTGTAGGAAGTCTAGAATCCTACCTATTACGTACTTATGTGGATGCCATTTCTTGGCCTCACACCACGCGATGTACGCCCTCCAGATTCTATAGTAGATCTGCCTGGATACCGGCTTCCTGGCATTGATCATGGTAGATACCACAGCATTAGAGAGCCCTCTCTTTTTTAGAATGTGGGCTTCAATAGCCAGGCCGTCAAACCTAGGGCTGGTAAGGAAGGGTGGTATATCGGTCCTTGCGAAAGCAGGTCCAGACGACGTGGGAGAGTCCAAGGACTCCCCACTAAAATTTTACAATCTCCGCGTACCACGCTCTTCGGGGCCACGCTGGAGCCACCGGAATCACTGTTTCTTTTCTACCCTGATTCTGCGGAGTAATCGAGGTAACCATTGTGGCGGTGTGAATGCATATATCAGCTTGAACTGATCCCAAGGGAACACTAGGGCATCCGAGCCGCAAGCTAGGGGATCCCTTGTCCGAGAGACAAACCTGTCCCCCTTTGCGTTGAATCTGGATGCTAGAAGATCTACATCCGATGTTCCCCACCGCTGACATATTGTCCAGAAAACCTCGGGGTGAAGGGACCCTTCCTCTGGGCCTAATTGCTGGCGACTTAGAAAGTCCGCCTTCCAATTCTCCACTCCTGGAATGAATACCGCAGACGCAGATATGGCTGGGACATATTTTTCTGCCCATTTCAGGATGTAATTTACTTCCCTCTGGGCTGCACGACTCCTGGTGCCCCCCTGATGATTGATATATGCCACTGCTGTGGCATTGTCTGATTGAATTCTGACAGGGGACCCTTGGAGTTTGGATGTCCATGCTACTAGGGCATACCGGGCTGCTCGTATCTCTAAGAGATTGATGGACAGGGCCTTTTCTGCATCCGACCATCTGCCCTGGAGAGACTATTGCTCCAGTACTGCTCCCCAGCCTATAAGGCTGGCATCTGTAGTGACCACCTTCCAAGAAATCGGACTGAAGGATTTCCTTTTCTAGATTCTGGGGAACCAACCACCAACGGAGGCTCTTGCGAACGGAAGGGGACAAGGACATTGTAAGTCTAGGGCCTGAACTTTTTTGTTCCAGGCTGACAGTATGGCCCCTTGCAAATTCCTTGAATGGAATTGACCGTAGGGTACTGCTTCGAATGATGCCACCATTTTTCCCAGCAGCCTCATATACAGGCGTATGGACGGCTGTCTTTTTTGTACCCACTAAGTGGATCAAATCTTTCAAAGACAACACCTCTCCTCGAGGCAAGAACATTTTTCTCTGGCCTGAATCCAACCTTAGCCCCAAGTATTCCAGACTTTTGACTGGTTTTTAGGGCTGACTTGTCTCGGTTGATAATCCAACCGTGAGATTCCAGATACTTGATTGTCTTGTGAACGACCACGTCTAGTTTTTTCACTGAGTGGTCTATCAGCAATAGGGATGAGCTTCGTGTTCGAGTCGAACATACGTTCGACTCGAACATCGGCTGTTCGATCGTTCGACGAAGATCGAACGATTTGGGCCGTTCGCGCCAAATTCGAGTGACGCGAACGGCCCACAATGCACTACGCCATCGCAGTGTCATCCAGGCGCTGTGATTGGCCAAGCATGCACTGTGACCCCGCATGCTTGGCCAATCACAGCGCCGGCAGCGAGGAGAGCAATGATTGGCCACAGGCAGGATGCCTGTGGCCAATTATTGCTGAGGGTGTTTAGTACACGCCCCACACTATAAAAGGCCGCCAGCACGGCGGCCTAGTGTAGTGTGTTCCGGAGCAGGGATAGAGCAGCATAGGCAGGGACAGTGACTTTTATTTCTTTCTTGCTTAACCTGGATTCCTTTAGTTTAGGGAAAGAGAAGGACAGGTAGGGAGAGTGTCAGTGTGTTTTGTGCTTGTGCTATATTGTGCTTAAAAAAAACATTTTTTCTAGGGACAGAAAACTGTAGGTAGGGAGAGTGTGTCAGTTTCTTTCACTGTCAAAGTCCTTGTTTCCAGGGACCTGGAAGGACAGTGAGTGAATTCTCCTTGTGCTAAATTGTGCTTAAAAAAAACATTTTTTCTAGGGACAGAAAACTGTAGGTAGGGAGAGTGTGTCAGTTTCTTTCACTGTCAAAGTCCTTGTTTCCAGGGACCTGGAAGGACAGTGAGTGAATTCTCCTTGTGCTAAATTGTGCTTAAAAAAAACATTTTTTCTAGGGACAGAAAACTGTAGGTAGGGTGAGTGTGTCAGTTTCTTTCACTGTCAAAGTCCTTGTTTCCAGGGACCTGGAAGGACAGTGAGTGAATTCTCCTTGTGCTAAATTGTGCTTAAAAAAAACATTTTTTCTAGGGACAGAAAACTGTAGGTAGGGAGAGTGTGTCAGTTTCTTTCACTGTCAAAGTCCTTGTTTCAAGGGACAGAGAAGGACACCTGAAGGTAGCCCTTATTGCTTTTTTCCCATCTCCCTGCAGGCCATCTATTAGAATGTCTGGAAGGCAAACAAGGAGAGGCAGACAGTCAGGAGGCAATAAAAGAGGGCAAGCAGGCTCTGTGTCTGGGGGCAACAGTGCTGGTCGTGGACGCGGTGCATTGTCATCAGCACATGGCCATGGGACACGCTTGTCCTTCTTTTCGGCAGCTGGACATGTTGAGCCACATCATGCCGAAGACTTGGTAGAGTGGATGACCAAGCCCTCCTCCTCCTCCTCATCCTCTCTCACCCAGGCTCAGGGTACTGGAACAGCAGCTGCCAAAGCGTCCTCTTCCCTGGTATCAATGTCAGACTCATCATCAGTCACTCCTTCCCTAGACCCACCATGTCCTCCTCCTGAGGAGTCCCCCGAACTGTTTCAGCACAGTGTTGGGTACATGCTCCAGGAGGATGCCCAGCGTTTCGAAGGGTCTGATGATGAAACCCAGCTAGAGGAAGGCAGTAGCGTGAGAGCAGACAGAGGGGATGCTCAAGAAGGACACCAATCTGGCAGTCATGTTCCAGCAGCTGCAGCATACTGCCAGATTGGCTCCAGTGATGAGGAGGGAGGTGATGATGAGGTCACTGACTCCACGTGGGTGCCTAATAGGAGAGAGGAGGAGGAGGAGGATGAGGAGGAGGCACATCTCCAACGAGGCAGGATGCCCTTTGGTGGCCAGCGTAAGGGCAGTACACCGACGTCCGATTCTAGCAGGCAAATTTCCCTGCCCCAGCTGCTGGACCGTCGAAAGAAGTTCACTCCCAGCCATCCACATGCCCAGCGGTTGAATGCTAGCTTGGCTAAATTGCTAGCGCTTCAACTGCTGCCTTTTCAGTTGGTAGACTCGGCCCCCTTCCGTGAGTTTGTGCAATGTGCGGTTCCTCAGTGGCAGGTTCCCAAACGCCACTTTTTCTCACGGAAGGCTATTCCGGCTCTCTACCGGCATGTGGAAGGCAATGTCTTGGCCTCGCTGGACAGGGCGGTCAGCGGTAAGGTGCATATTACCGCTGACTCATGGTCCAGCAGGCATGGACAGGGACGTTACCTTTCTTTCACGGCCCATTGGGTCACTCTTTTGGCAGCTGGGAAGGATGCAGGACAAGGTGCAGTAGTGTTGGAGGTTGTCCCACCGCCACGCCTCCAAAATGCTACTACTGGTTGTGACACACCTCTCTCCTCCACCCCCTCCTCTTCTTCTTCCTCCATGGCCTCTTCCTGTGGTTTGTCCTATGAACCAGCGGTGCTCCGTAGCCGTTCACGGGGCTACGCAAGTACGCAGGCAAAAAGATGCCATGCCGTGCTTGCGCTGGTGTGTTTGGGGGACAGAAGCCACACTGGGGCAGAGGTCCTGTCTGCTCTGCAGGGCCAGGCCGAGAGGTGGTTGACGCCACGCCAGCTTAAGCCAGGAATGGTGGTTTGCGACAATGGCACCAACCTCCTCTCCGCCCTCCGACAGGGACAACTGACCCATGTGCCCTGTGTGGCTCACGTCCTTAACCTGGTGGTGCAGCGGTTCTTGGGCAGGTACCCGGGCTTACAGGATGTCCTGAGGCAGGCCAGGAAAGTCTGTGTGCATTTCCGCAGATCTTATAATGCCAGTGCTCGCCTGGCTGAGCTGCAAAAGGAGTTGAACCTGCCCAAGAACCGCCTTATATGTGACATGCCCACCAGGTGGAACTCAACGTTGGCCATGCTGCAGCGGCTGCACACGCAGCAGAGGGCCATCAATGAGTACCTGTGCGACTATGGCACCAGGACAGGGTCAGGGGAGCTTGGTTTTTTTTCTCCACGCCAGTGGGGCATGATCAGGGATGCATGCACTGTCCTGGCACCATTTGAGGAGGCCACGAGGATGGTGAGCAGTGACAGTGCATGCATCAGTGACACTGTACCTCTTGTCCACCTGTTGGAGCACACGCTGCGTGGAATAATGGACAGGGCACTTGAGGCAGAACAGAGGCAGGAAGAGGAGGACTTCCTTGCCTCTCAAGGCCCCCTTTACCCAGACAGTGTTCCTTCTGTCCCACCCATCGCACAGGAAGAGGAGGAGGAGGAGGAGGAGGAGGAGGAGGAGGATTGTGTCAGCATGGAGGTGGAGGCTGGCACTCAGCATCATCAGCAGCAGTCTTTTAGGGATGATTTACAGTCCCAAGAAACCAGTGGACTTGTACGTGGCTGGGAGGAGGTGGCTGCGGATCATGTCGTCCTTAGTGACCCAGAGGACTCCGGAGCGAATGCCTCAGCAAACCTACGCTGCATGGCCTCCCTGATCCTGCAAAGTCTGCGGAAGGATCCTCGTATTCTTCGGATCAAGGAGAGGGACCATTACTGGCTGGCCACTCTCCTTGATCCACGGTACAAGGGTAAGGTTGCGGACCTTATGTTACCGTCGCAGAGGGAGCAGAGGATGAGACAACTCCGGGAGGCCTTGCAGAAAGGTCTGTGCAACGCGTTCCCAGAGACTGGGAGGTTACAAACTCCTGGTCCTGGACAACGAGTTGCTGAGGCTTCGGCCAGTCAAAGAAGGAGCGGTGGGGAAGGTGGCCGTCTGACCGATGCGTTCAGACAATTCTTTAGTCCGCAGCCCCAAAGTATGATCGGTTCCAGCAACCATCGCCAGCGTCTGATAAACATGGTGCAGGAATATCTAGGGGCAAGGTCAGACTTGGACACCTTCCCCACCGAAAATCCTCTGGCTTACTGGGTCTTGAGGATGGATCACTGGCCAGAGCTTGCACGGTATGCAATTGAGCTACTGGCCTGTCCTGCATCCAGCGTTCTTTCGGAACGCACATTCAGTGCTGCTGGAGGATTTGTCACGGATCACAGGGTGCGCCTGTCCACCGACTCGGTTGATCGACTGACTTTCATCAAGATGAACCAGTCTTGGATCACCACCAGCTACCACACACCTGATGCTGATATAACAGACTAATTGATTTTAACATGTCACATCCCTTCAAGACTGATGCTGATGCTGAGTGCCTGTGCTGTTATGTTGACTGGCTATCCTCCTCCTCCGAGTCCTCAATGATACGATTGATGATGATAGCTTGGAAGATCATTTTTGTTTATGGGTGCCGCCACCAGTGGCTAAGGCCCAATTTTTCAGCCCCTGTTTTACAGGGGCGTGTAATTACAATTTTTTTAGCAATAATTTGCCATAGGGCTCATTGCTGTGCTCCAAGTACAGTATCTGTGAGGGGTTGGAGTGTTGTGGCACCAGTGCCTAAGGCCCAATTTTTCAGCCCCTGTTTAACAGGGGCGTGTCATTACAATTTTTGAAGCAATACTTTGCAACAGGGCTCATTGCTGTGCTCCAAGTACAGTATCTGTGAGGGGTTGTAGTGTTGTGCCACCAGTGCCTAAGGCCCAATTTTTCAGCCCCTGTTCAACAGGGGCATGCAATTACAATTCTTGATCTAATAATTCACAGCAGGGTCCATTGCTGCACCCACCAAGAGTAACTCTGAGGGCTTACAGTCTTGTGGCAACGCCACCACCACCACCACCACGAAAGGCCCAATTTTTCAGCCCCTGTTCAAAAGGGGCATGTAATTACAATTCTTGATCTAATAATTCACAGCAGGGCCCATTGCTGCACCCACCAAGAGTAACTGTCAGGGCTTACAGTGTTGTGGCACCAGCACCACCATCAAAGCCCCAATTTTTACTACCACTGTTCAACAATTATATGTAATTAAAATTCCTGATATAATAGTTGACAGCAGGGCGTTCCAGCACCAACCAAGAGTAACTGAGTGCTTACAGTGTTGTGCCAACACCAACAACTAAGGGGCCTATTTCTGCAGAGTATATACGGCAGGTCCCTACTTTCAAACATCCAACTTACAAACGACTCCTACTTGCAAACGAAAGAAGACAACAGGAAGTGAGAGGAAATCTACCCCTAGAAAGGAAAATTCTCTCCTGTAAGAATAAATATGGGAGAAAGGGGTCTCATCTGTACTGATGCTTTATCAGCAATCCTTGTTTCAAGAAAAACACCACATTTCAAAAACAGTTGTCATTGGGACGGAAAGTGAGGTGAAATGTTCTGAACAGGGGCACAGACAGCAAAACAAATGTTACAGGGGTGATAACCCTTACCTATGTTTCCCAAAAAGTTTAAAAATAGATTTTTGGGCTGGAGCTACACTTCAACAATGTACCTGTTCAAAATTACAGATTCTACATAAGAACAAACCTACAGTCCCTGTCTTGTATGCACCGCCTGTATACGGCTGTTCAGAGTATATAGGGCCTTTTTTATTTTATGTGCGGGGTTCCCCTTAATATCCATACAAGA
This sequence comes from Rana muscosa, assembly GCA_029206835.1. Lineage (NCBI taxonomy): Eukaryota > Metazoa > Chordata > Amphibia > Anura > Ranidae > Rana > Rana muscosa. The sequence continues at coordinate 406,526,478 of CM055122.1, forward strand.
CCCAAAGGGGCTGGTAATGGGCTGGGGTAGGGGGGGGGGTCATGGGGTAGCTATGCCATTTTTCTTAAAGAATTTCATCCATATTACCGGGACCAGACATTACATTAAAGCCGCAAGCAGTTTTAAATGGCTTTTTTTTCCTTTAGAAGTGTCATTTTGTGCAGGGACAGTTCTAAACACGGGAAACACGTGGCACTTCACAGGCATACTTTAGACACCCCCCAGGTACGATATTTAAAGGAATATTTTACTTTTTTTTTTTCACTTTATGCATCATTAAAATGACTGCTCCCGAAAAACGACCGTTTTTAAAACTTCTTTTTGCATTGATACATGTCCCCTGGTGCAGAACCCGGGTTCCCAAACCCTATTTATGACAATAACATGCATAATAGTTGTTATAATTAGCACTTTAGAATTCGAACGTTCGCATCCATTGTATTTAATAGGGTTCTAATGTTCGTTCGAACTTTCGGTCCGTTCGCGGGTTCTGGTGCGAACCGAACCCGGGGGTGTTCGGCTCATCACTAATCAGCAACAAGTCATCCAGATATGCCATTATCATTACACCTTGTGTTCTTAGATTGGCCAATAAAGGGCCAGAATTTTTGTAAACACTCGTGGTGCTGTGGCCAGACCGAAGGGTAAGGCTCTGAACTGAAAATGGCGCCCTTCTACTGCAAAGCGTAGAAATTTTTGGTGGACTGGAAAGATGGGAATGTGCAAATAAGCATCTTTGATGTCGATCGCGGCTAACCAATCCTCCCCTTGTAGGGCAGTGGCCACCGATCGGATCGACTCCATCGGAAAGTCCTGATATACAGGAATTTGTATAGCCCTTTTAGAATTAATATGGGCCTCCCGTCCGCGTTTGCTTCGGGACTGTAAAGAGGTTTGAGTAAAACCCGAACCCTCATTCTTCCAGGGGAACCTCCATAATTACTCCTTGGAGCAATAGTTGTTCTAGTGCCAACAGGAGGGACTCTCTCTTCCGGGGATCCCTTGGCACGTTTGACCTCAAAAATGGGAAGGAGGAGAGTCTTTTAACTCCAAACTGTATCCCAAACCTACTGCGGAGAGCACCTATCTGTCTTGATCGTGTCCCGCCAGGTCTCTTGCGAACAACTGGAGTCCTCCCCCCACCCGACTGAGTGGGGGCTTCAATGAATTTAACTTTGGGGGAGGTTTTGTACCTCCCCTGACCCAGGGTTTCTCATTACCCTGCTACTGTCCCTGTTTTTTACCCCCGGGAATTGACCGAGGAGGCCGTCGGAACTGTTACACAGCCGATGCCCCAGGGACTGGAGAAGCAGGCCTCTTAAAGAGGGACCTCTAACTCTGTTTTTAACCGGCAAGAGCGTATTTTTACCGCTGGAAATTTTCTGGATATATTTGTCCAGGTTTTCCCTGAATAAGCGTTCACCATGAAATGGGACGCTAACCAGCCATTCTTTACAGGGAGCTTCAGCAGACCAGTTTTTGAGCCATAGGAGCCTACGCATATGTACTATAGACAGCATAAGGCGGGCGGCCTGATGGAGTGAATCCTCTATGGCGTCAACCGCAAAGCCTAAGGCTCTAGGTAGATCAGCTAGGGCAAAGCCTGCTGATCTGTCAAGTCCCTCAAGACCTGTTTCAACTGATCCTTCACTGCTTAGCAGACCCCAATAGCTGCTACTGCTGGTTGTATCACCAAGCAGATTTTCATAAGGACTCCAATCTTTTATCTATTGGGTTCTTGAACATTTGGACATTATCCACTGGACATGTCAGTGATTTATACATACAAGAGATGGCTGCGTCCACTGTAGGGACCTTCCATTTTTTTTTTTTTGATGAACTTATCCTCCATGGGATAGACCACCGGAAATCTCTTGAGGGAATAAATATTTTCTCAGGACGTTCCCAATCCTGGTAAATGAGCCCTTTCAGTAAAGGGTGAAGTGGAAAAGAACAAACAGTCTGGGGGCTTCTAGCGACCCCAACGAGGATACAGTAGTGGTTGATGGTTCCGCAAGGTGCATTTTTAAATGCTGATCGGACCATGTTAGTCAGAGACTGAACCCCTAATCTTTCAGCTTGAGATGCTGAGAAAAGGTTCCCCCACTGTTGATTCCTCTATAACAGAATCAACCTCATCCTGATCCCCTTCAGGCAGGTCGATCCCTGTATGGGACTGTTGCTCTGCTAACAGGCACTCTGAAGGAGGAGACGGAGATCGGGCGTGCTTTCCCTGACAGGGAGGCAGCGATTAATGTTGACAATCTCTCTCTAATCCTCCCAGAGCTGAGGAAAAAAACCTCCTCTGTTACATACACAGGAGGAGGTGAACTGAGGACAGCCACAGTACCAAGTACCCCTGCGGGGTCTCTACGGTCACTTACCTCTGAACTTCAGGGGAGACTGGTGCAGCAGAAGTATGCCCAAGATCCTCCGAGCCCGATGAGACCCCCTTCGCTTCCTGGAAGATTCAGTTCCGGAGCTTCTGGACGGCATATTCCTAAGCCTAAAGCCGAGGTATTCCAGCCGTAATACACCACTTTTACTGAGAATAGTCTAGCACAATTGCTGCTATATCACAGTTGGTGTCTACTAATGTGCCTTTCTAGGGGATGCCTGTATCAACCGCTTGCTGTATGCCTTTAAATGTTGCCAGCTCTGTCTCTGTACTTCATAGCCAGCTCACTACAACATTGTGGTTTTTTTTTTTTTTAAACTGCTGGGACGCCAGCACATGCGCAGAAGCGCTGCGGCGCGCACAGAGCGTCATCCCCCAGGCTCCACCCCCTTTCCCGGCTCACCTCTATATATAGAGGCGCGTGCACGCGCACGCGGGCGGCCACGTGCGCCTTCGGCGCTAATTTCAAAAAATGGTAACAAGGGACAGGAGCCAGGGCCCCTCTTTGCCGCAGGCCGGGGGATGGACGAGCACTGCAACATGGCAGAGGAAGCAGTTTCCTATAAGAGAACTCACCATCTGCCTGGACTTTGCTCTGCTGAGAAGAAGCTAGTCCACATGACAAGAAAACATTCCACAGCGGCCTCTAGTGGACAAACACAGGTACCGCAGTCTAATATATTAAATATATATATAAAAAAATTTATTTTATTTTTTTCTTGACCACCATTAAAAATTATTACATTTTTTTAGTAGTTACAGGCATGCACAGAATTTTGCGGGAATACCATTAGGTAACAGACAGAAAGACAAATTAGGCTTGGGGGTCCCCCAATAGAACCAAGTTCCTGGGGGCCCCCACTTACCTGTTCCCCGCCGCAGGACTTTGTTTGGTCCACAAAAGCCCAAACTTCACCTATCACGGCAGGCATTGTAATCAAACCTTCAGGGACCGGGTTCCCAAGGATTCCACTCCCCTGGACCTGTATAGCACTCTGCACAGAAAACATCTTGGTCGTGGGTATGACCAGAGCTCTGGATCCCAGGGTCCAGCTCTCCTAAGAGAAGCATTACAGGCAAAACCTTGCTCTTCTCTGCAAGGCCCGGGTACCGACCGTTTAGCTATGAAGCTTTTTTGGTCGGATCCGGAATAGCTTACTGAGGCCCAAAAGAACCTGTACGCAAGCTCAGTGAAAAACACATGTTTCTTCTTGGCCAACACCTTAGACACTGGCAAAAAACTGAGGTGCTCCCGGATGGGAGGGGCTTATATAGGGGAGGGTACTTCCGGTTTTGGAAGTTGCCAGTGCCAGCACCTGACGGTATCTATATAACCCATTAGTAATGACTATGTCGCTCTGTGTCCCGTGATGTACGAGAAAGAAATCAGGGTCGTACTTTCCTCATTAGCTGTCACTTATATTCTCGGCTGATGGGGTGGGTGCGATCGTTGTGACATGAACTTCAAAATGTCCACCAAAAGGTTTTCACGATTCCCTCCTGGACCCGACTCAATCAGTTTACATTCTTTCCAACCAGGTGACTGGGTCGTTGTAAAGAAGCTTGAGGGATGAGACCACGCCAGCCACTGCAAGAAGCGGCTCAACCACACCAAAGAATGAGGAGTATCTTTGTTTATTTATATTTTTGTTGTTTAGTAAGTAAATTTTAGCGAGGGTAACGGTGAAAAGCATCCCAAGTTATTATTTAAAGTGTATGTCCTGACTAGCTCAGAAAGCGAACAGGACCGATGGTCTGTTCTGAGTCTTCACCGAGTTTTAGTCCCCAGTGATGACAGCGGTACATGTCATTTATGATGTTATTATGGGTATGAGGAGTTTTAGTCCCCAGCGATGACAGCGGTACATGACATTTATGATGTTATGGGTATGAGGAGTTTTGACAAACTAGTGAAGACTCCAGACAGACACTTGTCAATGGAATCTAACGATGCATTTTTAGAGGGTAAAATTGGTTTTAGTTTTAATGGCTCTGTCTCTTGTCGGTTTGGGTATCTAGGCAGCCCACAAGTGTGTTTGAACTTTAGTTTGGTGTTTATGTGGATCTGCAGCTTATAAAAGGTAATTCCCCCAAAGCAAGAGGTTCATGCGCGATGGTGAAGCTGTCCCAACATTTTAGGTCGCGGCCGATCGCGAGGATCTGATGGCGCAGGAAATTAAGAATGGCAGGGACAGCTAGTAGGGATTTGTTCACCAATCCCGACCAGGTCTGGGCATGGGGTCCTGCATGTACAAGGTGGGGGGGGCTCAGGCTTGGGATACAATTGAACAATTCTCATCCGTTAAGGATAGGGTTCTTCATGTAATTGTTGAAGCCAGAGCTGTAGCTAAGTGAAGGTTGGGAGTCCTTTTTAAGGGTCTGGGAATCTTTGGGGATCTAATTTTTTATTTTACAGCGGATCGTGGTTAAAGGAAGTGGGAATATATATACTCATGTCGTTTTTATTTCTATTCTTTCTATGTCGTGACGAGGTGCTCCTGTTGCCTGATTTGACGCGTGACCAGAGTTTCCTTGATGAGACGCCCCGAAGCCGGACCCACATACAAGACAGAGAATCACAGACGGATCGGCGATTACTACAGCTCACCATGTCGTGTCCTCCTTTATAAGTCATGCCCCTGAAGAGTAGAGTCTACATGTCAAGCCGTGTTTTCCTTTTTATGGACTAATAACTGATTAATTTCCGGGTATAAGAAGCATATCAAATTTCATTGATGGACATGGGGTGCATATGACAAAAAAGGGAGGACTGTTGTGGAGATTTTTATGAAGATGTATTTAATATGTATTGTCATAGTGTCACCCAGTGTTAGTACTTCCGCAACCCGCTCTAAAAGAGCTGATTGGGGTAGTCTGAGGCTGGTTGAATCCCGTCTGATAGGGGAAAACGTTTTGAGGTTGGAGTGTGATGTTTGCAGGGTGCGGATATGTCCGCCAACGGGGGCCCTCTGTGCATTAGCATGGACGATCGTTAAGGAGGGGATATGCTCGCTCTGCAATGACATCATTGGTTATAGGCGGATGGGCGCTCTTGTCTCTGCTATGTCTGATCAACATTGGTTGGAATTCGTAGCGTGCGTCTGCAGATAGCCTCCCTCCCCCATTCAATAATAGTATAATCTTATTATGCGTTATTCTATGGAATAGCGCAGAATAAGAATTCCTATCAACGGTAACTTAAGCCATCCTACGTTATTATATTCATGCATGACATATCCTGTTGGAAGGAATGTCCAAGTGTTGTCATTTTCATGTGAGGGAACATCCTATGAGGTTCCCGCCCATGGGGAGGGGATTGGTTGCTGCAGCCAATCACCTCCTGTCTTGAGATCTTTTGAGTTTAATAAAAGCCTATGAGTAGGCGTCGGCTTAACAGAGGCTTTGCTGGAATGGCCTGATGAGAAGATAAGCTTTTGTGGTGCTGCCTTTCTTGAATGAATGGGGATGAACGGTGAGTGGACTTTAGCAAACTTAACTTAACCATAGCATTACTTCAAAAAGATGAATCTCAAGTGTGTGCTTATAGAGCACAGGAATTATAGGCTGTGTGCTCTGTAAACAGCAGCCTAAAATTCCACAACAATCTACAAATAACAGTCAGCTAGAATTAGATTTACCACTACAATATGCCAAAGATCAAGGGGGCCTAGTGATTCTACATCCTAGAACTTATTTTCTAGTGGCTCAGTTACAGCACGTAACAGGTAGGGATATGGCAGATAGTGTGGAACCCATACATTGCCTATTAAATCCTAGACTAGTATTTTTAGTAATGTTTGTAATGTCACAAAACTATGTACCAAAAATGCTGAGTGCAATGTCTGATAATATGGATGTACCTCTTGTGTTTATACAATTATCTTATAATAAAAAGTATTGAGATTTTTTTTTAAAAGTACATTTCCACCTTTGCAGTCAAATTTAAGAAACCCCATAATATATCTGTAGTGTTCCCATTCACACAGCCTGCCTTTTCAAAAATTGTCAAAAATATTTATTTTTATTTGTTTATTTGGGGAAAATTTATACACAGAACTCTTTGCGCATCGTCCATTGCTTAGAATATATGACAAAGATAAACAACATGCTTAAAGCCTAGCTTAACCACTTTAGCCCAGGAAGGATTTACCCCCTTATTGACCAGGCTATTTTTTGCGATGCGGCACTGCGTTGCTTTACCTGACAATTGCGTGGGCATGTGACGTTGTACCCAAACAAAATTTATGTACTTTTTTTCCCACAAATAGAGCTTTCTTCTGGTGTTATTTGATCACCTCAATTTTGAAAAAAACAGAAATATTTTTACTTTCTGCTATAATACACATCCAAAAAAATCTGATTTCTTGATCAGTTTAGGCCAATATGTATTCTGCTACATATTTCTGGTAAAATAAGCGTATATTTAGGGATGAGCTTTATGTTCGAGTCGAGCATGAGTTAGACTCGAACATTGGCTGTTCGCCCGTTCGGCGAACAGCAAACAATTTGGGGTGTTTTAAAAACGGCTGTTTTTTCGGGAGCAGTAATTTTAATAATGCTTAAAGTGAAACAATAAAAGTGAAATATTCCTCTAAATTTCGTACCTGGGGGGTGTCTAAAGTATGCCTGTAAAGTCGCACATGTTTCCCGTGTTTAGAATTGTCCCTGGGGGGTGTGCAGCTCATCCCTACGTATATTGATTGGTTTGCACAAAAGTTATAGCGTCTACAAAATAGGGGATAGATTTAGGGACTTCTAAAAAAAAAAAAATATTGTTTTTACTGGTAATGGCGGCGATCTGTGATTTTTAGTGGGACTGCGACATTGCGGAGGATGAATCTGACCCTAAGTGACACTTTTTCGGCACCAGTGTCGCCAATACAGTGATCAGTGCTAAAAAAAAAATGCACTTATCAATGGATAAATTACACTGGCAGGGAAGGGGTTAACACTAGGGGCGATCAAGGGGTTAACTGTGTTCCCTGGGTGTGTTCTAACTGTGTGGGGGATGGGCTGACTGGGACAACACAGAGATCGCTGTTTCCGATTACTAGGAACAGCCGATCTCAGAGTTGTCCCCTGTCAGAACGGCGATCTGCCTTCTGTCGAAGGCTTATGAACAAGAAAGGTCTGCCGACCATTTCTCGATCAGCGCTCTCAGCCAATGGCTGAGAGCGCTGACCGGAGTGTTCTAGTGGGGGGGGGCTACCCCCCTGTCAGAACACAATAGCACAGCAGGGGAGATCATTGTACTAACATTGGACTGTTAGTACATCGGCTGGGTTGAATGAAAGAAAAATAATGGTGTGTACAAGGCTTAAGGGATATTTTTTTAAGTGCATTAACATACAACGCACACCCCAAATCTTGAGATCTTTAACCCTTTGTTAGGACAGGCAGTGTTCAAATTCAGTTTACAACTGATGATGGGATCTGTCAGATACACTGCCACAGTACAGACAAGGTTTATTATGTTAGAACCCTTTCACACTGACGCGCGGGGGCATCGGCGGTTTTAGTTTTAGCAGTGCTTTACCGACATTTTTACAGCGCTTTTGGGCAAAAGCAGGGTACTTTTAACCCCCCCCCCCTAGAGGCTGACTAAAGGGTAAAGGGTTAAAAATGGCTGCAAAGCGCCACAGCAGCCATACAAGAGACTTTTTTTTGCTTTTCTTTGGGACTATTTTTTATTTGGCCTAAAGGCTGTCATGCCCCTCCCAATTACTTTTATGGACTGTCACGCCCCTTCCCCCTTTATATTTCATGGACAATTGCTATGCAGCTGAGATCATGTGTTTATTGTTCTGTTTCTACATGCTTAAAGCGGAGGTTCACCCTAAATCCTGACATTATCTTATACTGATCTATGTAGCAGATACATATACATATGCCTATTGATTTTTTTGTTGCGGTTGTACTTACCGTGAATCAGTCGTTCCGAATCAGGACTTCCGGGTATTCCTCCCGCGGGAGTGGGCGTATCTTTTTCTTTCCCTGGCACCCCGTTAATTTCTGGGAGGTGTTCGCTCATGTTTTCATTATTGTGGGCGTGTACTTTGAATGACGACCCCCGTTGTCATGGCAACCTGAAACTGCTCGCCGTCAATACTGATGATACAGCGGTGAATGCTGGGATGCATTCACCGCATCCCGGAAGTCTCTGCTTGTGGGCTTCACAGTGCCCACAAGCAAAATGGCAAAGAACAAGATCATAAACATCACCAATTGCACCATGAGAAAATACAAAAACTCCTTGACCAGATTCTTAATCACTGCAGCAAAAACAGTGATACCGAGGCACTGGAGAAGTACCGCCGCACCCACGATTAAAGAATGGCTAGAAGAGATACATCTACTCAGAGGTATGGAGGAGATCAGGGCTACATCACAGGAGAATACAGAAAAATTCAATAAAATGTGGCAACCGTGGATCATTTTTAAATACTCTGATTCCTATACCACCTTTACTCGAACATAGACCTTCAAATATAGAGAAACGTGAATGAACAATATCTCTCCTTATTTTTATTTCCCTTCCTTCTATTCCCTTTCTATCAATATACCTTCTTCTATGGCAGTGGTTCTCAACCTGGGGGTCGGGACCCCCTCGGGGGTCGAATGATGATTTGCCAGGGGTCACCGAATCCTGGGCTGTTCCCGAAGCCAGCACTTCTCTCCCAGCCTTTTTGCAGCCACCCAGCAGGGCTGTCTCTGGAGTCCGTGGCCACCCACTAAGTCTCTTCGCAGCTGTCCATTCAGTTCACGGCATGGCTGGGGGGCAGAGACTAGAGGTCAGCTGACTGGTGAGGAATGTGAAGTGGGAGTGGCTGGAGGAGACCCTATCTCCTGATTTCGACATAGGTGTCACTGCTACGAGACACCACAAAGTCGGACACACAGTGAAGCCGAAGACACAGTGAGTAACGCTACCTGTGATTTAAAGGCCATTAAAAGTCCCCAATACAGTTCTCAGATCAGAAGATGACCTTGATCAAGAGCACCTAAATTGGATGATCAGAACTCCCCACCAGTTCTGCCACTCATCCCAACTCCCCACCATAGGAGAGAAAAAGAGGTGGAAGAACAAAGCAAAAGGGAGAGAAAGAATAAGAGAACAAGAAAGACGGCTAGAGAGAAGGATGGGGGGAAAAAAAGAAATTAGGATAGAGAGAGATAAAAGGGAAAGAAGGGAGAACAAAGAGAAAGAGTGGTATATCCTAAAATGCACCATAAGCGGTTTTAATATTGTCGGAGTGGAAGGGACTAAATGTCCGTGGGTTAGGGGCGCAAAATACTTGTCTTGCCTTGGGCGCCGACAACCCATGCTACGAAAATAATTTTACTGTTAGGGGTCCCCACAACTTGGGAAATCTTATAAAGGGGTCACAGCACTAGAAGGTTGAGAACCACTGTTCTATGGGCTTCTCCCTGAGGTCCACAAAGTTTTACTTTTGTTCCTTTCTTTTTGAGATTAAATAATCAATTTTTTCTACAAATATTCAGAGCATTTCTAAATAGACTATCGATGCAATGATTGGTTAATTACGAAGCCACTTCAATGGTTTTATTATTAAAATACTCTACTATTGAACTCAATTATACAAGGTTATACTTTTATATGATACTTATGTACAAATGCTAGTATGATTGTACAAATGTTATTATTAAGCATTAATAAAAGCTTTATGGTTTTAAAATTTATAAAAGTTATCATTTAGAACTGAAATAGACGGGGGATGTTTCTAATCGCAGGACAAGTGAGTACTAACATGTTTTCTGTAACCCCATTACATGCACCTAGAAAAAAAAAAAAAAAAAATGAGGGACCGCGGAACCTCCGCATTAAGATTGTGGTACATTTATCGGAAAGTAGTCCAGGGGAATGTCGGGGGCAACGGGGTTTTTGCATGTCACGTTTGTGACAATAGAGAGTATTGAAAGGGTCATGGAAAAGCCCCCTTGTTTTTTGTAATCTAATACAAGACCGTTTCTTTAAAAGTTATCACTTTGCTGATTAAGTAAAAAATATGTGTTGTATAAATGGGTCTTGTGTTGAAAATGAAACCAGACATAGGAAGTTATGTATGTCATGAGATGTCTGCATTTAAATCTGACATAATAATAATGTGACATGATGGGCTTGCTTAGATAAAGAGTTAATGACTGTGATTGGTTGATTGTATGTTAAAAAGGAAATGTGCTATTTGTATATGTAACCCTTATTGGTGGACGGTGGCTGGTAACGCCCATATTTTACTTAACACCATGCCGGGGATAATAAAAGTTGAACAGTGTTGTTTGGTCAATAATTTATATATGCTGTTTCGTATGCATAGAGATTTGGATATGAAGTGACGGAATCGGTCGATGAAAGGTAATTGTAATTAGATAGTAGGGATGAGCTCTGTGTTCGAGTCGAACATAGGTTCGACTCGAACATCGGCTGTTCGCGCGTTCGGCGAACAACTAACTATTTGGGCCGTTGGCGCCAAATTCGAGTGACGCGAACGGCCCACAATACACTGCGCCATCGCAGTGTAATCCCGGCGCTGTGATTGGCCAAGCATGCACTGTGACCCTGCATGCTTGGCCAATCACAGCGCCGGCAGCGAGGAGAGCAATGATTGGCCACAGGCAGGATGCCTGTGGCCAATTATAGCTGAGGGAGTTTAGTACATGCCCTACACTATAAAAGGCCGCCAGCGCGGCGGCCTCGTGTAGTGTGTTCCGGAGCAGGGAAAGTGAAGGATAGGCAGGGACAGTGTCAAATCTTGTCAAATCTATTCTTTGCTAAACCTTGTGTGTAGGGACAGAGAAGGATAGGCAGGGAGAGTGTCAGTGTCATATACTTTGATAAACCTTGTGTGCAGGGAGAGAGAAGGATAGGCAGGGGACAGTGTCAGTGTAATTGTTGCTAAGCCTCCTGCACATTATACACCTGAAGTTAGCCTGTATTGCTGCTTTTTCCTGGTGTGTTACACCAACAGGATTTTGCGGCACTTACAGCGGGCGGAGTGTACCTCCTGACCATATTACACCTTAACTTAGCCTGTATTGCTGCTTTTTCCTGGTGTGTTACACCAACAGGATTTTGCGGCACTTACAGCGGGCGGAGTGTACCTCCTGACCATATTACACCTGAACTTAGCCTGTATTGCTGCTTTTTTCTGGTGTGTTACACCAACAGACATTTGCGGCACTTACAGCGGGCAAGGTGTGTGCCTCCTGACCATATTACACCTTAACTTAGCCTGTATTGCTGCTTTTTCCTGGTGTGTTACACCAACAGGATTTTGCGGCACTTACAGCAGGCGGAGTGTGCCTCCTGACCATATTACACCTGAACTTAGCCTGTATTGCTGCTTTTTTCTGGTGTGTTACACCAACAGGATTTTGCGGCACTTACAGCGGGCGGAGTGTACCTCCTGACCATATTACACCTTAACTTAGCCTGTATTGCTGCTTTTTCCTGGTGTGTTACACCAACAGGATTTTGCAGCACTTACAGCGGGCGGAGTGTGCCTCCTGACCATATTACACCTGAACTTAGCCTGTATTGCTGCTTTTCCCATTTCCCTGCAGGCCATTAGAATGTCTGGAAGGCAAACAAGGAGAGGCAGACAGTCAGGAGCCAATAAAAGAGGGCAAGCAGGTTCTGTGTCTAGAGACAACAGTGCTGGTCGTGGACGCGGTGCATCGCCATCAGCACGTGGCCATGGGACACGCTTGTCCTTTTCGGCAGCTGGACGTGTTGAGCCGCATCATGCCGAAGACTTGGTAGAGTGGATGACCAAGCCCTCCTCATCCCCCTCATCCTCTCTCACCCAGGCTCAGGGTACTGGCAAAGCAGCTGCCAAAGCGTCCTCTTCCCTGGTATCAATGTCATCAGTCACTTCTTCCCTAGTCCAACCATGTCCTCCTGAGGAGTCCCCCGAGCTGTTTGAGCACAGTGTTGGGTACATGCTCCAGGAGGATGCCCAGCGTTTCGAAGGGTCTGATGATGATACCCAGCTAGAGGAAGGCAGTAGCGTGAGAGCAGAGAGAGGGGATGCTCAAGAAGGACACCAATCTGGCAGTCATGTTCCAGCAGCTGCAGCATACTGCCAGATTGGCTTCAGTGATGAGGAGGGAGGGGATGATGAGGTCACTGACTCCACGTGGGTGCCTAATAGGAGAGAGGAGGAGGAGGAGGAGGAGGATGAGGAGGAGGCACATCAACGAGGCAGGATGCCCTCGGGGGGCCAGCGTAAGGGCAGCACACCGACAGAATCACACCGCAGAGCTCCGCCTGTGCAGGGCGCTGCCTCTGCCCGTTATTCAAAAAGTTCTTTTGGTGTGGGCCTTTGAGTCGAGTGCATCAGATCGCACAGCTGCTGTTTGCAACATATGTCTCAAGCGTATATCGTGTGGCCAAAACATCACCTGCTTGGGCACCACATGCTTGACCAGACATATGTTGACCTGCCATGCAGCTCGTTGGCAAGCCTACCTTAAAGACCCACACCAAAGAACAAAGCTGACCTCTTCTTGCACCGCATCATCTGGGATCTCCAACCCCACTATACCTTCAGTCCTCTCTGAAACCTGCTCTGAGAGGAATGAAGGTGTAGAATTAGGTGTGTCACAGCCAAGTACTTGCGGGCACTCTGCTAGCAGTACACCGACGTCCGATTCTAGCAGGCAAATTTCCCTGCCCCAGCTGCTGGACCGTCGAAAGAAGTTCACTCCCAGCCATCCATATGCCCAGCAGTTGAATGCTAGCTTGGCTAAATTGCTAGCGCTTTAACTGCTGCCTTTTCAGTTGGTAGACTCGGCCCCCTTCCGGCTCTCTACCGGCATGTGGAAGGCAATGTCTTGGCCTCGCTGGACAGGGCGGTCAGCGGTAAGGTGCATATTACCGCTGACTCATGGTCCAGCAGAATGGACAGGGACGTTACCTTTCTTTCACGGCCCATTGGGTCACTCTTTTGGCAGCTGGGAAGGATGCAGGACAAGGTGCAGTAGTGTTGGAGGTTGTTCCACCGCCACACCTCCAAAATGCTACTACTGGTTGTGACACACCTCTGTCCTCCACCCCCTCCTCTTCTTCCTCCGTAGCCTCTTCCTGTGCTTTTTCCTCGGAACCAGCGGTGCTCCGTAGGCGTTCAAGGGGCTATGCAAGTACGCAGGCAAAAAGATGCCATGCCGTGCTTGCGCTGGAGTGTTTGGGGGACAGGAGCCACACTGGGGCAGAGGTTCTGTCTGCTCTGCAGGGGCAGGCCGAGAGGTGGTTGACGCCACACCAGCTTAAGCCAGGAATGGTAGTTTGCGACAATGGCACCAACCTCCTCTCCGCTCTCCGACAGGGACAACTGACCCATGTGCCCTGTGTGGCTCACGTCCTTAACCTGGTGGTGCAGCGGTTCTTGGGCAGGTACCCGGGCTTACAGGATGTCCTGAGGCAGGCCAGGAAAGTCTGTGTGCATTTCCGCAGATCTTATAATGCCAGTGCTCGCCTGGCTGAGCTGCAAAAGGAGTTGAACCTGCCCAAGAACCGCCTTATATGTGACATGCCCACCAGGTGGATCTCAATGTTGGCCATGCTGCAGCGGCTGCACACGCAGCAGAGGGCCATCAATGAGTACCTGTGCAACTACGGCACCAGGACAGGGTCAGGGGAGCTCGGGTTTTTTTCACCCCGCCAGTGGGGCATGATCAGGGATGCATGCACTGTCCTGGCACCATTTGAGGAGGCCACGAGGATGGTGAGCAGTGACAGTGCATGCATCAGTGACACTGTACCTCTTGTCCACCTGTTGGAACATACGCTGCGTGGAATAATAGACAGGGCACTTGAGGCAGAACAGAGGCAGGAAGAGGAGGACTTCCTTGCCTCTCAAGGCCCCCTTTACCCAGACAGTGTTCCTTCTGTCCCACCCATCGCACAGGAAGAAGAGGAGGAGGAGGAGGATTGTGTCAGCATGGAGGTGGAGCCTGGCACTCAGCATCATCAGCAGCAGTCTTTTAGGGATGATTTACAGTTCCAAGAAACCAGTGGACTTGTACGTGGCTGGGAGGAGGTGGCTGCGGATCATGTCGTCCTTAGTGACCCAGAGGACTCCGGACCGAATGCCTCAGCTAACCTACGCTGCATGGCCTCCCTGATCCTGCAAAGTCTGCGGAAGGATCCTCGTATTGTTCGGATCAAGGAGAGGGACCATTACTGGCTGGCCACTCTCCTTGATCCACGGTACAAGGGTAAGGTTGCGGACCTTATCTTACCGTCGCAGAGGGAGCAGAGGATGAGACAACTCCGGGAGGCCTTGCAGAAAGGTCTGTGCAACGCGTTCCCAGAGACTGGGAGGTTACAAACTCCTGGTCCTGGACAACGAGTTGCTGAGGCTTCGGTCAGTCAAAGAAGGAGCGGTGGGGAAGGTGGCCGTCTGACCGATGCGTTCAGACAATTCTTTAGTCCGCAGCCCCAAGGTATGATCGGTTCCAGCAACCATCGCCAGCGTCTGATATACATGGTGCAGGAATACCTAGGGGCAAGGTCAGACTTGGACACCTTCCCCACCGAAAATCCTCTGGCTTACTGGGTCTTGAGGATGGATCACTGGCCAGAGCTTGCACAGTATGCAATTGAGCTACTGGCCTGTCCTGCATCCAGCGTTCTTTCAGAACGCACATTCAGTGCTGCTGGAGGATTTGTCACGGATCACAGGGTGCGCCTGTCCACCGACTCTGTTGATCGACTGACCTTCATAAAGATGAACCAGTCTTGGATCACCACCAGCTACCAAACACCTGAAGCTGATATAACAGACTAATTTATTTTCAAATGTCACATCCCTTCAAGACTGATGCTGATGCTGAGAGACTGTCCTGTTATGTTGACTGACTATCCTCCTCCTCCTCAATGATCCGATTGATGATGATAGCTTGGAAGAACATTTTTGCTTCTGGGTGCCGCCACCAGTGGCTAAGGCCCAATTTTTCAGCCCCTGTTTAACAGGGGCATGTTATTACAATTTTTTAGGCAATGCTTTGCAGCAGGGCTCATTCCTGCACTCCAACTAGAGTATCTGTGAGAGGTTGCAGTGTCGTGGCACCAGCACCAGTGGCTAAGGCCCAATTTTTCAGCCCCTGTTTAACAGGGGCGTGTAATTACAATTTTTGATGCAATACTTTGCAACAGGGCTCATTGCTGTGCTCCAAGTACAGTATCTGAGGGGTTGCAGTGTTGTGGCACCAGTTCCTAAGGCCCAACTTTTCTGCCCCTGTTTAACAGGGGCATGTAATTACAATTCTTGATCTAATAGTTCACAGCAGGGCCCATTCCTGCGCCCACCAAGACTAACTGTGAGGCCTTACAGTGTTGTGTCAACACCACCATCACCACCACCACCAAAGGCCCAATTTTTCAGCCCCTGTTCAACAGGGGCATGCAATTACAATTCTTGATCTAATAATTCACAGCAGGGCCCATTCATGCGCCCACCAAGAGTAACTGAGGGCTCACAGTGTTGTGGCAACACCAACATGTAAGGGGCAAATTTCAGCTGAGTATATACGGCAGGCCCCTACTTTCAAACATCCAACTTACAAACGACTCCTCCTTGCAAACGGAAGGATACAACAGGAAGTGAGAGGAAATCTACCCCTAGGAAGGCAAATTCTCTCCTGTAAGAGTTAATATGGGAAAAAAAGTGTCTCCTCTCCACTGATGCTTTATCACCAATTCTTGTTTCAATAAAAACCCCAAATTTTCAAAAAACATTTGTCATTAGGACAGAAAGTGAGGTGAACTGTTCTGAACAGGTGCACACTGCACAGACAGCAAAACAAATGTTACAGGGGTGATAACCCTTCCCTATGTTTTCCAAAAAGCTTAAAAATAGATTTTTTGCCTGGAGCTACACTTAAACAATGTACCTGTTCAAAATTACAAACAGATTCTACATAAGAACAAACCTACAGTCCCTGTCTTGTATGCACCGCCTGTATACGGCTGTTCAGAGTATATAGGGCCTTTTTTATTTTGTGTGCGGGGTTCCCCTTAATATCCATACAAGACCCAAAGGGGCTGGTAATGGGCTGGGGTAGGGGGGGGGGGTGTGATGGGGTAGCTATGCCATTTTTCTTAAAGATTTTCATCCATATTACCAGGACCAGACATTACATTAAAGCCGCAAGCAGTTTTAAATGGCTTTTTCTTGTTCATACATCACGGGACACAGAGCGGCATAGTCATTACTATGTGGGTTATATAGAATTACCTTCAGGTGCTGGCACTGGCAACTTCCAAAACAGGAAGTACCCTCCCCTATATAAGCCCCTCCCATCCGGGAGTACCTCAGTTTTTTGCCAGTGTCTAAGGTGTTGGCCAAGGTTAACATGTATTCATCTGGGCTTGTGTACAGGTTCACTGGGCCTTAGCAAGCTATTCCGGATCCGACCAAAAAAGCTTCATAGCTAAACGGTCGGTACCCGGGCCTTGCAGAGAAGAGCAGGGTTTTGCCTGTAATGCCTCTCTTAGGAGGGCTGGACCCTGGGATCCAGAGCTCTGGTCATACCCAAAACCAAGAGGCTATCTGTGCAGGGTGCTATACAGGTCCAGGGGAGTGGAATCCTTGGGAACCCGGTCCCTGAAGGTCTAGTACAATGCCTGCCGTGAGAGGTGAAGTTTGGGCTTCTGTGGACCAAACAAAGTCCTGCGGCGGGGAAAAGGTAAGTGGGGGCCCTTCAGGAACTTGGTTCTATTGAGGGGACCACCAAGCCTAATATGTCTTTCTGCCTGTTACCTAAAAGTATTCCCGCTAATAGCTGTATATGCCTAAGAAATCCTAGAAATGTTTTTCATAAAGGTTTTAAAAAAAAAAAAAAAAAGACAAAAGTGCGGTACCTGTGTTTGTCCACTAGAGGCCGCTGTGGAACGTCTTTTTTTCTTGGGACTATTCCTTCCATGGTGAAAGTCCAGGCAGATGAGTGAGCTCTCTATCAGGGAAGCTGCATTCCTCTGTCATGCTGCCAAGTAGTTTCCTTCCATCCCCGAGTCCTGATGAAACAGGGACCCTGGCTCCTCTCCCTACAGGGCGCCAAGAGCTCACACGTGCGCGCGCGCACACACGCTTTCTTTTTATAGATTTAGCTTCAAAAAAGGGGGCGGAGCCTGGCGGATGACGCGCTCTGTGCGCCCAGCGCTTTTGCGCATGTGCGGGCGTCCCAGCAAGATAAAAGGACTCAGTCCACGCTGCTTGCTATGGACACAGAGCATGAAAAGAAGCTGGTAGCATGGTATAAGGGCTTACAGCGGGCGGTTGATACAGGCATCCCCAGAAAGACGCATTAGTAGACACCCACTGATGTACATAGCAGCAAATTGCATTAGACTATTTCAGTAAAGGGGTGTATTGCGGCTGGAATACCTCAGCTTTGAACTAAGGAATATGCCGCCTAAAAAAACTCAGAGAATACCTCTCAGGAAGTGTAGGGGGTCTCCATCGGGCTCTGAGGATCTGGAGCAGTTATCTGCACCCTCCTCCCCTGAGAAATCAGAGGTTAATACCCATAAGGAACCCCCGGGAGTGCCAGGTACTGCGGCTGTCCTCAGTCCACCTGCTCCTGCATATATAACAGAGGAGGTTTTTGCCTCAACTCTGGAGGGATTGGAGCAGAGATTGGCAGCATTGATCGCTTCTTCTCTACAGGAAAGAAAGCGCGCCAGATCTCCATCCCCTCCATTAGAGTGCCTGTTGGCAGAGCAACAGTCCCAGGAAGGGACTGACCTACCTGAAGGGGATCAGGAGGAGGTTAACTCTGTTTTTGAGGAATCGACAGTAGATGAACCATTTTCAGCATCACAGACTGAAAGATTGTGGGTCCAGACCCTAACTGACATGGTTCGATCTGCATTTAAAATGCCTCTTGTTGAACCATCAACTACTGCTGTCTCCTCATTGGGGTCGCTAAAAGCTCCCCAGGTTAATTGCTCCTTTCCAATACATCCATTATTGGAAGGACTTATATACCAGGACTGGGAACATCCTGATAAAATATTTGTTCCGCCTAAGAAATTTCCGGTGATCTATCCCATGGAGGAAAAATTCACCCAGAGATGGAATGTTCCTACGGTGGATGCAGCCATCTCTTCTGTGAACAAATCACTGACATGCCCAGTAGATAATGTTCAAATGTTCAAAGATCCAGTAGATAAAAAATTGGAATCTTTATTAAAATCTGCTTTTTCCACAGCAGGGGCTGTTACACAGCCAGCAGTGGCAGCTATTGGGGTCTGCCAAGCTTTAAAGGATCAGATGAAAATGGTCCTGAGGGATTTGCCAGACCAGCAGGCCCAGGCTCTGGCTGATCTGCCTAGAGCATTATGCTTTGCGGTTGACGCCATCAAGGATTCCATCCATCAGGCCTCCCGCCTCACGCTGTCTTTTGTACATATGCGTAGGCTTCTGTGGCTCAAGAACTGGTCTGCTGAAGCTCCCTGTAAGAAGCTCTTAGTTAGCTTCCCATTTCATGGGGAACGCCTTTTTGGCGAAGACCTGGATAAGTATATCCAGAAGATTTCCAGTGGTAAAAGTACTCTCTTACCGAGTAAAAAGAGGTCTAGGGGTCCATCTTTTAAGAGGACTACCTCTCCTATCCCTGCAACGTCTGCTACTAAGCAGTTCCGACGGCCTCCTCGGTCAAACGCAGGGGGTAAAAATCAGGGACAGTCACAGGGTAATAAGAAACCCTGGATCCGAAGGGGTACCAAACCAGCCTCCAAGTCAAGCCTATGAAGGGCTGCCCCCACTCAAACGGGTGGGGGGGAAGACTTCAGTTGTTCGCAAGGACCTGGCGGGAGACGATCAAAGACAGATGGGTGCTCTCCGCAGTAACTCTGGGATACAAGTTGGAGTTAAGAGTCTCCTCCTTCCCATTTTATGTGGTCAGGCATGCCAAAAGACCCTCTGAAAAGAGGGTCTCTCTTATTGGCGTTAGAACAACCATTGCTCCAAGGAGTAATTATGGAGGTTCCTATGGAAGAGTGGGGGTTGGGTTTCTACTCAAACCTTTTCACAGTCCCGAAACCAAACGGGGACATAAGACCCATATTGGACCTAAAGAGTCTAAACAAATTTCTAAACGTCCGGTCTTTCCGGATGGAGTCGATCCGATCGGTCACCGCTGCCCTACAGGGGGAGGAATGGTTAGCCTCGATCGACATCAAAGATGCTTACTTGCATGTTCCCATCTTTCCAGGTCATCAAAGATTTCTACGCTTTGCGGTAGAAGGGCGCCATTTTCAGTTCAGAGCCTTACCATTCGGTCTGGCCACAGCACCACGAGTGTTCACAAAAGTTCTGGCCCCACTGTTGGCCGATCTAAGAACACGAGGTGTAACGATAATGGCATACCTAGACGACCTGTTGTTGATGGACCACTCAGTTGCCAAGCTAGAAGTGGTAATTGTCGATACAATCAAGTATCTAGAATCTCACGGTTGGGTCATCAACCTGGACAAGTCAGCCCTACAGCCAGTGAAAAACCTGGTATATCTAGGGCTACGGCTGGATTCAGACCAGAGGAAGATTTTCTTACCTCTAGACAAAGTATCCTCTTTGAGGGGCTTGGTCTGTCTGCTTTGTGCAAAAAGACAGCCGTCCATACGCCTGTGCATGAGGCTGCTAGGAAAGATGGTAGCATCATTCGAAGCTGTGCCATACGCCCAATTCCACTCAAGGAATTTACAGAGGGCCATATTGTCAGCCTGGAACGGAAAAATTCAGGCTCTAGACTTCCCGATGGCTTTGTCCCCTTCCGTTCGGAAGAGTCTCTGCTGGTGGTTGATCCCCCAGAATTTCCAGAAGGGAAAACCCTTCAGTCCGATATCCTGGAAGGTGGTCACTACGGATGCCAGCCTTATAGGCTGGGGGGCAGTACTGGAGCAATGGTCTCTCCAGGGCAGATGGTCAAATGTAGTAAAAACCATGCCCATCAATCTCTTAGAGATACGAGCAGCCCGGTATGCCCTAGTAGCCTGGACATCCAGACTCCAAAGGGTCCCCTGTCAGAATTCAATCAGACAATGCCACAGCAGTGGCATATATCAATCATCAGGGAGGCACCAGGAGTCGTGCAGCCCAGAGGGAAGTAAGTCACATCCTGGAATGGGCAGAAAAACATGTCCCATGTATATCAGCTGTCTTCATTCCAGGGGTGGAGAATTGGAAGGCGGACTTTCTGAGTCGCCAACAGTTATGCCCAGGGGAATGGTCCCTTCATCCCGAGGTCTTCCGAGCAATATGTCAGCGGTGGGGAACACCGGATGTAGATCTGCTAGCATCCAGATTCAACGCAAAGGTGGACAGATTTGTCTCCCGGACAAGGGATCCCCTCGCTTGCGGCTCGGATGCTCTGGTGTTCCCTTGGGATCAGTTCAGACTGATATATGCATTCCCTCCGCTACAATTGTTGCCTCGACTCCTTCGCAGAGTCAGGTTGGAAAAGAAGCCGGTGATCCTGGTGGCTCCAGCGTGGCCCCGAAGGGCCTGGTACGCGGAGATCATCAAAATGTCTGTGGGGAGTCCTTTGACCCTTCCACGTCGTCCGGACCTGCTTTCGCAAGGACCGATATACCACCCTTCCTTACTAACTCTAAGTTTAACGGCCTGGCTATTGAATCCCACATCCTAAAGAAGAGAGGTCTCTCTAACTCTGTGGTGTCAACTATAATCAATGCCAGGAAGCCTGTATCCAGGCAGATCTACTATAGAGTTTGGAAGGCGTACATCACTTGGTGCGAGGCCAGAAAATGGCATCCACGTAAGTGCGTTATAGGCAGAATTCTGGACTTCCTACAGTGGGCTGTAGACAGGAAGTTTGCCTTAAGTACTATCAAGGGCCAGGTTTCGGCCTTATCAATACTATTTCAAAGGCCCCTGGCTATGCATTCACTTGTCAAATCCTTTATGCAAGGGGTGACTCGTATTATTCCACCGATTAAAGCTCCCATATGCCCATGGGATCTAAATTTGGTTCTGTCGGTTCTGCAGAAGCAGCCGTTTGAACCTTTGCGGCACATTTCCTTGGTTCTACTCACCAGAAAATTGATATTTTTAGTAGCCATATGCTCGGCTAGAAGAGTGTCGGAATTAGCCGCCATGTCCTGTAAAGAGCCATATCTGGTTATTCATTAGGACAGAGTAGTATTACGCCCTCACCCAGCCTTTCTTCCTAAGGTGGTATCGAGGTTTCACTTGAACCAGGATGTGGTTCTTCCTTCTTTTTTCCCCAAACCAAGCTCGGTAGAGGAAAAGTTATTGCATTCTTTGGATGTAGTAAGAGCAGTTAAAGCTTATCTAAAAGCCACTGCTCAGATTCGTAGAACGGATTCTTTGTTTGTTCTGCCGGAAGGCCCCAGAAAGGGTCAGGCAGCATCAAAATCTACTTTAGCCAAGTGGATTCGACAGGTCATAATACAAGCCTATGGCTTGAGAAGTAGATCGCCTCCGTTCAAAGTTAGGGCGCACTCCACGAGAGCAGTTGGAACTTCATGGGCAGTGCATCACCAGGCCTCCCTGGCTCAAATTTGTAAGGCCGCAACATGGTCTTCAGTACACACGTTTACTAGGTTCTACCAGGTGGACGTTAGAAGTCAGGAGGATGTTGCCTTTGGGCGCAGTGTGTTGCAGGCCGCAAAAGATCCTCATGCCTGATGGCGCCCAGCTTATGTATGGTGTATCCACCCCCTCATTTGGCATTGCTTTGGGACGTCCCACATAGTAATGACTATGGCGCTCTGTGTCCCGTGATGTATGAACAAGAAAGTAGGATTTTTAAAACAGCTTACCTGTAAAATCCTTTTCTTGGAGTACATCACGGGACACAGAGCTCCCACCCCTCTTTTGGGGACACGTATTGCTTTGCTACAAAACTGAGGTACTCCCGGATGGGAGGGGCTTATATAGGGGAGGGTACTTCCTGTTTTGGAAGTTGCCAGTGCCAGCACCTGAAGGTAATTCTATATAACCCACATAGTAATGACTATGCCGCTCTGTGTCCCGTGATGTACTCCAAGAAAAGGATTTTACAGGTAAGCTGTTTTAAAAATCCTACTTTTTCCTTTAGAAATGTAATTTTGTGCAGGGACAGTTCTAAACACGGGAAACACGTGGCACTTCACAGGCATACTTTAGACACCCCCCAGGTACGATATTTAAAAGAATATTTGACTTTTTTTTTTCACTTTATGCATCATTAAAATTACTTCTCCCGAAAAACGGTCGTTTCTAAAACTTCTTTTTGCATTGATACATGTCCCCTGGTGCAGAACCCGGGTTCCCAAACCCTTTTTAGGACAATAACATGCATAGTAGTCGTTATAATTAGCACTTTAGATTTCGAACGTTCGCATCCATTGTATTTAATAGGGTTCTAAAGTTCGTGTGAACTTTCGGTCCGTTCGCGGGTTCTGGTACGAATTTTCCCCCATAGTTAAATAGTTAAATAGTAGTAACACTTTTCTTGCAGGGTGGCTCTTTTATTTCTTTGTTAAAGCGGAGTTCCTACTAAAAAAAAAAATATTAAAAGTCAGCAGCTTTATGGGGGCGTGGCCTAACGCGGCATGTGAACAGTCCTGTTCCACGGAGCTCCTGCTGGTGATCCTGATACGGATCCTTCCCTCGCTATCTGAACCGCCCAAAATTGCCCTGTAACGGTGCTAGGTGATTCCCTGCAGACCCTGGACCCTGTGGATACCGAAAAAACGGGCATGATGACCCGTAGAAACCGAGAAGAAGCCGCAGCTGCGGCCTCCAAAGACTTCCAAGATGGCGCCTGGCTGTCTCAGCCTCAAAGGACACCATGAGGCCCAGAGAAGAAATCGGAGCAGGGGGGTAAGTCATCTAAGCCTCCTAAGACAAAAGAACAGTCTAGAGACATGTTATATTACACTAAGAAGCTAGCAGGCCCTGATGGATTATCACAGGCTGAGACACGACACCGTGCAGTGTCCACAGAGCAAGCAAATGGGGAACATGCTGACATGCTGGATAATGATCCTGGGCCTATGGAGTCAGTCCCTGATCCCATGCCTGACTTTTTTGCTATGCAGATGGAGGATAGCCCCCAATCCACGCTTAGTGAAATACTGCAAGCTGTACATAGATACACCGCCTCTGTGGATGCTTTGAAAGAGAAGTTTGGGGGGCTGGAGGAGAAGGAGTCTCTCCTCCGTCAGGACATTCAAAAGATCAGGGAGAGGACCACTGCTGTGGAGGGCATGGTAAGCGACATTGAGGATCAGATGCCCCATATAAACCGAGAGGTGAGGGTGGCTGCTCAGCAAGCGCGCCAGGCCTTTGATAAACATGACGAAATCGAGAACCGCCACGTCCCCTCCCGCCTGGCAACCACTCGAGATCAATGCTAGCCAAACTCCTGAACTATAGGGATCGTAAAGTTGTACTGCGTCTGGCCAGAGAAAAGGGTGCTGTGCAATACAATCGCACCAGAATATCCTTCTACCCCGACTTCTCAGCAGAAGTGCAACGCAGAAGATCCAAGTTTGCAGATGTTAAAAAGCGACTACAGAGGCTCCAGCTGCCATATGCCATGCTATTCCCGGCAAGCTCTGCATAACAGCCAGGGACCAGAATCACTTTTTTGAAAATGCACAGGATGCCGCAGGATGGCTGGACCAGAATAAACAAGGTCTTCGCAGACGGGGCCGTGAAGATGGAGAGGGTTGATATTGTTCTGGTCATCTTTTACAGGCATGATGGGCGCATCATTACAGTTGCAATTGTTATATGGCCGCAAGAGGGCCTTTACTTGATACTTGATACCCTTGTTATTGGAAACCCCTAGTTCTAGGGGTGCCCTGAGACCTACTATCAGCGAGTGAAGATCTACAAACTTTCACTGTTCATATCTTAGTTCATGTGTGCAGGTGGAATGCGCTTCTGCACTCTTCCTATATGTTGCCTGTTGCCATGGTTCAACCTTCTGTGCCCTGTTGGCATACGGAGGACTCATGAAAACCAAGCCACGCTACGGTGGGGAGGCCCCTGTTGTGCCCCGTGGCCTGAGCCACCGGCCAAGTGTAATTTCTATCCATGCCATTTTTCTGGCTTTTCTGCGCAGTTGCGCAGGTTGTTTTACCTCAGCTTCCTGATGCCTTTCCAATGTACACAGTGCTACACTATTCTCATTTATGTGCTACAATACCTGATGACTGCTCCAGATTGTTTAATGACTCATTGCTGGTGGTGTGCGGGAATGAGTGAGTGTAATGATTCACGGTATATATATCCGGTAGATTTGTGTTTCTGTATTGTAAACTGTATATCACTATGATTTTAGCTTTTGTGTATATACCCCCCCCCCCCCCCATTTTCTCGGGAGGTGCTATAGTTGCTGCTGTCCTACCCGTTAAATAAGCCTGATGTTCCGGTCCTGATTATGGGTGACTTTAACTGCTATTTAGATCCCAGAGTAGATAGACACCCCCCTGTGTCGCCCCCGAAGGGGAACGGCTCTCAGCCACCTGATGGAAGAGGTGGGATGGACTGACATTTGGCGCATCCGTAATCCAGATTGCAAACAATTCTCGTGCTTTTCCAAGACTCAAGGCTTACTGTCCCGTATAGACCTTTGTGTGGGTACCCCTAACATGGTCGGATACACCTCCAGGTTGGAATTTTTCCCACGAGGAGTTTCAGACCACTCCCACTGGCACTGTGGCTGGTTGCTCAACCGCTCAGCTCGCTACCCAGGGCCCCATGGAAGTTGAACGCCTTCTGGCTTAAGTTATTCACATCACAGGAACGCATAGATTCACAGATTAGGGTATTTTTCCAGTCACACCGACGGTACCCCCGACAAACTGTAGAAATGGGAAACCTTTAAAGCCTATCTTAGAGGGGTGTTAATAAGTGAAATACAAATTATTAAGCAAAATTCTTCTAAAAAAAAAAAAAAAAAAAAAACGTCAGCAGCTACAAATACTGCAGCTGCTGACTTTTAATAATCGGACCCTCACCTGTCCCAGGGTCTAGCGATGCAGGGGAACAAAGCCCCGCTCGTCTCCCCCTCCTCTCCGCGGCACCGGCATTGTCACTGTGGGTGCCCGGCTGTGGCTTCACAGCCGGGTACGCACTGTGCATGCCGTGACTGGCCGAGCAATCATCTGGGACCTGTGACGTGTCCCAGATGATTGCCGAGAGGGAGGGGGGAGAGATGAACTTCCTTCCGGCGCCGCAGAGCCCTGGTAGGATGTGGGAGCTGGAACCCTCTAAAAAGAGGGTTTCCGCTCCCCCCCAAAAAAATTACATGGCAAACGTGGCATGTCAGGGGGTCACCTTCCCTTTAAGCGGAAGTTAAATTTTTGGGTGGAACTCCGCAATCTAATGGAAGAGTTTATTTAAAACAGTCAGAACAATGGTAGAGACTGTTTTTTGGAAATAACGTTGCCTTAATGAATAACGCTTGCTATGTCTGCTAGGAAGAAATTCTAATAGTGTGGATTTTTGACACATGGTTAAAATTTGCCAGGCATCTAATGTCTGCTATTCTGACTATTTATATACTTTTAACAAATTTTTTAATTATCACTAATGTTCTTAATGATTTGATTATATTAATAATCTATATAAAACGAGTTATAAAGACACGGCATATCAGCTTGAAATGTTCCCCTGTACCATAACAATTTAAGCATCTAATGTTTTTTGGGTTATCAAAAAATATATTGCATAACATGCCATCAATTTTCTGATCACACACATACCAAATGACCTACATCAAATCAAATTATATACCCAACATATTCTCCATCTATGGAATTTCATTTTGTTTTATACCTGCCTAATCTCTTTAAACAAAAGGCCTGGATTTCTTTTTTGTCTAAACAATTCCCAGCTTGCCATAACTTTATTTCTTTGCCTGGGCTGCCAAGTTTTCTACAGGCTTTAAAAAAACAGCAGCAATAAAGTTGAGGCTTTAAACTTGGCATGTAATACGGTAACCTGAGAATAATAAACAGGAATGAGTGTCTCCCATAAATAATAGAAAGAATGCGCTGTCTCCTCGTAGCAATGCTGTGCAGTAGAGGTGAACAGTTTGTAGCTCACATGAGAACACTAGAGGCAGCTTCTGTTTTAGAACTGAGGTTCCCCTTCCCAGCTACTAGCTCACACTTAAGCCTTTGGCTTTACTCAGTCTGTTTATGGTACATGTTCTATTATAGTGTTACTTTCTTAGTACTATGTGCACAGTGCCTTGAAAAAGTATTCATACCCCTTGAAATTTTCCAAATTTTGTCGTGTTACAACCAAAAATGTAAATGTATTTTATTGGGATTTTATGTGACAGACCAACACAAAGTGGCACATAATTGTGAAGTGGAAGGAAAATGATAAATGGTTTTCAATTTTTTTTACAAATAAATATCTGAAGTGTGGCGTGCATTTGTATTCAGCCCCCTTTACTCTGATACCCCTAACTAAAATCTAGTGAAACCAATTGCCTTCAGAAATCACCTAATTAGTAAATAGAGTCCACCTGTGTGTAATTTAATCTCAGTATAAATACAGCTGTTCTGTCTAGTCCTCAGAGGTTTGTTAGAGAACAAATAGCATCATATAGGCCCAATGGTGTATTTAGGTTTTGTGCCCCCCCTAAGCCTGACTAAACTCGTGCAGCCCCTAATTTAAATATGATCCACCCCTTCCTGTCAAGGTCACACCCCTTCCTGTTTAAGACCTGCTCTGAAATTTTTCAGTGGGGACACTAGTTCTGAGGGCCTTGGGGGGGAGGGGATTCCCTTATTCTGCAGAGATTTCCTCTCAATTCCTGTTTGGCTATGGGGCAGGAAATGAAGGGAAATGAACGAATGGCAAAAAAAAATGAACAAGGGCTATAACCCTCCCTTACTCTATCCAAAATGGGGGAAAAAAAATTCTGCTAAATTTATGGAGGACTAAGAGGATATAACCATGCCAGTGGTGCAGCAGAAAACATAGCACAGTGATGGAGGTATGTGGTCCAGGCAGTGAGCAAAGGAAGGATTGGGGGCAGCAACAAATAAATCCATCTGTTTATTTTTCTTCTTTTCTTATTAGCAATCAACAGAAATAAAATTAAGATTCCTTAAAGTGGTGTTCCACCCTAAAAAAAAAAATTACACCAAAATCCTTTAAAAAAA
The DNA here is from genome assembly GCA_029206835.1 of Rana muscosa. Taxonomy (NCBI): domain Eukaryota; kingdom Metazoa; phylum Chordata; class Amphibia; order Anura; family Ranidae; genus Rana; species Rana muscosa. The sequence continues at coordinate 406,554,059 of CM055122.1, forward strand.
ATAAATAGAAAAAAACTCACCAGAAAGGGCTGTTGCTATGCAGAACTGGCTAATCTGCCTCTTCCTCCACCTCAGCAGATCTTCTACCTCGTCCTCCTCGCGGTGTCTTCTGGGGAATGTGGCGCGCTGCCTTCTGGGAACTGTGTGAATCCCAGAAAACAGCCGCCTATTCACAAAGCAGCGCGGGCCTTGAGCATGCGCATTAGGAAATGGGCAGTGAAGCCGAAAGGCTTCACTGCCTGTTTCCCTTACTGAGGATGGTGGCGCCGGGACCCTCCACGATCGGGGGGGTCGGCTGACACCGCGAGCGCCTAGGACAGGTAAGTGTCCTTATTAAAAGTCAGTAGCTACAGTGTTTGTAGCTGCTGACTTTAAAAAAAAGAAAAAAATTGCGGGTGGAATCCCGCTTTAATATGTACAACTGACACAAGCAAAGGATTGCAGGAGAGTCCTACTACCTACCAGGTATAGGTGACCATGTCAATGTCCCTTGTGTCTGCATCATCCCTATCATACAGGAAACAATGAGGCCGGTTTATGGGGGCGCCAGACCGATTTGTCTTACGGACCAGTCCACCTCATAAGACTGGCAGGGACTCTTCATGCTGCCCCCCTGCAAAGTGTTGCCCTAGGCCTGGGCCTTGTTGGCCTAGGCCAAGATACAGCGTTGTATAGGCCAAGGAACACACCAGACAGGTCAAGGATAAAGTTGTGGAGAATTTTAAATCAGGGTTAGGTTATAAATAAATGTCCCAAGCTTTGAACATCTCATGGAGCACTGTTCAATCCATCATGTGAAAATGGAAAAAGTATGACACAATTGCAAACCTACCAAGACATGACCGTCCACCTAAACTGACAGGCCAGGCAAGGAAAACATTAATCAGAGAAGCAGCCCAGAGGCCCATGGTAACTCTGGAGGAGCTGCAGAGAGGCACAGTTCAGGTGGGAGAATCTGTCCACAGGACAACTATTTGTCATGCACTCCACAAATATGGGCCTTTATGGAAGAGTGGCAAGAAGAAATTCATTGTTGAAAGAAAGCCATAAGAAGTCCCATTTGCAGTTTGCAAGAAGCCATTTGGGGGACACAGCAAACATGTGGAAGAAGGTGCTCTGGTCAGCTGAGACCAAAATTTAACTTATTGGCCTAAAAGCAAAACACTATGTGTGGCAGAAAACTAGCACTGCACATCACCCTGAACACACCATCCCCACCGTGAAACATGGTGGTGGCAGCATCATGTTGTGGGAATGGTTTTCTTTAGCAGGGACAGGAAGGCTGGTCAGAGTTGATGGGAAGATGGATGGAGCCAAATACAGGGCAATCTTAGAAGAAACCCTGTTAAAGTCTGCAAAAGAGTTAAGACTGGGGCAGAGGTTCACTTTCCAGCAGGACAACGACCCTAAACATACAGCCAGAGCTACAATGGAATGATTTAGATCAAAACATATTCATGCGTTAGAATGGCACAGTCAAAGTCCATACCTAAATCCAATTGAGAATCTGTGGCAAGACTTGAAAATTGCTGTTCACAGATGCTGTCCATCCAATTTGACAGAGCTTGAGCTATTTTGCAAAGAGGAATGGGCAAAAATGTCACTCTAGATGTGCAAAGCTGATAGAGACATATGCCGCGTACACACGATCGTGATTCACGGCGGTGAAAACACCGCCGTGAATCACGACAGGAAAAACGAGGGAACGGCTTGTTCCCCCACACACGGCCGTTTTTCCCGTCATTTTTTCTCTTGGCGAGAAAAACGACCGTGTGTAGGCTCCGCGGCAGTGTTTCCCTATGGGAAACACTGCCGCGGAAAAAAAATGACAGGAATCACGACGAGAAAAATTAGAGCATGTTCTAATTTTTCTCGTCGTGATTAATGGCGTTTTTCCCGTCGGGAAAAACGGCAAAAAGCCCACAGACGATCGTTTTTCTCGTCCAAAGGAAAAAATGTCATTTTTCCAGACGGGAAAAATGATCGTGTGTATGCGGCAATACCCTAAAAGAGTTGCAGCTGTAATTGCAGCGAAAAGTGGTTCTACAAAGTATTGACTAAGGTGGCTGAATACAAATGAAAAAAAAATGTGAAAACCATTTTCCTTCCACTTAATTTTTTTTTTTATCCACAAGCCTTATTGAACCATTTTTTTTTTTTTATGATACTCTTAGTCACATATGAATAAAAGGGGGTTTGTGGGACTTTAAACGAGATGCGTGTTGCCACGCATCTCCATCCCTGATTCTAATATATACAAGGAGTTTTGGGACTTTGAATGAGGTATGTATGCTGGGACTCAACAACTAAAACCAAGTAACAGGGAATGTGTTTGTCTAAAACACATAACAAAAAATATGCACCAGTGACTACAAAGGGTATAGTACACACATGACCAGCATATTACAGTACATAGGCATATAATTGGCAGTTAAAAAAAACTAATTATCAACAGTAGTCCTCCATTAAAAAAGCCTGAGAGCATGTGGTAATGGCCCATGAGTAAAACATATTGCATCATATTGCATCATTTGTAAGCCCGATGCGTTTCATGGCAGTAAGGCCACTCCTCAGGGGCAAATGCATAGTAATATTGAATCTGCAGAGAGACACAAAATGATCAAATAGTTTCAAGTTATATAAACCCCATAGTGGGAAGCAAATACATTCGGTAAAAAATAATAAATCACAAAAATTACTTACACACCGGCAGCATGTGAAGGTGTGCCTACCGGAGAAAAAAGGCCAGCATATATGTCCATGCACAGGAGCTGAGGTTGAGTCTGTAGCAACACCGGGAGCAAAGATACAATTCCCGAGGACAGGTGTGTCCAAAAACAGGGCTAGCCCGGGGGCTCCAATCTGAAATTGGATAAGGATATGTAGTAGTAATGTGAAGCCAGAAGGGCTAAAAAGTAAGCGTAATCCCCCAGGGTAGGGGGGTGTAAAAGAAAAAGTGATCAAAAGTGGCATATTAATGTATATATGCACGTACCCATATCTTGTACAAGGTGTATGTGTATCCCAGTGTCGAAGGACAGGACTCAACCAACGTCACGTTCGCATGACGTGCAGGGGACGAGTCAGAGTCTGAGCGGCAACCGGCGCTCATATAGACCCAACCGTGGTACCCCATTGGTCAGCTGAGATGTAAACCACGCCCCAACAAATAACATCACAAGGACGTCAGGTGTGCGGGGCGAGAGCGTGGTGCCGATGTGCAGAGCAACAGAAACGCCCACCCCCTCATACCAACCAATGGTCATAGAGGAGGTGGGAGGGACGTCTGTGAGCATCGCAACTCCCATAAGCAAAGGCACCGGCCGGCTCAAATTACCCCAGCAAGCCATCCCCGACACGCTGCCAATGGAAGCAATGAAGGATAAAAGGTGATAAACACATTCCCTGTTACTTGGTTTTAGTTGTTGAGTCCCAGCATACATACCTCATTCAAAGTCCCAAAACTCCTTGTATATATTAGTCACATATTATATTTGTCACATATGAAAATCTAACATCAGACATTCTCATAAGCAAAACACATAAAAGCCAGTTTGTCATAAAATTTTATATTTGTGCATATACCTTTGCATAAATAGCACAGGAAAAAAAAAAGAGAAAATAGAAAAAAGAGAAAAAAAAAAAAAAAAGGGAAAAATGCTGAGAAATAAAAAACAGTGAAGGAAGCCTATGGGCCCTATGGTTCCCTATATCCATATTTGCTGAGAAACTAAAATCACAGGTATCTCAAGATATCGGAGATGCTGAAGTCTTTCCAAGCCCACCATTTAGCTATATATTTGGGGTATTTCCCTTGTAGGCTTGCTGTTAATTCTTCCATACGCATAATATAATTTAGTCTGGACACGCTTTCTTTAATACTAAGAATGACACTAGAATTCCAATATTTGTTTATGATAGTCCTGGCTGCGGCAAAGATAAAGCATGTTAGGACCTTCTTAACCATCTGTGGTGATCTTGGAAAGATAGAGAGTAAGGCCAATTCTGGTAGCTCAGGTAGCCTATTGCCTTTAGTATGTGCAGTTAGTTGAAATACAGCCTTCTGAACTGAGAGGCTTGATTTATATGTTAGGCCCCCCACACGATCGTCCCGCTTGGATCCACCTGTCTGTTTTTCAGGCGGATCTGAGCGGGCCACCCATTGACTTCTATGGGCAGGCGGAAGTCAGCGGAGATCTGTCTGCTGACAGCCGCCTGCCATCCGATCCGACAAAATCGTCTCAAAACAGACGGATGGCGAAACATTCGGCATCCGTCCAGCAGATCGGATGGGATCAGATCAAAACAGACAGGCTGTTCGTTTTGATCTGATCTCCCCATAGAGAACAGCAGAGCTCTGACAGGTCCATCCCTGCACAGTGAGTGGAGACAGACCTGTCATCCACCTGCTGAGTGGAGGATCAATGGAGCAATCCCCCGATGAACTAGCGGAGACCATCCAGCGGATCCACCCCCGTGTGAAAGGGGCCTAAGAAAAAAGACTTTTCCAAACCTCTGATGAAAGCAGGTGGCCTAATTCTCGCTCCAAATCCCCAATATACAAGAGATTAGACATGTGCACACTGAAATATTTCGTTTCGGAATTTTGTTTTCGTCCGAAAAATAAATTTATTTAGTTACTCCCGAAATTTGTTTTCATTTATTTTGTTTTTCGTTAGAAATTGCATTAGTCCGAAAATCTGAATTAATTAAGGTCGAATCTGTCATTGAAGGCTTATGGTGTCTGTTGAATGTCCAAAGAAGATTCGACGGAGCAGTGAAACTGTACGACGCCGCAATCGTATATTTCCGGTCGAATGTTCCGCCTACAAGCTAGCTATAGTAGAATTCTAATGTTGTATGACTAGTAATAATTATATTTTTTAATTATTATTACTAGTCAACCAACATTAGAATTTTTCTATAGCCTATGGGCGGATGCATTTGACCAGAAATGTACGATTGCAGCGTCGTACAGTTTAGCTGCTCCGTCGAATCTTCTTAGAACTTTCGACAGACACCATAAGCCTTCAATGACAGATTCAATGTCTATTTTACTGCTCCTCCTCTTTGGTTACAATCAGCCAATAACATTCATCATCATTATTTTTATTTTACTTCCCCCACCCAATTCCAGCAGCGATCTTTTCTCTCTATGTCGAATCTTTTCTCTCTATGTCGAATCTTTTCTCTCTGTGTAGAATAATCTTAGACTAATAGAGTTAAGGTTAGGCACATTCGACCACAGGTTCGATAGACACAGATTGTTATTGTCAGCGTTGTGTCGAATCTCCTATCTATATCGAACTGTTGTTGCAAAGAAAACGAAAATCAAGCATTTGTTTATGTTGGATCTTTCGGTTTTCGGATGCTGCGCTTTCGTTTTCGTTTGTTAAAACGATGACGAAAATACCTGAAATTGCATTCGGACGAAAATGAATGCACATGTCTACAAGAGATGTGCGAGAAGGCATGTTGAAGAAGTATGTTATAAATAGTAGATATTGCTCACGGACTATTGTTATTTTTAAGAGTTTTTATAGGAGTTGCGTCCCGAGAATTTAGACCTTGTTTGGTGAGCTTACCAATGAAATGTGTAAGTTGAAAATAGCACAGCCAATTACCCAGGCTGTTGAGCGCCCCTGCTATAAGCCTTCTCTGTTTGAGACAAGTTGATGTTTTAAGCAACTAGAATTGGTGGCATTCATTTTGAAATTGCTAAACCAAATTGTTCCAACTCCTGTAAAATACACAACAACACCATCCTAGGGTTTGTGAAGTAGATTAACAAGTCGTTTGCAAAGAGACTTAACTTGTAGGAGAGGTGCCCCACCATTATGCCCTGAATAGAATCATTTGCTCTGAGAGCAACTGCAAGGTGCTCCATAGCCAATATATACAAGTAGGGCGATAGGGACACCCCTGTATAGTGCCATTTGAGATATTTATTATATCAGATAGAAGACAGTTAATCCTAATTCTGGCTGTGGGAGCAAAGTACAGGGCCATTATTTTGTGTATAAAGCACCATGGAAGACTAACCTGTTCCATCGTTGCCTCTAGAAACCGCTAATCCAGGCGGTCAAAAGCCTTTTCTGCATCCAACGATAAGAGGCAGAGCAGATGTTTAGTCTTCTGGGCATAATTCATCAATAATATTGTCTTAATTGTATTGTCCCGGGATTCTCGCTTAGGCACAAACCCAACCTGGCCTGATCATATTAGGTGTCAGGTCACCTGAAGCCAGGTGACAGATGCACACAGTTGGGGTCAGGAGTGCACCGCTAAGGTAGTGAACCCTATGGCTGACTGCTGCGGATGGAACTCTGGGTGGTAAAGGATGGCAGGTCCACTGGAGCACTAACAGGGATCCCACGGGGAGCTAGAGCCTAAGTATCCCCAGGGCGTGGAGTCTAAGATCCAGCAGGTGTTCACCAGAGCCTCTAGTGGTGAGGATGGACTGGGCTGCAACTGGATCTTGGGTCTGGCGAGCAAAAGGGCAAGACAGGGAAATAGTATTAAACATTTTACACAAGGTGGGAATCAAAGATTCTTGGAATTATTTATAGAAAGTGCTTGCAAACCCATCTGGTCCAGGGCTTTTACCAGAGGGGAGGTCTTTAATAACTTCTGTTAGTTTCTCAGGTAAAAAGGGACTTAATTAACTCTTTGCCTTTTGGGCCGAAAAGGCGAGATAGGGCCATACATTTCAGATAATCTGAAAGTTGAGACAAGTTTGAAGAATTTAAGAGCGTCAAACCTGGCTCCTGAATATTATAATTAATAATAATTATGGGAAACTGATGCTATCTGTTCTGGAGGCATGAACCAATCCTCTCTTTGGGCAACATATTTTACTAATGTATGCTCTGGCTTGCTTAGTTCTAATTGACCGAGCCAATCCTCTACTACATTTATTCCCAAATTCATATATGGCCCTTTGGGTCATGGTCTTTATATTGCGAAAAAGGCTTGGTCTGAAAGGGAATGTAGCTCCATTCTCTTTTGTTGCAGAATCTGAAAAGTCAGCGCATCTGAGAGTTGTTTATGGCAAGGAAAGGAAAGGGGACACTGCAGCAGCCTTCTCTCTTTTCAATTGGGCACCATTGTGATATAAGAATTCCTCTTAGCACACATTTCATAGCTTCCCACTGTAAAGGACAGGAGGTGTTATCTAGTTCATGATTTCCCAAAAAAGAAGAAAGTGCCTCCTGCATGGCAGGACTGTCCTTTAAGAGGGTTTAATTTAGTTTCCAAGTTGAATACAGTTTATGAGTAGCAGGAAGGGTTAAAGAAAAATAAATTGCTGAATGATCCGACCATAGCTGACTATGGATTGATGTTTGGGGATGCCTGTCCAAAGCGCAGGGGAAACAAGAAAGTAATCCAACCTACTTTAGATAGCATGAGTGGTAGAGTAGCATGTATAATCTTTTACAGTAGGATGCATTATGCACCACACATCAACAAGTTGAAGTTTCTTTTAAGGCTAAAAAGCTGTGTTATTGATACATGAGGGGTGGCTGCCATAGTATCTAAGGCCGGTTCCAGAGTTAAAGGGATTAAAGGGATTAAAGGGATTCTAAAGGCAGAATTTTTTTGTCTTAACCACTTGTCCCCCGCCCACTGTCAATTGACGGCGGGCGGAGGATACTCTCGTTCTGGGAGGACGTCATATGACGTCCTCCCTTTAAAATGAGCTAGGAGGCACGCACTTGCCGCCAGCGGCGCGCGCCCGCCGCGTTCACAAGGCCCCGGTGCGCGTGCCCGGCGGCCGCGATTGCCGCCGGGCACCCGCGATTGCCCGGGAAACGAGCAGGAAAGTGGGTCTCTGTGTGTAAACACAGAGATCCACGTCCTGTGAGGGAGAGGGGACCGATGGTGTGTCCCTTGTACATAGGGACAACCATCGGTCACCTCCCCCAGTCAGTCCCCTCCCCCCACAGTAAGAACACATTGAGGGAACATATTTAACCCCTTCCCACCCCCTAGTGGTTAACCCCTTCCCTGCCAATCACATTTATACAGTAATCAATGCATTTTTATAGCAGGGATCGCTGTATAAACGTGAATGGTCCCAAAAATGTGTCAAAAGTGTCCGATGTGTCCGCCGCAATATCGCAGTCACAATAAAAAAAAATAAAAAAAAAAAATAAAAAAATCGCAGATCGCCGCCATTACTAATAAAAAAATAAAAATGCTATAAATCTATCCCCTATTTTGTAGACGCTATAACTTTTGCGCAAACCAATCAATACGCGCTTATTGCGGGTTTTTTTTTTAACAAAAATATGTAGAAGAATACGTATCGGCCTAAACTGAGGAAAATTTTATTTAAAAAAAAAAAAATGGGTATTTATTATAGCAAAAAGTAAAAAATAGTGTTTTTTTCCCAAACTGGACGCTCTTCTTTTGTTTATAGCGCAAAAAATAAAAACCGCAGAGGTGATCAAATACCACCAAAAGAAAGCTCTATTTGTGGGAAAAAAAGGACACAAATTTCGTTTGGGAGCCACGTCGCACGACCGCGCAATTGTCATTCAAAGTGTGACAGCGCTGAAAGCTGAAAAATGGCTTGGGCAGGAAGGGGGTTTTCGTGCACAGTAGAGAAGTGGTTAATGCTCTATGCTATTCTATCACTGTACATCAGAGACTGGAAGAGAGCAATGAAGACTTATCGCTACTCCGTTGGAATTTATAACAGTGTTATGACTCAAATACCAGGTCGAGAAATGTTTAGAAGGCATAGATGGAGCTGAGGAGGTTTTAAAATGAGTTTCCTTAAAAGAAAAAATGTTTTACTTTTTTTCTATGCATATCATAAAGTACCTGTGACATCTTCTGAGGTACATTCAGGCCTCTAACATTTAGGGAGCCAAATGGTAGAGCTGTCAGAAGGGTTGATGGTATCTATAAGGGTATTTAATATTCAGGAGCCAGGTCCGATGTTCTCTTCAAACTATCTCAAACGCACGGCCCTACCTACTTCACAGTTATATGCCATTTTGTGTTAGTCTATCACATAAAATATATAAAAATTTTTGGTTGTAACATGACAAACTGTGGAAAATTTAATTTAAATTTTCATTCAGAGGAAGGCAGGTCAAGAAAAAAAATTATATATGATTAAAATTAGATGACTCTAAGGATATTTGGGAACAGGTAGTGGTAAAAGGGGGACTTAAACCATGCACAGGTCCTATAATCCTTCTTGTGAGATTGCCCCCAGGCAGAATAGGAGACAAAAGAGATTGTCTTAAAAATCCAGGATGACCAGCAGATTTGGCATCCTGTGACTGTTGAAGCACCTTGAGTCAGAGCTGAGGAGGAATGAACAGGGATTTCCAGGGGCATTGCTAGTAGTAAATTATTGAGCCGTCTGGAGCTGAAAGGAAAGGGTACAGTGGAGTAAAGAGTTCAAATGGTTCAGAACTTTCAGAAAGAGCATCTGCCCTAACAGTCCTAGAAGCCAGGAGATAGGTCAGGATGAAACTTAACCTACAGAAAAAGAGGGATCACAGGCCTTCTGAAAAGTCAGGTGCTGCAACGAATTTAAGCTGTTATAAAGCCACTTAGTGTAATTCATAGGTTTCCCTCTGTTGCATGCTGTTATGTGTCCCATGTTCTATATAAAAAATATGTATCTGTAGGGGCGTGTCCGGATGTAGAGCGAGGAAGACGTGCTGCTGAGGAGCTCCGCACATCCTGATTCAATCTGATGCCATCCTGCCTTCCCACCGCCCTGGTAAGCCCCCAAACTTACCCTGTGGGCTCCTGAACGTCCCCTGCCTCGGCCCCAGCTTGTATTTTCTGCCCTGGTCACCCGATTGTGCCGCTACCGGGATCCGCGGCTGGCTCTGTGCTCCTGGGACCTGCTGCCATCTTGCGGCCTGCTGACACTCCCGAATCCTCTGAGCTAAATTGCCGCGATTCGCGGGGCTGGAGGAGCCTCATCCACACACACCAAGGGCGCCAGTGGCGAGGAGGGTGCTCCGGACCTGCGCTGCGACCACCGGGGGGCCTCGGGAGGTTGATTGCCCCGGCCCGCGGCCTACAGCCATCTTGCGGCCTACCGCACTTCCTGCAGCCTCCGTCCTCAATTACTTCATGCCGCGGGACGAGCGGCGGACATCCACATTCTCCTGAAACACAATCCCTGCGGGTTGGGTTGGCAGTGCATCCGAGGACTTTTAGAGAGCTGCTCCCCCGCACCCACACCTGCGGCCCGCTGCCATCTTGCGGCCTGCAGTGCCAGCCCCATCCACCGGACACTGTGGGACAGTCATACCTTCCCTCCTCCTGTGATCCTTGGCTAACTGACTGCTCCGAAACACTGCGGGGGGGCTGTCCCGCTCCTGCACCTCTCCACCTTGTCATTACTACGGCCTCCATCCTCCCCCTTGAACTGAGCCCCCTGCCCACGCACCCCCCCAAACTCTCCTTAATCTTGGGGTAAGGCTCGGATGGGCCGCCCTAAGACCCGCTACTCCACAAACAAGGGCCCGAAGGCTCCTCATATCCCCCCCATCAGCGGTTGCTTCGTCTGCACGGCGCTCCTCGGCTGGGATGGCGGCCAATAAACAGATGGCTGCGGAGTCGGGGGTGGCGGCGCCCCCCACGGGAGTGGAAATCCTGGCGGTCATCACATCCTGTAAGGAAACTCTGACATCTAAGATCAACTTCTTGACAGTGGATGTCGGTCTCATCCGTCAAGATATGGATAAATTTTGCTCTCGCATCACGGAGGTGGAGGACAGGGTCTCCATGGTGGAGGATACGGTCCGGTCGGACTCCAGGGAGGTACGGGCCCTCCAACTTCAAGTGAAAGCGCTGCAGGAGCGCGCAATAGATACCGAGAACCGCCTCAGGCGGAACAACATCCGCATAATTGGACTGCCCGAGAGGGCTGAGGGCCCTAGACCTGCTGAATTTACTGAGCAATTACTGGCCACCCTGTTCGACCTGGGTGCCACGCCATCTACCTTTGTGGTTGAAAGAGCCCACAGGGTTCCCCCGCTCCCTCCGAGACCTGGGGCCCCTCCACGCCCCTTCCTACTACGAATGCTGAACTACCGGGACCGCATTCTGGCAGCGGCACGCGCCATGCCTGAAATTAAATATGAGAATACCAGACTACTTTTCTTCCCAGACTTCTCTCAGGAGGTACAGCAACGTCGAAAGTCCTTTACTGATGTGAGACGCCGGCTCCGGGAGAAGGGAATACGCTTTGGCCTGTTGTATCCCAGCAGACTGCGAATCACCGATGGTAGCGACACTCACTTCTTTGACACCCCGGAGGCGGCAACGGCGTGGCTAGACGCCCGTTAACTACACAAAGCCGAGGACCCATGGTGGAATACACCCGGCAGGGAGCAGATGTGCATCAACTATCTCATCAATGGACGTCTCTCCTGTCTCATGGTGAATCCCAGCAATACCCCCTTCTGTGTCCCCAATCCTGTTTATCCCTGCCGACTTCCACCTTTACTCCATCTACATAAGTGTTAACTTCTGCTGGCTAGACTGCCACTTACTCCTGCCTAAGGAGCTCCAACAGCAACTACTGAACTGCCCCGCCCGTGAACCAAGGTGACCCGAGTTGTTCCTTGTCCACACTTTGGACCCCCACCCAGAGTCGAGACGGACTTCCCTGGAGACTTCTCCTTCACCTGCGGTCCTACGAGCCGTCTTCTTGAGGTCGCAGTGACCTAAAGATTCTATGTTTTTTTCAGTTATGGGATGAAACCCTGCATCAGTTTTTATGGCTCTTGGGCCCCTTTTTTTTTGGCCCTTGAAGCTAGGTTTGTATGTTTGGGTAGGGTGTTCTATGTTCTGGGGAGGAGGGTTTCATTGTTATGACGGTCCAGATAATTACTGTGTTGCTCAATTAACTTATGGGTCTCTGACCCTATTGAATAGGTGTGCCAATGCCGAGTTTAATTATGTGTTGGGTTAATGGGCTCATCCTGCTTCTATTTCCCCCTGGTGCTCCTTGATGGCTCCCCCGGACGCTGAACTCCTGACCATTCTGTCATGGAATGTTCGGGGGCTCAACTCAAAATTTAAAAGGTCACTATTATTCCAATATTTGAAATTACATAATCCCCACATAGTGTTACTGCAGGAGACACATTTAACCGGTAGCAAGGTTCTGGCTCTGAAGAAGCCCTGGGTGCAGAGGGCGCTTCATGCGACCTACTCTTCGTATTCTCGTGGGGTATCTATCCTGATTAGCAAACGTATATTGTGTGTGATTCATGGTGTTCATCTGGACCCCCAGGGAAAATTCGTTATGGTAGTGCTAAGTGTATATAACAAAAAGTATGTTATTGTGAATGTCTATCTGCCTCCCCCGAGTCAGATACAGACTTTGTACACTCTCTATGAGAGGCTGGCTCCGCATTGCCCAGCACAGGTTCTGTTCATGGGAGATTTTAATGCTACACTGTCCCGTGACCTGGACAGGCCTTCCCCCCAATCCAATTTTAATTCTGATCTTGGAACGTGGGCTCAGGCCACGGAGTTCCAGGAGGTGTGGAGGTGGCTTCATCCCCATGATAGAACGTACTCATGCTTTTCGACCACATTTCGAACCTCCTCCCGCATTGATCTGGCTTTTGCCAATTCCACCATGCTGGCTAACATTCAAGAGGCATGTTACCTTCCCTCTGGCCTCTCTGACCATCACCCACTTAAATTGACCATTAGGACCACCAGGTCGCGGAACAATACCCTTTGGAGGTTACAACCCCATTGGATCAACAATGATGCTGTACATGACAGAGTTCTCTCTCCCCTGGGGGAATATTGGGCACACAATGCGGGGTCGGCTTCTCTGGAGATGACCTGGGACGCCTCCAAGGCTCACAGCAGGGGTCAGTATATCTCGGCTGTGGCGGCGGTAAAGGCGGGACTAGGAGACGGGGTTTCTGACCTGCAGCGTAGGGTGGACGAGGCACTGAATCAGTATTCAGCCTCGCCAACGGTCTCCAATTTTGAGCACCTTACATCACTTAGGCGAGAACTACATCTCCATGTTTCAGATACCACTAGGCTTGGTATACAAAGTAGCAGACAGGAATACTTTGAACATGGAGACAAAAACAGCAAACTGCTAGCGCTGCCAACGCAGCAGGACAGGCCCTCAGCGGTTATACCGGAGATCCTCACGACAGATGGCGCTTTAGTCACCTCTCAGGAGGATATTCTGGCTGCGTTCACCACATTTTACACCTCCTTGTATGTCTCTTCACTTCCTGACGGGTTTGACCCTACACCTATGATCTCCCTACTGGACAAGCTAGCCCTGGGATGGCTCTCTGACACGGAGAGGCAACTCCTTGTCTCGGAAATCACTCCAGAAGAGGTCACACTGGCCATTAAGTCTTTTCCGGCAGGTAAAACCCCAGGGCCGGACGGCCTGCCCATTGAGTACTATAGGGCCCACGCAGAATTGCTTGCCCCCAAACTAGCTCAGATGTTCCAAGCTTGCTTGAACCAAGACTCCTTACCGCCCTCTATGAGAGCAGCCCACGTAGTTCTCATTCCAAAGCCTAATAGGGACCCTAAGTTATGCGCCTCCTACAGGCCAATTGCACTTCTCAACTGTGACCTTAAAATCTTGACCAAGCTATTGGCCACTAGACTCAACGTAGTAATAAAATCCCTGATTGACTCTGACCAAACAGGCTTTATGCCCGGTAGATCTACAGACATTAACATACACAGATTATTCACTAATATTCATGCCCCCCATACTAACCAAGGTACTAGAACCATTGCCACCTTAGATATAGAGAAGGCATTCGACACAGTGGAATGGGTCTATCTGTGGGAGGTGCTTAGAAGAATGGGGCTCCCGTTAAAATTCATAGGTTGGTTACGCACACTTTACACTGGTCCCACGGCATGCATTAAACTGAATGGCTCCCTGTCTCCTCCGTTCCCCCTGCAGAGGGGCACCAGACAGGGATGCCCTCTCTCCCCGGCTCTATTCGCCCTGGCCGTGGAGCCTATTGCTGAAGCCCTTAGGAGCTCGGCCGAGGTCCGTGGTCTTAGGGTGGGCTGGCTGGAGGAGAGAGAGTGGCTCTCTACGCGGACGATATGCTCCTGTTCTTGAATGACGCTGGTGACTCACTGCGGGGCGCACTTGTTATCATGGATGCCTTCGCCGCCTTCACGGGGCTGGGAGTGAACTGGCACAAGTCGCAATTTTTTCCAGTGGATGCGGGGGCCAGGTCCTCCTCACCCTCCTCTCTCCCTCTTCAATGGGTTGAGCAGTTCACCTACTTGGGAATTGTTGTCTCAAGAGAGTGGGGATTTTGTGCGGCTCAATCTCGACCCTGTCTTGGTAGCCATTAAAGCCAAACTTAAGGCATGGAGTAATCTCCCCCTTTCTCTCATTGGGCGTATTAACTTGCTCAAGATGAAAGTCCTCCCTAAACTCACATACATTTTTCGGAACTCCCCTCACTGGCTGACTAAAGTTTTCTTTAATTCCCTCAGGCAACTCTTCCTCTCCTTTATTGGAAGGTCCAGGCCACCTAGATTCAAATATTCCACCTTGACCAGGCCTGTGGACAGTGGAGGCCTGGCCCTCCCTGATTGTTACAAGTATTATTTGGCCACTCAGCTTGTGACCGCCCATTGGTGGCTACGACCGGACCTGACCAACTCTGCAACGGTGCTGGAGGCAGCCATAGTGGGGTCCTTGGAGGCACTGGAGGGGCTGCTATTCAGGGGGCCTAAAACGCCCCACAATCTCACCCCTTCGATGCGTACCACTATGCGGGCATGGAAGGCGGGTGAGGCGCTGAGGGCACCCCAGCCGAACTCTTGGTCTCCTCACACCCCCTTGTGGCTGAATCCTAACCTATCGCAATTCCACACTATCCCAGATCCGCAGGCCTGGGCCAAATACAAAATACTGACCCTCAAACATATCATCACCAACGGAGATCTCACCCCCTTTCACACTTTATGCGCCAAATTTAGCGTGCCTGAACGAGCCCATTTTAGATATCTCCAAATTGCACATGCCTACAGGTGCCAATTTTTGAGCAGGCCAGTTGAACTGGCATACTCCGAGCTAGAATCTACCATCCGGGTGAAAGACCTGGAGAAGCCCACGTCTCAGATCTATGGATCCCTGCTGGTTGCTGCTATCCCTGAGCTGTCTTCCCTCCGCAGGAAATGGGTGGAGGACATACCGGGGCTGGACGAAGACGACTGGAGGGAGGTTTGGGACTTTCCCTTCTCCCCACTGGTCTCAGCGAGGGATAAAATAGTCCAATATAAAATTGTACACAGAGCTCACTACACACCTCACAGGCTACACCAGATGTTGCCGGAGCATTCTCCGGAGTGCTGGCGTTGCTCCTACCAACCAGGGGGTTTCTTCCACATTTTCTGGGCTTGCCCAGCAATCGTACACTATTGGAATGAAGTGCTACGGGTGATCACTAAGGCCACTGGGACTTGCGTCCCATATGAGCCTATATACTGTTTGCTAGGACTAGTTGACCAACTGCCAATGATCAGAGCCAGGAAAACACTCATATCCCTGCTACTATACTATGCGCGCAAAGCCATTACGATGAACTGGAAGCAACCGTCTCCCCCCTCTGTTAAATTCTGGAAAAGCTTAGTTAATGCCAGTTTGCCCCTATATAAAGCCACTTACTCGTCCAGAGGTTGTCCGCACAAATTTGAAAAGGTGTGGAGTTGTTGGCTAGAGGACAGAAGCACGGCAAGTGATATAGTGACCAATGCCTAGACTTGTAATGTATCATTAGATTATCACTTTATTAACCCAAACTATTTTTTCAGGCTACCCTCCTCTATTGATATCACTTTGAGCATGACTTATCTTGAATGGACCCTCTCCCCCAGTTTGGGGTTATAGTGTAAGTTAAGTTAAAGTGTATGTGTTATTTGTTGCCCTGTGGCGGTATGTTGCCGAAACAGGGTAACGGCCCCTACGTGGGCAGATGTTGTGCCTATATGTGGGCAAAATGTGTGTGTCTATAAAACTTCAATAAAAAGATTTTACAAACAAAAAAAATATGTATCTGTACACCTTATTTCCGAGTGCCACTCGGTGCTCAGGTGACTGCCCGCCGGTCTCCTCTCCTGATCTGAGAAGTACATTGGGAGGGGCTGAGAATCCCTCGCTAACATCAGCCGGGAGGAGAGGAGAGCGGCAGGCAGTTACTTGAGCGGGACTCTGAAATAAGGTATACAGATACGTATTTTTTATATAGAACTTACGCTGGGACACATAACATTATGCAACAGAGGGGAATCTTTAACCACTTAAGGACCGGAAGGATTTGCCTTCTTAATGATCAGAGCACTTTTTACAATTTGGCACTGCGCTGCTTTAACTGGTAATTGCATGGTCATGCAAATTTGTACCCAAACAAAATTTGCATCCTTTTTCCTCACAAATAGAGCCTTCCTTTGGTGGTATTTGATCACCTCTGGGATTTTTATTTTTTGTGATATTAAAAAAAAAGGCCGAAAATTTTGAAAAATATATATTTTCTACTTTTTGTTATAAAAAAAATCCAATAAACGCAATTTTAGTCATACATTTAGGCCAAAATTTATTCAGCCACATGTCTTGGGTAAAATGAACATTTAATAACCATATATTTATTGGTTTGCGCAAAAGTTATAGCGTCTACAAACTATGGTACATTTTCTGGAATTTACGCAGCTTTTAGTTTATGACTGCCTATTTCTTGAGGTGCTAAAATGGCAGGGCTGTACAAAACCCCCATAAATGACCCCATTTTGGAAAGTAGACACCCCAAGGAAATTGCTGAGAGGCATGTTGAGCCCATTGAAAATGAAATGATTGAAAAATGGCAACAAAAAAAAATAATTTTTTTACACAAAGTTGTCACATGCCATGGGTATATGTGGAATTTCACCCCCAAATCACATTCTGCTGCTTCTCCTGAGTACAGGGATTCCACAAATGTGAGACTTTTTGGGAGCCTAGCCATGTACAGGACCAGAAAACCAATCACCGCCTTTAGGATTTCTAAGGAAGGGCGTAAATTTTTGATTTTACTCCTAGCTACCTATCACAATTTTGGAGGCCATGAAATGCCAAGATAGCACAAACCCCCCCCCCCCCCAAATGACACCATTTTGGAAAGTAGACACCCCAAGCTATTTGTTGAGAGGCATGCTGAGTATTTTGCAGATCTCACTTTTTGCCACAAAGTTTTGAAAATGGAAAAAAAAAATGTTTTCCTTTTTTTCTTCATTTTTAAAAAACAAATGAGAGCTGCAAAATACTCACCATGCCTCTTAGCAAATACCTTGGGGTGTCTACTTTCCAAAATAGGGTCATTTTGGGGGGTTTTGTACTATCTTGTCATTTTAGGGCCTCCGAAACTGTGATAGGTAGTGAGGAGTAAAATCACAATTTTAGATGGAAAATTACTAGGCCCTACTGATGGTGGGTGTTTCAATTTTTTGTTTTTCACACAGTATTTGAGCAGTGATTTTTCAAACGCAATTTTTAGGGAAAATAAACACTTTTTTGAATATTAATTCACTAAAACACACTACATTGCCCAAATGTTTGGTAAAATATAAAAGGATGACCTTATGTCAAGTACATAGAGACCAGACACAACATTCTTTAAATGTATGCACAACCGTGCAGCTGCGACAAAATACATTTTTAAAGAGCCTTTAAAAGCCTTTACAGGTTACCACTTTAGATTTATAGAGGAGACCTACTGCTAAAATTACTGCCCTCGATCTGACGTTCGCTGTGATAACTCGCATACATGGTGCAATTGCTGTTTAAATACGAGACGAGGCCGATGCTTGGGGTGCTTTAATTATTTTTTTTTATTATTAATTTGTCTTTTTTATTTATTTTTTACACTGTTCCTTTCATTGTTATAATTTTTTATTATTTTTTAGACATGTGCACACTGAAATATTTCGTTTCGGAATTTCGTTTTCGTGCAAAAAATAAATTTATTTAGTTACTCCCGAAATTCGTTTTTATTTATTTCGTTTTTCGTTAAAAATTGCATTCGTCCGAAAATCTGAATTAATTAAGGTCGAATCTGTCATTGAAGGCTTATGGTGTCTGTCGAATGTTCCGCCCACAAGCAGTGATCTTTTCTCTCTATGTCGAATCTTTTCTCTCTATAATGTCGAATCTTTTCTCTCTATGTCGAATCTTTTCTCTCTATAATGTCGAATCTTTTCTCTCCTATGTCGAATCTTTTCTCTCTATAATGTCAAATCTTTTCTCTCTATAATGTCAAATCTTTTCTCTCCTATGTCGAATCTTTTCTCTCCAATGTCGAATCTTTTCTCTCCAATGTCGAATCTTTTCTCTCCAATGTCGAATCTTTTCTCTCCAATGTCGAATCTTTTCTCTCCAATGTCGAATCTTTTCTCTCCAATGTCGAATCTTTTCTCTCCAATGTCGAATCTTTTCTCTCCAATGTCGAATCTTTTCTCTCCAATGTCGAATCTTTTCTCTCCAATGTCGAATCTTTTCTCTCTATAATGTCAAATCTTTTCTCTCCTATGTCGAATCTTTCCTCTCCTATGTCGAATCTTTCCTCTCCTATGTCGAATCTTTCCTCTCCTATGTCGAATCTTTCCTCTCCTATGTCGAATCTTTCCTCTCCTATGTCGAATCTTTCCTCTCCTATGTCGAATCTTTCCTCTCCTATGTCGAATCTTTCCTCTCCTATGTCGAATCTTTCCTCTCCTATGTCGAATCTTTCCTCTCCTATGTCGAATCTTTTCTCTCCTATGTCGAATCTTTTCTCTCCTATGTCGAATCTTTCTCTCCTATGTCGAATCTTTCTCTCCTATGTCGAATCTTTTCTCTCTATAATGTCGAATCTTTTCTCTCCTATGTAGAATAATCTTGGACTAATAGAGTTAAGGTTAGGCACATTCGACCACAGATTCGATAGACACAGATTGTTATTGTCAGCGTCACGTCGAATCTCCTATCTATATCGAACTGTTGTAGCAACGAAAACGAAAATAAAGCATTTGTTTATGTCGGATCTTTCGGTTTTCGGATTCTGTGCTTTCGTTTTCGTTTGTTAAAACGATAACGAAAATAGCTGAAATTCGGACGAAAATGCATTCGGACGAAAACGAATGCACATGTCTATTATTTTTATTGTTATCACAGGGAATGTAAATATCCCTTATGATAGTAATAGGTAGTGACAGATACTCTTTTAGAAAAAAATTGGGGTCTATTAGACTCTAGATCTCTCCTCAGCCCTCAAAGCACCTGACCACACCAAGATCAATGTGATAAGATGCTTTCCAAATTTCCCAATGGTGCTGTTTATATCCGGCGAAACCGAAGTCATGAAATGCTTGCAGCTTCCGCTTTCTTAGGCCATAGATTTGATTGTAGCCATTCTGGTCTCTGATCAGCTCTATGGTCAGCTGACGGAACAACCGGCTGCATTCTCGTATTTCCCGGTGGGACTGGAGAGCCTGAGAAAACCATGAAAGACGGCTGGGGGGTGGACGTTCCCTCCCACTGCTTGTAAAAACAGTTTAGCGGCTAATTAGCAACTAGGGTTGCTTTTACATAAAAGCCGACTGCCGGATTAAAAAAATCAATACCAAGATAATACATAACCCTGCAGGCATCATTCTGGTATAACCACTCAAAGTCCAGCAACATACCAGTACGTCGCTGCTCCTTGTTGGGCATATATTGTAATGTTTTTTTTTTTTCCCCCATGCAGCCTGTGGGCTAACCGGAAAAAGAGAACCTAGCAGATTTCTCTATTCAAACCAATTGATCGGTGGTATGCCCACCACTAGAATACCACCCTGCATCCACCCACTTCTAATGATGGGCATATAATAAATATAAAAATATATGCCGAAGCATAGCGGCGATCTGCCCCTATTTCCCCCTGCCCCTATGCTTCAGCATATATGCTCTTTTTTTAACTGTGGTGTTGAAATCACCTCCTACAGCACTGGAGTCGAAGATTTACGTATAGTGAGAGCAAACCATGTTGCTGTCAAAATAAATAAATCAGTGCTGCAGCTGAATGGCATATGGCATATATTCTCTTTTTTTAACTGTGGTGGTGAAATCACCTCCTACAGCGCTGGAGTCACGGATTTAAGTATCGTTGCTGTCAAAATAAATAAATCGGTGCTGCAGCTGAAAGGCATACCTGAAAAGCAAACAATGGTAAGAATAAAACATTAACTCAATAAAACCAAATATTTTATTGCAATCCGTGCCAAAAAAAGTGTAAAAACATATATGCCGAAGCATGGGGCAATCCGCACCTAATGTTCGCCCCTCCACCCCTGCCCCCATGCTTTGGCATATATGCTCTTTTTTTAAAATGTGGTGGGGAAAACCACTCCTACAGCGCTGGAGTCACAGCTTTACATATCGTGAGAGCAAACCCTTTTGCTGTCAGAATAAATAAACCCGTGCTGCAGCTGAATGGCGTACCTGCAAAGCAAATAATGGTTAAAAATAAAACAAAGTAACATTACAGTATAACAGTACGACATACCATACCTGCAAAGCAAATACAGTAAAACACTGTAACAATAAAACATTACAGTTAAGCATAAAATACCGTAACAATAGAGAGAGAAGAAAAATAAAACCAACTATTTTGGGCTTTTTTTGTGTGTTTTTCTTTTATTTTTTACTTTATTTTTTTGCACTTTTATTTTAACTGTAAACATTCCAGATTAGGGTCTCTCAAAAGGTATGGCCATCTCATCTTTCGAGACCCTGTGCGATAGTGTGCCCTAAGACCTAACGCTGTACCCTACACTAATACTCCACTAGTGTGTGGTAGCGACGGAAACATTCACTGATGGAGACCAGGTTGGTCAGGACAGGAGGGTCAATAATAGTGGGTGTCACGCCTATATCCGCATTTACTGCAGACACGACATCTTCTTTGGGGTGCTCTTTGGGAAGTGGTACCACGGAGGACTTCTGGAAAGTGTCTTCCATGCAGCCAGCTCACTGCATTTGCATTGGGAAGTTGGGCCACAGCACCGTCTAGAAACAGAAGGGCTGTGATGATCTCTTCCTGGAATTTTAGGAAGGATCCAGTTCGTCCTGATAAGCGTTCAGCAGAGACAATTGAAATAGGTATACAGACACTTTTATACCAGCACCTGGCTCTACGGGCAATTAAGTATGGCTCCATCCTTCAGCTCCGGCATTCTGTTGTTGCACAGGGGCATGCAGGAGAGTGGACACTGTCGCCCACTCCAGTATTCCACGTACTGCACTCCACCACTGTAACTAAGGGGATCATATCCCAATGCTACCAAATGTTACTTGCAGGAGACCTGCGGGCTTACCCCTGTAAGGCGGTGTCTTTGTGGGAGAGGGACCTCGGCCAACTTACGGGAGACCAGTGGGAGGAAGCCCTGCAATCCATAACCACATGCTCTCTGAATGTGGCACAAAAAGTTTCCCAACTGTATATAATACTAAAGCCCTGTACACAGGATTGGATTTCCTATGGATTCTAATCCGATGGATTTTTCCATCGGAAATCCGATGAAGCTGACTTCCATCAGTCTTGCCTACAGACCATCAGTCAAAAATCCGACCGTTCCAAACGCTGTGACATAAAACACATCGACAAGCCGAGAAAAATGAAGTTCAATGCTTCTGAGCATGTGTCGACTTGATTCTGAGCATGCGTGGGTTTTTTGTCCGATGGAGTTCCACACAGACGATAGGAATTTGCTATAGTTTTTTCCCCCCATCAGATAAATTTAAAACATGTTCTATTTTTTCTCACCGATGGAAAAAAGACCGATGGGGCCCATACACGATCGGTTTGTCCGATGAGAAAAGTCCATCGGACTGTTTTTATCGGTAAAACTGATCGTGTGTACAAAACTACATAGGATGGGCAGACTGGCAGACCCTTTGTGCTGTCATTGTCGACAGCATGACGGGGATCTCATCCATCTCTTGTGGCGCTGCTCGAGGCTACATCGGTATTGGAGTGAGGTGGTTCTGGAGGACGTGATCCCTGAGGAATTGATCAGGGTGGCATTCTCTAGGGTGCTGTTTCAGACCAGGAAACTAATCTTAATGGGCTGGAGGTCCACCTCGCCACCCACTAGCACCTCCTGGATAACCCACATGGGGAATACCCTTATTATGGAAAAATATATTTACCAGCACAGGGGATGCCCGGGCAGTTTTGAACGCATATGGTCACACTGTTTGGATACACCTGGTCTAAGCCCTAGAGAACTTGTGATGTCTAGACTTCTGCAGTGTCCATAGGGGAGAATGTGTACCGTATATATACCATGCATGCTGTGATTTGTGTCAGTGGGGGGATGGAGTGGTGACATGCAAGTGCCTGGAGTATAAAGCCGTGTAGTACCAGTAGGGCTACTATGTTTGTGTATATGCTATTGGTTGAAAAATTCCTTTCTGTATATGTGCATTGGAAGTTGTTGTTTCTTCAATTGTTCAATAAAAACCTCTGATTTAAAAAAAAAAAAAAAAAGAAGTATGGCTCCATCATCTGGTTGTTGAAGTCCACCCCTCCCATGTTAAGGTTGCATTCGTGGACACTGAGGGGCTTCACAACAACACCAGTCGCCATTGGAATTTCGACTGTCGTATCTGCGTGAATGGAAGACAGAATGAAAATATTCCGTGTGTCCCTCCACTTCACTGCAAGCAATTTATTACATCTCAAGCAGGTTCTCTCCCCCCGTCTAAGTCGGGACTCTACAAGATGTTGGTGGAAGCCCCGGTGATTAGATAGCACGGTTATCATATGCGCCAATTCCACAATCAAAAAGGTGACTTAAAAGTGGCGCACTTGTGTAAATATTGTCCACATACAAGTGGTACCCTTTCCGAATAAGGGTGACACCAAGTCCCAATATGACCGCAATGCACAATTTTTAGTAATGCCGAGGGGGAATAGGCCCAAAAAGGTGTTAAATTTGGGAACTAATAGGTTTCCAGGCAAATTTTCTAGGCAAGGGTCAACTGGGTATTTGCGGTGATAAATTGACCAGCGTATAAATTACTTTGGCCCATGATAGATCAGTAGAGATCTTCCGTGAAAAACAGTGAAAAAAAGTCAAGAGAAGTAAAATCTGCTGTTTCCACCTGAATTCTGGGTTGGCCAGTGAATGGGGGAAGTACAGGCGCTTCAGAAATGGTGGGCTCCCAATCAGGATTGGAAAACGCAGCGGGAAGGAGGACACTATGGGCTTTACTGGCCTATGTTCGAACTCTTAGTGGCTGCGGGGCACTACTTGTGCTAGTTACTTCAGAAATGGAAATCAGGGGACATAAAGCAGTCTATTCACATAACATCATTGATAAGGAGCAGCCTCTTCTGGTGACTGGCTTCAGCATAGAAATCTGTTCACTTGCCACTCCATTATCCCCGTCTCATGGGTCACAGTCACGACCGATGCCAGCGGTGCTGGTTGAGGAGCCCTCTGCAGATCAGAACTTGCACAAGGCAAGTGGGATGCTCATCTTCACAACTTGGGCTCGAACATCCTGGAACTTCGGGAAGCCTAGTGTGCCCTTCAGTCTTTCGCTCATCTCCTGAAAGGGAAATCAGTGTTACTAAGGATGGACAACACCACAGTGGTCTCCTATGTGAAGAGACAAGGGGGCACTTGGAGCTCCACCCTGCTCCAAGAAGTTGAGCCCATCATGTCTTGGGCCCAGAGAAACCTGGGCAATATTTTGGCGGTCTTCATCCCTGGAGTCCAGAACATCCAAGCGGACTTCCTGTCTCGCACTCAGTTAGACAACAAAGAGTGGTCTCTTCATGTGCAGACATTCGAGTGGATAATGTCCCTGGGAGTCAATCCCGAAGTGGATTTATTTGCTTCCCCCTGCAACTTCAAGATCAAGATGTATTACACTCGGGGCCATTGCAGCCAGGCCTTCGGAATAGATGCCCTGACAGATCAGTGGAGCTTTAACAGGGCATACGCCTTTCCACCCCTCCCGATCATTCTCAGATTCTTTTGGAGACTCCAATCGGAAGCGGTCGTGGTGGTGGTGATAGCACCTTACTGGCCGAACAGGCCATGGTTTCTCCTCCTGACCCAGCTCAGCTTCCGGGATTCGGTGCCTCTTCCTCTGAGGCCGCACCTTCTTTCTCAGGGGGCAGTCCTCCACCCTTGTCCAGCATTATTGAGATTGATGGTCTGGTTCTTGAGAGGGAGAGCCTGGAATTTCTCAATGCAACTTCAAGAGTGATTTCCATCCTCATGAGCTCAAGGAAAACGAGCATGAATAAAGTTTATGGGAGAATATGGGTCAAGTTTGTGGAATTATCATCCTCTATGAGCAGATCATTCAGAAATACAGAAATACAGGATATACTCAGCTTCCTTCAATCCGGTCTAGATCTATCTCTATCCATCAGCTCTCTCAGGGTCCAAGTCTCAGCCTTGTCGGCCTTCTCCTGAACATCATGGACCGTTCACCCTCTAATCCGGCAGTTCTTCCGTGGAGCGACAAGACCCAGGCCCCAAAGAAGACCAAGATTCCCCAAATGGGATCTTCCCCTTGTTCTCAACTCACTGTTTGGACTCAGTACCACGGGATCTTCCCCACTTTCTTTTAAAGACCTTTCTGCAAAAGTCGCTTTCCTAGTAGCCATCACCTCGGCTAAAAAGGTTCTCTGAGATCGGGTCCTTAGGTCATGAAGAACCATTCCTGACTTTCTACCCGGACCGGGTAGTCCTCATCCCTATGCTCAGCTCAAACCCAAAAGTCACTTCAGTGTTCCATGAGAACCAAGAAATTGTCGTACCTACATTCAGGGCCCCGGGGTCCAACGAAGTTCACCCTCTGGATGTAGGCAAAATACTGAAGGAATACCTGCAAGTTACTTCCTCCTTTAGACACTCCAACTACCTGTTTATCCTGCACTCTGGTAGTAACAGAGGAAAGCGAGCTTCAACCAGAACGATTGCGACCTGGATCGTCCAGTCCATCCAGCAGGCTTATAGGGCTAAGGCCTTGGCTTCTCCAGAGGCGGTGATGGCACATACCACCAGGGTCATGGCGGCTTTGTGGGCAGCAGCCCGGCATGTGGCTCCAGATGTCATCTGCAAATCGGCCTCATGGACCCCCATTAATACTTTTATGTCGCATTACTGCATAGAGCCTGCTTCTCTATCTTCTGTGAACTTTGGTTTAAGAATCATGTCGGATGACAGGCCAGAATTAAATATCGATTGATCAGCATACCTACCCGTCTAGTCTGGCTAGTTATTTCCCACATGTAGGCTGCCATGGAGTCTGTCAGGAAAACAAAAAAATTATTATCAAATACTTACCGTAATTTTCCTTTCCTGATGGACTCCATGGCAGCCTACGTGTGTGTTAACCCCGTCTCCTCTCCAATGCTATAGGACCCCACTCCCATAAATCTGAGCTCACCAGTAGAGACTGCGTTCTGTAACTAGTCAACTCTTGACTGATGGGTGGGAACTCCGTCTGCCATGGAGTCCATCAGGAAAGGAAAATTACGGTAAGTATTTGATAATATTTTTTTTATTGTTCCCACCCATCAGTCAAGAGTTGACTAGTTACAGAACGCAGTCTCTACTGGTGAGCTCAGATTTATGGGAGTGGGGTCCTATAGCATTGGAGAGGAGACGGGGTTAACACACACGTAGGCTGCCATGGAGTCCATCAGGAAAGGAAAATTACAGTAAGTATTTGATAATAAGTTTACAGTTTTTGCTTGCTTGCACTGGATGATGGAAGTCAGCAGAGCTTCTGCTCATTTAATAAGCTCTGGAGCAACTGCTCTTACAGAGTGCAACTGTACTTTGCAAAGTGCACAGTCTCTTTGCTTTTAGTAAATCAACCCCTTTACCCTTAAAACATATTGATTTGTAATTTGCCATCCAAACCTCTATGTTCATTATTGTAGAATTGTACTGTACAGTATTTAGATATATATTATCTAACAAACAAAAAAAAAGGTTTTGTTGCATTGCAGTGCTTTTACTAAATGGGATAAAATCTCAGCGTGTTTCATAACTAAGATACAATGTAATTTTGTCTTGTTATAAAAAAAAAAAAAGATACCAAAAGATGTCATTTAAAAAATGTTCTGTTTCCTTAGCATACTTTCCCTTTTTGTTGCCATTTTGTTTCTACAATTTAACCTTAAAGTAGAATTCCAGCTAACTAACCTTAAAAATGTCCCCTCCCCCCTCCTAACACCTATGCTGTCTAACCTGTGTAAAAAAAAAAAATACTTCCTGCGATATTTGGGGGTCAGATCGCTAACTTGCCATGTAGTTGTAAAAACAGTCTTTATTTCTCCAAAAGGCAAACAAAGCAGCTTATTTTGAACATAAAACAAAGATAGCTTATATGCTTATATGCTTATATGCTGTTACGTACCTCCGAGGATGAGTCTGACTCATAGGAGAAGACCTCTCATACAGCTCTGGTTCAGGAGCCACCGGAGTGGGAACAGTGGTCTCGGGAACACAGCGGGGTAGGAGTGCCTGTGGAGACTGTGGTGGTTGACGCTGTAGCTGGTTGATGATCCTCCAGGTTTTGGCTGGAACTGCGGACGACAGCAGGATCAGTAGCAGGCTGAAGCAGGGAGAGATAAGCCAGGTCAACGCGGTAACACACAGAGCAAGTAGCAGGCAGGTGCAGGGTCAGGCGAGCCGGGTCAGATCGGGTAGTCAGGCAGAGCAATGCGGAGGACTGGAGCAGGGTCAGATAAGCAGGCAGAGGTCTGGCAACGGAGCAGCAAGTAGTAGTAGCAGAGTCAAGACAGGCCGGGGTCAGGGTTGGAGATAACAGGTAAGTCAGCAGAGCTGGGTCGTCCAGGTAATCAGATAGCAGATGCGGGTAGAGATACTCAGAAGCTGCAGGTCAAACAGCACTGCATAAGTGCAGCTGCTGTCCTTTTAAAGGCCCATTGGCGCCAAACAGCGTTCAGTGTGCACGCGCACGCACACGCGTGCGCAATTGCGGTCAAGGATCGCGCATGCGAGCACGCGCGTTCCTGTGTCCAGTCATGGTAAGTCCCTGACATTGCCCCCCCCCCCCAAGGGGCAGCCTCCGGATGCCTAACCGGCCTTTCTTTTCAGGATGGGCAAGAAAAAATGCGTGAATCAATTCTTTAGCATGAATGTTATGTTCAGGTTCCCAGGAGTTATCCTCTGGACCGTAACCTCTCCATTTAATTAGAAATTGCACTTGGCCTTGCCGTTTCCTACAATCGAGGATGGCTTCTACCTCGTATTCCTCACTTCCATCAATAATAACAACAGGTTCTGGTGGTCTGGACCCTATGTCAGGGAAGGGATCAGGTACTGCAGGTTTAAGTAAGGAGACATGAAATACTGGATGCATCTTAAAAGAGTCAGGTAAGAAAAGTTCATACGATACCTCATTAATTTTTCTCTTCACTGAAAAAGGTCCCAAGAACTTGGGTGCTAATTTCTTCGAAGGGCAAGCCAACCTGAGGTTATTTTTGGAGAGCCATACCTGATCGTCCACTTGCAGGTCCAATTCCCCTCTCCTTTTTCTGTCGAAAGCTTTCTTGCTGTCTGCCTGGGCCTTGGTCGCTGCTTCCTGCAACACTTGGTTATTGCAACTGGGGAAGTCCACCATGCTCTGAACTGCTGGAATTGAGGATTCTGGAAGAAAATCCGGTAAAAAAGACAGGTGAAAACCATAATTAGAGAAGAAGGGAGATTGCCCTGTGGCCGAGTGGCTGGCGTTGTTATAGGAAAATTCTGCTAGGGGCAGTAAGGATACCCAGTTATCTTGGACAAAGGACGTGAAACATCTGATGCATTGTTCAAGAGTCTGATTCGTCCTCTCAGTTTGTCAGTTCGTTTGGGGCTGATAGGCCGAGGACAAAGCTAGTTCGATCTTCAGGGTCTTACATAATGCCCTCCAGAAACGTGAGGTAAATTGTACTCCCCTATCTGATATGATGTTTGCAGGAACTCCATGCAATCTGACAATCTCCTTGATGAATACACGGGCTGTTTCCATAGCGGATGGAGTACTCTTTAACCACTTAACGACCGCTCACTGTGTATATACGTCGGCAGAATGGCACCGACAGGCACACTCACGTACAGTGTACGTGATTGCCTTTGTATAGTTGGGGGTTCCGATCAGACCCCCCTTTTATACAGTGAGTGGTCGTTATCCGTTGGGGAGCGATCCGGGATGAGGGGACGGCCGTTCGATTCCGGCCACCCCCTCGCGATCGCTCCCAGTGAATGAAAATCTTCCTCTGCCTGTGTAATGTAAACACAGGCAGAGGAAGTGATGTCATCTCCCCTCGCGCCGCAGGTTAGTGCACTAACAGTCCACTGACACGTAGGCACACATAGGCACACATATCACCCCCCAGTCACCCCCAGATCACCCCCCAGGTCACCCCCCAGCCCCCAGTCACAGGGTCACTGATCATTTATTTTACTGATCACTGCATTTAGTGTCATCTGTGACAGTAAAAAGTTGCAGGGCAGTAAGGTTTAGGCCCCTTTAGGTCCAGGGTAGCCCCCTAACCCCCCCTAATAAAGGTTTAACCCCTTGATCGCCCCCCAGGTAACCCTTTCACCCCCTAACTCCAGCGTCACTAAGCAATCGTTTTTCCGATCGCTGTATTCGTGTCGCTGGTGCCCTAGATAGCCAGTTATTTTTTTTTAGGTTTGCCGCAGGTTTTTATAGCGTCAGGTACCCCCATATATTATTTTAACCCCCTGATTGCCCCTAGAGTTAACCCTTTCACCAGTGATCACCGTATAAGTTTTACTGGTAACACTGGTTAGCCAGTTAGTTATTTCGTTTTTTAGGTTACCCGTCAGGTTTATATAGCGTCAGGTACCCCCCATATTTAACCTAATAAAGGTTTTAACCCCCTGATTGCCCCTAGTTAACCCTTTCACCAGTGATCACCATATAAAGGTTACGAGTGACGCTGGTTGGTTAGTTTGCTTTTTATAGCATCAGGGCACCCGCCGTATATAACCCAATAAAGGTTTAACCTCCTGATCGCCCGGCGGGTGAGATCAATTAGGTTTTAGCGCTAGAGAGGGTCTGCGTCGCCCCAGGCAGCATTAGGTTAGTGCCAGTAGCGCTAATACCCATGCACAAAGCATACACCTCCCTTAGTGGTTTAGTATCTGAACAGATCAATATCTGATCTGATCAGATCTATACTAGCGTCCCCAGCAGTTTAGGGTTCCCAAAAATGCAGTGTTAGCGGGATCAGCCCAGATACCTGCTAGCACCTGCGTTTAGCCCCTCCGCCCAGCCCAGCCCAGCCCCGATCGATCACTGTCACTTACCAAACCCAAAACACATAACTGCAGCGTTCGCAGAGACAGTCCTGATCCCTGCGATCGCTAACAGTTTTTTTTTTTTAAGCATTTGATACATTTGCTGACAGTCAGGTGCTTTTTTACCTGTGAATCTTACTAGTGTACCCCTAAATTTAGAGCCCAAAATGGCAAATCGAAGGTACACTAGTAAAGAGGCCTACGAGATTCTGAGCATGACAGATAGTGAAGAGGAGGTCACGCATCTGTCAGATTCAGGCTCAGAATATCTTCCCGTAGAAGACAGTAAAGTCAGCGGCTCCACATCAGATAGCTCTGACGACAAAGGTGAGGTCCCTGCTAAGGTCAGGCGTACCCGATCCCAATCTTCTGCTGTTGAGGAGCAAGAACCGCAGGTCTCTCGTATCATGGAGCAGAGTAGTACTAGTGCCGCTATTCCTTCTGGTGAATTGGCAAGCACCAGCGGCCTAGTACAGCCTGGGCGTACATCCAGCACTGCGTGGTGACGTGGCGAGTCCCATAAGTGCAGTTCAAGCTGGCGAGGTGGCAAGCACAAGTAGTGTCCCGCTGCCACCAAGAAGAAGACAAAGGCAGGCCCGTCATGCCCATAGTGCCCTTCCTGCAGAATTTGCCTATCCTGATTGGGTCCCCACCACTTCTGCAGAACCCGTACTTCCCCCATTCACTGCCCAACCCGGTATTCAGGTGGAAACAGCTGATTTTATGCCAATTGATTTTTATTCGCTGTTTTTCACGGAAGATCTCTATAGATCTATTGTGGACCAGAGTAATTTATATGCTGGTCAATTTCTTCGCCGCTAATCCCCAGTTGGCTTCCATTGACAAAGATTGGAAACCAATTACGGTTTCCAAATTTAAGACCTTTCTGGGCTTTTCCCTCAACATGGGCACACATAAATTTCCGTCATTGCGTGCTTATTGGTCCACACACCCAATTGACCACATGCCCGTGTTCTCTGCCTCCATGCCCAGGAAACGATACGAGCAGATTTTGCGGTTCATGCACTTCAACGACAATGAACTTTGTCGTCCACGTGGAGATCCTGAATACGACCGGCTCTACAAAATTCGGCCCCTCATAAACCACTTCAACAAACGTTTTGCAGCCTTGTTTATTCCCGATCAAGTTGTCTGCGTTGATGAGTCCCTGATTAAATTTTCTGCCCGCTTATCTTTCAAGCAGTACCTTCCCAGCAAGCGTGCCAGATACGGGGTCAAGCTCTATAAGTTCTGTGACAGGGCAACAGGCTATGTATGGAGCTTTACGGTTTATGAGGAAAAAGATAGTCAGGTTGAGCCGGTCAACTGCCCGGATTACATAGGGAGCGCTGGCAAGATAGTGTGGAACTTGGTGTCACGCTTATTCAGAAAGGGGTACCACTTGTATGTGGACAATTATTACACGAGCGTGCCACTGTTTAGTCACTTGATTGATCATCAGATTGGAGCATGTGGCACCGTGCGACCTAATCGCCGGGGCTTTCCCCAGCGGCTTGTAGATGCCCGTCTTAGGCTGGGGGAGAGAGCCTGCTTGAAGTGTAATAACTTGCTCGCTATGAAGTGGAGGGACAATAAGAATGTTTTCCTTCTTACCTCTCTTCATGCAGACACGACAGTCCAAATTCCTACGACGACTGGTGTTGTGGAGAAACCCCTCTGTGTCCACGAATATAACAAAAATATGGGAGGGGTGGACCTCAACGACCAGTTGTTGACGCCGTATCTAATTGACCGTAAGGCGAGACGCTGGTACAAAAAAGTGTCTCTATCCTTATTCCAATTGGCTTTGCTGAACGCTCATGTGCTATACAGAGCTTAAGGCGGGACTTTATCTCTCCTAAAATTCCAGGATGAGATAGTCACAAAACTCCTGTATCCAGGCGGTTCTGCACCTCACCATCCCCTACCAAATGCAGTAAGCCGGCTGCATGAGAGGCATTATACGTATGTCCTCGAGAGTACCCCTACCCAACGAGCCTCCCAAAAAAGATGTCGTGTCTGTAGCAAGCGCGGATTTAGGCGTGACACCCGTTATTATTGTCCACGCTGTCCTGACAAGCCTGGTCTTTGCCTTGGTGAATGTTTTGAACGCTTCCACTCAAAAGTGAAGTTTTAGCATAGGGTACAGCATTTCACAGACTAGGGCACACTTACACAGGGTCTCCCAAGATGCCATCGCATTTTGAGAGACCCGAACCATTACAGTTGTTAAAGTTACAAAAAAAAGTGTAAAAAAGAAAAAAAAAAAACAAAACAAAAACAAAAAACACAAAAAAAATATAAAATAAAAAAACCAAAAATAGTTGTCGTTTTATTGTTCTCTCTCTCTCTCTATTTTCTCTCTATTGTTCTGCTCTTTTTTACTGTATTCTATTCTGCAATGTTTTATCATGCTTGCTTTTCAGGTATGTAATTTTTTGTTTTCAGGTGCGCCATTCAGCTGCAGCGCGGAATTATTTATCTTGACAGCAACAGCGTTTGCTCCCACGATACATAAAGCCGTGACTCCAGTGCTGTAGGAGGTGATTTCACCACCACAGTTAAAAAAAAAGAGCATATATGCCGAAGCATGAGGGCAGCAGGGGCGGAGGAGCGATTTTGCTCCTAATGCCGCGTACGTACGGTCGAAATTCCGACGGAGGCTTGCCCGTGGAAAAGTCAGACCGTGTGTATGCGGCATAACTTTTTTGCGGGAGGATGCCCCCATGCTTCGTCATATATAAATGGTGCATGTATGCCCATCATTAGAAGTGGGTGGATGAAGGGAGGTATTCTAATGGTGGGCATACCCACCGATCAATCTCTTTTTTTCGTTCAGCCAACAGGCTGCATGAAAAAAAAGATTACAATACATGTCCAACAAGGACCAGCAACGTACTGGTATGTTGCTGGACTTTGAATGTTTATACCAGAATGATGCCTGCAGGTTTAGGTATCATCTTGGTATCATTCTTTTCAGCCAGCGGCCGGCTTTCATGTAAAAGCAATCCTAGCAGATAATTAGCCTCTAGACTGCTTTTACAAGCAGTGGGAGGGAATGTCCCACCCCCCGGATATAAACAGCGCCATTGGAAAATTGGGAAAGCATTTTATCAGACCGATCTTGGTGTGGTCAGATGCTTTGAGGGCAGAGGAAAGATCTAGGGTCTAACCCCCCAATTTGTTTAAAAAAAAGAGTACCTGTCACTACCTATTGCTATCATAGGGGATATTTACATTCCCTGAGATAATAAAAATGGTAAAAAAAAATAAAAATTATATGGAAGGAACAGTTTAAAATAAAATAAAAAAGCAAAATAAAAATAAAATAAAAAAAGCACTGCTGTCCCCCCCCCCTGCTCTTGCGCAAAGGCGAACGCAAGCGTCGGTCTAGCGTCATATGTAAACAGCAATTGCACCATGCATGTGAGGTATCACCGCGAAGGTCAGATCGAGGGCAGTAATTTTAGCAGTATACCTCCTCTGTAAATCTAACGTGGTAACCTGTAAAGGCTTTTAAAGGCTTTTAAAAATGAATGTAGTTTGTCGCCGCTGCGCGTTTGTGCGCAATTTTAAAGCATGTCGTGTTTGGTATCCATGTACTCGGCCTAAGATCATCTTTTTTATTTCATCAAACATTTGGGCAATATAGTGTGTTTTAGTGCATTAAAAATAAAAAAAGTGTGTTTTTTCCCCAAAAAATGCGTTTGAAAAATCGCTACGCAAATACTGTGTGGAAAAAAAAATGCAACACCCACTATTTTAATCTGTAGGGCCTTTGCTTTAAAAAAATATATAATGTTTGGGGGTTCAACATGATTTTCTTGCAAAAAAAAATGTTTTCATGTAAACAAAAAGTGTCAGAAAGGGCTTTGTCTTCAAGTGGTTAGAAGAGTGGATGATGTGTGACATAAGCTTCCCAATGTTGTGCATAAAATGCCAGGACAGTTCAAAACCCCCCCAAATGACCCCATTTTGGAAAGTAGACACCTCAAGCTATTTGCTGAGAGGCATGTTGAGCCCATTGAATATTTTTTTTTTGTCCCAAGTGATTGAATAATGACAAAAAGAAAAAAAAAAAATTTACAAAAAGTTGTCACTAAATGATATATTGCTCAAACATGCCATGGTTATATGTGGAATTGCACCCCAAAATACATTCTGTTGCTTCTCCTGAGTACGGGGATACCACATGTGTGGGACATTTTGGGAGCCTAGCCGCGTACAGAACCCCGAAAACCAAGAATCGCCTTCAGGATTTCTATGGGTGTAAATTTTTTTTTCAAAACCCCCAAAATGACCCCATTTTGGAAAGTAGACACCCCAAGCTATTTGCTGAGAGGTATGTTGAGTATTTTGCAGATCTCGCTTTTTGTCACAAAGTTTTGAAAATTGAAAAAAATAAAATGTCTTTCTTCATTTTCAAAAACAAATGAGAGCTGTAAAATACTCACCATGCCTCTCAGCAAATAGCTTGGGGTGTCTACTTTCCAAAATGGGGTCATTTGTGGGGGTTTTGTGCTATCTTGGCATTTTATGGCCTTCAAAACTGTGATAGGTAGTGAGGAGTGAAATCAAAAATTTATGCCCTTAGAAACCTTGAAGGCGGTGCTTGGTTTTTGGGGTCCCGTACGCGGCTAGGCTCCCAAAAAGTCCCACACATGTGGTATCCCCGTACTCAGGAGAAGCAGCAGAATGTATTTTGGGGTGTAATTTCACATATGCCCATGGCATGTGTGAGCAATATATCAATTAGTGACAACTTTGTGCAAAAAAAAAAAAGTTTGTCATATTCCCGCAACTTGTGGCAAAATATAACAAATATTCCATGGACCCAACATGCCTCTCAGTAAATAGCTTAGGGTGTCTACTTTCCAAAATGGGGTCATTTGGGGGGGTTTTGTGCTATTTTGGCATTTTATGGCCTTCAAAACTGTGCTAGGTAGTGATTGTCAGGTCTGCCAGGAAACTACAACCGTCCCTCCGCTTTTCTGACCGGTAGTCTTGTTATCCCGGTGTCAGGTGGAGGGACGGCTGAGATCTCCCACAGACAGGAAATAAGGAACCACAAAGGAAGGTGCAGATAGCCCAACCACAACCCCCGGCAACAACTCACGGTTAGTAGGCAGAAGACAGGATCCCAGGAGGGAAAAGGACAATCCAGGTAACGTAGTCAGAACAAGCCAGGGAGGGTCGGCAGCAAGGTTAACCAGGTTCAAGGGATAATCCAGGAATCGTAGTCAAGACGAGCCAAGTAGGTAACCAAAAAGCAAGAGCATCCATAAACAGGAACCTATCCTAAGGCACGGACAGGAAGGGGAAGTGGGAATATATAGGGACACTAATGAGAAGACTGCTGACAGCTGGTCCCAGGGTGGAGCAAACATCCCCACTAGTGAAAAAGAACATAACTACGATGCTAACATAAAACCAGTTCACTGGTGGTTCAGGACATAGGAAAACAGTCTATGAACACCAGGCCCTGGGATCAAATCCCAGACACGGTGTGACAGTACCCCCCACACAAAGATGCCCCCAAACCTATTTGGGTTTGGATGGGTGCCTGTCGTGGAAGGACTTGACCAGCCGTGGGGCATGAGCAGGCACCTAAGTCCTCTCTGCAATGGAGTAGCCCTTCCAGTCCACCAGATATTGTAATTGTCTACCCCTATGTCGGGAATCCAGAATTTTGCTAACTTCATACTCTTGATGGTCATCCACAGAGACTGGAGAGGGACGTCTAGAGGGGAGAGAGAATCTATTCTTGACAAAGGGCTTAAGCAAAGACACAAGAAATGTATTGGGAATACGAAGATGAAGGGGCAAGCGTAGTTTATAAGCCACAGGGTTGACCTGACAGAGAATGCGAAAAGGTCCTATAAATCTAGGACCTAACTTGGAGGAAGGTTGTCGCAGTTTCATGTTCTTGGTGGACAACCAAACCAGCTGATTAAGACGATAGCGGGGTGCAGGTTTTCTGTGACGATCTGCATACCCCTTGTATCTATGTACAGACTGAAGCAGAACCTTTCTTATGTTTCTCCAGTGCGTAGTCAATCTTGATACCATGTTGGCTGCCGCAGGTACCTCCACCAAGGAAGACTGGAAGGGGAGAACCCTGGGTTGATACCCAAAGGCAGCTTGGAAAGGGGAACATCTAAGGGAAGAGTGCCACTGCGAATTGTGTGCTAGTTCTGCTAGAGGTAACATCTCGCTCCAGTTGTCATGTTCAGCATTGATATAAGCTCGTAGGTAGATCTCCAAATCTTGATTGACCCTCTCTGTCTGGCCATTAGATTGAGGATGGTATCCAGAGGACAGGGAATTCTTGATCCCCAGATGTTTGCAAATGGCCCTCCAGAACGAGGATATGAATTGAGGGCCTCTATCGCTAACAATATCAACAGGGATGCCGTGTAAGCGGATGACATTCTCAATAAAGGATAAAGCCAGGCTTGGGGCAGAAGGTAGTGCGGGCATGGGAATGAAGTGGGCCAACTTTGAAAATCGGTCCACTATCACCCAAATTACGGTATTTCCACTGGAGGTGGGCAAGTCCACGATAAAATCCATGCTGATATGAGTCCAGGGAGCACGAAGAACAGGTAACGGTTGAAGTAGACCTTGTGGAACAGAACGATGCATTTTGATGGCAGCACAAACCGAACAGGCTCTAACAAAGGCTATAACATCCTTTTTTAGAGTAGGCCACCAAACCAGGGACTTCAAACGTAGGAAGGTTTGGTTGATACCAGGGTGTCCGGATACCATCTGGCCATGGGCCCACTGTAACACTTCTTTTCGTAATTCTAGGGGAACAAACAAGGTATTGGGTGGAACTGAGAGATTAGAAGGTGCCCGAGACTGTGCGGCCAACAAGTTCCTTTGTAAAGCAGTATCCAGTTGTGCAATAATTCGTTCCGGAGGAACAATATGATCAGGAGGTATTTGCAGATTCCCACAAGGGAATTGCCGAGACAGGGCATCGGCCTTGGTGTTCTTGGTGCCAGGAATGTACGTCACTACAAAGTTGAATCGGGTGAAGAATAACGCCCAGCGGGCTTGTCTGGGATTCAGTCTTTGGGCCTTCTCTAAGTAGATTAGGTTCTTATGGTCAGTTTGAACCACAACAGGAAGTTCCGTACCTTCTAAAAGATGTCTCCATTCGGAAAATGCTAATTTTATAGCTAAAAGTTCTCTATTCCCTATGTCATATTTTTGTTCTGCAGCAGAGAACTTCTTGGAGAAAAAGGCAACCGGATGCAACTTGTTAGAAGTGGGTTCTCGTTGGGATAATACTGCTCCGGCCCCTACTTCGGAGGCATCAACTTCCAAGAAATATTGACCCGAAGGCTGAGGATGGCGAAGAACAGGAGCAGAGCAAAAAGCTGATTTTAGAAGGTCGAAAGCCTCCAGAGCTTCAGGAGGCCACTGAGAGCATTTGGTCCCTTTTTTTGTGAGGACGGTGATGGGAGCCAAAATTTTGGAGAAATTCTTGATGAATTTGCGGTAGTAGTTACAAAATCCAATAAAACGCTGTATTTCCTTTAAGGTATAAGGTCTAGGCCATTGTAAGATAGCATCGAGTTTCTTGGAGTCCATCTGGAATCCATTAGATGAAATTATATAACCTAAGAAAGGTATTTCCGATTGTTCAAAAGAGCACTTGGAAGGTTTGGCGTACAGCTTATGATCTCTTAAACGTTGGAGAACAGTGCAAACATGGCCACAGTGAAGCTTTAAGTCTTTAGAGTGAATGAGTATATCATCTAAATAGACAACAACAAAAGAGTCAAGTAGATCCCTGAAAATATCATTCACAAACTCTTGAAATACCGCGGGAGCATTGCAAAGCCCAAAAGGCATCACAAGACACTCATAATGCCCCCTTCTGGTATTAAAAGCTGTCTTCCATTCATCTCCTGCTTTAATTCTAATGAGGTTATATGCAGACCGAAGATCCAATTTGGTAAAGATCTTTGACCCCTGGACACGGTCAAACAGCTCAGTAATTAAGGGCAACGGATACCGATTTTTTACAGTAATACGGTTGAGAGATCTGTAGTCAACGCAGGGTCTAAGTCCTCCATCTTTTTTCTCCACGAAAAAGAAGCCTGCTCCCACAGGAGAGGAGGAAGGCCGGATGAAACCCTTTTTTAGACTGTCTTCAATGTATTCCTCCATAGCCTTGGTTTCCGCAAGGTTAAGAGGATAGGTTCTCCCCTTAGGAAGAGGAGAACCGGGAAGCAAGTCAATAGCACAGTCATACGGGCGGTGTGGAGGGAGGCCCTCTGCTTCTTTTTCAGAAAATACATCAGCAAACCCAGCATAAGCCTCCGGTAGTTCAGGGACAGTAGAGACCCCAAGAATGGACACTTTATTACGTATAAACTTTTGGATACAGTGAACATGACAAAAGGTGCTCCAGGCAGAAATTTGACCAGAGGACCAGTCAATAGATGGGTTATGTTTACATAACCAAGGGAACCCAAGAATTACAGGATACTTAGGAGACGGAATGACATTAAATGATAGCTCTTCAGAATGCAGAGCCCCCACTAGAACGGAAAGGGGCTTGGTCTCTAGAGAGATAAGTCCATCACCAAGAGGTTCTCCGCCAAGAGTAGTTACACACAGAGGTGTATCTTTCGGAACCGTCGGAATCTGAAGACTCTTAACCAGCGTTGCATCGAGAAATACCCCACCTGCACCGGAATCAACAAAGGCAACGGTGGAGTAGCTCTTATTGTTCCAAGATAATAATACGGGTACTACTAATCTCTCTAGAGGAGGTTTCAAAACAGTGTGGCCTAATGGGGCTCCTTGATCTCCCATTAAGCCCGGGAGTTTTTTCAGTTGCATTGGACAAGAATGCAGGAAGTGACCCGGCTTACCACAAAATAGACAGAGGCCTAGAGTTCTGCGTTTGGTACGTTCATCATCAGACAAACGCACAGCCCCTACATCCATGGGTTCTTCCTCAAACCCGGCGGTTGGAGGAAAAAATTGTCTCTGACGCTCCCTCTCAGACTGGTGTTCAGAGAAGCGAGTATCCACGAGGATACACAAATTGATGAAATCCTCCAATGCCACTGGGATCTCACGGTAAGTTAATTCGTCCTTAATGCGTTCCGCTAGACCTCTGCGGAAGGCGGCCTTAAGGGCGCAATTATCCCAGGAAGTATCTGCCGCAAGTGTGCGGAATTCTATTGCATAAACGTGGGGTAATCAGTAAGTACAGGAGAATCTTTCTCAAGAAGAGGCGACACCCAGGACAGAGCTCTACCCTTAGGCAAGGAAATAATAAATGTCACCTTGGCTTGGGTAGAGGTAAACACAGAAGGTTGATTTTTAAAATGCAACCGGCAATGGTTGAGAAATCCCCTGCAATCCAAGGGGTTACCATCATACTTATCGGGGAGAGGTATCTTTGGAGCGGGAGAGCCCACAGATTTAGACACAACTACAGGTTCCCCAACCCCAGACTCAAGATTTTTTGGTGTAGCAGGACTAGTACCATGTGCCGAGGCCAAAGTAGATAACAGAGTAGCGATGGCACCCAATTTCTCCTCCAATGACTGTACATGATTAGCCTGCTCACCCAACATCTGACCCTGTAGAGAGACTGCCTGCACCAGCTCGCTGAGGTCCATCTGGCCTTAGGATAATGTCAGGTCTGCCAGGAAACTACAACCGTCCCTCCGCTTTCCTGACCGGTAGTCTTGTTATCCCGGTGTCAGGTGGAGGGACAGCTGAGATCTCCCACAGACAGGAAATAAGGAACCACAAAGGAAGGTGCAGATAGCCTAACCACAACCCCCGGCAACAACTCACAGTTAGTAGGCAGAAGACAGGATCCCAGGAGGGAAAAGGACAATCCAGGTAACGTAGTCAGAACAAGCCAGGGAGGGTCGGCAGCAAGGTTAACCACATTCAAGGGATAATCCAGGAATCGTAGTCAAGACGAGCCAAGTAGGTAACCAAAAAGCAAGAGCATCCATAAACAGGAACCTATCCTAAGGCACGGACAGGAAGGGGAAGTGGGAATATATAGGGACACTAATGAGAAGACTGCTGACAGCTGGTCCCAGGGTGGAGAAAACATCCCCACTAGTGAAAAAGAACATAACTACGATGCTAACATAAAACCAGTTCACTGGTGGTTCAGGACATAGGAAAACAGTCTATGAACACCAGGCCCTGGGACACGGCGTGACAGTGATAGGTAGTGAGTGAAATCAAAAATTTACGCCTTTAGAAATCCTGAAGGCGGTGCTTGGTTTTTGTGCCCCCGTACGTGGCTAGGCTCTCAAAAAGTCCCACACATGTGGTATCCCCGTACTCAGGGGAAGCAGCAGAATGTATTTTGGGGTGCAATTCCACATATAACCATGGCATGTGTGAGCAATATATGATTTAGTGACAACTTTTTGTACATTTTTTTTTCTTTTTGTAATTATTCAATCATTTGGGACAAAAAAAAATATTCAATGGGCTCAACATGCCTCTCAGCAAATAGCTTGGGGTGTCTACTTTCCAAAATGGGGTCATTTGGGGGGGTTTTGTGCCATCTTGGCATTTTATGGCCTTCAAAACTGTGATAGGTAGTGAGGAGTGAAATAAAAAATTTATGCCCTTAGAAATCTTGAAGGCGGTGCTTGGTTTTTGGGGTCCCGTACGCGGCTAGGCTCCTAAAAAGTCCCACACATGTGGTATCCCCATACTCAGGAGAAGCAGCAGAATGTATTTTGGGGTGTAATTTCACATATGCCCATGGCATGTGTGAGCAATATATCATTTAGTGACAACTTTGTGCAAAAAAAAAAAAAAGTTTGTCATATTCCCGCAACTTGTGGCAAAATATAAAATATTCCATGGACTCAACATGCCTCTCAGTAAATAGCTTGGGGTGTCTACTTTCCAAAATGGGGTCATTTGGGGGGGTTTTGTGCTATTTTGGCATTTTATGGCCTTCGAAACTGTGATAGGTAGTGAGGAGTGAAATCAAAAATTTGCGCCCTTAGAAATCCTGAAGACGGTGCTTGGTTTCCGGGGTCCCGTACGTGGCTAGGCTCCTAAAAAGTCCCACACATGTGGTATCCCCGTACTCAGGAGAAGCAGCAGAATGTATTTTGGGGTGCAATTCCACATATAACCATGGCATGTGTGAGCAATATATCATTTAGTGACAACTTTTTGTAATTTTTTTTTATTTTTTTTGTCATTATTCAATCACTTGGGACAAAAAAAAAAAAATATTCAATGGGCTCAACATGCCTCTCAGCAATTTCCTTGGGGTGTCTATTTTCCAAAATGGGGTCATGTGGGGGGGTTTTGTACTGCCCTGCCATTTTAGCACCTCAAGAAATGAGATAGGCAGTAATAAATTTAAGGTGAGTCCACAGGGAACGTCCATCAATTTGAAAGTGAAGTGAAGGTCAATCCAAAAAGATGAAGAGTGTTTATTTAAGGTAAAACGTATATTTCAAAATGTGGAATGCTGTGAGAACCGCCACCAAGAGTGAGTTGAAGGAGGCTTACCGGAAATCTCAGACTAGGAAAGGCATACACCCACCGAGTCGAGAAAAGCTTTGGGGGTTAACAAACCCAATGTAGATAATCTGGAGTCTGAGGGACTTGTTATTCCACTTCAGTCAAACAGG
The DNA here is from genome assembly GCA_029206835.1 of Rana muscosa. NCBI lineage: Eukaryota > Metazoa > Chordata > Amphibia > Anura > Ranidae > Rana > Rana muscosa. Next base: position 406,595,095 of record CM055122.1, read on the forward strand.
ACATCTAGTATGTTGATCTCATGTTCGTAGATGTATACAAAGGCTTGATATCCATAGTGGTAAGTATGAAAGTAAAAAACAAACTCACATAGCGTGATACCGGATGGAATGTTTAATATAAAAAGAGGAGTAACAATAAAACACTCACATTTGAGATGGCATAAAAAGGCATGAATTCAGGAACGATAGCGATGCGTGTAGACAGATCCACCCGACTAGTTTAGACTAATCAGTCATCATCTGGGGTATGGATTCTGTCCCACACGCATCGCATTAAATAGATAAGATAACCTCTATGATCCCAGAAGTGAACCACCATTACATCACTTCCGGTGCTTTAATCAAAGCAAATTTGTTTAAAATTTGTTTGAAGTCGATGTTACTTGTGTGGTCAATGAGTGGTGGGACTGTTATATGTCCTACATTATAAAGAGAGGGACCAGAGGAGGGAGGAGATTACAAAGGCGGAAAGAGAAGTCGAACATGACCTGTCAAGGCGTGTTCAACTTGAGCAGTATCACATTATCACAAGAAGGAAAGATGGTTTTGGATAAGGGCCTTAAATTTGCCCCTCCACGTAAGCTTAATAAGTTTAACACTTTTGTCGATATACATAAGTATATTAGAAAAATTAATATCCAACGCTACATTACTTCAAATCCCACCAGAAATGTAGCTAGGGCAGCTACTTCAGGCACTGTCCATTCGGGTTTAGCTAACCCCTCACTATTTAATCTTCCCAATCAGCTGGCCCCAGCATTGAATATGTTTAGGGATTTGGTCCTTCAGGATTTGGCTAAGCTACCCAACAAAAAAATTACTAACAATCCACTACCCAGTATGGGCCTCAAAACCCTATGTGACAATAAAGATCTTGTCATACCCCCTGCTGACAAAGGCGGAGGCATAGTTTTGTTAGATAAAGCCAGCTATATGGAAGAGATGTATAAAATTTTGAGCGATCAAGACACCTATAAAGAAATATTAAGTAACCCAACTTTTAAATATAAGAAAAAACTGACCAGTCTCATCACTAGAGGTTTTGATTTAAAAATTTTGAACTATAAAGAGAAGTCGTATCTTGTCCCATTAGCTCCCAGAATTCCGTCTATATATTATTCGCCCAAAATCCATAAGGATTCGCTCCATCCCCCTGGGCGTCCCATTATTAGTGGGATAGATTCTATCACATCCCGGATAGGGAGATATATAGATTTCTTTTTGCAGCCCTCTGTTAGAGTAATGCCATCATACCTTAAGGATTCTAAGGACGTTATTCAACGCCTTATGTCTATACCCTTAGAGGGCGAATTTATCATGGCTACGGCGGACGTGGCATCTCTGTACACCTGCATCCCTCACTATAGGGGTATGGAGGCTGCCCAACAATTTCTAAACAGAGATCTCATGCTAGCTGCACCTCAGGTACATTTCATTATGGAATTATTAGAATTCGCAACTCAACATAACTACTTTTGGTTTGATGGCCATTACTATCTCCAAAAGAAAGGAGTCGCAATGGGAGCGAAATTTGCGCCAAGTTTGGCTAATTTGTTTATGGCCAAATGGGAGGAGGATGTCGTCTATGCCCTGCAAGACCCTCAGCTCTTGCTCTGGGCCAGGTATATCGACGACATCCTCCTCCTATGGACTGGCACTTCCCAAACACTGGAGAATTTCTTCTCAGTGTTAAACACTAATGATAGAGGTATCATCCTCACATACGAATCTAGTCAGTCCACTATCCATTTTTTGGATTTACAAATCAAAAGATCAGGACAGCAATTTAAGTTCAGTACATACTTTAAATCTACTGACTGAAATGGATTTATACCCACGAACAGTTGTCATCATAAGTCGTGGCTCAAATCGGTCCCTAAAGGACAATTCCTGCGACTTCGCAGGAATTGTACTGAAACTGATACGTTTGTGGCACAAGCAAACATATTAAAGGAAAGATTTCTGGAAAAAGGGTATAACCAAGAAGACCTAGAGAGTGATCTGAGGCAAGTGTTGGACACAGAAAGATCTACATTACTTGAGGACAGACCACCTAGAGAGGGAAATTACACTTTTAAATGGTCTTTCCTCACTACTTTCTCCACCCAACATAGGCAGATTAAAGCCATTTTTGAACAACACTGGGGGATACTGAGAAATGATAGAATATTGGGCCCATTAATTCCTGAAAGACCAAAGGTAATATACAAAGGAGTACCCTCTCTCCAAAATAAGATTGCACCCAATATCATAAATCCCCCCATTAAACCCTCCTTTTTTCACAATTGGACGGGTTATTATCCCTGTAAAAAATGTGTTGTTTGCCAATATAATACATGTGGTAGAAAGTCTACTAAAGAGTTTAAATCCTCAGTGACCAACAGAGTTTACCCTATTAAAAATGTTGTACATGTGCTACAACTCATGTTGTATATTTGCTGACCTGCCCATGTGGCAAACAGTATGTGGGTAGAACTATAAGAACGTTTTCAGCCAGAGTGTCTAAACATATTAGCAAGATAAAACTTGGGAGTATAAAACACACTGTCCCCAGACACTACCGTCACCATCATGCCAGAAATCCTAGTGGTACTCAATTTTTAGTTATTTACCGGTTTGTAGCTCCATGGAGGGGAGGAGCCACTACCAGGGGAGTATCTAGGTTAGAAACTTTCTGGATATACGAGCTCCAGAACCATCACCCACTAGGAATGAATATAGAGTGGGACATTAATTCTTTTATTAACCAGTCTTGAGTGACAGTTAATATGATGCGACTTCTCTTTAACATTTATATATATATATTTTTTAATAATTTTATTTTTAAATTTTTTCAGTAATTTTATATTCACAGCAACATACATTTATATATTATTCGTTTTTTTATATATGTTTTTCAAGATATATATATAATAATTTTAATTTTAATTTTAATTTCTTTTTCATTTTATCCTTATATATTTTTGTACTTGAGGCATAACCATATATACATGGACCATGTGTCAAGATGGACTTGTGTAGCAATAGTTTCTATTACATTAGGTTTCGTGAAAGATTGGTATTACATTATACACGTCTGTTTGCCTACAGGTTGTATGATTTTTCATTAATTTGTAGGCAACATACATATCCTTTTGACCGTTAGTAATTTGGCTAGCCATCATGTTTGTTTACTGTGCATATTTACATCTCTTTTTATTTGAGATGATATAGCCAGCCATTGGCTCTGCTTCGAGCCTTACAAATCATCGCATTAGTGCTTTTTTTCCTTTTGGTGGCGCGGCTTTGTGTCACGTTGTGGTCACGCCTTGTTTACATGGCAAGATGTATTGATTCGTTCTTCCTGGTGGCGACGCGTGGTCTACGTGCTGTTGCGGCGCTGCTTCCAGGCCTCGCTTTCACATCGAGGCTTGGATGCATCTCTGCCGCGCGGCGGATGTGATGTAGTGGCGCCACGTCCAGACCTCGTTTCCACAGCGAGGCTTGGATGCCGCTCAGTGCTATAGCAATGATGTTATAGCAGGATATGAAGTAGCGGTCCCAAAGTGAGGCTTGGATATATATGCGGCGATGTCAGAATATGTGACACGCCGTTTTCATGCATATATTTAGCCATTGATAATATTTTTATAATGTAGGACATATAACAGTCCCACCACTCATTGACCACACAAGTAACATCAACTTCAAACTAATTTTAAACAAATTTGCTTTGATTAAAGAACCGGAAGTGATGTAATGGTGGTTCACTTCTGGGATCATAGAGGTTATCTTATCTATTTAATGCGATGCGTGGGGGACAGAATCCATACCCCAGATGATGACTGATTAGTCTAAACTAGTCGGGTGGATCTGTCTACACGCATCGCTATCGTTCCTGAATTCATGCCTTTTTATGCCATCTTAAATGTGAGTGTTTTATTGTTACTCCTCTTTTTATATTAAACATTCCATACGGTATCACGCTATGTGAGTTTGTTTTTTACTTTCATACTTACCACTATGGATATCAAGCCTTTGTATACATCTACGAACATGAGATCAACATACTAGATGTCCTGTTTGACTGAAGTGGAATAACAAGTCCCTCAGACTCCAGATTATCTACATTGGGTTTGTTAACCCCCAAAGCTTTTCTCGACTCGGTGGGCGTATGCCTTTCCTAGTCTGAGATTTCCGGTAAGCCTCCTTCAACTCACTCTTGGTGGCGGTTCTCACAGCATTCCACATTTTGAAATATACGTTTTTCCTTAAATGAACACTCTTCATCTTTTTGGATTGACCTTCACTTCACTTTCAAATTGATGGACGTTCCCTGTGGACTCACCTTCTAACATTTTAGTTGTCACAATTAATATGTATTATAATATCACTGTAATGATTTTGGTTCATGTATAATTATATGATTCATTTATTTTATATATTTTGGGTTTTGCACTGGTTTTGATCCAGTGCACACTTTACCACGTTTTTACCACTCCTTATGTATAGTTTAATAGTGTACATAGATTAACAAAAATTAGCGCTACACTTACACCCACATTTTTTATTGCTTTGTCTACAGCAGTGTTGGCTGCTGTTTTTGTTCTTTTTGGTTTCATACCTATCTCAGCGCAATATATCCTCCCGATTTTACAGTCATAAATTTAAAGCTGTGTAAATTCCAGAAAATGTACTCTAGTTTGTAAACGCTATAACTTTTGCGCAAACCAATAAATATCCGCTTATTGACATTTTTTTTACTAAAGACATGTGGCTGAATACATTTTGTCCTAAATGTATGACTAAAAATGAGTTTATTCGATTTTTCTTATAACAAAAAGTAGAAAATATCATTTTTTTTCAGAATTTTCGGTCTTTTTCCATTTATATCGCAAAAAATAAAAATCGCAGAGGCAATCAAATACCATTAAAAGAAAGCTCTATTTGTGGAAAGAAAAGGACGCAAATTTCGTTTGGGTACAACATTGCATGTCCGCACAATTTACAGTTAAAGCAGCGCAGTGCCAAATTCTGAAAACACCTCTGGTCCTTTAGCTACAAAATGGTCCGGGGCTTAAGTGGTTAATGGTAGGAAGTGGGCCATTTTAGAGAGTCGATCCATGACTACAAAGATCGCAGTACACCCTTCAGAACATGGAAGCTCTACTATAAAGTCCATGGAAATCATCTTCCATGGTCTATCCGGTACAGGTAAGGGTTTCAATAGTCCCCAGGCCCGACTCCTTGCTGTTTTGTTCCGGTTACAGACGGGGCATGTACTTACATACTTCTTGCAAAACTCCTCCAGACCTGGCCACCAGAACGTGCGACATACCAACTCGAGGGTCTTGCGGACCCCGAAGTGCCCTGCCAGTGGATGATCATGAAGAAGTTTTAATACTCCAACTTGCAAGTCACCAGGGACAAAGATTTGACTCCCCCTCCACAGTAGGCCATCTCTGAACGTCAAGGTAATCCCAGGGGGTCTCGAAGAGTCAGTGGATGCTTCCCTAATCTGGGAGAGAAGATGCGTTTGGAGAAGCAGAAAGTTGCCTGCGGGTAAAATGGTGTCAGGGACAGAAAGGTCCTTAGGGTCGTCATACATACGTGATAGCGCGTCTGGCTTGGTATTCTTAGATCCAGGCCGGTACGTGATATGGAAGGAAAAGCGAGAGAAAAACAGGGCCCATTGGGCTTGTCGAGGTTTCAGCCATCTAGCAGATCTTAGGTACTCTAGATTCTTGTGGTCGGTGTATATGAGTACTGGATGGACAGCACCCTCTAACAAGTACCTCCATTCTTCCAAAGCAACCTTGATGGCAAGTAACTCCCGATCACCCACATCGTAGTTCCTCTCTGCAGGGGACAGCTTTTGTGAGAAGAAGGCCACAGGGTGCATTAGGTCTTTAGTACCCTGGTGTTGAGAAATGACCGCCCCTACTGCAACTTCAGAGGCATCTACCTCGAGGATGTAGGGTAGAGATGGGTCAGGATGGCTGAGGATCGGAGCTGAAGTAAAAAGTATTTTAAGTGTTTCAAAGGCGTCTTGGGCTTCGGGATTCCAATGGAATCGCAGGTTTTGTTTGGTTAGCTGCGTGATGGGCGTGATTATTGCAGAAAAACCCTTGATGAACTTTCTGTAAAAGTTTGCAAACCCTATGAAATGTTGCACTCCCTTCTTGTCTAAGGATACAGGCCAGTCTAGAATAGCGGACACCTTTTGGGGGTCCATCTTAATTCCCGTTGGGGGAAATCACCAATCCTAGGAACTGGATGCTCTGCTGCTCAAATTCGCATTTCTCTGCCTTTGCATACAGTCCATGCTGGCGAAGCCGACCCAGTACCCTGCAGACATGTTCCCGATGCCGGTCAAGGGACCCTGAAAAGATTAAGATATCATCCAGATAGACAATTACAAAAACGTCCAAAAAGTCTCTGAATACTTAATTTATGAAATATTGGAAGGTGGCGGGGGCGTTGCAGAGCCCAAAGGGCATGACCAGATATTCATAATGGCCGAACCGGGTACGAAAGGCTGTCTTCCACTCATCCCCGGCCCGGATGCGGACAAGATTGTAGGCCCCCCTTAGATCCAACTTAGTGAAGATAATGGCAGATCTTAATTTCTGGAACAGTTCAGGTATCAGGGGCAACGGATAGCGGTTCTTGACCGTGATTTTATTCAACTCGCGGTAGTCCACACATGGGTGAAGGGTCTGGTCTTTCTTTGTGACGAAAAATATTCCGGCACCTGCTAGTGAGGTTGAGGGGCGGATAAACCCCTTATTCAGATTTTCGTCAATGTAGACCTTTAGTGCTTCCTGTTCCTTTTCCGATAAAAGGAATATGCGCCCAAAGGGGATCTCAGCTCCAGGAAGCAGTTCGATCGGGCAGTCATAGGAGCGGTGAGGCGGAAGGGAGTCAGCCCCCCGTTTACTGAAAACATCAATGAACTCGTGGTATGGTTCAGGCACTGACTGGAATAAGTTCTGATCGGAGTCCATACACAGCAGAGTAGTGGTTGGGTTGGAGGGTTTGGATATACAATACTTCTGACAATAGGAGGACAGGAATCCTACTTCCCCAGATACCCAATTGATTTGGGGATTGTGAGCCCGAAGCCAAGGTAACCCCAGGATCACGGGGAACAATGGTGAAGATATGGCATCAAGAGTCAGCAGTTCTTTGTGTTGGGAGGAGATGGCAACAGGCAAAGGGGCGGTCTCCTGGGTTACTTGTCCCGACTTTATGCGAGAGCCATCGGCCAGGTAGACAGAAAGTCCATGCGCCTTTTCTTGTAGCGGGAGGCGTTGCTGAATGGCAAAGGTGATATCGACGAAACAGCTACATGCTCCAGAGTCAACGATAGCGTTGACTGTTATTGTTCTTTCCGGAAGGAGAAAAGAGAGAGGGAGAGCAAGGTGGGTTGCAGTGGCAGACAGAGTTGACAGGTTGTCAGGTATGGAAGAGGGGCACTTACGCACCTTGGCGGGGCAGTTGTGCACGTAGTGGCCGGCCTCGCCACAGTAGAGGCAAAGATTGTGCTGTCTGCGACGTGCTCGTTCTTCAGGGGATAAAGTTGATCGTATCACTCCTATTTGCATGGGCCTAGAAGTGTGTGGAACTGGACCGGCAGGACCTGAGCAGGTTGGTGCCAGGTAGAGGGAAGAGGGAGCTGGAGCCCTTGGGGTCATCCACGCGGAGCGGCCTTGCTGAGTGGACCGCTCTGACTGACGCTCACGGAGTCGTCGATCGATTTGGATGGACAGGGTGATCAGATTTTCAAGAGTACCTGGTATACCCACTCGGGTGAGCTCATCCTTGAGACTGTCAGAGAGCTGGGCCATGGCCTCAAAAAAGACTAACAAGGAGTGGGTCTGTACGCTGTTCTGCTCGAGTAGTCAGTGGGCCCAACTCTGGGGTTCTCCTTGGAGTAGGGTGATGACAAACCCCACCTTGGTGGCTTCAAGTGAAAAAGTCCGGGGTTGTAGAGTGAAGTATAACTGGCATGCATTGTGGAAAGCCCGGAACTGGGTTTGGTCTCCTGTGAATCTTTCCGGAACAGGAACTCTGGGTTCAGGCGGGAGCATTACTACAGAAGGAGTGGAGGCAGACTGTACAGGTGCAGTGGAGAAACCCGAAGCCACATGACTGGGATCTGATAAGTTCTGGCCCTGCTCGTACAATTTTGACATGTCCTTCTTGTAGGGATTTAACGGCTTGCGTGAGAGCTGCAAGGTGTGTGCAAATCTCCTCCATGGGTGAGGTTTCTCCTGCAGACTCGGTCATGGCTGTTTGATACTGTCACGTACCTCCGAGGATGAGTCTGACTCGTAGGAGAAAACCTCTCATACAGCTCTGGTTCAGGAGCCACCGGAGTGAGAACAGTGGTCTCGGGAACCCAGCGGGGTAGGAGTGCCTGTGGAGACTGTGGTGGTTGACGCTGCAGCTGGTTGATGATCCTCCAGGTTTTGGCTAGCTCAAGCAGGGAGAGATAAGCCAGGTCAACACGGTAACACACAGAGCAAGTAGCAGGCAGGTGCAGGGTCAGGCGAGCCAGGTCAGATTGGGTAGTCAGGCAGAGCAATGCGGAGGACTGGAGCAGGGTCAGATAAGCAGGCAGAGGTCTGGCAACGGAGCAGCAAGTAGTAGTAGCAGAGTTAAGGGGTCAGGGTTGGAGATAACAGGTAAGTCAGCAGAGCCGGGTCGTCCAGGTAATCAGATAGCAGATGCGGGTAGAGATACTCAGAAGCTGCAGGTCAAACAGCACTGCATAAGTGCAGCTGCTGTCCTTTTAAAGGCCCATTGGCGCCAAACATCGTTCAGTGTGTGCGCGCGCGCATGCACGTGCGCAATCGCGGGCAAGGATCGTGCCGAAGAGGCGCGCACGCGCGTTCCTGTGTCCAGTCATGGTAAGTCCCCGACATACGCTCTGGTACAAAAACAAAGTTTTAGCTCACCTCCAACATAAGCTTGGCCCAAAACAGGGTTTTAAAGTTCCCCCTTGTTCTATAAGTCCAGAAAAGGATCACATAAGTCCAGCAGTGTCAGATAAACAACCCACAGTCTGCACATTCTCCCTGGAATTCATAAAGACTGGTGCAGACAGATTTTGCAAAAGTGTTTCTCTAAAATTACAATACTGTCAAAACTATCATATCTATTTGAGACGCTGCTGATCCATATTCCGACTCACCTTAAAAAGATACAAAATTATCTCCTGAGCTCTAACTTGAGTTACACGTACCAGATTCTCCAAATATTTTCTAATCGCCTCCCATAATTAGGTGGTCTAGCATTCCCAAACATTACCAAACACTTCCTAGCTTCAAACTTTAAAATGTTGGCCTCCTGATACATCCTATACTGCTGGAGTGAGGTGTAGTAACTGTGAACACCACATAACCAACCTAAAGTTATTTTAAACATATTTTTATCTTTTGTTTGATCAAGGCATGCTGTTTAGGTCTATAAATCAGCCCTCAAAATTTCTACCCACCTGCTCGCAAGTGGAAAGAAGCTGAGGGCGAGTGTGGAGCTCCCAGCCTCTGCCCCATGGAGTTATCTCCCACAGGGCAAACAAAGCATTTGCCTTGCCACCCCCCAGGCAGAAGGAACACTAGCGGGCATTCCGCTTGCCAAGGAATGCAGGGAACAGAGGCACACTGGGCCACCAATTTAGGAACCCGTAGCGCTGGCTCTACCTCCACCGCTAGCTGAGGCTCTACTGGCCACTGGTTGATACAGGCCGCCTAGTGTCTAGCAACCAGTGATGTCACATCCCCAACTCCCCACCCTAATGCAGAGGGAGGCCAAGGCGGCCCTAGCATTCAAAGCGGAGGATTTAACGTCCTCCTTCTCCATGCCTAGTGCTCTCCACGGTCCACCCACCTCCTCTATGATCTTCTCCAGGCCTCCGGGATGCTCTGAGTGAAGGGAACTAAAGTCTGAGGTGAGATCGGGTGAATTCCAGATTGGAACTGTGAAGGCAGTCACAGTGTCATGAGGGAGCCGGGCACAGTAACTGCAGAGCCAGAGACCCAAACAAAATGGAGGGTTTCATGGTTGGACTTGTAGTCCTTCTCTTTTTGGGGATGTGACCCCCCAAATGTGAACGATTACAGGTCCCAGCATGAGGCCCTCAGAGCTGAGGATGTGACATCCTGCCCCCCCAACTAGTGAAGGACTACAGGTCCCAGCATTAACCTGTGAGATCTAAGGAAGTGACCCCCCAAAAGTAAAAGACTACAGGTCCCAGCATGATCCCCTCAGAACTGAGGATGTGATAACTCCACCCCCCCAGGGCGTATTTAGGGATTGAATTAGGGGCAGGGCATGGTAGGGATTGGATGGGGAAACTGGTGGCGAGTAACTCTTAAAGGGGTTGTAAAGGTTTAGGCTAAAAAAAAGCCCTGCGTGGCAGTATTCCTTAACTATACGTGTGAGGAACGAGAGTGAACACAAGGTAATAATAATAACTGCGCCAAACTAAAAAAAGTTTGCTTCCGATGATAACTCTTTATTTAAAAAGAAAATATATAGTATTGTTTTCTGCCTTTTTTCCAATTTTTTTAAATAAGAATCACAAATCACTAACAATAGTCAAATTGCATTGCTTTGCACATACAGTGGGGAAAAAAAGTATTTATTCAGCCACCAATTGTGCAAGTTCTCCCACCTAAAAAGATGAGAGAAGCCTGTAATTGTCATCATAGGTATACCTCAACTATGAGAGACAAAATGTGGAAACAAATCCAGACAATCACATTGTCTGATTTGGAAAGATTTTTTTTTACAAATTATGGTGGAAAATAAGTATTTGGTCAATATCAAAAGTTCATCTCAATACTTTGTTATATATCCTTTGTTGGCAATGACAGAGGTCAAACGTTTTCTGTAAGTCTTCACAAGGTTGTCACACACTGTTGCTGGTATGTTAGCCCATTCCTCCATGCAGATCTCCTTTAGAGCAGTGATGTTTTGGGCTGTCGCTGGGCAACACAGACTTTCAACTCCCTCCAACAGGTTTTCTATGGGGTTGAGATCTGGAGACTGGCTAGGCCACTCCAGGACCTTGAAATGCTTCTTACGAAGCCACTCCTTCGTTGCCCGGGCGGTGTGTTTGGGATCATTGTCATGCTGAAAGACCCAGCCACGTTTCATCTTCAATGCCCTTGCCGATGGGAGGAGGTTTGCACTTAAAATCTCACGATACATTGCCCCATTCATTCTTTCATGTACACGGATCAGTCGTCCTGTTCCCTTTGCAGAGAAACAGCCCCAAAGCATAATGTTGCCACCCCCATGCTTCACAGTAGGTATGGTGTTCTTTGGTTGCAACTCAGCATTCTCTCTCCTCCAAACACGACGAGTTGTGTTTCTACCAAACAGTTCTACTTTGGTTTTATCTGACCATATACCATTCTCCCAATCCTCTTTTAGATCATCCAAATGCTCTCTAGCAAACCTCAGATGGGCCCGGACATGTACTGGCTTAAGCAGGGGGACACGTCTGGTACTTCAGGATCTGAGTCACTGGCGGCGTAGTGTGTTACTGATGGTAGCCTTTGTTACGTTGGTCCCAGCTCTCTGCCGGTCATTCACTAGGTCCCCCCGTGTGATTCTGCGATTTTTGCTGACCGTTCTTGTGATCATTTTGACCCCACGAGGTGAGATCTTGCGTGGAGTCCCAGATCGAGGGAGATTATCAGTGGTCTTGTATGTCTTCCATTTTCTAATTATTGCTCCCACAGTTGATTTCTTCACACCAAGCTGTTTGCCTATTGCGGATTCAGTTTTCCCAGGCTGGTGCAGGTCTACAATTTTGTTTCTGGTGTCCTTCGACAGCTCTTTGGTCTTCACCATAGTGGAGTTTGGAGTGTGACTGAGGTTGTGGACAGGTGTCTTTTATACTGATAACAAGTTCAAACAGGTGCCATTAATACAGGTAATGAGTGGAGGACAGAGGAGCCTCTTAAAGAAGAAGATACAGCTCTGCGAGGGCCAGAAATCTTGCTTGTTTGTAGGTGACCAAATACTTATTTTCCACCATAATTTGCAAATAAATTCTTTCAAAAATCTGACAATGTGATTGTCTGGATTTGTTTCCACATTTTGTCTCTCATAGTTGAGGTATACCTATGATGACAATTACAGGCCTCTCTCATATTATTAAGTGGGAGAACTTGCACAATTGGTGGCTGACTAAATACTTTTTTGCCCCACTGTATGTTTTTCCTTACTGTTACTATGGTCCTCAGTTCTTTGGATTCTTCCTGGTAGCTGACACTTTTCAATGCACTGAATACCACAATTGTACATTGTTTGTTAACCATGGGTCCCATGTTTTTTCAAATAAATTTATTTTATCATTCAAAGTATCTGATAATTTTTCATTTACCATTGTCCATGATAATTTTACACTCAATGAGATGGTTAATGATTTCCATGACCTTGGTGTTGGTATTGCTTTCCTAACTGCTAAAAAATATGAACATTGTTAGAATTTTTGTAACGTTTTCATGGTATAAAAAAATTAACATATCATAATAAGAGTCAGTTAAAAAAAATCTAATACAAATATTGAAATAAAAAGTTTTATGTTTACCATGTATTAAAGCTTAAAGCCATTCCAGACAGTTTCCTCTAAGCCGCAAAAAGAAATCTAAAAATAATCAACTCACTACATTCTACCCAGATGTATGTTGGAGTACTGAGGAGGATTGGTGCAGCAGCTAAGGATTCTGTAAGCCATATGCATGAAATATAAGATAAAATCCAGTACTCCACCATGGGACTGTACAGAACCCTTTATTGAAGACAAGTAGTGCCTCTCCTCTATGGAGTCAAGCACAGGTGTATGTTAAAAAGCAATCAAGAAAATGAAATAAACGGCAATCCAAGTAAGGAACAAAAGAAAATAGAGATATAAAAACAAAATACAGATAAAATGGGAGATGGCAGTAATCATGAATTATATCAAAATAGTATTAATAATCTAGTCACAAAAAGCATCATATTTTAAAAATAGACAAATATGCCACCTCTGGTTCATCTATGGATACACCAAGCCTCCCATTCCAGGAGACATCTGTGGGAGTTTCCTCCTCTAACAGGCTTAAAGTGGACGTAAACCCTCTCCTATACCCAGTGAAGTGAACAGCCTCAGATGATACACAGGGATGAAACAAATCCTCCTACATAAGTTTTACATGCATATCTGCTGTCTTCAGCTTGCTATATTCTTTAGAATCCCTACATTGTGTTAGAATTTGTAATTCCTCATTCAGCAGTAGGAGTGTAGTCTTGGCATACACTGTGTGACAGCTGATTGGAGGAAAGGCCCACCCCCCACCACATAGGCAGATGAACGAAGATACTTTCCGAGCTGTGCTGTGACAAGAAAATCTCTCTGCTAATCTTTATATAGCAACCTCCCCCAACACAGACTTTAGAATCCCTACATTGTATTAGAATTTGTACTTCCTCATTCAGCAGTATACACTGTGTGACAGCTGATTGGAGGAAAGGCACCCCCCCCCTCCACATAGGCAGATGAACGAAGATACTTTCAGAGCTGTGCTGTGAAAAGAAAATCTCTCTGCTAATCTATTTATAGCAACCTCTCCCGACAGATTTCAGGCTGGTTTTATCTCCCGTCTCTAAAACTTGTCAGAAGTTGTCATGCTGATAACACAGGAACCAAACAGCAGAGAGACATGGGACTCAGGGCTTTTGAGAGAGATAAGTAAACACTACAGATATATGTGCCTAGGTCAAATTTCATGAATCGGGTTTACATCCACTTTAATGATTTTTTCAATACCATAAAACTGGAAACCTGTCAAATCCCCTTTATGTACATTTACAAAGGAATCTACATTTGGGAAAGAGACAGTTAACTGATATGACAGAATGTTCTTTTTACATTTTCTGCTGCGTCTCCTTTAGTGTTTTGTTATACGACAGTGAGTAAAATATACATATCGTTTCACCAACTGCATCACTATTCATTTCTTCTCTGTAAATATTTGCTAGTTACATATGGTATCAGTCAAAACTCCTATATAATTTATACTTAAATAAGTTATTTTATGCATCGGTTGAGGTTACAAAAGGTATCTTGGCTCCCAGCTGTTCATCTACAGCCAGATATGTCAAGCATTTTATAGTCAGCATCTAGTCTTTCCTTAGAGCTAGAATAACAAGACAATCTACATTTGCAGCAGTCTTATGGCACAGGGACACTTTTCAACTATGTTTAGACTGAGCTAAAGTAGGATTCTAACCAGTCTACAGTATAAATTATTCTTGGGATGCTGTATTTGTTTACATTTATAGAAAATAAAAAATTGCAATGACAGGATAAAAAGATCTAGATCATTTAATAAAAGGCAGTTGATAAATATACAGTATCTCACAAAAGTAAGTACACCCCTTACATTTTTGTAAATATTTTATTATATCTTTTCATGTGACAACACTGAAGAAATGACACTTTGCTACAATGTAAAGTAGTGAGTGTACAGCTTGTATAACAGTGTAAATTAGCTGTCCCCTCAAAATAACTCAACATACAGTAGAACCTCGGATTGCGAGTAACGCGGTTAAACAGCGTTTCGCAATACAAGCACTGTATTTTTCAAAATCGTAACTCGGTTTGCGAGTGTTGTCTCGTAACAAGAGCAAGATTCAGGCCAAAGTGGTGTGCAGTACCACGTTTGGCCTGAGGTAGAGGGCGTCCGAGCCGAGCAGAGCCAAACGTCGCCGATCGCAGCCGATCGGCGCCGTTCAGAAATGCATGGAAAGGCCCGAGGACAGCACGGCTGACCTTGTTAAATCTCGGGAAAGAAGTCTTTCCGAGGTTTGCCGAGGTCAGCCGACGTGTCCTCGGGCCTTTTCGGACGTTCCCGAGGCTCTCCGGCACCCCCCCCACCTCTGGCCACATGCGGTATTGCATGCCATTGAAGTCAATGCGGAACAAATTATTTTCGTTTCCATTGACTTCAATGGGAAAACTCGCTTTGATATGCGAGTACTTTGGATTATGAGCATTCTCCTGGAACGGATTATGCTCGTAATCCAAGGTTCCACTGTACAGCCATTAAAGTGATTGTAAACCTTCAGTTTTTTTTTTTTTTTTTTTAAATAACAAACATATCATACTTACCTCCACTGTGCAGTTTGTTTTGCACAGTGTGGCCCCGATCATCCTCTTCTGGGGTCTCCCGGCGGCACTCGCGGCTCCTCCTCGCATCGGTAAACCCCCTGGCAGAAGCGCTCTCCCGGGGGGTTACCTTGTGGGTACACTCCCGAGTACAGCATTTGCATCCATAGACACAGAATGCCGGACTCGGCCCCGATGCATTAAGGTGAAAAAACATGAGGGTTTACAACCCTTTTAATGTCTAAACCGCTGGCAACATAAGTGAGTACACCCCTAAGTGAAAATGTCTAAATTGGGCCCAATGAGCCATTTTCCCTCCCCGGTGTCATGTGACTCATTAGTGTTACAAGGTCTCAGGTGTGAATGGGGAGCAGGTGTGTTAAATTTGGTGTTATCACTCTCACTCTCTCATACTGGTCACTGGAAGTTCAACATGGCACCTCATGGCAAAGAACTCTCTGAGGATCTGAAAAAAATAATTATTGCTCTACATAAAGATGGCCTAGGTTAATAGAAGATTGCCAAGACCCTGAAACTGAGCTGCAGAATGGTGGCCAAGACCATACAGCGGTTTAACAGGACAGGTTCCACTCACAACAGGCCTCGCCATGGTCGACCAAAGAAGTTGAGTGCACGTGCTCAACATCATATCCAGAGGTTGTCTTTTGGGAAATAGACGTATGAGTGCTGCCAGGTTGAAGGGGTGGGGGGGATCAGCCTGTCAGTGCTCAGACCATATGCCGCACACTGCATCACATTGGCCTGTTTGGCTGTCGTCCCAGAAGCAAGCCTCTTCTAAAGATGATGCACAAGAAAGCCTGCAAACAGTTTGCTGAAGACAAGCAGACAAAGGACATGGAATACTGGAACCATGTCCTGTGGTCTGATGAGACCAAGATAAACTTATTTGGTTCAGATGGCTTCAAGCTGGTGTGGCGGCAACCAGTGAAGGAGTACGAAGACAAGTGTGTCTTGCCTACAGTCAAGCATGGTGGTAGGAGTGCCATGGTCTGGGGCTGCATGAGTGCTGCCGGCACTGGGGAGCTACAGTTTATTGAGGGAACCATGAATGCCAACACGTAGTGTGACATACTGAAGCAGAGCATGATCCCCTCCCATCGGAGATTGGGCCGCAGGGCAGTATTCCAACATAACGACCCAAAACACACCTCCAAGATGACCACTGCCTTGCTAAAGTAGCTAAGGGTAAAGGTGATGGACTGGCCAAGCATGTCTACAGAAAGTGGAAAAGCGTAAGGACTCTAACATCTACCAGCTCCGTGATGTCATCATGGAGAAGTGGAAGAGGACTCCAGTGGCAAACTGTGAAGCTCTGGTGAACTCCATGCCCAAGAGGGTTAAGGCAGTGCTGGAAAATAATGTTGGCCACGCAAAATACACTTTGGACCAAATTTGGAAATTTTCACTTAGGGGTGTACTCTCTTTTTTTGCGAGCGATTTAGACATTAATGACTGTGTGTTGAGTTATTTTGAGGGGACAGCAAATTTACGCTGTTATACAAGCTGTACACTCATTACTTTACATTGTAGCAAAGTACCATTTCTTCACATACAAAGATATCATAAAATATTTACAAAAATGTGAGTGGTGTACTCACTTTTGTGAGATACTGTATATAGCTTTGTCAATTAAACAAAAACACAAGGGTGAGTCAGGACTATAATACGTTAGAAGCAAAGAACAAATCATATATTTTTTTTTTCCTTGCCAAAATATAATGTTGCTGAGAACATACTGAACATTGATGTGGTTTTAAAAGGAATTGTGGTATAGCTGCCTTATGTTAAATACATTATATTATTGAAATTGGTATAACTATATGGGTCAAATCAGTAGAAATCTATCAGCATTAAGTGATATACCACATGTCAACCTATACATAACAAGCAGTTCTAATGGTTGTTGCCCAGACTGCAGTGTAGCATATCCATTGTGAATTGTGAGCCAGGTCCAAATTCTCTTCTTTACATTTGAGAAGGTTAAGTCAAGGGCTACACTTTTTGCTACTAGCTATTTTACTGCTTGTTGGCAATAACCTCATTTGCAGCACACTAAAATCAATGTGCTTTTAATATGATTATGGGTAAAAAGTAGTTAACTCTCTCGGTACCAAAAACAATTAATTGCCAGGGTAGAACTTGCCAAAAATTTACCTAATAAAGCTGACCCTAAAGTGCATACAACTGACTGCATTACTGCTCTTAACTATGCACAAGAACAAATGCTACAGCTCTGGAGCTCATCAAAGTATGTACAGGTATTTATTATTTGCACTGAATAAACAGAATCATTTGGTTGCTAGTCCTTCCTAGGACTGGTTTGACAAGAAGGGCAAGACATACTTTTTCGTGGGAGAGAAGAAATGTTTATTTTTTTAACTTGCACCATGATGTCAAATCTTATTTATTCTGTAGCCGTGTATGGGTACATGTCAAAGCACTATTTAAGTTGGTATTTTTCCACCTCTACAATATATTGCTTACTGCTTTTTGAGATACTTGCTATTAGACTGTTTGCATATACCTGTCTCCATTCATTTAAAACAATACTCTTCTTGTAAAAATACTGGGGTTTGTTAAAATTACCAGAACCTAGTCAGAAAGCCTATGTATCTGAACTTTATACAGTAGAAAACAGTGTAGCCATAGCTAAAGTAAGCCCTGCCATGGAGAGCTCAAACAAACTATAATAAAGCCTAAAAAAAAGATGTAATAATGTAGGAGGCGGTGGAATGAACCACATGTATTTTTACCTTTCTGATACTGGACATTGGAAAGCGGTACAATTATTTTGCATGGAAATTTGACGTTTTATATTGTAGGCCTGTAATTCTTAGGAAAAACTCATTTAAATCTGTCCAAACCAGAGTCTAGTGGACATCCCGGGTATGATAAAGTTTGAAACACAAAATCATAAATTATAATATAATAAATAACTATAAACAATTGTAGCGGCCTAACCCCTCTCTCCCTTTCTCATACTCGGCTTGTCTTTCTTCATCTAGGGGTTTCAGTGCTGGAGAGAGGGATGAGAAACACCACGGCCCATGTCCTCCATAGCTGAGAGGTGAAGGCCAGAAAGATTGGGCCTTGTGTAGGTGTCCTAGAGTCAAGTCCAGTACTTCGTCCCTGACTCCTTTGCTCCTAGTAACCAGAGTTCCACACAGCGAATAGGTCCAACTCAGTTTTATTCTTCTTGGCGTACAAACATACAGTTTTTTAACTGAGTAATAATGGGGATAGATCGAGGCACAATCCTTTCCCTTCTGTTGCTAACCACTGTGGTATCACCAGTGGTAAATAGTCACTGCCACTGACTATGTGAGGTAGAACGTGAATTACCTTCGCTAGCACGGCCCCTGTCAGGGGAAGGAAATCCGTCCAAGGGAGAAACCGGGGGCCTCTCTGTCACCAGCGATGCTGCGCCGGACTCTTCAGAGAAGTTCCGCACACCAGTCCTCACGAACTCAGACACGGGCACCCAAGGAGTTAGGGCCCCCTCGGATTCCTCCACCCTCGCGGAACTCAGTCGAAGGTACTGAGCTCCAGGCGTCCGCCATAGTACCTCACCCCAGGCTAAAGGTGCCTGAGATGGACTCCATTTCCGCTCCGGCTAGGTCAAGGGCATCTAGGCCTGGAACACTGGAACGCCAGCACCCAAGCTGAAGGTGCCTGGGTGCGGCCGAGTCTTCCGACTCCCACTCCGGACTCCGAACTCTGAACCCTGTGGTAAGGGCGTCCGCCCCTTTTATCCCCTCTACCTTTGCGTCACAGCGGGTTCCCCGCCCCGCTGTACCAGCTCCAGGGAAGGACAAAAAGGCACAGTCTTGCGGTGTGAGCTCAGCTCTGGCCCAGGGCAACAGCACCACCTGTGGACCACAAGGAACCTCACACCACCAGAGTCCTCCAAGAACCAGAAAAAGGTCCCGGATCCCCTAGCAATTAGTGCATCTGGGTTACACTACCACCCAGATGCTTGTCCCTAAATTAAAATACCCGCTACACAATAATAACAAATAATAATATAATGATGCCGCGTACACACGATCATTTTTCCCGTCGGGAAAAATGACATTTTTTCCTTTGGACGAGAAAAACGATCGTCTGTGGGCTTTTTGCAGCTTTTCCCGACGGGAAAAACGGCATTAATCACGATGAGAAAAATTAGAACATGCTCTAATTTTTCTCGTCGTGATTCCTGTCATTTTTTTCCGCTGCAGTTTTCCCATAGGGAAACACTGCCGCAGAGCCTACACACGGTCGTTTTTCTCGCCAAGAGAAAAAATGACGGGAAAAACGGCCGTGTGTGGGGGAACAAGCCGTTCCCTCGTTTTTCCTGTCGTGATTCACGGCGGTGTTTTCACCGCCGTGAATCACGATCGTGTGTACGCGGCATAATAATAAAAATTATTCAATAATGTAATCAAATCAAAAACACTGAAATTTGCTCAGTTGCAGAATTGTCGCTTGTCAGGGTCACCTGTGGCCAGGTGACAGATGCACACCGTAGGGGGACAGGAGTGCACCGCGAGGTAGTGAACCCTATGGCTGGCTTCTGCGGATAGGAAACTGGGTGGTTGTGGAAAGCGGGACCAGAGGAGCACAACCGGGATCCTAACGGAAGCTAGAGCCAAGATTCCCCAGGGCGCGGAGTCTAAGACCCAGCTGGTCTTCTCCAGGGCCTCTAGTGGTGAGGATGTTAAGGCTGGGACCAGGTCGCGGCCCCTGGAGTTTCCTAGCTCACGCCCCGTAGGATAAGGGGAAAAGAGGGGAAGCAGCAGCACAAGATAAGAGAGAACCGAATAACAAGCTGAAGGTCAGGGGCCACAAGCAGACAAGGATAACGAAAGGACGAGCCGAAGGTCAAGGGTCACGAGCAGACAGGGATAGTCGGGGACAAGCCAATAACGTAACGGAGAGACAGACGTAGCACACGGCAGGCAGGAACCCAAAAACACAATGCCTAACAAACACGTTGATCAGCAAAGCAGGCTTGCAGTGCACAGGTTAATATAGTGTTCTGTGATAGGGCCTGGGGTGGAGTCAGGCTGGGAGGAGATTATAAAGGAAGCCAGGTGAAGGAGGTCTGGTCTCTAAGATGAACACATGAGGAGGTAGGTAAGATGGCAGACAGACATTAATGCATATCCATGACAGTACCCTCCCTCTTACGAGGCCTCCCCCTTCCCCGCCTGGGCCCAGGTTTAGAGGGAAACTTCAGATGAAACTCCTTTAACAGACGAGGTGCAAAGACCTCAGATGCAGTGATCCAAGACCTCTCCTCAGGACCAAACCCTTTCCAATGAACGAGGTACTGAAGAACGCCTTTACAGAGTCGGGAGTCCAGAATTTGACTGATCTCGTACTCCTGATTATCCTCAGAGACAGGCGCCACGGTAGGGAGAGGACGAGAGAATTTATTGAGGACTAAAGGCTTTAGAAGAGCAACATGAAAGGAGTTAGTGATTTTAAGGTTCTTAGGAATCTGGAGTTTGAAACAAACCGGATTCAGTTTAGCAGTTACCGTGTATGGACCGATGAATCGTGGAGCAAACTTCAGAGAAGGAACTCGGAGCTTGATGTTCCTGGTAGAGAGCCAGACTTTGTCCTCTGGCTGAAGAGAAGGCGGTTTACGCCTGCGGCGGTCGGCAAAGCCTTTGAATTTTTCAGCAGCTGCCCGGAGGGAATCATGAACGTGACCCCAAACGGAATTGAGAGACTCCTGAACCGAAGCCAAAGCTGGAATGTCTGGAGAACAGATCATGGGAAGAGGAAGTTGAGGGTGTTTTCCATAAACTGTGAAAAAGGGTGTCTTCTGCGAACTGGTATTCACATGATTGTTATGGGAGAATTCTGCCCACGGGAGTAGAGAGGACCAATCGTCATGGTGAGAAGACACAAAGGTGCGAAGAAAGACCTCTAACTCCTGATTAACCCTCTCAGTCTGTCCATTGGATTGGGGATGGTAAGAAGAAGAAAAATCCAAGACAATATTGAGGGATTTGCAAAAGGCTCTCCAAAAACGAGACGTGAATTGGACTCCCCTGTCGGAAACAATATGAGAAGGGACCCCATGTAGGCGGAGAATTTCTCGAATGAAAATGGGAACCAAGGCAGGGGCAGAAGGAAGACCAGGAAGAGGAACAAAATGAGCCATCTTGGAGAATCGATCGATTACCACCCAAATGACTGTATTATTCTCAGACAGTGGGAGATCGGTGATAAAATCCATGGCAATATGGGCCCAGGGTTCCTTAGGAATGGGCAAGGGCATGAGGAGACCAGCAGGAGCTTTTGTGGAGGATTTGGACTGAGCACAGACATGACAAGCTTTAACGTAGTCTTTGACGTCTGAGCGGAGATTAGGCCACCAGTAGTGACGACTGATGAATAGGAAGGATCGGAGGAATCCAGAATGCCCTGCCACCTTGGAATCATGTCCCCAACGAAGGATCTTAGCTCTTAGCTCAGTGGGGACAAAGGTCTTACCAGGCGGAATTTTTGACTTCAGGGTGGTAGAGTGAGCAACAATGCATGAGGTTGGAATGATCGGCTCAGGTTCAGGGGCGGACTCCTCGTCCAAAGTGTCAAATGACCTAGAGAGCGCATCAGCCCGACCGTTGCAGGAACCAGGTTTGTAGGTAATCGTGAAATTAAAACGGGCAAAGAAGAGACTCCACCTGGCCTGTCTAGGATTCAGACATTTAGCATTCTGTAGATACTGTAAATTCTTGTGATCGGTAAAGATCGTTATGGAGTGAGGGGAACCCTCCAAGAGATGACGCCACTCCTCTAACGCCAATTTAATTGCGAGAAGTTCCCGATCACCGATGGCATAATTCCTCTCTGCCTGAGAAAATTTTTTGGAGAAGAACGCACATGGTTGGCGTCTCTTCTCAAAGATTTGAAGAAGCACAGCTCCCACCCCCATTGAGGAAGCGTCCACTTCAATAAAAAATGCATTCCCAGGATTTGGTCTCCTCAAGAGGGGGCCAGAAACAAAGGCCTGTTTCAGGTTGTGAAATGCAGAGACAGCTTCGGGAGGCCAGTCTCTGGCATTCACACCCTTCTGGGTCAAAGCGATAATAGGCGCGGCAATGGAAGAGTAATTCCTTATGAACTGCCTATAATAATTAGTGAAGCCAAGAAAGCGCTGTGTGGCCTTGAGGCTAGCAGGAAGAGGCCAGTTGGTGATAGCCAAGACCTTCCCAGGGTCCATACGAAGACCCGAACATGAGACGAAGCACCCCAAAAACAGGACCTCAGAACATTCAAAGGAACATTTCTCCAGCTTGGCATAGAGATTGTTCTCTCTAAGACGTTGAAGTACAGTGCGGACATGGTTTCTGTGGACGAGCAGATTTTCAGAAAAGATCAGAATGTCATCCAGATAGATGACAACAAACTGGTACAGCAGATCTCTGAAGATTTCATTGACAAAGTTTTGAAACACGGCTGGAGCATTACACAGACCAAAAGGCATCACCAGATATTCGTAATGCCCGTCTCTAGTGTTGAATGCAGTCTTCCATTCGTCACCCTCCCGTATTCGAATGAGATTGTACGCGCCTCTGAGATCCAACTTGGTGAAAATGGAGGCACCCTTCAACCTATCGAATAGCTCAGATATTAAGGGTAAGGGGTATCGATTTTTAATAGTAACCGCATTTATACCCCGATAATCGATGCAGGGTCTTTAGGTACCATCCTTTTTGGCAACAAAAAAGAACCCTGCCCCTGCAGGCGATGAGGATTTCCGGATGAAACCTCTCTCCAGATTCTCTGCGACATACTCCGACATGGCCTGGGTCTCTGGGATGGACAGAGGGTAGGTACGACCCCTGGGTAGAGTTGCTCCGGGGACAAGATCAATAGCACAGTCAAAAGACCTGTGGGGAGGAAGCACCTCAGCTGATTTCTTACAGAACACATCCCGGTAATCGCTGTATGCAGCAGGAAGATCAGAAGAAACAGAAGTGGCAGCAACCGGAAGACTCTCCTTGGGGGTCACCTTGAGAAGACACGACGAGAAACATGAGGAACCCCAGGCCAGGATCTGCCCAGAGACCCAGTCCACATGTGGAGAGTGGAGCTGTAGCCAAGGGAGGCCCAATACAACTGGGGTAGAGGCCTTGGGTAGAATAAGAAAGGATATCCACTCCTGGTGGAGAATCCCTACCGACATCCTAATGGGTAGCGTCTGGAAGCGAATAGGGCCCCCTGGGAGAACAGTGCCATCAATTGCCGAGACTACCAATGGGGTAGTGAGAGGTTAAAGGGTAAGCTTCATAGAAGAAGCAGTTCTCCAATCCATAAAATTGCCGGCAGCCCCGGAATCCAGGTATGCAAGGGTTGACTGAGGAGAAGTGCCTACATGAAGGAACACCGGCAAGAGCAGGCGAGAAGGTGATGTTTCTGGGTCCAATACTCCACCTTCCAAATGTATTAGACCCGAGCGTTTCCCGGACGAAGCGAGCAGGAGTCACGAAAATGACCCTTGTCCCCACAATAGAGGCACAAGCCCAGAGTTCTGCGCCTAGCACGTTCTTCGGGGGTTAGTCTGGTCCGGCCCAGCTGCATAGGTTCTTCAGCAGGTAGAGGATGCTCCACGGAATGAAGGGAGGGGAGCTCAGACTGGCTAGGACCCAGAGAGTGCTGGCGTCTTTTTTCTAAGGACCTCTCTTGAAAACGAATGTCGATCTGGTTGCATAATGAAATTACATCGTCCAGACCGACGGGAATGGCTCTTCCCGCTAATTCGTCTTTCACTCGGTCAGAGAGGCCATGTAAAAAGGTAGCGACCAGGGCCTCATTATTCCAGCTCAATTCAGCTGTGTGGATACGGAACTGAAGAGCATATTGCCCCACTGAACTAGATTCTTGGCGAAGACGTAAGACAGCACTAGCCGCTGAAGAAGCCCGAGCCGGCTCTTCAAAGATATTACGAAAGAGCTTCAAGAAATCGGACAGACTGGAAACCACCGGATCGTTCCTCTCCCACAGGGGGGCAGCCCAGGCCAAAGCTTCCCCGGAGAGGAGGGAAATGATATAGGCTACCTTAGCCCGGTCAGACAGGAAGCTTTGAGGCTGAAGCTCAAAATGAATTGTGCATTGGCTGAGAAACCCCCTGCAGGCCTTGGAGTCCCCAGAGAAACGGAACGGAGCTGGCAATCTTAGTGAGTGTGAGGCTGCGACTGGTGCGATAGGTACAGCCGCTGGTTGTACTTGGGGTTGCGGATTCGGGGTTCCCAAGGAGACCTGAAGCTGCTCGAATCGAGAAGCCAGATCCTGGAGGAATCGCATCACCTGAGTCTGATTTGATTCCTGGGTTTCAAGTCTGCGAACTATGCCCTGCAATGGATCATCCGCGGGGAGCGGGATGTCAGCCGGGTTCATGGCTGATCAAACTGTCAGGATCACCTGTGGCCAGGTGACAGATGCACACCGTAGGGGGACAGGAGTGCACCGCGAGGTAGTGAACCCTATGGCTGGCTTCTGCGGATAGGAAACTGGGTGGTTGTGGAAAGCGGGACCAGAGGAGCACAACCGGGATCCTAACGGAAGCTAGAGCCAAGATTCCCCAGGGCGCGGAGTCTAAGACCCAGCTGGTATTCTCCAGGGCCTCTAGTGGTGAGGATGTTATGCTGCAGGCTGGGACCAGGTCGCGGCCCCTGGAGTTTCCTAGCTCACGCCCCGTAGGATAAGGCGAAAAGAGGGGAAGCAGCAGCACAAGATAAGAGAGAACCGAATAACAAGCTGAAGGTCAGGGGCCACAAGCAGACAAGGATAACGAAAGGACGAGCCGAAGGTCAAGGGTCACGAGCAGACAGGGATAGTCTGGGACAAGCCAATAACGTAACGGAGAGACAGACGTAGCACACGGCAGGCAGGAACCCAAACACACAATGCCTAACAAACACGTTGATCAGCAAAGCAGGCTTGCAGTGCACAGGTTAATATAGTGTTCAGTGATAGGGCCTGGGGTGGAGTCAGGCTGGGAGGAGATTATAAAGGAAGCCAGGTGAAGGAGGTCTGGTCTCTAAGATGAACACATGAGGAGGAAGGTAAGATGGCAGACAGACATTAATGCATATCCATGACATCGCTGTCATTACTTTCAGTGTTTGATGACAAATTTCCCCACAAATCACTATCGCTCAATTCTGCGAGTGATTCTAATTTATTATCGCTGTTTTCTAGCTGGTCTAAAACCACTTTTGACATAAAGGGACACTTTTTGGTTGCTATGGACAATCTCCAAATTCCAGGCAGAAAAAACTGTATTTATAATATAAAAGTGCATGCAGGGCACTGGACAGACCTCTAGGGACAAAGGGGATGTGTAATTTTTCTATACAGTACTGTAATCTGTCAGATTACAGTATACTGTATGTGTACTGTGTTTTTACTTTTTACTTTTACGCAACGTCGCAGGGAATGGAGCTCGGCGGCACTCGGGCACTGTGTGTGAATCGAGCGAGGAGACAGCTCGCACACACTGCGGGGAGACATCGCAGGATCCAGGGAACAAGGTAAGTAACTTTCCCTGTATCCTGCGATGCAGCCCGAGTCTGGCTCGGGGTTACCGCTAATGGTAGTGAAATCTTACCCCAAGCCAGACTCGGGAATACCGCCAGGGAGGTTAAGACACAGGGCATTGGAAAGGTAAGCATATATCTTCATTTACAGAATGCCTTAGATTATTTTGGAGCTCTCCTTGATAGGGTCACATTAAAGGTTAAGTTCACCTTTTTTTCTGAATTCCAGCCTCCCTGTTTACAATTTACTATTTACTCCACATAGGGCAGCCCATTGAATTCAATGTTGCTGTGGGAAAAGCGCACCACAAAATGTATGCTCCCACTACACTAGATGTTATTTGGACCTGAAAGTGAAATTGGTGAGTTTACACAAGAACAATGACAGCTGAATGTCTCTGCCCACTCCCTCCCATGTACATGTATACAGCTGACCATACAATATGCAATCTGATTGTACAACCTTTGTATCAAATCGGACAGGCCCTACACCACATAGTTGATGGCAGATCTAAAAGGCTATTGTACAGTGTATGGCCACTATGACAGTGCGAGGGGCTGCCACAGTATGAGTTTAGCAAATTGGTATAAAAAAAGGACACAGGATTCTCAAAAGGTGCAGTTTGAGAGGCTCTGGCATTTTAATTGTGAGCAGAGAAAAGTTTTCTCCGGGTTTTGTAATCCTGGATTGGGGTCTGGAGTTTGAAGGTTCTGAAGTGCCTTAAGTAGGAAAGAACCTTCAATCATGTGTCAGGGCTTTGCTTGACTCCAATTGTGTGAATGCACAGGTGGGCAGGGTCGATATAAGCCCAATGAGCGTCACTGCAGTTGCTGCCACTTGAAGACAGAGCCCTGTCAGGAGACCTGATTTTTCCTATCAGAGAATGCATCCCTTGTGTGGGGGACTTCTGCCCAGAGAGGGTCTGGAAGTCTGAGAAAGCTGAGGGGGCTAGCAGGTCCAAGGGGGCTAAAGGAAGTCTGGAAGTCTCTGAAAGAGTAAGCAAACCCAGGGGGGGCTGGAGTACCCTGTTTGGAGGCCAAGAGAAGGCAGGGAGGTACTGCAACCGAGGCTGAGTAAGCCTTAAGAGCTAGGTTCCTTGGTATTTTTTATTTGCTGCAGAAGCACTCCTGTGTAGACATGTGCATTCGTTTTTGTCCGAATGCATTTTCGTACGAATTTCAGGGATTTTCGCGTTTGTTTTAACAAGCAATAACGAACGCGCAGAATCCGAAATCTGAAAGATCCAACATAAAAAATGCTTTTTTTCCGTTTTGTTGAGACAACAGTTCGATACAGATAGAAGATTCGACATGACGGTGACAATAGCTATCTGTGTCTATCGAACCTGAGGTTGAATGTGCCTAACCTAACTCTATTAGTCCAAGTCCATTATTCGACATAGAGAGAACAGATTTGACATAGAGAGAAATGAAGATTCGACGAAGCAGCAGAAAACATACGATCGCCGGGTGCGGACATTTATGGCCAAATGCTCCGCCCATAGGCTATAGAAGAAATCTAATGTTGGCTGACTAGTAATCATAATTAATAAATATATTTATTACTAGTCATACAACTTTTGAATTCTACTATAGCTTGTGGGTGGAGCATTCGACTGGAAATGTACGATTGCGGCGTTGTACAGTTTAGCTGCTTCGTCGAATCTTCTTAGAACATTCGACAGACACCATGAGCCTTCAATTAAGCCTTCAATTAACAGATTCGACCTTAATTAATTCGGATTTTCGGACAAATGCATTTTTTAACAAAACGAAAAAAAATAAAAACAAATTTTGGGAGTAACTAAATAAATGTATTTTTCAGACGAAAACGAAATTCCGAAACAAAATATTTCAGTGTGCACAGGTCTACTCCTGTGTGGGCAATCTGGTTATATAAGGACTTTCTTTTTTCCTGTTTAATAAAAGTGGGCTGCCGAGCCCTTAACCATAGTTCCTTTCTGACATGGACTCACTTTGCAAACGCATCTACCACAAGTAGACACCCCAGATGATGTCCAATAGGACGAAACGCATTGGGTGACGCTCGAGGAGTCATTGCAATCCTTTTCTGATTTATCTCTGGAATTGTTTGCGCTATTCAAGTGGATTTGTGTAAGTGTATACCTGTTTTTACAATAAAACTAATTGTATACAGTTTTACACTATGTGCTGACGTTTATTTCCTACATATATATTCGGAAGCGGCCTTGCTGACGTTTGCTGTATACTGGGAGCCTGTTCATTCAAAGTGGAACTTCTCCATATAGTCGGTGATGGGGTGTCCATAGACCATCCACCCGATACAGCTGGATAAGGTTGAGTTGTTACCTCACACATGCCTGTTTGACTCATTACAAACCAGTATATGAGTCCACACTTTCTGGTAAGCGTGCCTATTTTTACTCTATAGTGGTGGATCGCACAAACCAGTGACAAGTATTTTTCCTTTTGTGCTTTCACATGGGTATCTTCATCTTTATTTTCTTGGTGGACTATTTCCTATTGAACTTTATTTTGAAGTTATTGAATGTTCATGCATTCATAATTTTTTGTGGTATTGATCACAGCACTGATTTTACCATTCCATTTTTTTTTGTTGATAGACTTATATTTTGCTATTCGTATGCATTTTATTAGGTCTATGACTTTATTGTTACACCTTGATTTCACAATTGTTCATTTCACGTTAATATTTTTTACACCATGAGTATTGCACTATTGTTTATTTTTTTATCTGTCTACATTATTTGTTTAGTGAGTATCGCTGCTTTCTATAACCTCAGAGCACAGTTTTTCTATTTTTTTATTTTGCATCTACCACAAGAGCTAACAACCCCTAGATCACACTATCCTAAAGGAAGGAAAGTAGGTGGAAATAAAAAAACAGATGGTATAGTGATAAGACATGTGGCCCAGGGAGGTAAAACAGGCCCTATTCTGTGATGAGGTAAGGCAGATTTCTCTTTCTACTACCTATACATATTTTACCTATTCTGTCATGTAATGCGAGACATGATCTGTGGTTTTTGCTTTCCCCCTTTTGGGGGTCCTCTCTATTCCCAGAGTTGTAATTGGTGATTACTATCGGACGGTGTTGTTCCGATAGTTATATTGCATATATCTATAAAATAATTCTGTATATTTATCTTCATTTTATGCAGCCCGTGTCCTGGTTCCTGTCTGCTGACGTGTCATGTGACGCGGTAGCTGCCTTTGTTGCCACCCTATTGGCGAACGTGTTCCTTTCCTGGCCGAGATGACTTACGTCATCTCGTTCTTGCGCCGACAGACCTGGTCTCGCGGCCTTGGGTCTGCCGGCGCGCACTTGCGCAGTAGCCCTATGCTCTGCCGAGTGTGGAAAGGATGACCCCGTGACGTCACACGCCGCACGTTGCTCGCGACGTGTTAGACGGCAGGGTTGGGGATCACATATAAACGGCTTGTTTGCAAGCCGTTGATGTGAGTGGTGCACACTCTCCCTGGGGTACCGTATGTCCAGATGGGTTGTTGAGGTAAGCGTTTTTTTACTCTTATACGGCTGAATATTTATAGAATATTGGTCTTTCAATCCGCCAACATGTACATTTTTTGTTTCCGCTCAGCCAATTACCCTGCCCTCGATGTGTTTATTTGACGCTGGGCTTGGTATATCCCATCTATCGGCTACCTCATAACAACCCTCAGGTTACCATTATTGACTTTGGTGATAGATTTATAGTCTAGTATATTAGGTTATGGGTTCCTGGTTACCTTCTTTTCCTTCCTCTTCACTCCCTTCCTGCTTTCCCCTTCCCCACCCCCTCCCTCCCCCCTTCCCTTCCCTCTCCTCCCCTTCTTGTGTTTTTTAATAATTTTTTCTCTTTTCTTTTCCCCCCTTCCCCACCCTTCCTTACTCCTTTCCCCCTTCCCCCCTCTTCCCCCCCTCTTTTCCTCCTTCCCTCCCCTTTTCTCCTCTTCCCCCCCCCTTCCTTCCTGTTCTTCGCTGCCTTTCCTTCCCCCCTCCCCCCTCTCCCTTCTTTTCCCCTTTTTTCTCCCTTTTCCTTCTTTTTTTCCCCTTTTCCTTCCTTTAACAACCCCCCCTCCCCTTTTTTTTCCTCCCCTCCTTCCCTTTCCCCTCCCCCCCCCCTCGTCCTCCTTTTCCCTTCCTCTCCCCACCCCCCCTCCCCCCTTCTCCTTTCTTTCACGCCCCTTCCCTCTTTTCCACCCCTCCCCTCTCCTCCCTCCCCCTTCCCCTTCCCCCTCCCCCTTCTTCCTTTTTTACCCACCCCCCATCCTCCTCCATACCTGGTGTCCAATAATTCAAGACCATACTTATTATATTATACCTCAACATTACTCTATTTATTACTTTTACCAGAGAGCACCATATATATTTCCCCCTCGTTCGCCGTGGGGGGTTATCCAGGCAGTTGTTTGGTCCATGAACGTCCTACGGTGAGCAGATAACAGGCCGTGACACTGGCTGTATTGATGATATTGTATTTTGTATTTTCTCTGTATGTTTTGCATTTACATGTTTTGCTAGATATTTACATTGTATATTATGTATTGTACAGACCCTCCTGAAGAAGCGGTGTTAACCGCGAAACCGGTTGAGGTTCTGCCTCTCTCCACCTTAAACAGATTGTAACTGTGGCTCTATTACCTACATATGCTGTTTCATTGCTGTGGGGTTTGGCTTATGTTTTTAATTGTATAGTCTTTCTTTATGTAATAAATATATATTTGTATATGACTTGGTTGTCGTTATATCAGTGCCTAAAAAGTCCAACCCACATTCCTTCCTAATTGACCAATTATGGGTGGGATGGCATTAGCAGCCACCACCCTATGTTCATTAGGTTTTCCTTTCGAAACTTATTATGGATGATGGCACTATTTATTGTTAGTTTATTATACTTTAACTGAGGCCATACTCAACATTTTGCTAGTTTCTTGAATGGTTACAGGATGCTACAGGAAGTCAGGCCTCAGAATTTACCATTTTGAACAGAGAGGTGCAGATTCTAAGCTCTAATGGACTAGATGTGTGAGAGATAAGCACATTAAGATGGCTTGGCCAAAAAATACATTTGAAAAGGCTTTTATTTATTATGAAATGTAAAGTTCTGCCTGTGAATTTAGCCATTAGACATTTCCCTAATTTGATTTTGTTCTGTAAAGCCTCTTCCTAATTTTTCTGTGGGTAGGGTTGAGAATACAATGGGCTCAGCGAATATGAATCAGTAAACATAATGGTCTGTATTTTTCACAGGCTAAGATTATATGCCATAGGTAAATCTGCCGTTAATCGCTTTCCATGGTCCTGAAACTGTTATTATACAGTTTCAGCACTAGAAGGGTTAACAGTTACTTTTTTTAGTTTTAAAAAGTATTTTCCACCTTTCCCATAACTAACCAGTTTGGCACACTGGGTATTACAGGCTGAGTAGTGAGCGTTTTGGCTGGATCACAAAAGTAATGTATGTGATCTATGTATATTTTTAATTCAATTGAAGAAACTGCAAGACTGTGTGAGTGATTTACTATGCCCTAAAAATATATATCTGTATATACTCTATTGAGTAAAGACCAATGCAATTTGTTAGTCAACAGCAACGACAGTAAACCATAAGACTTACATATTTCTGTTGTCGGTCAGTTATTCGTGAACCTCTCCCTCTTTCACATTTTGTGTCTATAAGGTTAGTAATAATGACAACAGGAGTCTATGAATGTGCGCACTGATGAGTGGGAAGTGAAAAGAATGCTGATAGCTAGTAATAAGCACTATAATGGCCATTTGCAGTTGTAATGTTTGTGAAAGTAACCACGAGCAGCATTTGTACCAATTGGCAACACTGAGACTGAGAACACCATTGCAATGTGATTTTGATGACGTATAATGTATAATGTACCATGAGTACATGTTTACATTTCTGGTAGTAATGCCCTAGACTTATCCAGTTATGGAATGCTGTCAGACACGAATATCCCACTTATTTGGATTCTCACCTCAAAGATGACCCCCCAGTTTATCTGCTCATAACACCTCAATCCATAAAACCTTCAAAGCAACCTCCAAAACAGCCAAAGCCTAATTCTGGCCTTCTAAAAAAAAACCTCACCTACTAACCAGTACTGACTGGACTAATAGAGCCAGCCCAATAATGTACAATGGTGTTTTTCCAAGAGCGATAATTACTATACATTTTATAAGATATGGGCATCCTGAATACACCTTCCATAGCTTTTCAGCCACCTGCTTCAAGTGGCCAAATATCAGAAGCAGATTCATCCTCTTTACATCACAGTTTTGATAATCCCTTTATTGCTCCCATGTTTGGTTCTTTAGTCCCCTATTGTGTAGAGGGGCCTTAGTGACAACAATTATGTATACACATATTACTGGAACTGTACTTATATGAACCTGTCTGTTGTGATGCATTTTTGCCAACCCCACCTTTTCCCTTACACAGTGCATAACCCACCCCCTTTCCTTTCCTCCCCTTTCCCTGTGCAGCAGTGTTGAATGATTTTGATAATGAGAAGTATATATGATATTGAACAGCAATGAGTGTAAAGTATTAGTATTGTAGTAGTAGTAGGCACTTTGAAAATTGGTACTACAATGATGTTATATTGGAATTGTGTCTGAAGACACAATGCCAGTTGACCTGGGTAGGGATGGTCAGGCAGGCAGGCACAGAGAAAGCTAGAAAGGCAAATAAAGCGACATAGGAGTGTTTTCACCTGTGATCTGTGATGTAGAGTCTCTTTTATTCTTAGTTACTCAATATGATGTGCATTTTTCTACAGATGGAATCAATGCCATTACAGAATTGCACAATTTTACATATTTCTCTTAACATTGCTAGAGTTTATATGTGCTCATAACTACTTCCCATTTGATCATAAGTACTGCAGACAAATTTCCAGGAGAAGCAATATACAAAATAACATACTGGTGTGGTTTAGATTCATTATTGACATTTTAATGAATGTGTAGCTAAAATATGTAATAACATGCCTTATGCCGCGTACACATGACCGTTTTTAATGACGAGAAAAATGCCATTTTTTAAAATAGTCATTAAAAATGACCGTGTGTGGGCTTCAGAGCATTTTTCACGACGTAAAAAATGGCCATGAAAAAATTGGAACATGCTCTAATTTTTCTCGTCGTTTTTCACATCGTCGTTTTTCTCGTCATGAAAAACGGCCGTGTGTAGGCTTTAACGACGTGAAAAAAAATGCTCATGCTCAGAATCAAGTATGAGACGGGAGCGCTGGTTCTGGTAAAACTAGCGTTCGTAATGGAGATAGCACATTTATCACGCTGTAACGGACTGAAAAGCACGAGGCAGAAAAGCACGAATCGGCACTCACCAAACTTTACTAACACGAGATCAGCAAAAGCAGGCCAAAGGGAGGCGCCATCTGAATGGAACTTCCCCTTTATAGTGCCGTCGAACGTGTTGTCGTACGTGTTGTACGTCACCGCGCTTTGCTCTTGCATTTTTTTCCACGATAGTGTGTAGGCAAGGCAGGCTTGAGAAGAATCACGTCGAGAAAAACGCAGTTTTTTTCAATGACATTAAAAACGGTCGTGTGTACGCGGCATAAGGCTAAATTCACTAAGAAAGAGAAGGCAATTTGAACTCAAACTTCTGCTTTCAAATTCATATAATTTCTAAATCATGGAACACAGATTCGTAATAAATCTGCTATGCTGATAGAAAAAATATTATTGGGCAAATATGAATATGCAAATATTTTTCCTATTTGGCTGATTGCCTCTTTTTAAACATAGAAGTAAACTGTTTCTGAATTGCATCCAAAGGTTTTTTCGTTTTGTGTAATTTCATAGTTATTTATGGGATAAGCCTGGACTGGAATATTGAAGAGATATATAGTAATAAGAACAGGACACTGATCCCTGAACAGTTAAAACATTTCTTTAGACCACTTTCTTGTCCATGGCTTATTTCATAAAGTTAAGAGCATATCAATGGTACATACAGTATGTTTCTTGGGACACCTTAATGTATCAAGAGGTAATCGTAAGACAAATCATTCTGCCAGTGAAATATTCTCAAGTGCTGGCAAGGTTTACCTAAGCTGGAAATAATCAAAGCTTTTGGAAAGCAATGTATTCTTTAAATCCTAAAAACAGACTACACCTTTATTAACTCCTTAAATCTATATCAAGGACTACTACAGGTTGAACATTTATTAAATAATGTATTGTTTATGAGATACCTTAACACTCATTTAGTATTTAATGCTTTGTGCATTCCTAGCAGAAAGCATTCATAAAGGATTTTTTCCCCATATTTTCAAATGTAACATTAAAGGTGACCATACACTATACAATCTAATTGTGCAATCTCCTTTAGATCTACCAACACCTATGTAGTGCAAGGGCCTGCCTGATTTATTTTAAAAATGGATGGATTTTTTTTAAGCTTGTCCTCCTTTTAAATAGTATTTTTTTTTACATATGATATTATTTAACCCATTTTTAGCTGTAATTAGTCCTCATTAACTCGTTTCTTCTAAATGTATATTTTTTTCTTCATACTATTTGATACAGTGGGTTGAATGAATAAAAAACTGACTCTGACTGTGTATGGGTTGGATTAATGAAAACCTGTTTGTATTTTACTATGCCCATTATAACTAAATTTAGCTGATTAGACCATTTTGCAACAACTCTCCCATCCACTTTGGTCTTATAATGACCAAAAGGTAGCATCCCTAGGACCAGGGGGGACAACATGGTTATTTATGTACCTTGGCCTGCCCACTGTATATGCAGAGGAGCAAGCACACTCCATTTCAGCTCAGGGGGATGAAAGAACACACTTTGACATCTTTACCATGGTGCCAGGAGACTGTCTCAGCACTGCTTTTCAACTTTTTTTTTTTAATATACAAAGGTGTTAGGTATATTTACACACACAGCAAGATTTTAAAACTCTTTGATTACAGCATGCATTGCAAAACATGTATACCAAATTTAGTGCCAGCTTAACAGTTACCCTACGTTCACACCTATACGTTTTTTTAGTGCATTTTGCACTACAGTCCTTTTAACATGGTTTCCTATGGTACTAGTTCACATCTATGCATTTTGTGGCCGGTGCGTTTTTGGAAAGGGTCAGGACTTTTTTCCCCGCGATTTGCGGTTAATAGATTTCAATGGAACCTTTGAGGTTCTTATTTTACCACTGTATATAGCTGGTTGCTAAGCAGGGGGTCTGGAAGCCGAGTCATCAGCTGTCAGCGGGGTTCCCTGCTGAAAGCTGAATGTAGAAAAAAAAATTGGCGGCAAAAAAAATTGCAAAAAAAACTGTGTGGGGTTCCCCCCAGGTCCATACCAGGCCCTTCAAGTCTAGTATGGATTCGGGAGGGACCCCCCATGCCAGAATGTAAAAAAAAAAAACGGCATGGGGATCCCCCCAAAATCCATACCAGACCCTTATCCGAGCATGCTGCCCGGCAGGTCAGAAAAGGGAGGGGACAAGCGAGCACCCCCTCCTAAACCATACCAGGCCGCATGCCCTCAACATGGGGGGTACGGGTGCTTTTGGGCTCTTTGCCCCCCACCCCAAAGCACCTTGACCCCATGTTGATGAGGACAAGGGCCTCTTCCCGACAACCCTTGCCCGGTTGTCGGGGTCTGCGGGCGGTGGGCATTTTGGAATCTGGAAGCCCCCTTTAACAAGGCGACCCCTAGATCCCGGCCCCCCACCCTATGTGAATGGGTATCGGGTACATCGTACCCCTACCCATTCACCAAAAAAGCAGTGAAAAGTAAAAAAAAAAACAAGAGCCAGTTTTTGACAATTCCTTTATTAGTTAAATAGCTCTGAGCCACCGTCTCTCCCGATGCTGTCTCTTCCGGTGCCCTCTGCCTTTTCCTCTACCGTTTTCTCCCCAAGCTGTCATATCCCGGTGTCGTTGCCTTTTTCCTCCTCCTCGCGTTGTCGCCACTGTCTTCTTCTTCCTCGCCAAAAAAAAAAAAAGAAAAATGCTGGTCTTGTCGCGTAGCATTCTTCCTCCATTGTTATGTTCCACGCTCTCCGGCGCCTCTTATACAGGCATGGGGCATGGCCATCCAATAACGTCACCCCGGACAGCCCGCCCCTTGTGACATGTGGCGTCACAAACACAGCTGCATAAGCATATTATGTCGTTTTAAAAAATGGGTGCATTATATGAATTCTGCTGTATCATATCTCCAACATAGTATACTGTATAGAAAAAAAGGGGTCACCTGGATAATTTACCAAAAAATGCCCTCCACACCCAAACTTGGTGGCCCAACTCCTCATACAAAAACCTAAAGAAGTCCATACATGGTGCTATATATATATATATATATATATATATATATATATATATATATATACACACACACACACACACACACACACACACACATCTACAGTTTGCTTAATTCTCTATTTTAAAAATTATTTAAATGCCATAAAAAAATCTCCATGAGGGCTTAAGTACACTTCTCAAAAACAACTGGGTAACCTTGATCTCACATGTGATCCTTTTCATAGATTCATAAATTGCCAATGTAGTAATGCAATCATAAAGGTTATGCTTATGTAAAAGTGGACCTATAGCTAGATCCAGGGTAGAAAATATGAGGCTCTTTAATTTGTAACCATATATTCAGGGCTCCACAAGTTCATATATCTCTGCAACCTCCTAATTTAAGGTAAGTGTCCAGTAGATGTAATAGAATATTGAGACAGTATACAGTACTGTGTATTGTGAGCTCAACCAGATCATAGTAGCCTTTTCATTCAGAATAATCATTCAGTGCATATAAGTGGAATCACCAGGAGGTATACAAGGATACATTAATTCCATGGCACAAAATTACAGTATTAATTATAGAATGTCATCTGTTCGAAAATAAATATCATCATTGTTTCCAGCAGAGCTCTGATAATCTTACGAATGCATATAATTTTTTAAGAAACATGGCAATGAAGAGACCTGCCAATTGTCCAGATAGTGTATATGTTGACTATCACATCCAGTGATTACATAGTTCATTAATTTATTACATACAGTATATCCACAATTAGGTTGTATAGAAAACAGTTTTGCCACATGCCAGTAATCACATATTATTTTATATATTTATTACAGGCACTTATTTAGCACTGTCAATTTACACAGCACTATACATTATATATATATATATATATATATATATATATATATATATATATAGTGTACATTCACATCAGGCCCTACACTCTAGGAGCTTACAATCTAACATCCCTAACTCACATACAAATACTAGGGCCAATTTAGACAGGAGCCAATTAACCACTTAAGGACCGCCACACGACTATATACATCCTGACTTTGAAGAGGGATATCTCGGTAATGGCAGCAGCTGCTGCCACAACCGAGGTATCCATCTCTTCAGGTGGCAGTCCGGTTAACGATAATGGTGGTCTCTGCAGCGGATTCGCCGCGAGATCACCGTTATCAGCGGCGGGAGAGGGGCGATCAGGTCCTATCCATGGCCGGGTATGGATACGAGTGAGGGCAAGATGGCCCCCACCCATCTCTATACCATAGCAGGGCAGAAGCGACATCAAAACGTCACTTCCACCCATACGTCTTAAAAGGGCCATTTTATTTTTGTAATTTTTTCAAATAACTATTTTTTTTTTTTTTATTGCATTTTAGTCTAAATATGAGATCTGAGGTCTTTTTGACCCCAGATCTCATATTTAAGAGGACCTGTCATGCTTTTTTCTATTGTTTACATCCCTTCTGATAGGAATAAAAGTAGCCCAAACTATTTTTTTTAAAAAACAGTGTAAAAATAAATAAAATCAAGTAAAATAAATACGTTTTTTTTTTTTTTTAAAGCGCCCCATCCCGACGAGCATACGTGAGTAGCGCCCGCCTATTAAAACGGTGTTCAAACCACACATGTGAGGTATCACCGCGATCGTTAGAGCAAGAGCAATAATTATAGCCATTGACCTCCTCTGTAACTCCAAACATGCAACCTGTAGAATTTTTTAAACATAGGCTATGGAGATTTTTAAGGGTAAATGTTTGACGCCATTCCATGAGCGGGCGCAATTTTGAAGCATGACATGTTGTGTATCAATTTACTCAGCGTAACATTATCTTTACCAAATTTAAAAAATTGGGCTAACTGTTGTCTTATTTTTTTAATTAAAAAAAGTGAATTTTTTCCAAAAAAAGTGCGCTTGTAAGACCGCTGAGCAAATACGATGTGACAAAAAGTATTGCAATGACCACCATTTTATTCTCTAGGGTGTTAGAAAAAAATGCCAAAAACCCAAGCAAGCAGAGGAAGAACATGCAAACTCCAGGCAAGTAGTGTTGGGATTCAAGCCAATGATCCTAGTGCTGCTAGACAGAAGCGCTAACCACTTAGCCACTGTGCTGCCTACTGTACATATAGCCAAAGAGGGTAACTATTACATAAAGAGTAAACAGTGAATCTATTCACTCATGCATAGACATGCAGTCAAACCAACTATCCATTCTTTGCTTCACATAAACAATACTTCACCTACCCATTCAATAGAAGATAACTTCAGTTATTAAACAGTTCCAATGTTTGGTTGATAGTCATAATGACGTCTTTTTTTTTTTAGTTCAGAGCACCCAGGCATGGTCATTGTATGCC
This sequence comes from Rana muscosa, assembly GCA_029206835.1. Classification (NCBI taxonomy): domain Eukaryota; kingdom Metazoa; phylum Chordata; class Amphibia; order Anura; family Ranidae; genus Rana; species Rana muscosa. Next base: position 406,633,496 of record CM055122.1, read on the forward strand.
ATTTTCCTCTTTTGGACAGCTGTGATTTTCCTCCTTACAAACCATCTGATTGTCCTCTGTTTTTTCCTACATCACTGTGCCTCTGCTGGCTTCCTGTGCAACCAGCCTTTGTTTAGCTTCTATATATGGAGAGACTTTTTAAGCTAATCTAATTAGGAGTATTTGCAACATACAGTATTTACAACCTTTTTCTGCCCCAAAACAGATAGACAATTCAAAACATAGCAAGGGTGTCCATACACCAAGCCAAGTTAAGGAGAACATTGCATTGGGAGCTTTCCAGTGACATGGAAATGTATTACACAAACTATGAGACATCAGTGTGATAACTGACTAGCTGGGGAATATCATTATTTCCTGACTCTAAACTAACACTGGCCATATACATGCCATTTTTCTAGCAGTTTTGCCAGTTTGTAATTACAGAAACAACCCAATAGATCAAGCCAACCTATCACTAGCAGTTTCTATCAAAACCATGAAATGGTAGAAGCTGTTAGTGGTAGGTTGCCTCTCTTCAGTCATTTTTGTTATTGACAGCTGACTCAAATTGCCTTAAAATTGTTGTTTGGCAGAATAAGGCTTGGTTCACACTGGTACGACACGAGAGTCATACAACTTTCATCCTACTTTGCTCTGCGACATCAGTCCTACATTGATCCTACATTGGTCCGACATCCATCCGACATCCATGAACAGGATACTACTTTGATCCGACTTTGTGATAGTCTGACTTGTCCTTTGACCAATCAAAACAATCCCAGGGTGAGATAAATTCCTTTTACTGCTGCTGTAATCACATGTCGATTTTCACACGTCATGCGACATGAGCTCCCAATGTCGGAGCGTTTGTCGGATCAGTGTGAACCCAGCCTAAGAGTTTTAAATGTGTAAGATTGGATAATGCCAGAACCAATACTAATTGTCTTTTTCTGGCCTGCAAAAACAGTAGCTTTTAAAAGTAATTGAGCAGGAGTAAATGTGCATGCCAGATTTGTTTCAAACCAGATGATATTTATTTTAGTAAAATAACTAACAATATGACCTAAAGTCTATCAATTGTCTCTTAACTGAATACAGTTTACATTTTTGTTATATATGTAGCACACGGACCTTCTTCTCACCTGGCTCACTTGTGAGATAAGGCACACCATACTATTTGCCCGTACCCTCCTGTTTGAAGAGGTTAAGCAGTGTTCACAATTGTTGGGTCCTGCAGCGAGTTACCTCTCCTGGGGCTGGTTCTCACCCCCAGAGTGTAGGGAAGAGTCTGTTGTAGGTACACCAATAAGGCCAATGTCCAGACTAGGTTAAACCTTAATGAAGAAAGGTTTATTTTCTTTATGCTGGGAACTGAATAGGAAAGTTGAAGTTGAAGAATAAAGGAAATGGGAGGCAGGTTCAGGCACGCGGCACTTAATCTCACCACTAAATTCTTAGTGGCTCTGCTTATCCGGATAGTCCCCTCTCACGGGCCTAGCAACCGGAATGACACTCAGGCATTTCCTTAAGTTTCTTTGGAGATACGATCGGGAGATCCTCTGCCACAGAATCTCTGAACCCCGAACCTCTTAGCACTTGTAACTCAAGAACAGGTGCAAGTTGCTGCACATTACAAGGCCTTGGATGAATAGTGGAATCCCTCCAGAAGTTTACCGGGCCTCTCTTTCACCGTGAACTCTCACCAGTCCATCAGAAAGAACCTCCCCCGGCCTCCTCTTCTTAGAGCGGGTCCCCTCTCAGGGGCACCCTGGGATTCCTCCTCTTAGAGATGAGCCCCAGCTAAAGGTGCTGGGCCCAATGGCGAAGCTGCAGCCCCAGACTAAATGTGCCTGGAACCGATGCACATGCGCACCCCTGGCCTGGAGGGCCAGGTCACGCGACCCGAACTCCGGAACTCCCAACTCCAGTCGGCGTCTGCCCTTATGTATCCTCTCCCGGCATGCACAGCAGGTCGACCACGCCCACTGTACTACCACCGAGAGAGGACACTCTAAGGCACAGCACTGTCACCAGTGGTTCAACCCTGACCTGTCATGGCAGTGCCACCTACAGGCCACAGGGAACTGCACACCAGTACAACACCTGAAGAAACAAAGTAACAGGACCTATCAATAAAAGCGGTCTGAGCCTGGCTACTAGCTCAGACCAACCCCTAAATGTAGGTACATAGCACACCTCAAGGTAGAGGGGCGCTACATATATAAAAGGCAGGGATAAAATTAACATCACAAAAAAAGTATTTTTATCAATAAAGTTGCATTGGTTATTTCAGTAAAATGAATTCCTCTAAGGGTCCTTTCAGACATGCGGATCCCGTAGGGATCCGTTCCTTTCATATCCGCTTGCTCAACGGGGATCGCCCCGTTGATCCCCGCTGAGCCGGTGGATGACAGGGCGGTCCCCGCAAACTGTGCAGGGACCGCCCTGTCAGTTCTCCGCTCTCCCCTTTGGGGGGATCGGATGAACACGAACCGTCTGTCTGTGTTCATCCGATCCGCTCTGCAAACAGATGGAAAAATAGGATTTTCCTCCGTCTGCAGAATCGGAGCATTGTGGACACGGATCAGATCGGGCGCCAGCGAATGTTCATCCGCTGACACCCCATATCTCATAGGGATACATGTATGTCCCTTTTTCATCCGTAAATGGATGAAAAAGCGGACATATGGTCTGCATGTGTGAAAGGGGCCTTCACACCTATGAATTTTTTGTGCTTTTTGCATTTTGCAGATTTCCACTGCAGTCCATTTACCATGGTTTCCTATGGAACACATTCTGTAGTGCAAAATGCAAAAAGCACTAACAATGAATAGGTGTGAATCGGGCCTTAATCATAAACTGACAACACCCTCAGTTTAGTATAGCACATCTTTTCCCTTCCTACCACCCTTCTTTTCTTCCTACATTCCTACTTTTTGGGTGTTAAAGTAGTTTATTACCACTTTAATCCTAAAGCAGGATTGCAGCTTCAATTTACCAATTCTTAGGTGTGGTGGCTGCTTTTGCTCCCTTTTTTAAGCTGTTCGGACAAAGTAGCAGTTAGAGGGTTGACCAAACCATTTAACACTGTAAGGGGTGCTTACAACGGTCAGCTTTGATTCATTAATGAAAAACCTGGAGTTTTGCTTCAATTTATTTGTGTATTTAAATCAGCTAGTATATCTAATACTCCCAGATTAACAATGCTGCTGTCCAAAGCTGTCTCTGTTGCTCTTTCATCCAGAGTGTAGGCACTCTAAAACAGGAAGAGTGTTACTGGCCAGATCAAGTAAACATGGGAGGAATTTTTTTTACAAAATAGAAAAACAATCTAAGGATTATTAAATATATTATATTTTTGATTTTGGTTTTAATACCACTTTAAGTTGAAAATATACTGTATAAATGTACCGTTTCTTGAGCATCAAGGGCTAGTTCACTTCTGGATCCGATTCTGCATGTGCATTTTTGATGCGTTTCAGGATGCATTCCAGATGATTTTTTTTTTACACTGTACTGGGGTCCGGTGCATTTTTGATGTATGTAGGTGTGTTCCAGTTTGTTTTTTATGTGTTTTAATGCATTCCAGTACAGTTCTGTGCGGGAAAAATAATGTAGCAAGTTCTACTTTTTTTTCTGGAACCGGAACGCACTGGAATTAAAGGCACTGGTGTGAACCATTGGAAACCATATAACCTACTTTATATGCGTTTTGGATGCAGAAAAAAAAGCACTGGAATGCATTTCGTGTGGTCTAGCACTTGGTATGGAAATTTGGATACAGTATTTACAAGTTTAACTCTGTGCCTTATTGTGTATTAAAACTGTGAAATAAAATATATTGCATGAAAAAGAGTTTATCATTATATTTTATACCAATATATTATCTTTATCTTGGTTCTTCCTACAAACCTTACCCAACCACCTTGTAATGTTGTACACATGACTTGTGCAGCGCTCACCCCCATTTAAGGGACCGGCTTGTTTTGATTTGGGTCATGCAAACTACCCCCAAGGCTTCCGCTGTCAGGGTATAGAAAGTCTCTCGAAAAAGTCAATGTCCACACAAATGTAAAACCTAAACAGGAAGGCTTTATTTTCCTTTTCTTGCTGTGGGAACTTGTAGAGAAAGTAGGAAACAAGAGAAGAATAGGGGAAGGTTCAGGCACGCAGCACTAAAAGCACAACGTCGCCACTCAAGCCTGAGTGGGTATTGCTCACCTGGATAGTCCCGTTCACTGGTCCTAGCAGCCGGGATGATGCACGGATCAACTTTATCTGAGAATTTAGGGATGCGATCAGGAATCCTCTGCCACAGGATTATCAAAGTCCCGAACCTCCCAGCCAAGCAATAGAGAGAACCTTTATGCCAGATCGGCGTATTGCAGGGCTTGTAGTAATGGATCCCTCCTTAGGTGAGTTTCGAGGCCTCATCCCGAGACAGCAGTAGGCTTGTGCAATTCGTTTCGTAACGAATTCGAAATTCGTCCGAATTTAGCAACTTTCGGACATTCGGAAGCATTCGAATTTCCGAACAAAGCAATTACGAATAAAACCGAATCCGAAATAAATTATATCGCAAATAGCGAATGCCCGAATGTCTTTGGCATAATTTGTTATGAAAAAAGTTACGAATGTACGAATCCATTCAAAGCACAATAACACTCTGCTCTACTCTCTGCTTCTCCCTCACCGTGCTGAACTCCCACTCAAAATGGTGTACAGGGGCGGAGGCTATAGCCGCATGTAAAAAACTAATGTAGCGGGTATGTACTATTTAGGGGCAGCATCTGGGTGGTAGTACGACCCAGATGCACTAATTGGTAAAGTAGGGCTGTGTTTTTCGTTCGTGTAAAGACATCAGTGGTGTTCAGTTCCCTGCGGCTCGGTAGGTGGCGCTGTCACTTTGGGCCTGGCCTGAACCACCACTGCAGTGCCATAACCCTTTGTGACCTCTCGCAGCAGCTGTACGGCGGGGCGGGGAACCCGCTGGGCTTGCTGGGAGAGGGTATAAAGGGGGCGGACATCTTTACCACGAGGTCTGAGTCCCAGGCACCTTTAGCCTGAGGGCTGCTGTCCGTGATCGGTGTGCAGGCGCCCTTGGCCTGTACACGTGGAGTTCGTGTTCCATCCCAGACACCTTCAGTCTGGGGTGAGGTACTCAGCCAGAGGCCTGGGGCCCAGTACCTTCCACTGGGTCCCGCGAGGGAGGGATCGTCCTAAGGTGCCCCGGGTGTTGGGCGCCTGAATCCAGGGCGTAAGGAACCAGAGAGGGGATCCTCCCGATAAGCTGGTACAGCATATTGCCAGTGCAGGGTGGACCTCTGGAGACCATCCGGATGGATGTCTTTTCCCAACAAGGGCCAATTCATCTAGGAAGGTGGTTCATGTTCTATGACCGGTGGCAGCGGTTCATCTAATTCACTCAGGTCGGTAGCAGAGACCTGCTCTCAGGCCTGTGGCAGGGGCTTCAACAGTTCACCTGGACGGTCGGTGGCAGAGACTGTGCGCCAAGCCTATTTGCACTAGAAGGAATAGGAGTGTTCATTGTGCCTGGACCTACTCGTATCCACACCCTGTCTGTTTATTCAAAAGTTCAACTGACGCTGTTCACTTGTAAGGAAGAATTAAGGAGTGTTGGACTTTTTATGGCGTGGGGCTCTATTACTGACAGTCAAACTTCCACAGGAGAAGCAGGCTCCATCCAGAACACAGGCCCGAAGGTAAAGTAGGTGTTGGCTTTCACCTCTACACATTGGAGGACATAGACCGTAGTGAACCTCGTCCTCCTCCCGCATACCCCTAGACAAGCCAGCCGTTTTATTTACAAAGGGGACGGGGGGTGAGGCCGCTACACTAAAGTAAAATACGAGATTTTGAATCGTTACAAATAACCGCTATGTATTTAGAAAAGTACAAATCCATTCGAAGCACATTAGGCATAATAGGCAGCATCGTTGTGAGAGAGACACGGAAAGTTACGAATCAACGAACCCAAAAAAAGTTACGAAAGTAGGAGTTGTGTCCAGAATCAACGAAAAACAATGTACTCTACCAAAAGTACGAATTATAAATCAACTAAAAATAAGGCTTACATTAATACAAATCATTCCGATTCAACAAAAAATGTCGCTTGCGAAAATACGAATTAGTCCAAACACAAAAAATCCCGTCTAGCAAAATTATGAACGATTACGGATCGAAAAGAAACGAACCGAAACTAAACAAATTTTTCCGTTGTGCACAAGTCTAGACAGCAGTACTGTCGTCAGTCTCCTCTGGGGCAGATCCTCCCCTGGCCTCCTTCCCTAAGGGTGGGCTGCCCACAGGTGGGCAGCTTGGAATCCTTTCCAAAGGCATAGGCCCCAGCCAGCAGAGCTGGGCCTACCAGGCAGCGATGCAGCCTCTGGTTGAAGGTGCCCGGGGCTGGAACACACGCACGTACCCCGTGCCATGCGGGCCATGAGGCACGCACACAGGACACCAATTAATGGCGTCTACCCCTTATGTACCCTCTCCCAGCATGCACAGCGGGTTCACCACGCCCACTGTATGGCTGCCGAGAGAGGACACCTAATGTGCTGTGATACCCCTGTATTTCAACCTGGACCGGTGGTGGCAGTGCCTTCTACAGATGAACAGGAAACACAACTGCCAGGCAGTATCACACCCAGAGCAGAAGCAAATTTCAACACAATTATCCAGGTCTGAGCCCAACTACTGGCTCAGACTACTCCTAAATTTACACATAGCGTCCCAACCATTTGGGAAGGGCGCTACACTTGTGTTAAGCCTCTAGTAGCCATTTATAATAGAGCTCCCAGTTCCTTATAACTTTAAAAAAAATCAAGGGTTAGACAGCAAAAAATTAAGAAAAGGGTGAGAAAGCAAAAAAGAAAGAAAAGAGTGGGAATGAGGGAGATATCAGTCTACGATGCTTCTGGGCAGTATTAGATAAATCTGCCCATGTTTGATTCCCTGAGGGTTTGGTGAATCGGATTTGAAATTCTGCTTGTGGCGAGGCAGGTTTTACCTTGAAATAAAAATTACAGTGTCTCACCCTTGATTTTTTTAAAGATAGGACACAAACTTTGAGGTAGGGATGAGCTGTAGGTTTAAGTCAATCATGAGTTCAACCCAAACCCAAGCTGTATGTAGTTAATTAAACAGGGGAACTAAATAGCCAGATTTGACCAGTTCACCCGCCCTCCCAAACTCCCACGAATGCAGTCAGAAATCATTAATTTAGTGGCCTATTACTACCATGAATAAATGTAGTCTTAGAGATGTTTCAAACTGTAAACAAGCCGATGGGCACCTTGGGAGAAGCCATTAACCAAATATGGTCAACAACCTTACTCGGGATTCCCTGCTGGTTTGTTGACATTCAGCAGCTGGCCAGGTAACTGTCCTTTGTAATGTGGGTGCAAAGGGAGAAAACAGTCATGGCAAGGGTATTGTGTGTGTGTCAGCAGGTTGTTGGAGTGTTGATCATCCTGATTGACAATAGATCCACATTGCTGGTGAAGTAATTGACATTTGATTTATATCATGGTATGTTTTATTTATTAATAAAAGTATTCTCTATGGTGTCTATGTGTTTATATATTTTTATCATTGTTTTGTGATTGTGATTTTTTTGTTTACTCATTCATGTACTCATTCAAGGTGGATACATGGGGGCCCTGTTTATTGCCCCTCCTTTTCTGACCAGCCAGACCTCTCCCTTGTCCTCCTCTTCCTTTGTTTTTATTTTTATGTTTTTTGCATGGGGTCTGATGTTGCTGTGTATGATCATGAACGGTGGCATCAGTTTCTTTTGAGTTCTGCTGCAGCTGATGTCATCGTTATTTTTCCTCATGTAGCAGCCTAGAATTGTGTGTGAATTTTCCCTCTTGAATGGCAGCCAATATATTAGTGTTATTGTTACACATCACCCTACCTGGCTGAAGATGGCTTGGTGTTAGACACCTATTGGCTTGGGCCTGCAGGGCTCCTGTCTCCCAGGCATACAAGTTACAAAACAGCATGGCAGCATTTAGCCTGGGGCATTGCATATGCTCTGGGGCACATGGGGGGGTACTGCTGGTTTCGAGAAGGATGTAGGACAGTGGAACCACCAGCTTCAGTGGTGTGTCCTGTCATGTCCTGCATCCAGCTACCAGATTCACCCAGTGTGATGTAAAGAATATGTAGTGTCCTTGCCCATGCTTACTGGACCATGGTCCATGAACAGCATGGTCCAGTGACACAAACCCATTACATTTTACATTGAGGGTCGGCAACCTATTGATTGCAATTTTCCAGTCGACCGCGGGCACTGACCTTTGTACACTGCCCTACCTACTATTGACCTCTGTACACTGCCCTACCTTCTACTGAGCCCTGGATGTTGCCCTACATAATAGTGACCTTTGTACACTGCCCTACCTACTCTACTACTGACCTCTGTGCACTGTCCTACCTACTACTGAGCCCTGGACACTGCCCTACATGTTACCGAATGAATGAACATGAATGCAGAGTTTCTCACTGAAGCTAACTTTTAAGGTTTAAGTTTTTATCTTTACAGTGACATTAGTTTTAGTAGATTTTTCTTCATGGCCTCTTTACATTTTATTGCTAGTTAACTTCTTTAATAAAAAAAAAGGGCGCTGCACCCCGGTGATCTTTGATCTCTTCCATGTTGTCCAGGTAGATCTTCACCTCTCAAAGGTTACCTACCCCTGTTATTCATGACAGTGGGGGGTAAGGATGGTTTTCTGGGGAAAATATTGGCAGCTGGTTATCTGCAACTGTGGTGTAGCTTAAGCAAAAAAACTTGCAGAAGGGGGTTAATTCCAAAAGCTGGAATGAAAGCAGTTGCAAAACCGCTAAAAAATATTCAAAATGAGGCTTTACAAGACCATTTTGTATGTGTATGTAGCACTACCCCCGTAGGAGTTCCTGGTTTAGTTTTGGGCCTGCACTCTGCCTGTCAACCCCCAGAATTTGTCTCAATCCCCTCTGGCACAAATGGGCAATAATATGATTGAGGACCCCAATTGGCTGTCAGGGACCTCAATGATGTATACACAACAATATAGGCAATTAAAGTAAATGTTACCTTGATGTTGTTCACCTGCCACTCAGCTGCAAAGACAGAGTTCCACACAAATTGGAGCTTAACTAAAGGCGATATTTTTACTTGGTAAAGAAATTAGATAATGATTACACAAAAGGCATTCAATACATACAGCTCCCTGTATAACTCAATGAAGAAAACACCATTGATCCAAAATACCTCTAAGATCCGACCCTGATAACATAGCCTGGAGACCAGATCTGAGCGAGGGTATGGTGGCGGAATCTCCCAGTGTGGTAACATCATCACTGGGGCACCTCTCCACCAAGTCTCACACAGGCAGCAGAAACACAAAGTGATACAAACAGCTATTATTAATATGCAAAATCACAATTCTATGTCTCCCCCTAGTGGATAGTTTGATTGGTTTGTGTCCTATAGCAACCACTTGCAAGGGTAGGAAATTAGATGACTATCCCTTTAAGAGTCAGGTATCTTTAGCTAGCCACGCTGGTGCACATAAAGATTTGTAATCCAAACGATAGGGCGCAGAAAGAACTGTTAATTGAAACACACGGACTGACAGTACAAGGGGTAATAGTTTCCCCAAGGCGTTGAGTTCCTATGTGCAACGATGCAAACGCCAGCAGACTCAAGTGAAGCTTGCTACAGTCACACTCCTGACAGTCAGTTAACTAAATTGATGGGCAAGTGCCCGCTCACCAGATGAGGCCTTGTCTTGCTGCTTTTCCTCTCTGTCCGGAATCCTCTGTGTCACGGGGCTCCTGGTCCTTCGCCCGGCCGTCCTCTGAATGGCGGTGGACACAAGGCTCTGGATGCTGCAAGCTGCAGACCGATCCGGTTGGTCAGCGAGACTGTTACGCAGGGATCCCCCTTTGGCTAGGCGATCCGCTCTCAGTTTCCATAGCTCCAGGCTCCTCGGGCCTAGGTATCTTCACAGCAGGCCTTAACACAGGCCTCCTGCCGGCTTGAAGATGGCGTCCAGAGAGAGCGTGCTATACGGCGCGTTGGCCTTAAAAAGGTCCTCCCATCAGGCTCTGCGCGGCGCACTCCCCTCTGGTAGCACAGTGGCCTTGTGGGCAATGTAGTCTCTGTGCTACTTACTGCAACGGAGTCTTTGTCTCTTCATAACTGAATCAAACAAGTTGTAACCAATTGGTATGATATAACCAATAAAAGAACCAAGTTCATATTCACAGCACAGATTGCAGTCCTTAAGGATGCTTGCAATGGTAATACCTTGCTACAAACTCCCCCCCCCACTTGAAAATCTTTGGTCCCCAAAGACAACAGCAATTTGTGACCTGTTACAAGCTTTGTTCCATACATGCGGAGAGAAAATCAGGTTAAATGACATAAGAGAGTTGTGACAGTGGGGTCACTTTGGACACAGGGTGAATAAAAGAAACCCCCAATATGGTCTATGATGGCCATATTCAATGCTGTACATACATTTTATCTAGATGGGGTCTGTAATATTCATCCACCATATTCCCCAGGAATACCTGCAAGGAACTCTCTACTGTTTGATTATGACCTCAACAGGTTAATTAAAAAGTGACGCCTTCATGATGGTTAGACACATACTTGTGTGTATTGTAAAGGCAGACTGGGATTTACAATACAAAGGGATTTAAGATGTAAAGGGTTTAGAACCTGTTGTCGCCAGACAGACTGGCTGCCAACCCTTTGTGGGAAGATGTGTATTGGAGATCATATATTCTATTGTGTTGGGATCTTTTGAAGCCTAGCAGACATCAGGATGAGGTGTTGAGTTTTGGGATGTGTGGGTGGAGCTGGGCCCTTGTTCATGTTAAATCATGTGCCCTGAATTGTGTATAAAGTTACAATGTTTGTCAATAATAAATTCATTCCTACTACAGAAGAGACAGAGTGCGTCTCGTCTTCTTCCAGAGGGGTCGGCTCCTATAGGAAAGGGTCGTTTAGCTGTGGATATCGGTAGCGAGTGGATGTGTGCCTAGGAGAGGGAACATCGTAAACGGCGTTAATACCCCTTGAGATTGGGGTGCCGTTACATTGGTTGGCAGCAGCGGGATTTTCCCTCCAGTTCCTGGGACACTCCAAGCCACCACAGTGAATGACCAAGCTATGCAGCCTGCAGGAAAGTCACGCTGAAAGACTTACTTGAGAGCCGAGATGAACCAGAGGAATGGTGATGCAGGACCCCGGTCAGTTGAAGATTTGTTTCAGCAACGAGTTCGAGAGCGCTTGGCATTATATGGTGCTAACCCATCAGAGACCGCCATACAGGAAGCCATTAGAGACATCGAGCGGCAGGATGAGCGACAACATGAGCAGAGAATGGCGGAAATACGGCAATCAGAGACAACACCTAAAAAAGCAGCACCAACTGAAAGGAGAGGAGAGATACAGATACCAGCCGACATGGAAAAGGAATTCAGAAGGAGGTTGCGAGAGATGCAGATACAGCATAGAGGACCAGTATCAGAGGAGGTCCTGCTGGGATGGTCGGATTCGATCCGCTGCGAACTCTGGAAGAAAGTGCTAGCCCTCGAGCAGCAACACCAGGGAAAACTTCTCCCCTCCATCCATGTAAGGTACTGGTCGCAGTATGAAGTACGAATGCTGTTATTGGGGGAACAACCGAAGCAGGAGTGGACAGCTGAGTTAAGCAGGCTGATCCGGGCAGAGATGCGGTTGGACGAGAGCTACAGAGCCCTCCGGTGGTATGTAGCCCAAGAGTGCCCATGGTCAGCGGATGACAGCCCCACGGAAGGCTTTGACTATAATGGCCTGGGATTGTTGTATTGGAGGCTGTCCGAGGACCCTGACTTTGGGAGTGATCAGGAGTGGCGTTTGGAGGAAATAATGGAGCACAGAGAACAAAGACTGAATGTCTCGGAAGGGCACTGGGCACAGGAAGATTTGGAGTTTCTGGCCGTTCAGGAATGGGAGCTGGAGATTGCCTACAAACAGCTGCTAGACTCTGCTCAGCAGCAGGGTGGGGCTCCCTTTGCCTGGGACTATCAGGAATTACCAGTTGACAACTATGAAATCCTGGCTGAAGAATCAGCAGTGGAAAATCTGAAGATTGCCCTCCCTAAAGCCGAAGTGAATGATACAGAGTTCCAGGGAGCTAGCCTGGCTGAAGAATCGGCAGTGGAAAAGATGAAGATTGCCCTCCCTAAAGCCGAAGTGGATGATATAGAGTTCCAGGGAGCTAGCCTGGCTGAAGAATCAGCAGTGGAAAATCTGAAGATTGCCACCCTTAAAGCCGAAGTGGATGATATGGAGTTCCAGGGAGCTAGGGCAGTTGGCTCATCTCCCCAGCCACAGATTACAGAAGGTATGGACTTAATGGACTGTGCAGAGGATGTTATGAATTATGCATCGCCCGCTCAAGTACTGGCAGCAGGACAAAGTACTGCAGACCCCTGCTCTACACCCGTGGCAGTGTTGGAGGCCCGAGTTGAGAAGGTGATGGTTCCTCTTTCTGAGTGGATTTCAGAGATGCAGGGAGGAGAAGCAGCCATTTTCCCTCCCCAACAGGTAGCCAGAGCAGATGGTGTGGAGTCCCCAGCAGGAGTACTGGCAACAGGGCAGAGTGATAGCAACCTGTGCTGCCCAGCACCGGAAACAACTGTGGAGTTTCAGGGAGCCGGGGCAGTTGGCCCCTCTCTCCAGCAACAAGCTGGGGTGGTAAAGCTTTTACCCCCAGCTGAATCACTGGCAGCAGGGCAGAATGCTACTGGCCGCTGCACACAACTGCCACTTGAGCGGATATCGGTGGATGGGACTGCGGTCTCCACTCACAGCAACCCAGCAGAAGAGCTGGCAACAGAGCCGAGTGCCACGGGCCTCGGCTCTCAACTAACAGAAGAGGGACTTCCTGTGGTATTGGATGGGACTTCAGTCCTCACTGACACAACCCCAGAAAATGGTGTGACACTGAGACAGGAGGATGTCAGCCTTGCTTTGCAAGTACTGGGGGACTTCCACCTACCACAAGTGGATGGGACTTCAGTCTCCACTTGTATACCCCAGGGATGCCGGGCAGTCGACCCAGATCCCCAACAGCATGACGGACTGAGCCCAGTCACCCTGTCTTCTCCCCAGCGGCGGGTATGTTCTCTGAGAGAGGCAGAGGTTGGCTGGGTAAGTAATGCTCTGCTTGGAGCAATTCATTTGTGGTACTGGGTGGATACCAGCATTGGAAGAATGGACCCATGGACTAACTTCGGAGTAGACCCGTCTGGGGTCCCCTCCTCTGTTAGTCCCCTGCCGAAAGGGGAGATGTGTGACAGTGGGGTCACTTTGGACACAGGGTGAATAAAAGAAACCCCCAATATGGTCTATGATGGCCATATTCAATGCTGTACATACATTTTATCTAGATGGGGTCTGTAATATTCATCCACCATATTCCCCAGGAATACCTGCAAGGAACTCTCTACTAGGGATGAGCTTCGTGTTCGAGTCGAACATACGTTCGACTCGAACATTGGCTGTTCGATCGTTCGACGAAGATCGAACGATTTGGGCCGTTCGCGCCAAATTCGAGTGACGCGAACGGCCCACAATGCACTACGCCATCGCAGTGTCATCCAGGCGCTGTGATTGGCCAAGCATGCACTGTGACCCCGCATGCTTGGCCAATCACAGCGCCGGCAGCGAGGAGAGCAATGATTGGCCACAGGCAGGATGCCTGTGGCCAATTATTGCTGAGGGTGTTTAGTACACGCCCCACACTATAAAAGGCCGCCAGCACGGCGGCCTAGTGTAGTGTGTTCCGGAGCAGGGATAGAGTAGCATAGGCAGGGACAGTGACTGTTATTTCTTTCTTGCTTAACCTGGATTCCTTTAGTTTAGGGAAAGAGAAGGATAGGTAGGGAGAGTGTCAGTGTGTTTTGTGCTTCTGCTATAGTGTGCTTAAAAAAAACATTTATTCTAGGGACAGAAAACTCTAGGTAGGGACAGTGTCAGTTTCTTTCACTCTGCAAGTCCTTGTTTCCAGGGACCTGTAAGGACAGTGAGTTAATTGTCCTTGTGCTATATTGTGCTTAAAAAAAACATTTATTCTAGGGACAGAAAACTCTAGGTAGGGACAGTGTCAGTTTCTTTCACTCTGCAAGTCCTTGTTTCCAGGGACCTGTAAGGACAGTGAGTTAATTGTCCTTGTGCTATATTGTGATTAAAAAAAACATTTATTCTAGGGACAGAAAACTCTAGGTAGGGACAGTGTCAGTTTCTTTCACTCTGCAAGTCCTTGTTTCCAGGGACCTGTAAGGACAGTGAGTTAATTTTCCTTGTGCTATATTGTGATTAAAAAAAACATTTTTTCTAGGGACAGAAAACTGTAGGTAGGGAGAGTGTTTTTTTTCTTTCACTCTGCAAGTCCTTGTTTCCAGGGACCTGTAAGGACAGTGAGTTAATTGTCCTTGTGCTATATTGTGCTTAAAAAAAACATTTATTCTAGGGACAGAAAACTCTAGGTAGGGACAGTGTCAGTTTCTTTCACTCTGCAAGTCCTTGTTTCCAGGGACCTGTAAGGACAGTGAGTTAATTTTCCTTGTGCTATATTGTGATTAAAAAAAACATTTATTCTAGGGACAGAAAACTCTAGGTAGGGACAGTGTCAGTTTCTTTCACTCTGCAAGTCCTTGTTTCCAGGGACCTGTAAGGACAGTGAGTTAATTTTCCTTGTGCTATATTGTGATTAAAAAAAACATTTATTCTAGGGACAGAAAACTCTAGGTAGGGACAGTGTCAGTTTCTTTCACTCTGCAAGTCCTTGTTTCCAGGGACCTGTAAGGACAGTGAGTTAATTTTCCTTGTGCTATATTGTGATTAAAAAAAACATTTATTCTAGGGACAGAAAACTCTAGGTAGGGACAGTGTCAGTTTCTTTCACTCTGCAAGTCCTTGTTTCCAGGGACCTGTAAGGACAGTGAGTTAATTTTCCTTGTGCTATATTGTGATTAAAAAAAACATTTTTTCTAGGGACAGAAAACTGTAGGTAGGGAGAGTGTTTTTTTTCTTTCACTCTGCAAGTCCTTGTTTCCAGGGACCTGTAAGGACAGTGAGTTAATTTTCCTTGTGCTATATTGTGATTAAAAAAAACATTTTTTCTAGGGACAGAAAACTCTAGGTAGGGAGAGTGTTTTTTTTCTTTCACTCTGCAAGTCCTTGTTTCCAGGGACCTGTAAGGACAGTGAGTTAATTTTCCTTGTGCTATATTGTGATTAAAAAAAACATTTTTTCTAGGGACAGAAAACTCTAGGTAGGGAGAGTGTTTTTTTTCTTTCACTCTGCAAGTCCTTGTTTCCAGGGACCTGTAAGGACAGTGAGTTAATTGTCCTTGTGCTATATTGTGCTTAAAAAAAACATTTTTTCTAGGGACAGAAAACTCTAGGTAGGGAGAGTGTTTTTTTTTTTTCACTCTGCAAGTCCTTGTTTCCAGGGACCTGTAAGGACAGTGAGTTAATTGTCCTTGTGCTATATTGTGCTTAAAAAAAACATTTATTCTAGGGACAGAAAACTCTAGGTAGGGACAGTGTCAGTTTCTTTCACTCTGCAAGTCCTTGTTTCCAGGGACCTGTAAGGACAGTGAGTTAATTTTCCTTGTGCTATATTGTGATTAAAAAAAACATTTTTTCTAGGGACAGAAAACTGTAGGTAGGGAGAGTGTTTTTTTTCTTTCACTCTGCAAGTCCTTGTTTCCAGGGACCTGTAAGGACAGTGAGTTAATTTTCCTTGTGCTATATTGTGATTAAAAAAAACATTTTTTCTAGGGACAGAAAACTCTAGGTAGGGAGAGTGTTTTTTTTCTTTCACTCTGCAAGTCCTTGTTTCCAGGGACCTGTAAGGACAGTGAGTTAATTTTCCTTGTGCTATATTGTGATTAAAAAAAACATTTTTTCTAGGGACAGAAAACTCTAGGTAGGGAGAGTGTTTTTTTTCTTTCACTCTGCAAGTCCTTGTTTCCAGGGACCTGTAAGGACAGTGAGTTAATTGTCCTTGTGCTATATTGTGATTAAAAAAAACATTTATTCTAGGGACAGAAAACTCTAGGTAGGGACAGTGTCAGTTTCTTTCACTCTGCAAGTCCTTGTTTCCAGGGACCTGTAAGGACAGTGAGTTAATTTTCCTTGTGCTATATTGTGATTAAAAAAAACATTTTTTCTAGGGACAGAAAACTGTAGGTAGGGAGAGTGTTTTTTTTCTTTCACTCTGCAAGTCCTTGTTTCCAGGGACCTGTAAGGACAGTGAGTTAATTTTCCTTGTGCTATATTGTGATTAAAAAAAACATTTTTTCTAGGGACAGAAAACTCTAGGTAGGGAGAGTGTTTTTTTTCTTTCACTCTGCAAGTCCTTGTTTCCAGGGACCTGTAAGGACAGTGAGTTAATTTTCCTTGTGCTATATTGTGATTAAAAAAAACATTTTTTCTAGGGACAGAAAACTCTAGGTAGGGAGAGTGTTTTTTTTCTTTCACTCTGCAAGTCCTTGTTTCCAGGGACCTGTAAGGACAGTGAGTTAATTGTCCTTGTGCTATATTGTGCTTAAAAAAAACATTTTTTCTAGGGACAGAAAACTCTAGGTAGGGAGAGTGTTTTTTTTTTTTCACTCTGCGAGTCCTTGTTTCCAGGGACCTGTAAGGACAGTGAGTTAATTGTCCTTGTGCTATATTGTGCTTAAAAAAAACATTTATTCTAGGGACAGAAAACTCTAGGTAGGGAGAGTGTTTTTTTTCTTTCACTCTGCAAGTCCTTGTTTCCAGGGACCTGTAAGGACAGTGAGTTAATTGTCCTTGTGCTATATTGTGCTTAAAAAAAACATTTTTTCTAGGGACAGAAAACTCTAGGTAGGGAGAGTGTTTTTTTTTTTCACTCTGCAAGTCCTTGTTTCCAGGGACCTGTAAGGACAGTGAGTTAATTGTCCTTGTGCTATATTGTGCTTAAAAAAAACATTTATTCTAGGGACAGAAAACTCTAGGTAGGGACAGTGTCAGTTTCTTTCACTCTGCAAGTCCTTGTTTCCAGGGACCTGTAAGGACAGTGAGTTAATTTTCCTTGTGCTATATTGTGATTAAAAAAAACATTTTTTCTAGGGACAGAAAACTGTAGGTAGGGAGAGTGTTTTTTTTCTTTCACTCTGCAAGTCCTTGTTTCCAGGGACCTGTAAGGACAGTGAGTTAATTTTCCTTGTGCTATATTGTGATTAAAAAAAACATTTTTTCTAGGGACAGAAAACTCTAGGTAGGGAGAGTGTTTTTTTTCTTTCACTCTGCAAGTCCTTGTTTCCAGGGACCTGTAAGGACAGTGAGTTAATTTTCCTTGTGCTATATTGTGATTAAAAAAAACATTTTTTCTAGGGACAGAAAACTCTAGGTAGGGAGAGTGTTTTTTTTCTTTCACTCTGCAAGTCCTTGTTTCCAGGGACCTGTAAGGACAGTGAGTTAATTGTCCTTGTGCTATATTGTGATTAAAAAAAACATTTATTCTAGGGACAGAAAACTCTAGGTAGGGACAGTGTCAGTTTCTTTCACTCTGCAAGTCCTTGTTTCCAGGGACCTGTAAGGACAGTGAGTTAATTTTCCTTGTGCTATATTGTGATTAAAAAAAACATTTTTTCTAGGGACAGAAAACTGTAGGTAGGGAGAGTGTTTTTTTTCTTTCACTCTGCAAGTCCTTGTTTCCAGGGACCTGTAAGGACAGTGAGTTAATTTTCCTTGTGCTATATTGTGATTAAAAAAAACATTTTTTCTAGGGACAGAAAACTCTAGGTAGGGAGAGTGTTTTTTTTCTTTCACTCTGCAAGTCCTTGTTTCCAGGGACCTGTAAGGACAGTGAGTTAATTTTCCTTGTGCTATATTGTGATTAAAAAAAACATTTTTTCTAGGGACAGAAAACTCTAGGTAGGGAGAGTGTTTTTTTTCTTTCACTCTGCAAGTCCTTGTTTCCAGGGACCTGTAAGGACAGTGAGTTAATTGTCCTTGTGCTATATTGTGCTTAAAAAAAACATTTTTTCTAGGGACAGAAAACTCTAGGTAGGGAGAGTGTTTTTTTTTTTTCACTCTGCGAGTCCTTGTTTCCAGGGACCTGTAAGGACAGTGAGTTAATTGTCCTTGTGCTATATTGTGCTTAAAAAAAACATTTATTCTAGGGACAGAAAACTCTAGGTAGGGACAGTGTCAGTTTCTTTCACTCTGCAAGTCCTTGTTTCCAGGGACCTGTAAGGACAGTGAGTTAATTTTCCTTGTGCTATATTGTGATTAAAAAAAACATTTTTTCTAGGGACAGAAAACTGTAGGTAGGGAGAGTGTTTTTTTTCTTTCACTCTGCAAGTCCTTGTTTCCAGGGACCTGTAAGGACAGTGAGTTAATTTTCCTTGTGCTATATTGTGATTAAAAAAAACATTTTTTCTAGGGACAGAAAACTCTAGGTAGGGAGAGTGTTTTTTTTCTTTCACTCTGCAAGTCCTTGTTTCCAGGGACCTGTAAGGACAGTGAGTTAATTTTCCTTGTGCTATATTGTGATTAAAAAAAACATTTTTTCTAGGGACAGAAAACTCTAGGTAGGGAGAGTGTTTTTTTTCTTTCACTCTGCAAGTCCTTGTTTCCAGGGACCTGTAAGGACAGTGAGTTAATTGTCCTTGTGCTATATTGTGCTTAAAAAAAACATTTATTCTAGGGACAGAAAACTCTAGGTAGGGACAGTGTCAGTTTCTTTCACTCTGCAAGTCCTTGTTTCCAGGGACCTGTAAGGACAGTGAGTTAATTGTCCTTGTGCTATATTGTGATTAAAAAAAACATTTATTCTAGGGACAGAAAACTCTAGGTAGGGACAGTGTCAGTTTCTTTCACTCTGCAAGTCCTTGTTTCCAGGGACCTGTAAGGACAGTGAGTTAATTTTCCTTGTGCTATATTGTGATTAAAAAAAACATTTTTTCTAGGGACAGAAAACTGTAGGTAGGGAGAGTGTTTTTTTTCTTTCACTCTGCAAGTCCTTGTTTCCAGGGACCTGTAAGGACAGTGAGTTAATTGTCCTTGTGCTATATTGTGCTTAAAAAAAACATTTATTCTAGGGACAGAAAACTCTAGGTAGGGACAGTGTCAGTTTCTTTCACTCTGCAAGTCCTTGTTTCCAGGGACCTGGAGAGACATTGAGTGAATTGTCCTTGTGCTATATTGTGATTAAAAAAAACATTTATTCTAGGGACAGAAAACTCTAGGTAGGGACAGTGTCAGTTTCTTTCACTGTGAAAGTCCTTGTTTCAAGGGACAGAGAAGGACACCTGAAGGTAGCCCTTATTGCTTTTTTCCCATCTCCCTGCAGGCCATCTATTAGAATGTCTGGAAGGCAAACAAGGAGAGGCAGACAGTCAGGAGGCAATAAAAGAGGGCAAGCAGGCTCTGTGTCTGGGGGCAACAGTGCTGGTCGTGGACGCGGTGCATTGTCATCAGCACATGGCCATGGGACACGCTTGTCCTTCTTTTCGGCAGCTGGACATGTTGAGCCACATCATGCCGAAGACTTGGTAGAGTGGATGACCAAGCCCTCCTCCTCCTCCTCATCCTCTCTCACCCAGGCTCAGGGTACTGGAAAAGCAGCTGCCAAAGCGTCGTCTTCCCTGGTATCAATGTCAGACAAATCATCAGTCACTCCTTCCCTAGACCCACCATGTCCTCCTCCTGAGGAGTCCCCCGAACTGTTTCAGCACAGTGTTGGGTACATGCTCCAGGAGGATGCCCAGCGTTTCGAAGGGTCTGATGATGAAACCCAGCTAGAGGAAGGCAGTAGCGTGAGAGCAGACAGAGGGGATGCTCAAGAAGGACACCAATCTGGCAGTCATGTTCCAGCAGCTGCAGCATACTGCCAGATTGGCTCCAGTGATGAGGAGGGAGGGGATGATGAGGTCAATGACTCCACGTGGGTGCCTAATAGGAGAGAGGAGGAGGAGGAGGATGAGGAGGAGGCACATCTCCAACGAGGCAGGATGCCCTTTGGTGGCCAGCGTAAGGGCAGTACACCGACGGAATCACACCGCAGAGCTCCGCCTATGCAGGGCGCTGCCTCTGCCCGTCATTCAAAAAGTTCTTTGGTGTGGGCCTTTTTTGAGGCTAGTGCATCAGATCGCACAGCTGCTGTTTGCAACATATGTCTCAAGCGTATATCGCGTGGCCAAAACATCAGCCGCTTGGGTACCACATGCCTGACCAGACATATGTTGACCTGCCATGCAGCTCGTTGGCAAGCCTACCTCAAAGACCCACACCAAAGAACCAAGCGGACCTCTCCTTGCACCGCATCAGCTGGGATCTCCAACCCCACTATAACTTCAGTCCTCTCTGAAACATGCACTGAGAGGAATGAAGGTGTAGAATTAGGTGTGTCACAGCCAAGTACTTGCGCCCACTCTGCTAGCAGTACACCGACGTCCGATTCTAGCAGGCAAATTTCCCTGCCCCAGCTGCTGGACCGTCGAAAGAAGTTCACTCCCAGCCATCCACATGCCCAGCGGTTGAATGCTAGCTTGGCTAAATTGCTAGCGCTTCAACTGCTGCCTTTTCAGTTGGTAGACTCGGCCCCCTTCCGTGAGTTTGTGCAATGTGCGGTTCCTCAGTGGCAGGTTCCCAAACGCCACTTTTTCTCACGGAAGGCTATTCCGGCTCTCTACCGGCATGTGGAAGGCAATGTCTTGGCCTCGCTGGACAGGGCGGTCAGCGGTAAGGTGCATATTACCGCTGACTCATGGTCCAGCAGGCATGGACAGGGACGTTACCTTTCTTTCACGGCCCATTGGGTCACTCTTTTGGCAGCTGGGAAGGATTCAGGACAAGGTGCAGTAGTGTTGGAGGTTGTCCCACCGCCACGCCTCCAAAATGCTAATACTGGTTGTGACACACCTCTCTCCTCCACCCCCTCCTCTTCTTCTTCCTCCATGGCCTCTTCCTGTGGTTTGTCCTATGAACCAGCGGTGCTCCGTAGCCGTTCACGGGGCTACGCAAGTACGCAGGCAAAAAGATGCCATGCCGTGCTTGCGCTGGTGTGTTTGGGGGACAGAAGCCACACTGGGGCAGAGGTCCTGTCTGCTCTGCAGGGCCAGGCCGAGAGGTGGTTGACGCCACGCCAGCTTAAGCCAGGAATGGTGGTTTGCGACAATGGCACCAACCTCCTCTCCGCCCTCCGACAGGGACAACTGACCCATGTGCCCTGTGTGGCTCACGTCCTTAACCTGGTGGTGCAGCGCTTCTTGGGCAGGTACCCGGGCTTACAGGATGTCCTGAGGCAGGCCAGGAAAGTCTGTGTGCATTTCCGCAGATCTTATAATGCCAGTGCTCGCCTGGCTGAGCTGCAAAAGGAGTTGAACCTGCCCAAGAACCGCCTTATATGTGACATGCCCACCAGGTGGAACTCAACGTTGGCCATGCTGCAGCGGCTGCACACGCAGCAGAGGGCCATCAATGAGTACCTGTGCGACTACGGCACCAGGACAGGGTCAGGGGAGCTTGGTTTTTTTTCTCCACGCCAGTGGGGCATGATCAGGGATGCATGCACTGTCCTGGCACCATTTGAGGAGGCCACGAGGATGGTGAGCAGTGACAGTGCATGCATCAGTGACACTGTACCTCTTGTCCACCTGTTGGAGCACACGCTGCGTGGAATAATGGACAGGGCACTTGAGGCAGAACAGAGGCAGGAAGAGGAGGACTTCCTTGCCTCTCAAGGCCCCCTTTACCCAGACAGTGTTCCTTCTGTCCCACCCATCGCACAGGAAGAGGAGGAGGAGGAGGAGGAGGAGGAGGAGGAGGAGGATTGTGTCAGCATGGAGGTGGAGGCTGGCACTCAGCATCATCAGCAGCAGTCTTTTAGGGATGATTTACAGTCCCAAGAAACCAGTGGACTTGTACGTGGCTGGGAGGAGGTGGCTGCGGATCATGTCGTCCTTAGTGACCCAGAGGACTCCGGAGCGAATGCCTCAGCAAACCTACGCTGCATGGCCTCCCTGATCCTGCAAAGTCTGCGGAAGGATCCTCGTATTCTTCGGATCAAGGAGAGGGACCATTACTGGCTGGCCACTCTCCTTGATCCACGGTACAAGGGTAAGGTTGCGGACCTTATGTTACCGTCGCAGAGGGAGCAGAGGATGAGACAACTCCGGGAGGCCTTGCAGAAAGGTCTGTGCAACGCGTTCCCAGAGACTGGGAGGTTGCAAACTCCTGGTCCTGGACAACGAGTTGCTGAGGCTTCGGCCAGTCAAAGAAGGAGCGGTGGGGAAGGTGGCCGTCTGACCGATGCGTTCAGACAATTCTTTAGTCCGCAGCCCCAAAGTATGATCGGTTCCAGCAACCATCGCCAGCGTCTGATAAACATGGTGCAGGAATATCTAGGGGCAAGGTCAGACTTGGACACCTTCCCCACCGAAAATCCTCTGGCTTACTGGGTCTTGAGGATGGATCACTGGCCAGAGCTTGCACAGTATGCAATTGAGCTACTGGCCTGTCCTGCATCCAGCGTTCTTTCGGAACGCACATTCAGTGCTGCTGGAGGATTTGTCACGGATCACAGGGTGCGCCTGTCCACCGACTCGGTTGATCGACTGACTTTCATCAAGATGAACCAGTCTTGGATCACCACCAGCTACCACACACCTGATGCTGATATAACAGACTAATTGATTTTAAAATGTCACATCCCTTCAAGACTGATGCTGATGCTGAGTGCCTGTGCTGTTATGTTGACTGGCTATCCTCCTCCTCCGAGTCCTCAATGATACGATTGATGATGATAGCTTGGAAGATCATTTTTGTTTATGGGTGCCGCCACCAGTGCCTAACGCCCAATTTTTCAGCCCCTGTTTAACAGGGGCGTGTAATTACAATTTTTGAAGCAATACTTTGCAACAGGGCTCATTGCTGTGCTCCAAGTACAGTATCTGTGAGGAGTTGCAGTGTTGTGCCACCAGTGCCTAAGGCCCAATTTTTCAGCCCCTGTTTAACAGGGGCGTGTCATTACAATTTTTGAAGCAATACTTTGCAACAGGGCTCATTGCTGTGCTCCAAGTACAGTATCTGTGAAGGGTTGCAGTGTTGTGCCACCAGTGCCTAAGGCCCAATTTTTCAGCCCCTGTTCAACAGGGGCATGTAATTACAATTCTTGATCTAATAATTCACAGCAGGGCCCATTGCTGCACCCACCAAGAGTAACTGTCAGGGCTTACAGTGTTGTGGCACCAGCACCACCATCAAAGGCCCAATTTTTACTACCACTGTTCAACAATTATATGTAATTAAAATTCCTGATATAATAGTTGACAGCAGGGCGTTCCAGCACCAACCAAGAGTAACTGTGAGTGCTTACAGTGTTGTGCCAACACCAACAACTAAGGGGCCTATTTCTGCAGAGTATATACGGCAGGTCCCTACTTTCAAACATCCAACTTACAAACGACTCCTACTTGCAAACGCAAGAAGACAACAGGAAGTGAGAGGAAATCTACCACTAGGAAGGAAAATTCTCTCCTGTAAGAATAAATATGGGAGAAAGGTGTCTCCTCTGTACTGATGCTTTATCAGCAATCCTTGTTTCAAGAAAAACACCACATTTCAAAAACAGTTGTCATTAGGACGGAAAGTGAGGTGAAATGTTCTGAACAGGGGCACAGACAGCAAAACAAATGTTACAGGGGTGATAACCCTTACCTATGTTTTCCAAAAAGTTTAAAAATAGATTTTTGGTCTGGAGCTACACTTCAACAATGTACCTGTTCAAAATTACAAACAGATTCTACATAAGAACAAACCTACAGTCCCTGTCTTGTATGCACCGCCTGTATACGGCTGTTCAGAGTATATAGGGCCTTTTTTATTTTATGTGCGGGGTTCCCCTTAATATCCATACAAGACCCAAAGGGGCTGGTAATGGGCTGGGGTAGGGGGGGGGTCATGGGGTAGCTATGCCATTTTTCTTAAAGATTTTCATCCATATTACCGGGACCAGACATTACATTAAAGCCGCAAGCAGTTTTAAATGGCTTTTTTTTCCTTTAGAAGTGTCATTTTGTGCAGGGACAGTTCTAAACACGGGAAACACGTGGCACTTCACAGGCATACTTTAGACACCCCCCAGGTACGATATTTAAAGGAATATTTGACTTTTTTTTTCACTTTATGCATCATTAAAATGACTGCTCCCGGAAAACGACCGTTTTTAAAACTTATTTTTGCATTGATACATGTCCCCTGGTGCAGAACCCGGGTTCCCAAACCCTTTTTAGGACAATAACATGCATAATAGTTTTTATAATTAGCACTTTAGAATTCGAACGTTCGCATCCATTGTATTTAATAGGGTTCTAATGTTCGTTCGAACTTTCGGTCCGTTCGCGGGTTCTGGTGCGAACCGAACCCGGGGGTGTTCGGCTCATCACTACTCTCTACTGTTTGATTATGACCTCAACAGGTTAATTAAAAAGTGACGCCTTCATGATGGTTAGACACATACTTGTGTGTATTGTAAAGGCAGACTGGGATTTACAATACAAAGGGATTTAAGATGTAAAGGGTTTAGAACCTGTTGTCGCCAGACTGACTGGCTGCCAACCCTTTGTGGGAAGATGTGTATTGGAGATCGTATATTCTATTGTGTTGGGATCTTTTGAAGCCTAGCAGACGTCAGGATGAGGTGTTGAGTTTTGGGATGTGTGGGTGGAGCTGGGCCCTTGCTCATGTTAAATCATGTGCCCTGAATTGTGTATAAAGTTACAATGTTTGTCAATAATAAATTCATTCCTACTACAGAAGAGACAGAGTGCGTCTCGTCTTCTTCCAGAGGGGTCGGCTCCTATAGGAAAGGGTCGTTTAGCTGTGGATATCGGTAGCGAGTGGATGTGTGCCTAGGAGAGGGAACATCGTAAACGGCGTTAATACCCCTTGAGATTGGGGTGCCGTTACAAGAGTAAACAGTTCATAAAAGTCTGACAGAGGAACCTCCCACCAGGTAGTATAGTGAGGGTGGTTGTCCTGTCTACATGCCACCACAATAGGAATGGCCCAGCCAGCTGTGCCAGGGGGCGAGCTGGGGTTGCCTTCCACTAAATGGTGAGTGGAAGGTTCAGGTATATCTGAAGTCCTTTTTGAGATAAGCACAGCCTTCTCTGAGCTTTCACCCAACTGATAGTCTCTTTGGTGGGTGAATAGCTCTTTTCGCTCTTTGCTCTTTGGGCTCCTGTGCTTCAGGCTGACTGGGTTCAATGTCTTCCTCAGCCTTTCCTTCATCCTGTTCAGGCATGCTGGACTCCAATTCCTCTAACACTTCCTCTCTCTGTATGTCAGTTTCCAAATCATCTTCTGTAACGGATGAGATTATTTCTGGGTCCTCCACTGGCACAGAAATTTCCCCATCTTCCAGCTCTTCAGGAAACAGATTCTGGGGCACAAATTGAGAGCCCCAGTGTCAGTCGTTTCAGGTGAGAAAAGAGGGATGGGGGTCGCAAGCCCTGATAGCTGAGACGACCACAGCCAATCTGATTCCACCTCTTTATCATCTGTGTCTTCATCTTCCACATCTTGAAGTATTGACTTAAGGGAGTTGTCTGTAGATCTGCTACTGGTGACAGGCAGACTGCCTCCGAGAGGGGCAGCAGGTGATTTCGATGCCAAGTCTTTATTGTGCCTACATTGCCTTCTGGCCTAATCTGATACACTGGGAGTCCTGGTAGCTGCTTGCAGATAACATGTGGCTGTGACTTCCAGCGGTCGGCCAGTTTGTTTTCCAGGGACACCCATGTTTCTCAAAAGCACTCTGTCTCCTGGTTGTAAGTCCTCTTATTCCTCAGTCCCCTCTTGTCGGAGGTTGCTTGGGGCTTCTCATAGGCGGTCTTCAGGCTTTTCCTCAAGCGATCGACATACCCTCTGTGGAAGGTTGCTGAGGTGTGATCCAGAGATATGACAAAGGCCAGGTCCACTGGTAATTGAGCCTCTCTTCCAAGCATCAAGCAATAAGGAGAGTATCCTGTAGCATCATTGGCAGTATTGTTGTATGCATGTACAATGGCAGCCACATGTTTGCTCCAATGTTGCTTCTACTCTGAGCTTAGTGTTCCGAGCATATCCAGAAGGGTTCGGTTAAATCTCCTTGGAGGTGGTAAGGAGTGGTTCTGGATTTTTTGATGTTTAACAGGTTTAGAAGTCTCTTGATAAGGCTACTCTCAAAATCTCTCCCTTGATCCGAGTGGATGCGCTGGGGCAAGCCATGGTGGATAAAAAACTTCTCCACTAGGACCTTGGCTACTGTGGATGCTTGCTGATCCTTTGTTGGGAATGCTTTGGCATATCTGGTGAAATGATCAGTTACCACTAAAATGTTTCCCTGCCCACTCAGATCAGGCTCCAGACAGAGGAAGTCAATGCACACCAGCTCCATGGGTCCTTGACTCTGAAGATGGCCCATTGGGGCGGCTCGATGAGCAGGGTCTTTCTCTGGATACATCGAAAACAAGAGTGACAATACCCTTCGACTTCAGTCCGCATGCAGGGCCAGTAGAATCTGTCTCTTACTAAATGTAAAGTCCTCTCAGACCCCAAATGGCCATGATTGTCATGAAGAGCAGTCAGGACCGTCTCTCTGTGTTTCCTGGGTAGGAACAGTTGCCACTTCTCTTCCAGACCATCAGAGGGGCCCCTTCAGTAGACCACCCCTTGATGCAGCTGCAACCAGTCCCACTCTCTGTGCAGCAGGCGAGCCTCTTTTGGGGAGTCTGTGAGAAGCATGTCGGGGCATTGATTCTCCAAGGGCTTCAATGCCAGGTTTCCCAGGGGGTCTTCCAACTAATCCCTTCTCAGATCCTTCTTGGACAGCTTCTGCAGGCCTTCATCTCCCACTTGGGTCACATTGCAGTAACATCTAGGTACTCCAGCAGCAGAAACTCCAATCTCTTTGGCCCTAGACCCTCCTCCTGCCTGACGTTCAGCTCCCTGACGTTCAGCTCCCTGGTATAAGGCTCGCACCCCTTCTGGTGTCAACTGAGTCCACTCCTCCGGGGGGTCACTGGGGCCATGGGGCCTTCTTGAAAGGGCGTCTGCGTCCCTGTTTCCAATTCCGGGCCGATATTTCAGGCTAAAGGTGAAACCCGAGAGGCCAGCCAACCACCTATGTCCTGTGGCATCCAGCTTGGCTGTAGTGAGGAGGTAGGTGAGCGGATTGTTGTCGGGCTTTACCACAAACTCTGCCCCGTAGAGGTATTCTCTCAACTTATCCACTACAGCCCACTTCAAGGCCAGGAACTCAAGCTTATGCGTGGGGTAGTTCCTTTCAGCTGGGACCAAGCTCCTACCCACATAGGCAACGGGCCGTAGGTGACCATCATGTTCTTGGTATAGCACTCCGCCCAGCCCATCACGACTGGCATCAACATGTAACTCGTATGGCTTGGTGGTGTCAGCATAGGCCAATACTGGGGCAGTGGTTAGGCTCCTCTTCAGCTGAATGAAAGCCTCCTCACACTTTGGAGTCCACTGGTCCTGGATGGATTCTTTGGGCCTCCTATTCCCTACTGTTGGCTTCACAGGTTTGACTCCTGGTTCTGGGATATCTTCCTCCCCTTCACTCCTTAGTAGTTCGTTGAGTGGACAGGCTATCTTGGCAAACCCTTCTACAAATCTTCTGTAGTAGGAGCAGAATCCCAGAAATGACAGAAGCCCAGTCACATTGGTAGGCCTTGGCCAAGAGGTCCCGGCATGCAGCTTCTCAGGGTCAGTGGCTATCCCCTCAGCAGACACGATGTGGCCAAGGTAGTGGACCGAGGGCTGATAGAACTGGCACTTCTACGTGGAGAGCTTTAGGCCTTCTTCAAGACCTTCTCCAACCACTCTTCATGTTCTTCCAGAGTCCTACCGAACACTATGATGTCATTCAGATACACCAGCACTTCAATCAATTTCATATCACCCACTGTTTTCTCGATCAGTCTTTGAAAAGTGTCCGGGGCTCCTGACAACCCTTGAGGCATGCGATCAAACTCAAAGAACCCCACTGGGGTAATGAAGGCAGTTTTCTCTTTATCCTCCGGATGCATGGGGATCTGGTAATACCCACTCTTCAGACCCATCACACTGAACCACTTGGCTCCTGACAGGCTCTGTAGAGCATATTCTAAAGGGGGGGTGGTGTATTGATCAGGAATGGTTCTACTGTTTAATGTCCGATAGTCAATGCACAGCCTTAATGACCCATTTTTCCTCCGCATCACCACTATTGGAGAAGCATAGGGGCTCCTGGATTCTTTAATAATCCCTGCTCTCTTTAGTTCTGCCAGTTGCTCACGTAGGTCTTCCAAATCACCCAAAGGAGCCCATCGGACTCTTTGAACGCTTTGTCTTCTTGTAGACGAATCTTATGGGAGGCACTCTTTGCACACCCTACATCGAACTCGTTCTTGGAGAATGCAGCCTGCCATCGGGCGAGCTGGGCTTTAACTCTTTCTCTCCACTCTGGTAGGAGGGTGGTGTCCTCTGGGTAGAACTTCTCTACTTGGATCACACCCTTCTCTTCCTTCTTCAAATCCGATGGCGTGACTGGGATAGCTGTGCTCACCTGGCCCAACAGCATTCTGGCCAGTATCTTCATAGGCGAGGTGGTCGTGTTACGAACACTCACTGAGACCTTCCCATGACTCCTCTTCAGGGCCTTCAATGGAACCACTTCAGGGATTATCTCTATTCCCCTTCCTTCTTTCCTTTGGTCCGTTTCAATGACAATAAAGGGGCCTGGTTGCTTCCAAGTAAGCTTGACAGATGTTCTCAAACAAGTCACCTCCCCTGGTTGTAACACTCTCTGTCCTCTATCCAAGCGCCAGATCTTGCCTACTCCTTCTGCTGGAGCTTTCTGTTCTAGCACTAGGTGCTGGTACACTTGCTTTAGCATGGGATGCACTCCCGCAGTTGAAGTACTCGGCTCCTGAGCCAGAGGTGTAAGTAGTCTCCCGACCAGGTCAGTGTTGGTGCCTATAATGAGGGAGCTTTTGGTAGTTCCTGGTGGGCGAGGACAGACCACTGCCAGAGAGTCAAAAGTCTCTGTTTCTCCTGCCACTGAGGGGTCAAAAGTTAGCTTGATTGGTAAGTAACCATCATAGGGAAAGCTTTGAGTCCCAATGCCCCATATCGCCAGCTCTTCCAGCTTCTGTAATGGCAAGTGTTTAAGGTGCTTGTCATAGAAGTCCCTGTACAAGAGAGTCACTTGTGCCCCTGTATTTAGAAGGGCCTTTGTGTAAATCCCCTCTACCTGGATTGAGACTACTGGGGAGGGCCCCACTAACTTGGTAGGAAACTTTCGGAGAGAGGCTGGCTTGCCTGGTTCAGTAATTTGTACCCTTACTCCTTTTTTTCTGGAATTCTTGCTGGATCTCGACCCCTGCTGGGTGCACTGATTCCCCGCCGCTGGGCAGGCCGGGTCAAAGAGTGGGAGACATTAAATTGCTCAGGGACAACAACGGAAGCCCCAGATGAGGGTCGGGACCTCCGATGCAGTCCCCTCTTGTTGTTGGATCTTGTGGAGTTAGCTGAAACTGGTGGGCACCCGGTTGACTCCTTCACCGGGGCCCTCTGGAGTTTTCCGTCGGCTTGCGGTACTGGGCTGCAGCTTTCTCCGGGCTTGGACATACCTCCCGATAGTGTCCTACTCCTCCACAGTTGAAGCAGATCATCAGTTTCCTTGATTTCTGCACTTGGGTGTTGTTAGAGCTGAGAGACCTCTTGGGCTCCTCTGGAGTGTTTCCACTTGTTAAACCGGTAGGCTGGTTGGTCAATATGGACATCATCTCTATCAGCTGAGACACTTGAGTCTTTAAAAGCTCAACCTGAGGGTCACCTTCATCAGCATTTATCACTCTCACTCCTGCAGAGGATTCAGGTTTCGGACTCCTCTTCTTACTGTCCAGCATGACTTCCTCCTCCCTGACAATCCTTGTCAGGTCTGGGTATTTCAGGATACCACCATCCTGCTGACTTCTCAACAGCAGGGTAATGGGGTCTAAAGGTTGGGCCCCTCTAAAAACTTGCTTTGCTCTGATCTCATCCCCTTCCCGGGGGTCTAACCCCTTTTTCAGCAGAATCTGATGTATGATCTTGTCCAGGCGCCTCATGTAATCTGACAATTTCTCTGCTTCCTTCTGATAAGAGTGTTCCATTTGGTAGATGAGGTTAGAGACTTTCTCAGTGCGGCCAAACACATCTTGTAAGATGCTCAAGTAGTCTTGGGCAGTACAGTTCTTTTTACTAAGTTTCAAGTTGCGAATGGCTTCCAAAGCAGGTCCCTTTAAACTCTCAGTGATCCTCTGCTTCTTATGTGGCTCTGGTATATCCCATTCTTCCAAGCTTGAGTAGCCTGATCCAGCCATTCTTCAAAACTGTCTTCCGCTGAAGGTACTGGTTGTCTCTCTGAGAAAATCCTAAGCTTCCTGTAACCAGCAGCTGAGTATGACTGGGGATCTTTTTGGCATTTGGCAACAAATTCCCCAAGGACAGCATAGAGTTCAGGTCCTATGGTGGCCAGAGGTGACTTGGCGGAGACCTCTGGTTTACTAGAGTCAGCTTGACTGGGCAAGGTTTGACCTCCCTGGGCTGTTTCTGGGTGTATCACATTTAATTCCCCCTTACTGGCTAGTTTCACACTGGCGCCTTTTGAAGTGTTCAATGATTTCCTTCTTCCACTCAATCAATGCATAAGTATGCGTGGTCCCTGTGCCTGTCTCCACAGCAATCACCCATGCTTTCTGGTCTGGGAATAAGATCTTTATGGCTTGGATTAACTGTTCTTCCCCCCAAGATTCTCCTGGAATTTCAAGCACTATGCTGGAATCTATGCAGGCATTCTCTTCCTCGCACCATTCTGCGGCAGTGGCAGGGTCCATTTTGGTGCTGGTAGAGGTTCTGTCTAGGGGGGGTTTGGTTGCAGAGTCGCAGGAATCCCGGACGAGCCCCCACGTGTAGCACTACCCCCGTAGGAGCTGCTGGTTTCGTTTTGGGCCTGCACTCTGCCTGTCAACCCCCAGAATTTGGCTCAATCCCCTCTTGTACAAATGGGCAATAATATGATTGAGGACCCCAATTGGCTGTCAGGGACCTCAATGATGTATACACAACAATATAGGCAATTAAAGTAAATGTTACCATGATGTTGTTCACCTGCCACTCAGCTGCAAAGACAGAGTTCCACACAAATTGTAGCTTAACCAAAGGCGATATTTTTACTTGGTAAAGAAATTAGATAATGATTACACAATAGGCATTCAATACATACAGCTCCCTGTATAACTCAATGAAGAAAACACCATTGATCCAAAATACCTCTAAGATCCGACCCTGATAACATAGTCTGGAGACCAGATCTGAGCGAGGTTATGGTGGAGGAATCTCCCAGTGTGGTAACATCAACACTGGGGCACCTCTCCACCAAGTCTCACACAGGCAGCAGAAACACAAAGTGATACAAACAGCTATTATTAATATGCAAAATCACAATTCTATGTCTCCCCCTAGTGGATAATTCGATTGGTGCGTGTCCTATAGCAACCACTTGCAAGGGTAGGAAATTAGATGACTATCCCTTTAAGAGTCAGGTATCTTCAGCTAGCCACGTTGGTGCACATAAAGATTTGTAATCCAAACGATAGGGCGCAGAAAGAACTGTTAATTGAAACACACGGACTGACAGTACAAGGGGTAATAGTTTCCCCAAGGCGTTGAGTTCCTATGTGCAACGATGCAAACGCCAGCAGACTCAAGTGAAGCTTGCTACAGTCACACTCCTGACAGTCAGTTAACTAAATTGATGGGCAAGTGCCCGCTCACCAGATGAGGCCTTGTCTTGCTGCTTTTCCTCTCTGTCCGGAATCCTCTGTGTCACGAGGCTCCTGGTCCTTCACCCGGCCGTCCTCTGAATGGCGGTGGACACAAGGCTCTGGATGCTGCAAGCGGCAGACCGATCTTCCTCGGGTTGGTCAGCGAGACTGTTACGCAGGGATCCCCCCTTGGCTAGGCGATCCGCTCTCAGTTTCCGTAGGCCCAGGCTCCTCGGACCTAGGTATCTTCACAGCAGGCCTTAACACAGGCCTCCTACCAGCTTGAGGATGGTGTCCAGAGAGAGCGTGCTATACGGCCCGTTGGCCTTAAAAAGGTCCTCCCATCAGGCTCTGTGCGGCGCACTCCCCTCTGGTAGCACAGTGGCCTTGTGGGCAATGTAGTCTCTGTGCTACTTATTGCAACAGAGTCTTTGTCTCTTAATAACTGAATCAAACAAGTTGTAACCAATTGGTATGAAATAATCAATAAAAGAACCAAGTTCATATTCACAGCACAGATTGCAGTCCTTAACGATGCTTGCAATGGTAATACCTTGCTACATGTATATATCTCTATCAAAACTGAGTCTATCATTCAGCCTTGGAGCGTATAGAAAAAGGGCATCCCAAGCATAGGGGGAGGGAAGAAAAGGAGGGATTACTAAATGATAGATATACACATCACCAATTAAGTAAAGTATAAACACTTTATTTTTATAGCAATAGTTAGAACATGGTAAATAGCTATGTCTTTTCTTCTTGTTAAAAATAAAATAGCTGCGTCTTTTAAATAGGGGACTTAATTACATATAGTTTAGCTAGCCACTATGGGCAAGCCAAAGGAATTCACACACATATAGGACATATACAACATAAAACATGTAACAGTTAACTCAAAATTGCAATTGCTCAAGCTCGACAGACTACAGACGAGAGAGCGATGACCTCTATAAACAATTCCATGAGAGGGGCTACTCTCACAAACAGCTTAGAAGGGCTAAACAAAAAGCAGCCTGTCGTGGTCGTTCTGATCTTCTAAATAAATCATCTAAAACAGTAATGCAGGAGCTAGGCCCTGTGAGAATAATAACTCAGTACGGGACACAGTGGAATACAGTCAGGGACATTCTCCATAAGCACTGGGGGATACTAACGAGTACACCAGGGATAGCCAAAATAGTGGGACCAGCCCTAAGATGGGCGACACCTTAATACGATCAGAGTTCACGAAAACAACGGAGACAACCTGGCTATCGCAGTACCCAAGAAGCAAGGGCATGTTCCCTTGTGGACACTGCCAGGTTTGCCCGTATGTTGATAGAACAGCAAGTTTCTATGATTCACAGAGTTTTCAGATTAGGGATCTCAATAATTGTGCCACGACCAGAGTTGAATACATGTTAACATGTCCCTGTGAGAAAATCTATATAGGGAAAACAAAACACCAACTAAGAATACGTATAGGCGAACATATGAGGGAAATAACTGAAAAGAACCATGAGAAACCGTTGTTTTAACTATTGCTATAAGAATAAAGTGTTTATACTTTACTTAATTAGTGATGTGTATAGCTATCATTTAGTAAGCCCTCCTTTTCTTCCCTCCCCCCTTTGCAAAACCGATAGTTGTGCCAAACTTACATTAAGACCCTGGACATGGACATGATTTCTGGACACTTGCCTTGGGAAAGATGCTGCTGGAGATGGTGAGGTGGGTGTAGGGGAATGCTGCAGAGCTTCAAGCCTTTACGGTGCCCTCTTCTGTGTGGCCCCATGCGCTATTTTAGTTGAATGATTTTATGATTTTATGTTATGTTTAGCTTGGATGAAGGGAACAATGTGCACGTTGGATATAGCACCTGCTAATTTTGGCCTTGCCTCCAAATTGTAATGCGGTACTCTAATTTTCACACTAAAACACAGTTTCTACAGTCTAAGGGCACTGGACTGGTTTCTTAGTTAACGAAAGCAGCCCATTCATTGCCTGCATGCTCCATTGGGATGCTGCAGTACATTTTTGTCAAATACTTCAGTCAGGACCCAAGTGTATCCACCAGGGGCATATGTAAAGCGGTCCCATGCTCCAGGGGGTCCATGTGGCCCCCCTGTATACCTGGATAGGAGGGCAGTGGAGGCGGCGATATTTAAAGGAACCAATTCCTCCATGTAGCTGCTGAATGCGGCTGCAGGAGGGAAATGGAGGGCATCGGTTCTTCTGCATGCTGCTTCGGGCCCCTGCTGCTTCACTGGCCTGGGATCTGTCAGGATGGAGAGTGGGGACGGGGTCAGTAAATGTGTAATTGTCAGAGGATGCCTAACGCAGGCATCCAGCACAAGGTAAACAGATCAGTGGGCTGCACTTAAGGAATCAGACACAAGGTAATTGAAAAAATATATTTATTTAAGATAAGGCACACGTGCAAACCAAACAACAGCAAACCAAAAATCAATCTAACTATTATATACAAAGAACGGAACACATACACCTAAACAAGGCAGAGACAAGAGAAAAGGGGAACAGAAGGCCAGGTACTGGGAGAAGTCAGTAAGGGGGAGCTGGAAGCAGGTATCAGGGGACAGGCTTCAGGGTCGGGATACATGAAACAGATCAGGATCAGGCAAAAGGATCAGGTTCAGGATCAAGTACAGGCAGGGACAAGGCTTACAGAAGGAATACTGAAGCCCTGAGCCTCAGTGAAGGGAGGGCTTATATACTCCCAGCAGTTCCACATCAGGTGTAGCTTGATCATCAGAACGTCCATCTGCTGGGAGACACCTGCCAGTGGCCACCAGAACTACAGCCTCTGATGCTGAAATAAATAGTGCCACCAGCAGGTGACTCAAGCAATAACACTGATCCTGACAGTAATTTACCGGCGCCTTCCTTGTCTTAGTGGGTTATGACTAAGGCCTTATAGGCTGAAACGCTTCAACCATTCCTATTTGCGTTTGTCCACTGTGGCTTGCTCTTAAAAACTAGTAGTGTTTATTAACAACGACCAGAGTGCGGACCATCTTTTCTTCATTACTCTACTCAGCCAGCGACTGTGGATCGAGCACCCGGGAACCTTGCTTTCTATGTGATGTATGGGTAGCAGCACTGACTTTTTTTGTTTATATTCTGAAATAAATAGTGCCACCAGAAGGTGACCCAAGCAATAACACTGATCTTGACAGTTCCTCCCCCCCAAGGAGTGGCCTTCGGCCACTCCATTCTGCCCTTGACTTGGCAGTGCATGTAGGTGCGGAAAAGTCCCAAAAAGTCTCCCCTGTGACTGCGGACTTCTTTGCGCTCTTCCGGCCAGAGTCTCTTAACCTACTTGGAGGCGTGCCACCCGAGTCCGGCAATGGAACATGCATCCCACCACCAGGGTCTGGAAGTTTGGATCTAGAAATGAAAACAGGCAGGGCAACGTGCATGAACCTATCGGAGGCAGACAACAGGAGGGCATCACAGTCAGGCTGAAAATTAAGCAGGGGAAATTCAGCGGCAAGCTGAGTGTCATGGATATGCACTAATGTCTGTCTGCCATCTTACCTTTTCCTCTTCATGTGTTCATCTTAGAGGCTGGACTCCTTCACCTGGCTTCCTTTTTAATCTCCTCCCAGCCTGACTGCACCCAAGGCCCTATCACAGAACACTATATTAACCTGTGCACTGCAAGCCTGCCTTGCTGATCAACGTGTTTGTTTAAGCATTGTGTGTTTGGGTTCCTGCCTGCCGTGTGCTACGTCTGTCTCTCTGTTACGATATTGGCTTGTTCCTGACTATCCCTGTCTGCTTGTGACCCTTGACCTTCGGCTTGTCCTTCGTTTATCCTTGCCTGCTTGTGACCCCGACCTTGGCCTTTCCCCTCACTATTCTTGTATCCTGTGCTGCTGCTCCCCCTCTTTCCTCCTTACCCTACGAGGCGTGAGCTAGGAGACTCTGGGGGTCGCGACCTGGACCCAGCCTGCAGCGTAACATCCTCACCACTAGAGGCTCTGGAGAAGACCTGCTGGGTCTTAGACTCCGCGCCCTGGGGTATCTCGGCTCTAGCTTCCTGTGGATCCCGGTTGTGCTCCTCTGGTCCCGCTTTCCACAACCACTCAGTATCCTATCCGCAGCAGTCAGTCATGGGTTCACTACCTTTGTGTGCACCCCTAACCCCCTACGGTGTGCATCTGTCACCTGGCCACAGGTGACCTGACACTGAGCACCAGGAACTGGTTTAGCAGGTACCATGTCAGCAGGCTGGGCAAAGGGCACCGGATCATAAGGCTGGGCAGTGGGCTCTGGGTCATCAGGCTGGGCAGCAAGCTCCGGGTCATCAGGCTGGGCAGTGGTAAAGGAACCACCAGGCAGGGTATCAGGAACAGGACCACCAGGAACTGGATCGTCAGGCTGGATACCAGGTACGGGATCACACTGGAAAGCGGGCACCGAGACATCAGACTGGAAAGCGGGCACCGGGACATCAGACTGGAAGTCGGGCACCGGGACATCAGGCTGGAAGGCAAGCACCGGGACATCAGGCTGGAAGGCGGGCACCGGGACATCAGACTGGAAGGCAGGCACCGGGACATCAGACTGGAAGGCGGGCACCGGGACATCAGACTGGAAAGCGGGCACTGGGACATCAGACTGGAAGGCGGGCACTGGGACATCAGACTGGAAGGCGGGCACCGGGACATCAGACTGGAAGGTGGGCACCGGAACATCAGACTGGAAGGCGGGCACCGGAACATCAGACTGAACAGCGGACACTGGGACATCAGACTGAACAGCAGGCACTGGAATATCAGACTGAACAGCAGGCACCAGAACATCAGACTGAACATCGGGCATGGGAACATCAGATGGGACAGCAGGCACTTGAACGTCAGACTGGACAGCAGGCAGAGACACTGGCACAACAGGCTGAACAGCAGGCACCGGAACATCAGGCTGGAGTGGATTATCTGGTGTGGAGGCAGGATTGGGTAATGGCAGGATGGTATGGGTTGGGAAAAACTTCTGCTTCTTTTTGGTTTTAGCCACTGAATATTTGTATGTGGATACAGGGCTGTAGGTAGTGGATGCAGCTGATAGAAGCGAAGAGCGGAAGGATGGTAAAACAGAGGGAGCAGATTTTGAAGGGATATTCAGTGGAACTGATGGAGACAGCCAAGAAGAAGCAGAGGGGTTAACCACTTCGCGCCCGGGCTTAAAGAAAAAGACGTCCGCAAAGCGGTCGTCAATTGCTGATAGGACGTCTATGGACGTCCTCTTATTTACTTCCGCGATGCGCGCCACCGCGGGCGCGCATGGGGGAAAAACTGTGCCCGCCGTGTCAGGCTAGTGCCGATGCGCATGCCTGGCGGCCGCGATGTCCGCCAGGTACGAGCGATCGGCTGTCACAGAGCCAGGGACGTGGATCTCTGTGTGTAAACACAGAGATCCACGTCCTGTGAGGGAGAGGAGACTGATGGTGTGTCCCTTGTACATAGGGACAACCATCAGTCACCTCCCCCAGTCAGTCCCCTCCCCCCCACAGTAAGAACATCTAGCAGGGAACATATTAACCCCTTGATCGCCCCCTAGTGGTTAACCCCTTCCCTGCCAGTCACATTTATACAGTAATCAGTGCATATTTTTAGCACTGTTCGCTGTATAAATGTGAATGGTCCCAAAAATGTGTCAAAAGTGTCCGATGTGTCCGCCGTAATGTCACAGTCACAAAAAAAAAATCGCAGATCGACGCCATTACTAGTAAAAAAAAAAAAAAAAATCATAATTCTATTCCCTATTTTGTAGGCGCTATAACTTTTGCGCAAACCAATCACTATACGCTTATTGCGTTTTTTTTTTTTTTTTTACCTAAAATATGTAGAATACGTATCGGCCTAAACTGAGGAAAAAAATATAAAAAAAAAAAAAAAATGGGATGTTAATTATAGCAAAAATTAAAAAATATTGTGTTTTTTTTTAAATTGTCGCTCTATTTTTGTTTATAGCGCAAAAAATAAAAACCGCAGAAATGATCAAAGACCACCAAAAGAAAGCTCTATTTGTGGGAAAAAAAGGACGTCAATTTTGTTTGGGAGCCACGTCGCACGACCGCGCAATTGTCATTCAAAGCGTGACGGCACTGAAACCTGAAATTTCGCCTGGGCAGGAAGGGGGTTATGTGCCCAGTTGTCAAGTGGTTAAAGGCAGGGTAGGTGCAGCAGGAGAAAACGGGGTACTGGTACTTCATTGGTAGCAGGGTACAGTGGCGTCACTAGGGTTGGTGTCACCCGGTGCGAAAAAAAATGGTGTCACCCCCCAACAACTATAGTCCCCCCTCAGTACAGACCCCCCTCCACTAACTACAGACCCCACTCCCACAGTATAGATCCCTTCCCTCAGTACAAACCCGCTCCACTAAGTACAGACTCTCCGCCATCAATATAGACCCGCCTCCCTCAGTATGAACCCCCACCTCAGTGCAGACCGCTCCATCAGTACAGACACCCCCACCTCAGTGCAGACCCCCTCAGTTACAGACACCCCCCCTCAGTTACAGACACCCCTCGTACAGACACCCCCCTCAGTACAGACACCCCCCTCAGTACAGACACCCCCCTCAGTAACAGACACCCCCTCGTACAGACTCCCCCTCGTACAGACTCCCCCTCGTACAGACCACCCCTCAGTTACAGACACCCCCTCAGTTACAGACACCCCTCGTACAGACACCCCCCTCAGTACAGACACCCCCCTCAGTACAGACACCCCCTCGTACAGACTCCCCCTCGTACAGACCACCCCTCAGTTACAGACCACCCCCTCAGTTACAGACACACCCTCAGTTAAAGACCCCCCCTCAGTTAAAGACCCCCCCTCAGTTACAGACACCCCCCTCAGTTACAGACACCCCCCTCAGTACATACACCCCCCTCAGTACAGACACCCCCTCAGTACAGACACCCCCACCTCAGTACAGACCGCTCCATCAGTACAGACACCCCCACCTCAGTGCAGACCTCCTCAGTTACAGACACCCTGCTCAGTTACAGACACCCCCCACAGTACCAGACACCCCTCGTACAGACACCCCCTCAGTTACAGACACCCCCCTCAGTACAGACACCCCCCTCAGTACAGACACCCCCTTGGTACCAGACCCCCCTCAGTACAGACACCCCCTCAGTTACAGCCCCCCTGGTGCAAACTCCCCCTAGTGCAGACCCCAGCAGTACAGACACCCCCTCCCCCATCAGTAAAGATGCCCCCCTTACCTTACAGACCTCAGAACAGAGCGGCAGATACACACAGCAGTGTGTCTCTCGAGCACGGGCTCCTCCTCCTCCTCTGTGGATGTAAACAGAGAGGAGGCAGAGGGGGCGGCGGCTTCCTTCCGCTCCGCTGAGGGACACAGCCGCAGCGTGAGCCTAAGGCACAGGGCAGCGGGCAATGTCAGTGTGGTGCCGCTGCGCTACCCACGGGTGTCACCCCTCTGGTGGGTGTCACCCGGGTGCGGCCCGCCCCCCCGCACCTGGCTAGCAACGCTAGTGCGTGTCGTCACATCATCACAGTGCAGTGTGATGATGTGACAGGCTGAGTCGCTCGCTGGCTCTGTAGGGTAGGGAGGAGGATTGGAATTTAGGAATAGGAAGAATAAGGAGCCGGAGGACACACACCAGGCGCCGCCGCGGCGCTGGAGGTGTTGTTCCAGGCTTCCAGCCCAGCGGGTGAAATTAATCAATGAATGGGTCAGCTGTAAAAAAAAAAAAAAAAAAAAAAAAAAAAAAAAAGGGAGGGTGTCACCCCTCTAGCGGGTGTCACCCGGGGGCGGACCGCACCCCCGCACCCCCCTAGCAACGCCTCTGGCAGGGTGTATTGGTCGGCAACTGTGGTTGTTGGGGGTAAAGCAGAGGAAGACCTCCCAGCAGGCTGGTGTCTAGACACAGAAATGGGTGGTTGGGAGCTGACAGAGGCTTAGTACAACAAGCTTGACCAGGCTTGTAATAATGATTGCACAAAATCAGGTTTGCACACTGCTTGTCTGACCAGAGACTGCACTGAATCAATACATTTTGCAAGCACCTGTTAAGGACAAACTGAGTACTGCTCAAAGAAAAAGGCAGAGTCATCTTCCAGTAGCCAAACTAAAGACTCTACCTGAGCTGCACTAAAAGGAGGTGTATAGTCATCACCTCCACTAGAGGCATCAGACAGGGCCAACTCTGTACAGATCTGAATCAATGGTTGCACGTCCTCAAACAGAAAACTACCTTCATCAATAAAAACATGAGCTAGGCGGATGCATTTTAACAACTATTCCTTAAGCCACACACTATATGTATGCTATAGCCCTGTACACACGGTCAGACTTCCATCTGACTTTTCCGTGGTTTTTTGTCCGAACGGAGTTGGTCGGGAACACCCATAGCATACACACCACAGGACTTTTCTGCAAACTTTCTTAAAACTTCTTACAACATCACTTGTTTTTTCTGCTCTTTTCTGACCTTTACTGCCACCCTTTGGTCAACTTCTGCTATTGTTGGTTGCTTTTAACATTGGTTGTTTTGTCCATCGGACAAAAGTCCTATGGTTTTCTGTACACACGGCAGGACTTTGCTCCATAGGACTTTTGTTGGGCAAAAGTTTGTCCGTTCGCAGACCCAACTTTTGTCCGATGAAAACAAAACCAAACTCAAAAAAGTTTGTCCGATGGAGCGTACACACAGTCGGATTGTTGGTCCAACTTGCTTAAAACTAAGTTTGTTGGGCAAAAGTCCGACCGTGTGTACGGGGCTTAAGGGTGTTCCCAACCAACTCCGTTCGGACAAAAAAACACGGAAAAGTCCGATGGAAGTCTGACCGTGTGTACAGGGCTAAAGTGTGTTCACTTAATGTCTGATAACAAAAATCTCTGTCATCTGTTGCCAGGAGCAAAAGATACAGAATATCTTCCAGATGCATTTTTTCAGTAATAGCAAGTGCTCAGACCCAATTCCCAAGTGCAGCCGATCTGTTTTATGATAATACAGAAAAAATGGCGCTGGGAAGATATAATATAATAACGTGATCAGTGCAGCTGCTGTGCAAAGAAGGGCTAGAACTTCAAATGTGAACTAAAGAAAATTAAAGGTACAGCGCTAGCAACTAATAAATGGAAAATATGGCAATAGCCATACCTGGTATAGTCACAAGAAATAAAATTGATGATAATAAATATACATATAAAGTGCAATATATAGGTGGATAATCTCCAATGGCTAAATAAGCGAATTCAGTCATAAAGTGCAATACAGGGAGTCCCGGGTTACGAACCCGTTAGGGACTTTCCTCCTGTTTGTAATTCGGAAATGTTCGTAAGTCGGCCGCGCATGCGCAGAACGAACAGCAAGCACATGGCAGGATTGCAGCTGGTAGGTCCTCTCCTTAAAGTGCATGTAAACCTGCTTCATGAAATTTGAGCTGGGCACATATATCTGTAGTGAGGATGGGGATTATTGCGGTGCCAAAACAACTCAATCAAAATTATTTAAAATAGCAAATTTATTACATTGTATTTTAAAGTGGTTGTAAACCCACTTTTTCAACTTGCACCTACAGGTAAGCCTAGATTAAGGCTTACCTGTAGGTGCAAGAAATATCTCCTAAACCTACACGTAGACAACGGCGCATTCATGGGGTTAATCCCATTCACAAAATCGGCTACTTCCCAGCAATCGCTGGGCGTAGCCGAATGGGACATCCAGTGCTGGGACAAGGTCATTTGGTGCCCAGGGCGAAGATGGCAAACTGTGCCCCCCCCCCCAATTATCGTCACCGTTCATCGTCACCGTTGTCATTGTTGCTGATACTAAGCATTTGCAAGAGTACTTGTACTTGTGCAAATGCTCCAATATCTAAAACCAATACTTTCTGTGCGATCTGAGCTCATACAAAATTAATGGGCTTAAATCGCACTGTAAAGAATCACATGTGATTTGAACAGGAATGTGGTGCGATTCCTGCCTGAATCACATGCTGTTTCTCACACCGCTCCTGTGTGAACCTAGGCTTGTCATAATGACTTCAGCCTGGGTTCACACAGGAGTGGTGCAGGAAACCACATGTGATTCAGACAGGAATCGCACCACATTCCTGTTCAAATCACATGTGATTCTTTACAGTGCGATTTAAGCCCACTCAAATCGCACTGAAAAGGTATTGACAACTGGCATCAGAGAGTACTTGAGCACAAGTATTGTTGGTACAAAACAGGTATTGGTGCAACCCTAGTGTGTACCCAGCTTTAGACAATGTGTCCGGGTGTTTAATTGACTTAAAGACAAAGCTCCTGGGCAAACAAATCTGCATAGGTGAGAATAAAGATAACAGGGAAAACATTTGTCACTGTTAGTACTCATGCACAAAAAAACTATACTATAGGTATAGCATACACTATACAATTTGATTGTACAATCTCTGCACAATCTCCTTTAGATTTACAGAAACTTTGCAATATATGGACAACATAAACAATTCATTTAAGTAGTATCCAATCAGGCAGGCCTTTGTACTACATAGTTGGTGGTAGATCCAAAAGATATTGTACAATCAGATTGTATAATGTATGGTAAGCTGGAGGCTGGCCATAGATGGATCGTTTTTATTTTCGTCTGATCAAAAAAAATTGAATGGATCCCCCTAATCCACACAACTAAGGTAGATGAGGGAATCCTTTCCGCTGAGACATCTATGTCGGTGCTGCAAATCTAAGGAAACATTTCTGCTGGTTTGAGAGAAGTTGATCATTAAATTGATGTCTCTTTAGCAAGAATGACTACAGAAGGATTGAAACTTGTCCGGTCCTTGCTGGACCAGGTAAATTTCCATCCATCTATGGCCAGGTTTAGTAGCTCCTGTTGTTTTCGTATGCCTGCGGAGCTCACTAAGCACATGAGTTCTTTAGGGCCCATTCACATGTGGTGCAGACATGTGTGTTCTGTCAAGGGCTCTCTTATCAGCACAGGGATGTATGGGCATTGTGTGCATATCACTGTGCCAGCGTCCCATTCACTTCTATTGGGACCCGCACCTGCATGTCATATTAGGATACAGAGGCTGTGTCCATGCAGCCTCATGTCCCAGTAGATATAAATGGGGTGCTGACACAGGGATGCGCACAACACCTATGTACCCCCGTGCTGATAAACGCCAGCCCTGCATGGGAGATGCATGTTTGCACCCCTTGTGAATGGACCCTTACTAAAAATAGAATCTGAAATAACAGTTGTTTTCACAACAATTAGCAGTGATATGAAGCCTGAAAGTGTGTTACTGTTACCTGTTGGCTGAGTAGAGGCAGTTTCAGCAGCACAGAGACAGGAGAGAACACCACTCAGTTTGGCTGTGCAGGTAGAGAGGTGGGGGGTCCGAGAGAAGGGCACAGGAGAGGAGGGGGGGTCACTATACAGAGCAGGAATAGATTGTCCAGAACAGGGAGAGATAACAGGAGGCTGGGGGGGCAGAGTGGGTGATCTCCCACAGACATCTGGACACTGTGAAAGTGAAAGCAGGAGTGATAGAGATTACTGGAGAGGGGGGAGAGAAGCCGCTGTCCAGGAGAGGAAAAGTTGTATGCATGTAGACTGAAGCAGGAAAGGGCTGATACCTTCCCAACCTCACATGCCCTGCCTGCTCCACTCCACTGTTACTGAAGGACTAGTAGAGTGCACTGTGCAGGCAGGGGGGCAGGTGTAGTGCTACGATCTACATGCAGGGACAAAGCCGCTCTCTGCCTGTGTTATATTCTGCAGCATATTCTGTCCTGGGAAGGGTTGTACTGCGCCCTCTTCTCACACTAAATCATCCCGCCCAGGGCAGATGCCCCTCCCGCCCACCCCTAGTACCGGCCCTGGTGACATCTCTCGCGCGCATGCGCAGAGTGACGTCTCCGCCGCTTCGGCCAATCACACCGCCGGAGCGGCGCTGTGATTGGCTGGTGCGGCGATACCCGGAAGTAACCTTCCGGCTATCGCCGCAGCGATGGATGCGGCTGAAGAGGGAGACGAGGACGGCTTCGGGGGCCCCGACCTAAGGTAAGTGATGCATAATGAGCTATTATGCTAGTCATATTAGCTCATTATGCCTTTCTCTTCCAGGTTGTTATAAAAAAAAAAAAAATTTTTACCAGGTTTACAACCACTTTAAACAGGTAGTACAAACACAAGTTCATATTAAAATTAAACATGCAGGAAAGGAGCACATAATGTTTACTACTGGCCGGAGTGGTATTGGCCTATTATAATTGCCAGTCAGGTCTTCCCTACATGTTTCGCCAAGACATTGGCTTCTTCAGGGGAATAAGACGTGACAAATGTAATAATTATAGCACTACAAAAAAAGAAGAAAAATAGAAAAAACACAACATGAGTTGGGTATAAATAATTTACAAAAAAATGACACAGTATAAACATGGTGCGCGATACCAGAAAATAGAGTGACAGGGCACTAAGGGTCTCATCCCCCTCTCGCCACATAGTGGGAATCAACACCCCATTACCCCATAAAAGTCCCCCACCTACCCCAATGTCCCCAAATGGCAGGGTCAGCGCGAGGTGCATCCCAAGGACGTTAAACCAACACTACCGCAGTGTGGCTGGGCTGCAGAGGTCAGAAAGGAGACCAGTAAAAACAAAAAAATAAAGAATATTAAATGGTAATTATAATAGGCCAATACCACTCCGGCCAATAGTAAACATTATGTGATCCTTTCCTGCATGCTTAATTTTAATATGAACTTGTGTTTGTACTACCTGTTTAAAATACAATGTAATATAATTTGCTATATTAAATAATTTTGATTGAGTTGTTTTGGCACCGCAATAATCCCCATCCTCTCTGCCTCCTTTTTTAAATAAGCATTGGGATGAGGTGCCTTATCTAATGAGGACATTTCTTATCTCTCTCCAAAGCGTGGCTTTCTCCTGCTCCGTTCTTCTATTATCAGCATGATAACTTCTGACAAGTTCTCCGACACGTGATAGAACCAGGCTGAATTTTGTGTCAGGGTGGGTGCTATAAATAGATTAGCAGAGAGCTGCTCTAGTCAC
This sequence comes from Rana muscosa, assembly GCA_029206835.1. Classification (NCBI taxonomy): domain Eukaryota; kingdom Metazoa; phylum Chordata; class Amphibia; order Anura; family Ranidae; genus Rana; species Rana muscosa. The sequence continues at coordinate 406,678,437 of CM055122.1, forward strand.
AGTCTCTGCCTATGTGGAGGGCGGTGTGTGCCTTTCCTTCAATCAGCTGTCTCCCAGTGTAATCCAACACTACACTGCTACTGCTGAATGAGGAAGTGAAAATTCTAATATGATGTGTACTTTCTAAACAGCATATAAAGCTGAAGACAGCAGATATACATGTAAAACTTATGTAGGGAGGTGTCAGGGTCACCTGTGGCCAGGTGACAGATGCACACCGTAGGGGGACAGGAGTGCACCGCGAGGTAGTGAACCCTATGGCTGGCTTCTGCGGATAGGAAACTGGGTGGTTGTGGAAAGCGGGACCAGAGGAGCACAACCGGGATCCAAACGGAAGCTAGAGCCAAGATTCCCCAGGGCGCGGAGTCTAAGACCCAGCTGGTCTTCTCCAGGGCCTTTAGTGGTGAGGATGTCAGCTGCAGGCTGGGACCAGGTCGCGGCCCCTGGAGTTTCCTAGCTCACGCCCCGTAGGATAAGGGGAAAAGAGGGGAAGCAGCAGCACACGATAAGAGAGAACCGAATAACAAGCTGAAGGTCAGGGGCCACAAGCAGACAAGGATAACGAAGAACGAGCCGAAGGTCAAGGGTCACGAGCAGACAGGGATAGTCGGGGACAAGCCAATAACGTAACAGAGAGACAGACGTAGCACACGGCAGGCAGGAACCCAAACACACAATGCCTAACAAACACGTTGATCAGCAAAGCAGGCTTGCAGTGCACAGGTTAATATAGTGTTCAGTGATAGGGCCTGGGGTGGAGCAGGCTGGGAGGAGATTATAAAGGAAGCCAGGTGAAAGGGCTCAGGCCTCTAAGATGAACACATGGGAAGGAAGGTAAGCTGACAGACAAACACTACTGCATATCCATGACAGGAGGTTTGTTTCATCTCTGTGTATCATCTGAGGCTGTTCACTTCACTGGGTATATGTTAGGGTTTACATCCACTTCAAGGAAAAGACCTGACTGCTCCGTGCCTCAGAGTATTTATACAGACTCCCAGCAGCCTTTTGTGCCAACCTCCCTGGGATTGGTCAGGGCTGTAAAAATATTCCTGCTGCTCATTTGCCTTGCTACGCACCTGTTCTAGAGAGATCCACAGTTCTCCAGAAAGCAGAGAGAGCAATCAAAACTTCAGCATGTGAAACACTGAACAGACCAGAATAATCAACACAGCTCCACTGATTACAGTGAGCAACATTTAGTTTGCCTAATAAAAAAACAGCAGCTCCACTGGATACAGTGAGCCAGAACTAAATTTATCTAATCCTAGCACCTATCTAAGAGGGTGCTAAACCTTTATTTAATGTCAGCTATAGCAGTAGGAAGGATAAATATGTGGTGCTTTGGTGCACATCACTTTATGGCACATGTGATGATGACACATGTACAAACGGATTTGGGATCGGTGCTGCAGCCATCTATGTATGACAGTTTAAAAAAAAAAAAAAACAATACTTATCTTTAAACTTTAACCCCATGTTTTAACCTTGCAAAAAAAAAATATGAAGAATATAAGACAACAAACTGGAAGAAGGACCCAGCAGCTAACCAGCAACTACAGTTGTTGATACACATAAAAGGATAATCCTATACTGTGAACATGGTTATATACAACATTATGTAGCGCACCATTCTGCAAAGCAATGTACATTTCTGTAATACAGCACTGTATAGCAAAGTATAGCAGCCAACTCTCCCTACTCAGACTGTCAGCTCTCGCTGAAAAAATCGAACACACTCTGAAAAATGGCTGCTGGAAACCAGCTTTTTTTTAGGAGGGGCTGGAACATGCCAAAGCAGATTCTCCTATTATTGGCCATTCTAACCCTGCTGACTACAGTGAAAAAGTCAGGCAGGGCATTATAGCTTCTTTAAAATTCAGTCAGACAAATTCACGCAGAAAGAACCATGAACCTCGAAACCCCCAGATTTGTTGTGAACCAACCATGTGGCAAAACTGAACCTCATCCATACTACTCAGATAAAAATTGAGGAGCAATTATAAGGTCCAGTTTGGTACGAATCAGAGGTGAAGAAAATCGTAGCTAGTTTCTGCTCCAGCCAAAGGGACACAATTTTAGGTTTTAAGAAACTGTAGGTGCAGCTTTCAAAAAGAGAGGTATTGCTTCATCAAGGCTACAGCTTAGGTTTTTTTTGGCTGCCTAGAGCCCAAAATGTGCTAATTTTAGCTGATGAACGGAGAGGGTTTCAAATATAAAGTACAACAAAGTCGGTGTGGAAAAGAGAGAAGAGAATTGAAAAGACTTTAACCTAACTGCAGTGGGACAAGACCACCAGGTGATGCTTCATATGGATGGCAAGTGAAAAGAGAGAGCAGGGGTGTCCAACCTTTTGACCTTCCTGGACCACATTGGAAGAAGAGGAATTGTCTTGGGCTGCACATAAAATACACCAACAATAAGGAAAGCTGATCAGCAGAAAAAGTCGGGCAGATCACAAGAAACTTATAAAGTAGAAAGAACTCTAATGCCGCGTACACACGGTCAGAATTTCCGATGGAAAAAGTCAGATGGGAGCTTGTCATCGGATATTCCGACCGTGTGTATGCCCCATCAGATTTTTCTCGTCGGAATTTCCAACGGACTTAGATAGAGAGCAGGTTCTCTTTTTTTCCGTCTGAAATTCCGACTGAGTTTTGCCCGTGGCAAAGTCCGGCCATGTGTACGCGGCATTAGTTCTGAAGATAACAGACTTGACCTTCTATGAAGATTTTATCTCTTTCAGTCATTGATAACTTTACCTACCCGTGTTGCTTATATAATAACAGTGAATGGTGACAAAATGCTGATAGATGACACGCTAGACTTCTGTGGCAAGATGTGCATGGTGCAACAGCCAGCTCGAGCAATGAGTCCCAAAGCATTGAGTGAAACCGAATAATATAAAATAGAAAAAACAGCGGTGATGAGCCGCAAAACAGCCTGGGACAGACGCGGGTGACGTCACCGAGGTAAGCTCCTCCCCCGTACGTTACGTCCAATGGGACTTCATCAGCGGTGGGTGGAGCTACCGCGTCACCCTCCGTCTTATTATACCAGTAGCGTTGCCATGGCGAGCGTCATAATAACGGGACGGCCGGCAAAAACGGTCCCGGAAGTAAATTGTCATGACAACCAACTCAGTGAGAATCACTGAAAATGGCTGCAAGATTCTACATCAATGTAATTTAAAGCAACATGCACCCACGGCTGTCCCATACTCATAAATATATGACAAATAAAAACTTTTATGGGCATAAAAATTATGACCATGCGCATATACATGAACATTGATACAAATATATATAAACATTAAAAGAAATGGTGAAGATAGGAGGGAGACATCCTCCATTCCAAGACCATACATAAAAAATTAGAAAAGAGAAAATTAATAAAAACAAAGAAGAGAACCAATGTTGAAAGAGAACCACTGCCTCATTTATCAGAAATGAAGCAGTTGAGATCGAAATCAACATTGAGGCCTCCTGGCACGAGTACTTGAGTCTCATGTATCCAGAAGGACTCTCGTTGGCTCAATTGTCTAATGTAATTACCACCTCTCCAATGGGGCCTCACTCTTTCTAAGCCCCAAAATTTCAGGCATTTGGGATCTCTATTGTGGAACAAACGGAAATGTTTGGAAACGTTGTGGGTTCTAACACCATTGATAATATTGTTCACATGTTCGCCAATACGTACATGGAGAGGTCTAGAAGTCCTTCCTATATAATGTAATCCGCAGTCACATTCAAGGTCATAGACCACCCCCACAGTATTGCATGTGATGAGGCTTTTGATTGAATACGTTTTACCTGCGGTAGGAGCAGTAAAATCTTTTCTCCGTTTGATGTTACGTTTACATTTTTTACATGCTGGACACCTACCACATGCGTAAAACCCGGTCATGAGAGGAAAAATGTGACTCTCCTTCACTACTGGTGGGTCAACCACACTCGGGGCTATGATGTCCCTAAGCGTGGGTGCCCTTCTATAGATGAACCTAGGACGGGATGGTATAATGGCTCCCATTATTCGATCCTTTTTCAAAATATCCCAGTGCTTCATGATGATTTTTTCGAAATTTTTGTGCTGAATATTGTAGTCCAAAATGATTCTAAGTTCAGTGTTAGCTGGGTTGGGTGGCACCTTAGGTCGAGAACCCGCCACCAAAGATGTTCTGTCAATCTTACCAACTTTTTGAATTTCACTGAAAATATCATCCTTTTTGTAGCCTTTTTGTTTAAATCGGTTAGCCAGAAGATCAGATTGTGCAAGATAGTCTGCCCCAGACGTACAATTTCGCCTTAAGCGAATAAATTGGCCTCTGGGTATGTTACATAGCCATTTTTTATGATGGCAACTATCAAGGGGTATGTACCCATTTCTGTCTGTCTGCTTGAAATGATTTTTAGTTTTGAAAACATGCCCATCTCTAAAAATTTCTAGGTCTAAGAATGTTATACAGGAAGCATCAGCATTCCAGGTAAGTCTGATGTTCTTGGTATTACCATTAAGCTTGGACATGAATAGTTGAAGACTGGTCATATTCCCTTCCCAAATAATGATCAAATCGTCTATATAGCGATAGTAGCACTTTAATTGGACTGGTTAATAATTTCTGGCTAAACAAAATGAAAGTGCATCTACAAGAAAATTAGTCAATAGGAGAGGGAGGTCAGAGGCATCCAAAGCCCATTTAACTGCCCTAATGGCATCCTGATGGCCAATGATAGTATACAATGAGCCCACGTCCGCTGTTACCAACAAACTGTTGGCACTGGCGGGCGTGGACTCTACTACCTGTATAGCATGCCTGGTATCCTTAAGGTAGGCAGTAGTGGAACAAACTAAAGGTTTAAGAAAATGGTCAATGTATTGGCCCAGGCGTGCAGTGACCGAATCAATTCCATTTACAATAGGTCTCCCAGGTGGAACCTGGGCATTTTTGTACACCTTAGGTAAAAAATAAATGATCGGTCTCCTGCACGCACTGGGATCCAAATACAGAGCCTCTTTTTTAGTGAGAACACCACACATTGTTGCTTATTTAACCATAAATATGAAAAAATCACCTACTCATCACAAGTGAACCAAAACTAACTTCATATCTCTACACAAGACTAAACAAGGTGCAGCAAGTGTCTGTGTTGTGGCCAAGACTAAAGGAGAGAGCAGTGCTGTCTGTGAATTTCCAGCAATTAGATGTACAGTTTCTTTGTTTTTCTACTAGATTGACACTGACATGATTCCCAGAGCTGAAGCTGTGGAGAACGGTGTCTGAGGTATTGTCCTACTGTGTTCCTCTCGATGCTGAACTGATGCCTGGGGGATTTTGATAAATGATGCTGGCTTAACGTCTTATAACGTTGAGGTTAGCCCTTTGGTAAGCAGCCCCCCCTTTTTATGGTGGGGATCTCTCACTCCTAGATGGTGTCTTGTCATCACAGCATTGGTGGTGGAGCAGTGAATGGACTTTAATGCATGGACATTTTTCTTGATTTTAGATTTTTATAGAATATGAATACTGGACTCTAATTAGTGGATTGCTTGATGCACATGACACTTTGGTGGACTATTGTGATTTTGTTTCATGGCACAACAGCACTTTACAAATTTAAAGAGATAGCACATTATTATTCATTATTTATTATTTATGATGTATTAAGATTATTGCACAGTGACATTTTTGTTGTATTTACAGAGACAGTGCATTATTTTTGTTTATAAGTTTTGTGTTTATCCAGTATTCAGATATAGTGGTTGTGGCAGTCCAGATCTGTGTCAGACACCAAACACAGGTTTTTTTTTTTGTTTTTATTTTAATGATTCATGTCACCATTAGAATCTCAGCCACAGAAGCAGTTCTTGGATGACGAGGGTTAGAAAGGGGCTATTATGGTAGGGACTAGGTACCATCTGGTCATAACCTTATTTGCTGATTATTTAGTAATGATTATTCAAACTTGTGTATTTTTCAGCGACTAAATTATTATTACCGTAGGTGCTCAGAGCAATCATGTATTTCACATCCTTCACATGCACAAAAAGAATATAAAAACGACAAACAATGTGCAACTCTCCCCCTAGCTACCTCATTTTCATTTCTAATTGTGGTAAAAAGAAAAAACAATAAATTATACGTATAGTGTTAGACATCCAATAAATAGTAACAGCAATACATACAGGGCCTTGAAAAAGTATTCATACCCCTTGAAATTTTCCACATTTTGTCATGTTACAGTCAAAAACGTAAATTAATTTTATTGGGATTTTATGTGATAGACCAACACAAAGTGGCACATAATTGTGAAGTGGAAGGAAAATGATAAATGGTTTTTAATACTTTGTAGAACCACCCTTTCTGCAATTACAGCTGCAAGTCTTTTTGGGGATGTCTCTACCAGCTTTGCACATCTAGACAGTGACATTTTTGCCCATTCTTGGTTGCAAAACAGCTCAAGCTCTGTCAGATTGGATGGAGAGCATCTGTGAACAGCAATTTTCAAGTCTTAAAAAAGAGAGTGAAATACTTATGCGCTACCAGAAATGTTGGCGATTGAAGTAGTGTGAATCAAAGTGTATATACTGTAGCTGCTGAACTTCTGAAGTGTCACCAGCACCAATAGATATATAAATAGTAAAGTGAAGCAGTGCATTAAAACTATAACCAATGAAAATGCAAAACAGTGTAGCGCTACCCCCAGTTAAGAGAGCCGCTGATATTGATTTGGGCCCTGCAGTGCACCGCTGTCAACCCCCGGCAATCGGCTCTAACCTCCCGTGGCACAGCTGGTGATAGAGAGATAGGACCGCGTGATCGCAACTGTTGGTGGCGCAGTCCTATAACAAACATACACAGAATATACTTTAAAACTCCTATTAAAGTAAGCGGAACTGACACCAAATGTACTTTACCCAGATATTTTACTGAGGCTAATGGGCAAGTAATAAACAACAGTATAACAAGTTGCAGATCCCTGCAATAAACAGTAATAAAGATAAACAGAGTAATCAGAATAATAAAGTATTGCTATGCAACTCTAGCGCTGCCCTTTTACAGCTACTTCCCCTCATGGGTAGACTAACACCCAGCAATGTCTACCTATGCAGTCAGGCCTGACTGATCTAAATGGAAGTTCAGTGAAACAATATTTGCTAGCAATCTCTCGGTGGTGCACTTGAAGAACAACTTTGTAATCCCAACGAATAGTAAAGATAAAGTATCTGTCTTTAAACAGCTCTCACCACCTGGACAAGTCCAAGTCCGTTTCCTCCATCGATTCGTCTAGGAACAGGAATCCACCGACATCCAAGTCTTCAATCCTTCTGGTGTACTGCAGCAAGGAGGATTAGATGTCTCTAAGGCTCTGCTAGGCTGGCAGAGGGCTCTTTGGAAAGGAGCACACGGCCCAGGCTTCAGGCCTTGTGCACACAGCAGTTCAGCACAGACATCCTCTTGCTAGGAGAGGGGTGTCCAAAGAGGCCGACCAAAACTCCGCCTCCCCTTTATAAAGTCTGCCCCAGCAGTCTCTGTTCTGGAGCAATGCACCCTGGGTGCTGCAAGATGTACTGGGAGATGTAGTCTCTCTCTCCTCTGCTTTCACTTCCATAATGTCTCTTTACTTCCTCCCGACTCACCTCTCACCTGGAACTTCTTGTCTCTCTGCATTAAAGGGGAACACCCCGCTACACACTCCCCCCACTTGAACTCTTTGGTCCCCAAAGATAAACTTCAACAAATACTGTTTACCATTTTGGACAATGTCGAGCATGATGTTGGCATAGGGAATTCCCACCAAAACTTTGGGATGGAACTCTCTTGCCCACAGGTCACACTACCATGAGTGGCCTGCCTAACTGTGCCAGAGAGTGAGCTGGGGTTGCCCTCCACCAAATGGACGGTGGAAGGATCAGGTTGTTCAACACTTCTCCTAGCCGTTACAACAGAGTCCTCTGAGCTCGTCCCCATTTGGGGGTAAGTTAGTTTCTTGGGAGGCCTGATGACTCTGCGAGCCCTCTGCTCTCTTGGTGCTTCTGACTCTGGCACCACAGGCTCTTCTTCAGGAGTAAGTTCAGGTAACATTGCTGGTTCTGGAACCTCTGATTCAGAAGTCGACTGACGTATGGAATCTCTAGAGTCCTCCTCTGCGCAAGTGTCAGGAACATCTTCCCAGTAATCAGCTGAGGGACTGAAGGGTATGAATTCAGTAGCCTCCGGATTCAGCGTTGCATCTGGGGTATCCCCTCCATTTGGGAGATCTATGGCGGACGTTCCCAGAGTCGAGGGAGGCCACAGCCAGTCCAGTTCTCCACCTTCTTCTGTACTCAATTGGGAGGCCTCCCCATCTTTGGCTCGAGAGGTCTGGGACCGAGTGTTCGGTCTAGGAATATCCAGGATAGAGGCCGGTTCAGGGGAGTCTCTCACGGGAGGTATTCTGACTGCCTCAGCAAGTGGGAGCAGGTGGTTCCGATGCCACGTCTTCAGTGGACCCACCTTTCCTTCTGGCTTTAGTTTGTAGACAGGCAAACTGGGCAACTTCCTACAGACAACATAGGGCTCAGATCTCCACCTGTCGGCAAGCTTGTGTTTTCCAGGGACCCCCAGATTGCGTAGCAGTACTCGGTCCCCGGGCTGCAGATCTTGCACTCGAACCTTCAGATCAAAATTTCTCTTGTTGCGGGCCCCCCTTTGATCCGAAGCCGCCTGGGCTTGTTCATAGGCCACCTGCAAGCTACGTCTAAGTCTGTCCACGTATCCCTTGTGGGATGTAGCTGAGGTATTGTCTATAGAAGTGCCAAAGGCCAGGTCCACAGGTAGCCTTGCTTCTCTCCCAAACATAAGTCGATAAGGGGAGTAGCCAGTGGCGTCACTTGTGGTACAGTTATAGGCATGTACTAGGGCTGATATGTGCTGACTCCAGTGTTGCTTCTTCTCTGTTTCTAAGGTTCCCAACATGTTGAGCAGGGTCCGGTTAAATCTCTCCGGCTGAGCATCTCCTTGTGGGTGGTAAGGCGTGGTTCTGGTCTTCTTTATTCCTAATGAATCCAAAAGTCTTCGGATCAACCGACTCTCAAAGTCCCTTCCTTGATCTGAGTGGAGTCTCTGTGGTAGTCCGTAATGGACAAAATACTTCTCCATAAGTATCTTGGCCACGGTGGATGCCTTCTGGTCTTTGGTTGGGAAAGCTTGAGCATAGCGGGTGAAATGGTCGGTTATTACCAGAACATTCCCCAATCCACTCAGGTCGGGTTCGAGGCAGAGAAAGTCAATGCATACCAGATCCATTGGGCCTTGACTCTGTAAGTGGCCCATTGGGGCAGCTTGATGGGGTAGGGTCTTTCTCTGAATGCATCGTGCACAGGAATGGCAATACTCCTCTACTTCTGCCCTCATGCAGGGCCAATAGAACCGATTTCTGACAAGCTGGAAGGTCCTTTCTGCCCCTAGGTGACCATGATGGTCATGCAGGGCAATTAGTACAGTCTCTCGGTGCTTCTCTGGAAGAAATAACTGCCACTTATCTTCTGAGTCATCAGAGGGGCCCCTTCGGTAGACCACTCCCTGATGTACCTGTAGCCTGTCCAATTCCTTCCTCAACAGGCGAGCCTCCTTTGAGGGGTGATGTAGGAATTTGTTGGGATCCTGATTCTCCAGGGCTTCGAGGACCAATCTCCCCATGGGGTCTTCCAATTGGTCACACCTCAACTCCTTCTTGGACAGTCTCGGTAGGTTGTCTTCCTCCAGTTGAGTTACCCCACAATAGTGTTTGGGGACTCCTACCATGGTAACCCCTATTTCTTCTGCTCTGGAGCCTCCTCTGGCTTGAAATTCAGCCCCTTGACAAAGGGCCCGCACCCCGTCCGGTGCCACTTGGGTCCAATCTTCCCAGTCATTTGTCGTGGCATGAGACCTCCGGGACAGGGCATCTGCATCCCTATTTCCGGCTCCTGGTCTGTACTTCAGACTGAAGTTGAATCCAGACAATGCGGCCAACCACCTGTGTCCGGTGGCATCTAGTTTCGCGGTGGTGAAGAGGTAGGTCAGGGGGTTGTTGTCTGTCTTCACAGTAAACTCTGCCCCATACAAGTAGTCTTTTAGCTTGTCTACTACCGCCCATTTGAGGGCCAGGAATTCCAGCTTATGAGTGGGGTAATTCTTTTCTGAGGGGGTCAGGCTCCTGCTCACATAGGCCACTGGTCGCAGTTGTCCTTCATGTTCTTGGTAGAGTACACCACCTAGACCCTCATGGCTGGCATCCACATGTAATTCATAAGGTCTGGTAGGGTCGGCGTAGGCCAGGACTGGGGCAGTGGTTAAGCTCCTCTTCAGAGCATGAAAGGCCTCTTCACACCTTGGGTTCCACTGATCTTGAACTGACTGACCAGGCCTCCTGGGCCCTGAGTCATCCTCTTCCCCTTCTGCCTTTAGCAATTCATTCAACGGGCGGGCAATCCGAGCAAACCCCTCCACAAACCTCCTATAATAGGAGCAGAACCCCAGGAAGGATCTGAGCTCTGTTACTGTGGTGGGTCGTGGCCAGGAAGTGACTGCTTCCAACTTCTCAGGATCTGTGGCCACCCCTTCTTCAGACACTATGTGCCCCAGATAGTTCACAGAAGACTGGTAGAACCGACACTTCTCGGGGGAAAGCTTAAGTCCCTCTTCGCTGAGTCTTCTCAATACTTTCTCCAACCTGGCTTCATGTTCTTCCAAGGTTCTTCCAAAGACAATGACATCGTCCAAGTACACAAGGACTTCTATAAGATTCATGTCTCCAACAGTCTTCTCCATAAGGCGTTGAAAGGTAGCAGGAGCTCCAGACAGACCCTGAGGCATCCTATTGAATTCGAAGAATCCCACTGGGGTTATGAAGGCTGTCTTCTCCCTGTCTTCTGGGTGCATAGGGATTTGATAGTACCCACTCTTGAGGTCCATCACACTGAACCATTTGGCTCCAGACAAACTTTGTAGGGCATCTTCTATCCTTGGCGTGGTGTATTGGTCAGGGATGGTTCTCCTGTTGAGAGTCCTGTAATCGATACAAAGCCTCAACGACCCATTCTTCTTTCTGACCACCACGATTGGGGAGGCATAGGGACTTCTAGACTCCCGGATCACACCAGTCTTCTTTAGTTCTACAAGTTGTTCCCTCAGATCCTCCAGATCTGCCAGGGGGACCCGCCTGACCCTCTCTCGGAAGGGCTTATCTTCTTGGAGGCGGATCCGATGGGTGGCACTTCTTGCACACCCCACATCGAATTCATCTTCGGAAAAGATCTTCTCCCACCTGGTCAGCTGGGCCTTGGCTCTTTCTTTCCAAGCCCTGGGTAGGTTCGGGTTTTCCACGGACAGTTTCTCCCAAACATCTCCTCCATCACCCGTCCCCTTGACTTCGGACCAAGTGACCGGGGCAGCAGGGCTCACCTGACCAAGCAACACTCTGGCAGGGATCTCCATGGGTCCTCCCGTAGTGTTCCTAACACTCACCGGAACTCTGCCATGGGCCTTCTTCAGGGCCTTGAACGGAATCACTTCTGGTATCACTTCCAGGCCTGAGGACTCTTCCCTTGGGTCTGATTCCAGCATGACAAAGGGGCCAGGTTGTTCCCACGAAAGCTTCACAGTGGCCCTAAGACAGGTTACTTCTCCGGGCTGTAGCACTACTCCTTCTCTGCCAAGTCTCCACACCTTCCCTATCCCCTCTCCCGGGGTCTTCTGCTCTAAGACCAGTCGTTGGTAGGCCGTCTTTAGCATGGGATGGATTTTGGTGGCTGAATGGTTTCTCTCTTTCACTAGAGGGGTCAGGAGTCTCCTGACTAGATCCGTGTTTGTCCCAATGATCAGGGAAATCTTGCTGGCTCCAGGCGGCTGGGGACACACAACTGCCAGGGTGTCAAACACTTCAGCCTTCCCAGCCACGGATGGGTCGAAAGTCATCTTTATGGGCAGGTACCCATCATAAGGGAAACTCTGGGTTCCAAGTCCCCATATCTCCAGCTCTTCTATCTTCTGGATAGGCAGATGACTCAAGTGCCTATCATAGAAGTCCCGGTATAGTAAAGTCACCTGTGCTCCGGTGTCCAAAAGAGCTTTAGTATAGACTCCTTCCACTTGAATGGGCACAGTAGGAGACGGGCCCACCAGTTCCTTTGGGTATGGCCGGACTGGGGTCACCTCTTTTTTTTGGCTTTCGACCCTTGCCCTGCTCCTTTTGGACTTTAATTTTTCCTGAGCCTGGCATGCATTGACTTTCTCCCTCTCAATGGGGGCACAAACCCGCTGAGGGATGTTATTGTTCCTTTTAGGTGGATGTTCCTTCTTTGGGGTGCTGTACTTCCACTGAGGGGTCTTGCCCCCTCCCTCTGGGGTACATCTTGGTGGGGGTGTACTATACCTCCTCCTAGGAGTTTTGTCTCCTCCATTCTTGGCCTTTTTTTTTAGTTTGGAGCGCACTGAAGATGATGGGCACCCGGTTGACTCCTTCACCGGGGCCCTTTGGAGTTTCCCGCCGGCTTGCAATTATCTGTTCTCTTCTTCTTTGGGCTGGAGCATACGTTAGCAAAGTGGCCACTCCCTCCGCAGTTATAGCAAATCACCTCTTCTCGGTCCTGTAGGGAGGCCGGTGCTGAGGTGTTCGGGAACAACTCCTTTCTTGGGCTTGGTTTCTCTCGTCTTCTCTGATCTTTCTCCATCAAAGAGGTCAGCATCTCCAACACTTGGGCCATTTGCGATTTCAGAGTGTCAACCTCCGCATCTCTTTCTGGGCTCTTGACAGAATGGACCAACACTGGTACAGGTGTGACATTCGCCTTGGCCACCTGCTGATCTTCCTGCAGCGCCTCTTCGTCCCTAATAATTTTTATTAGATCAGAGTAGGTTAGTGACATTCCTCCTCCTGAGGTTTTCAGGTGCAGCCAGACCGGGTCTGAGCGTCGCGCTCCCCTCATGATCTGCTTCATGCGTGCTTCATCTGCATCTTTGGGCAGCATTCCCTTCTTCAGTACAATCTTGCATAACTGCCTGTTCAGCCTTCTAACATATTCTGACAGTTTCTGATTCGGCTGCTGGAGAGTGTGTTCAATTTGATAAATCATCTCTGACACCTTCTCCAGCTGACCAAACTCTTCCTGCAGCATGGCCAGGCAATCTTGAGCTGTACAGTTTTCATTTCCAAACCGGAAGCTCTTCACCGCTTCTGCCGCGGCACCTTTCAGACTTTCTAAGACTCGCTGTCTCTTCTGTGCCTCAGGCACCTCCCATGCTTCTACTGCCTGCAATGCCTGTTCCATCCAAGTGTCAAAATCTTCCTCCCCCGCAGGGACGGGGAGCTTCCCTGAGAAGGTGCTAAGCTTCCGGTAACCGGCCTCCACATGCACCGTACTGCTTTTCTGGCACTTAATTACAAGGTCTCCTAGAGCATTCAACAATTCAGGCCCTATAGCGGCCAGCGGTGATCCCGGGCTTAATAGTTCCTTAAGCTTTTCTGCTTTAGGGGATAGTGGTGGAGATAATTGTGGGAGTGATGGCTTTGGTGTCTGAAACCATTCTTCCTTCACTGGCAGCGTATGTATCAAGTGATAGATCTGATTATCTATGGCTTGTATACTCTGACTTTTAAAATGTTCTGGGATTTCGTTTTTCCATTCTACCAGTGCGTATGTAAACGAGATCACTGGATCTGGCCTAAAATCCATCACCCATGCTTTATGGCTCGGAGACAGTAACAATACGAGCTGTTTTATCTCCTCTTCCTTCCATCTTTCCCCCGGGAGTACAATGACTACTGCCGCGGTTGGATCGGCGCCAATCGCTGCGCACCACTGTGACATTGCCAGCGGGTCCATGCTGGTACTTCTGACCGGCTTGATTGCAGCGTGCAACGTACAAGGATCCCGGACTCGAGCCCCCACGTGTAGCGCTACCCCCAGTTAAGAGAGCCGCTGATATTGATTTGGGCCCTGCAGTGCACCGCTGTCAACCCCCGGCAATCGGCTCTAACCTCCCGTGGCACAGCTGGTGATAGAGAGATAGGACCGCGTGATCGCAACTGTTGGTGACGCAGTCCTATAACAAACATACACAGAATATACTTTAAAACTCCTATTAAAGTAAGCGGAACTGACACCAAATGTACTTTACCCAGATATTTTACTGAGGCTAATGGGCAAGTAATAAACAACAGTATAACAAGTTGCAGATCCCTGCAATAAACAGTAATAAAGATAAACAGAGTAATCAGAATAATAAAGTATTGCTATGCAACTCTAGCGCTGCCCTTTTACAGCTACTTCCCCTCATGGGTAGACTAACACCCAGCAATGTCTACCTATGCAGTCAGGCCTGACTGATCTAAATGGAAGTTCAGTGAAACAATATTTGCTAGCAATCTCTCGGTGGTGCACTTGAAGAACAACTTTGTAATCCCAACGAATAGTAAAGATAAAGTATCTGTCTTTAAACAGCTCTCACCACCTGGACAAGTCCAAGTCCGTTTCCTCCATCGATTCGTCTAGGAACAGGAATCCACCGACATCCAAGTCTTCAATCCTTCTGGTGTACTGCAGCAAGGAGGATTAGATGTCTCTAAGGCTCTGCTAGGCTGGCAGAGGGCTCTTTGGAAAGGAGCACACGGCCCAGGCTTCAGGCCTTGTGCACACAGCAGTTCAGCACAGACATCCTCTTGCTAGGAGAGGGGTGTCCAAAGAGGCCGACCAAAACTCCGCCTCCCCTTTATAAAGTCTGCCCCAGCAGTCTCTGTTCTGGAGCAATGCACCCTGGGTGCTGCAAGATGTACTGGGAGATGTAGTCTCTCTCTCCTCTGCTTTCACTTCCATAATGTCTCTTTACTTCCTCCCGACTCACCTCTCACCTGGAACTTCTTGTCTCTCTGCATTAAAGGGGAACACCCCGCTACAACAGTATAAAGTGCTAAATCCAAATACAACAATAAAGTGCAAATACAATAAGCAAATCCAAATCCAAAGTGCAAAAGTGCAATCATATAATGAAAAATAGTCCGATGATAGTAGAAAATATGTGCATCAAATATTACAATGATTGAAAGTGTCTTCAATTGTGCAAATAAGTGAAAAAAAGGGGGGGGGGGAGAAAAAGTATCCAAGTGCAAATCAGCAAGGTAGGATGTGATAATAGCCTGTAGATAACCTTCAAACATCCACGCCCAGTGTGTTCTAGCCTCTTGCCTCAGGAATAGAACCCAATGGGTCTAGTCATGCATCAAGATATTGGATCGTGGCAATCTGTGCTGTCTTCCTCTTTATTGAAGCTATCCCGGCGGGATAAGGAACAACTGCAGCCTAATGCCGCGTACACACGATCGGAAATTCCGACAAGAAAACTGTGGATTTTTTCTGACAGAATGTTGGCTCAAACTTGTGTTGCATACACACGGTCACACAAATCTTGTTGGAAATTGCGACCGTCAAGAACACAGTGACGTACAAGATGTATGACGAGCAGAGATCAATGAAGTTCAATAGGCAGTTCGGCTCTTCTGCTTGATTCTGAGCATGCGTGTTTTTTTTGCGCGTCGGAATTGCATACAGAAGAGCGGATTTTTCGATAGAAACTTTTTCCGTCGGAAAAATAGAGAACCTGCTCTCAATCTTTTGTTGGTGGAAATTCAGACAGAAAAATTCAGATAGAGCCTACACACGGTCGGAATTTCCGACAAAAAGCACACATCGGACTTTTCTTGTCGGAATTTCCGATCATGTGTATGCGGCATTAGGGGATGGATCTTTTCCCATGCGGTCCACGTTTCACAATAACCTCTTCCGATATTCCTCCAGATCCAGGGTATTACATAAAGGAGATAAAGGACACGTGACTTTTTCAAGGGTATCCTTGAAAAATTTACCATGGGTCTCTTGGCTGCTTCTCTGATTAATACTCTTACTGAACGGCCTGTCAGTTTTGGTGGATGGCCATGTCTTGGTAGGTTTGCAGTTGGGCCATACTCTTTCCATTTTCCGATGATGGATTGAACAGTGCTTCTTGAGATGTTCAAAGCTTGGGAATTTTTTTATAACCTAACCCTGCTTTAAATTTCTCCACAACTTTATCCCTGACCTATCTGGTGTGTGCCTTCATGATGCAGTTTGTTCACTAAGGTTCTCTAACAAGCCACTGAGGGCTTCACAGAACAGATGTATTGATACTGAGATTAAATTACACACAGGCGGACTCACCAATACTAATTAGGTGACTTCTGAAGGTAATTGGTTCCACTAGATTTTAGTTAGGGGTATCAGACTAAAGGGGGCTGAATACAAATGCACGCCAAACTTTTCACATATTTATTTGTAAAAAATTTGAAAAACCATTTATCATTTTTCTTCCACTTCACAACTATGTGCCACTTTGTGTTGATCTATCACAAAAAATCCCAATAAAATACATTTACGTTTTTGGTTGTAACATGACAAAATTTGGAAAATTTTAAGGGGGTATGAATACTTTTTCAAGCCACTGTATATAGAAGATTCACTGATACAGTGCCTTGAAAAAGTATTCACACCCCTTGAAATTCTTCACATTTTGTCATGTTACAACTAGGGATGAGCTCGGTGTTCGAGTCGAACATACGTTCGACTCGAACATCGGCTGTTCGATCGTTCGACGAAGATCGAACGATTTGGGCCGTTCGCGCCTAATTTGAGTGACGCGAACGGCCCACAATGCACTACGCCATCGCAGTGTCATCCAGGCGCTGTGATTGGCCAAGCATGCACTGTGACCCCGCATGCTTGGCCAATCACAGTGCCGGCAGCGAGGAGAGCAATGATTGGCCACAGGCAGGATGCCTGTGGCCAATTATTGCTGAGGGTGTTTAGTACACGCCCCACACTATAAAAGGCCGCCAGCACGGCGGCCTAGTGTAGTGTGTTCCGGAGCAGGGAAAGAGAAGCATAGGCAGGGACAGTGACATTTATTTTTTCTTGCTTAACCTGGATTCCTTTAGTTTAGGGAAAGAGAAGGATAGGTAGGGAGAGTGTCAGTGTGTTTTACTGTGCGAATCCTTGTTTCTAGGGACAGGGAAGGACAGTGAGGGAAATTCTCCTTGTGCTATAGTGTGCTAAAGCATTGATCATCAATCAGCTTTAAAAAAACATTTTTTCTAGGGACAGAAAACTATAGGTAGGAAGAGTGTCAGTTTCTTTCACTGTGATAATCCTTGTTTCTAGGGACAGGGAAGGACAGTGAGGGAAATTCTCCTTGTGCTATAGTGTGCTAAAGCATTGATCATCAATCAGCTTTAAAAAAACATTTTTTCTAGGGACAGAAAACTATAGGTAGGAAGAGTGTCAGTTTCTTTCACTGTGATAATCCTTGTTTCTAGGGACAGGGAAGGACAGTGAGGGGAATTCTACTTGTGCTATAGTGTGCTAAAGCATTGATCATCAATCAGCTTTAAAAAAAAAAAATTCTAGGGACAGAAAACTATAGGTAGGAAGAGTGTCAGTTTCTTTCACTGTGATAATCCTTGTTTCTAGGGACAGGGAAGGACAGTGAGGGAAATTCTACTTGTGCTATAGTGTGCTAAAGCATTGATCATCAATCAGCTTTAAAAAAACATTTTTTCTAGGGACAGAAAACTATAGGTAGGAAGAGTGTCAGTTTCTTTCACTGTGATAATCCTTGTTTCTAGGGACAGGGAAGGACAGTGAGGGAAATTCTCCTTGTGCTATAGTGTGCTAAAGCATTGATCATCAATCAGCTTTAAAAAAACATTTTTTCTAGGGACAGAAAACTATAGGTAGGAAGAGTGTCAGTTTCTTTCACTGTGATAATCCTTGTTTCTAGGGACAGGGAAGGACAGTGAGGGAAATTCTCCTTGTGCTATAGTGTGCTAAAGCATTGATCATCAATCAGCTTTAAAAAAACATTTTTTCTAGGGACAGAAAACTATAGGTAGGAAGAGTGTCAGTTTCTTTCACTGTGATAATCCTTGTTTCTAGGGACAGGGAAGGACAGTGAGGGAAATTCTACTTGTGCTATAGTGTGCTAAAGCATTGATCATCAATCAGCTTTAAAAAAACATTTTTTCTAGGGACAGAAAACTATAGGTAGGAAGAGTGTCAGTTTCTTTCACTGTGATAATCCTTGTTTCTAGGGACAGGGAAGGACAGTGAGGGAAATTCTACTTGTGCTATAGTGTGCTAAAGCATTGATCATCAATCAGCTTTAAAAAAACATTTTTTCTAGGGACAGAAAACTATAGGTAGGAAGAGTGTCAGTTTCTTTCACTGTGATAATCCTTGTTTCTAGGGACAGGGAAGGACAGTGAGGGAAATTCTACTTGTGCTATAGTGTGCTAAAGCATTGATCATCAATCAGCTTTAAAAAAACATTTTTTCTAGGGACAGAAAACTATAGGTAGGAAGAGTGTCAGTTTCTTTCACTGTGATAATCCTTGTTTCTAGGGACAGGGAAGGACAGTGAGGGAAATTCTACTTGTGCTATAGTGTGCTAAAGCATTGATCATCAATCAGCTTTAAAAAAACATTTTTTCTAGGGACAGAAAACTATAGGTAGGAAGAGTGTCAGTTTCTTTCACTGTGATAATCCTTGTTTCTAGGGACAGGGAAGGACAGTGAGGGAAATTCTCCTTGTGCTATAGTGTGCTAAAGCATTCCTCATCAACCATCTTTGAAATCCTTGTTTTTTGGACAGTCAGGGAAATTGTCGTTGTGCTATTCTGTGCAAAAGCAATCATCCTCAACCATATTTAGAAATCCTTAAGTAAAGGGACAGAGAAGGACACCTGAAGGTAGCCCTTATTGCTTTTTTCCCATCTCCCTGCAGGCCATCTATTAGAATGTCTGGAAGGCAAACAAGGAGAGGCAGACAGTCAGGAGGCAATAAAAGAGGGCAAGCAGGCTCTGTGTCTGGGGGCAACAGTGCTGGTCGTGGACGCGGTGCATTGTCATCAGCACATGGCCATGGGACACGCTTGTCCTTCTTTTCGGCAGCTGGACATGTTGAGCCACATCATGCCGAAGACTTGGTAGAGTGGATGACCAAGCCCTCCTCCTCCTCCTCATCCTCTCTCACCCAGGCTCAGGGTACTGGCAAAGCAGCTGCCAAAGCGTCCTCTTCCCTGGTATCAATGTCAGACTCATCATCAGTCACTCCTTCCCTAGACCCACCATGTCCTCCTCCTGAGGAGTCCCCCGAACTGTTTGAGCACAGTGTTGGGTACATGCTCCAGGAGGATGCCCAGCGTTTCGAAGGGTCTGATGATGAAACCCAGCTACAGGAAGGCAGTAGCGTGAGAGCAGACAGAGGGGATGCTCAAGAAGGACACCAATCTGGCAGTCATGTTCCAGCAGCTGCAGCATACTGCCAGATTGGCTCCAGTGATGAGGAGGGAGGGGATGATGAGGTCACTGACTCCACGTGGGTGCCTAATAGGAGAGAGGAGGAGGAGGAGGATGAGGAGGAGGCACATCTCCAACGAGGCAGGATGCCCTTTGGTGGCCAGCGTAAGGGCAGTACACCGACGGAATCACACCGCAGAGCTCCGCCTGTGCAGGGCGCTGCCTCTGCCCGTCATTCAAAAAGTTCTTTGGTGTGGGCCTTTTTTGAGGCTAGTGCATCAGATCGCACAGCTGCTGTTTGCAACATATGTCTCAAGCGTATATCGCGTGGCCAAAACATCAGCCGCTTGGGTACCACATGCCTGACCAGACATATGTTGACCTGCCATGCAGCTCGTTGGGAAGCCTACCTCAAAGACCCACACCAAAGAACAAAGCGGACCTCTCCTTGCACCGCATCAGCTGGGATCTCCAACCCCACTATAACTTCAGTCCTCTCTGAAACATGCACTGAGAGGAATGAAGGTGTAGAATTAGGTGTGTCACAGCCAAGTACTTGCGGCCACTCTGCTAGCAGTACACCGACGTCCGATTCTAGCAGGTAAATTTCCCTGCCCCAGCTGCTGGACCGTCGAAAGAAGTTCACTCCCAGCCATCCACATGCCCAGCGGTTGAATGCTAGCTTGGCTAAATTGCTAGCGCTTCAACTGCTGCCTTTTCAGTTGGTAGACTCGGCCCCCTTCCGTGAGTTTGTGCAATGTGCGGTTCCTCAGTGGCAGGTTCCCAAACGCCACTTTTTCTCACGGAAGGCTATTCCGGCTCTCTACCGGCATGTGGAAGGCAATGTCTTGGCCTCGCTGGACAGGGCGGTCAGCGGTAAGGTGCATATTACCGCTGACTCATGGTCCAGCAGGCATGGACAGGGACGTTACCTTTCTTTCACGGCCCATTGGGTCACTCTTTTGGCAGCTGGGAAGGATGCAGGACAAGGTGCAGTAGTGTTGGAGGTTGTTCCACCGCCACGCCTCCAAAATGCTACTACTGGTTGTGACACACCTCTCTCCTCCACCCCCTCCTCTTCTTCTTCCTCCATGGCCTCTTCCTGTGGTTTGTCCTCTGAACCAGCGGTGCTCCGTAGCCGTTCAAGGGGCTACGCAAGTACGCAGGCAAAAAGATGCCATGCCGTGCTTACGCTGGTGTGTTTGGGGGACAGAAGCCACACTGGGGCAGAGGTCCTGTCTGCTCTGCAGGGCCAGGCCGAGAGGTGGTTGACGCCACGCCAGCTTAAGCGACAATGGCACCAACCTCCTCTCCGTCCTCCGACAGGGACAACTGACCCATGTGCCCTGTGTGGCTCACGTCCTTAACCTGGTGGTGCAGCGGTTCTTGGGCAGGTACCCGGGCTTACAGGATGTCCTGAGGCAGGCCAGGAAAGTCTGTGTGCATTTCCGCAGATCTTATAATGCCAGTGCTCGCCTGGCTGAGCTGCAAAAGGAGTTGAACCTGCCCAAGAACCGCCTTATATGTGACATGCCCACCAGGTGGAACTCAACGTTGGCCATGCTGCAGCGGCTGCACACGCAGCAGAGGGCCATCAATGAGTACCTGTGCGACTACGGCACCAGGACAGGGTCAGGGGAGCTTGGTTTTTTTTCTCCACGCCAGTGGGGCATGATCAGGGATGCATGCACTGTCCTGGCACCATTTGAGGAGGCCACGAGGATGGTGAGCAGTGACAGTGCATGCATCAGTGACACTGTACCTCTTGTCCACCTGTTGGAGCACACGCTGCGTGGAATAATGGACAGGGCACTTGAGGCAGAACAGAGGCAGGAAGAGGAGGACTTCCTTGCCTCTCAAGGCCCCCTTTACCCAGACAGTGTTCCTTCTGTCCCACCCATCGCACAGGAAGAGGAGGAGGAGGAGGAGGAGGAGGATTGTGTCAGCATGGAGGTGGAGGCTGGCACTCAGCATCATCAGCAGCAGTCTTTTAGGGATGATTTACAGTCCCAAGAAACCAGTGGACTTGTACGTGGCTGGGAGGAGGTGGCTGCGGATCATGTCGTCCTTAGTGACCCAGAGGACTCCGGAGCGAATGCCTCAGCAAACCTACGCTGCATGGCCTCCCTGATCCTGCAAAGTCTGCGGAAGGATCCTCGTATTCTTCGGATCAAGGAGAGGGACCATTACTGACTGGCCACTCTCCTTGATCCACGGTACAAGGGTAAGGTTGTGGACCTTATGTTACCGTCGCAGAGGGAGCAGAGGATGAGACAACTCCGGGAGGCCTTGCAGAAAGGTCTGTGCAACGCGTTCCCAGAGACTGGGAGGTTACAAACTCCTGGTCCTGGACAACGAGTTGCTGAGGCTTCGGCCAGTCAAAGAAGGAGCGGTGGGGAAGGTGGCCGTCTGACCGATGCGTTCAGACAATTCTTTAGTCCGCAGCCCAAAAGTATGATCGGTTCCAGCAACCATCGCCAGCGTCTGATAAACATGGTGCAGGAATATCTAGGGGCAAGGTCAGACTTGGACACCTTCCCCACCGAAAATCCTCTGGCTTACTGGGTCTTGAGGATGGATCACTGGCCAGAGCTTGCACAGTATGCAATTGAGCTACTGGCCTGTCCTGCATCCAGCGTTCTTTCGGAACGCACATTCAGTGCTGCTGGAGGATTTGTCACGGATCACAGGGTGCGCCTGTCCATCGACTCGGTTGATCGACTGACTTTCATCAAGATGAACCAGTCTTGGATCACCACCAGCTACCACACACCTGATGCTGATATAACAGACTAATTGATTTTAACATGTCACATCCCTTCAAGACTGATGCTGATGCTGAGTGCCTGTGCTGTTATGTTGACTGGCTATCCTCCTCCTCCGAGTCCTCAATGATACGATTGATGATGATAGCTTGGAAGATCATTTTTGTTTATGGGTGCCGCCACCAGTGGCTAAGGCCCAATTTTTCAGCCCCTGTTTTACAGGGGCGTGTAATTACAATTTTTTTAGCAATAATTTGCCATAGGGCTCATTGCTGTGCTCCAAGTACAGTATCTGTGAGGGGTTGGAGTGTTGTGGCACCAGTGCCTAAGGCCCAATTTTTCAGCCCCTGTTTAACAGGGGCGTGTCATTACAATTTTTGAAGCAATACTTTGCAACAGGGCTCATTGCTGTGCTCCAAGTACAGTATCTGTGAGGGGTTGTAGTGTTGTGCCACCAGTGCCTAAGGCCCAATTTTTCAGCCCCTGTTCAACAGGGGCATGTAATTACAATTCTTGATCTAATAATTCACAGCAGGGCCCATTGCTGCACCCACCAAGAGCAACTCTGAGGGCTTACAGTGTTGTGGCAACGCCACCACCACCACCACCACGAAAGGCCCAATTTTTCAGCCCCTGTTCAACAGGGGCATGCAATTACAATTCTTGATCTAATAATTCACAGCAGGGCCCATTCCTGCACCCACCAAGAGTAACTCTGAGGGCTTACAGTGTTGTGGCAACACCACCACCACCACCACCACCACGAAAGGCCCAATTTTTCAGCCCCTGTTCAACAGGGGCATGCAATTACAATTCTTGATCTAATAATTCACAGCAGGGCCCATTCCTGCACCCACCAAGAGTAACTCTGAGGGCTTACAGTGTTGTGGCAACACCACCACCACCACCACCACCACGAAAGGCCCAATTTTTCAGCCCCTGTTCAACAGGGGCATGCAATTACAATTATTGATCTAATAATTCACAGCAGGGCCCATTGCTGCACCCACCAAGAGTAACTGTCAGGGCTTACAGTGTTGTGGCACCAGCACCACCATCAAAGGCCCAATTTTTACTACCACTGTTCAACAATTATATGTAATTAAAATTCCTGATATAATAGTTGACAGCAGGGCGTTCCAGCACCAACCAAGAGTAACTGTGAGTGCTTACAGTGTTGTGCCAACACCAACAACTAAGGGGCCTATTTCTGCAGAGTATATACGGCAGGTCCCTACTTTCAAACATCCAACTTACAAACGACTCCTACTTGCAAACGCAAGAAGACAACAGGAAGTGAGAGGAAATCTACCCCTTGGAAGGAAAATTCTCTCCTGTAAGAATTAATATGGGAGAAAGATGTTTCCTCTGTACTGATGCTTTATCAGCAATCCTTGTTTCAAGAAAAACACCACATTTCAAAAACAGTTGTCATTGGGACGGAAAGTGAGGTGAAATGTTCTGAACAGGGGCACAGACAGCAAAACAAATGTTACAGGGGTGATAACCCTTACCTATGTTTTCCAAAAAGTTTAAAAATAGATTTTTGGGCTGGAGCTACACTTAAACAATGTACCTGTTCAAAATTACAAACAGATTCTACATAAGAACAAACCTACAGTCCCTGTCTTGTATGCACCGCCTGTATACGGCTGTTCAGAGTATATAGGGCCTTTTTTATTTTATGTGCGGGGTTCCCCTTAATATCCATACAAGACCCAAAGGGGCTGGTAATGGGCTGGGGGGGGGGGGGGGTGGTCATGGGGTAGCTATGCCATTTTTCTTAAAGATTTTCATCCATATTACCGGGACCAGACATTACATTAAAGCCGCAAGCAGTTTTAAATGGCTTTTTTTTCCTTTAGAAGTGTCATTTTGTGCAGGGACAGTTCTAAACACGGGAAACACGTGGCACTTCACAGGCATACTTTAGACACCCCCCAGGTACGATATTTAAAGGAATATTTGACTTTTTTTTTTCACTTTATGCATCATTGAAATGACTGCTCCCGAAAAACGACCGTTTTTAAAACTTCTTTTTGCATTGATACATGTCCCCTGGTGCAGAACCCGGGTTCCCAAACCCTTTTTAGGACAATAACATGCATAATAGTTGTTATAATTAGCACTTTAGAATTCGAAAGTTCGCATCCATTGTATTTAATAGGGTTCTAATGTTCGTACGAACTTTCGGTCCGTTCGCGGGTTCTGGTGCGAACCGAACCCGGGGGTGTTCGGCTCATCACTAGTTACAACCAAAAACGTAAATGTATTTTATTTGGTGGGTGTCAAAAGCATATTGTATGTCTAGAAGAAGGAGGAAGCCTCAGATATTCCTTTCATCTCGAATGCATGGATCAAAACGCAAACAGGCTGCATTCTGATCTGTGCATCGGACCCGCACAGGTGTACATTACACAAAGCTCTTGTAGATCCATTAAGGTTTGTGCAGCCGGCTGCCTGTCATTGACTAGAACAGGCTACCTGTATGTAGATACATCCTGCACATGTGAAAACGGGCCTTTATGGTGCCTTGAAAATGTATTCACACCTTGAAATTTTCCACATTTTGTCATGTTACAACCAAAAACGTAAATGTATTTTTTTGTTCAATATTTTTTTTATTAGAAGTAGATAATAACAAACATTGCATGAGAGACAATGACTATGAAGTACAATGAATCGGTGTCTTTGTACATGTTAACCAGATGATAACATTACATAATAAGTAGAGTAAGTGTAGGGGAAAATAAACTCCCATCTGACACACGTAGCACAGGTAGTTATAGTACACTAAGTTACAAAAGAGAGTAATGACCGTGCAAAGGTCCTCAGAGGAATACCCCAAGGGGCACCGACCACATGTCTTCAGGTAACGTCTGAAGAGGGAGATGAAACATATCCAAAGGAAAAGATAAGAAGAAAGAAAAAGAGAGTGTAAGAAAAACAGCAAAGAGGGGTAAGATGACAAGGGAGGAGGGAGAGGCTGTCTGTTCCATATCAGGGCAAGGGATTAACTAAAGTAGGAGATTGGTCTCTCAACCTTAAGGTTCCAGGAGCCTGGGATCGAAGCGTGGAGGGAGGAAATGATCCACCCATGGTTGCCAACGTAAATGTATTTTAATGGGATTTGACCAGCACAAAGTGGCACATCATTGTGACGTGGAAGGTTAATGATAAATGGTTTTCAACATTTACAAATAAATATCTGAAAAGTGTGGCGTGCATTTGTATTCAGCCCTCTTTACTCTGATACCCCTAACTAAAATCTAGTGGAACCAATTGCCTTCAGAAGGCACCTGATTGGTAAATAGAGTCTGCCTGTATGTCATTTAAAGTGGTTGTAAACCCAGTTTTTCAACTTGCACCTACAGGTAAGCCTAGATTAAGGCTTACCTGTAGGTGCAAGAAATATCTCCTAAACCTACACGGTTTAGGAGATATTTACTAAAATGACCGGCGCCGCAGTCTACGGCGCATGCGCGCCGTAGACAACGGCGCATTCATGGGGTTAATCCCATTCACAAACTCGGCTACTTCCCAGCAATCGCTGGGCGTAGCCGAATGGGACGCCTCCCGCGCGCATGCGCAGAGTGACGTCTCCGCCGCTCCGGCCAATCACAGCGTCGGAGCGGCGCTGTGATTGGCTGGTGCTGCGATACCCGGAAGTAACATTCCGGCTATCGCCGCAGTGATGTCTGCGGCTGGACAGAGGGACGCGGACTGCCTCGGGGGCCCCGATCTAAGGTAAGTGGTACATAATGAGCTATTATGCTAGTCATAATAGCTCATTATGCCTTTCTTTTACAGGTTGGCAAAAAAAAAAAGTGGGTTTACAACCACTTTAACCTCAGTATAAATACAGCTGTCCTGTGAAGCCCTCGGAGGTTTGTTAGAGAACCTTAGTGAACAAACCGCATCACACCAGACAGGTCAGGGATAACGTTGTGGAGAAGTTTAAAACGGTGTTAGGTCATAAAAAATATCCCAAGCTTTGAACATCACACAGAGCACTGTTCAATCCATCATCCGAAAATGGAAAGAGTATGGCACAACTGCAAACCTACTAAGACATGGCCGTCCATCTAAACTGACAGGCCGGCAAAGGAGCACATTAATCAGGGAAGCAGCCAAGAGGTCCATGGTAACTCTGGAGAAGCTGCAGAGATCCACAACTCAGGTGGGAGAATCTGTCCACAGAACAACTATTAGTCGTGCACTCCACAAATCTGGCCTTTATGGAAGAGTGGCAAGAAGAAAGCCATTGTTGAAAGAAAGCCATAAAAAGTCAAGTTTGCAGTTTGTGAGTAGGGATGAGCTTCGAGTTCGAGTCGAACTCATGTTCGACTCGAACATTGCCTGTTCGCCCGTTCGCCGAACAGCGAACAAATTGGGGTGTTCGTGGCAAATTCGAAAAATCTATGGGAGAAATCTAAAGTGCTAATTATAAAGGCTAATATGCAAGTTATTGTCCTAAAAAGTGTTTGGGGACCCGGGTCCTGCCCCAGGGGACATGTATCAATGCAAAAAGAAGTTTTAAAAACGTCCGTTTTTTCGGGAGCAGTGATTTTAATAATGCTTAAAATGAAAAAATAAAAGTGAAATATTCCTTTAAATTTCGTACCTGGGGGGTGTGTATGATATGCATGTGAAGTGGCGCATGTTTCCCGTGCTTAGAACTGTCCCTGCAAAAAATGTCATTTTTGAAAGAAAAAAATGCATTTAAAACTGACTCGCGGCTATACATACAAAAGTCATTGATAAAAAAAAAAAAAAAAGCGTGGGGGTTCCCCAGAATTCAATTACCAGGCCCTTCAGGTCTGGAATGGATATTAAGGGGAACCCCGCCGCAAATTTAAAAAAAAATTGACGTGGGGTTCCCCCAAATATCCATTCCAGGCCCTTCAGATCTGGCATGGATTTTAAGGGGAACTCCACCCCAAATTTAAAAAAAAATGGCGTGGAGTCCCCCTAAAAATCCATACCAGACCCCTTATCCGAGCACGCAACCTGGCCGGCCGCAGGGGAAAAGGGGGGGACGAGAGAGCGGCCCCCCCTCCCTCCTGAACCGTACCAAGCCACATGCCCTCAACATGGGGAGGATGTCCCCATGTTGATGGGGACAAGGGCCTCATCCCCACAACCCTTGCCCGGTGGTTGTGGGGGTCTGCGGGCGGGGGGCTTATCGGAATCTGGAAGACCCCTTTAACAAAGGGGACCCCCAGATCCTGCCCCCCCCTATGTGAATTGGTAAGGGGTACATTGTACCCCTACCATTTCACGAAGAAAGCGTAAAAAAATGTTTAAAAAAACACACAAACACCTTGAAAAAGTCCTTTATTTAAAAAAAAAAACAAAAAACATTCCAGCGGTGAAATCCAGTGTCCCGCGGCGATCCCGATGTCCAGCGCTGTCCTTCATTGGTTGTGCCTGAGCGGACCTGATGGGGAACTCCCTCTCAGTATTTTAAATGTATAGACCCGCCCCTTCTAAAGTTCCCCATCAGGTCCGCTCAGCGGACCAGATGCGGAACATGAGAAGGGGCGGGTCTATACATGTATTACCAAAGTGAGAGCAGTTCCCCATCAGGTCCGCCCCCTCGGTATGTCGGACCCGCCTACGTCATTGGCTTGAGCGGGGAACTTCCTTCACTGTGTAATTTAAATTTACATAGTGAAGGAAGTTCCCCGCTCAGGCCAATGACGTAGGCGGGTCCGACATACCGAGGGGGCGGACCTGATGGGGAACTGCTCTCACTTTGGTAATACATGTATAGACCCGCCCCTTCTCATGTTCTGCATCTCGTCCGCTGAGCGGACCTGATGGGGAACTTTAGAAGGGGCGGGTCTATACATTTTAAAATACTGAGAGGGAGTTCCCCATCAGGTCCGCTCAGGCACAACCAATGAAGGACAGCACTGGACATCGGGATCGCCGCGGGACACTGGATTTCACCGCTGGAATGTTTATTTATTTATTTTTTTAAATAAAGGGCTTTTTCAAGGTGTTTGTGTGTTTTTTTAAACATTTTTTTACGCTTTCTTTGTGAAATGGTAGGGGTACAATGTACCCCTTACCAATTCACATAGGAGGGGCGCCGGGATCTGGGGGTCCCCTTTGTTAAAGGGGTCTTCCAGATTCCGATAAGCCCCCCGCCCGCAGACCCCCACAACCACCGGGCAAGGGTTGTGGGGATGAGGCCCTTGTCCCCATCAACATGGGGACATCCTCCCCATGTTGAGGGCATGTGGCTTGGTACGGTTCAGGAGGGAGGGGGGGCCGCTCTCTCGTCCCCCCCTTTTCCCCTGCGGCCGGCCAGGTTGCGTGCTCGGATAAGGGGTCTGGTATGGATTTTTAGGGGGACTCCACGCCATTTTTTTTTTTAATTTGGGGTGGAGTTCCCCTTAAAATCCATGCCAGATCTGAAGGGCCTGGAATGGATATTTGGGGGAACCCCACGTCAATTTTTTTTTAAATTTGCGGCGGGGTTCCCCTTAATATCCATTCCAGACCTGAAGGGCCTGGTAATTGAATTCTGGGGAACCCCCACGCTTTTTTTTTTTTTTTTATCAATGACTTTTGTATGTATTGCCGGGAGCCGACAATTCATTAACAGCCGCGAGTCAGTTTTAAATGCATTTTTTTCTTTCAAAAATGACATTTTTTGCAGGGACAGTTCTAAGCACGGGAAACATGCGCCACTTCACATGCATATCATACACACCCCCCAGGTACGAAATTTAAAGGAATATTTCACTTTTATTTTTTCATTTTAAGCATTATTAAAATCACTGCTCCCGAAAAAACGGACGTTTTTAAAACTTCTTTTTGCATTGATACATGTCCCCTGGGGCAGGACCCGGGTCCCCAAACACTTTTTAGGACAATAACTTGCATATTAGCCTTTATAATTAACACTTTAGATTTCGAACGTTCGAGTCCATTGTATTTAATAGGGTTCTAAAGTTCACACGAACATTTTGTCTGTTCGCAGGTTCTGGTGCGAACCGAACAGGGGGGTGTTCGGCTCATCCCTGTTTGTGAGAAGCCATGTGGGGGACACCAGTGGCGTCACTAGGGTTGGTGTCACCTGGTGCGGTAAAATTTGGTGTCACCCCCCCCGGTCACTGTTCAATCTGGGGCACTGAGCAGGCTAGAGCATAAGCACAGCTCTCCACGTGTGTAATCCCCCTAATGGAACCCCCCTGCAATCCCCCAAATGGAACCCCCCCTCTGTAAAATCCCCCTAATGGAACCCCCCTGCAATCTCCCTAATGTAACCCCCCTGTAATCCCCCTAATCGAACCCCCCTGCAATCCCCCCAATGGAGCCCCCCTCTGTATAATCCCCCTAATGGAACCCCTGAACAATCTCCCCAATGTATCCCCCCGTGCAATCCCCCTAATGTAACACCCCCCTCTGTGCAATCCCCCAAATGTAACACCCCCTCTGTGCAATCCCCCTAATGTAACCCCCTGCCCCTCTCTGTACAATCCCCCTAATGTAACACCCCCCTCTCTGTACAATCCTCCTAATGTAACACCCCCCCGCCCCTCTCTGTACAATCCCCCTAATGTAACACCCCCCCTTTCTGTACAATCCCCCTAATGTAACACCCCCCCTCTCTGTACAATCCCTCTAATGTAACCCCCCCCCATATCTCCCCTCCCTACAGTCACAGACCTCAGATCAGCGTGCTCTGTCCAATGGATATTCCTCCTCCTCCTCCTAGGCTCCTCCTCCTGATATGTACTGTCAGTGTGGAGGAGGAGCCTAGGCTCCGTCGTTCTGTGGGGTTTAATTGTTGTGATAGGCAGCCAGCACCGGCGATTGCAGTGCCGGTTCCCGGGGGACATGCGGGCGCCGTGCACTATGGCACTCCAGGGCTGTCTGCCTCACAACATAATTTTTACTCCTCCTCCCTCCCCGAACATCTCGGGGAGGAAGGAGATACAGGAGCGGGAGTGCACAGGGGAAGGAGGAAGAGGAGAGAGCAGCGGCGCCTCTCTCGATCAAGCGCCGTGATGGGTCGGGTGTCACCCCTCTGGCGGGTGTCACCCGGGTGCGGCCCGCACCCCCCGCTCCCCCCTGGCAACGCCTCTGGGGGACACAGCAAACATGTGGAAGAAGGTGCTCTGATCATATGAGATCAAATTGAACTTTTTGGCCTAAAAGCAAAAAGCTATGTGTGGCGGAAAACTTACACTGCACATCACCCTGAACACACCATCCCCACCATTTAACATGGTGGTGGTAGCATCATGTTGTGGGGATGCTTTTCTTTAGCAGTGACAGGGAAGCTGGTCAGAGTTGATAGGAAGATGGATGGAGCCAAATACAGGGCAATCTTAGAAGAAAACCTGTTCGAGTCTGCAAAAGACTTGAGACTGGGGTGGATGTTCACCTTCCAGCATGGCAACAAACATAAACATACAGCCAGAGCTACAATGGAATGGTTTAGATCAAAGTATATTCATGTGTTAGAATGGCCCAATCAAAGTCCAGACCTAAATTAAATTGAGAATCTGTGGCAAGACTTGAAAATTGCTGTTCACATACACTTTCCATCAAATCTGACAGAGCTTGAGCTTTTTTGCAAAGAAGAATGGGCAAAAATGTCACTCTCTAGATGCTCAAAGCTGGCAGAGACATACCCAAAAAGACTTGCAGTTGAAATTGCAGCAAAAGGTGGTTCTACAAAGTATTGACTCAGGGGGCTGAATACAAATGCACGCCCCCTTTTTTATATTTATTTGTAAAAAATTTAGAAAACCATTTATCATGACAAAATGTGGAAAATTTCAAGGGGTATGAATACTTTTTCAAGACACTGTACACGTTTGTATAGATCAGTACACCCATGTGAATGAGGCCTAAATTACCATGTATTATATTTAGGATCTATGATAATCCTGTGCTTTTGCCTGTTTGATAACAAGCTTGTTGGCCATTTTAGTACCATGCTTAAAGAGTAAAAAAAAGAGTGGTACAAAAAGTGCATTACATAAGGTTTATGGGTAAGGAAAATTATGTTAATCTATACAATATGTGATAGATGTACATTGGTATGGTTAACTAATATGCTAACAGTAGTATCCTTGAATTCAATAAACAACTTAAGTTTTTTTAATAATCTGTGATAAAAAGTGTTATTATTCAGGGTTTAAGAAATGTTTAAAATGAGTGAAACAAGGGTCCCATTTCTTATCATATAAGTGATTGGTATTGTGTAGGGTGTGAAATATTTCTTCCATGAGGTTAATATTGTTTATTCGTACTTTCAGTTGGAATAGAGGTACTGATGGGGATTTCCAATGGTATGGGATCAGCCAGTGTACCATGCTTACATTTTGCCTGCTGTCATTGATTTGAATAGGCTGGCTGCACATGGCTGCATAGAACACCTGTACATCCTGGGTGGGTGAAGGCAGCCCTTTCGCATGGGTGTACCAATCAGTACACCCATGTAAATGAAGCCTAATCCTGGGTTCACATCTCTGCATGTGTGTGGGGGCGGGTGTTTGAATCACACCCGCAACCACCCGCAGTGAAAACGCACTGCTCTGTGGAAACGCGTGGGAATGCCATTTATTCTGAATGCCCCCCCACGCATATAAAATCGCGTGTGTACGAGAACCACAGGAAAATTGCATGGTCACTTTTTTTGCAGAAACGCAGGCATGCCAGCCTATTAATTTGAATGGGCTGCCGTGCCCACGCAAACGCAGCCCGCACAGAACGCAGATATGTGAACCTAGGGCAAATGTCCATATACTTTATTAATGATCTCCAAAAGGAACAATTGGCCGTATTTTATCTCACTAGAAATGGTATTCAGAAGGCCACAAAAATGCACAAACATCTAAACAGACTAAGGGGTATATTTATAAAGCAGTGAATGTGACTTTCGCCATACATTCACTGGTGGTGAATCAATCACTATAAATGAATACACATGACCTAGGAAAATTCACCTGCGGTGAATGTTTGGTCATTCTCTGTGTTATAAATATACCCCATAAACCACAAGTGGTGAAGCACTTGTCAGCATTAGGAAAGATTGTTACTAATACAGGTGATGTGCATTACTGTATGCTTCAAAAAAGCTAAGAGAAAAATATTCAGAACACCCTTACTGTTAATCAAAGTATTTTATTTTGACATTTTATATGAAGTCAGATTCCCACTCTCTATCCAATATAATGATCCTTCTCTTCCTTCTCACATCTGTGTCTTCTATCCTCAAATTATCCTTACTCTACCCCTCCTCTCTACCTTGCAGCATGCACATATCACTCTCACTCCTACCCTCTCCCTACTACTGCACCCATCATCTTCTGCATTTGCTGCACCCACATGCTGACATAAACACCAGGGCCATTAGACACGTGCGCCTATGCACATCCCACTCCCATTGTGCCTTCATCACCCTCCCCCTTCTCCTAGTCTCAGGTGACATTTCTCCTAAGCCAGGTCCGCCATTTTCCAACTGCAAGCCACATGTCCAATACCCCTCCTCTGGCAACCACCGCAATCCACTCAGTTTAATTTCTATCCCCCTGCTTCCTCAAAGCAGCCCACCAATCTCATGCACCCTTTGGAACGCCCGTTCCATCTGTAACAAACTAACATCGGTACATGACCTCTTCATCTCTCATGGCTTTAACATACTTACCATAACCGAAACCTGGTTTCAAAATTTGGACTCTGCTTCTCCTGCTGCCCTATCCCATGGAGGTCTCCATTGGACCCACTCCCCCAGACCTAATGGACAGAAAGGAGGTGGAGTTGGATTTCTTCTATCCCACAAAGCACCTTCCAAGTCCTTCCTATCCCTCCCTCTCTATCCCTCTCTTTTTTTTTTAAGATGCACTTTATCCATCTGTTTCTCCTATTTCTTTGAGGATTGCATCAATTTATCGGACTCCTGGACCGGTATCGCGCTTTCTTGATAACTTCGCTGCCTGGCTACCCTACTTTCTCTCCTCTGAAATACCCACTATCATTCTTGGCGACTTCAACATTCCTGTCAATGTTATTAGCCCAACTACAGCTAAACTTCTCAACTTAACCTCTTCTTTTGACCTTACCCAATGGACACATACTTCCACTCACTCCAATGGTAATATCCTTGACCTTGTATTCTCCCATCTCTGCAATCCTGGCAACCTCACCAACACCCCCTTTCCTCTCTCTGATCACAACCTCATCAGTTTCACTGTATCCTTGCCTCCAACCAACCATCCCTCCAAGCAGCAAACAATTACTTGTAGGAACCTTCGCAACTTTAACCCTTCTCTTCTCTATTCTGCTACTGACCACCTATATGACATAATCCTTCCCCTGTCCTGTCCTGACCTGGCCACGTCTGTCTACAACAGTTCACTCTCATCATCACTAAATACACTTGCTCCTCTAACCACACGCAGAATCAGGCCCCGACCATTACAACCCTGGCAAACTGACAACACTAGAAATCTCAAGAGACATTGACATGCTCTTGAACGACTGTGGCGTAAAACCAAATGCCTGCAGGACTTCACCCTGTATAAATCTGCCCTTCTAAAATACAATTCCTGCCTCCATGCTGCCAAACAAGCCTACTTTGCCTCTCTTATTAATACCTTGTCATCCAGTCCCCGTCAGCTCTTCTCAACCTTTAACTCTCTGCTTCGTCCCCCCACCCCCTCTACCCACAATCTCATTCACTGCCCAAGAGATTGCCAATCACTTCAAAGACAAGATTGATGCACTTCGTGAGGACACCTCCACTGTCCGTACATCTTCACCACCCAACTTGCCTAACGGCACTTTCAACACTCTCCTCTTTTGAATTGGCTACTATTGAAGAGGTTACAAAACTTTTCTCAGATGCCCACCTAACCAATTGTCCCTTTGACCCTGTTCCCCCACAACTACTATGGTCACCCTCTTCTTCTATCCTATGCTCCCTCACTCACATCTTCAATCTCTCCCTCTCTAGTGGCACCTTCCCCTCCCCTCTAAAACATGCACAGATCACTCCCATACTTAAAAAGCCCCCACTGGATCCCACCAACCTGAACAACTTAAAACCCATCTCATTGCTCCTATTCACCTCTAAACTTCTAGAACCCCTAGTCTACAACCATCTTGGCTCCTACCTCAGTGAAAATAACCTTCTTGACCCCTTACAGTCTGGCTTTCGCTCGCAGCACTCCACGGAAACTGCCTTATTAAAAATCACTAACGATTTACTAACTGCTAAAAGCAACAGCCATTACTCCATACTCCTTCTACTCGACCTCTCTGCAGCCTTTGATACCGTTGACCACCCGCTCCTTCTCAATAAACTCCATTCCCTTGGCCTCCAAGATTCTGCTCTATCCTGGTTCTCCGCCTATCTATCACAGCGCTCCTTCAGTGTTACCTACAACTCTGTCTCCTCCTCTCCATTGCCCCTTTCTGTGGGGGTGCCCCAAGGCTCTGTTCTTGGACCACTTCTCTTCTCTATCTACACCTCTTCCCTTGGTCACTTGATAACCGCCCACGGCTTTCAATACCACCCATACACTGATGACACCCAAATCTATCTGTCTACTCCTCACCTCACTCCTTCAGTCTCCTCTCGCATTACTAACTTACTAACTGACATCTCCAGCATGGATGTCGCACCACTTCCTTAAACTAAATCTCTCTAAAACTGAGTTACTAATATTCCCTCCTGCCCGTGCCCCCTCCATGACTTTTCCATCAAAATCAACAATGCAACCATCAGTCCCTCCCCTCACGCCAGGCTACTAGGTGTAATCCCAGACTCTGACTTGCCATTTCAGCCTCAAGGCCAATCGTTGTCAAAAGTTTGTAGAATTCACCTCCGCCCCTTTTTAACAAATGAAATCACCAAACTCCTCATTCACTCCCTTGTTATCTCTCGCCTTGAATATTGCAACTCCTTTCTTATTGGCCTGCCTCTCCATAGGCTATCCCCTCTTCAGTCTATCATTAATGCTGCTGCCAGACTTATCCACCTTACCAACCGCTCAGTGTCTGCTAAACCTCTCCTCCAATCCCTACACTCGCTCCCGATCACCCAGCGAATTAAATTCAAAATACTAACCACAACCTACAAAGCCATCCACAACTCTGCCCCGAGCTACATCACCAATCTTGTCTCCAAACATATCCCAAACTGTCCTCTCCGCTCTTCTCAAGACCTCCTACTGTCAGGCTTTCTCGTCTCCTCTTCTTCCAATACTTGTCTCCAGGATTTCTCCAGAGCCTCTGCCATCCTCTGGAACTCACTACCTCAACCTGTCCGGCTATCCCCTACTCTTGCCACCTTCAGGCGATCCCTGAAAACTCACCTCTTCAGGGAAACCTATCACGTCCCCAACTAATCTTTTACCACTTCCATCAGCTCATTCCCCACAGTTACAACCTTTTGTACCACCTGCCCCACCCTATTAGATTGTAAGCTCTTCTGAGCAGGGCCCTCTTAATCCTCTTGTATTTTATTGTATTGTAACTGTATTGTCTCCCTTTTTATATTGTAAAGCGCTGCGTAAACTGTTGGCGCTATATAAATCCTGTATAATGATAATAATAATAATAATAATAATTTTATATTCTTAGACAAAAGGACAGTAGATTTGAACTGACTAATGCACAATACGGTTTGCATGTGTCAGTTTAATGTGTAGATTTTAGCTCCCTTTCATCAAAGTATCAAACATTTTAAAAACACTTATGGCATTGATGTTCAAACATACCTGTAGTACATTTTGATAACCTGTAAAACAATGTTGTAATGTACTAAAAAACAATAAAAATATAATGTAATAAAACAGGAACTCCACTGTGACTTATATAGAGAGCTTGTATGGTTTTAACATTATCCACAAATGTTACCAGAATGGAGTAATAGGAATGTTACATACCAAATAATATAAATCCCACTTTTACATGGAAGGAATAAAATGTTTCCATCTTGCTTTTCATCATATATTTTCCATTCCTTCTAAGTTTTCTGCTATTTCCACTAGGCAGGAAAATGCTAAATTACATGTCTACTGACCACAGTCATGGAAATAATAACGTTAAAGATATGTTAGTGAAGAGGATGATAAACTATAGAAGAATATGAAGGGGGTGATAAAATATAAAAGAATGCGTATGATAATCTCAAACAAATTTTTCAAACTTGAAGTTTCAAAACGTTAGATTAATGGTGTTTGTGTGACAGCAGCTAATACATTTTGCCTATGCAAAAAATGGTCATAGTATTGCAAAGAAAACTAGCTGATGAAATTTAACTTTGCCACTTAGATGAGCTCCCTTGGGCATAAGGAAATAGAATGGTTTTAAAGTTCAATCAACTCAGTTTTGGTAGATGCTAAACAACACCATCACCCAGTACCCATTGTACTTACCTCCGTCATTGATGAGCTATCAGTGTCCATGCAGCCGGTGTAGAGGATTCAAAATCCCCACTCTTCTCTCCAGGGCCAAATTTAGCTTGTCTGATGTGGAGGTGCAGTAAAAAATGTCAGGGAGGCAGAGGATGGGAGGTCACTGGGGCAGTGTACAGGGGGTAAGAAGGGCAGAGGATAGGGTCAGCAGTTTGTAGGACAGTGTACAGAGGCCATTGGTTTGTAGGACATGGTGGAGGAAAGGGTCAGTAGTAGGTGAGGCAAAGTTCAGAGGTCGGTAGTATATGACACAGAGGACAGATCTTGACTAATAATGGGAGGGACCTAAAGGGGGGTGATTAAACAGAATCTGTGCCTATACATCATATGCTAAAAGACACTATTGATCATTTCAGCATTAGCAGTGCTCTCCCAGTGCTATACACACTGCATGCGTAAGACCACGCGGCTTTTCCATACTGTCGACAGCTTGTGACTTGACCTGGGCATCACCGCGATCAGGATTACCAGGGAGCGATGAGAGTACGCATGCTGGCTGAACAGTACTACTTTGTGATACTTAATGCGAGTTGTCTTTTTATGCTTGTAAGCACATTTTAACAACGGGGGGGGGGGGGGGGGGAATGGTAATAACATTTTAAAAACAGGATTGCGCTATGTAGTTTGTCCCCACTCTTTTCTTGGTGTTTGGATAACTGCGATTGGAGGAGGATCCCGCACAAGGGGTTACTACATACAAATCAAAGAGATTGGAGATACAAGGCGACGCGTATTGCATTTGCAGTTGTGGTGAGTTCATTACCCAAGGGGAATGGATCTCACGTGGTGTGGTGGTGACGAAATTCAAGGATCCCATATTTCCTAAACACTCTCAAGTGGATGCATGCGGTATGACCCATCTCTGGGATGCAAACTCTTACAAGGAGTGACACATATCGAACTGTTTTAAGCACACAGTGTGAATAGCACTGGGAGAGCGCTGCTAATGCTGAAATGATCAATAGTGTCTTTTAGTATATGATGTACATGGACTTATTTTTTTTATAGCAACAGCTCATGGTGTAAAGCATGGATATGCAATTAGCGGACCTCCAGCTGTTGCCAAACTACATGTCCCATCATGCCTCTGCCTCTGGGTGTCATGCTTGCTGCTGTCAGAGTCTCGCTATGCCTCATGGAACTTGTAGTTTGGCAACAGCTGGAGGTCCGCTAATTGCATATCCCTGGTGTAAAGTGATTTATATAAATATTAAAAATTATGCAAAAAAAATTAAAAAACCCTGTTTATCTTTTCTACATAAGCGCTCCAATCAGTGATATATTTTCACTGATATTTTAGAATCTGTGTATAGTCGCTGTATACACTCAGTCCTCATACCCAGATAATACTTCTACTTACTATGTCA
The DNA here is from genome assembly GCA_029206835.1 of Rana muscosa. NCBI lineage: Eukaryota > Metazoa > Chordata > Amphibia > Anura > Ranidae > Rana > Rana muscosa. The sequence goes on from CM055122.1 coordinate 406,716,363, forward strand.
TAAGTGACAGTCTCACAGATACATAAAACCTTATAACTAGGAATGCACCGAAATTTCGGCTGTCGAAATATATCGGCCGAAAGAGAAATCTTGCGGATAATGGCGTTGAAAATCGCACATGCGCAGTAGCAGTGGGAGAACCAGCGGGTGACGTCACTCATTGTGGGGGCGGCGTGCACGTTCCTCGTGGTTAAGACACTGGAATTGTGAGCACGTTCCCTGCGGTTGAGACGCTGGAGTTGGAAGCACTTTCCCCGCGGACGCTCCTCATGGTTGAGAGACGCTGCTGGGACTCGAAAGATGGCTGCATACAGGGCTGCATACATACGAGAGTGGGCACTGTCCCTCCTGGATGGCTACCATTACTACTATTCGCCGGTGAGCATTGCTTTTGCCTTACTTAACTTGACAATCCAACTAGTACTATAGTACTGAAATGATGATCTTTCTTTCTAAATTCTAATAGCAGTTCATGTATTACTATTACCTGGCCTGTTAGTTTAGTAGTAGTAGAACTCTTTCTTTCTAATAGCAGACAGTTCAAACATGCATTACTTGGCCTTTTTTTAACAGCGCAGCACTCTTGCAATGCAAGGTAGTAGTTAAAATGTCTGCACTGCAGTACCAAAAAGTAAAGTATATATATATTGAAATGATTACATTTGATTTGAAAATGGATTGCATGCTATTTGTTTGAGTTTGAGACATATTTAGTAGTATATAACTGTATATATTATATATATATTGCATACTGTCATGTTTAAAAAATTAATGCGCTTGCTGTCATGTATAACTTATGTATAACTTATACTACACTGACAAGTGCATGAGTTTTTTAAACATGACAGTAGTACGCAATATATAGTAGTACTACAGTACTTACTAGTACTACTGAATATCTCAAACTCAAACAAATAGCATGCAATCAAATTCAATTTCAAATCAAATTTAATCAGTTCAATAAATTATATAAAATCTTTTTGGTACAAGTCAGATGTACTGCAGTGATGGTTGGTTAGTTGGTTAGTTAATTAATTAATTAATTAATTAATTGGTTAGTTTTTTTTTTTTTTTTTTTTTTTTTTATAGCTGCCTGGGGTTTAGCTTTTAAATTGATTTTAGTCCTTTCCCCCCCCCCCCCCTCAGATTTCAGTCCCACTATAGATCATTCTATGATATTCTTCTGCGCTACCAGCAAAGGTGGACCATGTCTGCAGTGTGGAAATATTTTAAAGTTTCTGAAAAAGACCCCAAATTTGCAATCTGCAGTCTTTGCTCAGCAGAAATTTCAAGAGGGGGTACAGTGCCATGGCATTTTTCAACAACAGGTTTGATACACCACCTGAAAACACGTCATCCAGTTCAGCATTCAGATTACAAGAAAACAGTACCACTTCCAAAAAGTGCCTCAGGCTTAAGGCCCCTTTCACACGGGGGTGTCAGTTTTTACGGCGGACCTGAACGGGTGCTCCATGCTTGTCTATGGAGCATCGGATGTCAGCGGTGACCATGTCCGCTGACATCCGATCCGATCCACTTAAATCAGACGGATGGCGATACGTCGCCATCCGTCCTGGCGGATCGGGTGAGATCTGATGAAAACGGACATGCAATAGCAAGCAGCGGCGCTCAACAAGCCCCTCCCCGCTCAGTGAGCAGAGAGGAACCTGTCATCTGCCAGCTCAGCGGAGATCAACGCATAAGAGACTGCTCTGGTTGCTGGTCTTCACATGATGCCATGAAAATAAAAATAAAAATAAACTAATGCAACCACTTCATCTAAGGACTACACTATAGAGAACATGAGGCATATGTATAGATATTTATGACCAGTGTTAGCAGCTGTTCTATTTAAGACTTTTTTACACTGCACCAATGGAAACCGCCAGCTTGGAGGCATTAAGATAATATAGATACCCTTTCTCATTTTAAATTAACTACCTTGGCAAATCAGCCCCATAGAAATGACCAAAGGATTAGTCTATAGAGAGCATGCTAGTGTTTCCTGAACTTTGGTAAATTATCTAACAATGTTCCAAACTTTGCAGTTCCATACACTTACTAGATTCCTGCCACAGTTCATAATTCTGAAGGATGTTGGTGGGCTACATACATATACCAATTATTGTACGTATGCTCTTAAAGCTACATGTGGTACCTGTCGATGCTGTTAAATTCTGCTGTATGCACCTGCTGCATCTCCTGCGTAGGGTTCTTATCACCAAGCCTAGTTTCTTTATATGTTTAGAATAATGCTGTAACAAAAGACTACTGTCTATTTAGATACTAGGTATTAAAATTTAAAATGTTAAAGTTGCAGTATATTCAACATTTTTTTAAGTTTTGGATAGAGTTTTTTTTTTGTCCTAGTTACCATTGTCCCTTCACTTTGGAGAGATTTCCTTTCACTTACTGTTGTGTCCTGTGTGTGTAGTTAAAAAAACAAACGACATGAAATGGGATAAAACTAAACAAAAAGCTTTGGCTATGAACTTTAAGGTGTCCATCAGATCCTATAGACCATCCAATTACCACTTAAATGAGCACTTACAGTCAATCCTTATTGATATGGTTTCCATATTTTGGGAGTCATTAGTTAATATATTTTATAGTGTTAAATTAATTCACTAGAATTACGAATTTTAAAATAAAATGTACATTTGAGTTTATCAAGACAATTTGTTTTCATTTACATACTGATAAAGTTAATTGTTTTCGTTTTAACCACTTGCCGACCGCGTCCTGTACATATACGTCGGCAGAATGGCACGGCTGCGCAAAGCAACGTATATATAAGTTGCTTTGAATTTCGCTCTGTGCGTGCACGTGCGCTCCCCTGCCGCAAGCTCTGTGACCGTGCCTGCGGCACAGGCAGACTCGATGTCTGCCGGTGTCCCACGATCATGTCACAGAGCTGCAGAATGGGGGAGATGCCTATGTAAACAAGGTATCTCCCTGTTCTGCCTTGTGACAGGACGCTGATCTACTACTCCCTGTCATCGGGAGCAGTGATCAGTGTCGTGTCACATGTAGCCCAGCCCCCATACAGTTAGAATCACTCTCTAGGACACACTTAACCCCTTCCACACCCCCTAGTGGTTAACCCCTTCTCTGCCAGTGTCATTTACACAGTAATCAGTGCATTTTTATAGCACTGATCGCTGTATAAATGACAATGGTCCCAAAATAGCGGCAAAGTGTCCGATGTGTCCGCCATAATGTCGCAGTCACGATAAAAAATGCTGATCGCCGCCATTACTAGTGTAGCACTACCCCCGTAGGAGCTGCTGGTTTTAAGTTTTGGGCCTACCGTTACCTTTTCCTGTTCACCGTACTCGTGTCAGGGATCCCTCTTGAAGAGCCTTTATGAATGTTCACACCAACACTTGGTTACTTTTCTTCAAGAGCTTTATTCTACCAGTTCCAACAGAGGGGTAGAGGGATAGGGGAGTTTCAGGTACCTTGCTTTGTGGATCACGGACACAATCCAATATCCAGAGGACAAATCAGCAACCACCGGATAGGCCTACTCTCACTGGCCTAGCAACCGGTGCGAAGCTCGTTCAAAGTCTCTGCCACAGACTCTATGAGTGCCGTCAAGTCGTTCCACAATCTTCCACCACAAGATCGTGTAACCACACTGACACTGTGCAAAAAGTTCCTTCAAAAGTACATAGCTCACGGTGCCAGAATCTTTCAGCCCTCCAGGCAGAGCTGTGAGGCAAACTGGCCAGGATGCGTCTCTCAATTGAGTCCCTAATTGTTCCTCTTCTTCCCGCAGGCAAGACCGCGTAGAACCATCCCTGGACTTGTAGGCCCCAGCAACTCCTGGGCCTACTTCTCAGTTGCAGAGCCTCGGGCCAGCAGGCCCCAGAGGCCGAAAATGGCTCACACCTCCCTGAGGCCAGGCGGGCCCTCAGGTCAGGATCCCCGGCAACGAACCCCGATAGATCGGTCTCTGCCTCTTAAGTTCCCCCTCCCAGATTGCACAGCGGGTTGACCACGCCCCCCAAGCCACTTCTGGGAAAGGAATACCCAATAAACCTAGCCTGCTGCATTTCCAACCCTGACCCGTGGTGACAGTGACACCTACTGTCCAGTGGAAAACGCGCAGCCCAGCTAGACTGAAACAGAGCCAACAATTTACATAATTCTTTCTGAGCTGAACTACAGCTCAGATAACTAAATTTAACATATAGTGTCTACCCAACAGGAATAGGGTGCTACACTAGTAAAAAAAAAAAAAAATATATGAATAAAAATGCCTTAAAACTATCACCCTACTTTGTAGACACTATAACCTTTGCGCAAACCAATCGATAAACGCTTATTGTGATTTTTTTACCAAAAATATGTAGAAGAATACGCATCGGCCTAAACTGAGGAAAAAATATATTTTTTTATATATTTTTGGGGGATATTTATTATAGCAAAAAGTAAAAAATATTGCTTTTTTTTAAAAAAAAATTGTTGCTCTATTTTTGTTTATAGCGCAAAAATTCAAATCGCAGAGGTGATCAAATACCACCAAAAGAAAGCTCTATTTGTGGGAAAAAAATACGTAAATTTTGTTGGTGAGCCACGTCGCACGACCGCGCAATTGTCAGTTAAAGTGACGCAGTGCCGAATCGCAAAAAGTGGCCTGGTCATTTGGCAGCCAAATCCTCAGGGGCTGAAGTGGTTAAACTAGGAATGCTCTTAAGAACACAAGGCCTAAAAATTATTCAAGTCCTATTTAAAAGGTGCTGATGGGGTTAAATCAGCTAATGAATTTATTTTTAGAAAACAGGCAAAAAAAACTGTTTAAAAGAACCTACAATCTGCATGACACTAAGGCCCCATGCACACGAGACGCAGGTGCAAACTCTGCTGAACACACGTTTTTAAACGCTGAAACCGGCGTTTATAAACGCGCGTTTTGCCGCGTTTGCGGCCGCGTTTAGCGGCGTTTAACCGCGTTTGCGTTTATAAGCGTTTCATCATAGACCCTCCCTAAGCTCAAAAAACAGTAAATTTTAACCATTTCAGCCAGTTTGTGAGACCAGAGTGAGTAGCAGCAGCTGAGAGAGCAGCAGTGTACTTGTATTTAGCGTATCACTTGCCACATCATCTGCCACAAGTTGTGGATTGTCCACTTGCCACGTCACCTGGCCACGTCACCTGGCCACGTCACCTGGCCACGTCACCTGCCACAAGTTGTGGATTGTCCACTTGCCACGTCACCTTGCCACATCACGTGCCACGTCACCTGCCACAAGTTGTGGATTGTCCACTTGCCACGTCACCTTGCCACATCACGTGCCACGTCACCTGCCACAAGTTGTGGATTGTCCACTTGCCACGTTACCTGGCCACGTCACCTGGCCACGTTACCTGCCACGTCACCTGGCCACGTTACCTGCCACGTCAGCTGGCCACGTCACCTGCCACAAGTTGTGGATTGTCCACTTGCCACATCACCTGGCCACGTCACCTGCCACAAGTTGTGGATTGTCCACTTGCCATGTCACCTGGCCACATCACGTGCCACGTCACCTGGCCACTTCACCTGCCACAAGTTGTGAATTGTCCACTTGCCACGTCACCTGCCACGTCACCTGGCCACATCACCTGGCCACGTCACCTGCCACGTCACCTGGCCACGTCACCTGCCACAAGTTGTGGATTGTCCACTTGCCACGTCACCTGGCCACGTCACCTGCCACGTCACCTGGCCACGTTACCTGCCACGTCACCTGCCACGTCACCTGGCCACGTCACCTGCCACAAGCTGTGGATTGTCCACTTGCCACGTCACCTGGCCACGTCACCTGGCCACATCACCTGACACAAGTTGTTGATTGTCCACTTGCCACTTTACCTGCCACAAGTTGTGGATTGTCCACAATGCGATGCAAGCAATTACAGTTTTCTTTTATATTTTTTAATAGTTTTTCATCATTTGCCATCATTTTTGAGATTTCTAATGTTAAAAAATAGGTCACCTTTAAAAACGCTTATAAACGCAAACGCGGCAAAACAGCGTTTAGCAGCGTTTAGCGTCTGAAACGTGAAAACGTTTGCGTCTGAACCCATTTTTTTTGCTTCTGGAAAAACGAGGTTAAACGCAACTGCTTGTAAACGCCAAAAAACGAGAGTGTGTGCATGGACACATAGGATAACATTGAATGGGTTCAGGAGCAGTTGAAAAAAGCGTCCAACTGCCTCTGAACGCGCGTTCAACAGCAAATAACAGCGTCTCGTGTGCATGGGGCCTAAAGGAAAGCAGCGTTGAAAGACCTATAATTAAAATCTAAAAAATGTATAGCATTATATTATCTATCAAATCCTTCATAATACCAGAAGAATTTAATTTTAAGCTCAGCTTAGGGAGTGGTTTTGAAATAAATTCGTTTTCTCCTTCAAATAGTAGAAAAACGTCCATGAGAATAAATAGTTTTGCTGATTCTTTGAAAAAAATGAAATACTGGCAAAATTCTAGGTTTGCTTTCTGTTACTAATTATGAATCCTGGCTTCTTGTATTATTCGTGGAAATAAAGCCTGCTTTCTATATCCAGTGTCAAATTACTTCCCAAAGACACTGACACAAATACTTCACATCTTTAATATTAATCATTATGAATGCTGTTACTCTCTTTTACAGTTTGTTCAAACTTTTTTTTGGTTAAAGGGAATATTCCTCAAACAAAATGCTGATTCATGGTGTCTGTGACTTAAATAAAGCTCCACTGGCATCTTGTGTTTGAAGGAGATAAGCTGTGTCATTTGATCTGATGTAACCCACAGTTTAAAATAGATACAGTCCACTCGGATACATTAATCAGGTCAGCAGCCCTTCCCCATTACATCCATGTACAGTCTGCAGTGGATAAATATAGCATATTTGCAATTGTAGAAGCTATAGTTATGTGCTTAATGATTCTGTACAGGGTTCCACTTTGCTTTTCAGGACATGAGATACATTACAAACATCACCCGAAATAACTTTATAAAAAAAACATGGGTCTTTCCTTATCAAAAACACATGGTAATATTAATTCCTCTTATTTCTCAAGTTTGTGAGGGGTGATTACTACCTAACAGGTGCCCAGGGTTAGGGCTCCGAACACCTACCACTACTCAAGGGCAGCACACCTTTAGCAAAACAAGCAAGCGCTATTAACAACATTCACAAATGTGGATATAAGCATACCCATACCTGCATATGGTGTGAGATAGTTATGAGTTAAACATATCATACACAATTTGTTTGAAGGACAATGTTCTATGTTGGCAAGCATTTTCTCAATTTTCCTAATCATAATATTTCATTTAGAGGTTATTCTTTCAGCCACAGGGTACATGAGACGTATCTCCCGGCAGCGGATGTGTCATGTGCTAGAGATGTTATGTGGCTGAGTGTATGGAGGGATATCCTCGTTTCCCCTCGGACTTTCCCTGTGAATGTGTGTGTGGTCTTTGTGTGTGGATTACTATATGCGATTGCGGCTCTCGAGATATGACTCTTCGCAGGGCGGGGCTGTTTTGTCCCTCGCAATCCTTCCCGCTCACTACAAGTGCGGGGGAGATGTGTTTGCACGCTAATCGCATGCATCTCTGTTGCCAGCCACCTGTCCACCTGTATATTATTTATATAATAATTTTTTGATGGCCTTTGGCACATATATTTATGTCTTTGCTATTCTTATTGTTATCTCTTTTTCCACACAGTCTGTAGTGTCATGTGGAATAGTAGTCATTGAGAGACATATATAGAAAGATAAGGAACAAATGATTAATTAATAACAAAGATACATCAGAACCACTAGTCATCTTTGATTTACTTACTTCTTGGCAGGCTGCCACACATGAATGGGGCTCTTCATTAGGCTGTTTAGTACCTCCTTCCATTTCCATTGGAGCCGGTTGGACGAGCTCTTTTATCTTCCCTTCCCCTTCCTCCCTCCCCCCTCCCCCTCCCCCTTTCTCCATCTCTACCTCATGGTGATTTGGATGTTCCATACCTCCCAGGTGTTTGCATCACGGTATGTATTTCAATAATATCCACTCTTGATTATAATGACTTTTGAAATTAAATTTACTATAATGTTTGATCTGTATTTCCATCATGTAATAAGTGAATATGTATGCATGTGATGTACAAATATCTGCAAGTTTCTTTATTAATTTAAATGTACCTCCCAGTACCAATAGGATCTCCTGAGGAAGCTAACAGAGAAACACGTAGTGATCCATTGATGCTGGTATTGTGATCCCGTCGGCTGGCCTTCAGATAGAAGATTACTGTTATGACAGCATACTCAATAATTCTCGGGCCACACTTTCAGGTTTTCTTGTCCAGCCATATCGGTCTTGTTTGGGAGAATGCACATACTATGGCATACCCATGTATTCACCTTTGCTGCATGTTTTTACAATGATATTTAATAAATTTTGATATTTTATTTTGCCTTTAAGTACTTTTCCTTCCCTACTGGGATTATAGTGGTAGCCTTAAAAGTCCGCTTTTCAATTTCTTCTTTATTCTGTTCAAAATTTGCTTGTGTATCCATATGGCCCACGTCTGGAATAATGTGCACCTCGTTTGGGTCAGATTAAACCCTCATGGAGGCCTCGTCTTTCAACTTGTAATGCTTGGCCATAAAGCAAGGAGAAAGCCAACGGAGCCACATAGTGTAAAGCCGCAATCAAAGGTTTATTAAAAATGTACTAATTCCTGCTAGACCCAAGCTTGTACAGGCCTATCACCCTTCTACAAAGAGATATAAAAATTCTCGCTAGGATATTGGCTATGGGATTAAATAATTCACTCGGACCAGTCCAGGTTTATTCCCAAAAAATCCACTGCAATTACCTTGCGAAGGCTATTCCTCAATCTGCAGTCCCAGGCGGACAACATGGCTGATAGGGCATTGCATTTGACAGCATTAAATGCCAGTATCTATGGGTGACAATGGAAACATTTGGCTTTGGAGCAACATTTCTCTCATGGGTCCAGCTACTGTACAGTTCCCCTCAAGCGGCCATCAGAGAAGTGGGATGAATCTCACCCACCTTCTCATTACATAGAGGTACCCATCTGGGGTTCCCGCTGTCCCCTTTACTAATAGCCATAGCCATTAAGCCATTAGCTGCCCTGATGCACTCTAACCCATCCATATGCAGATTTAAATATGGGGAAATGCAGAATAAATGTATGCTTTATGCAGATGATACTATGCTCCTTTTGGGTGACACTAATATGTCTCTACGAGAAGCCATGACAGTTATTACCAATTTTTGGGGTATATTCAGGCCTTACCATTAATTGGTTCAAATCCTCAATTATGCTCCTGGACAATACTCCTAGTAGCCTGGTGCCTGCCCTACATAATATCCCTGTCTCTCCTCTCTTTAAATACTTAGGTATATATGTCATACCAAGGCCACTTGATTATGCCCACCTCAATCCGTCGCCCCTACTTGCACATATCCAAGATAGGGTTAAGGTATGGACTAGACTTAATGTCAGGTCACCTGTGGCCAGATTACAGATGCACACCGTTGGGGGTCAGGAGTGCACCACAAGGTAGTGAACCCTATGGCTGACTGCTGCGGATGGGATACTGGGTGGTTGTGGAGAGCGGGACCAGTGGAGCACAACAGGGATCCACAGGAAGCTAGAGCCAAGATTCCCCAGGGCGCGGAGTCTAAGACCAAGCAGGTTTTCACCAGAGCCTCTAGTGGTGAGGATGTTATGCTGCAGCTGGGTCCAGGTCGCGGCCCCCAGAGTCCCCTAGCTCACGCTCCATAGGGTAAGGAGGATAGAGGGGAAGTAGCAGCACAGGATACAAGAATAGTGAGGGGAAAGGCCAAGGTCAGGGCAACAAGCAGACAAGGATAAACGAAGGACAAGCCAAAGGTCAAGGTCACAAGCAGACAGGGATAGTTGGGAACAAGCCAATATCGGTAACAGAGAGACAGACGTAGCACACAGCAGGCAGGAACCCAACCACACAATGCTTAAACAAACACATTGATCAGCAAGGCAGACTTGCAGTGCACAGGTTAATATAGTGTTCTGTGATAGGGCCTGGGTGGAGCCAGACTGGGAGGAGAGATTATAAAAGCAGCCAGGTGAGGATAGACTGGCCTCTAAGGTGAACACATGAGGAGGAAGGTAAGCTAACAGACAAACATTACTGCATATCCATGACACTTAAACTTTCTGTGGTGATGAAAATTAACCCTATAAAATAATTTTATGCCACAGTGTGTCTATATACTACACACTCCCCCTAAAAAAATGTTTTGCATTATTAACTCAATTTTTCGATCATTTAATAGGCACACTAACTCCAAAGACCTAAAGATGAGGGCAGCCTGGATCTACCCATCCCATGGCTCCATTACCTTGAAGCCCAGATAGAACATATTGCTCGAGCCATGCCCCTGGAAGGTGATATTGTAGACCCCACCACTAATATACTGCATTTTGTAGCAGGAGTGAGCAATGTTTCTATGGGGCTTGAGGCATTAGCCTTTAGTAATGTCTAATAAGCTTTCTCTCACGTATGTTCTTATGCAAAAAGTATGGAATAAGGTGAGGCAGATGCAGGATGTTGCTGGCTTCACTAGATTTAGCCCAATTTGGGGAAATGGACACTATCCAGAGCTGAGATCTTTACAATATGGGGTTAAATGGAAACAGTATGGCATTACACATTTGTTCCACATTTTTGATAATGGTAAACTGTGTTCCTTCCCTTTTTTAAGCTATGTTTCACCTCTCACAATCCGTGCACTTCTATTAACTGCAACTGCAACATGCTATTAGGGCACAGTCCGGAGTTGACCTTTGGGTGCAATCGCCCACTCCTATATTCAATTACATGCCAGAGGTGGGTTTTTATAAAGGTTTATATCCAGATGCTATTCTATGTTGATGATTTTTTTTTTTTTTTTAAGGACTTCCCCATCGAGAGCTGAGGGCAGGTGGGAGAGGGATGTGGGAGCATTTGAGGAGGAGCAGTGGGAGGAGGCGTTACAGGCAGTGCAAATCTGTTCCCTCAACATTACACAGTAGCTTTTACAGCTTTATATTCTCCTCTTACACCAGCAAGGTTATTTAAAATGGGGGTGAGAGAGGACCCTATGTGTACCAGATGTTCTAGGGACCACGGTGATTTAATTCACCTTTTATGGAGATGCCCTAAATTTCAGCTTTACTGGAGGGAAGTCTTTGACACCCTTAGTAGGGTATTCCAGGTTAACATATGTGATGACCCTAAACCTTGCCTCTTGGGTGTCCTGGACGATCTTCCTGTCTCTAAACAAGCGAGAGCCAGGGCCCTCTTTCAAGCCTGTAAACTGATTCTCAGACATTGGAAATCAGCTGATCCACCCTCCTTGAAGAGGTGGATCAACCAAATGGGTGATACATTACGTCTTGAAAAATAAATTTTTTATCATAGAGGGTGCCCTTGCAAATTACATAAATGATGGTCCCCCTGGCTGGATACGCCAGGGCTATCCCTGTTTGATTTAATCTTGGATAGAATATTGTGAAATAACTCCTAGCCTGTGTATTTTGGTGCTGCTATACTGCCCTGGGTTTCCATTGTAGATTAAGGCTGCACTGTCGGAACTGTGGATTTTCTATTATGTGTTGATATGACATTGTTGGAATCAGGGGCGGATCCAGGGGGGCAGCGGGGCAATTGCCCCCTCTGAGAATGTGGGTGAGAGAGCCAGTGGGCGGCTCCGCGGGGGAGAGAGCCAGCGGGCGGCTCCGCGGGGGAGAGACACGGCAGGCGGCTCCACTGGTGAGAGAGCCGGCGGGCGACTCTGAGGGTGAGAGAGCCGGCGGGTGACTCTGAGGGTGAGAGAGCCGGTGGGCGACTCTGAGGGTGAGAGAGCCGGCGGGCGGCTCTGAGGGTGAGAGAGCCGGTGGGCGGCTCCGTGGGTGAGAGAGCCGGGGGGCAGCTCCATTGGTGACCAGCTGTGTGGCTCGGTGATGGTGTGTGAGCTGGCTGTTGGCCAATCAGGGAGCCCGGCGGGCGGGGGAGCATAGAGATGACATCATCTCTCACCGCCCGGCGCCCGCCCGGCATCCCTGCAGTTCCGCCCTCACTGTGCACTGTGTGCAGGCTGCCGCGGTAGCAGAGAGATTACATCATCTCTCTGATGCCTGACTGGTAATCTGCTGAGTGACTCTGGGACACAGCAAGAGACCACCTTAGCAGGAAAGTGACACAGCAAGTGACAATCTGTAACGTGTGGCATGGGACGTGGCAAGGGACAATCTACATCTGGTGGCAAGTGACAATCTGCAACTTGTGGCAGGTGATGTGGCAAGTGACAATCTACATCTGGTGGCAGGTGACGTGACAAGTGACAATCCACAACTTGTGGCAGGTGACGTGGCAAGTGACAATCTACATCTGGTGGCAGGTGACGTGGCAAGTGACAATCCGCAACGTGTGGCAGGTGACATGGCAAGTGACAATCCACAACGTGTGGCAGGTGACGTGGCAAGTGACAATCTACATCTGATGGCAGGTGACGTGGCAAGTGACAATCCGCAACGTGTGGCAGGTGACGTGGCAAGTGACAATCTACATCTGGTGGCAGGTGACGTGGCAAGTGACAACCGCAACTTGTGGCAGGTGACGTGGCAAGTGACAATCTACATCTGGTGACAGGTGACATAACAAGTGACAATTCGAAACGTGTGGCAGGTGACGTGGCAAGTGACACACTCAGGGCTCCCACTGATTCTGCATTATGGTGAGTTGAACTATTTCATTTTTTATAACAATGTAATAATAGTAATAATGCGCTTCAATCATCCTGACACCATAACAACCATGGTGCTGTGATGATTGAAGCGCCATTTACGCCATTTACTCGATAAATTTAACCCCAAAAAAACATATTTTCTTGCAGTGCCCCTCTTGAGACTAGACTCTGGATCCGCCCCTGGTTGGAATATGGAACTACTTTATAGTTATGTATGTTTTAATTTCTCTGAAAACCCTGGGCGTCCGCAGAACTTTTTTCAGGGGGGAGGGGCATTATTTTAAGGTCACCTATGCAATATAAAAAGTTGTACATTCTCTAGGCTATATTTATATGGGCATGGACTGGTACGCCTGGCCTGAATAATTTCCAATACAAAGTGAAGCAGAATTATCTCTTATATAACACATATATCTTTCCAGTAGAAAGATATATGTGTTATATAAGAGATAATTCGGCTTCACTTTGTATTGAAAGTTACTCAGGCCAGGCATACCAGTCCATGCCCATATACATATAGCCTAGAGAATGTACATCTTTTTACATTGCAATGTATTGCAATACATCTGTTGTGGCCATATTTTTTAACTTGATAAAAACAGCCTATACAGTCTGTATAGGCTGTTTTCATCAAGCTCAAAATTTGGCCACAACAGATGTATTGCAATGCATTGCAATATAAAAAAAAAATGAAAATTCTCAAAGCTATTTATATGAGCATGGTACCCCTGGCCTGAGAAATGTCCAATACAAAATGAAGAAGATGAATTATCTCTTATAACATACACAGACATATCTTTCCAGTAATATATAAATCAAAATGTTCCTCCTAACTGCTGTTACCTGTGTTTTTTCTTCTGTTGCTTGCAACTTTATATGCCACTCACAACAGGTCAGCATTCCTGTGATGTGATGATGAGAAGGCACTGGCAGCATATCACTCAGTGGCTCGGCCACTGACTGCACTGAGTGGGCGGCGCCGGCAACGCGCCAGCCGGATCTGCACAGCAGATACACAGGCAGGCAGCCAGCCAATCATTGAAGAGGAGTGGCGGAACGACCGAGCTGCCGAGTGGAGGCCCGAGCGTCCGAGCCATCTCATCCGATGACTTGGCCGGGGGTGAGGGAGGGACGTCAGATGTGTCAGGACAGAGAGCAGCCAGCAGACTCAGAGAAAAATCTGCCTTGGCTGCGGCAGACACTGCAACACCTTCTTGAGGATTCCTTGCCCCTACTTTCAGACGCCCATGTCTGGAACATATATGTAGCGGGGTGTTAAATTTAAGGGAAGTGTCTGAGTGGTAATTAGGCTCAGACACATTGTTAGGGTTTATGGACCATTTCTGTCAATGGGAGATAGTGTTGGTGCACAGTTCCCTGTGGCCTACAGGTGGCGCTGTTGCCATAGGCCAGGGTTGAACCACCAATCCAGGGCTGCACCTTTTGTGTCCCCTCTCGGCAGTAGCACGGCGGGGCGGGAAACCTGCTGTGCCTGTCGGGAGAGGGTATAAAAGGAGGCGGATATCTTCCATTGGGGGTTCGTCCACGCCCAGGCACCTTCAGCCTGGGTGTGTGTGTGGTTCGTCCACGCCCAGGCACCTTCGGCCTGGGCGTGAGGAGGGTCGTCTCCGGGTACCTTAGGCCCGGAGGCCTGGTTCCTGTTCCATCCCAGACACCTTCAGTCTGGGGTGAGGTACTATTTTGAAGGCCCGGGGCCAAGCAACCTTCGGCTGGGGTCCGCAAGGGATCGAGAGCTCCCAGGGTGCCGCCTTGCGAGGGGACCCGTATCTAAGATGAAGAGGCCAGGGAGGTAACCCTTTCCGAAGACCCAGCGCAGAGTCGTGGTGATGGTGAGGGCCTCTGGTAACTCTCCGGAGGGATGGTTTTCTCCTTTACATGGGCCAAACACTTCAAGAAGGTAGTTCATCAGGTCAGTGGCAGTGACCAGTTCACCAAGTCAGTGGCAGTGACCAGTTCACCAAGTCAGTGGCAGTGACTTCTATTCACCAGGTCTGTGGCAGAGACTGTGCGCCAAAACTGTTCGTGAAACCTGAACAGTCTGAGGAAATCATTAGAGTTTGTGCCTGGACCTCCTCCCACCTAAGCTGTCCTGTGTCTTGTTCCAACCTGTCTGCTATTAAAGAGACTATTTGTTATCCAGTGTGAAATGAATATAGAAGTTGGACTTTCAGTTGGTGTGGACAGTTACATTACTGGGGAAAAATAAGGACTTGCATCTATTCAAGATAGAGGTGAGAATCATTCTCGGGAGGATTCAACTCCAGCCGCAGGCAGGCCCGAAACTAACACCGCTCAACCTCCTCACACAGGAGGGTACGGGCTTGTGGTGTGGTGTGCCTCTCTCTGCCTGCGAGGAGCCAAACAAAAATGCAGGTAAAGACAGAGGGGTCTGTGCGCTACACATGGGGGCTCGAGTCCGGGATGTGTTTGCGGTTGGAAAATGTGAAGAAACCCCCCCCCCCAGAGTTTGAACTTTATTCCCCAGTGAAGTTCCGTGGAGGTCGGCCATATTGAAAACTGCGCCACGAGGAGAACCCTGACTGCTTAGTTCGTGGGCGTGCCAGAGAGAAAGCCCGCAAACGATGCAGAAGATGGGAGGACTCTGGCCATGGGTGGAGTTGCACGTGGGGACTTTGGCGCGAAAGGGACAGTGCGCGATGGAACAGCGAATGGATAACATGGCTTCTCATGCCTCATGGGTTCCGGTTACTACTACCATGAAGATGACTTCATTTGCTGCTCCCTTGACGGATACAGGGATTCGGCTCAAGCTCCGGGGACGTTTTGCCCTCTACGTTTGCAAAGATGTGGAGGCCCTCGGAGTGATTTGTCCCGGTTGCTCGGGACTGGTGGTTCATCTGAAGCCATTCGGGCGATGCGAGCAATGTAAGGAGTTTCTGTTTGAGGTGGAGCAACCTACAGAAAAGCCTTGTGCTTTCCACCTCATTTGCCTTACAGGCGCCACCACTCTGGAAGGAGGAATCAGAGCTTACACAGCCACCCCTGCGCGCACTGTCGGGACTTCGGAGGAAGTCACAGAGGAGACTGTTTCAAATAAGAGACCGGAGGATGCTGCTTCGGTCACCAGAGAGTCCTTTCTCCCACCTCCCAAGAGGAAGATCGGGTTTGTGAAAGCTTCCCGCGGCCGTGGTGGAGCTACGCCCCAGCGCTTACCCGGAATGGATGCATCCGAAGGGAAAAGTCCCGGACGTCCTGGTTCAGCTACAAGCCGAGGGAAGAGACTCTGTCCAAGGTCCCAAGTGTTGGGGATTCACATGTCCGTGAATTAGTCGGAGGCGGTGACTCGTCCTCTACCAAGAGTTACCTGCCTGCGGAGGAGTGTGACACCTCCGATCTGGAGTCCATCTCTGATGCGGGAGATGACACCGCTATAGATCAACTGTTTGAATGGAAGGGTTGGGATAAGATGCCCCTGTCCTTGTCCCGTAGTGCTAGGGACTCACCCATGTCCATTGGGGATAGTATGCCCCGGGTGGAGGCCTCAGGGCCTGAGAAGGGATCTGTCCCCTTGTCTGCCCTTTCACCGTCGGAGACGCCTGCATCAGCTACGGAAACTAGACGGATGTTGCTGCGGGCCCCTGTGACTGGTCCTGAGGTAGTTAAAGTACCTCGGCACCCGGATGCCATCGTCTTGCCTGGCACTGGAGACCGTTCTACCATGCCACCATTTTCCCGATTGCAGAGACTTTTCAATCAGAAAGTTGCTAGCGAGTATGGGTGGGAGTACCCGTACCTGCCCAAAGAACTTTTATTCGAAGTAGAGGCCTGTAGACACCGGTGGTACGCGGACTTCATATGGACACACATTAAAGTACCCCAGGCTCGAATATACTTTTCATGTTCACCTGCAGCTACCCAGAGATACAAAGACTGTAAGGCTGCTTGGATGTTGGGTTGGCACATTTATGAAGACAAGGTACTTATTTGCAGGAAGGACAAAGACAATGTAGAGTACCACATTGATACCTTTGACAAACATTGGAAGCCGTTGATGTTGCCTGACCCACACTATTACTTTTAGGAGACAAGATTCTGTTTTTTGCTTTGTTTTGTGTAAGAGTGCACTCTACTTTAAAACCCGGGAACTTTGCCCTTACAAAAGGGGTATTCTACTCATTGGAGGAGCGGGAGCTGTTGTTTTTTTTGTTCTCCCCTCTCTCCCTACCACAAAGATACAAGGACTTTGGGGTTGTAGATAGTTAAGGGCCACAATCAAGGAGAAGTGAATTGGCCAGCATCAGTGTCTTGACTGCAGCACTACCACTAGGTGGCGGTGTTGTGCAACGATTACATTGCTAGTGATGATGTGGTTTACTTTTGGAAGGAAGGGATTTTCCTCTCGGGGAGAATCTGTTCATTCCAACTTATGTCATTTTTAGATGTGTATGTTTTTTTCTTCCCCTGCAGGTGGACGCCAAGCAAGACTACTGAGTATGGGGTAGATCTTGGTTATTGCAGGTGGGAGGGAAATGTAAATAACCATTGAGAATATTTTATGTGACATTTAATGTTTTAATGTGCACATGTGTGATTTCTTCTTTACCTTCTATGTTTCACCTCCTTTCCCCATCATAGGTTCCGGCACAAACAGACAGTTTTTTAAAATTGTCCCTTTTTTTTGTAGTTCAGTCTCTGGATTGGGCCTGTGCTGGCTCCGGCTTGAGAGGCATGGGTTTGTTCCAGACACTGGGGACCAGTGTCAATTTAGTGGGGGGGATGTGTAGTGGGGTGTTAAATTTAAGGGAAGTGTCTGAGTGGTAATTAGGCTCAGACACATTGATTGTTAGGGTTTATGGACCATTTCTGTCAATGGGAGATAGTGTTGGTGCACAGTTCCCTGTGGCCTACAGATGGCGCTGTTGCCATAGGCCGGGGTTCAACCACCAATCCAGGGCTGCACCTTTTGTGTCCCCTCTCGACAGTAGTACGGCGGGGCGGGAAACCTGCTGTGCCTGTCGGGAGAGGGTATAAAAGGAGGTGGACATCTTCCATTGGGGGTTCGTCCACGCCCAAGCACCCTCAGTCTGGGTGTGTGTGTGGTTCGTCCATGCCCAGGCACCATCGGCCTGGGCGTGAGGAGGTCGTCTCTGGGTACCTTAGGCCCGGAGGCCTGGTTCTTGTTCCATCCCAGACACCTTCAGTCTGGGGGGTGAGGTACTATTTTGAAGGCCCGGGGCCCAGCAACCTTCGGCTGGGGTCCGCAAGGGATCGAAAGCTCCCAGGGTGCCGCCTTGCGAGGGGACCCATATCTGAGATGAGGAGGCCAGGGAGGTAACCCTTTCCGAAGACCCAGCACAGAGTCGTGGTGACGGTGAGGGCCTCTGGTAACTCTCCGGAGGGATGGTTTTCTCCTTTACATGGGCCAAACACTTCAAGAAGGTAGTTCATCAGGTCAGTGGCAGTGACCAGTTCACCAAGTCAGTGGCAGCGACTTCTATTCACCAGGTCTGTGGCAGAGACTGTGCGCCAAAACTGTTCGTAAACCTGAACAGTCTGAGGAAATCATTAGAGTTTGTGCCTGGACCTCCTCCCACCTAAGCTGTCCTGTGTCTTGTTCCAACCTGTCTACTGTTAAAGAGACTATTTGTTATCCAGTGTGAAATAAATATAGAAGTTGGACTTTCAGTTGGTGTGGACAGTTACATTACTGGGGAAAAATAAGGACTTGCATCTATTCAAGATAGAGGTGAGAATCATTCTCGGGAGGATTCAACTCCAGCCGCAGGCAGGCCCGAAACTAACACCGCTCAACCTCCTCACACAGGAGGATACGGGCTTGTGGTGCGGTGTGCCTCTCTCTGCCTGCGAGGAGCCAAATAAAAATGCAGGTAAAGACAGAGGGGTCTGTGCGCTACATATAAATGTTTGTTTTTTTTTCAATAAAAACCTCTTTGGGATAAAAAAAAAAAATGTACTAATTACTAACAGTATTAAAATGTATAAGCACTTAACAAACATTTCCAATCCCGGGAATCAGATGCTCAATTCCTAGGATTGAGGTGAGTGATGACGTCACAAGCGTTAGCTCTGTCCGGGACCTCAATCCTAGGAAGCGGCTCTTCTTATGTTTGGTAAGTGCTTATACATTTTAATACTGTGAATTATTAGTACATTTTTTAATAAACTTTTGATTGTGGTTTTACACTATGTGGCTCCTTTGGCTCTCTCCTTGCTTTATGACCGAGCATTACAAGTTGAAAGATAAGGCTTCCATGAGGGTGTAATTGGACCCAGAGTAGGTGCACAATATCCCAGACAGGGACCATATGGATACACAAGGAAAATTTGACTTATTGAATATAAGGTGGTGGATCACTGCGGTGTCACTATTTATGAATTGTTACCTGATGAAGTGTAAATGAAGATTGTATTTATCAATCTGGGATTGTCACTGGTTTCTGCACATATTTATCTGGATTCATTTACATTATGATTTTTGTCAACTGTTGATCATTGTTTCATTAGTGCTGCACTTTTGACTTGATTTATTGTACAATTTACATTGATTGATGTGTCAGCTCCTCACTTATTTCTCTGAGTGAGATTTCTTTGGATTTTATTGGATAAATGCAAAAATTTAAGCAATGCAAAACTGCAAAGGATAAAACCCATTAGACTCACACCAAGATAAATAGGTCTTCCAGGTTCAGTAAGGCTTCTTTCACACTGAGGCGGTTTTCAAAACCGCCTCCCTATTCATTTCAGTGTGACTTTTCACACTGGGGGGGGTGCACTTGCGGGATGTTCTGAAAAGTCCTGCAAGCAGCATCTTTGGGGCGGTTTTGCCCTGCCCATTGAAATGAATGGGCAGCCCTGCCGAAGTGCCTGCAAGTTGCTTCGGCAGCGCCGCAACACAGGCACTTCTAACCCTTTCTTCGGCCGCTAGCGGGGGTTAAAAGCGCCCCGCTAGCGGCCAAAAAGCGCAGCTAAAACGATGGTAAAGCACCGCTAAAACTATTAGACTACTTTCAGTGTGAATTTCAGCTGTCAAGTCTTAAGCCTCATGCCCACGGACGTTTTTACAGCCGCATTTTTGAGCGTTTTTTACAGCTTAAAAACGCCTGTCCATGTTAGTCTATAGCTTCATGCCCACCTAGGCGTTTTTGAGCTGCAAATAGCATAGGCGTTTTTAAGCTGTAAAAAAAAAAAACAGGACCAGTGCGTTCCACGGCGTCGGCGTTAGGCATAAAAACCCGCGAAGCGTTAAACGCTGCAATTGCGTTTTTGAGCTCCGGAGTTTTTGTTTTTTTTCGAAAAAAAGTACGGTCGAAAAATTTATACAATAACATGGACAGGTGTTTTTAAGCTGTAAAAAACGCTCAAAAACGCAGCTGTAAAAACGTCCATGGGCATGAGGCCTTAATCATAAAACACTATACTACTAGAACCCTGTTAAATTGCCACTAGAACCCTGTTAAATTGGTGGGGCTGTACATGACAGATATATTAAAACGTATACATTTTTTAAATATAAAGGTCAAAAGGATTCAGTCACTAAGAGCAATAGCGACCCAAAGTAATTATAAATGGATAGTAGGGATGAGCCGAACACCCCCGGGTTCGGTTCGCACCAGAACCCGCAAACGGACCGAAAGTTCGCACGAACATTAGAACCCTATTAAATACAATGGATGCGAACGTTCGAATTCTAAAGTGCTAATTATAACGACTATTATCCATGTTATTGTCCTAAACAGAGTTTGGGAACCCGGGTTCTGCACCAGGGGACATGTATCAATGCAAAAAGAAGTTTTAAAAACGGCCGTTTTTCGGGAGCAGTCATTTTAATGATGCATAAAGTGAAAAAAAAAAGTCAAATATTCCTTTAAATATTGTACCTGGGGGGTGTCTAAAGTATGCCTGTGAAGTGCCACGTGTTTCCCGTGTTTAGAACTGTCCCTGCACAAAATTACATTTCTAAAGGAAAAAAAAGCCATTTAAAACTGCTTGCGGCTTTAATGTAATGTCTGGTCCCGGTAATATGGATGAAAATCTTTAAGAAAAATGGCATAGCTATCCCATCACCCCCCCCCCCCCTACCCCAGCCCATTACCAGCCCCTTTGGGTCTTGTTTGGATATTAAGGGGAACCCCGCAACACAAAATAAAAAAGGCCCTATATACTCTGAACAGCAGTATACAGGCGGTGTAAACAAGACTGGTGTAAACAAGACAGGGACTGTAGGTTTGTTCTTAAGTAGAATCTGTTTGTAATTTTGAACACGTACATTGTTTAAGTGTAGCTCCAGCCAAAAAATCTATTTTTAAGCTTTTTGGAAAACATAGGGAAGGGTTATCACCCCTGTAACATTTGTTTTGCTGTCTGTGCCCCTGTTCAGAACATTTCACCTCACTTTGCGTCCCAATGACAACTGTTTTTGAAATGTGGTGTTTTTATTGAAACAAGGATTGGTGATAAAGCATCAGTAGAGAGGAGACACCTTTCTCCCATATTAATTCTTACAGGAGAGAATTTTCCTTCCTAGGGGTAGATTTCCTCTCACTTCCTGTTGTCTTCTTCCGTTTGCAAGTAGGCGTCGTTTGTAAGTTGGATGTTTGAAAGTAGGGACCTGCCGTATATACTCAGCAGAAATTGGCCCCTTAGGTGTTGGTGTTGGCACAACACTGTAAGCACTCACAGTTACTCTTGGTGGGTGCTGGAACGCCCTGCTGTCAACTATTATATCAGGAATTGTAATAACATATAATTGTTGAACAGTGGTAGTAAAAATTGGGCCTTTGATGGTGGTGCTGGTGCCACAACACTGTAAGGCCTGACAGTTACTCTTGGTGGGCGCAGCAATGGGCCCTGCTGTGAATTATTAGATCAATAATTATAATTGCATGCCCCTGTTGAACAGGGGCTGAAAAATTGTGCCTTAGGCACTGGTGGCACAACACTGCAACCCCTCACAGATACTGTACTTGGAGCACAGCAATGAGCCCTGTTGCAAAGTATTGCATCAAAAATTGTAATTACACGCCCCTGTTAAACAGGGGCTGAAAAATTGTGCCTTAGCCACTGGTGGCGGCACCCATAAACCAAAATGATCTTCCAAGCTATCATCATTAATCGGATCATTGAGGAGGAGGAGGAGGATAGCCAGTCAACATAACAGCACAGGCACTCCGCATCAGCATCAGTCTTGAAGGGATGTGACATTTTAAAATCAATTAGTCTGTTATATCAGCATCAGGTGTGTGGTAGCTGGTGGTGATCCAAGACTGGTTCATCTTGATGAAAGTCAGTCGATCAACCGAGTCGGTGGACAGGCGCACCCTGTGATCCGTGACAAATCCTCCAGCAGCACTGAATGTGCGTTCTGAAAGAACGCTGGATGCAGGACAGGCCAGTAGCTCAATTGCATACTGTGCAAGCTCTGGCCAGTGATCCATCCTCAAGACCCAGTAAGCCAGAGGATTTTCGGTGGGGAAGGTGTCCAAGTCTGACCTTGCCCCTAGGTATTCCTGCACCATGTATATCAGACGCTGGCGATGGTTGCTGGAACCGATCATACTTTGGGGCTGCGGACTGAAGAATTGTCTGAACGCATCGGTCAGACGGCCACCTTCCCCACCGCTCCTTCTTTGACTGCCCGAAGCCTCAGCAACTCGTTGTCCAGGACCAGGAGTTTGTAACCTCCCAGTCTCTGGGAACGCGTTGCACAGACCTTTCTGCAAGGCCTCCCGGAGTTGTCTCATCCTCTGCTCCCTCTGCGACGGTAAGATAAGGTCCGCAACCTTACCCTTGTACCGTGGATCAAGGAGAGTGGCCAGCCAGTAATGGTCCCTCTCCTTGATCCGAAGAATACGAGGATCCTTCCGCAGACTTTGCAGGATCAGGGAGGCCATGCAGCGTAGGTTAGCTGAGGCATTCAGTCCGGAGTCCTCTGGGTCACTAAGGACGACATGATCCGCAGCCACCTCCTCCCAGCCACGTACAAGTCCACTGGTTTCTTGGGACTGTAAATCATCCCTAAAAGACTGCTGCTGATGATGCTGAGTGCCAGGCTCCACCTCCATGCTGACACAATCCTCCTCCTCCTCCTCCTCCTCTTCTTCCTGTGCGATGGGTGGGACAGAAGGAACACTGTCTGGGTAAAGGGGGCCTTGAGAGGCAAGGAAGTCCTCCTCTTCCTGCCTCGGTTCTGCCTCAAGTGCCCTGTCCATTATTCCACGCAGCGTATGTTCCAACAGGTGGACAAGAGGTACAGTGTCACTGATGCATGCACTGTCACTGCTCACCATCCTCGTGGCCTCCTCAAATGGTGCCAGGACAGTGCATGCATCCCTGATCATGCCCCACTGGCGTGGTGAAAAAAACCCTAGCTCCCCTGACCCTGTCCTGGTGCCGTAGTCGCACAGGTACTCATTGATGGCCCTCTGCTGCGTGTGCAGCCGCTGCAGCATGGCCAACGTTGAGTTCCACCTGGTGGGCATGTCACATATAAGGCGGTTCTTGGGCAGGTTCAACTCCTTTTGCAGCTCAGCCAGGCGAGCACTGGCATTATAAGATCTGCGGAAATGCACACAGACTTTCCTGGCCTGCCTCAGGACATCCTGTAAGCCCGGGTACCTGCCCAAGAACCGCTGCACCACCAGGTTAAGGACGTGATCCACACAGGGCACATGGGTCAGTTGTCCCTGTCGGAGGGCGGAGAGGAGGTTGGTGCCATTGTCGCAAACCACCATTCCTGGCTTAAGCTGGCGTGGCGTCAACCACCTCTCGACCTGCCCCTGCAGAGCAGACAGGACCTCTGCCCCAGTGTGGCTCCTGTCCCCCAAACACACCAGCGCAAGCACGGCATGGCATCTTTTTGCCTGCGTACTTGCGTAGCCCCTTGAACGCCTACGGAGCACCGCTGGTTCCGAGGACAAAGCACAGGAAGAGGCCATGGAGGAAGAAGAAGAGGAGGGGGTGGAGGAGAGAGGTGTGTCACAACCAGTAGTAGCATTTTGGAGGCGTGGCGGTGGAACAACCTCCAACACTACTGCACCTTGTCCTGCATCCTTCCCAGCTGCCAAAAGAGTGACCCAATGGGCCGTGAAAGAAAGGTAACGTCCCTGTCCATGCCTGCTGGACCATGAGTCAGCGGTAATATGCACCTTACCGCTGACCGCCCTGTCCAGCGAGGCCAAGACATTGCCTTCCACATGCCTGTAGAGAGCCGGAATCGCCTTCCGTGAGAAAAAGTGGCGTTTGGGAACCTGCCACTGAGGAACCGCACATTGCACAAACTCACGGAAGGGGGCCAAGTCTGCCAACTGAAAAGGCAGCAGTTGAAGCGCTAGCAATTTAGCCAAGCTAGCATTCAACCGCTGGGCATGTGGATGGCTGGGAGTGAACTTCTTTCGACGGTCCAGCAGCTGGGGCAGGGAAATTTGCCTGCTAGAATCGGACGTCGGTGTACTGCTAGAGTGGCCGCAAGTTCTTGGCTGTGACACACCTAATTCTACACCTTCATTCCTCTCAGTGCAGGTTTCAGAGAGGACTGAAGGTATAGTGGGGTTGGAGATCCCAGCTGATGCGGTGCAAGGAGAGGTCCGCTTTGTTCTTTGGTGTGGGTCTTTAAGGTAGGCTTGCCAACGAGCTGCATGGCAGGTCAACATATGTCTGATCAAGCATGTGGTGCCCAAGCGGCTGATGTTTTGGCCACGCGATATACGCTTGAGACATATGTTGCAAACAGCAGCTGTGCAATCTGATGCACTCGCCTCAAAAAAGGCCCACACCAAATAACTTTTTGAATGACGGGCAGAGGCAGCGCCCTGCACAGGCGGAGCTCTGCGGTGTGATTCCGTTGGTGTGCTGCCCATACGCTGGCCACCCAAGGGCATCCTGCCTCGTTGGAGATGTGCCTCCTCCTCATCCTCCTCCTCCTCCTCTCTCCTATTAGGCACCCACGTGGAGTCAGTGACCTCATCATCCCCTCCCTCCTCATCACTGGAGCCAATCTGTCAGTATGCTGCAGCTGCTGGAGCATGACTGCCAGATTGGTGTCCTTCTTGAGCATCCCCTCTCTCTGCTCTCACGCTACTGCCTTCCTCTATCTGGGTATCATCATCAGATCCTTCGAAATGCTGGGCATCCTCCTGGAGCATGTACCCAACACTGTGCTCAAACAGTTCGGGGGACTCCTCAGGAGGAGGACATGGTGGGTCTAGGGAAGGATTGACTAATGATGACATTGATACCAGAGAAGAGGACGCTTTGGCAGCTGCTTTGCCAGTACCCTGAGCCTGGGTGAGAGAGGATGAGGAGGATGAGGTGGGCTTGGTCATCCACTCTACCAAGTCTTCGGCATGATGTGGCTCAACATGTCCAGCTGCCGAAAAGAAGGACAAGCGTGTCCCATGGCCATGTGCTGATGACAATGCACCGCGTCCACGACCAGCACTGTTGCCCCCAGACACAGAGCCTGCTTGCCCTTTTTTTTGCCTCTTTACTGTCTGCCTCTCCTTGTTTGCCTTCCAGACATTTTAATGGATGGCCTGCAGGGAGATGGGAAAAACAGCAATAAGGGCTACCTTCTGGTGTATACTGTGCAGGAGGCTTAGCAACAATGACACTGACACTGTCCCCTGCCTATCCTTCTCTGTCCCTAAACACAAGGATTTGCAATATGCTTCAGCAAGATTGGTTTAGCACAGAATAGCACACTGACAGTTTCCCTCACTCTCCTTCTCTGTCCCTACAAACAAGGTTTAGCACAGAATAGCACACTGACAGTTTCCCCGAGTGTCCTTCTCTGTCCCTAAACTCAAGGATTTCAAATATGGTTCAGCAAGATTGGTTTAGCACAGAATAGCACACTGACAGTTTCCCTCACTGTCCTTCTCTGTCCCTACAAACAAGATTTAGCACAGAATAGCACACTGATAGTTTCCACGAGTGTCCTTCTCTGTCCCTAAACTCAAGGATTTCAAATACGGTTCAGCAAGATTGGTTTAGAACAGAATAGCACACTGACAGTTTCCCTCACTGTCCTTCTCTGTCCCTACAAACAAGGTTTAGCACAGAATAGCACACTGACAGTTTCCCCGAGTGTCCTTCTCTGTCCCTAAACTCAAGGATTTCAAATATGGTTCAGCAAGATTGGTTTAGCACAGAATAGCACACTGACAGTTTCCCTCACTGTCCTTCTCTGTCCCTACAAACAAGATTTAGCACAGAATAGCACACTGATAGTTTCCACGAGTGTCCTTCTCTGTCCCTAAACTCAAGGATTTCAAATACGGTTCAGCAAGATTGGTTTAGAACAGAATAGCACACTGACAGTTTCCCCGAGTGTCCTTCTCTGTCCCTAAACTCAAGGATTTCAAATACGGTTCAGCAAGTTTGGTTTAGAACAGAATAGCACACTGACAGTTTCCCTCACTGTCCTTCTCTGTCCCTACAAACAAGGTTTAGCACAGAATAGGACACTAATAGTTTCCTTCACTGTCCTTCTCTGTCCCTAAAAACAAGATTTAGCACAGAATAGCACACTGATAGTTTCCACGAGTGTCCTTCTCTGTCCCTAAACTCAAGGATTTCAAATACGGTTCAGCAAGATTGGTTTAGAACAGAATAGCACACTGACACTTTCCCTCACTGTCCTTCTCTGTCCCTAAACTCAAGGATTTCAAATATGGTTCAGCAAGATTGGTTTAGAACAGAATAGCACACTGACAGTTTCCCTCACTGTCCTTCTCTGTCCCTACAAACAAGGTTTAGCACAGAATAGCACACTGACAGTTTCCCCGAGTGTCCTTCTCTGTCCCTAAACTCAAGGATTTCAAATATGGTTCAGCAAGATTGGTTTAGCACAGAATAGCACACTGACAGTTTCCCTCACTGTCCTTCTCTGTCCCTACAAACAAGATTTAGCACAGAATAGCACACTGATAGTTTCCACGAGTGTCCTTCTCTGTCCCTAAACTCAAGGATTTCAAATACGGTTCAGCAAGATTGGTTTAGAACAGAATAGCACACTGACAGTTTCCCTCACTGTCCTTCTCTGTCCCTACAAACAAGGTTTAGCACAGAATAGCACACTGACAGTTTCCCCGAGTGTCCTTCTCTGTCCCTAAACTCAAGGATTTCAAATATGGTTCAGCAAGATTGGTTTAGCACAGAATAGCACACTGACAGTTTCCCTCACTGTCCTTCTCTGTCCCTACAAACAAGATTTAGCACAGAATAGCACACTGATAGTTTCCACGAGTGTCCTTCTCTGTCCCTAAACTCAAGGATTTCAAATACGGTTCAGCAAGATTGGTTTAGAACAGAATAGCACACTGACAGTTTCCCCGAGTGTCCTTCTCTGTCCCTAAACTCAAGGATTTCAAATACGGTTCAGCAAGTTTGGTTTAGAACAGAATAGCACACTGACAGTTTCCCTCACTGTCCTTCTCTGTCCCTACAAACAAGGTTTAGCACAGAATAGGACACTAATAGTTTCCTTCACTGTCCTTCTCTGTCCCTAAAAACAAGATTTAGCACAGAATAGCACACTGATAGTTTCCACGAGTGTCCTTCTCTGTCCCTAAACTCAAGGATTTCAAATACGGTTCAGCAAGATTGTTTTAGAACAGAATAGCACACTGACACTTTCCCTCACTGTCCTTCTCTGTCCCTAAACTCAAGGATTTCAAATATGGTTCAGCAAGATTGGTTTAGAACAGAATAGCACACTGACACTTTCCCTCACTGTCCTAATCTGTCCTAACAAACAAGGTTTAGCACAGAATAGCACACTGATAGTTTCCCTCACTGTCCTTCTCTGTCCCTACAAACAAGATTTAGCACAGAATTGCACACTGATAGTTTCCACGAGTGTCCTTCTCTGTCCCTAAACTCAAGGATTTCAAATACGGTTCAGCAAGATTGGTTTAGAACAGAATAGCACACTGACACTTTCCCTCACTGTCCTTCTCTGTCCCTAAACTCAAGGATTTCAAATATGGTTCAGCAAGATTGGTTTAGAACAGAATAGCACACTGACAGTTTCCCTCACTGTCCTTCTCTTTCCCTACAAACAAGGTTTAGCACAGAATAGCACACTGATAGTTTCCCTCACTGTCCTTCTCTGTCCCTACAAACAAGATTTAGCACAGAATAGCACACTGATAGTTTCCACGAGTGTCCTTCTCTGTCCCTAAACTCAAGGATTTCAAATACGGTTCAGCAAGATTGGTTTAGAACAGAATAGCACACTGACAGTTTCCCCGAGTGTCCTTCTCTGTCCCTAAACTCAAGGATTTCAAATACGGTTCAGCAAGATTGGTTTAGAACAGAATAGCACACTGACAGTTTCCCTCACTGTCCTTCTCTGTCCCTACAAACAAGGTTTAGCACAGAATAGCACACTGATAGTTTCCACGAGTGTCCTTCTCTGTCCCTAAACTCAAGGATTTCAAATACGGTTCAGCAAGATTGGTTTAGAACAGAATAGCACACTGACACTTTCCCTCACTGTCCTTCTCTGTCCCTAAACTCAAGGATTTCAAATATGGTTCAGCAAGATTGGTTTAGAACAGAATAGCACACTGACAGTTTCCCTCACTGTCCTTCTCTGTCCCTACAAACAAGGTTTAGCACAGAATAGCACACTGATAGTTTCCCTCACTGTCCTTCTCTGTCCCTACAAACAAGATTTAGCACAGAATAGCACACTGATAGTTTCCACGAGTGTCCTTCTCTGTCCCTAAACTCAAGGATTTCAAATACGGTTCAGCAAGATTGGTTTAGAACAGAATAGCACACTGACACTTTCCCTCACTGTCCTTCTCTGTCCCTAAACTCAAGGATTTCAAATATGGTTCAGCAAGATTGGTTTAGAACAGAATAGCACACTGACAGTTTCCCTCACTGTCCTTCTCTGTCCCTACAAACAAGGTTTAGCACAGAATAGCACACTGATAGTTTCCCTCACTGTCCTTCTCTGTCCCTAAAAACAAGATTTAGCACAGAATAGCACACTGATAGTTTCCACGAGTGTCCTTCTCTGTCCCTAAACTCAAGGATTTCAAATACGGTTCAGCAAGATTGGTTTAGAACAGAATAGCACACTGACAGTTTCCCTCACTGTCCTTCTCTGTCCCTACAAACAAGGTTTAGCACAGAATAGCACACTGATAGTTTCCCTCACTGTCCTTCTCTGTCCCTACAAACAATATTTAGCACAGAATAGCACACTGATAGTTTCCACGAGTGTCCTTCTCTGTCCCTAAACTCAAGGATTTCAAATACGGTTCAGCAAGATTGGTTTAGAACAGAATAGCACACTGACAGTTTCCCTCACTGTCCTTCTCTGTCCCTACAAACAAGGTTTAGCACAGAATAACACACTGACACTCTCCCTACCTATCCTTCTCTGTCCCTAAACACAAGGAATCCAGGATTAGTAAAGGAAAAAAATGACACTGTCCCTGCCTATGCTTCTCTTTCCCTGCTCCGGAACACACTACACAAGGCCGCCGCGCTGGCGGCCTTTTATAGTGTGGGGCGTGTACTAAACCCCCTCAGCAATAATTGGCCACAGGCATCCTGCCTGTGGCCAATCATTGCTCTCCTCGCTGCCGGCGCTGTGATTGGCCAAGCATGCGGGGTCACAGTGCATGCTTGGCCAATCACGGCGCCTGGATGACACTGCGATGGCGTAGTGCATTGTGGGCCGTTCGCGTCACTCGAATTTGGCGCGAACGGCCCAAATCGTTCGATCTTCGTCGAACGATCGAACAGCCGATGTTCGAGTCGAACGTATGTTCGACTCGAACACGAAGCTCATCCCTGATGGATAGCCCCAAATGCATATAAAAAAATAATTCCTGGTCTTAAGACATATTTATAAGCACCTCCACCCACGATAGCCCTTTCAAACTAACCAGGGAAATGTATAGGGAAACTGATACCCACATATCATTATACAGATTAACCTGCATCCCAGGGACAATATACTTGGGAACTGATACTAATACTTCACTTCATATACAAATTAACATCTCATCACTGGGTAGGACTATGGGCCATTCTTTTTTGTAGGGTGAATACCCACCTGTTTTTTATGGTACTGGTAATTTTTCGTAGTATTACACCAAAGGAAAAAGAGCTCATATTCCTTGTGCACATCCTTGAAACACCTTGAAACTTTAGATATTTGTTTCACGTTAACATTTATAGAGTTGCAATAGTGCTTCCCAATATGAATCCCCAAGGGTCACATTGTACACCCTATGTAAATGAGGGAGCACCCACTGCACTATATCAGATATATCACATATTTAGATTTACAGTTTATATTCCTTCAAATGGGAGGTGTTTGACTAGTGATTAAAGACTTGAAGTTTATACTCCTCCTGTATACCCTACAATATCTACACATGTTTGTGCCACAATGGATAACCAGGTATGATTTTTGCTACTCAAACTGAAAAGATTAGGAAAAAGTAGAGCACCCAAAGTTGGAGCTCCAAAGATTACAACCACCCCTCAATATCGAATGTAGTTGTTTATCCGAAAATAAAACACGTGTGAAAGTGATGTAATTTCTGACTGGCGGTTCAGCCAGTCAGACAGCCGGAGTCCGTAAACCCAGGCGGAAGGCCGGGTGAATATGGAAGACTCTGCAGCGCTGACAGCATGCTGCTGGAGGGCTTATTTTTGAGGTACGTCTTTCATAATGAGTTATACTAGCGGTGTAACAGTGCATACTAGCACATTGTGATATTGCCTTGCAGGGGGAAACCTTATTTATTTTTTCATACAGTTTACCAACGCTTTATGAGCAAGATAGGCTAAATGGTGAGGTATGCAAGAGTAAAATGTTCTGACGTCCAGTGTGGTCACAAATATCCAAACTGCCATTTGATATCCTGGATGTATGCCAATACCATCCCAGTATCCAGGGAGCCTGATGACCAGGTCGGGACGTAGGTCTACCCAATTCCAGACACTATTTGACAGCCCTATACTGGGCTCTCCTTTTTATAGATTTTTAAAAGGTGCTAAGAGTTATAATATTATTCATCATCAAATATTACACTGTCTTGTTACTTAATACCCCCATCTCCTTTCTTTGTTAGGTAAATCAAGGAGCTTACGTTTAAACTCATTATGTCGGATTCATTTTGAGTAGCTGATAAGTGAGAGGATCATTTAGCTGCCTAAACACCTCATCTCCATATTTTTCTTATCTCAAGATCACCACAGCACCCCTCTCCCCCCTCATTGTCAGCCCTCTGATGACAATGTATGTGCTTTGTCTTAAATCCTGAATGGCTGTCTGTTCTGACTTGCCTAAATTAGACCTAGAGAATTTACAGATTTTATCTTTGAGGTTAAGCAGTTCCCATTCTACTAAGGCAGACCATATATAATGCAAGTTCCATAGGTTGCAGGAAAGATAATTGCTCGATTCCCTCACGTTGAGCTGTTGTGTTCTCCCATTGGGGAGGGAGCCGCCCCTGCCAGCTGAACACAGTGATTATTGCTAGCAGCTATAGCCACTGGCAATGATCACATGTAAAATTCGACATGCTGGTTGTACCCAAGTCGATCAATGGATAAACATGGGTACAATCAGCCTGCCCATAAAAGATTCAACCCATCTATGGCTGGCTTTAGTCTTGGAAAACTTTAAAAGCTGGACTCCTTAACTGAACTGCATAGAAATACTTGTCACCCCCTAGACAATACACTGTTGTGGGTGCCGTATGTTCCCCTGAGGAACTGTTCCAAAGTGGATCACACTGATTATTACATGGACAGACGATGTCTAGGAACACTGAATGGTATGGTGCTTTCTGCTGGTAGTCCATGTCGCTACATCCTCCCCTCATTTAAAAGTCTTTGGTCCCTAAAGACAGAGCATAACCTAGAGTCACTTTACTGCATGAAGCTAATCAATTAATTGTCTACTAAACTAGAGGCTGCATCAGCTAATAACTGGCTTAATGAAGGCTCCTCTGATAACAAACTATACAAATCAACAGGAGAGGAAGTCATGTTAAGTTTATGACAGGCCAAAAGTAGATCAGTGGCCCACCCAGTAGTGTCAGAGGGTGGATCAAGGTCATCCTTCACCAAAGACTCGGTAAAGGAGGCGAGTGCTTGACTTTGACGTTGAGCAGTGGGTATGAGTTTATCACAACTTTCTCCAAGAGTGTCGTAGGTCAACCACTTTGGGGGACATATCTTTTGTCTCCGCCGAGAATTTATCTCTTCCAGTGACTCAGGTTCCTGTTCCGTTCCCGAATAACTGCATCCTGCTTCCGGTTAAGAGCCTACCTCGGTCTCTGGCTCTACCTCAAGTTCTGGTCTAGTTCAGGTTCCTGTTCTATTTCAGACTCAGGTTCGGGAGCTACCTCTCTTTCTGTTATGTTAGTAGGAGGAATAAGTGCATCAACCGTATCAGACACTTCACTTAATTCCAACTTTACTTCCCCAGTTTCCAGAGGTGTGTAGAGAGCCATGGCTTTAATGTCAGGCAGGTAAAGGCATGTCCCTAGACAGTTTTCTTCTTCAGCCCCAGGAACAAGGGAATCATCTTTCAAAGAGTGGACCCACAACCAATCAGGGGGTACTTCCTTATCATCGCTGTCTTCTTCCGGGGATGTGAGAGGATGGGGCTTTCTGACCCGAGGTCTCAGTGTTGGAGACTGAAGGGGCTGGTGGTTGGAGGCTGAAGGTACTTGGACAGCCTCTGAGATAGGTAACAGATGGTTCCGATGTCTGTTCCGAGTCTTTAGAGGCCCAGTCTTCCCTTCTGTCCTGATCTGATACACAGGAAGTCCAGCCAGTCGTCTGCAAACAATGTAAGGTTGGGAACACCAACAATCAGCTAGCTTATGTTTCCCTGGCACCCCTAGATTGCACAACAACACCCAATCCCCAGGTTGTAGATCCTGGGCTCTCATTTTAAGATCAAAGTTCCTCTTATTTCTTTGTTCTCTAATGGTGGAAGCTTCCTTGACTTTCTCATAAGCTACCTTTAGGTTCTTCCTTAGCCTGTCAACATATCCCTTATAAGAGGCTTGAGAAGTGTGATCTATGGATGTTCCAAATGCTAGGTCCACTGGTAAGAGAGCCTCTCTCCCAAACATCAGTCTGTAAGGTGAGCATCCCGTAGAATCATTCCAGGTGCTATTGTAGGCATGGACTATTGCAGCGATATGGTCTCCCCAATGTTGTTTCTTCTCCCAGGAGGGTTCCCAGTATGTTCAGGAGAGTACGGTTGAATTGCTCCAGTTGTGGATCACCTTGAGGGTGATAAGGGGTAGTTCTAGACTTCTTTATGTTTAGGAGTTCACACAGTCTGCAAACTAATTTGCGCTATAAGTCCCGGCCTTGATCTGAGTGTAGACACTGAGGCAACCCATAATGAACAAAGAACTTCTCCACTAGGGTTTTGGCCACCGTGCTAGCTTGTTGATCACTGGGGGAGAAAGCCTTGGCATATCGTGTGAAATAATCTGCCACAACTAGGACATTACTCCTCCCATTCAAATCAGGTTGCAGACACAGGAAATCAATGCACACCAACTCCATTGGCCCTTGACTTTGTAGATGGCCCATTGAGGCGGTCCTGCCAGGTAGTCTTTCTCTGGATACACCTGAAGTAAAAGTGACAGTAGCTTTCCACCTCCGTTCTCATGGATGGCCAGTAAAATCAGTCCCTGACTAGTTTGAAAGTTCTATTTGGGCCTAAGTGACCATGGTCGTCATGAAGAGCGGTTAACACAGTCAAACAATATTTCTCTGAAAGGAACAGCTGACTTATGCCTAGTACACACAACCAGTTTTCCCGTCAGGAAAAAAACTGATGGTTTTCCCAACGGGATTCCTGTCAAGCCTGCCTTGCATACACACAGTCACACAAAAGTCTGGTAAACTTTTGACTGCCAAGAACGCGGTGACGTAAAAGACTACGACGAGCCGAGAAAATTACGTTCTATGCTTCCGTGCATACGTCGTATTTTTTACGAGCATGCGCACTTTTCCCCTCGGAAAAGCATACACACAACGGTTTTCACGACGGGAAAAAGACCGCCGGGAATCCTGGCAGGAAAATAGAGAAGTAGTTCTCTTTTTTTTCCCGCAGTTTTCTCGTCGAGAAAACTGCCATGGAGTATACACACGGCCGTTTTTCCTGGCGAAAAGCTGTCATGGAAGTTTTCCTGCTGGGAAAACCGGTCGTGTGTACGAGGCATTACACTTTCCATTACACTTTCGGCCTCTTCGGGGGGGGGCTCTTTGATATATGATCCCCTTTTCCATTTTCATTCGTTCTCATTCCCTCTGAATCCCCTTGGTGCCTTCAATGGGGCAATTCATAAATATCCAAGGATCTTTAGTCTATAGTAACTTCCTTATTAGATTCCCTAGCGGATCTTCCCAGTAATCGCTTTTCATGTCCTCCTTAGTAAGCTGAGGCAGTTCTTGGCTGCGTACTTGGGTCAGGTTACAGTAGTGTTTTGGTACTCCCGCAGGGGTGACTCCCACAGCTTCAGCCCCAATAGCTCCCCTATGTTTATATTCCACCCCTTGGCACACAGCTTGTACTCCTTCGGGAGGCAAGTGAACCCAACTTCTCTGACTATTCTGGGTGGAGTGCGGTCTTCGGGAAAGAGCATCAGCGTCTTGATTTCCCACTCCTGGCTGATATTTCAAACTGAATTGGAACTCAGATAAAGCAGCTAACCACCGATGCCCAGTGGCGTCCAACTTAGCAGTGGATAGTAAGTAGGTCAGGGGGTTGTTATCTGTCTTCACCACAAAGGCGGCCCCATATAGGTAGTCCTGGAGTTCATCCACTACGGCCCACTTGAGGGCCAAGAACTCCAATTTGTGCACTGGGTAAATCTTCTCAGAAGGAACAAGGCTGCGGCTCACCTAGGCTACTGGGCGGAGTTTCCCCTCCGACTACTGGTACAACACTTCCCCAATACTATCTCTACTGACATCCACATGTAATTCGTAAGGCTTCGAGGTGTCAGCGTAGGTCAACACTGGAGCCTCGACCAGACTCTAATTCAACCATTTAAAGGACCTCTCACACTTCATCGTCCATTGGTCCTAGATAGATTCCCTGGGCTTCCTGTTTCCCCCTTTCTGGGTTTTCTGCTGTTCTCCGTCTGTTTGCTTCTGTAGCATCTCGTTTAATGGCCAAGCAATTTGGGAGAAGTTCTTCACAAATCATCTTTAGTAGGAGCAGAAGCCCAAAAACAACCTCAACTCGGTGACAGTATTAGGGCTGGGCCAAGTAGTGACCGCCTCCAGTTTTTGGGAGTCAGTGGATACCACATGTCCTAAGTAGGTGAGAGAGGTCTGATAGAATTGGCACTTCTCCAAGGACAGCTTCAACCCCTCTTCATGTAATCGCTGGAAAACCTTCTCCAATCGAGCCTCATGTTCTTCCAATGTTTGGCCGAACACAATGATGTCATCTAGGTAGACTAATACTTCTACCAAGTTCAAATCACCCACTGTATTCTCCATCAGTCACTGGAACGTGGCAGGAGCTCCAGTCAATCCCTGGGGCATCCGATCAAACTTGAAAAATCCCAGAGGGCTTTTAAAGACCGTCTTCTCCCGGTCTTCTGGGTGCATAGGGATCTGGTAGTATCCACTCTTCAAGTCCAACATACTGAACCATTTGACCCCTGATAAGCACTGCAAGGCTTCTTCTATGCGAGGAGTCATGTATTGATCTGGGATAGTCCTTCAATTCATTTTTTAGTTCAGCCAGTTGCTCCCGAAGGTCTTCCAAATCGCATAAGGGGACCCGCCTTGCCCTCTCTCGAAATTATCCTCAGTCAATCGGATTCGATGTTGAGCACTCTTAGCACAGCCCACGCCAAAGTCATTTTTCAAGAACATTTTCTCCCATCGAGCTAGTTGGGCAGTAAGCAGTGGCATCTCTTCCGACTCCCACTTGGGCTGTCTCATTCTTTGCCTTCCGTGGTGGCAGCCCTCACTTTCCCGATTACCGTTCGAGGCTTTAGGCTGACCAGGTAACTAGTGACGTTTCGCACACTGACAGGAATTCGCCCCCACTCCTTAACAAGGCCCGAGTGGGTACACTCTCCAAAACTAGCTCTATCCCAACTTCTTCCTCTGTGGGATCAGCTTCTACCACCACGTACGGACCTGACTGGCCCCGGGACAATTTAACAGTGGCTTTGAGGCAGGCTCTTTCCCCAGGCTGTAGTACCCTCTCTTGAGAATCCTGTCGCCACAACCCTCCCACTCATTTGGCGGGTGCCTTCTTTTTTGCAACACCCTCTAAAATCCTTGCCTCAACTGAGGATGGATTTTCCCTTATCAATTCAGGATAGGTGGGTACCACCTGAGTTCGTTTCAGCAACAGCCTCAACACAATAGGATGATTGGGCCGGGCTCCCCTGCAGCACCCGATCCAAACGGGCCTAATCAGCATCTTTAGGGTCAAGACCTTTCTTGAGAATGATTTGATGTAGCATCCGATCTACCTGAGAGATGTATTCTGACAGACTCTCCCCTCTCTGTTGATGGGTGTGGTTGAACTTGTACATCAAATCAGTGGTTGTTTCAACTCTTCCAAAAACAGCACACTAAGCCTCAATGTAGTCCATGGCACATCCTTAGGTTACAGATCACATCGGCCGCTGGGCCTTGAAGGCTCTCACTAACTTGTTTTAATTTCACAGCTTCTGAAACACTTCACTCTTCCATAGCCTGTAAAGCTTGACTCATCCATGTTTTAAACTCATCATCTCCCACAGGCTTCGGTAGCTGTCCCGAGAAAAATCGAAGTCTTCCATAACTCTGATTAGCATTCCCAGATCCATTCTTCACCAGGCTATCGACCAGGCGACTCATATTGGTGTAGAAAGAGCGTGGAGGGGCGCTGGCTCCTTGGGAGTTGGTCCCCATAGGCACAGGACTTTTTAGCAAGCTTTTGTCGGGGATGGCTTCTCAGTCCCTCCTCTCTTGCTTTTGAGTGGGACTACACTTGCAGTCGCTCCCTATGTCAAGCGTACCTCTTCCTCCTGAAAGCACACTGGCACCTCTTCCTGCCATTCTATCAGTGCCCTGACTTGATCCATCTCCTCTGAAGCTGAAGCTTCAGTCTCCACTAGGTAGGCTCGGTGTCCTGGCGCCAGGGCTCTCAGCCACCTTCTGATCTCCCTCTCGGTATGATCACACCCCGAGATCTCCAGAACAGTGCTTCTGTCGGTTGGGGCCCCATAACTTCTACCCCAAGCGACCACAGCCATGAATGTGGCTTCCCACACAGATTGCAGCTCTGATCAAGATTGGCTGGGACCTGCTGCAGATAGCACCCCAGACGAGCCCCCAAATGTAGCACTGCCCTTTTGGGGACTGCTGAGAATTACCTGCTCATCTGCACAGCCATGACCAAGTGAACCTTCCAACCACCTAACACTCTGAGTTCAGACATCCTTGTAGCGCTGTGTTGCAATAATCAAACAACTCGGTATAATTAGGTTCTGAAATACTTTACTTGGACCCACTAAGGAAAAGTTACTTCAAAGAGAGAGGTAAATCTGCTGAGTCAAGATAACAGCATCAACTCAGCAAACAAATTCCTCCCAAAGACACAAAACAATGATTCAGCTACAACAATATTATATATATATTGTGAGGGGGTTAGCTCGGCTGCGGGTGTGTGTGACCCCCGGGATGGGCTCCCCACACAAAAACAGGCCCAGCAAACGGAGGTTGTGGTTTTCAAAATCAAAAAAAGGTGCGGTTTATTTTCTATTTACAGTGACAAAACACAGCAAAGCCAAAAGAAACATAAACAAAATAAGTCCTGGTCAACTTGACCTCTGACTAAACATACAGGTTTCCTAACTAACAACTGGGATCAGCCTAGTGCTGTCCTAGTCCCTAAGTCCCTGGTTTTAAATGTCCAAGCAAATAGCCACACAGGCTTTGTCTCACCGCACAGGGGTTCACTCTCCCTAGACAGTCCACACAGGTCTGGTTCCAGGCATGAGCAAACACCTAATGAATCTGGGAGTTTTTATAGAGGCCTAAATGAGCTGACAAGCTTCAGCTGGCCTCATCAACTCCCTGTCTGTACGACGCCCCACACTCTCCCTAGAGGTATGAGTCATCCATGAGCCCACTAGCCTTAGCTGGGCTTATACAACTCTCCACCTAGTTGTATAAGTCGGCGTAAAGCCTGAATCTGGGCGAAATATATCTACCCCCCTGGATGCAACCAGGTGACTTTACCTTCCTGCTGTCACATACCCCCCCCCCCTCTTGTTTTAACCTCGGGGTTGGAACACCAGCAATCAGGCATTCATGTACTCGAGACAAAGCATCCACATTCCCCATTTGAACGCCAGGGCGATGCTTTACTGTGAAGTTGAATTCCTGGAGGGCCAGGAACCACCTATTCACTCTTCTATTTGTTTCCTTGTTTTGAGCCATCCACTTTAACGGAGCGTGATCCGTAACCATGTCAAAGTGCCTACCTAGCAGGTAGTACCGAAGGGAATCTAGAGCCCACTTCACCGCTAAACACTCCTTTTCAACGGTGGCGTAATTTACCTCATGGGACTTCAACTTCCTGCTGAGGTAAATGACTGGGTGCTCTTCCCCGTTCCAGACCTGGGACAATACTGCTCCTAACCCCACATCTGACGCATCACTTTGTACGACAAAGTCTTTAGAGAAGTCGGGTGAGTACAACACTGGCTGGCTACATAAGGCTTGTTTCAAGAATTGGAATGCTGCCTCAGCCTCGGGGGTCCATTTAATCATGACCGACCCTTTCCCCTTCGTTAGGTTGGTTAGGGGCACAGCCTTAGAAGCAAAGTGGGGAATGAATCGCCGATAATACCCAGCGATTCCCAGAAAGGCTCGTACCTGCTTCTTGCTGTTGGGACGTGGCCAACTCTGGATGGCCTCGACTTTGTTGAGTTGGGGTTTTATTACTCCCCTCCCAATGGTGTACCCAAGATATTTGGCCTCCTCCTGCCCAATGGTACACTTCTTGGGGTTAGCCGTAAACCCCGCTTCCCGAACAGAGTCCAGGACTGCTTGCACTTTTGGCAGATGTGAGGCCCAATCTGTGCTATGGACAATTATGTCATCCAGGTAAGCTGCAGCATACTTCCGATGGGGCCTCAGCATCTGGTCCATTTTCCGCTGGAATGTGGCCGGCGCATTCTGTAACCCGAACGGCATTCTTTTATATTGGAACGCCCCGTCTGGGGTTACAAATGCGGTTTTCTCTTTGGCCAATTTGGCCAGGGGGATTTGCCAATACCCTTTTGTGAGGTCAAGAGTCGTCATGTATCGGGCTGTTCCCAGCCGGTCGATCAACTCATCTATACGTGGCATGGGGTAGGTGTCAAATTTTGTAACTTTGTTCAACTGACGAAAATCGTTACAAAATCGCCAGCTCCCATCCGGTTTAGGCACCAACACAATGGGACTAGACCAATCACTTTGGGACTCCTCTATCACCCCTAAGTTCAGCATTTTCTGTACTTCCTCCCGTATTGCCTCCCGTCGGGCCTCTGGGATCCGATAGGGTTTTAACTTCACCCTTTCACCGGGCGGGGTAATGATGTCATGCTCTACCCCAAATGTTTGTC
Source organism: Rana muscosa (assembly GCA_029206835.1). Lineage (NCBI taxonomy): Eukaryota > Metazoa > Chordata > Amphibia > Anura > Ranidae > Rana > Rana muscosa. The sequence goes on from CM055122.1 coordinate 406,755,786, forward strand.
CCGGCAGCTCAGAGAATACCTCCTTGTTGCGAAGCACAAACCCCTTAACCTCCTGTTGTTGGGGTTGTGACAAGGTGGCTGCTATTCCAACCTCAGGAATCACGCAACCAGTTTGAGCTGGTGACCAAGTGTCTGCGACTAGGGACTCTCTATCCCTCCAGGCTTTCAACAGATTAACGTGATAGATCTGTTCGGGCTTTCGCCTTCCTGGTTGTCTGACCTTGTAATTCACTTCGCTCACTTTTTCCATTATCTCGTAGGGGCCTTGCCATTTGGCAAGGAATTTACTTTCAACCGTAGGGACAAGTACCAGTATCCTATCCCCCGGGGAAAAGGTACGGGTCTTGGCTCCACGGTTGTACACTCTCTGCTGTGCTAACTGCGCTTGGGCCAAATGTTCCTTCACGATGGGCATTACCTGTGCAATTCGGTCTTGCATCAGGGCGACATGCTCAATCACACTCCTGTGGGGAGAACTCTCACTTTCCCAAGTTTCCTTGGCAATATCCAACAGCCCTCTTGGGTGTCTCCCATACAGTAACTCAAAGGGGGAGAATCCCGTAGAGGATTGGGGCACCTCCCTAATAGCAAACATCAGATAAGGAAGTAGACAGTCCCAATCCTTTCCATCTCTATCCACCACTTTCTTCAACATTTGTTTTAGGGTTTTGTTGAATCTTTCAACCAGCCCATCGGTTTGGGGGTGATACACAGATGTACGTAATTGCGTCACTTTGAACAATTTACACAGCTCTTTCATAACCCGGGACATAAAGGGTGTACCTTGGTCCGTAAGCAGTTCTTTACAAATACCCACCCGGCTAAACACAAGAGATAGCTCTTTGGCTATGGTTTTGGCCGAGGTATTTCGGAGAGGGATCGCTTCTGGATAACAGGTGGCATAGTCCATTATAACTAATATGTACTGGTGCCCCCTAGCGGACTTGATTATAGGACCTACCAAATCCATGGCGATCCTCTCAAACGGGACCTCAATGATGGGTAGAGGGACCAGTGGGCTACGGAAATGTGGCATCGGGGCCGACCTCTGACACACAGGGCAGGAGGAACAATAATTTTCTATGTCCTTCATCACCCCCGGCCAATAGAATCTCTGTAATACCCTCTCTCGGGTTTTCTCTGTCCCCAGATGACCTCCAAGAATGTGCCCATGGGCCAACTCCAACACCAACTTCCTGTAAGGTTTGGGCACCACAAGCTGCTCAACGGTTTCTTCTGCCCTTTTTGCCACCCGATACAGTAGGTCCTTCTCTACGCTGAAGTATGGGTAAGTGCAGGTATTATCTGGGTTCACTAACTCGCCATCTATTTTCACTACGTTTTCCCGTGCCTTTATTAGGGCGGGGTCTTTCAACTGTTCTGTGGCAAAGTTTTCCCTGTGAACCTCAAGATCAGAAAACTCCACAGACGGTAGGTTTTCGTCTGAGGAGGTGGGCTCCTCTCCAGTTTCTTGAGTCTCCCCTGCCAATACTGATAAGGGAAATTCCGGAGAGTCCTCACCACTCTCAGGGGAGTTCTGGCTATCACATTCCTGGTACATAGGGGCACCAGTGGGGGGCTCAGGATCATCCCACAGTTCCCAGAACTTCGGAAAATCCCTTCCCACAATGGCGTCATACGGTAACTGAGATACTAAGCCCACTGGATGAGAGAGGGTACCTTTGGGGGTCTCGAAACACACTGTAGTCACTGGATACTCTCGGGTGTCCCCATGCACACAAATAACAGCTACCTTGCTATTCCCAGAGACCTCTGTTTTAACTAACTCAGCCTTTATCAGGGTCACAAGGCTACCTGAATCCAGCAATACCACAACATTTCTACCATTAACACACATTTTGCATAAATGTTTCTCAGTTCCTCGAATGGCAGTGCATGCGACTGTCGCACACAGCGACTGACGTCTGCCCGTCAGAAAGTCACACTGCATGGGTTCCTCCACAACCGGGCAATTGGCTGCAATATGTCCCGCTTGCCGGCAGCGGTAGCAAACGATCCTTCTTGCCGCCTCTTGAGCCGCTGATTTCCCAGGCTGTTCTCGCCAAACTTGGGGTAGAGCTCCCACCCTCTCACTCTCTCCACCCTCACCCCTTGGAATCCTCTTATCCGCCCCTGGGGATGGTCTGGTCTTAGGGTGGAAAGTCCGAGTGTCTCTGGAAGAGGCCGTCAGGTTCTCTGTAGCCAAGTATTTCTCCACACGATCCACAAGACCATCGGCCGTCTCTGGGTCTCCATGGCTTACCCACTTTTGGATGGCAGTAGGAAGAGCTCTCAAAAACCGATCCATTACAACACGTTCCACAATCTTTGGTGCGGACAAAGTCTCTGGCTGTAGCCACTTTCTGCTCAGGTGAATGAGATCATACATTTGAGACCTGGGGGGTTTTCCAAGCTGGAAAGTCCAGTTATGCACACGCTGAGCCCGGACAGCCTGGGTGACACCCAGCCTTGCCAATATTTCAGCTTTTAGCATCGCATAGTCTTTTGCTTGGTTAGGCTCTAGGTCATAGTAAGCCTTCTGCGATTCACCAGTTAACAGAGGAGCCACCAGTCCAGCCCACTGCTCCTCAGGCCACTTTTCTCTTTCAGCAGTCCTTTCAAATGTGGTCAAAAATACCTCTGGATCATCCTCTCCAGTCATTTTTGTCAATAAACGACTCACCCCAAAGGACGCGGTATTAGTGGGACGGCTTTCCTCACTGGTCTGCGGACGTTGCTGCATTACTGCTTCCATTTGTTGTAGTCTCTGCTCTTGCTTCTGTAACAGGTCTATGAAGCGGGCCTCAGATTGCTGCTGGGCTTGTTGCTGAGCTTCCAGACTCTGTTGGTGAGCTTGCTGCTGGGCTGCAAGGCTCTGTTGATGAGCTTGCTGCTGGGCTGCGAAGTTCTGTTGTTGAGCTGCAAGGCTCTGTTGATGAGCTGCAAGGCTCTTTTGCAAACCTGCATTTGTCTGCTGTTGATTGGCATTTGCTAGAGCCAGCTGCTTCAGTATCTCCTCCATGCTGGCTTAAAAAAAAACTGCCCGCATTCTCCACCAACTGTGAGGGGGTTAGCTCGGCTGCGGGTGTGTGTGACCCCCAGGATGGGCTCCCCACACAAAAACAGGCCCAGCAAACGGAGGTTGTGGTTTTCAAAATCAAAAAAAGGTGCGGTTTATTTTCTATTTACAGTGACAAAACACAGCAAAGCCAAAAGAAACATAAACAAAATAAGTCCTGGTCAACTTGACCTCTGACTAAACATACAGGTTTCCTAACTAACAACTGGGATCAGCCTAGTGCTGTCCTAGTCCCTAAGTCCCTGGTTTTAAATGTCCAAGCAAATAGCCACACAGGCTTTGTCTCACCGCACAGGGGTTCACTCTCCCTAGACAGTCCACACAGGTCTGGTTCCAGGCATGAGCAAACACCTAATGAATCTGGGAGTTTTTATAGAGGCCTAAATGAGCTGACAAGCTTCAGCTGGCCTCATCAACTCCCTGTCTGTACGACGCCCCACACTCTCCCTAGAGGTATGAGTCATCCATGAGCCCACTAGCCTTAGCTGGGCTTATACAACTCTCCACCTAGTTGTATAAGTCGGCGTAAAGCCTGAATCTGGGCGAAATATATCTACCCCCCTGGATGCAACCAGGTGACTTTACCTTCCTGCTGTCACAATATATATATTGTGAGGGGGTTAGCTCGGCAGCGGGTGTGTGTGACCCCCGGGATGGGCTCCCCACACAAAACAGGCCCAGCAAACGGAGGTTGTGGTTTTCAAAATCAAAAAAAAGGTGCGGTTTATTTTCTATTTACAGTGACAAAACACAGCAAAGCAAAAGAAACATAACCAAAATAAATCCTGGTCAAGTTGACCTCTGACTAAACATACAGGTTTCCTAACTAACAACTGGGATCAGCCTAGTGCTGTCCTAGTCCCTAAGTCCCTGGTTTAGTAAAAGTCCAAACAAATAGCCACACAGGCTTTGCCTCACCGCACAGGGGTTCACTCTCCCTAGACAGTCCACACAGGTCTGGTTCCAGGCATGAGCTAACATCTAATGAAGCTGGGAGTTCTTATAGAGGCCTAAATGAGCTGACAAGCTTCAGCTGGCCTCATCAACTCCCTGTCTGTACGACGCCCAGCCCTCTCCCTAGAGGTATGAGTCATCCATGAGCCCACTAGCCTTATACAACTCTCCACCTAGTTGTATAAGTCGGCGTAAAGCCTGAATCTGGGCGAAATATATCTACCCCCCTGGATGCAACCAGGTGACTTTACCTTCCTGCTGTCACATACCCCCCCTCTTGTTTTAACCTCGGGGTTGGAACACCAGCAATCAGGCATTCATGTACTCGAGACAAAGCATCCACATTCCCCATTTGAACGCCAGGGCGATGCTTTACTGTGAAGTTGAATTCCTGGAGGGCCAGGAACCACCTATTCACTCTTCTATTTGTTTCCTTGTTTTGAGCCATCCACTTTAACGGAGCGTGATCCGTAACCATGTCAAAGTGCCTACCTAGCAGGTAGTACCGAAGGGAATCTAGAGCCCACTTCACCGCTAAACACTCCTTTTCAACGGTGGCGTAATTTACCTCATGGGACTTCAACTTCCTGCTGAGGTAAATGACTGGGTGCTCTTCCCCGTTCCAGACCTGGGACAATACTGCTCCTAACCCCACATCTGACGCATCACTTTGTACGACAAAGTCTTTAGAGAAGTCGGGTGAGTACAACACTGGCTGGCTACATAAGGCTTGTTTCAAGAATTGGAATGCTGCCTCAGCCTCGGGGGTCCATTTAATCATGACCGACCCTTTCCCCTTCGTCAGGTTGGTTAGGGGCACAGCCTTAGAAGCAAAGTGGGGAATGAATCGCCGATAATACCCAGCGATTCCCAGAAAGGCTCGTACCTGCTTCTTGCTGTTGGGACGTGGCCAACTCTGGATGGCCTCGACTTTGTTGAGTTGGGGTTTTATTACTCCTCTCCCAATGGTGTACCCAAGATATTTGGCCTCCTCCTGCCCAATGGTACACTTCTTGGGGTTAGCCGTAAACCCCGCTTCCCGAACAGAGTCCAGGACTGCTTGCACTTTTGGCAGATGTGAGGCCCAATCTGTGCTATGGACAATTACGTCATCCAGGTAAGCCGCAGCATACTTCCGATGGGGCCTCAGCATCTGGTCCATTTTCCGCTGGAATGTGGCCGGCGCATTCTGTAACCCGAACGGCATTCTTTTATATTGGAACGCCCCGTCTGGGGTTACAAATGCGGTTTTCTCTTTGGCCGACTTGGCCAGGGGGATTTGCCAATACCCTTTTGTGAGGTCAAGAGTCGTCATGTATCGGGCTGTTCCCAGCCGGTCGATCAACTCATCTATACGTGGCATGGGGTAGGTGTCAAATTTTGTAACTTTGTTCAACTGACGAAAATCGTTACAAAATCGCCAGCTCCCATCCGGTTTAGGCACCAACACGATGGGACTAGACCAATCACTTTGGGACTCCTCTATCACCCCTAAGTTCAGCATTTTCTGTACTTCCTCCCGTATTGCCTCCCGTCGAGCCTCTGGGATCCGATAGGGTTTTAACTTCACCCTTTCACCGGGCGGGGTAATGATGTCATGCTCTACCCCAGATGTTTGTCCCGGCAGCTCAGAGAATACCTCCTTGTTGCGAAGCACAAACTCCTTAACCTCCTGTTGTTGGGGTTGTGACAAGGTGGCTGCTATTCCAACCTCAGGAATCACGCAACCAGTTTGAGCTGGTGACCAAGTGTCTGCGACTAGGGACTCTCTATCCCTCCAGGCTTTCAACAGATTAACGTGATAGATCTGTTCGGGCTTTCGCCTTCCTGGTTGTCTGACCTTGTAATTCACTTCGCTCACTTTTTCCATTATCTCGTAGGGGCCTTGCCATTTGGCAAGGAATTTACTTTCAACCGTAGGGACAAGTACCAATATCCTATCCCCCGGGGAAAAGGTACGGGTCTTGGCTCCACGGTTGTACACTCTCTGCTGTGCCAACTGCGCTTGGGCCAAATGTTCCTTCACGATGGGCATTACCTGTGCAATTCGATCTTGCATCAGGGCGACATGCTCAATCACACTCCTGTGGGGAGAACTCTCACTTTCCCAAGTTTCCTTGGCAATATCCAACAGCCCTCTTGGGTGTCTCCCATACAGTAACTCAAAGGGGGAGAATCCCGTAGAGGATTGGGGCACCTCCCTAATAGCAAACATCAAATAAGGAAGTAAACAGTCCCAATCCTTTCCATCTCTATCCACCACTTTCTTCAACATTTGTTTTAGGGTTTTGTTGAATCTTTCAACCAGCCCATCGGTTTGGGGGTGATACACAGACGTACGCAATTGCGTCACTTTGAACAATTTACACAGCTCTTTCATAACCCGGGACATAAAGGGTGTACCTTGGTCCGTAAGCAGTTCTTTACAAATACCCACCCGGCTAAAAACAAGAGATAGCTCTTTGGCTATGGTTTTGGCCGAGGTATTTCGGAGAGGGATCGCTTCTGGATAACGGGTGGCATAGTCCATTATAACTAATATGTACTGGTGCCCCCTAGCGGACTTGATTATAGGACCTACCAAATCCATGGCGATCCTCTCAAATGGGACCTCAATGATGGGTAGAGGGACCAGCGGGCTACGGAAATGTGGCATCGGGGCCAACCTCTGACACACAGGGCAGGAGGAACAATAATTTTCTACGTCCTTCATCACCCCCGGCCAATAGAATCTCTGTAATACCCTCTCTCGGGTTTTCTCTGTCCCCAGATGACCTCCAAGAATGTGCCCATGGGCCAACTCCAACACCAACTTCCTGTAAGGTTTGGGCACCACAAGCTGCTCAACGGTTTCTTCTGCCCTTTTTGCCACCCGATACAGTAGGTCCTTCTCTACGCTGAAGTATGGGTAAGTGCAGGTATTATCTGGGTTCACTAACTCACCATCTATTTTCACTACGTTTTCCCGTGCCTTTATTAGGGCGGGGTCTTTCAACTGTTCTGTGGCAAAGTTTTCCCTGTGAACCTCAAGATCAGAAAACTCCACAGACGGTAGGTTTTCGTCTGAGGAGGTGGGCTCCTCTCCAGTTTCTTGAGTCTCCCCTGCCAATACTGATAAGGGAAATTCCGGAGAGTCCTCACCACTCTCAGGGGAGTTCTGGCTATCACATTCCTGGTACATAGGGGCACCAGTGAGGGGCTCAGGATCATCCCACAGTTCCCAGAACTTCGGAAAATCCCTTCCCACAATGGCGTCATGCGGTAACTGAGATACTAAGCCCACTGGATGAGAGAGGGTACCTTTGGGGGTCTCGAAACACACTGTAGTCACTGGATACTCTCGGGTGTCCCCATGCACACAAATAACAGCTACCTTGCTATTCCCAGAGACCTCTGTTTTAACTAACTCAGCCTTTATCAGGGTCACAAGGCTACCTGAATCCAGCAATACCACAACATTTCTACCATTAACACACATTTTGCATAAATGTTTCTCAGTTCCTCGAATGGCAGTGCATGCGACTGTCGCACACAGCGACTGACGTCTGCCCGTCAGAAAGTCACACTGCATGGGTTCCTCCACAACCGGGCAATTGGCTGCAATATGTCCCGCTTGCCGGCAGCGGTAGCAAACGATCCTTCTTGCCGCCTCTTGAGCCGCTGATTTCCCAGGCTGTTCTCGCCAAACTTGGGGTAGAGCTCCCACCCTCTCACTCTCTCCACCCTCACCCCTTGGAATCCTCTTATCCGCCCCTGGGGATGGTCTGGTCTTAGGGTGGAAAGTCCGAGTGTCTCTGGAAGAGGCCGTCAGGTTCTCTGTAGCCAAGTATTTCTCCACACGATCCACAAGACCATCGGCCGTCTCTGGGTCTCCATGGCTTACCCACTTTTGGATGGCAGTAGGAAGAGCTCTCAAAAACCGATCCATTACAACACGTTCCACAATCTTTGGTGCGGACAAAGTCTCTGGCTGTAGCCACTTTCTGCTCAGGTGAATGAGATCATACATTTGAGACCTGGGGGGTTTTCCAAGCTGGAAAGTCCAGTTATGCACACGCTGAGCCCGGACAGCCTGGGTGACACCCAGCCTTGCCAATATTTCAGCTTTTAGCATCACATAGTCTTTTGCTTGGTTAGGCTCTAGGTCATAGTAAGCTTTCTGCGATTCACCAGTTAACAGAGGAGCCACCAGTCCAGCCCACTGCTCCTCAGGCCACTTTTCTCTTTCAGCGGTCCTTTCAAATGTGGTCAAAAATACCTCTGGATCATCCTCTCCAGTCATTTTTGTCAATAAACGACTCACCCCAAAGGACGCGGTATTAGTGGGACGGCTTTCCTCACTGGTCTGCGGACGTTGCTGCATTACTGCTTCCATCTGTTGTTGTAGTCTCTGCTCTTGCTTCTGCAATAGGTCTATGAAGCGGGCCTCAGATTGCTGCTGGGCTCGTTGCTGAGCCTCCAGACTCTGTTGCAAAGTTGCGTTTGTCTGCTGCTGGGCTGCAAGGCTCCTTTGCAAACCTGCATTTGTCTGCTGTTGATTGGCATTTGCTAGAGCCAGCTGCTTCAGTATCTCCTCCATGCTGGCTTAAAAAAAAACTGCCACTGGTTCTCCACCAACTGTGAGGGGGTTAGCTCGGCAGCGGGTGTGTGTGACCCCCGGGATGGGCTCCCCACACAAAACAGGCCCAGCAAACGGAGGTTGTGGTTTTCAAAATCAAAAAAAAGGTGCGGTTTATTTTCTATTTACAGTGACAAAACACAGCAAAGCAAAAGAAACATAACCAAAATAAATCCTGGTCAAGTTGACCTCTGACTAAACATACAGGTTTCCTAACTAACAACTGGGATCAGCCTAGTGCTGTCCTAGTCCCTAAGTCCCTGGTTTAGTAAAAGTCCAAACAAATAGCCACACAGGCTTTGCCTCACCGCACAGGGGTTCACTCTCCCTAGACAGTCCACACAGGTCTGGTTCCAGGCATGAGCTAACATCTAATGAAGCTGGGAGTTCTTATAGAGGCCTAAATGAGCTGACAAGCTTCAGCTGGCCTCATCAACTCCCTGTCTGTACGACGCCCAGCCCTCTCCCTAGAGGTATGAGTCATCCATGAGCCCACTAGCCTTATACAACTCTCCACCTAGTTGTATAAGTCGGCGTAAAGCCTGAATCTGGGCGAAATATATCTACCCCCCTGGATGCAACCAGGTGACTTTACCTTCCTGCTGTCACAATATATATATATATATATATATGTATGTACTGTATATATTCTGAGCCCTCTGTCTGAAGAGATATGGATCACATAAACACGTCACAAGACTAACAACACAAATAAGACCTGAAGTGTGGCCTGGCCTGCTGGACGGTATGCCAATAAAAGGGGCCAAAAATTACACTTGATTAGGGAAGTATTGATTTATTGTGTAAGATAACAAACTATAGAGCGAGTCTGTTGAAGTCTCGTGATATTTCTGTTTGAGGATTGGGGATGTATCGAGCAAAACACGTGGATTTCCACCTGCCCATCTTACTGATTACGTGATCCGTAACTCCGTTTCGCAAGGCTGCTGAGGCTGCTCCAATGCGAAAAGAATGTCCAGAGTAACGTCCTGGGTCAAGGCCTAAGATGCGCAGCAGCGTTCTGACGTGGCTAGTGAACTGGTTCCCGCTTAGGGGTTCAGTTGGAAAAGGTAGTATAGGGCTGTCCTCTGATAGGTCGGACAGGAGGGTTACCAACTGATCTAGAATGGCCGCGGGGCACCAGGCATTGTGCGTCTGAAAAAGTTTGATATCTACTCCGGGACCGGATTGTTGCGTTTTCGATATCGTCAGGTGAAGGACGAAGTGACTCTGGTGGCGAGTCAGGTGGAGTCTGCGTAGTACTTGGCAGCTAGGGCTGGTGACAGTAAATTTGCTGGGGCATAAGAAGCCGTAAAAGGTAAATGGCTAATTGAATGACCAGGCTGGGCCGTACACCGAAGGGAGAACGAGAAAGAATAGCGGACATGTCCCAGAATATGGCACTGGTCACTGGTAAGCGTTTTGTATTAGTGTGTGGTTGCTGCCTGTGAATGCCACGTAGTATGGCTTTAACCGCATGAGCGGCGAACAAGGAAGGTTTGGTAGGGTCTTGTAGGGAGATGAAATGCTGGATGCCGGCTAAATAGTCTGATGGTATTGTGTGACAATGTGAGCTGAGTGCGACAGTAGGAAATGAAGGCCAAGATATGGTTGAGATCTCCTGATACCGTGCCGGGGTTAGCGGCTAGGAACCTGTCGTAGGTCTTCCAGGCGGCACGGTAGGCCTTTAGTGTATTGGGAGATAAGGACGCATTGATGAGGGAGGTAGTGTCATGGAGGTGCTGTTTCAATTCAGTTAGTTGCGACCAATGTGGGATACAGGACATGGTCGGGTCGGCTCCGGGTTCCTGTGAAAAGAATGTGGCATAGTTAAAGCGAGATAGTGCGTCGGCCGAGGTATTGCATTTACCTGGGATGTGGATACAGAGGACATTGAACTGATGTTGTAGGGATAGTAGCACCAGCCTACGAAGGAAGGACATAATGGCCAGCGATTTGGACCTGCCTTTGTTAATAATTGTGGCTGTGGCCTGGTTGTCTGTGGCGAAGGTGACGGTCTGTCCTGCCCAAGTGCTGCCCCAAACTTGAGCTGCTGCGACTGTGGGGTAGATCTCAAATCGAGAGGAGGACTAACTAAACCCGGGAATTGTGAGTATCTCTGACAGCCACGGCCCCGCAAACCAATGATGGGCAAAAATTGCTGCAAAGCCTGAGGAAGCTGCTGCGTCTGTAATTATTTGTGGTGAAGAGGGAGATGCTGATGGGATGAACATAGATCTGCCATTCCAGTTTTCAAGGAATTGGTTCCACATGGCCAGATCCGATATAGCCGCCGCGTCTCGCTTGATGATTTGGTCAGGGTATTGTGCCTCGGAGAGAAACACTAAGAGGCGTGAGATAAAGGATCGCCCTTGAGGGATGATCCTCATCGCGAAGTTGAGCATGCCCAGAAAGGATTTTAGCTGCCTCTTAGTGCACCCTTGCGTGACGGTAAATGTATGGACGACTGTCCTGATGCGGGTCAATTTATCGAGAGGTAGGCTAGCCTGCGTGGCGCGTGTGTTTAGAATGATTCCCAGGAAGGTAATGAGCTGTGCCGGGCCTTCTACTTTCTTCTCAGCTATGGGCACGTTGAAGTTGTTAAAGACCTCTCTTAGACTATTTAGGTCTTCTGGGGGTTTTCTAGGTGTCTCGATGAGTAAGAAATCGTCTAGGTAATGGATTACGTTTTGACAGCGTGCATGGTGTGAGAGAATCCAGGAAAGGGATTGGGCGAATGTGTCAAACAGCCAGGGACTACTTTTGGAGCCGAAGGTCAGCTTGGTCGCGAAGTAGTATAAGCCTTTCCACTTGACCCCGTGCCACCGCCATAGGTACGGTTCAATGGGTAGCAATTTAAAGGCGTCTGAGATGTCGGCTTTGGATAGCCAGGCACCTTCCCCTACAGTATATTAACGATTGCTTGGATGGCTAAGTCAACTGAGGAGTATTTCAGTGAGAACTCCTCTGAGGGTATGAGGGAGTTTAAACTGGGTATGTTGGAACAATGAGGCGCGGAGAAGACGTAGACTGATCAAAGTTTATTAGAAAAGGTGCCCTTGACAAGTCCAATAGGGCTGACTCTCCATATTGTGAAGGGTGTCTGTGAAAAGGGGCCGATCATATACCCCCCGGTCCAATTAGGTCTGCAGCAAGGTGCTGATGGTTATTTCGTCAGAGGCTACTGAGAGCAGGTTTTTACACTCGTGGGTAGAGTCAGGTAGTGTGATGAGTCCGGTGTGGAACCCTGTAGTGAACCCCTGCACTAGGAAGGCTGCTAGAGAGGGGGTTGGGTGTGAGGAGAGGTAGAAGCTGAGCCACCCAACGTGCACGTGGCCTAGTCACGATTGACTCTGCTGCTTAATGCCGCAGGTACTTCTAGGGTGAGCCTTCTGGCACAGGAGGCAGATGTGCAGGAGTTTGCAGTGAGGGTAATTGCAACCCTTGAAATTAAAGTTGTTGCAGATGGCTGTGCCTCCCAGTGCTTGACTTGGACGCCCTAGCCTGTCTGACTGGGATGACTGTGTGACAGCTGATAAGTTGTGAGCTGTGTTGGAGGTGGAAGGAAAGCACCAATTAGCCATGTGAGTGGCAGATTGACAGATTGTACAGAGAAGGGAGCGAAGGCCGGCGAAGTGGCGGCAGAACAGTTCTGTGTCTATAGTGCTCCAGTTGGTGTTGAGCTGGAACTGTGACAGTCTGGCTGCTGCTTTTGCTGAATAGGACCGGTGGTAATCATAGAATGAGCACCCACCGAACTTGTGGCCTAGATCCACTACTGTGTGGAGGTACAGGTCTAGTTCTTCCCTCCTGTTGGGGTTGGCCGTGCATATAACATCTCTAAGCATTCCAAAGGCCAACACAAACTCTTTAACGGAGAGTTTGCGAGTGAGCCTGGGATCCTTGGCCTTTAGGATGACTGAGACGTCTCCCCAGGAATATGACATGTTCTCTGTCATGTCCTGAACAGAAATGAGTAAGGATGCTAGGTTCATGTCCTTGCCGTCCAGGATGTCCTTCCTGATGCCTGCTGGGACAAGGTGTGATGGAAAGATAGTGGTGCCGACGTCGGGCGTACCTGTAAGTGGGGGTACGGTAACAACGGTGGAGACTAGAGCTGATGAAGGCGCAGCTGGTCGTGTTTCCAGGGCTCCTACTCTAGCCTGGACATCAGTGACTGTAGTTGACAGCGTGGTCACCAAGGCGTGCAGCTGGGTAATTGCAGAGGATATCGACTGCAGGGAAGCTTGAGTGTCTGGTAGAGCTGCCGCTGGTAGTGGGAACAGCAGCCTACACAGCTCAGCTTTCCTGGCTGTGACAGGGTAGGGAATACCCCTACGTCGCAGTTCGGCCGTAAGTCTGGGGATGGTCCAAGCTCTGGGAGACTGTGTAGTGCCGTCTGCTGGACCCGCGAAGGGTGATGGTGGGGCGGAGGCAAAGTCTTCGCTGTCGGCCTGCGACATGGCGTCGGCTAGAACAAGGAGGGGAATGCATATGTTTTAGGATACGTTTGCAAGGTTGGAGGGGATAGCAGGGTTCAGAGAAGGAGAGGAAGACGGAAAGCAGGGTGGATAGGACAAGGAGCGATAGGCGTAGATGACAGCTAGTTTGTGTGCGAGCACTGTTGAGTGTAATTTAGAAACTCAAAAGAATGCGTGGCAACCAAGGTGAGCCAGGAGGTGACTGGCTAGGTAACCGATAGCTCGGGTGCCCGTCTGTGCTCGGCACAGACTAATGAACCAGAGCCCCCAGGGCGGACTGGGGCGGGTAGCTGAAGTCTGGTAGTCTAAGTAGGATCTGTAGTTGGTTGATGTGTGCTCGGTCTGCTAACGCTTGCACTGCCAGCAAGCTGGACGTTAGGCAACCTTGTCTGCGTGGTGAAGGATCTCGGATCGTTCTTCGAAAACAGAGTGAAGTGCACAGAGGTATGTGACAGTTACTAAAGCCTCGTGAGCAAGTCAAATTGTGTATGTGAAGTACAATATGTCGTGAAAGAGTGCTAGGAGAAAGCAAGGTGGGAGCCTTGAATTTACGCACCTGCCTTGTACCCTAGTAGTGAAGTCTCAGTTGGGGTCGAGAACTGGGTCGACCGGGAATCTGTAGTAAGGTGACATAGAAATGCATTTTGGTAAGGTGGATGCAGAGAGCTGTTTGGAGCAGTAGCTGGCTCTCTGGTGCAGATGTGAGCCCTAATATACCTCTTTTTTTTTTTTTTACCTGAGGGGAACACTGTCCAAACCTGGTAAAGAGTGGACCAACTGGAACTCAAACTGACCTGCATGGGGAAAGTGAGTGTCAGGGTCACCTGTGGCCAGGTGACAGATGCACACCGTAGGGGGACAGGAGTGCACCGCGAGGTAGTGAACCCTATGGCTGGCTTCTGTGGATAGGAAACTGGGTGGTTGTGGAAAGCGGGACCAGAGGAGCACAACCGGGATCCCAACGGAAGCGAGAGCCAAGATTCCCCAGGGCGCGGAGTCTAAGACCCAGCTGGTCTTCTCCAGGGCCTCTAGTGGTGAGGATGTTACGCTGCAGGCTGGGACCAGGTCGCGGCCCCTGGAGTTTCCTAGCTCACGCCCCGTAGGATAAGGGGAAGCAGCAGCACACGATAGAGAGAACCGAATAACAAGCCGAAGGTCAGGGGCCACAAGCAGACAAGGATAACGAAGAACGAGCCGAAGGTCAAGGGTCACGAGCAGACAGGGATGGTCGGTGACAAGCCAATAACGTAACAGAGAGACAGACGTAGCACACGGCAGGCAGGAACCCAAACACACAATGCCTAACAAACACGTTGATCAGCAAAGCAGGCTTGCAGTGCACAGGTTAATATAGTGTTCAGTGATAGGGCCTGGGGTGGAGTCAGGCTGGGAGGAGATTATAAAGGAAGCCAGGTGAAGGAGGTCTGGTCTCTAGATGAACACATGAGGAGGAAGGTAAGATGGCAGACAGACATTAATGCATATCCATGACAGTGAGTAGCCGTGTTGCTACTGGAGATGATGAGTGGCTGATTTGAACCACTTGCAGAAGACTTGCAGCGATTGCGAGGAAGCAGCCTTACTAGGAAGGCGAAAACAAGTTTGTGAATTGTGAGTATGTAGAAATGACCGTTCGCGATGAAGCTGGAATAGTTGGAGTAAGACGTGTATGTAAATGCTTGATTTTTTTATTTATTTTTTCGACCTGAGGTTGGGGAATAGTTCATAACGCTGATGCGACTGATAACGAACCGGCACTTGTGTTGCCGATGGTCTGAATTAGGGATGGGCCCGGTGCTCGATTCGAACCCATGTTCGAATCGAGCACCGGGCGTTCGCTCGCTCGTCGAGCCCAGAACTATTTGGGCCGTTCGCATCACATTCGTGTGATGCGAGCGGCCCCGCAATGCATTGCGGCCGGCGCGGCCGGCGCAGTGCATTGCTGGCTGATGATTGGCCAAGCATGCACTGTGACCCCGCATGCTTGGCCAATCACAGCGCCCGAAACTCGGAGAGCAATAATTGGCTACAGGCAGGACGCCTGTAGCCAATTACAGCTCAGGGGCTTTAGTACATGCCCCACCATTTAAAAGGCCGCCACGCCATCGGCCCCGGTCACATGAGTTCCGGCTTTAGGAGAGATCAGTCTGCTGATTCTGTCTTTGCTTGATACTGAAAGATTTGCTCTTCTTTGCTAAACCATTGGCTATTTCTTTGCTAAACCATTGCTACCTAAGTCATTGATCGTTCATTGCTGCTGATTGCACAGTTAGCGTGTTATTAGCTGCTGCTGGGGATTAGTCTGGTGCGTGCTTACTGTTAGTACAGTATTGCAGTAGTACCAACCGCAGTGCTGTTAGCACAGCATTGCACCCCAACAGCACCCATAGGACTTCTAGTGTGTTAGTGGCAGCAAACAGAGCTCCTATATTTTCTTCTCAGCAGCACCCATAGGACTTCTAGTGTGTTAGTGGCAGCAAACAGAGCTCCTATATTTTCTTCTCAGCAGCACCCATAGGACTTCTAGTGTGTTAGTGGCATCACACAGAGCTCCTATATTTTCTTCTCAGCAGCACCCATAGGACTTCTAGTGTGTTAGTGGCAGCAAACAGAGCTCCTATATTTTCTTCTCAGCAGCACCCATAGGACTTCTAGTGTGTTAGTGGCAGCAAACAGAGCTCCTATATTTTCTTCTCAGCAGCACCCATAGGACTTCTAGTGTGTTAGTGGCATCACACAGAGCTCCTATATTTTCTTCTCAGCAGCACCCATAGGACTTCTAGTGTGTTAGTGGCAGCAAACAGAGCTCCTATATTTTCTTCTCAGCAGCACCCATAGGACTTCTAATGTGTTAGTGGCATCACACAGAGTTCCTATATTTTCATCTCAGAAGCACCCATAGGACTTCTAGTGTGTTAGTGGCATCACACAGAGCTCCTATATTTTCTTCTCAGAAGCACCCATAGGACTTCTAGTGTGTTAGTGGCAGCAAACAGAGCTCCTATATTTTCTTCTCAGCAGCACCCATAGGACTTCTAGTGTGTTAGTGGCATCACACAGAGTTCCTATATTTTCATCTCAGAAGCACCCATAGGACTTCTAGTGTGTTAGTGGCATCACACAGAGCTCCTATATTTTCTTCTCAGCAGCACCCATAGGACTTCTAGTGTGTTAGTGGCATCACACAGAGCTCCTATATTTTCATCTCAGAAGCACCCATAGGACTTCTAGTGTGTTAGTGGCATCACACAGAGCTCCTATATTTTCTTCTCAGCAGCACCCATAGGACTTCTAGTGTGTTAGTGGCAGCAAACAGAGCTCCTATATTTTCTTCTCAGCAGCACCCATAGGACTTCTAGTGTGTTAGTGGCATCACACAGAGCTCCTATATTTTCTTCTCAGCAGCACCCATAGGACTTCTAGTGTGTTAGTGGCAGCAAACAGAGCTCCTATATTTTCTTCTCAGCAGCACCCATAGGACTTCTAGTGTGTTAGTGGCATCACACAGAGCTCCTATATTTTCATCTCAGAAGCACCCATAGGACTTCTAGTGTGTTAGTGGCAGCAAACAGAGCTCCTATATTTTCTTCTCAGCAGCACCCATAGGACTTCTAGTGTGTTAGTGGCATCACACAGAGTTCCTATATTTTCATCTCAGAAGCACCCATAGGACTTCTAGTGTGTTAGTGGCATCACACAGAGCTCCTATATTTTCTTCTCAGCAGCACCCATAGGACTTCTAGTGTGTTAGTGGCATCACACAGAGCTCCTATATTTTCATCTCAGAAGCACCCATAGGACTTCTAGTGTGTTAGTGGCATCACACAGAGCTCCTATATTTTCTTCTCAGCAGCACCCATAGGACTTCTAGTGTGTTAGTGGCAGCAAACAGAGCTCCTATATTTTCTTCTCAGCAGCACCCATAGGACTTCTAGTGTGTTAGTGGCATCACACAGAGCTCCTATATTTTCTTCTCAGCAGCACCCATAGGACTTCTAGTGTGTTAGTGGCAGCAAACAGAGCTCCTATATTTTCTTCTCAGCAGCACCCATAGGACTTCTAGTGTGTTAGTGGCATCACACAGAGCTCCTATATTTTCATCTCAGAAGCACCCATAGGACTTCTAGTGTGTTAGTGGCAGCAAACAGAGCTCCTATATTTTCTTCTCAGCAGCACCCATAGGACTTCTAGTGTGTTAGTGGCATCACACAGAGTTCCTATATTTTCATCTCAGAAGCACCCATAGGACTTCTAGTGTGTTAGTGGCATCACACAGAGCTCCTATATTTTCTTCTCAGCAGCACCCATAGGACTTCTAGTGTGTTAGTGGCATCACACAGAGCTCCTATATTTTCATCTCAGAAGCACCAATAGGACTTCTAGTGTGTTAGTGGCAGCAAACAGAGCTCCTATATTTTCTTGTCAGCAGCACACATAGTACCTATAGTGTGTTAGTGTCAGCACCCATAGGACCTACAGTGTGTTGTGAGCACACATAGGAGTTCTATTTTTTATACTATATACACTACCGACTACAATGGCTGGAAGACCGCCAAGGAGAGGCAGAGCGTGCCGAGGCAAGAACACAGGGCAGGCAGGCTCTGTTTCTAGAGACAACAGTGCTGGCCGTGGACGTGGTCGTGCATCGTCATCAGCACGTGGCCATGGGACACGCTTGTCTTTGTTTTCGGCAGCTGGACATGTGGAGCCGCATCATGCCGAAGGCTTGGTAGAATGGATGACCAAGCCCTCCTCATCCTCCTCATCCTCTCTCACCCAGGCTCAGGGTACTGGCAGAGCAGCTGCCAACGCGTACTCAATGGCATCATCAGCCACCCCTTCCCTAGACCCACCATGTCCTCCTGAGGAGTCCCCCGAACTGTTTGAGCACAGTGTTGGGTACATGCTCCAGGAGGATGCCCAACGATTCGAAGGCTCGGATGATGATACCCAGCTTGAGGAAGTCAGTAGTGTGCGCGCAGAGAGAGGGGATGCTGAAGGACAGCAATCTGGCAGTAGTGTTCCACCAGCTGCAGCTTACTGCCAGGTTTGCTCTAGTGGTGAAGAGGGAGGGGATGATGAGGTCACTGACTCCACGTGGGTGCCTGAAGGGAGAGAGGAGGAGGAGGAGGAGGATGCAGCGTCACATGTCCAACGAGGCAGGATGCCCCCTGGAGGCCAGCTAGAGGCCAGCACAGCAACTGTACCACACCGCAGAGCTCTGCCTGTGCAGGGCGCTGCCTCTGCACGTTATCACAAAAGTTCTTTGGTGTGGGCCTTTTTTGAGACGAGTGCATCAGATCGCACCACTGCTATTTGCAATATTTGTCTCAAGCGTATCTCGCGTGGCCAAAACATCAGCCGCTTGGGCACCACAAGCATGAGCAGACATATGTCGACCTGCCATGCAGCTCGTTGGCAAGCACACATAAAAGACCCACACCAAAGAACAAAGCGGACCTCTCCTTGCTCCTCATCAGCTGGGATCTCCATCCCCACTATATCTTCAGTCCTCTCTGAAAGCTGCTCTGAGAGGACTGAAGGTGTAGAATTAGGTGTGTCACAACCAAGTACTTGCAGTACACCGACGTCCGATTGTAGCAGGCAAATTTCCCTGCCCCAGCTGCTGGACCGTCGAAAGAAGTATACTCCCAGCCATCCACATGCCCAGCGGTTGAATGCTAGCTTGGCTAAATTGCTAGCACTTCAACTGCTGCCTTTTCAGTTGATAGACTCGGCCCCCTTCCGTGAGTTTGTTCAATGTGCGGTTCCTCAGTGGCAGGTTCCCAAACGCCACTTTTTCTCACGGAAGGCGATTCCGTCTCTCTACTGGCATGTGGAAGGCAATGTCCATGCCTCGCTGGACAGGGCGGTCAGCGGTAAGGTGCATATTACCGCTGACTCATGGTCCAGCAGGCATGGACAGGGACGTTATCTTTCTTTCACGGCCCATTGGGTCACTCTATTGGCAGCTGGGAGGGATGCAGGACAAGGTGCAGTAGTGTTGGAGGTTGTTCCGCCACCACGCCTCCAAAATGCTACTACTGGTTGTGACACACCTCTCTCCTCCACCCCCTCCTCTTCTTCTTCCTCCATGTCCTCTTCGAGTGCTCTGTCCTCGGAACCAGCGGTGCTCCGTAGGCGTACAAGGGGCTACGCGAGTACGCAGGCAAAAAGATGCCATGCCGTGCTTGCGCTGGTGTGTTTGGGGGACAGGAGCCACACTGGGCCAGAGGTTCTGGCAGCTCTGCAGGGGCAGGCCGAGAGGTGGTTGACGCCACGCCAGCTTAAGCCAGGAATGGTCGTTTCTGATAATGGCACCAACCTCCTCTCCGCCCTGCGACAGGGGCAGCTCACCCATGTGCCCTGTATGGCTCACGTCCTCAACCTGGTGGTGCAGCGGTTCTTGGGCAGGTTCCCAGGCTTACAGGATGTCCTGAGGCAGGCCAGGAAAGTCTGTGTGCATTTCCGCCGATCTTATAATGCCAGTGCTCGGCTGACTGAGCTGCAAAAGGAGCTGAACCTGCCCAAGAACCGCCTAATATGTGACATGCCCACCAGGTGGAACTCAACGTTGGCCATGCTGCAGCGACTGCACACGCAGCAGAGGGCCATCAATGAGTACCTTTGCGACTACGGCACCAGGACAGGGTCAGGGGAGCTTGGCTTTTTTTCCCCACGCCAGTGGAGCATGATCAGGGATGCATGCACTGTCCTCTCACCATTTGAGGAGGCCACGAGGATGGTGAGCAGTGACAGTGCATGCATCAGTGACACTGTACCTCTTGTCCACCTGTTGGAGCATACGCTGCGTGGGATAATGGACAGGGCACTTGAGGCAGAACAGAGGCAGGAAGAGGAGGACTTCCTTGTCTCTCAAGGCCCCCTTTATCCAGACAATGTTCCTTCTGTCCCACCCATCACACAGGAAGAGGAGGAGGAGGAGGAGGAGGAGGAGGATTGTGTGAGCATGGAGGTGGAGCCTGGCACTCAGCATCAGCAGCAGCAGTCTTTTAGGGATGATGTACAGTCCCAACAAACCAGTGGACTTGTACGTGGCTGGGAGGAGGTGGCTGGCGATCATGTCATCCTCAGTGACCCAGAAGACTCCGGACCGAATGCCTCAGCTAACCTACGCTGCATGGCCTCCCTGATCCTGCAAAGCCTGCGGAAGGATCCTCGTGTTCTTCGGATCAAGGAGAGTGACCATTACTGGCTGGCCACTCTCCTTGATCCACGGTACAAGGGTAAGGTTGCGGACCTTATCTTGCCGTCGCAGAGGGAGCAGAGGATGAGACATCTCAGGGAGGCCTTGCAGAAAGGTCTGTGCAATGCGTTCCCAGAAACTGGGAGGTTACAAACTCCTGGTCCTGGACGACGAGTTGCTGAGGCTTCGGTCAGTAGCAGAAGGAGCGGTGGGGAAGGTGGACGTCTGACCGATGCGTTCAGACAATTTTTTAGTCCGCAGCCCCAAGGTATGATCGGTTCCAGCAACCATCGCCAGCGTCTGATATACATGGTGCAGGAATACCTAGGGGCAAGGTCAGACTTGGACACCTTTCCCACCGAAAATCCTCTGGCTTACTGGGTCCTGAGGATGGATCACTGGCCAGAGCTTGCACAGTATGCAATTGAGCTACTGGCCTGTCCTGCATCCAGCGTTCTTTCCGAACGCACATTCAGTGCTGCTGGAGGATTTGTCACCGATCATAGGGTGCGCCTGTCCACCGACTCGGTTGATTGACTGACCTTCATAAAAATGAATCAGTCTTGGATCACCACCAGCTACCAGACACCTGAAGCGGATATAACGGAATAATTTATAATGTCACATCCCTTCAAGACTGCCTATGCTGATGCTGAGTGACTGTCCTGTTATGTTCACTGTCTATCCTCTTCCTCCTCCTCAATGATCCATGCCACCACACCAGTGCCTAAGGCACAATTTTTCAGCCCCTGTATAACAGGGGCGTGTAATTACAATTTTTTAAAAAGATGCTTCGCAACAGGTGTGACTGCTGTGCTCAGAGTACAGTATCTGTGAGGGGTTGCAGTGTTGTGGCACCAGCACCAGTGCCTAAGGCACAATTTTTCAGCCCCTGTTGGGGCGTGTAATTACAATTTTTAGGCAATGCTTTGCAACAGGTCTCATTGCTGTGCTCAGAGTACAGTATCTGTGAGGGGTTGCAGTGTTGTGGCACCAGCACCAGTGCCTAAGGCACAATTTTTCAGCCCCTGTATAACAGGGGCGTGTAATTACAATTTTTTAAAAAGATGCTTCGCAACAGGTGTGACTGCTGTGCTCCAAGTACAGTATCTGTGAGGGGTTGCAGTGTTGTGGCACCAGCACCAATGCCTAAGGCACAATTTTTCAGCCCCTGTTTAACAGGGGCGTGTAATTACAAATCTTGATCTAATAGTTCACAGCAGGGCCCATTCCTGCGCCCACCAAGAGTAACTATGAGGGCCTACAGTCTTGTGGCAACACCGTCCACCACCACCACCACCACCAAAGGCCCAATTTTTCTGCCCTGTTCAACAGGTGCATGCAATTACAAATCTTGATCTAATAACTCACAGCAGGGCCCATTCCTGCACCCACCAAGAGTAACTGTGAGGGCTTACAGTCTTGTGGCAACACCGTCCACCACCACCACCACCACCACCAAAGGCCCAATTTTTCTGCCCGGTTCAACAGGTGCATGCAAGTACAAATCTTGATCTATTAACTCACAGCAGGGCCCATTCCTGTGCCCACCAGTCTTGTGGCTACACCAACATCTAATAGGGCAAATTTCTGCAGAGTATATACGGCAGGCCCCTACTTTCAAACATCCAACTTACAAACGACTCCTACTTGCAAACGGCAAGAGAAAACAGGAAGTGAGAGGAAATCTACCCCTAGGAAGGAAAATTCTATCCTGTTAGATTTAATTTGGGAAAAAGGTATCTCCTCTCTACTGATGCTTTATCACCAATCCTTGTTTCAATTAAAACCCCACTTTTCCAAAAACATTTGTCATTGGGACGGAAAGTGAGGTGACATGTTCTGAACAGATGTGCAAAGACAGCAAATGTTACAGGGGTGATAACCCCTCCCTATGTTCTCCAAAAAGCTTAAAAATTGATTTTTTTGGGATGTAGCTACACTTCATAATGTACCTGTTCAGATTCTACTTAAGAACAAACCTACAGTCCATGTCTTGTTTGCACCACCTATATACTGCTGTTCAGAGTATATAGGGTTGTAGGTATAGGGTTTTATTTTGGGTGCGGGGTCCCCCTTAGTATCCATACAAGACCCAAAGGGGCTGGGGTGGGGGGGGGTGATGAGGTAGCCATGCCATTTTTCTGAAGGATTTTCAGCCATATGGCGGCCAGGACAAGACATGACATTAAAGCCGCAAGTGGTTTTAAATGGCTTCTTTTTTTCCTTTACAAATGTCATTTTGTGCAAGGACAGTTCTAAACACGGGAAACACATGCCACTTCACAGGCATACTTTAGACACCCCCCAGGTACCATATTTAAAGGAAAATTTCACTTTTTTTTTTTTCACTTTATGCATCATTAAAATGACTGCTCCCGAAAAAACTTTAGTTTTTAAAATTTCTTTTTGCATTGATATATGTCCCCTGGGGCAGGACCCGGGTCCCCAAACCTGTTTTATGACATTAACATGCATATTGGCCGTTGTAATTAGCAATTTTGATTTCGAACGTTCGCGTCCATTATAACGAATAGGGTTCGAAAATTTGCGCGAACTTTCGGTCCGTTCGAAGGTTCTGGTGCGAACCGAACCCGGGGGTGTTCGGCTCATCCCTAGTCTGAATCGTTGAACCGATGCTACGACTGGGTTCAGATCGTTGGAGGGGTCTGTTTGTGCTAGGAAGCTGAGTCATTGAGTCGTGGTGCGACTGGACTGGACTCAGATCGATTTTGTTTGCCAGGGGTCCGAATCATAGAGCTGATGCTACGGCTGGTTTACGATCGGTTGGAGAGGTTGTTTGCTAGAGATCCGAGCCGTAGAGCCGGTGCTGCGACTGGACTCGGATCGATCAATGAGGTTTGTATTGCCAAGGATCCAAATCAGCTGATGCTACGACTGGATTTGAATCGGATATGGCTGTGAGGTAAGGAAGGGGTTTGAGCGCCGGATCTGAATCTTAGCGCCGGTAAGACGACTGGACTCGGATCGACTGAATGGTGTTTCGTAGTTGAGGGGGCTTGTGGTTGCCGAGGGTCCGAATTGTAGTGCCGATGTTGCGACTAGATTCAGACCGGCTGTTGGTGTATGGTGGTATGTAGTAAGAGGTGTAGGGCGTCAGTTAGATGAAGTGAGTGTACCGTAGGAGGTGTAGGGGGTCAGTAGGTGGAATGGGGTTTATGATGGGTGGGAGGCCGGTTTGGCGGCCATGCATCGTATGAGCGACTTGTAGCAAGTGGCTTGCGTGCTGTTCGTATGATTCATAGTACCTAGCGGGTAAGCTCTACGAGAAAATGGTGCCGTGTGGCGGGCTGTTACGAGTCATAACGTCGCGGACGCGACTGGGCTCGAATGACAACGAATCTAGACAGAAAATACAAATGCACGCAGAAAGATCAAGAAAAACCGGTTGTGAGCCGTATGACCATTTGTAAAAGGGAAACGTAAACCAGTGCTACGATTCGTTAGAACGGTAACAACCAGTCCTACCTGCGACAGCGAGCGATGACACGATCGACTGCGAACGACTGCGAGCTATCTCGAAAGTACGAGCAGAACTTCAAGAACGCTGTGAGTTGAGCTGAGTTGGGCTGGTGACGTAGTAATACCGCGCACTAGAGCCGACGCTGACCATCGTGGATGGTCTGCTTAAGTACCCCTCGAACTCCTCCCATAATTTCAGGCCAGCATACTGGCCTTCCTATATATATTGTAGGGGGATCAGACTCAAGGCAGGGACAACTCACAGTCTCTTTAGGAAAACACCATGTTTAATGCACAGGATATTTCCAACAGAAGAAAAAAGGGCATCTTGCCATCAAACAAACAAAATAAACTTCTGCTCTACCGAGCCTTACTGTATCCGTAGTCTGAACAGTCCTTTGGTTTGGTAGTAAATGTCCTTACAGTTGCACAAACTTGAATCCAAAATCAGGGAAAAGCAGCCATGCTCCAGTATGCCTCCTCACTCAGAGACACACACTCTTTCACTGAGAGCTGAGACCAGCTGCCTTAATCAAGGCCTGGAAGGAAACCAACAAACTGCGGCTCCACAGACCTGGGAGCCTATCCCACCCAGAGCTCTATCAGGCTCCCAATAAAACCAGCCCCGGAACGAACTTTACCAACACAGGATAAAGAACTATGTTTCTTTATCCTAAAGTATTTGCTGGTATTATCTTAGATTGTAAATCTAAGCATCCGTGAAGGAACATATATCCCATCAATCACTTCTCCTGTCATTTTAACTTGTTTTACAGACACCCCGCTACAATATATATATATATATATATATATATATATATATATGTAGCACACAGATCCTTTTGCCCCTGCTTACCTTCACCTGCAGGGGGTAAGACACACCATGCCACAAGCCCGTGTCCTCCTTATCAGAGGTCAGGCGGTGTTCACATATTTGGGTCCTGCAGCGAGTTACCTCTTTCCACTGGTTCTCGCCCCTAGAATGTAGGGAAAAGTCTATATTCTTCCCCAAGAAGGCCAATGTCCACACAACTTCAACTCCAACAAAGAGTTTATTTTCTTTTGCTTCAGTTAACGGGGAAATTGAAGAGAGAAAGAAGTTAGCGAAGATAGGAGGTAGATTCAGGCACACAACACTTGATTCACTCGTCGCCACTTGATCCCGAGTGGGTTTAGCTCACCCTGATAGATCTCTCTCGCAGTTCTAGCAGCCGGAGTGGAGCTCGAACAATACTGTAACTTTGTCCCCTCCAGGGACGGTGTCAGGGTCACCTGTGGCCAGGTGACAGATGCACACCGTAGGGGGACAGGAGTGCACCGCGAGGTAGTGAACCCTATGGCTGGCTTCTGCGGATAGGAAACTGGGTGGTTGTGGAAAGCGGGACCAGAGGAGCACAACCGGGATCCAAACGGAAGCTAGAGCCAAGATTCCCCAGGGCGCGGAGTCTAAGACCCAGCTGGTCTTCTCCAGGGCCTCTAGTGGTGAGGATGTTAGCTGCAGGCTGGGACCAGGTCGCGGCCCCTGCAGTTTTCTAGCTCACGCCCCGTAGGATAAGGGGAAAAGAGGGGAAGCAGCAGCACACGATAAGAGAGAACCGAATAACAAGCTGAAGGTCAGGGGCCACAAGCAGACAAGGATAACGAAGAACGAGCCGAAGGTCAAGGGTCACGAGCAGACAGGGATAGTCGGGGACAAGCCAATAACGTAACAGAGAGACAGACGTAGCACACGGCAGGCAGGAACCCAAACACACAATGCCTAACAAACACGTTGATCAGCAAAGCAGGCTTGCAGTGCACAGGTTAATAAAGTGTTCTGTGATAGGGCCTGGGGTGGAGTCAGGCTGGGAGGAGATTATAAAGGAAGCCAGGTGAAGGAGGTCTGGTCTCTAGATGAACACATGAGGAGGAAGGTAAGATGGCAGACAGACATTAATGCATATCCATGACAGTACCCTCCCTCTTACGAGGCCTCCCCCTTCCCCGCCTGGGCCCAGGTTTAGAGGGAAACTTCAGATGAAACTCCTTTAACAGACGAGGTGCAAAGACCTCAGATGCAGTGATCCAAGACCTCTCCTCAGGACCAAACCCTTTCCAATGAACGAGGTACTGAAGAACGCCTTTACAGAGTCGGGAGTCCAGAATTTGACTGATCTCGTACTCCTGATTATCCTCAGAGACAGGCGCCACGGTAGGGAGAGGACGAGAGAATTTATTGAGGACTAAAGGCTTTAGAAGAGCAACATGAAAGGAGTTAGTGATTTTAAGGCTCTTAGGAATCTGGAGTTTGAAACAAACCGGATTCAGTTTAGCAGTTACCGTGTATGGACCGATGAATCATGGAGCAAACTTCAGAGAAGGAACTCGGAGCTTGATGTTCCTGGTAGAGAGCCAGACTTTTTCCCCTGGCTGAAGAGAAGGCGGTTTACGCCTGCGGCGGTCGGCAAAGCCTTTGAATTTTTCAGCAGCTGCCCGGAGGGAATCATGAACGTGACCCCAAACGGAATTGAGAGACTCCTGAACCGAAGCCAAAGCTGGAATGTCTGGAGAACAGATCATGGGAAGAGGAAGTTGAGGGTGTTTTCCATAAACTGTGAAAAAGGGTGTCTTCTGCGAACTGGTATTCACATGATTGTTATGGGAGAATTCTGCCCACGGGAGTAGAGAGGACCAATCGTCATGGTGAGAAGACACAAAGGTGCGAAGAAAGACCTCTAACTCCTGATTAACCCTCTCAGTCTGTCCATTGGATTGGGGATGGTAAGAAGAAGAAAAATCCAAGACAATATTGAGGGATTTGCAAAAGGCTCTCCAAAAACGAGACGTGAATTGGACTCCCCTGTCGGAAACAATATGAGAAGGGACCCCATGTAGGCGGAGAATCTCCCGAATGAAAATGGGAACCAAGGCAGGGGCAGAAGGAAGACCAGGAAGAGGAACAAAATGAGCCATCTTGGAGAATCGATCGATTACCACCCAAATGACAGTATTATTCTCAGACAGTGGGAGATCGGTGATAAAATCCATGGCAATATGGGCCCAGGGTTCCTTAGGAATGGGCAAGGGCATGAGGAGACCAGCAGGAGCTTGTGTGGAGGATTTGGACTGAGCACAGACATGACAAGATTTAACATAGTCTTTGACGTCTGAGCGGAGATTAGGCCACCAGTAGTGACGACTGATGAGTAGGAAGGATCGGAGGAATCCAGAATGCCCTGCCACCTTGGAATCATGTCCCCAACGAAGGATCTTAGCTCTTAGCTCAGTGGGGACAAAGGTCTTACCAGGCGGAATTTTTGACTTCAGGGTGGTAGAGTGGGCAACAATGCATGAGGTGGGAATGATCGGCTCAGGTTCAGGGGCGGACTCCTCGTCCAAGGTGTCAAATGACCTAGAGAGCGCATCAGCCCGACCGTTGCAGGAACCAGGTTTGTAGGTAATCGTGAAATTAAAACGGGCAAAGAAGAGACTCCACCTGGCCTGTCTAGGATTCAGACGTTTAGCATTCTGTAGATACTGTAAATTCTTGTAATCGGTAAAGATCGTTATGGAGTGAGGGGAACCCTCCAAGAGATGACGCCACTCCTCTAACGCCAATTTAATTGTGAGAAGTTCCCGATCACCGATGGCATAATTCCTCTCTGCCTGAGAATTTTTTTTGGCGAAGAACGCACATGGTTGGTGTCTCTTCTCAAAGATTTGAAGAAGCACAGCTCCCACCCCCATTGAGGAAGCGTCCACTTCAATAAAAAATGCATTCCCAGGATTTGGTCTCCTCAAGAGGGGGCCAGAAACAAAGGCCTGTTTCAGGTTGTGAAATGCAGAGACAGCTTCGGGAGGCCAGTCTCTGGCATTCACACCCTTCTTGGTCAAAGCGATAATAGGCGCGGCAATGGAAGAGTAATTCCTTATAAACTGCCTATAATAATTAGTGAAGCCAAGAAAGCGCTGTGTGGCCTTGAGGCTAGCAGGAAGAGGCCAGTTGGTGATAGCCAAGACCTTCCCAGGGTCCATACGAAGACCCGAACATGAGACGAAGCACCCCAAAAACAGGACCTCAGAACATTCAAAGGAACATTTCTCCAGCTTGGCATAGAGATTGTTCTCTCTAAGACGTTGAAGTACAGTGCGGACATGGTTTCTGTGGACGAGCAGATTTTCAGAAAAGATCAGAATGTCATCCAGATAGATGACAACAAACTGGTACAGCAGATCTCTGAAGATTTCATTGACAAAGTTTTGAAACACGGCTGGAGCATTACACAGACCAAAAGGCATCACCAGATATTCGTAATGCCCGTCTCTAGTGTTGAATGCAGTCTTCCATTCGTCACCCTCCCGTATTCGAATGAGATTGTACGCGCCTCTGAGATCCAACTTGGTGAAAATGGAGGCACCCTTCAACCTATCGAATAGCTCAGATATTAAGGGTAAGGGGTATCGATTTTTAATAGTAACCGCATTTAAACCCCGATAATCGATGCATGGTCTTAAGGTACCATCCTTTTTGGCAACAAAAAAGAACCCTGCCCCTGCAGGCGATGAGGATTTCCGGATGAAACCTCTCTCCAGATTCTCTGCGACATACTCCGACATGGCCTGGGTCTCTGGGATGGACAGAGGGTAGGTACGACCCCTGGGTAGAGTTGCTCCGGGGACAAGATCAATAGCACAGTCAAAAGACCTGTGGGGAGGAAGCACCTCAGCTGATTTCTTACAGAACACATCCCGGTAATCGCTGTATGCAGCAGGAAGATCAGAAGAAACAGAAGTGGCAGCAACCGAAAGACTCTCCTTGGGGGTCACCTTGAGAAGACACGACGAGAAACATGAGGAACCCCAGGCCAGGATCTGCCCAGAGACCCAGTCCACATGTGGAGAGTGGAGCTGTAGCCAAGGGAGGCCCAATACAACTGGGGTAGAGGCCTTGGGTAGAATAAGAAAGGATATCCACTCCTGGTGGAGAATCCCTACCGACATCCTAATGGGTAGCGTCTGGAAGCGAATAGGGCCCCCTGGGAGAACAGTGCCATCAATTGCCGAGACTACCAATGGGGTAGTGAGAGGTGAAAGGGTAAGCTTCATAGAAGAAGCAGTTCTCCAATCCATAAAATTGCCGGCAGCCCCGGAATCCAGGTATGCAAGGGTTGACTGAGGAGAAGTGCCTACATGAAGGAACACCGGCAAGAGCAGGCGAGAAGGTGATGTTTCTGGGTCCAATACTCCACCTTCCAAATGTATTAGACCTGAGTAGGGATGAGCTTCGAGTTCGAGTCGAACTCATGTTCGACTCGAACATTGCCTGTTCGCCCGTTCGCCGAACAGCGAACAAATTGGGGTGTTCGCGGCAAATTCGAAAAATCTATGGGAGAAATCTAAAGTGCTAATTATAAAGGCTTATATGCAAGTTATTGTCCTAAAAAGTGCTTGGGGACCTGGGTCCTGCCCCAGGGGACATGTATCAATGCAAAAAAAAGTTTTAAAAACTGCAGTTTTTTCGGGAGCAGTGATTTTAATAATGCTTAAAATGAAAAAATAAAAGTGAAATATTCCTTTAAATTTCGTACCTGGGGGGTGTGTATGATATGCATGTAAAGTGGCGCATGTTTCCTGTGCTTAGAACTGTCCCTGCAAAAAATGTCATTTTTGAAAGAAAAAAATGCATTTAAAACTGACTCGCGGCTATTAATGAATTGTCGGCTCCCGGCAATACATACAAAAGTCATTGATAAAAAATAAAAAAAAAGCGTGGGGGTTCCCCAGAATTCAATTACCAGGCCCTTCAGGTCTGGAATGGATATTAAGGGGAACCCCGCCGCAAATTAAAAAAAAAATTGACGTGGGGTTCCCCCAAATATCCATTCCAGGCCCTTCAGATCTGGCATGGATTTTAAGGGGAACTCCACCCCAAATTAAAAAAAAAAATGGCGTGGAGTCCCCCTAAAAATCCATACCAGACCCCTTATCCGAGCACGCAACCTGGCCGGCCGCAGGGGAAAAGGGGGGGGACGAGAGAGCGGCCCCCCCTCCCTCCTGAACCGTACCAGGCCACATGCCCTCAACATGGGGAGGATGTCCCCATGTTGATGGGGACAAGGGCCTCATCCCCACAACCCTTGCCCGGTGGTTGTGGGGGTCTGCGGGCGGGGGGCTTATCGGAATCTGGAAGACCCCTTTAACAAAGGGGACCCCCAGATCCCGCCCCCCCCCTATGTGAATTGGTAAGGGGTACATTGTACCCCTACCATTTCACGAAGAAAGCGTAAAAAAATGTTTAAAAAAACACACAAACACCTTGAAAAAGTCCTTTATTTAAAAAAAAAAACAAAAAAACATTCCAGCGGTGAAATCCAGTGTCCCGCGGCGATCCCGATGTCCAGAGCTGTCCTTCATTGGTTGTGCCTGAGCGGACCTGATGGGGAACTCCCTCTCAGTATTTTAAATGTATAGACCCGCCCCTTCTAAAGTTCCCTATCAGGTCCGCTCAGCGGACGAGATGCGGAACATGAGAAGGGGCGGGTCTATACATGTATTACCAAAGTGAGAGCAGTCCCCCATCAGGTCCGCCCCCTTGGTATGTCGGACCCGCCTACGTCATTGGCTTGAGCGGGGAACTTCCTTCACTGTGTAATTTAAATTTACATAGTGAAGGAAGTTCCCCGCTCAAGCCAATGACGTAGGCGGGTCCGACATACCGAGGGGCGGACCTGATGGGGAACTGCTCTCACTTTGGTAATACATGTATAGACCCGCCCCTTCTCATGTTCCGCATCTCGTCCGCTGAGCGGACCTGATGGGGAACTTTAGAAGGGGCGGGTCTATACATTTAAAATACTGAGAGGGAGTTCCCCATCAGGTCCGCTCAGGCACAACCAATGACGGACAGCGCTGGACATCGGGATCGCCGCGGGACACTGGATTTCACCGCTGGAATGTTTTTTTTTTTTTTTTTAAATAAAGGACTTTTTCAAGGTGTTTGTGTGTTTTTTTAAACATTTTTTTACGCTTTCTTCGTGAAATGGTAGGGGTACAATGTACCCCTTACCAATTCACATAGGGGGGGGCCGGGATCTGGGGGTCCCCTTTGTTAAAGGGTTCTTCCAGATTCCGATAAGCCCCCCGCCCGCAGACCCCCACAACCACCAGGCAAGGGTTGTGGGGATGAGGCCCTTGTCCCCATCAACATGGGGACATCCTCCCCATGTTGAGGGCATGTGGCCTGGTACGGTTCAGGAGGGAGGGGGGGGCGCTCTCTCGTCCCCCCCTTTTCCCCTGCGGCCGGCCAGGTTGCGTGCTCGGATAAGGGGTCTGGTATGGATTTTTAGGGGGACTCCACGCCATTTTTTTTTTAAATTTGGGGTGGAGTTCCCCTTAAAATCCATGCCAGATCTGAAGGGCCTGGAATGGATATTTGGGGGAACCCCACGTCAATTTTTTTTAAATTTGCGGCGGGGTTCCCCTTAATATCCATTCCAGACCTGAAGGGCCTGGTAATTGAATTCTGGGGAACCCCCACGCTTTTTTTTTATTTTTTATCAATGACTTTTGTATGTATTGCCGGGAGCTGACAATTCATTAATAGCCGCGAGTCAGTTTTAAATGCATTTTTTTCTTTCAAAAATGACATTTTTTGCAGGGACAGTTCTAAGCACAGGAAACATGCGCCACTTTACATGCATATCATACACACCCCCCAGGTACGAAATTTAAAGGAATATTTCACTTTTATTTTTTCATTTTAAGCATTATTAAAATCACTGCTCCCGAAAAAACGGCCGTTTTTAAAACTTTTTGCATTGATACATGTCCCCTGGGGCAGGACCCGGGTCCCCAAACACTTTTTAGCACAATAACTTGCATATTAGCCTTTATAATTAACACTTTAGATTTCGAACGTTCGAGTCCATTGTATTTAATAGGGTTCTAAAGTTTACACGAACATTTTGTCTGTTCGCAGGTTCTGGTGCGAACCGAACAGGGGGGTGTTCGGCTCATCCCTGGACCTGAGCGTTTCCCGGACGAAGCGAGCAGGAGTCACGAAAATGACCCTTGCCCCCACAATAGAGGCACAAGCCCAGAGTTCTGCGCCTAGCACGTTCTTCGGGGGTTAGTCTGGTCCGGCCCAGCTGCATAGGTTCTTCAGCAGGTAGAGGATGCTCCACGGAATGAAGGGAGGGGAGCTCAGACTGGCTAGGACCCAGAGAGTGCTGGCGTCTTTTTTCTAAGGACCTCTCTTGAAAACGAATGTCGATCTGGTTGCATAATGAAATTACATCGTCCAGACCGACGGGAATGGCTCTTCCCGCTAATTCGTCTTTCACTCGGTCAGAGAGGCCATGTAAAAAGGTAGCGACCAGGGCCTCATTATTCCAGCTCAATTCAGCTGTGTGGATACGGAACTGAAGAGCATATTGCCCCACTGAACTAGATTCTTGGCGAAGACGTAAGACAGCACTAGCCGCTGAAGAAGCCCGAGCCGGCTCTTCGAAGATGTTACGGAAGAGCTTCAAGAAATCGGACAGACTGGAAACCACCGGATCGTTCCTCTCCCACAGGGGGGCAGCCCAGGCCAAAGCTTCACCGGAGAGGAGGGAAATGATATAGGCTACCTTAGCCCGGTCAGACAGGAAGCTTTGAGGCTGAAGCTCAAAATGAATTGTGCATTGGCTGAGAAACCCCCTGCAGGCCTTGGAGTCCCCAGAGAAACGGGACGGAGCTGGCAATCTTAGTGAGTGTGAGGCTGCGACTGGTGCGATAGGTACAGCCGCTGGTTGTACTTGGGGTTGCGGATTCGGGGTTTCCAAGGAGACCTGAAGCTGCTCGAATCGAGAAGCCAGATCCTGGAGGAATCGCATCACCTGAGTCTGATTTGATTCCTGGGTCTCAAGTCTGCGAACTATGCCCTGCAATGGATCATCCGCGGGGAGCGGGATGTCAGCCGGGTTCATGGCTGATCAAACTGTCAGGGTCACCTGTGGCCAGGTGACAGATGCACACCGTAGGGGGACAGGAGTGCACCGCGAGGTAGTGAACCCTATGGCTGGCTTCTGCGGATAGGAAACTGGGTGGTTGTGGAAAGCGGGACCAGAGGAGCACAACCGGGATCCAAACGGAAGCTAGAGCCAAGATTCCCCAGGGCGCGGAGTCTAAGACCCAGCTGGTCTTCTCCAGGGCCTCTAGTGGTGAGGATGTTAGCTGCAGGCTGGGACCAGGTCGCGGCCCCTGGAGTTTCCTAGCTCACGCCCCGTAGGATAAGGGGAAAAGAGGGGAAGCAGCAGCACACGATAAGAGAGAACCGAATAACAAGCTGAAGGTCAGGGGCCACAAGCAGACAAGGATAACGAAGAACGAGCCGAAGGTCAAGGGTCACGAGCAGACAGGGATAGTCGGGGACAAGCCAATAACGTAACAGAGAGACAGACGTAGCACACGGCAGGCAGGAACCCAAACACACAATGCCTAACAAACACGTTGATCAGCAAATTAGGCTTGCAGTGCACAGGTTAATATAGTGTTCTGTGATAGGGCCTGGGGTGGAGTCAGGCTGGGAGGAGATTATAAAGGAAGCCAGGTGAAGGAGGTCTGGTCTCTAGATGAACACATGAGGAGGAAGGTAAGATGGCAGACAGACATTAATGCATATCCATGACAGACGGGTTCAGGAGATCCTCTAATAGTAGCAAAATCCTGTTATTCCTGAATCCAGAACATTCCTTAAACCTCTGTAAAACTTAGAGAACCGATGATGCCAATGGGCACTTTACTGGGTTATCTTGCTGAGTACTGAGTCCTCCCTCCGATAGGCAACCAGGCCTCTCTTTCACCGTGACATCTCTCATCAGTCCATCAGACAGGTCCTCCCCTGGTTTCCTCTTCTTCAGAGTGGGCCGCCCCTCACACAGGCTCCCTGGAATCTCCAGCATATTGATCGCAGACCCAGTTAAAGGTACTGGGCCTGCCTGGAACGTTGCAGCCTCGGGCTAAAGGTGACTCCACTCAGGTCATTTTTCGTGGTGTACCACCATTGAAATAATATGTGGCACCGAATATTTTGGATGCTCCCAACAGAGTTAATTTTTTTCAGCATTTTAACCACTTAACGACCGCTCACTGTATATATACGTCGGCAGAATGGCACCGACAGGCACAATCACGTAGAGCATACGCGATTGCCTTTGTACAGTTGGGGGGTCCGATCGGACCCCCCTCCTATACAGTGAGCGGCCGTTTATCATTGGGGAGCGATCAGAGATGAGGGGGTGACCATTCTATTTCGGCCACCCCCTCGCGATCGCTCCCGGCGAATGAAAATGCTTCCTCCGCCATGTGATGTAAACACAGGCAGGAGGAAGTGATGTCATCTTCGCGGTGGTCTTTTCGATTCCGGCGCCGAGGAGAGAAGAAGCAGGTTAGTGCACCAACAGTCCACTGACACATAGGTACACATAGGCACACATTTCACCCCCCAGTCACCCCCAGATCACCCCCCAGGTCAACCCCCAGCCCCCAATCACAGTGTCACTGATTGCAGTGATCATTTATTTTACTGATCACTGCATTTAGTGTCATCTGTGATAGTAAAAAGTTGCAGGGCAGTTAGGATTAGGCCCCTTTAGGTCCAGGGTAGCCCCCTAACCCCCCCTAATAAAGGTTTAACCCCTTGATCGCCCCCCAGGTAACCCTTTCACCCCCTAACGCCAGCGTCACTAAGCGATCGTATTTTCGATCGCTGTATTTAGTGCCGGTGGTGCCCTAGATAGCCAGTTATTTATTTTTAGTTTCGCCGCAGGTTTTTAGAGCGTCAGGTACCCCCATATATTATTTTAACCCCCTGATTGCCCCTAGAGTTAACCCTTTCACCAGTGATCACCGTATAAGCGTCACTGGTGACACTGGTTACCCAGTTAGTTATTTAGTTATTTAGTTATTTAGGTAACCCGTCAGGTTTTTATATAGCGTCGGGTACCCCCATATTTAACCTAATAAAGGTTTTAACCCCCTGATTGCCCCTAGTTAACCCTTTCACCAGTGATCACCATATAAAGGTTATGGGTGACGCTGGTTGGTTAGTTTGCTTTTTATAGCATCAGGGCACCCGCCGTATATAACCCAATAAAGGTTTAACCCCCTGATCGCCCGGCGGGTGAGATCAATTAGGTTTTAGCGCCAGAGAGGGTCTGCGTCGCCCCAGGCAGCGTTAGGTTAGTGCCAGTAACGCTAACACCCACGCGCAAAGTATACACCTCCCTTAGTGGTATAGTATCTGATCAGATCTATACTAGCGTCCCCAGCGGTTTAGGGTTCCCAAAAACGCAGTGTTAGCGGGATCAGCCCAGATACCTGCTAGCACCTGCGTTTAGCCCCTCCGCCCAGCCCAGCCCAGCCCACCCAAGTGCAGTATCGATCGATCACTGTCACTTACCAAACACAAAACACATAACTGCAGCGTTCGCAGAGACAGTCCTGATCCCTGCGACCGCTAACAGTTTTTTTTGTAGCGTTTGATATATTTGCTGACGACAGTCAGGTGCTTTTTTTCCTGTGAATCTTACTAGTGTACCCCTAAATTTAGAGCCCAAAATGGCAAGTCGAAGGTACACTAGTAAAGAGGCCTACGAGATTCTGAGCATGACAGATAGTGAAGAGGAGGTCACGTATCTGTCAGATTCAGGCTCAGAATATCTTCCCGTAGAAGACAGTGACGTCAGCGGCCCCACGTCAGATAGCTCTGACGACGAAGTTGAGGTCCCTGCTAAGGTCAGGCGTACCCGATCCCGATCTTCTGAGGTTGTTGAGGAGCAAGAACCGCAGGGCTCTCGTATCATGGAGCAGAGTAGTACTAGCGCCGCTATTCCTTCTGGTGAATTGGCAAGCACCAGCGGCCTAGTACAGCCTGGGCGTACATCCAGCACTGCAGTATCACTTGGTGACGTGGCGAGTCCCATAAGTGCAGTTCAAGCTGGCGAGGTGGCAAGCACAAGTAGTGTCCCGCTGCCACCAATAAGAAGACAAAGGCAGGCCCGTCGTACCCATAGTGCTCTTCCTGCAGAATTCGCCTATCCTGATTGGGTCCCCACCACTTCTGCAGAACCCGTACTTCCCCCATTCACTGCCCAACCCGGTATTCAGGTGGAAACAGCTGATTTTATGCCAATCGATTTTTATTCGCTGTTTTTCACGGAAGATCTCTATAGATCTATTGTGGACCAGAGTAATTTATATGCTGGTCAATTCATCGCCGCTAATCCCCAGTTGCCTTCCATTGCCAAAGATTGGAAACCAATTACGGTTTCCGAATTTAAGACTGGGCCTTTCCCTCAACATGGGCACACATAAATTCCCGTCATTGTGTGCTTATTGGTCCACGCACCCAATTGACCACATGCCCGTGTTCTCTGCCTCCATGCCCAGGAAACGATACGAGCAGATTTTGCGGTTCATGTACTTCAACGACAATGAACTTTGTCGTCCACGTGGGGACCCTGAATACGACCAGCTCTATAAAATTCAGCCCCTCATAAACCACTTCAACGAACGTTTTGCAGCCTTGTTTATTCCCGATCAAGCTGTCTGTGTTGATGAGTCCCTGATTAAATTTTCTGGCCGCTTGGCTTTCAAGCAGTACCTTCCCAGCAAGCGTGCCAGATACGGGGTCAAGCTCTATAAGTGCTGTGACAGGGCAACAGGCTATGTATGGAGCTTTATGGTTTATGAGGGAAAAGATAGTCAGGTTGAGCCGGTCAACTGCCCGGATTACATAGGGAGCGCTGGCAAGATAGTGTGGAACTTGGTGTCACCCTTATTCGGAAAGGGGTACCACTTGTATGTGGACAATTATTACACGAGCGTGCCACTGTTTAGTCACTTGTTTGATCATCAGATTGGAGCATGTGGCACCGTGCGACCTAATCGCCGGGGCTTTCCCCAGCGGCTTGTAGATGCCCGTCTTAGGCTGGGGGAGAGAGCCTGCGTAAAGTGTAATAACTTGCTCGCTATGAAGTGGAGGGACAATAAGAATGTTTTCCTTCTTACCTCCCTTCATGCAGACACGACAGTCCAAATTCGTACGGCGACTGGTGTTGTGGAGAAACCCCTCTGTGTCCACGAATATAACAAAAATATGGGAGGGGTGGACCTCAACGACCAGTTGATGGCGCCGTATCTAATTGACCGTAAGGCGAGACGCTGGTACAAAAAAGTGTCTCTATCCTTATTCCAATTGGCTTTGCTGAACGCTCATGTGCTATACAGAGCTTCAGGTGGGACTCTATCTCTTCTAAAATTCCAGAATGAGATAGTCACAGAACTCCTGTATCCAGGCGGTTCTGCACCTCACCATCCCCTACCAAATGCAGTAAGCCGGCTGCATGAGAGGCATTATACGCATCTCCTCCCGAGTACCCCTACCCAACGAACCCCCCAAAAAAGATGTCGTGTCTGTAGCAAGCGCGGATTTAGGCGTGACACCCGTTATTATTGTCCACTCTGTCCTGACAAACCTGGTCTTTGCCTTGGTGAATGTTTTGAACACTACCACTCAAAAGTGAAGTTTTAGCGTAGGGTACAGCATTTCACAGACTAGGACACACTTACACAGGGTCTCCCAAGATGCCATTACATTTTGAGAGACCCGAACCATTACAGTTGTTAAAGTTTAAAACAAAAAGTGTAAAAAAAGAAAAAAAATACGTAAAAAACAAAAACACCAAAAAAATATAAAATAAAAAAACCAAAAATAGTTGTCGTTTTATTGTTCTCTCTCTCTCTCTCTATTTTCTCTCTATTGTTCTGCTCTTTTTTACTGTATTCCATTCTGCAATGTTTTATCATGCTTGCTTTTCAGGTATGTAATTTTTTGTTTTCAGGTGCGCCATTCAACTGCAGCGCGGAATTATTTATCTTGACAGCAACAGCGTTTGCTCCCACGATACATAAAGCCGTGACTCCAATGCTGTAGGAGGTGATTTCACCTCCACAGTTAAAAAAAGAGCATATATGCCGAAGCATGGGGGCAGCAGGGGCGGAGGAGCGATTTTGCTCCTAATGCCGCGTATATACGGTCGAAATTCCGACGGAGGCTTGCCCGTGGAAAAGTCCGACCGTGTGTACGCGGCATAAATTTTTTGCGGGAGGATGCCCCCATGCTTCGGCATATTTGCCCATCATTACAAGTGGGTGGATGAAGGGAGGTATTCTAATGGTGGGCATACCCACAGATCAATCTCTTTTTTTCGTTCAGCCAACAGGCTGCATGAAAAAAAAGATTACAATACATGTCCAACAAGGACCAGCAACGTACTGGTATGTTGCTGGACTTTGAATGTTTATACCAGAATGATGCCTGCAGGTTTAGGTATCATCTTGGTATCATTCTTTTCAGCCAGTGGCCGGCTTTCATGTAAAAGCAATTCTAGCAGATAATTAGCCTCTAGACTGCTTTTACAAGCAGTGGGAGGGAATGCCCCCCCCCCCGGATATAAACAGCGCCATTGGGAAATTGGGAAAGCATTTTATTACACCGATCTTGGTGTGGTCAGATGCTTTGAGGGCAGAGGAAAGATCTAGGGTCTAACTCTGCATTTTTTTTCAAAAAAAGAGTACCTGTCACTACTTATTGCTATCATAGGGGATATTTACATTCCCTGAGATTACAATAAAAATGATAAAAAAAAAAATATGGAAGGAACAGTTTAAAAATAAAATAAAAAAGCAAAATAAATAATAAAAAAAAAAAAAGCACCGCTGTCCCCCCCTGCTCTTGCGCAAAGGCGAACGCAAGCGTCGGTCTAGCGTCATATGTAAACAGCAATTGCATCATGCATGTGAGGTATCACCGCAAAGGTCAGTTCGAGGGCAGTAATTTTAGCAGTAGACCTCCTCTGTAAATCTAACGTGGTAACCTGTAAAGGCTTTTAAATGCTTTTAAAAATTAATGTAGTTTCTCGCCACTGCGCGTTTGTGCGCAATTTTAAAGCATGTCGTGTTTGGTATCCATGTACTCGGCCTAAGATCATCTTTTTTATTTCATCAAACATTTGGGCAATATAGTGTTTTTTAGTGCATTAAAAATAAAAAAAGTGTGTTTTTCCCCCAAAAAATGCGTTTGAAAAATCGCTGCGCAAATACTGTGTGGAAAAAAAATGCAACACCCACTATTTTAATCTGTAGGGCCTTTACTTTAAAAATATATATAATGTTTGGGGGTTCAACATAATTTTCTTGCAAAAAAAAAGTTTTCATGTAAACAAAAAGTGTCAGAAAGGGCTTTGTCTTCAAGTGGTTAGAAGAGTGGATGATGTGTGACATAAGCTTCCTAATGTTGTACATAAAATGCCAGGACAGTTCAAAACCCCCCCAAATGACCCCATTTTGGAAAGTAGACACCTCAAGCTATTTGCTGAGAGGCATGTTGAGCCCATTAAATTATATATTGCTCAAACATGCCATGGTTATATGTGGAATTGCACCCCAAAATACATTCTGTTGCTTCTCCTGAGTACGGGGATACCACATGTGTGAGACATTTTGGGAGCCTAGCCGCGTACAGGACCCCGAAAACCAAGCACCGCCTTCAGGATTTCTATGGGTGTAAATTTTTGATTTCACTCCTCACTGCCTATCACAGTTTCGGAGGCCATGGAATGCCCAGATGGCACAAAACCCCCAAAATGACCCCATTTTGGAAAGTAGACACCCCAAGCTATTTGCTGAGAGGTATGTTGAGTATTTTGCAGATCTCGCTTTTTGTCACAAAGTTTTAAAAATTGAAAAAAGAAAAAAAAAATATATGTCTTTCTTCATTTTCAAAAACAAATGAGAGCTGTAAAATACTCACCATGCCTCTCGGCAAATAGCTTGGGGTGTCTACTTTCCAAAATGGGGTAATTTGTGGGGGTTTTGGGCTATCTTGGCATTTTATGGCCTTCAAAACTGTGATAGGTAGTGAGGAGTGAAATCAAAAATTTGTGCCCTTAGAAATCCTGAAGGCGGTGCTTGGTTTTCAGGGGCCCGTACGCGGCTAGGCTCTCAAAAAGTCCCACACATGTGGTATCCCCGTACTCAGGAGAAGCAGCCAAATGTATTTTGGGGTGCAATTCCACATATAACCATGGCATGTTTGAGCAATATATCATTTAGTGACAACTTTTTGTACATTTTTTTTTCTTTTTGTCATTATTCAATCACTTGGGACAAAAAAAAATATTCAATGGGCTCAACATGCCTCTCAGCAATTTCCTTGGGGTGTCTACTTTCCAAAATGGGGGGTTTTGTGCTATCTTGGCATTTTATGGCCTTCAAAACTGTGATAGGTAGTGAGGAGTGAAATCAAAAATGTATGCCCTTAGAAACCTTGAAGGCGGTGCTTGGTTTTTGGGGTCCCGTACGCGGCTAGGCTCCCAAAAAGTCCCACACATGTGGTATCCCCGTACTCAGGAGAAGCAGCAGAATGTATTTTGGAGTGTAATTTCACATATGCCCATGGCATGTGTGAGCAATATATCATTTAGTGACAACTTTGTGCAAAAAAAAACAAAGTTTGTCATATTCCCGCAACTTGTGGCAAAATATAAAATATTCCATGGACTGAACATGCCTCTCAGTAAATAGCTTGGGGTGTCTACTTTCCAAAATGGGGTCATTTGGGGGGGTTTTGTGCTATTTTGGCATTTTATGGCCTTCGAAACTGTGATAGGTAGTGAGGAGTGAAATCAAAAATTTACGCCCTTAGAAATCCTGAAGGCGGTGCTTGGTTTTGGGGCCCCGTACCCGGCTAGGCTCCCAAAAAGTCCCACACATGTGGTATCCCCGTACTCAGGAGAAGCAGCAGAATGTATTTTGGGGTGCAATTCCACATATAGCCATGGCATGTGTGAGCAATATATCATTTAGTGACAACTTTTTGTACATTTTTTCATTTTTTCATTTTTTTTTCTTTTTGTCATTATTCAATCATTTGGGACAAAAAAAAATATTCAATGGGCTCAACATGCCTCTCAGCAAATAGCTTGGGGTGTCTACTTTCCAAAATGGGGTCATTTGGGGGGGTTTTGTGCCATCTTGGCATTTTATGGCCTTCAAAACTGTGATAGGTAGTGATAGGTAGTGAGGAGTGAAATCAAAAATGTATGCCCTTAGAAACCTTGAAGGCGGTGCTTGGTTTTTGGGGTCCGTACGCGACTAGGCTCCCAAAAAGTCCCACACATGTGGTATCCCCGTACTCAGGAGAAGCAGCAGAATGTATTTTGGGGTGTAATTTCACATATGCCCATGGCATGTGTGAGCAATATATCATTTAGTGACAACTTTGTGCAAAAAAAATAAAGTTTGTCATATTCCCGCAACTTGTGGCAAAATATAAAATATTCCATGGACTAATCATGCCTCTCAGTAAATAGCTTGGGGTGTCTACTTTCCAAAATGGGGTCATTTGGGGGGGTTTTGTGCTATTTTGGCATTTTATGGCCTTCGAAACTGTGATAGGTAGTGAGGAGTGAAATCAAAAAAAGGGATTTTTATAACAGCTTACCTGTAAAATCCTTTTCTTGGAGTACATCACGGGACACAGAGCGACTTAGTCATTACTAATGGGTTATATAGTTTACCTTCAGGTGTTGGCACTGGCCAATTCCAAACCGGAAGTACCCTCCCCTATATAAGCCCCTCCCACCCGGGAGCACCTCAGTTTTGTAGCCAAGCAATAAGTGTCCCAAAAAGAGGGGTGGGAGCTCTGTGTCCCGTGATGTACTCCAAGAAAAGGATTTTACAGGTAAGCTGTTATAAAAATCCCTTTTTCTTTTTCGTACATCACGGGACACAGAGCGACTTAGTCATTACTAATGGGACGTCCCAAAGCAATGCCAAATGAGGGGGGGGGGTACATAAGCTGGGCGCCATCAGGCATGAGGATCTTTTGCGGCCTGCAACACACTGCGCCCAAAGGCGACATCCTCCTGACTTCTAACGTCTACCTGATAGAATCTAGTAAACGTGTGTACCGAAGACCATGTTGCGGCCTTACATACTTGAGCCAGGGAGGCCTGGTGATGCACTGCCCATGAAGTTCCAACCGCTCTTGTGGAGTGCGCCCTAACTTTGAACGGAGGCGGTCTCTTTCTCAAGCCATAGGCTTGTATTATGACCTGTCGAATCCACTTGGCTAAAGTAGATTTTGATGCTGCCTGACCCCTTCTGGGGCCTTCCGGCAGAACAAACAAAGAATCCGTTCTGCGAATCTGAGCAGTGGCTTTTAGATAAGCTTTAACTGCTCTTACCACATCCAAAGAATGTAATAACTTTTCCTCTACTGAGCTAGGTTTGGGGAAAAAAGAAGGAAGAACCACATCTTGGTTCAAATGAAACCTCGATACCACCTTAGGAAGAAAGGCTGGATGAGGACGTAATACTACTCTGTCCTTATGGATAACCAGATATGGCTCCTTACAGGACATAGCTGCTAATTCCGACACTCTTTTAGCCGAACAAATGGCTACTAAGAAAACCAATTTCCTGGTGAGAAGAACCAAGGAAATGTGTTGTAATGGTTCAAACGGTTGTTTCTGTAGAACCGACAGAACCAGGTTTAAGTCCCAAGGACATATGGGAATACTAACCGGAGGGCTAATACGCATCACTCCTTGTATAAAGGCTTTGACTAGTGAATGCGAAGCCAAGGGCCTTTGAAAAAATATTGACAAGGCCGAAATCTGACCCTTGATAGTACTCAAGGCCAGCTTCCTATCTACAGCCCACTGTAGGAAGTCCAGAATCCTCCCTATCATGTACTTACGTGGATGCCATTTCTTGGTCTCACACCACGTAATGTACGCTTTCCAGATCCTATAATAGATCTGCCTGGATACCGGTTTCCTGGCATTGATCATGGTAGATACCACAGAATTAGAGAGCCCTCTCTTTTTCAGAATGTGGGCTTCAATAGCCAGGCCGTCAAACCTAGGGCTGGTAAGGAAGGGTGGTATATCGGTCCTTGCGACAGCAGGTCCGGACGAAGTGGGAGGGTCCACGGACTCCTCACTGACATTTTTACAATCTCCGCGTACCATGCCCTTCGGGGCCACGCTGGAGCCACCAGAATCACTGGTTTCTTTTCTACCCTGATTCTGCGGAGTAATCGCGGTAACAATTGTGGCGGTGGGAATGCATATATCAGCTTGAACCGATCCCAAGGGAACACTAGGGCATCCGAGCCGCAAGCTAGGGGATCCCTTGTGCGAGACACAAACCTGTCCACCTTTGCGTTGAATCTGGATGCTAGCAGATCTACATCCGGTGTTCCCCACCGCTGGCATATTGCCTGGAAAACCTCGGGGTGAAGAGACCATTCCCCCGGGCATAATTGTTGGCGACTTAGAAAGTCC
Organism: Rana muscosa; assembly: GCA_029206835.1. Taxonomy (NCBI): domain Eukaryota; kingdom Metazoa; phylum Chordata; class Amphibia; order Anura; family Ranidae; genus Rana; species Rana muscosa. Next base: position 406,798,984 of record CM055122.1, read on the forward strand.
GCTCTCCAATTTTCCACTCCTGGGATGAAAACCGCGGATATGGCTGGGACATATCTTTCTGCCCACTCCAGGATGCAATTTGCTTCCTTCTGGGCTGCACGACTTTTGGTGCCACCCTGATGATTGATATATGCCACTGCCGTGGCATTGTCTGATTGAATTCTGACAGGGGACCCCTGGAGTTTGGATGTCCATGCTACTAGGGCATACCGGGCTGCTCGTATCTCTAAGAGATTGATGGGCAGGGCCTTTTCTGCTTCTGACCACCTGCCCTGGAGAGACCATTGCTCCAGCACTGCCCCCCAGCCGATGAGGCTGGCATCTGTAGTGACCACCTTCCAAGAAACCGGACTGAAGGGTTTCCCTCTTTCCAGATTCTGGGGCACCAACCACCAATGGAGGCTCTTGCGAACGGAAGGGGACAGGGACATTGGTAAGTCTAAAGCCTGAACTTTTTTGTTCCAGGCTGACAGTATGGCCCTTTGCAAATTCCTTGAATGGAATTGACCGTAGGGTACCGCTTCGAATGAAGCCACCATCTTTCCCAGCAGCCTCATGCAGAGACGTATGGATGGTTTTCTTTTTGTACCCACTAAGTGGGTCAAATTTCTTAAAGACGACACCTTCTCTGGAGGTAAGAAAATCTTTCTCTGATTTGAATCCAGCCTTAGCCCTAAGTATTCCAGACTTTTGACTGGTCTTAGAGCTGACTTGTCCCGGTTGATAATCCAACCGTGATATTCCAGATACTCGATTGTCTTGTGAATAGCTACTTCCAGCTTTTCCACTGAGTGGTCTATTAGTAGCAGGTCGTCTAGATATGCCATTATCGTTACACCCTGTGTTCTTAGATTGGCCAATAATGGGGCCAGAATTTTTGTGAACACTCGTGGTGCTGTGGCCAGACCGAAAGGTAAGGCTCTGAACTGAAAATGGCGCCCTTCTACTGCAAAGCGTAGAAATTTCTGATGGGCCGGAAAGATGGGAATATGCAGATAAGCATCCCTTATGTCGATCGAGGCTAGCCATTCCTGCCCCTGTAGGGCGGTGGCCACTGATCGGATCGACTCCATCCGAAAAGTCCTGATATTTAGGAACTTGTTTAGCCCTTTTAGATTTAATATGGGCCTCACGTCCCCATTTGGTTTGGGGACTGTGAAAAGGTTCGAGTAAAACCCGAATCCGCTTTCTTCCAGGGGAACCTTCATGATTACCCCTTGGAGCAATAGTTGTTCTAGTGCCAGAAGGAGGGATCTTCTCTTTTGGGGATCTCTTGGCACGTTTGACCTCATAAATTGGGCAGGAGGAGTGCCTTTTAACTCCAGCTTGTATCCCAGACTTACTGCGGAGAGCACCCATCTGTCTCTGATGGTGTCCCGCCAGGTCTCTGTGAACAACTGAAGTCTTCCCCCCACCCGATTGAGCGGGGGCAATACTTCATGCCTTAGGGGGAGGTTTTGTACCTCTTTTGATCCAGGGCTTCTTGTTACCCTGTGATTGTCCCTGATTTCTGCCCCCTGAATTTGACCGCGGAGGCCGTCGGAACTGCTTCACAGCCGATGTGCCCGGGACTGGAGAGGTAGGCCTCTTAAAAGAAGGACTTCTACCCTTGTTCTTAACCGGTAAGAGTGAACTTTTACCGGCAGAAATTTTCTGGATATATTTGTCCAGATCTTCTCCAAATAAGCGTTCTCCATGAAATGGGAAGCTAACCAGCAGTTTTTTACAGGGAGCTTCAGCAGACCAGTTTTTGAGCCACAGAAGCCTACGCATATGTACTATAGACAGCGTAAAGCGGGAGGCCTGTTGGATTGTATCCTTTATGGCGTCCACCGCAAAACACAAGGCTCTAGGCAGGTCAGCTAGGGCATGAGCCTGCTGATCTGGTAAGTCCCTTAAGACTTGTTTCAACTGATCTTTCACTGCTTGGCAGACTCCAATCGCTGCTACCGCAGGTTGTGTCACCATACTTGCTGTAGAGAAAGCAGATTTTAGTAAAGACTCCAATTTTTTATCTATTGGGTCTTTGAACATTGGAACATTATCTACTGGACATGTCAGTGATTTGTTAACAGAAGAGATGGCTGCGTCCACTATAGGGACCCTCCATTTTCTTATGAACTTATCCTCCATGGGATAGATCACCGGAAATCTCTTGGGGGGAGCAAATATTTTATCAGGATGCTCCCAATCCTGGTAAATAAGCCCTTCTAATAAAGGGTGGATTGGGAAGGAACAGACCGCCTGGGGAGCTTTTAGCGACCCCAGCGAGGAAACCGTAGTGGATGGTGGTTCCGCCAGAGGCATTTTAAATGCTGATCGGACCATGTTAGTCAGAGACTGAACCCATAATCTTTCAGCCTGAGAAGCTGAGAAAGGTTCTTCCACTGTTGATTCCTCTATAAGTGAATCAACCTCATCCTGATCCCCTTCAGGTAGGTCGATCTCTGTGTGGGGCTGTTCCTCCACTAACAGGCACTCTGAAGGAGGAGACGGAGATCGGACGCGCTTTCCCTGAGATAGGGAAGCAGCGATCAATGCTGTTAATCTCTCTTCTAATCCTCCCAGAGTTGAGGATAAAACCTCCTCTGTTATATATACAGGAGCAGGTGGACTGGGGACAGCCGCAGCACCAGGCATTCCTGCGGGGTTTCTACGGCTACTGACCTCTGCATTCTCAGGGGAGATTGGTGCAGTGCAAGCATGCCCAATATCCTCAGAGCCCGATGGAGACCCCTTTGGCTTCCTGGAAGATTTATTTCCGGAGCGTCTGGACGACATATCCTTTAAGCACAAAGCTGAGGTATTCCCGTCGTCATACACCAATTTTTGCTGGTAATAGTCTAACACAGGTGCTGCTATATACCAGCTGGTGTCCACTAAAGTGCCTTTCTATGGGGATGCCTGCATCAACCGCCTCTGTGTGCCACTGTTTGTTGCTAGCTCTGTTTGCATGCAGCTGACACTTGTACTGTGTCTTTTAACCATGCTGGGACGCCCGCACATGCGCAGAAGCGCCGCGGCGCGCATCGAGCGTCATCCACCCGCCCCGCCCCTTTTTTTTCATAGGAGGCGCGTGCACGCGCCCGCGCGCGCGCCCGTGCGCCAACGGCGCCCTTTTCGAAAACCAACAGAGGACTAGGAGCCAGGGCCCTTTTTGCCGGAGGGCCTGTGCGGTGGATGAACGCAGCAACAGGGCAGAGGAAGTGGATTCCCACAGAGAAACTTACCAGCTGCCTGGACCTTTTGAGTTGAGAAAACCAAAGATCCACATTACAAGAAAAATGGACTACAGCGGCCTCTAGTGGTTTAACACAGGTACCGCGGTCCCTGTTTTTTTTTTTTTTCTTGACTACTATTAAAATTTTACATTTTCAGTAGTTATAGGCAAACACAGATATTTAGCGGGAATACCGTTAGGTAACAGACAGAAAGACAAATTAGGCTTGGGGGTCCCCCAATAGAACCAAGTTCCTGGGGGCCCCCACTTACCTGATCCCCGCCGCAGGACTTTGTTTGGTCCACAAAAGTCCAAACTTCACCTATCACGGCAGGCATTGTAATTAAACCTTCAGGGACCGGGTTCCCAAGGATTCCACTCCCCTGGACCTGTATAGCACCCTGCACAGACAGCGTCTTGGTCGTGGGTATGACCAGAGCTCTGGATCCCAGGGTCCAGCCCTCCTAAGAGAAGCATTACAGGCAAAACCTTGCTCTTCTGCTGCAAGGCCCGGGTACCGACCGTTTAGCTATGAAGCTTTTTTGGTGGGATCCGGAACAGCTTACTAAGGCCCAAAAGAACCTGTACGCAAGCCCAGTGAAAACACATGTTACTCTTTGGCCAACACCTTAGACACTGGCAAAAAACTGAGGTGCTCCCGGGTGGGAGGGGCTTATATAGGGGAGGGTACTTCCGGTTTGGAATTGGCCAGTGCCAACACCTGAAGGTAAACTATATAACCCATTAGTAATGACTAAGTCGCTCTGTGTCCCGTGATGTACGAAAAAGAAATTTGCGCCCTTAGAAATCCTGAAGGCGGTGCTTGGTTTCCGGGGTCCCGTACGTGGCTAGGCTCCTAAAAAGTCCCACTCATGTGGTATCCCCGTACTCAGGAGAAGCAGCAGAATGTATTTTGGGGTGCAATTCCACATATAACCATGGCATGTGTGAGCAATATATAATTTAGTGACAACTTTTTGTAATTTTTTTTTTTTTTTGTCATTATTCAATCACTTGGGACAAAAAAAAATATTCAATGGGCTCAACATGCCTCTCAGCAATTTCCTTGGGGTGTCTACTTTCCAAAATGGGGTCATTTGGGGGGGTTTTGTACTGCCCTGCCATTTTAGCACCTCAAGAAATGAGATAGACAGTCATAAATTAAAAGCTGTGTAAATTCCAGAAAATGTACCCTAGTTTGTAGACGCTATAACTTTTGCGCAAACCAATAAATATACGCTTATTGACATTTTTTTTACTAAAGACATGTGGCTGAATACATTTTGGCCTAAATGTATGACTACAATTGAGTTTATTCGATTTTTCTTATAACAAAAAGTAGAAAATATCATTTTTTTTCAAAATTTTCGGTCTTTTTCCGTTTATATCGCAAAAAATAAAAATCGCAGAGGCAATCAAATACCATTAAAAGAAAGCTCTATTTGTGGGAAGAAAAGGACGCAAATTTCGTTTGGGTACAACATTGCATGTCTGCACAATTTACAGTTAAAGCAGCGCAGTGCAAAATTCTGAATTCACTTCTGGTCCTTTAGCTACCAAATGATCCGGGGCTTAAGTGGTTAAAGGTTACTTTCCATGTTGTTATTGTGCTGTTTGTGCTCTTAACAAGATACAGGACAGCAATATTTTTCAGTTCACAGGCCACCTCCAGGGTTTATGATGTTGACACCTTTATTACTTGTACTTCCCTGAATGTTGTCTATATGTTGATTTGTCCCTACGGCCTACAGTATGTGGGTCACACTGTTTGGGCCATGAATGTGAGGATAAAGGAACATATAGCCAACATAAAAAAAGGGTTCCCTAGACACAGTGTCTCCTGGCACTGGAGTGTCATAACAAAAATACAGCGGGCACCACATTCATTGCCATTGAACGGTTCATGTCACATTGGAGGGAGAGCCTGGATAGGAGCGAACTTTCAAGAATGGAGACCCGCTGGATGTATGATTTGAAGTGTTACGTCCCATTCGTACTTAACATTGAGTGGGACGTGAACTGTTTCACCAATATTAGTTGAGTTTGTTTTTTGAGTTTTCGGCTAATTCTGGGGGAATTTATATTATTCACATTGTCAGATGTTTTCGATATTTCCTTTTCCTCCAAAAGTAATTTATGTATTGTTTTGGGGTATTTTATGTATTTTTTTTTTACTTATATGTGGCTTGAGAGTGTTATACGTTCTGACCACATGATGGAGATCTTTTTAACTACGTGGCATTTTATTTCATTTAAAGTGGTTGTTAACCCACTTATATAAAATAATCCAATCCCCTCAGTAATTTACCAATAAGTGTCCCTGTGCCTGTGTTATATAAAAAAAATAAGCTTATATCAGCGCAGCTCCCAGCGATTAGCTGACTCTTCGGTCTCTTCTCTCTCCGGCTCACAATTCCAGTGGGCGGGGCCGAGCACTCTCGCTGACTTCAGCCGAGGAAGAAAGGAGAGAGAGAGCCGACCGTCAGCTGATCGCTGGGAGCCATGCTGATATAGATACAGATAAGCATATTTTTTATATAACACTGGCACATGGACACTTAATTATATATTACAGCATGGATGGGAGCTTTTTATATCAAATATGAGAGCAGCAGGAGCGGGGGGTGGGGGTGGATGCTAATATGAGCAGACAGGCAGAGAGGGGAGAGGGAGGAGGACAGAGGAGACACAGACACAGGAGAGCAGGTAAACTGACCATGGTGGCAGGGCTCAGCAGCCATGATACACCATGGACAGTTTACAGGGGGGAGGGCATAGCCAGGCAGGATTAGCCAGGTATTTCAGGTGTTGCAGGGTTTCAAATTACACAGCACAAGCACTGTGCTGTATAACATGCTTTAAAGGAACAGAATCATTTTTTTGGGGGGTTAACAAATGCTTTCATTTATGTCTATATGTATGTTTGTTTTCATATGAATAAGCAATCCTCTATGAGGTCATTCATTTTTTGTATTAGTGTCCAGGTTAAGCATTCATGTTTCCGCATGTATGCTGAAGCATTGTGTTTATTTTTCTTTATGTCAGCCCCTTCTGGTTGTTGAAGCATATTGACAGTGGCAGCGCTGTTTCGGTTTGTACACATCCGGATTCGGCTGATTTAATTTATCAGAGACATTTCTGGTCATTTGGAATGCATTTCCGGCCGTGCATTTCTGGTACTTTAGAGTTTCGGCTACATTAGAGTATACATCTGGTCATTTGGAATGCATTCGATGCACATCGATGTCTTCCAGCCATGCACTTCCGGGACTGAGAGTTTCGGTCTTTTGGCATATTTAAAGGCGTGCTTTTACCAGTGGACCACGCCTCTGATGATGTCCTATTGGTCAAAATGAATAAGTGGTGTCCCAACTGAGCACACAAACACACTATGAACTGCAGATTGCATGTTTTATTGATGCTCGTTTTTTATTTTGGTTTTGTAAGTATGATTTTTAATAAACTCCTTCTGTACCAAGTACGTACTTTACTATGCGCTGCTTCATGTCTATTATTATGGCACATATGGCATATTTCCCATGATTGGGGAGCCGAGTCAAGTGGATTGAGTATAGTGACAAAATCCACCTGATACCGGGAGAACAAGACTACTGGTCAGCAAAGTGGAGGGACGGTTGTAATTTCCTGGCAGACCTGACACTGTTCGCCCGTTCGCCGAGCAGCGAACAATTTGGGGTGTTTGCGGCAAATTGGAAAAGCCGCGGAACACCCTATAAAAGTCTATGGGAGAAATCTAAAGTGCTAATTTTGTAAAGCTTATATGCAAGTTATTGTCATAAATAGTGTTTGGGGACCCGGGTCCTGCCCCAGGGGAAATGTATCAATGCAAAAACAAGTTTTAAAAACTGCAGTTTTTTCGGGAGCAGTGATTTTAATAATGCTTAAAGTGAAACAATAAAAGTGAAATATTCCTTTAAATTTCGTACCTAGGGTGTGTGCATAGTATGCCTGTAAAGTAGCGCATGTTTCCCGTGCTTAGAACTGTCCCTGCACAAAGTGTAATTTCTGAAGGAAAAAAAGTCATTTAAAAGCACTCGTGGCTATAATGAATTGTCGGCTACCGGCAATACAGAGAACAGTAATTGAAAGTCATTGATTAAAAAAAAAAATGCGTGGGGGTTCCCCCAAATTCAATTACCAGGCCCTTCAGGTCTGGTATGGATATTAAGGGAAACCCTGCGTCAAATTTAAAACGAAATGACGTGGGGTTCCCCCCAAATATCCATACCAGATCCTTCAGGTCTGGTATGAATTTTAAGGGGAACTCCACGCCAAATAAAAAAAAAATGGCATGGAGGTCCCCCCAAAAATCCATACCAGACCCTTTATCCAAGCACGCAACCTTGCAGGCCGCAGGAAAAGAGGGGGGACGAGAGAGCGCCCCCTCCTCCTGAACCGTACCAGGCCACGTGCCCTCAACATGGGGAGGATGCTTTGGGGTCTGACAAGGGCCTCATCCCCACAACCCTTGCACGGTGGTTGTGGGGGTCTGCGGGTGGGGGGCTTATCGTAATCTGGAAGCCCCCTTTAACAAAGGGGACCCGCAGATTCCGCCCCCCCTATGTGAATTGGTAACGGGGTACATTGTACCCCTACCATTTCACAAAGACAGTCTAAAAAAAATTAAAAAACACAAACACAGTTGGGAAAGTCCTTTATTAAAAATAAAAAAATAAAAAATAAAAAACTCCTCCAGTCTCCACTCCACACGAAACCCCCATGACGTACGAGGGGGCGGGGTTACCCGTCACATCATAGGGTAAACCCCAAGATCCCGCCTATGTCATTGACTATTCCCCGCAAGCGGGGAAAGCCGGGGCTTACCCCTATGATCTGACGGGTGACCCTGCCCCCTCGTACGTCAGACCCCGCCAACGTCATTGCCTGAGCGGACCTGATGGGGAACATGATTTGATTTCCTCTGCAGTGTAATAAATGAATAGACCCCGCCTCTTCTCACGTTCCCCATCAGGTCCGCTCAACCTTACACCCAGTGAAGGTGACCTCGCCCCCCTACGTCATTGGCTGAGCGGACCTGATGGGGAACATGAGAAGGGGTGGGGTCTATTCATTTATTACACTGCAGAGGAATCCAATCACGTTCCCCATCAGGTCCGCTCAGCCAATGATGTAGACGGGGTCTGACGTACGAGGGGGCAGGGTCACCCGCCTACATCATTGGCTATTCCCTGGCAAGCGGGGAAAGCTGGGGCTTACCCTATGATGTGACGGGTGACCCCGCCCCCTCGTACGTCATGGGGGTTTTGTGTGGAGTGGAGACTGGAGGAGACTGCAGCGCTGGACATCGGATCACCGCAGGACATAGAGAACAACGCTGGACAGACTGGATTACATCGCTGGAATGGGTTTTTTATTTTTTATTTTTTAATAAAGGACTTTCCCAACTGTGTCTGTGTGTTTTTTTTACAATTTCTTTACACTTTCTTTGTGAAATGATAGGGGTACCCCTTACCAATTACCATAGGGGGGGTTGGGATCTGGGGGTCCACTTTGTTAAAGGGGTCTTCCAGATTCCGATAAGCCCCCCACTCGCAGACCCCCACAACCACCAGGCAAGGGTTGTGGGGATGAGGCCCTTGTCCCCATCAACATGGGGACATGGTGCTTTGAGGAGTCACAGACCCCCAAAGCATCCTCCCCATGTTGAGGGCATGTGGCCTGGTACGGTTCAGGAGGGGGGCGCTCTCTTGTCCCCCCTCTTTTCCTGTGGCCTGCCAGGTTGCGTGCTCGGATAAAGGGTCTGGTATGGATATTTGGGGGGAACCCCACGTCATTTTTTATTTGACGCAGGGTTCTCCTTAATATCCATACCAGACCTGAAGGGCCTGGTAATTGAATTTGGGGGGACCCCCACGCATTATAGCCACGAGTGCTTTTAAATTACTTTTTTTCCTTCAGAAATGACACTTTGTGCAGGGACAGTTCTAAGCACGGGAAACAAGCGCTGCTTTACAGGCATATTATACACCCCCCCAGGTACGAAATTTAAAGGAATATTTCACTTTTATTGTTTCACTTTAAGCATTATTAAAATCACTGCTCCCGAAAAAACGGCAGTTTTTAAAACTTTTTTTTTTGCATTGATACATGTCCCCTGGGGCAGAACCTGGGTCCCCAAACCCTTTTTTAGGACAATAACTTGCATATTAACCTTGATAATTAGCACTTTTAATTTCGAACGTTCGAGTCCATTGTATTTAATAGGGTTCTAAAGTTTGCGCAAACTTTAGGTCTGTTCGCAGGTTCTGGTGCGAACCGAACCGAGGGGTGTTCAGCTCATCCCTAATGCTGACAAGTGATTTATGATATGAGCCTGTTATATCCATGTTCGAGTAAGCAGATCGTTTGTAAACACGGTGGTGTGGTGTGCTGTCTTTACACTGAAGCTGGTGTGGGGCTCCTTCTTCTGGTTATTAATATGGACTATTGTTTGATCATGGCTTATTAGCGCTGCATACCTAGTTTATGTGTATTCCATTTGTAATCAACAAATTTATGCTGGCTGCTTTTTATTGTTCATTAATTCCCCCGGTTTTTCTGACATCATCACACCAGCGCAGATATTTTTTGTGTTTTTTAATCTTTTCCGTTTTATTAGCCATTTTTTTGTTCAAGATTATTCTTTGCTTCAATCAAGACTTCATCTACATCTGCATCTTCATCTGTCTGAGCTGGCATCCAGATTGGCATATCCTCAGCAATAGCTTTGGGGGCCATACCTGGGCCCCTCTGGACTGGACAATAGTGGGGCCTGCCTGGAATGTGACCTTCGACCACTAGATTCTGCTTGCAGTGCTTTCTAGATCTTTATGTACTTTGTTAGCCACAGAGCACTGTTCAGGTCAGTGTTTTTGGTGTAAAGCAATATCTGAAAACTCATTAATGAGTAGGCCATGTGGGCTGAACACTGGGAGGCGCTACTTCATTTATTAGAACCGTTCAGTGCCAATTATACACCCTCTTTTTTTTATTGGTCTCGACGTAAAGGGTTAAAATGCTAAGAAATTGAGTGCTTCATCACTAGGTGGAATGTGATGCATGCACACTCTACGCTATGTTATCAAAATTCAATGTAAGGTAGCGATTTCCCACCCATGGTCCTTGTAAAGTCCCAGGGTGACCCTCTTTTGTGTATATGTATATAGGGATGGAGGTGCATCACTGGTGACTGCAGACCTTATATATTCTCATGGTCCTTGTGACAGATCCAACCGGGACAGGAGCTTTTGGAGAGAACTAGGGGCAAGCCTTCTACCCACTGATTAAGGCTCACAGAGAGAGCAAATGTTTCTATAATGCCGCGTACACACGATCATTTTTCCCGTCGGGAAAAATTACATTTTTTCCTTTGGACGAGAAAAACGATCGTCTGTGGGCTTTTTACCGTTTTTCCCGACGGGAAAAACGGCATAAATCACAATGAGAAAAATTAGAACATGTTCTAATTTTTTTAGTCGTTTTTCCTGACATTTCTTCCGCGGCAGTGTTTCCCATAGGGAAACACTGCCGCCGAGCCCATAGACGATCGTTTTTCTCGTCATTTTAAAAAATGACGAGAAAAATGACCGTGTGTGGGGAACAAGCTGTTCCCTCATTTAAACCGCCGTGAATAATGATCGTGTGTATAATTCTATAATGATGGACAACAATATAATGGACACTGAGAGCAAGGTTTGGAATAATTCTCTGAATAAGGACAATAAAGCTTCCCTTCTGGTGTGGATGGAAAAGGTGCAATATTAATCTTGTACATGGTAATGGTCAGAGAGAATATGGTGGCCCTCTTGCAGACTGGGTTGGAAAGGCTCCTTCACTTGGGACAGAAATATTTATCAACAAGATCCCTCAAGAGATCTATGAAGATAAATGAATTCCACTTTATAAGACTGCTGCAACATTGTTTGTCTTCTGAAGACTTGTCTAGTGGACGGAATACACAAGTTTGCATCTCTCCAATTTTTGCCTCCTAGGTGTGCATTCCCATTGTTAATTATGTTAATTGAGTCACCTATTGTTCCTGTGTGTTGGCTAATTTGGCTAGCTCTTGAAGGATCCTACATGATGGGATTAGCCTTGTGTCAGCTCTATTTCGTTACCTAAACCATTGTGTGATGTTTTGGGTAAAAAGGGGACCATTTGGTCAGACTTTATAGGCAATTAGGACTACAATAATCGCATAAAAGATCATATTTTATTTACAAAAAAAAAGTTTAAGAACCACAAATACATAGAACAGCGTCATCTAAAAACATGGGCTCATATATATATAGAAAGTGCAGCCCACAAGGGCCTAATACTTAAAATACCTGATTAATATAGATGATTCCAGGTAAGTGAGCCCCTGTGTGTCAACGCGTTTTGCTGATCCACTTCCTCAGGACACACAGAGGGTACTGAAGTAAACACATGTCTCATTGTATAGATAAGAGAAATTGCAGACATAAATGTCATGTTTCGTTGCAGTATTATGTAGCGCCCCTTTACTTTTTAGGGGTGTTATGTGCCTAAATTTAGGGGTTGGTCTGAGCTGGTAGCCAGGCTCGGACCACTTTGATTGCTAGGTATTTGTTTCTGCCTATGTGATGTTGCCTGGTGTATGGTTCCCTGTGGCCTGTAGGTGGCACTGCCATATCAGGTCAGGGTTGAGCCATGGGTGGCATTACTGCGCCTTAGGGTGTCCTCTCTCGGCAGCGGTACAGTGGACGTGGTCGGCCTGCTGTGCATGCCGGGAAAGGGTACATAAGGGACAGACGCCATCTTTTAGGGGAGTCGAGGAGTGGTGGAGGGGAGAGTTGGAGTGGGGGAGCCGGAGGGGTGTGCCCCTCAGGGGTGCGATGACTGGCCGAGAAGTCTCGGGCACCTTTGGTCCGAGGCTGCAACGTTCCGGGTAGGCCCAGTACCTTTAACTGGGTCTACAGTTCGCCCATTGGAGTCCCAGGGTGCCCAGGTGAGGGTACCTGCTCTGACCGTGAGGAAGCCAGGGGAGGATCGGTCCCAAACAAAAACAGAAACCGCTCAGGTGTGGACGTCCTCCAGGTGACTATCTCCTCCCAACAGCCAAGGGTGCAGGCAATGCAATTTCAGGCAAAACAAAAGATCAAGTCTTCTGGACAGCAGCACTCCAATAAAAAGCCTTTATTATGTAAAATCTTCAAAAATCCAAATACAGCACAGCAAGTCACAAAATTCTGGTTAGAGCTGACTAGTTTCACACTTTCTTAGTGTTTAATCATAGCTGCCTAATGCACAAATGATTCACAAGGGGAGGATTGGTCCCACTGAGGAGATGAGTAATGGAAGATTGCTATCTCGGGAGAGGCCTGGTGACCTGTCAGAGGGAAGGATTCTTTATTCAGGAAAGCTAACCTGTAGAGTGCCCATTGGCAATATCCTGTTCTTAAAAGTCTACAGAGGTTAGAGGATCTCCTGTACCTGTCCCTGGAGGGGATAGGGTGGCAGAACTGTTCGAGCTCCACAACGGCTCCTAGGACTGTGAGAGGACTACCTGGGTGAGCTAAACCCACTCGGGATCGAGTGGCGACGAGGTTACTAGTTGTGCCTGGATCTAATCCCTCACACTTACTCCTTCTTTCATCCATCTGTCTCTGTCTACTACGCAGCAAATAGAAAATAAACTCTCTGTTGGAGTTAAAGTGTTTCTGGACATTGGCTTCTTTTGGGGAAGAAATAGAGACTTGACCCCATACTCTGGGGAAGAGAACCAGTGGAAGAAGGTAACTCGCTGCAGGACCCAAAATTTGTGAACACCGCTTAACCTCTTCAAACAGGAGGGTACAGGCATATAGCACGGTGTGCCTTGACTTGCAAGTGAGCCAGGCGAGAAAAAGGTGCGTGTGCTACAATTATATAACAATCACTGTTCAAAATTAGTCACATAGAACATATTGTCCATAATAACGGAATATATGTACACTCACCTTGTCTGAATATGAATACACATATGAAATGGATCTCCCTGGGTGGGCACTGGAGCACACAGGAGAATTACCCTTGATTTGTAGAATATACAAACTATGGAATAAAATATTGATATAGCCGTCGATAGTACCAGGGCAAGAGCAATAATTTGTCTTATATATACACCCAAATGTATCATTATGTAGCAACGGCCCCTCATGCTAGGGTATGGCAATAAATCTTTATATATTACGTGTATAATGGTACTGAACAAGCAACATAAGCATTCATGTTCAGTTAATATGAATGATCATACTCAACAAGACAATGGGGCATGTGACATAACAAGAAAAGAAAAAAGAAGAAAGGGCCTCTGTGTGTATATGCAACTGACTACTAGTGATGAGCCGAACACCCCCGGGTTCGGTTCGCACCAGAACCCGCGAACGGACCGAAAGTTCGTACGAACATTAGAACCCTATTAAATACAATGGATGCGAACGTTCGAATTCTAAAGTGCTAATTATAACAACTATTATGCATGTTATTGTCCTAAAAAGGGTTTGGGAACCCGGGTTCTGCACCAGGGGACATGTATCAATGCAAAAAGAAGTTTTAAAAACGGTCGTTTTTCGGGAGCAGTCATTTTAATGATGCATAAAGTGAAAAAAAAAAAAGTCAAATATTCCTTTAAATATCGTACCTGGGGGGTGTCTAAAGTATGCCTGTGAAGTGCCACGTGTTTCCCGTGTTTAGAACTGTCCCTGCACAAAATGACACTTCTAAAGGAAAAAAAAGCCATTTAAAACTGCTTGCGGCTTTAATGTAATGTCTGGTCCCGGTAATATGGATGAAAATCTTTAAGAAAAATGGCATAGCTACCCCATGACCCCCCCCCCCCTACCCCAGCCCATTACCAGCCCCTTTGGGTCTTGTATGGATATTAAGGGGAACCCCGCACATAAAATAAAAAAGGCCCTATATACTCTGAACAGCCGTATAAAGGCGGTGCATACAAGACAGGGACTGTAGGTTTGTTCTTATGTAGAATCTGTTTGTAATTTTGAACAGGTACATTGTTGAAGTGTAGCTCCAGCCCAAAAATCTATTTTTAAACTTTTTGGAAAACATAGGGAAGGGTTATCACCCCTGTAACATTTGTTTTGCTGTCTGTGCCCCTGTTCAGAACATTTCACCTCACTTTCCGTCCCAATGACAACTGTTTTTGAAATGTGGTGTTTTTCTTGAAACAAGGATTGCTGATAAAGCATCAGTACAGAGGAGACACCTTTCTCCCATATTTATTCTTACAGTAGAGAATTTTCCTTCCTAGTGGTAGATTTCCTCTCACTTCCTGTTGTCTTCTTGCGTTTGCAAGTAGGAGTCGTTTGTAAGTTGGATGTTTGAAAGTAGGGACCTGCCGTATATACTCTGCAGAAATAGGCCCCTTAGTTGTTGGTGTTGGCACAACACTGTAAGCACTCACAGTTACTCTTGGTTGGTGCTGGAACGCCCTGCTGTCAACTATTATATCAGGAATTTTAATTACATATAATTGTTGAACAGTGGTAGTAAAAATTGGGCCTTTGATGGTGGTGCTGGTGCCACAACACTGTAAGCCCTGACAGTTACTCTTGGTGGGTGCAGCAATGGGCCCTGCTGTGAATTATTAGATCAAGAATTGTAATTGCATGCCCCTGTTGAACAGGGGCTGAAAAATTGGGCCTTTCGTGGTGGTGGTGGTGGTGGTGGTGTTGCCACAACACTGTAAGCCCTCAGAGTTACTCTTGGTGGGTGCAGGAATGGGCCCTGCTGTGAATTATTAGATCAAGAATTGTAATTACATGCCCCTTTTGAACAGGGGCTGAAAAATTGGGCCTTTCGTGGTGGTGGTGGTGGTGGTGGCGTTGCCACAACACTGTAAGCCCTCAGAGTTACTCTTGGTGGGTGCAGCAATGGGCCCTGCTGTGAATTATTAGATCAAGAATTGTAATTGCATGCCCCTGTTGAACAGGGGCTGAAAAATTGGGCCTTAGGCACTGGTGGCACAACACTACAACCCCTCACAGATACGTTACTTGGAGCACAGCAATGAGCCCTGTTGCAAAGTATTGCTTCAAAAATTGTAATGACACGCCCCTGTTAAACAGGGGCTGAAAAATTGGGCCTTAGGCACTGGTGCCACAACACTCCAACCCCTCACAGATACTGTACTTGGAGCACAGCAATGAGCCCTATGGCAAATTATTGCTAAAAAAAATTGTAATTACACGCCCCTGTAAAACAGGGGCTGAAAAATTGGGCCTTAGCCACTGGTGGCGGCACTCATAAACAAAAATGATCTTCCAAGCTATCATCATCAATCGTATCATTGAGGACTCGGAGGAGGAGGATAGCCAGTCAACATAACAGCACAGGCACTCAGCATCAGCATCAGTCTTGAAGGGATGTGACATGTTAAAATCAATTAGTCTGTTATATCAGCATCAGGTGTGTGGTAGCTGGTGGTGATCCAAGACTGGTTCATCTTGATGAAAGTCAGTCGATCAACCGAGTCGGTGGACAGGCGCACCCTGTGATCCGTGACAAATCCTCCAGCAGCACTGAATGTGCGTTCCGAAAGAACGCTGGATGCAGGACAGGCCAGTAGCTCAATTGCATACTGTGCAAGCTCTGGCCAGTGATCCATCCTCAAGACCCAGTAAGCCAGAGGATTTTCGGTGGGGAAGGTGTCCAAGTCTGACCTTGCCCCTAGATATTCCTGCACCATGTTTATCAGACGCTGGCGATGGTTGCTGGAACCGATCATACTTTGGGGCTGCGGACTAAAGAATTGTCTGAACGCATCGGTCAGACGGCCACCTTCCCCACCGCTCCTTCTTTGACTGGCCGAAGCCTCAGCAACTCGTTGTCCAGGACCAGGAGTTTGTAACCTCCCAGTCTCTGGGAACGCGTTGCACAGACCTTTCTGCAAGGCCTCCCGGAGTTGTCTCATCCTCTGCTCCCTCTGCGACGGTAACATAAGGTCCACAACCTTACCCTTGTACCGTGGATCAAGGAGAGTGGCCAGTCAGTAATGGTCCCTCTCCTTGATCCGAAGAATACGAGGATCCTTCCGCAGACTTTGCAGGATCAGGGAGGCCATGCAGCGTAGGTTTGCTGAGGCATTCGCTCCGGAGTCCTCTGGGTCACTAAGGACGACATGATCCGCAGCCACCTCCTCCCAGCCACGTACAAGTCCACTGGTTTCTTGGGACTGTAAATCATCCCTAAAAGACTGCTGCTGATGATGCTGAGTGCCAGCCTCCACCTCCATGCTGACACAATCCTCCTCCTCCTCCTCCTCCTCCTCCTCTTCCTGTGCGATGGGTGGGACAGAAGGAACACTGTCTGGGTAAAGGGGGCCTTGAGAGGCAAGGAAGTCCTCCTCTTCCTGCCTCTGTTCTGCCTCAAGTGCCCTGTCCATTATTCCACGCAGCGTGTGCTCCAACAGGTGGACAAGAGGTACAGTGTCACTGATGCATGCACTGTCACTGCTCACCATCCTCGTGGCCTCCTCAAATGGTGCCAGGACAGTGCATGCATCCCTGATCATGCCCCACTGGCATGGAGAAAAAAAACCAAGCTCCCCTGACCCTGTCCTGGTGCCGTAGTCGCACAGGTACTCATTGATGGCCCTCTGCTGCGTGTGCAGCCGCTGCAGCATGGCCAACGTTGAGTTCCACCTGGTGGGCATGTCACATATAAGGCGGTTCTTGGGCAGGTTCAACTCCTTTTGCAGCTCAGCCAGGCGAGCACTGGCATTATAAGATCTGCGGAAATGCACACAGACTTTCCTGGCCTGCCTCAGGACATCCTGTAAGCCCGGGTACCTGCCCAAGAACCGCTGCACCACCAGGTTAAGGACGTGAGCCACACAGGGCACATGGGTCAGTTGTCCCTGTCGGAGGGCGGAGAGGAGGTTGGTGCCATTGTCGCAAACCACCATTCCTGGCTTAAGCTGGCGTGGCGTCAACCACCTCTCGGCCTGGCCCTGCAGAGCAGACAGGACCTCTGCCCCAGTGTGGCTTCTGTCCCCCAAACACACCAGCGCAAGCACGGCATGGCATCTTTTTGCCTGCGTACTTGCGTAGCCCCGTGAACGGCTACGGAGCACCGCTGGTTCATAGGACAAACCACAGGAAGAGGCCATGGAGGAAGAAGAAGAGGAGGGGGTGGAGGAGAGAGGTGTGTCACAACCAGTAGTAGCATTTTGGAGGCGTGGCGGTGGAACAACCTCCAACACTACTGCACCTTGTCCTGCATCCTTCCCAGCTGCCAAAAGAGTGACCCAATGGGCCGTGAAAGAAAGGTAACGTCCCTGTCCATGCCTGCTGGACCATGAGTCAGCGGTAATATGCACCTTACCGCTGACCGCCCTGTCCAGCGAGGCCAAGACATTGCCTTCCACATGCCGGTAGAGAGCCGGAATAGCCTTCCGTGAGAAAAAGTGGCGTTTGGGAACCTGCCACTGAGGAACCGCACATTGCACAAACTCACGGAAGGGGGCCGAGTCTACCAACTGAAAAGGCAGCAGTTGAAGCGCTAGCAATTTAGCCAAGCTAGCATTCAACCGCTGGGCATGTGGATGGCTGGGAGTGAACTTCTTTCGACGGTCCAGCAGCTGGGGCAGGGAAATTTGCCTGCTAGAATCGGACGTCGGTGTACTGCTAGCAGAGTGGCCGCAAGTACTTGGCTGTGACACACCTAATTCTACACCTTCATTCCTCTCAGTGCATGTTTCAGAGAGGACTGAAGTTATAGTGGGGTTGGAGATCCCAGCTGATGCGGTGCAAGGAGAGGTCCGCTTTGTTCTTTGGTGTGGGTCTTTGAGGTAGGCTTGCCAACGAGCTGCATGGCAGGTCAACATATGTCTGGTCAGGCATGTGGTACCCAAGCGGCTGATGTTTTGGCCACGCGATATACGCTTGAGACATATGTTGCAAACAGCAGCTGTGCGATCTGATGCACTAGCCTCAAAAAAGGCCCACACCAAGGAACTTTTTGAATGACGGGCAGAGGCTGCGCCCTGCACAGGCGGAGCTCTGCGGTGTGATTCCGTCAGTGTACTGCCCTTACGCTGGCCACCAAAGGGCATCCTGCCTCGTTGGAGATGTGCCTCCTCCTCATCCTCCTCCTCCTCCTCTCTCCTATTAGGCACCCACGTGGAGTCAGTGACCTCATCATCCCCTCCCTCCTCATCACTGGAGCCAATCTGGCAGTATGCTGCAGCTGCTGGAACATGACTGCCAGATTGGTGTCCTTCTTGAGCATCCCCTCTGTCTGCTCTCACGCTACTGCCTTCCTGTAGCTGGGTTTCATCATCAGACCCTTCGAAACGCTGGGCATCCTCCTGGAGCATGTACCCAACACTGTGCTCAAACAGTTCGGGGGACTCCTCAGGAGGAGGACATGGTGGGTCTAGGGAAGGAGTGACTGATGATGAGTCTGACATTGATACCAGGGAAGAGGACGCTTTGGCAGCTGCTTTGCCAGTACCCTGAGCCTGGGTGAGAGAGGATGAGGAGGAGGAGGAGGGCTTGGTCATCCACTCTACCAAGTCTTCGGCATGATGTGGCTCAACATGTCCAGCTGCCGAAAAGAAGGACAATCGTGTCCCATGGCCATGTGCTGATGACAATGCACCGCGTCCACGACCAGCACTGTTGCCCCCAGACACAGAGCCTGCTTGCCCTCTTTTATTGCCTCCTGACTGTCTGCCTCTCCTTGTTTGCCTTCCAGACATTCTAATAGATGGCCTGCAGGGAGATGGGAAAAAAGCAATAAGGGCTACCTTCAGGTGGCCTTCTCTGTCCCTTTACTTAAGGATTTCTAAATATGGTTGAGGATTATTGCTTTTGCACAGAATAGCACAGCGACAATTTCCCTGACTGTCCAAAAAACAAGGATTTCAAAGATGGTTGATGAGGAATGCTTTGGCACACTATAGCACAAGGAGAATTCCCCTCACTTTCCTTCTTTGTCCCTAGAAACAAGGACTGGCACAGTGAAAGAAACTGACACTCTCCCTACCTAGAGTTTTCTGTCCCTAGAAAAAATGTTTTTTTAAAGCACACTATAGCACAAGGAGAATTCCCCTCACTTTCCTTCTTTGTCCCTAGAAACAAGGACTGGCACAGTGAAAGAAACTGACACTCTCCCTACCTAGAGTTTTCTGTCCCTAGAAAAAATGTTTTTTTAAAGCACACTATAGCACAAGGAGAATTCCCCTCACTTTCCTTCTTTGTCCCTAGAAACAAGGACTGGCACAGTGAAAGAAACTGACACTCTCCCTACCTACAGTTTTCTGTCCCTAGAAAAAATGTTTTTTTAAAGCACACTATAGCACAAGGAGAATTCCCCTCACTTTCCTTCTTTGTCCCTAGAAACAAGGACTGGCACAGTGAAAGAAACTGACACTCTCCCTACCTACAGTTTTCTGTCCCTAGAAAAAATGTTTTTTTAAAGCACACTATAGCACAAGGAGAATTCCCCTCACTTTCCTTCTTTGTCCCTAGAAACAAGGACTGGCACAGTGAAAGAAACTGACACTCTCCCTACCTACAGTTTTCTGTCCCTAGAAAAAATGTTTTTTTAAAGCACACTATAGCACAAGGAGAATTCCCCTCACTTTCCTTCTTTGTCCCTAGAAACAAGGACTGGCACAGTGAAAGAAACTGACACTCTCCCTACCTACAGTTTTCTGTCCCTAGAAAAAATGTTTTTTTAAAGCACACTATAGCACAAGGAGAATTCCCCTCACTTTCCTTCTTTGTCCCTAGAAACAAGGACTGGCACAGTGAAAGAAACTGACACTCTCCCTACCTAGAGTTTTCTGTCCCTAGAAAAAAATGTTTTTTTAAAGCACACTATAGCACAAGGAGAATTCCCCTCACTTTCCTTCTTTGTCCCTAGAAACAAGGACTGGCACAGTGAAAGAAACTGACACTCTCCCTACCTACAGTTTTCTGTCCCTAGAAAAAATGTTTTTTTAAAGCACACTATAGCACAAGGAGAATTCCCCTCACTTTCCTTCTTTGTCCCTAGAAACAAGGACTGGCACAGTGAAAGAAACTGACACTCTCCCTACCTACAGTTTTCTGTCCCTAGAAAAAATGTTTTTTTAAAGCACACTATAGCACAAGGAGAATTCCCCTCACTTTCCTTCTTTGTCCCTAGAAACAAGGACTGGCACAGTGAAAGAAACTGACACTCTCCCTACCTACAGTTTTCTGTCCCTAGAAAAAATGTTTTTTTAAAGCACACTATAGCACAAGGAGAATTCCCCTCACTTTCCTTCTTTGTCCCTAGAAACAAGGACTGGCACAGTGAAAGAAACTGACACTCTCCCTACCTAGAGTTTTCTGTCCCTAGAAAAAAATGTTTTTTTAAAGCACACTATAGCACAAGGAGAATTCCCCTCACTTTCCTTCTTTGTCCCTAGAAACAAGGACTGGCACAGTGAAAGAAACTGACACTCTCCCTACCTACAGTTTTCTGTCCCTAGAAAAAATGTTTTTTTAAAGCACACTATAGCACAAGGAGAATTCCCCTCACTTTCCTTCTTTGTCCCTAGAAACAAGGACTGGCACAGTGAAAGAAACTGACACTCTCCCTACCTACAGTTTTCTGTCCCTAGAAAAAATGTTTTTTTAAAGCACACTATAGCACAAGGAGAATTCCCCTCACTTTCCTTCTTTGTCCCTAGAAACAAGGACTGGCACAGTGAAAGAAACTGACACTCTCCCTACCTACAGTTTTCTGTCCCTAGAAAAAATGTTTTTTTAAAGCACACTATAGCACAAGGAGAATTCCCCTCACTTTCCTTCTTTGTCCCTAGAAACAAGGACTGGCACAGTGAAAGAAACTGACACTCTCCCTACCTACAGTTTTCTGTCCCTAGAAAAAATGTTTTTTTAAAGCACACTATAGCACAAGGAGAATTCCCCTCACTTTCCTTCTTTGTCCCTAGAAACAAGGACTGGCACAGTGAAAGAAACTGACACTCTCCCTACCTACAGTTTTCTGTCCCTAGAAAAAATGTTTTTTTAAAGCACACTATAGCACAAGGAGAATTCCCCTCACTTTCCTTCTTTGTCCCTAGAAACAAGGACTGGCACAGTGAAAGAAACTGACACTCTCCCTACCTACAGTTTTCTGTCCCTAGAAAAAATGTTTTTTTAAAGCACACTATAGCACAAGGAGAATTCCCCTCACTTTCCTTCTTTGTCCCTAGAAACAAGGACTGGCACAGTGAAAGAAACTGACACTCTCCCTACCTACAGTTTTCTGTCCCTAGAAAAAATGTTTTTTTAAAGCACACTATAGCACAAGGAGAATTCCCCTCACTTTCCTTCTTTGTCCCTAGAAACAAGGACTGGCACAGTGAAAGAAACTGCCACTCTCCCTACCTACAGTTTTCTGTCCCTAGAAAAAATGTTTTTTTAAAGCACACTATAGCACAAGGAGAATTCCCCTCACTTTCCTTCTTTGTCCCTAGAAACAAGGACTGGCACAGTGAAAGAAACTGACACTCTCCCTACCTACAGTTTTCTGTCCCTAGAAAAAATGTTTTTTTAAAGCACACTATAGCACAAGGAGAAATCCCCTCACTTTCCTTCTTTGTCCCTAGAAACAAGGACTCGCACAGTAAAACACACTGACACTCTCCCTACCTATCCTTCTCTTTCCCTAAACTAAAGGAATCCAGGTTAAGCAAGAAAGAAATAAATGTCACTGTCCCTGCCTATGCTTGTCTTTCCCTGCTCCGGAACACACTACACTAGGCCGCCGTGCTGGCGGCCTTTTATAGTGTGGGGCGTGTACTAAACACCCTCAGCAATAATTGGCCACAGGCATCCTGCCTGTGGCCAATCATTGCTCTCCTCGCTGCCGGCGCTGTGATTGGCCAAGCATGCGGGGTCACAGTGCATGCTTGGCCAATCACAGCGCCTGGATGACACTGCGATGGCGTAGTGCATTGTGGGCCGTTCGCGTCACTCGAATTTGGCGCGAACGGCCCAAATCGTTCGATCTTCGTCGAACGATCGAACAGCCGATGTTCGAGTCGAACGTATGTTCGACTCAAACACGAAGCTCATCCCTACTGACTACATATAGAGCAGTGTTTCTCAACCGGGGTTCCGCGGAACCCTGGGGTTCCGCGAGAAGTCCCCAGGGGTTCCGCCGCGATTCAACATTGTGGCGGATGTATATCCGTCCAATGTTGTTTTCACTGTTCCCAATGCGCGCTGACAGTGAGAACAGTCAGCGCGCATTGATACCCGATGCTCTCTCTGTAGTTCCGGCTCAGAGAACTCAGAGAGCGGAAAGGCAGAGAGCGGGAGTTTTAAAATTTGGCGGGGAGCCGAGCAGTGGTTTTGCTGAGTGGGGGGTGCAGATCGCACCCGGGTGACGCCTGTGGGCAGCGGCATCACACGGTCCGCACACCCCTGCACTGATCTGTGTCTCTCACAGCGGAGCGGACTTAAGCCGAATCCCCGAGTCCTCCCTCCTCTGTTTACATATACACAGGACAGGAGGAGGCAGTCCGAGGAGGGACACACCGCTATGTCTATGCTGCGCTGTTCTGAGGTCTGAATAGTGTATTTTATGGACATGTGCTGGGGGCGCTATGGGAGGGGAGAGGGGGGGACTACTAGCACAAGTGGAGGTATCTATGCTGATGGGGGTCTATGCTGATGGAGGGGGTCTGCACTGAGGGGGGCTTTGCTGATGAAGAGGGGTGTCTATGCTGATGGGGGTCTGCACTGAGGGGGGCTATGCTGATGGAAGGGGGTCTGCACTAGGGGGTGTCTATGCTGATGGGGGTCTGCACTGAGGGGGGCTATGCTGATGGAAGGGGGTCTGCACTAGGGGGTGTCTATGCTGATGGGGGTCTGCACTGAGGGGGGCTATGCTGATGGATGGGGGTGTCTATGCTGATGGGGGTCTGCACTGAGGGGGGCTATGCTGATGGAGGGGGGTGTCTATGCTGATGGGGGTCTGCACTGAGGGGGGCTATGCTGATGGAGGTGGTCTGCACTTGGGGTGCCTATGTGGGGGGTCTATGCTGATGGAGGGGGGTCTTCTCTGAGGTGGTCTATGCTGATAGGGTTTCTGCACTTGGAGGGAAGTCTATACTGATGGAGGGGGGTTTGTACTTAATGGGGGGTCTGTACTGAAGAGGGACTATAGTGGGTGGAGGGGGGTTGACACCAATTTTTTTCACACCGGGTGACACCAACCCTAGTGACGCCACTGATGGAGAGCGGGGAGCCGGGCATAGAGAGCTAGGCATGGAGAGCGGAGAGCCATGGGACCCGAGAATGAAGACTGGAGGCAGGGAGCACAGAGTGGGAGCCGTGAAGAGAGCTGAGAATGAGGACTATGGAGGCGGAAGCACCAGATCAGAAGGTGAGATCTGTCTCAATGGTAGCAGTAATGCACACTGTGGAGGGGGGGAGCAGAGAAAAGGAGCACATGGCTAGATTAGATAGAAGCTGAGTTCCTGTGTATGTCAGGGGTGAATGCAAACTGCTGGGGGAGGGAAGAGCAGAGAACAGGAGATGAGATCCTGTGTATAACAGCACTGATTGCAGACTGGGGGGGGGGGTCAGAGAGTTGAGGCACACAGGCTGAATGTGACAGGAGGTGAGATTATAATAGCTTTATTTTGCCATATTTGTACATAATCCTATTATGATTCAGTCTCATCTAGCCACAGGCCCCTGCAGTCTGCATTCAGTCACTACCATTCACAGGATCTCACCTCCTGCAAGATTCAGCCATGTGCTCCCACTGTCAGCACTCTTCCTGGTACCACCCTCACAGGTTCAGAGGAGCTGGAACTATAGAGGAGGCACCAGGTATTAATGCGCATTGACAGTACTCGCTGTCAGTGCACATTGAAATCAACATTGGTATCATGTGCATATTTTTTCTGCACAGAAATATGCAACATGTATGCATTTCTCTGCAGAGAAAAATACTCAAATGATACCAACATTGTGGTGTGAACAGGGCACATAGAAATCAGTTATTTTCTTTATGTTCTAGCAGAGACCTACGTTAGGAAAGTGCATGTCTCTCTGCACATGACATGGACAAGACCAAAGTAGTCTATGCAGATCAAATCTGCACCATCAATTCTTATGCATGAATGTTGTGAACAAGTCCCAACTGTTCCCGTAGTCTGCTATCCTATTTATCAGTTACAATATTTGGGAGTTTTGTTCAAGTTCAGTAAGGCCTCGTTCACAGCATATGTGCAAAAAATGGAAAATGTGTACAAATTTGACTTGCTTAAAATATTTTCGGCTTGTTGTAACGCAGGTCTCTGCAGGGACATAAAGAAAACAATTGATTTCTATGTGCACTGTTCACACTATAATGTTGGTGTCAGGTGAGTTCTAATTTTTATTCCATTATTTAAAGCTATTTCTACAATAAACGTGGTTATATCTACAGCTTGCTGATCAGATACGATGTTCCGAGAGCTGTAGATCTGAATTTTTTTTTTAGGGGTTCCCCGAGATCTCAGACTTTTTGCCAAGGGTTCCTCCACGGTAAAAAGGTTGAGAAACACTGATATAGAGTATAGTATACTGCAGGGATATGCAATTAGCGGACCTCCAGCTGTTGCAGAACTACAAATCCCATGAGGCATAGCAAGACTCTGACAGCCACAAGCATGAAACCCAGAGGCAGAGTCATGATGGGACTTGTAGTTTTGCAACAGCTGGAGGTCCGCTAATTGCATATCCCTGGTATACTGCATCAAATCATGTTGATCTAGTAATCCTATATAGGGTAAACTTACATGATATTAGGAAGAGATACTCATATGAGCTTCCATAAGCCACACACTAGGGCATGAAAACCTAGCGGTACCAAGGGTATTATGAAGGGTCCATCAGGTGTCAGTATTGCAGAGTCCCAATCACTCCTCCAGTGGAGGGGAAGAGGGGGAGGTGTGGCGGAAAATAAAATCTCCTGTAACCGATCCCAAATATCTGTGTAGTTATTTGGTAGGGACAGGATAACCATCCCATCCGATCCTCCAATGCCTGGAAATAAATCCAACAGAATGCTGTCAGTAACACTGCACAAAGCAATGAATGTCCATATTTCCTAGGAAAGAATGCAGTTTCAAATGTGCTTACCAGTGCTCAGAATGGGGTGGGCAATCCAGGGAGACTCTAGCCCTGGTGTACACTGCCTGTTGTCCTATATACCCCCACCACCGAGAGGAGGTCAATTGTGGCTACTCACCTCCTTCTGTTGTCTGTGATACTTACGGATGTGGCAATGGAGCGATTCTAGTTTGGGTATCATGTTTTGGGTAAATATTTGGTCTTATTGTTCATGTGGTGACTGACCTACTTTTGAAGTGTATAAAAATCTTTATTTCTGTTCAATAAAGAGTCATTCCTTTGGTTCTATCCAAACATCTTGTCTGTGTATGATGCTTGGGGTAAAACGGAATGGTTTGGAGGGCAGGAGGCATCGTTTGGTGGAAGGAAGCACCCAAGCGGGGTACCAAAGCGGTTCTGCCACATTTGGTGGCAGCAGTGGAATGCCTCCTGCAGTCTGGGACATCCAAACCACCACTGGGATCCGAGGCCTGGATAGCAGAAGAGGAGAGGTACAGATACCAACATAGAAGAGGAATTCGGAAGGTGGTTGCGAGAGATGTGGATACAGCACAGGGGATCAGTGTCAATGCAGGTCCTGCTGGGATGGTATGATTCTGTCTGCTGGCAACTTTGGAAAGAAGTGCTAGCCCATGAGCAACGCCACCAGGGAAAAATTCTCCCCTCCATCCAGGAAAGGTACTGGTCACAGTATAAAGTATAAATGCTGTTATTGGGGAAACAATCACACAAGAAGTGGACAGCTGAGTTAAGCAGGTTGGTCCAGGCAGAGATGCAGTTGGACGAGAGCTACAGAGCCCTCTGTTGGTATGTAGCCCAAGTGTGCCCAAGGACAGCCGATGAAAGGCTTTGGCTTTGGTGGTCTGAGGCTGTTGTATGGGAGGCTATCCAAGGATCCTGACTTTGGGAGTGATCTGGAGTCCTTGGAGACAGTACCAGAGAAATGTCTTCCCAGCAGCTGGATGAGAGTATGGGAGATGGAGCAGCTGGCTCATCTCCCCAGTGGCAGTTCAAGGACCAGGGATGAGAAGAAGCCATCCTCACTCCCCAGCAGCAGAACCACAGGCCTGGAAAGGAGGTAGCCGTACTCCCTTCCTAGTGGCAGATCCACAGTCTGAGAGTGGAGGAAGCTGTCCTCCCTCCCCAACAATTTGCCAGAGCGGATGATGTGGGGTTCCCAGAATAATTGCTGGGATCAGGGCAGCCTAGCACTGGCAACAACTCTGGAGATCTAGGGACCTTGGGCAGGTGGCCCCTCTCCCCAGCAACAAGCTGATGTTGTGAAGCTCCTACTCCCAGCTGAAGCGCTGGCAACAGGTCAGAGCACCGCTGGCTTCTGTCTAGCATCTACAATATCTCCATGGCATGGCTTCAGGGAGCCAGGGCAGTTGGTCCCTCTCCCCAGCAGCAGACTGAGCCCCGGAATGGTAAAGACCCCCCAGCTGAGGCGCTGGTAGCCAGAAAGAGGGTTCATGACCTCTGTCCCACACTTACTGACGACAGCCCTTCCCTGCGACCCAGAATGGAAATTATTCTGACCACCTATGTGGCTTCACTCTGCCCAACTAACACAGGTCCGGACCAGGTGGAGGTCTTGGACCTTGTTAGTCTACTTTTGATGGGCGAGAAATTTGACTGACCCAACCAGGAAAGGACTTTTGGAGAGGACTAGGGTCAAGCCTCCTACCCACTGATTATGGCCCATGGAGAGCAGATAATTCTATAATGATGGACAACAATGTAATTGACACTGAGAGTGAGGCTTGGATTAATTCTCTGAATAGAGACAATAAAACTTCCCTTCTGGAGTGGATGGAAAGGTGTAATAATAATCTTGTACAGGGTAATGGTCAGAGGGAAAATAGTGGCCCTTCTGCAGACTGGGTTGGAGAGGTTTCTTCACTTGGGACCGAAATATTTATCAACAAGATCCCTCAGATCTATGAAGATAAATGAATTCCACTTTATCAGACTGCTGGAACATTGTTTGTCTTCTGATGACTTGTCTAGTGGACACAATACACAAGTTTGTGTCTCTCCCATTGTGTGCCTCTAACGCCGCGTACACACGATCGATTTTTCCATCGGAAAAACCTTGGATGGTTTTTCCAACGGAATTCCGCTCAAGCTTGGCTTGCATACACATGGTCACACAAAAGTTCTCTGAACTTTTGTGTCGAATTGTTTCCGAGCATGCGTCGGAATTTTGTGCATCGGAATGGCTACAGACATTGGAATTTTTTCCGTCTGAAGATTTGAGAACCAACTCTGAAATTTTTGCTGGCGGAAATTCGGACAGGAAAAGTCAGATGGAGCTTGCACACGGTCAGAATTTCCGACCAAAAGCTCTAACTCATTATCTAAACCACTGTGTGATGTTTTGGGTAAATATTTGGTTTTATTGTTCATGTGGTGACTGACCTACCTTTGAAGTGTATAAAATCTGTATTTCTGTTACATAAAGAGTCATTCCTTTGGTTCTATTGCAACATCTTGCCTTGTGTACGATTCTTGGGGTAAAAAGGGCTGGTATTAGCTCTTGGTCTGCTCAGAACGGTTTGGAGGTCAGGAAAGAAGCACCCAAGCGGGGTGCCAAAGCGGTTCCATCACAGTCCTTATCACAAGAGACATGAGGTTTCACCTTGATTAGTCCTTGCTGTCACCTACAGTGACCTGGTCACCTCTGCCCTTTTGGACTTCCAATACTTCCAGCAGTAGGTTTATATGTGCTTGAGGTTTCTACCTTGTATTAGAGGTAAGTTTTTCCCATCTGAGGTGCAACATGTCGGGCAACAGAAACAAAATGAGCAGTCAAGCTGAATTGGGTCAGCTCACGATGCACTAATAGTTCCTTGGTGAACTACAGTGTTCCCTCTTAAGGACCTGACGCCAACAGCATGGAATGCTGTCCCATGCTGAAGTCCTTACATTCCTCTGAGTCCCCCTTGGCTCCTAGGTGTGGCCTCCTTCTCATATTTTACCCTGGAGGATTTCACAGCAATTTTGCAGGATTTTATGGGCCCAATTTGCAGGGAACGTAAGCTTAACTCTGTGTTTTCCCCTGTAGAGATATTATTATTATTTTTTTTACCAACAAAAATGTGTTTATTGATTCAAAGGTGGTACACAGCCATAAACATCAAAAACAAAAATCAGCACTTCCATGTACATGACCACGTGATACATAACAGGGTTAAATTAGCATTTTCACAGTTTCTTTTCCCCCATAATATTGCAACTATGAGCAGATTTACACACCCACACCTAACCAAATAATCTGTCCGCGACCAGGTCCACCGGGGCAAGCCCCGGTGTACCTAGCCACGGTGCCCAGAGATTTTCATACTTCTGAATGCTCCCCCTGTGCTGGTAAATGAGTTTTTCCATACGTAGCATATCCCCTATCTTACAAATCCATTCCCTCGAAGCTGGTGGTGTCTCAGATTTCCAGTACAACATAATCAACCGCCTGGCTTGGAACATCACCCTTTGAACAGCCTCCCTGGTGTGCACTGCCATCACATGTCCCTCCACCACCCCCAAGAGGCACACCTTGGGATCTACCGGTAGGGATAATTTGAACACAGAATTGACCACGTTCACCACTTCATTCCAATATAGATGTAGCTTTGGGCAACACCACAGAAGGTGAATGAGGTCCCCATCGTCTCGCTTGCATCTGGTACAGGTACCCTCTGTCTGCAACCCCATAAACTGTAGTCTGTGCGGCGTGTGATACACCCGTAAAATGATATACAATTGAGTAAGCCGGCTGGGCCACATTCAGAGAGCAGACACCCACCCCCTGAAATATCTCCTCCCACTCATCCCCATCCATTTGACCCACATCTCTCTCCCATCGCTCCCTCACCCCCAGGGGGTGCTGCCCCATGAAGTATTGCAGGAGAGTATTGTAACTTCGAGAGATAAATCCCTTTGAGGTCACAGCATCCCTAATGAGGCCGAACACAGGCGTAGGAGACAGGTGCCATTCAGAGGATCTACTTTGTGCTCTAACTGCATGCTGAAGTTGCAAATACTGGAAGAACATTGAGGATGGCAGGCCAAACTCTGCCTGCAAATCCACAAATGTCCTAAGAGTGCCATTCTTAAAGACTTGTTTAACATGTGTGATCCCATGTGCTATCCATCTAGCCCCTCCCTGCAACTTGGCCAGTTCCGTGTACGTCTCGTTATGCCAAAGGGGACTATATTCAGTGTACCACTCGGCCTGTTGTATATATTTGCACTTGTTCCACACTTTTTGGATTAGATTGTAAGTAGGATATTTCTTATTTGGGTAGAGATATTATTTGATCTGCTTGCAGCCTTTGAGCCTTCAGTTGTTGAGATTCTATCTAATGAGGAGTTTCCAAAATCCTTGCAGGAAATAGATGTCCCTGAGGCAGGCACCTGCCAAAACTCCCAAGCTTTGAGAGGCCATTTTGCAGTGTGTGCCAGTTTAATAACTGAAGTACAGTCTGTAGCTTCTGCTAGTGCTACTACCAGTTTAGAGAGGGAGTACTAAGGCCACTAAAACTTTTTACAATGCACACACTATTTCAAGACATTCTGTATGGTGACTGGAAAACTGATAAATTGTTTTTACCTCCCAAATTATTTGTGGTCCAATACCTGTCTTTTTGAAGAAACTGATAGTTGACCTTGCAGTCTCCCATCTCACCTGCATTGCAACCCTTCATGGCTGTGATAGAATGGAATAAACTCATAGCAAGGGATACAGCTTTACTCCATAATAAAGTTCAATGCCTACAGCCCTGCCCTATTAAGTATATTGTTTAGTGGATGTCTCCTGTTTTATTTCCTGCATCAGTCCCTATCAGTGAACATGCATAAAATTATTTGCAAACAACTGTTTGCCATGCATGCTTTCCAAGGGTAAACATCTCTTCAGACCTGCTTTGGACATCCTCATCAAGTATGCTACTCTGGGCAAAGCCTAGACTTGAAGTGAAGAAGAATCAACCTTCTGAGGCAAAGAAGGATTCCTTTCATTATTTCCAGGCTTCAGCCTATAAGGCCAAACGTAAAAAAGGAACCCATTTTTACCACAAACCCAGGGCCTAAATTGCCCAAACTTGCAGACAAGTCATCTTCGGCATGATGGGGCACCTTCACTTTCCAAGTGGGTGGACATCTGTTAACCTTTACAGGTAATTGGACACAGGAGGTGGTTTCAGTGGGCTACAAACTAAAGTTTCACTCCCAATGCCCTTATTGCTTCATATCTTCCAACCTTCCTGTGTCACTGCACAGATAAGCAGACCTTCATGCAACCCTCGTGTGTATTCTTGTCTTCAGTTCTGGTTTGGGAAAGTTTTCAGAGATTTTTGTTTCCAACTTTTTCACAGTTACAGAATCAAAAGTGGCACACACTCCACCTTGGATATCCCTGATTTCTTTCATTCAGTCCTAAAATTTCTGTATGGAATCCACCATGTCTGCCATGACTGTCCTTCACCAGAGACAATAAATCAAACAAAAGAAAAAAGCCCATCCACTAAATGGAATATGCACATTCCTGATGCCATCAACAGTGTGAAAAATGATGTATAGAAATCACTCCAAGACACTGTGTGCCCTCCACTGCATATGAGCCTCTTACCAGATCAAATGGATCCCCAATTACCGGAAGTCAGAAAAGCATGATAAAGTGTCAGATATTTGAAAGATGAGTAGTGTTGCGCTGCCTGTCAACCAAAACAATAATTTCAAAAATATGCAAAAAGTGACAATAATTCCTGTGCAATAGTGCAAACAATATTACCGTGTGTCTCAAGGATGGACACAAGTAAACACACAAGCTGGAAAACAATATCAATATCCGTGGAATAAATATACAATTCGTTCAATAGTACACATCATTATTATAGTCTATAATGAATATTCGTGATGTATGCCTTCACCATTGCTTGTGAATGCCCATAATAATGAGTGACTTCTTCCCTTTCTTCCCGTGTCACCTCTGTGCTCTCCAGCCCCTCACCTGAGAAATGCTTGATATACAGCATGTATTGGTATCTCTCAGAAGTGATGTAATGTGGTCGGGTCGCCTCTGGGGGTCCTCTGTATATTTTACCAACACTCTGCTCTTGAAATTGGTAGTGTAGATTCTGCATTGTTCCTATGGGGTCCTTTCCTCTATCCTCCAGGTATGCATGCATAAAGGCGAATGCTATCGTAGTGTATTAACATTCAAACAATGTTTATTATGAAACAAACAGCTAAAATTCACATTTAAAAAAGGAAAAGAAGCAAAAATCCACGAGTACTGAACTCGTATCCTTACTAGCGTCACTTCTCGTATACCTCCGCTCACACCCTTCTTATGGGCATGATAGTTTTTTTCTGGGGAAGTGTCCTTAAATTGTGTGCATTAATCAACAAGGACGGCCAATTTCCCGAAGTCTTGTGTAAAAGACAATATATCGTGATGGCCATTTTATAGTGGATCAGGAGAAGTCTGACCAGTCACTATATATTTGTGGTGACCTATAAGCTACCGTCGGCCATTTTCATGTATACTATATTAAATATTGTGGCTGTGATTCCAAATGGGGAGATTATATATATATATATATATATATATATATATTGTGAGGGGGTTAACTCAGCCGCGGGTGTGTGTGACCCCTTGGATGGGTTCACCACACAAAAACAGGCACAGCAGACAGTGGTAGGAGAAAACAAAAGGGTGTGGTTTTATTTGAACTATATACAGACAAAAAAATACAACAAAAACAAAAGAAACAGAAAAATAAATCCTGGTCAACTTGACCGCTCACTACACACGTTGGTGTCCCTAACTAACAACTGTGTACAGATGACCCCAGGCCAATAGAATCTTTGCAATACTCTCTCTCTGGTTTTCTCTGTCCCCAGATGACCTCCAAGAATGTGCCCATGGGCCAACTCTAACACCAACTTCCTGTAAGGTTTGGGGACCACAAGCTGCTCAATGTTTTCTTCCGCCCTTTTAACCACCCGATACAGTAGGTCCTTTTCCACGATGAAGTATGGGTAAGTGCAGGTCTCATCTGGGTTCACTAACTCACCATCTATTTTCACTACGTTTTCCCGTGCCTTTATTAGGGTGGGGTCTTTTAACTGTTCTGTGGCAAAATTTTCCTTGTGAACCTCGAGTTCAGAAAACTCCACAGACGGCACGTTTTCGTCTGAGGATGTTGGCTCCTCCCCAGTTTCTCGAGTCTCCCCTGCCAATACCGACAGAAAGGAAGGGTCGCCCTTGGGACTTTGAATGAGGTGATAGAAATTTGCACATGTTCACCCATATATGTACAAAAATATATATAATTTATTGATTACAAAATGCTGTAAAACAAACGGAAACAACAATAATTGTGTGTCACCAGGCATAGTGGCCTATGTTTACAACATAAGTACACATAAACTTAAATACATTACAAATATGTTACATCCATATAAGAACACAGTGATGGTGATGAAGGTTGCTGGGCCAATGGACATAATTGCACAACCAGTAAAATACTTTATAAAAAAAATTGATGTACAACCGATTGGTAGGCTTCTAGCAGATAGCATAGATCCTCACAGGTACATAAACGCATTAGTGGTGCCCCACGCGTTTCACGAGGCTCTGCTCGCTCATCAGGGGCAAGTGCGTATCGTTGTATCTGTAGTAAAACAGTAAAAAATGTAGTACTGCCAATACCGACAAGGGGAATTCTGGAGAGTCCTCACATTCCTGGTATATAGGGGCACCAGTGGGGGGCTCAGGACAATCCCAGAGTTCCCAAAACTTTGGAAAATCCCTTCTCACAATAGCATCATGTGGTAACTGAGACACTAACCCCACCTGATGAGAGAGGTTACCTTTGGAGGTCTCAAACACACTGTAGTCACAGGATACTCTCAGGTGTCCCCATGCACACAAATAACAGCTACCTTGTTATTCCCTAAGACCTCTGTAGTGACTAATTCAGCTTTTATCAGTGTCACCAGGCTACCTGAATCCAGCAACACAACAACATTTTTACCATTAATACACATTTTTGCATAAATGTTTCTCAGTTCCCCGAATGGCAGTGCATGTGACTGTCGCAAACAGCGACTGACGTCTGTCCCTTAGAAAGTCAGATTGCATGGGTTCATCCACAACCGGGCAATTTGCTGCAATATGTCCCTCTTGTCGGCAGCGGTAGCAAACAATCCTTTTTGCTGCCTCTTGATCCCTGACTTCCCATGCTGTTCTCGCCAGACATTAGGTAAAACTCTCACCCTCTCAATCTCTCCACCCTCACCCCTTGGAATCATCTTACCCGCCACTGGGAATGGTCTGGTCTTAGGGTGGAAAGTCCGTGAGTCTCTGGAAGAGGCAGTCAGGTTTTCCATAGCCAAGTACTTCTCTACATGATCCACAAGATTATCGGCCATTTCTGGGTCTCCATGGCTTACCCACTTTTGGATGGCAGTAGGAAGAGCTCTCAAGAAACGATCCATCACAACACGTTCCACAATCTTTGGTGCGGACAAAGTCTCTGGCTGTAGCCACTTCCTGCTCAGGTGAATGAGATCATACATTTAAGACCTGGGGGGTTTTCCAAGCCGAAAAGTCCAGTTATGCACACGCTGAGACCAGACGTCCAGGGTGACACCCAGTCGTGCCAATATTTCATTTTTTAGCATCACATAGTCTTTTGCTTGGTCAGGCTCTAGGTCATAGTAAGCTTTCTGCGATTCACCAGTTAACAGAGGGGCCACCAGTCCAGCCCACTGCTCCTTAGGCCACTTTTCCCTTTCAGCAGTCCTTTCAAATGTGGTCAAAAACACCTCTGGATCATCCTATCCAGTCATTTTTGTCAGTAAACAACTCACCCCAAAGGACGCAGTATTAGTGGAACTACTTGCCTCACTGGTCTGCGGACGTTGCTGCATTAATGTCTCCATTTGTTGCTGTAGTCTCTGTTCTTGCTTCTGCAACAGGTCTATGAAGCGGGCCTCAGATTGCTGCTGGGCTTGTTGCTGAGCTTCCAGACTCTGTTGATGAGCTCGCTGCTGGGCTGCCAGGCTCTTTTGCAAACCTGCATTTGTCTGCTGCTGATTGGCATTTGCTAGAGCC
Source organism: Rana muscosa (assembly GCA_029206835.1). Lineage (NCBI taxonomy): Eukaryota > Metazoa > Chordata > Amphibia > Anura > Ranidae > Rana > Rana muscosa. The sequence continues at coordinate 406,833,479 of CM055122.1, forward strand.
AGCTGTTTCAGTATCTCCTCCATGCTGGCCTTAAAAAAAAACATTCTCCACCAACTGTGAGGGGGTTAACTCAGCAGCGGGTGTGTGTGACCCCCTGGATGGGTTCACCACACAAAAACAGGCACAACAGACAGTGGTAGGAGAAAACAAAAGGGTGTGGTTTTATTTGAACTATATACAGACAAAAAAATACAGCAAAAACAAAAGAAACAGAAAAATAAATCCTGGTCAACTTGACAGCTCACTACACACGTTGGTGTCCCTAACTAACAGCTGGGTACAGCCTTGTGCTGTCCCAGTCCCTAGCTCCCTGCTTTTAAAAGTTCTTAGCAATAACCACACAGGCTTTGGCTCACCACACAGAGATCACACTCCCCAGACTATCCACACAGATCTGGTTCCAGGTTGGAGCATCTCCCTTAGCATGCTGGGAGTTCTTGTAGAGGTCCTAATGAGCCCACTTACTTCAGCTGGGCTCATTAACTTTTCCCCTGCAAGACTCCCAGCACTCTCCCTAGTGGTATAAATCGGCATAAAGCCTGAATCTAGGACATATATACCTTCCATCCTGGATGCAACCTGGTGATTTTACCTGCCTTCTGTCACAATATATATATATATATATATATATATATATATATATATATATATATATATAAATAAACAATGGAAAGTTTCCCCAGGGGGCTTTTTAGCAGCAAAATATAAATGAAAAGATATATTGTTCAATTAAAAGTCTGTCAAGGAATGAATTCAAATGTACAATGAATTTCAAGTATTAACTCTGGTCTACGACACAAAGGGCAACAAACCATCACCCATGGCAAACAGTTAACTAGGGATGAGCTTCGAGTTTGAGTCGAACTCATGTTCGACTCGAACATTGCCTGTTCGCCCGTTCGCCGATCAGCGAACAATTTGGGGTGTTCGCGGCAAATTCGAAAAGTCTATGGGAGAAATCTAAAGTGCTAATTTTAAAGGCTTATATGCAAGTTATTGTCATAAAAATGTTTGGGGACCCGGGTCCTGCCCCAGGGGACATGTATCAATGCAAAAAAAAGTTTTAAAAACGGCCGTTTTTTCGGGAGCAGTGATTTTAATAATGCTTAAAGTGAAACAAACACTTTTTATGACAATAACTTGCATATTAGCCTTTATAATTAGCACTTTTGATTTTGAACGTTCGAGTCCATTGTATTTAAAAGGGTTCTAAATTTTGCGCAAACTTTCTGTCTGTTCGCAGGTTCTGGTGCGAACCGAACAGGGGGGTGTTCGGCTCATCCCTACAGTTAACCAAGGAGACCTGGATTTTCATTTGATTTCCAACATTACAGTCCACATGAATACCCCGATGCATTTCGACCTTTTCATTGCTGGTCTCTTCAGGGGTTTTTTTAATTCTAGGAAAATATTTATCAAAAAATTATAGTTTAGACAACTTTAGTAGTATTTTACAGTGTACAAAGCATTATCAAATATTGCACATAGTATTTACAGTATACAAAACGTTATCAAACATTGCACATTATTCAAAATTACATCTCCGTATGTTTGGTGATATATTTACCATTAGGGAGATGGAAAGGTGCAAATGTAAACGCAGAACCAGAATTGCCAAAGTGTAGTTGCATCCGACGGCCCCAGAATGTCCGTATGTCCCCTCCGTACCCTATGGTGAGCCCATGATCCACGAGGCTTGCAAGGAGCCAGGCTTTTGGAACCCGAGAGGGAAGCGCGGGGCAAGGCACCTGCAATTTGGTATTGAGGAACATAGGTAAGTAATCAATGGATAATGGATTTACTGCAGGTATCAGTGCCAGCTTGCGGCTCCAGACTGGTCTGTGCTTAATCCAAAAATTGGAATTATATGAAATGTTACTTAATTATTTTATTATATTGCTTATTCGTTTATTTAATTTATTCATGAATTGTATTACAATTAATAGAGAAGTTTCTAAAAAAATATAATAAGTATGCTATATGTATATAAACTATATATTGTTGCCTAATTAATCGATTTGTGAAAGTGATTATGCATAAAGTGAGGTAATATGTGTGTAAGAGTGAAATCCAATGGATTAAGTAATATCAAAAATGGTGTGTGAAAATATAAAACCAATAATGATAATAAGTGGACCAAACCGTGTGTGCAAATATGGTAATGAACGCTTACTGACTTTGATAATGGGGAGAATCCCATATTGAGTAACAATGGGGGAAAGGAAACAGAAGTATGTGCTATAGATGGTGAGTGTTCACAATATGGGCATGAGGCCAAGGCTGTATGGAAAATTAGTATGTTGGTTGGTTTTATAATAAAACTTAAATGGAAGAAATTATTAAACTGAATGTTCAATATGGTAAAAAGCATCGACCAGTCTGGTATATCCAAAAGCCACACTTACCCAGTGTTTCCATCCTTTTTGTGTATGTATTTAGCAGCTTAACAGGGATCACCATGGGTTCCCTCGAAAGTTGCATGTTTAAGTAGTATTAGGTTGAGTGCCCATTGATTGCAGGTGCTTAATCTCCTCCCCCACCACGCCTCCCCTCAGAGTCTCTGCCGCCAAGTCGCGACATCCGCCTGGTCCCCTCGGCATTCCGGAAGGCGTGCACCCTGGCAACTGCCGTCACCTCTGATGCAATCGTGTGACGTCGTGACATCACGCGCATGCGCAGCAAAGCCGCGTCTGCACGCGACGTCACTAAACATCCCGCGTGATCAAGGGACGCCGCCGGCACGGAAAATGCTCCCTCCAGTGGTCCTGGGTGGAACTCAACTGTGGGAACATGAGAAGGTGAGAAGCGCAACAGTGTGTGTCTCCCCACTGTGACGGGAAGCACCCACCGAGTGCTAACAGGGGGGAAACACAGCGACACATCCCGGGTAACCACCAAATTGTCACACCGTGTCCGGGATTAGATCTTGGGACCTGGTGTTCATAGACAGTCTTCTATGTTCTGAACCACCAGGGAATTTGTTTTAGGTTTGAATCCTGGTTACTTTCTGCTTCATGTGTTTGATGTTGGCTCCACCCTTAGACCAGCTGTTTGTAGTTATCTGATCAGCGACCCTATATATATCCACTTCCCCTTCCTGTCTGTGTACTAGTATAGTTTCCTGTTTATGCTGATTGTGGATGCTCTTCGTTTTGGTTACTGGCTTGGCTTGTTTTTGACTTCGATACTTGGATTATCCCTTGGACTTTGTTTCTTGTTGCCGACCCCACCTGGCTCGTTCCTGACTGCGATATTTGGATTGTCCTTTCTCCTCTTGGGTTCCTGTCTTCAGCCTACTAACCGTGAGTTGTTGCTGGGGGTTGTGGTTAGGCTATCTGCACCATCCATTGCGGTTCCTTATTTCCTGGCTGCAGGATCTCAACCGTCCCTCCACCTGTTACCGGGATAACAAGACTACCGGTCAGGAAAGCGGAGGGACGGTTGTAATCTCCTGGCAGGCCTGACATTATACTAGTGCCAGATGGACCCCAGCGAGCTGGTGCAGGCAGTCTCTCTACAGGGTCAGCTGTTGGGTGAGCAGGCCAATTGTGTATAGTCATTGGAGGTAAAATTGGATGCTATCACAGCTATGTTATCCTCTTTGTCTACTGCACATGGTACTAGTCCTACTACATCAAAAGGACATGAGTCTGGGGCTGGGAAACCTGTAGTTGTGTCAAACTCTGAAGGTACTCCCGCTCCAAAGATACCTCTCCCCGATAAGTATGATGGGAACCCCTTGGATTGCAGGGGATTTCTCAACTATTGCCGATTGCATTTTAGAAATCAACCTTCGGTGTTTGCCTCCGCTCAAGCCAAGGTGACATTTATTATTTCCTTGCTAAAGGGCAGAGCTCTGTCCTGGGTTTCACCTCTTCTGGAGAAGGATTCCCCTACACTTACCGACTACCCCACGTTTATGAAAACCTTTAAGGGAATTTTTGACGTTCCTGGCAGAGTAACTGCAGCTGAGGCTCGTATTCTTGAACTATACAAGGGTAAACGCACGGTAGCATCTTATGCTATAGAATTCCGCACGCTTGCGGCAGAGACTTCCTGGGATAATTGTGCCCTTAAGGCCGCCTTCCGCAGAGGTCTAGCGGAAAACATAAAGGACGAATTGACCTACCGGGAAATCCCTGTGGCCCTGGAATATTTCATCAATTTGTGTATCCTGGTGGACACTCATTTCTCTGAACGCCAGTCTGAGAGAGGGCGCCAGAGACCATTTCTTTCTCACGAATTGGATGCTAAATCTTCCCCTCTGCAATCTCTAGCCCCTTCTATTCCTCCTACTGGCGAGTTTGAGGGAGAGCCCATAGATATAGGGGCTGTGCGTTTGTCTGACGAGGAACGTATCAATCGCAGGACTCTAGGCATCTGTTTATATTGTGGTAAGCCGGGTCACTTCCTGCGTTCTTGTCCGGTACAGCCAGAAAACTTGGGCTTAATGGGAGATCGACGATCCCCATTAGGCCATACTGTGTTGAATCCTCCCCAAGAGAGATTAGTAGTACCTATATTTTTGTCCTGGAACGATAAATGCTGTTCCACAGTTGCCTTTATTGATTTTGGTGCTGGTGGGGTATTTCTCGACGCAGCACTGGTTAATAGTCTGCAGATTCCTACTGTTCCGAAAGATCCACCGCTGTGTGCACCTACTCTTGGTGGAGACCCTCTTGGTAATGGACTTATCACTCTTGAGTCCAAGCCCCTTTCCATCCTGTTGGGGGCTCTGCATTCAGAAGTGTTATCGTTTGACATTATTCCGTCTCCTAAGTATCCTGTAATTCTTGGGTTCCCTTGGTTAAGTAAACATAACCCATCTATTGATTGGTCCACTGGTCAAATTTCTGCCTGGAGTGCCTCTTGTTATGATCACTGTCACCAAAAGATAGTACGTAATAATGTGTCCATTCTTGAAGTGTCTACTGACCCTGAACTACCTGAGGCCTATGCCGACTTTGCTGATGTATTTTCTGAAAAGGAAGCAGAGGGCTCCCTCCACACCGCCCTTACGACTGTGCCATAGACCTGCTTCCCGGTTCTCCCCTTCCTAAAGGGAGAACCTACCCTCTTAATCTTGTGGAAACAAAGTCAATGGGGGAATACATTGAATACAGTCTAAAAAAGGGTTTCATCCGGCCTTCCTCCTCCCCTGTGGGAGCTGGGTTCTTTTTTGTGGAGAAAAAAGATGGAGGACTTAGACCCTGCGTTGACTACAGATCTCTAAACCGTATTACTGTAAAAAATCGTTATCCACTTCCCTTAATTACGGAGTTGTTTGACTGTGTCCAGGGGTCAAAGATCTACACCAAACTGGACCTTCGGTCAGCATATAACCTCATTAGAATCAAAGCGGGAGATGAATGGAAGACAGCTTTTAATACTAGAAGGGGGCATTACGAGTGTCTGGTTATGCCTTTTGGGCTTTGCAACGCTCCCGCTGTATTTCAGGAATTTGTGAATGATATTTTCAGGAATCTGCTTGACTCTTTTGTTGTCAGCTATTTAGATGATATACTCATTCACTCTAAAAACTTAAAGCTTCACCATTGCCATGTTCGCACTGTTCTCCAATGTTTACGAGATCATAGGCTGTATGCCAAACTTTCCAAGTGCTCCTTTGAACAATCGGAAATGCCTTTTTTAGGTTATATAATTTCATCTAATGGATTCCAGATGGACTCCAAGAAACTCGATGCTATCTTACAATGGCCTAGACATTCTACCTTAAAGGAAATACAGCGTTTTATTGGATTTTGTAACTACTACCGCAAATTTATCAAGAATTTCTCCAAAATTTGGGCTCCCATCACTGCCCTCACAAAAAAAGGGGCCAAATTCTCTCAGTGGCCTCCTGAAGCTCTGGAAGCTTTCGATCTCCTAAAATCTGCTTTTTGCTCCGCTCCTGTTCTTCGCCATCCTCAGCCTTCGGCTCAATTTTTCTTGGAAGTTGATGCCTCCGAAGTAGGTGCCGGAGCAGTGAAATTTTCTGCTGCAGAACAAAAGTATGACATAGGGAATAGAGAACTCTAATGCCGCGTACACACGGCCGTTTTTAATGTCATTGAAAAAAACAAAGTTTTTTTTGTGTTTCCTCTCAAGCCTGCCTTGCCTACACACTATCGTGAAAAAAAAATGCTCGAGAAAGCGCGGTGACGTACAACGGCACTATAAAGGGGAAGTTCCATTCGGATGGCGCCACCCTTTGGGCTGCTTTTGCTGATCCTCGTATTAGTAAAGTTTGGTGAGAGCCGATTCGCGCTTTTCAGCCTCATGCTCTTCAGTCTGTTACAGCGTGATGAATGTGCTATCTCCATTACGAACCTTAGTTTTACCAGAAGGAGCGCTCCCGTCTCATACATGATTCTGAGCATGCGCATTTTTTTTCCCCTCGTGAAAGCATACACACTACCGTTTTTCACGACGTTAAAAAGAACAACGTGAAAAACTACGTGAAAAAATAGAGCAGGTTCTAATTTTTTTTAGGCCATTTTTCACGTTGTTTAAAATGCTCTGGAGCCTACACATGATCGTTTTTAATGACCAATTTAAAAAATTGCATTTTTCACGTCATGAAAAACGGTCGTGTGTACGCGGCATTAGCTATAAAACTAGCATTTTCCGAATGGAGACATCTATTAGAAGGTACGGAACTTCCTGTTGTGGTTCAAACTGAACATAAGAACCTAATCTACTTGGAGAAGGCCCAAAGACTGAATCCCAGACAAGCCCACTGGGCGTTATTCTTCACTCGTTTCAATTTTGTTGTAACGTACATTCCTGGTACTAAGAACACCAAGGCCGATGCCCTGTCTCGGCAATTCCCTTGCGAGAATCTTCAAACTCCTCCGGATCATATTGTTTCTCCGGAACAAATCATTGCTCAACTGGATACTATCCTACAAAAGAATTTGTTGCCTGCCCAGTCTTGGGCACCTTCTAATCTTTCGGTTCCGTCTAACACGTATGTTCCGCAAGAATTACGTAAAGAAGTCTTGCAATGGGCCCATGGACAGAGGATATCTGGACATCCTGGTGCCAAACAAACCTTCTTACGCCTGAAGTCCCTGGTTTGGTGATCTACCCTTAAGAAGGACGTAATAGACTTTGTTAAAGCTTGTACTGTTTGTGAGGCCATCAAGATGCCTCGATCTGTTCCCCATGGTCTTCTGCAACCGCTACCTGTTTCTCACACTCCCTGGACCCACATTAGTATGGATTTTATTGTGGACTTGCCTGTCTCCAGGGGGATACGGTCATCTGGGTTGTAGTAGACAGATTTTTGAAGCTGGCACACTTCATCCCAATGCCTACTCTACCTTCTGCCCCAAGCTTGGCTCAATCCTTTATTGAACATATCATCCGTTTGCACAGTATTCCTGTCACTATTGTTAGTGACAGAGGTCCTCAATTCATATCTTCGTTCTGGAGGGCTGTTTGCAAACATCTAGGGATCAAGAATTCCCTGTCTTCTGGATACCACCCCCAATCTAATGACCAAAATGAAAGGGTAAATCACGATTTAGAGATCTATCTAAGGGCCTATGTGAATGCTGAACACGACAACTGGAGCGATATGCTACCTCTAGCTGAATTAGCACACAATTCACAATGGCATTCCTCCTTAAAATGTTCTCCATTTCAAGCTGCCTTAGGGTATCAACCCAGAGTTTTTCCCTTCCAGTCGTCTCAGGTAGAGGTACCTGCAGCAGCCAACATGGTGACCAAGTTAACTAAACATTGGAGAGACATAAAGGTTCTGCTTCTGTCGGTGCACAGATACAAAGGGTACGCGGACAGTCGTAGAAAACCTGCACCCAGTTACTGTCTCAATCAACTTGTTTGGTTATCCACCAAAAATATCAAACTAAGACAACCCTCTCCCAAATTAGGTCTTTGATATATTGGACCCTTTCGCATTCTTTGTCAAGTTAATCCAGTGGCCTATAAACTTCGGTTGCCCCCACACCTTCGAATTCCCAATACTTTTCATGTATCCTTGCTAAAGCCCTTTTAAAAAAATAGATTTTCTCTACCCTCTAGACGTCCTTCTCCTGTTGCAGTTGTTTACCATCAGAAATACGAAATTAGTAAGTTTTGGATTCTCAACGTAAGGGTAGGCAGTTACAGCATCTGGTGGACTGGAAGGGCTACTCTATTGCAGAAAGGACTTGGGTACCAGCTTGTGACATTCATGCCCCACAGCTGGTCAAGTTATTCCATGTGAAACACCCTTCCAAACCCAAATAGGTTAGGGGGCATCTTTGTGTGGGGGGTACTGTCACACTGTGTCCAGGATTAGATCCTGGGACCTGGTGTTCATAGACAGTCTTCTATGTTCTGAACCACCAGGGAATTTGTTTTAGGTTTGAATCCTGGTTACTTTCTGCATTATGTGTTTGATGTTGGCTCCACCCTTGGACCAGCTGTTTGTAGTTCTCTGATCAGCGAGCCTATATATCTCCACTTCCCCTTCCTGTCCGTGCACTAGTATAGTTTCCTGTTTATGCTGATTGTGGATGCGCTTCGTTTTGGCTACTGACTTGGCTTGTTTTTGACTTCGATACTTGGATTATCCCTTGGACTTTGTTTCTTGTTGCCGACCCCGCCTAGCTCCTTCCTGACTGCGATATTTTGGATTGTCCTTTCTCCTCCCTGTGTTCCTGTCTTCAGGCTACTAACCATGAGTTGTTTCTGGAGGTTGTGGTTAGGCTATCTGCACCATCCATTGCAGTTCCTTATTTCCTGTAAAAATGCAGGAAGGTAGTGGAGTTGGGACTTTAATTGAGGTATAGGGGTATAATAAATTAAATAAGATAAATAACTTGCATGTCATGGTTCCCTCTAAATTGGCATGATATGGTATAAGTAAAAGAGGAATCACAATACATTTATGATACAGAAATGTAATCCCAAAGGAACAATTCATAATCATTAATTTAATAACACATGATTAGTTGGGGAACATGATTAATGACATACAAACATAGTAATAAATAAATCAATGAATAATAAATATGTACGGTAAGTAATAACAACATGATCAACACGTATGTAATTGATAAATAATAATATGGGCTGATGTAGAGCATCCGAGGATGTAAACTCTACGCATTTCATGGTCGCCTACAACTCATCAAGAGTTTGGATGCATGAAAGTAATCTAGAATGAGATAAATGGAAACATTTGTTGTGGTAGTTTCTGGGGATCCACTAGTCCCCATAGACAAACCCAATGCAGTGAGAAAAGGCAAGAAAAAAGGAATAAAAAATGTAGCAATATTATACCTTGCCAGACAGCCCATGTACTGAGATCTTAATTGGGGAAAGGCCTGGAAGGTGATGCCGCGTACAAAGTCTCACCCGGGGTTGAGGCGGGAGATCCGCTGGCCAGGGTATACAGGAGGGTCGTGGGGGGCAGACCCATCGCTCGCCACAAGCCACCATGCCAAGAAAGGGTGCTTGTATAATGATTGGATAAGTCTGTGTGAAGATGGAAAAAATTAAGGTATGAGAAATGTGTCAATATGGAGATATAATGGAGTGTGGTGAAGGTGAAAAGCTATGTAAATGCGTGAAAAGAGTGAAAGAAAGCTGTTACATGATAAATAAATAATAAAATGCTGACATGGTGAGAGTGGGTGTAATTTGATGCATCTGCATATCAAATGCACATGAAGGAGCATAACCATGCGTAGATGGTATATAAGTGAATAAGAGAGAATAAAAAATAATTTTGTCAAATGAAGGTAAACAAGTGTATGTATGTGAAAGTATAGATGTAAGTTTGAATGTGTGTCAGTATGTATGGATGTATGTGCATGAACAAATGTACAGTGAGTGTGTGTGTGTGTGTGTGTGTGTGTGTGTAAAGATCAATAGAGTTAGCTATATGCATGACTGGGTTGAAAGTATATGACGGGGGCGATGTCAAATGCCCCATTTACCTGAGCTTCCAGAGGCAAAGCAAGCAGATGGTATCACTATACATACATAGGATTACGTAATTCCATCATGTAATTCATTGCTATATAGAGGCACTTCAATTTATCTAGCCATACACTTCAGAGTTACACCTACCTCCTTTAATAATTTTTTTTTTTTTAAATAAATCTCATTTAGTGCATGCAGTACAAGTCTGCATTCAGGATAGAATCTATCATGTTTTTTGATAGAAACACTCAGGAGATTGTGGGTGTAATTGCCATTATCCCGTTTATATAGATTCTGAACATATCCTAATTTTGGGGATTTTAAAGGGCAACTCAACCATAATACATTTTTTTAAAATATAGTTTATTGGAAACACATCATTAAAAAATGTAATACAAAAACAGTGTACAATTTACAACCACATACAAATTACATCATAACATGTATCAGGATATTGGGAAGATGAAAAAAGATACATGGAGTGCATGAGAAGTGGTATCCCCCAGCTACTTGCTTGTATATTCCACCATGATGATAATTTGATGCAGAGAATCCAGCAGACAGGGGTATCCAACGCATTTCAACTCCTTCTTTAGGGATAGTACCACTTCTGTAATGTAGAAAATGTTACTCACAACTTGATATTATTATTATTTATTATTATTATTTCAGGTACTTATATAGTGCTGTCAATTTACGCAGCACTTTACATATATATTATACATTTACATCAGTCCCTACCCTCAAGGAGCTTACAAGCTAAGGTCCCTAACTCACATTCATACATATTATGGTCAATTTAGACAGGATCCAATTAACCTACCAACATGTCTTTGAAGTGTGGGAGGAAACTGGAGTACCCGGAAGAAACCCATGCAGGCACAGGGAGAACATGCAAACTCCAGGCAGGTGGTGTTATGGTTGGGATTCGAACCAGCAAACCTTTTTACTAGGTGAAAGTGCTAACCACTACACCACTGTGCCGCCCAGACCATATTATATATAAATGTTCTGTATCTATACGTAGAGTCCACTTGGACATACTCACAGCATATTGCATGCCTTGGCTTAAGCACATAATCCTGAGAAAATTCTCCCATAGGTCCACTGTAACACCACTCATACTGTACAAATACCGCAACAATAAGGAACAGGTGCTTTAAAGAATAAATATGTATATATCCATTTTTAATAACAAGGCATATATAAGTCTAACAATGCATAAATACATGTCAGTATCAATGTTACTCCCCTCCCTCTGATGTAATTGGATCTTGTATCAGGGAGCAAAGATACTTACTGATGCCAAACGTTGTTTGCATGGAGAGTGCAGAGTGAATCCCCTCATGGAAGTGTTGAATTCAGTCCTCACTATAACAATTCCTATCCAAAGGATTAGGAAATAACAGCAATCCTGTCCCTCACCGCGCTGGTGGGAAGGAGGAATGGCCCTGGTGCAGTCTCCGGCATTCCCATATAGTGTGCATGTCCAGTGCGGTGACATCACACGCCATCACGTAATTTCCAGTCTCATGGATTAGCACATCTGGAGACCAGCATGGCGCCACATTGGAGACAAATACGCCACCAACACAGGATAACTGTAAGGTATGTACTTACCGAGGCCGAGATGCCGAGAGTGGTTCACCTTTGCGACTTGACGCACTCCACCCCCTGGAGTTGAGACAGGGAGTGGATGGCGAGAAGCGGCACCGGCTACCGGCAGGTGGTGGGTATTTGTAGACGGTCCGGCAGAGCTGAGTAGACTGAAGAACAGGCTTCAAGCAGGAACTAGCCGGATTGGTAAAGTTCAAACAGCAGGAGATAATGGAAGCCGGTGCAGGTTGAGTCCGGGTTGTAATGGCTAGGTAACGGTCCCGGCTGGGGGTCAAACACAGTAAAAGGTAACAAGTCCAGAGAGTACCGGGAACCCGGCAGGGGTTCAAGGGAAACGCGGAAGTCCAAAAGGTACAGGCCAGAGGTCAGGGATTGGAGACGGGCAGCAGATCCGAGTCACAGGCCGAGGGTCAAACACAGGAGAAGGCAGAAGTCCGTATCACAAGCCGAGGGTCAGGTCCAGGAGAGAGATCAGAGGAGTCAAGCCAGTCCGGGTCACAAGGAGATTTTCAGGATAGTTTTCCAGAGTCTTGGGAATACAGGAAAGCTGACAAACCAGCAACTTGTCAGTGCAACTGGGTCTCTTTAAATAGGCCCGCCTGGATTCCTATTGGTGCGCCGCCGCGCATGCGCGCGCGCCGCTGCGTCGGCGCGTGCACCCGAGAACGTAGAAGCGCCGTCCCGCGCACGCGCGGAAGCATCATTCCGCCGCGCGTGCGCATTGGGCGCTGATTGGCGCTGTTGGACGGATTTCCCTGACAATAACTCTAGTGCCCAGAAATCTGGAAAAGGCCACATATTCCGAGCCGATTAGAGAATTTAGAAGGCCCAAGCAGAATTTGCAGGCAATTACACCCACAATTACCCGAGTCTTTCTATAAAAACGTATAAAGGGTGAAAACCCCTGAAAATTCTACCTGGGGCCTTCTAAACTCTCTAAAGGGCTCGGAATATGTGGCTTTTTCCAGATTTCCGGGCACTAGAGTTATCCTGTGTCGGCGGCGTATTTGTGTCCAATGTGGCGCCATGCTGGCCTCCGAATGTGGTCATCCTGGAGAACGGAAATGACGCAATGACATGTGATGTCACCGTGCCGGACATGCGCGCTATATGGGAAAGTTGGAGACCGCACTAGGTGCCATTCCACCTTTCCACCAGCACAGTGAAGGACAGGATTGCTGTTATTTCCTAACCCTTTGGATAGGAATTGTTATAGTGAGGACTGAATTCAACACTTCCATGGAGTGGATTCAGCCTGCATACTCCATGCAAACAACGTTTGGCATCAGTAAATATCTTTGCCTCCTGATACAAGATCCAATTACATCAGAGGGAGGGGGAGTAACATCGATACTGACACGCATGTATTTATGCATTGTCAGACTTACATATGCCTTGTTATTAAGTATGGATATTATGTCCCTTAGACACGGGGTCTCTCAGAGTGTTGGTAGCAATGCTGTCGGTATCTGCCCAGCAAGTTACACACAGGCCAGATGAACTTCTTAACCATGGAAGGGTTTATTACTCACTCAGAACATGATGACTTGTTACATAGAGTCCTAATACAACAGGATTCTGTCATTACCAGATGTAATCCCTTCTGTGCATCATGCCTCTGCTTCCCAGTTCCACACACCACTCTCACTACTTCCTGGTACAGCCCCTTTCCCAGCATGCATCAGGAGAAAAAGGTGAAGGGTCACACAGTGCTCCAGCACAAACATCACATCTCCTCTTTTTCCCATAAAAAAAAAAAAACAATAGGAGAAAAAAATAAATAAATAAACATAACAAGAGAACAAAATACAAAGTAGTATCTCCAACTCAGTTCTGTGGCTCCCGCATCACGTTATGAGCCCTTTGTCTCTGTTTCCTGACCTCCAAAGTGTCCCGTAAGATTTCAGTGCTTTGCCAACGAGGAGTTTGATGTCTTTGGCGGGCAGACTTACGAAGTGACACAGCACTAGGAGGGGTAGAGTCTGTCAAAGGTTCTGGAGGTGTCAGTGGGTGTCCAACAGACAAATCAGTCTCTGCAACTCCAGGCACATGTCCGGGCTCCTCAGGAATATGGTCACCAACCGCTTCAGGGGTTGGTTGTAAACTTGTGGGATCATGCCAGACACCATGCCATATGTCACCAGTAGAGCCCTGAGTAGACTCTGGTGGTTGGTTAGAAAGAGAGGTCGGGTTTGTTTCTTCTGGCAGGAAAATGCGCTTTCTCAATTGCGAAAGGTGTCTTCGAACACACACGCCATTCTCCAGGCGAACAAGGTACATTCGTTGTCCAAGAGGTCCATCAATAATGCCAGGAAGCCAATGACCAAAACTCTGTAATTCCGAAACCATACAAGATCACCAGCACGGAATCCAGGACGGCCTGGCGGAGGAGGTGTCGGTGACTGTTCCTGTGGACAAACTAAATCCAGTTTGGTGCGGAGATGCCTGCCAAACATAAGAAAAGCTGGGGACAGCCCAGTAGTAGCGTGTTTTGTGTTTCGTAACATGGTCAAGAACTCCAGCAGCTTCTCCTCTGACAGTCCGACCTGGTCCAGAGTGGACAGTAAGTGCTTCTTAAACGTCTGCACAAACCGTTCTGCCAGCCCATTTGAGGCTGGATGATAAGGAGCTGTTTTGTAGTGTTGGATGCCCAAGCCACTGAGGAAGGATTGAAACTCATGCAATGTAAATTGAGTCCCATTGTCCGAGACTATGGCTGTTGGCAAGCCATATTGAGCAAAGAGTTTCCTTAAGACTAGAATGGTAGCAGCTGAGGTAACAGAAGGCATTTGAAAAACCTCCGGACATTTTGAATGTGCATCTACCACGATCAAATACATTTTACCCTGGATTGGGCCAGCAAAATCAAGATGGAGTCTTGACCACGATTCTGTCGGCCATGGCCAAGGTAGCAGGGTTCCTTTCTTTTCGGGTCGCTGAGCTTGACCGCACCCAGGACATTGAGCCACATAATCTTCAATTGCTGTGTCCATTTGGGGCCACCAAACATAGCTCCGGGCTCGTTGCTTCATGCGCACCACGCCAGGATGGCCCTCATGCAGTATCCATAGCATTGTTGGTTGCAAATACTGAGGTATGATCACTCTGTTGCCCCACTGTAGGCAACCAGCATTAGTCACAAGTAGTGTTGAGCGGACCCGAACTGTAAAGTTCGGGTCCGTACCGAATTTTGGCGTTTTCCCGACCCCGGACCCGGATTTTGCGCTAAAGTCCGGGTTCGGGTTCGGATTCGGGAATTTAATGGCGCAGTTAGAAATGCTTCAGGGGCCAGCCAATCACCATTTGATTAGCTGGTGTGCCCTTAGAAGCCATCATAGCCATGCCTACTAATGGCATGGCTGTGATTGGTCAGTGCAACATGTGACCCAGCATGTGACCAGCTTCTATATAAGAAAGAGGCACACAGCACAGATCGTCACTCTGCTTTTAGACAGTGTAGGGAAAGGATCCTGGCTGCTGTTGCTGTGAGGGAGAGAATTATATGATAGGAGTTAGTCCTGATTCTGCAATCTACTGATAGAAAAGATAGGGAGACAGTGTAGTGTAGTGTAGTGTAGTGTAGGGGCAGGATCCTGTTTGTGCTTTCAGGGAGAGAGATTTAGATAGGAGTCCAGATTGAGAGATATAATAGCTCAGCGATCTGCATAGGTTTATTTGTTTGTGTTGCAAGCTCAGTGCACCAGCACTGCATTACGTTGAGTGATACACCTATTCCATACTGTGGCTGTATTGTGCTCTTGCTAAAAGACCTATTTCGGTCAGAAAAAAAAAAAAAAAAGGCACTTTATTGTGCTTTTGCTAAAAAGACCCATTTTTGGGCCCCCAAAAAAAAAAAGGCACTTTATTGTGCTGTTGCAAAAAAAAAAAAAGGCACTTTGTTGTGCGCAAAAAAGACCTATTTTTGGGCAAAAAAAATATTTTGCAGTGTATATCTCTAGTTGTGTGAAATAACCAATTTCTATATATTTTTCTTGTACTATGCTATACTAAAAAAAAAAAAAAACCTTTTTTTTGAATAGCATTCTCTGCAGCTGTGCGATTCAGCGGTTATATACTGTGGTTGTGTTGTGCTCTTCCAAAAAACGCCATTTAGGGCCACAGAAAATATTTTGCAGTGTGAAATACACATGTGGAGGTGTGTAAAATAAACAATTTCTATATATTGTACAGTGCTATACTAAAAAAAACAACATTTTTTTTGAATAGCATTCTCTGCACTTCTATAGCTGTGCGATTCAGTGGTTAAATACTGTGGTTGTGTTGTGCTCTTGCAAAAAACGCCATTTAGGGCCACAGAAAATAAATTGCAGTGTGAAATACACATGTGGAGGTGTGTAAAATAAACAATTTCTATATATTGTACAGTGCTATACTAAAAAAAACAACATTTTTTTTGAATAGCATTCTCTGCACTTCTATAGCTGTGCGATTCAGTGGTTAAATACTGTGGTTGTGTTGTGCTCTTGCAAAAAACGCCATTTAGGGCCACAGAAAATAAATTGCAGTGTGAAATACACATGTGGAGGTGTGTAAAATAAACAATTTCTATATATTGTACAGTGCTATACTAAAAAAAACAAATTTTTTTTTGAATAGCTGTCAGGGAAATCCGTCCAACAGCGCCAATCAGCGCCCAATGCGCACGCGCGGCGGAATGATGCTTCCGCGCATGCGCGTGCGCGGGACGGCGCTTCTACGTTCTCGGGTGCGCGGCGGCGCACCAATAGGAATCCAGGCGGGCCTATTTAAAGAGACCCAGTTGCACTGACAAGTTGCTGGTTTGTCAGCTTTCCTGTATTCCCAAGACTCTGGAAAACTATCCTGAAAATCTCCTTGTGACCCAGACTGGCTTGACTCCTCTGATCTCTCTCCTGGACCTGACCCTCGGCTTGTGATACGGACTTCTGCCTTCTCCTGTGTTTGACCCTCGGCCTGTGACTCGGATCTGCTGCCCGTCTCCAATCCCTGACCTCTGGCCTGTACCTTTTGGACTTCCGCGTTTCCCTTGAACCCCTGCCGGGTTCCCGGTACTCTCTGGACTTGTTACCTTTTACTGTGTTTGACCCCCAGCCGGGACCGTTACCTAGCCATTACAACCGGGACTCAACCTGCACCGGCTTCCATTATCTCCTGCTGTTTGAACTTTACCAATCCGGCTAGTTCCTGCTTGAAGCCTGTTCTTCAGTCTACTCAGCTCTGCCGGACCGTCTACAAATACCCACCACCTGCCGGTAGCCGGTGCCGCTTCTCGCCATCCACTCCCCGTCTCAACTCCAGGGGGTGGAGTGCGTCAAGTCGCAAAGGTGAACCACTCTCGGCATCTCGGCCTCGGTAAGTACATACCTTACAGTACAAACCAGCCAGATGTCTGAGGCCGACAGGGCGCGTTCACCGTTCGAGACCCTATGTCAGCAAGTCACCGCACTAACCGATGCGGTTCAGAAATTACAAGACGGTTATGTCCAAATGGATGGCCGCTTTCAGCTACTTACTGGAGCTACAGGACCAGCATCACCAGCTGCTACCATTGCCAATGTTGCCTCCACGTCTCAAAATCAGGCAAATCCCACCGTAGTAATGGCTACCCCTGAACCCAGGGTCCCCCTGCCTGAGCGATTTTCTGGCGTCCGTAAGAAATATCGGGCTTTCAAAAACGCATGTTCTCTCTATTTCGCCCTTCAACCCAGGACTTTCTCTTCAGAAGTGGTAAAGGTGGGGTTCGTCATCTCCCTTCTAACCGACGAACCTCAGGCCTGGGCCCATGGCCTGATGGAGCAAAGCAGCCCCATACTAGATTCCGTGGACACCTTCTTCGAGAGTATGGCGCAGCTGTATGACGATCCTCAGCGATCAGCTACAGCTGAGTCTGTTCTCCACAGTTTAACCCAGGGGAGAAGGCCGGTGGAGGACTACACGGCAGAATTCCGGAAATGGTCAGCTGACACTGGCTGGAATGAGACGGCCCTTAAATACCAATATCGCCAAGGACTGTCTGAGGCTCTTAAGGACGAGCTGGCCAGGATTGGTGTTCCAACTACTCTGGAAGATCTGATCCAGTCTGTCACTCAGCTTGACAGACGCCTCCGGGAGCGGCGTTCTGAGCGTTTCCAGACTACCCGTCCAAACTGGACTTTGCCCCGATCATCTTCTGCCTATCCACCCATCCAAGTTCCTACAGCATCTTCTCCCCCCGAGCCTGAACCCATGCAGCTTGGTCTAGTTTGTCCTCCCCTTTCTCCTGAGGAAAAGCAGCGCAGGCGTCAGGCCAATCTGTGTCTTTACTGCGGGGGTACTGGTCATTTCCTTCGGAGTTGCCCAGTGAGACCTAGTAAGTGTACCCTCAAAGACACTTTGAACTACCCAGTTTCTGGCTTACCACAGACTTATGATGTTCTTTCTATTTCTCTACAGCTACCAACAGGAGCAACCCGCCTACCGGCGATTATTGATTCAGGAGCCTGCAGCTGCTTTCTGGACTCTTCACTTGCTTCCCAACTTCACTTTCCTCTGCAAACCAAGGACCGTTATCTTCAGGTTCGTCTGGCGGATGGATCCCTGCCTCGTTCAGGGGTAATTACGCAAGAAACAAGACCCGTCCTTGCTATCACGGATTCAGGCCACCAAGAATACCTTCGATTTGACCTCATCTCATCTCCCATGTTTCCCATCATCCTGGGCCTTCCCTGGTTACAAGCACATGAGCCTCATATAAACTGGGCCAAGAGGGAAGTTAACTTCACTTCTTCATATTGTTCTCAACACTGTCTTTCCGCACTTCCAACTGCCTGTGCTACTTTAACCCCTCAACCGGATAACCTACCACATGTTCCATCAGCATACTTAGGATTCCAGGACGTCTTCGACAAACAGCAGGCCGACCGCCTACCTCCACATCGTCCCTACGATTGTCCCATCGACCTTCTGCCTGGCTCCAAAATTCCATTCGGCCGCATCTTCCCCTTGTCCGAATCTGAGTTGAAGACCCTCAAGTCTTACATTGAGGAAAATCTGGAAAAGAAATTCATTCGACCCTCTTCTTCCCCAGCCGGTGCCGGAATCTTTTTCGTTGAAAAAAAAGATGGGACTCTGAGGCCCTGCATCGACTATAGGGAATTAAATAAAATTACTATTAAAAATAGATACCCGCTTCCTCTCATCCCAGAGTTGTTCCAACGATTCCGATCAGCTCGGATCTTCTCTAAACTGGACCTTCGAGGGGCCTACAACCTCATCCGGATCAGGGCTGGAGACGAATGGAAGACGGCTTTTAGATCTAGATTCGGTCATTTCGAATACTTGGTCATGCCATTCGGGCTTTGCAACGCCCCAGCTACTTTCCAGCACCTGGTCAACGACATTTTCCGTGAACACCTGGACGATTTCCTAGTAGTCTACTTAGACGATATTCTTATTTTTTCGTCCTCCCTTGAACTGCACCGAATCCATGTCATCAAGGTCCTCACTATTCTCCGAGAACATAGACTTTACCTCAAGGCCGAGAAATGTGACTTTGAGAAAACCACGGTGCAATTTTTGGGATTTATTATTTCTACCAATGGGGTCGCAATGGACCCGCAGAAAGTCAAAGCTATCCAGGAATGGCCAGCCCCAACAGACAAGAAAGGGGTACAACGATTTATAGGTTTCGCCAATTTCTACAGGAGGTTCATTGTGGGGTTCTCCTCTATTGTGGCACCTATAACCCAACTGACACGCCAGGGCTACCGCTTTCACTGGTCACCGGAAGCTCAAGATGCCTTCGATAAACTAAAAGATGCATTCACATCGGCACCTGTATTGAAGCATCCAGATCCGCTACTGCCGTTTACGCTGGAAGTAGATGCTTCAGAGTCAGCCACTGGGGCCATCCTCTCTCAAAGGCAGGGCCCCAAATCCCTTCTTCATCCCGTAGCCTTTGCTTCTCGTAAACTAACTTCTCCGGAACGTAATTATGACGTCGGTGACCGGGAACTATTAGCTATCAAATTCGCCCTGGAAGAATGGCGATACCTTCTGGAGGGAGCTCCTCACCCCGTCATGATATTCACGGATCATAAGAATCTAGAATATCTGAGAACAGCAAAATGTCTTCGACCCAGACAAGCCCGATGGGCCCTCTTCTTCACTAGGTTTAACTTTCATATCTCTTATAGGCCCGGTTCCAAGAACGTGAAGGCGGATGCCCTCTCTAGGATGTTTCCCGAGACCCCTCAAGCAGAGGAACCAAGTACCATCCTATCAGCACAAAACTTTCTGCTCATCCCACAGGCTGATCTACTAACCTCCATAAAAGCCGCCTCTAAGCATTGTCTTGACCAAGTAACCTCTTCCTTGGAGAAGCGTAATGACTTGTTCTGGTCCCAAGGTAAAGTCTTCGTCCCTCTGGAAACAAGGCAACTGACTCTGAAAACTTTCCACGACCACAAACTAGCTGGTCACTTTGGAACCAAAAAGACCATGGAACTAATCTCTCGCTCCTTCTGGTGGCCTGGTTGGAGACAAGATTGCAAGTCCTATGTTGCCTCCTGTACCCGTTGCCAACGGTATAAGGGACCCAAAACCAAGAGTTGGGGACTACTCAAACCTTTGCCTATCCCTGAACGTCCGTGGGCAGATGTGTCCATGGACTTCATTGTAGATCTACCGCCCTCTGGAGGTTTTACCACGATTCTGGTCGTAATTGACCGCCTCTCCAAAATGGCACACTTCGTGCCCATGATTGGTACTCCCTCTGCTGCAGATACAGCCAAAGCCTTCTTTCAGGAGATAATCAGGCTCCATGGAGTGCCTAAAAGCATCACCTCTGACAGAGGCGTTCAATTCACGGCGAAATTCTGGAAGGAACTTTGCAAATCTTTAGAAATCAAAATTTGCCTATCATCGGCATATCACCCCCAGAGCAACGGACAGACAGAGAGAACCAATCAAACCCTAGAACAATATCTCCGTTGTTTTTGCTCAGCCTCACAAGATGATTGGTCCTCCCTATTATCCTACGCTGAATTTGCATATAATAACTCGGTGCATTCAGCCACCAGTCAAACTCCTTTTTGGGCCAACTTTGGCTTCCATCCCTCCTTCCTCCCTGATGACATTTCGGAGAGCTCTGTTCCTGCTGTTCAAGATCGGATAGCCTTTGTTCAATCTAATTTTCTGAGACTCCAGGAAATGATGCAAAACGCCCAGGAGTCTTACAAGAGATACTATGACAAGGGTAGGAAGGAAAATCCAGTCTTCAAAGTTGGGGAGGAAGTATGGCTCTCCGCCACCAACCTCAAATTGCCGATCCCTTCACGGAAATTGGGACCAAGATTTATAGGCCCTTTCAAAATCAAGCGAGTAATCAACCCTGTGGCCTTTGAATTGGCACTGCCCGACTCCTATAGGATACACCCGGTCTTCCACACGTCTCTGTTGAAACCGGTAGTCTCCAGCTCCTTCCCGGGAAGGGATGTGCCACCTCCTCCACCTGTGGAGGTTGGTGGTGAAAACGAGTACGTGGTGGAATCTATCCTGGGCTGCAGGAAAAGAGGCAGGCAGCTACAGTATTTAATCAAATGGAAGGGGTATCCCCCGGAGGACAACTCTTGGGAACCATCTAGGAACCTACATGCTCCCCGCCTAATTAGAGTCTTTCACCAGGAACATCCTGAGTTGATGTCTAGTCTGGGCGTCCGGAGTCCGCCCCTAGGAGGGGGGCACTGTCAGGGAAATCCGTCCAACAGCGCCAATCAGCGCCCAATGCGCACGCGTGGCGGAATGATGCTTCCGCGCATGCGCGTGCGCGGGACGGCGCTTCTACGTTCTCGGGTGCGCGCGCCGACGCAGCGGCGCGCGCGCATGCGCGGCGGCGCACCAATAGGAATCCAGGCGGGCCTATTTAAAGAGACCCAGTTGCACTGACAAGTTGCTGGTTTGTCAGCTTTCCTGTATTCCCAAGACTCTGGAAAACTATCCTGAAAATCTCCTTGTGACCCGGACTGGCTTGACTCCTCTGATCTCTCTCCTGGACCTGACCCTCGGCTTGTGATACGGACTTCTGCCTTCTCCTGTGTTTGACCCTCTGCCTGTGACTCGGATCTGCTGCCCGTCTCCAATCCCTGACCTCTGGCCTGTACCTTTTGGACTTCCGCGTTTCCCTTGAACCCCTGCCGGGTTCCCGGTACTCTCTGGACTTGTTACCTTTTACTGTGTTTGACCCCCAGCCGGGACCGTTACCTAGCCATTACAACCCGGACTCAACCTGCACCGGCTTCCATTATCTCCTGCTGTTTGAACTTTACCAATCCGGCTAGTTCCTGCTTGAAGCCTGTTCTTCAGTCTACTCAGCTCTGCCGGACCGTCTACAAATACCCACCACCTGCCGGTAGCCCGTGCCGCTTCTCGCCATCCACTCCCTGTCTCAATTACAGGGGGTGGAGTGCGTCAAGTCGCAAAGGTGAACCACTCTCGGCATCTCGGCCTCGGTAAGTACATACCTTACAATAGCATTCTCTGCACTTCTATAGCTGTGCGATTCAGTGGTTAAATACTGTGGTTGTGTTGTGCTCTTGCAAAAAACGCCATTTAGGGCCACAGAAAATAAATTGCAGTGTGAAATACACATGTGGAGGTGTGTAAAATAAACAATTTCTATATATTGTACAGTGCTATACTAAAAAAAACAAAATTTTTTTTGAATAGCATTCTCTGCACTTCTATAGCTGTGCGATTCAGTGGTTAAATACTGTGGTTGTGTTGTGCTCTTGCAAAAAACGCCATTTAGGGCCACAGAAAATATTTTGCAGTGTGAAATACATATCTGGAGGTGTGTGAAAAAACAACATTTTTTTTGAATAGCATTCTCTGCACTTCTATAGCTGTGCGATTCAGTGGTTAAATACTGTGGTTGTGTTCTTCCAAAAAACGCCATTTAGGGCCACAGAAAATATTTTGCAGTGTGAAATACACATGTGGAGGTGTGTAAAATAAACAATTTCTATATATTTTCCTTGTACTGTGCTATACTAAAAAAAACAACCTTTTTTTTTTAATAGCATTTTCTGTAGCTGTGCGATTCAGCGGTTACGTGCTGTGGGTGTGTTGTGGTCTGGCAAAAAACGCCATTTACAGCCACAGAAAATATTTTGCAGTGTGAAATACACATCTGGAGGTGTGTGTAAAAAAACAATTTCTATATATTTTCCTTGTACTGTGCTATACTAAAAAAAACAACCTTTTTTTTTTGAATAGCATTTTCTGCAGTTCTGTAGCTGTGCGTTTCAGCCATTACGTACTGTGGGTGTGTTGTGGTCTTCCAAAAAACGCCATTTAGGGCAAGATCCTAAATTTGGAAAATATGAGGGGAAGGTCAAAGGGACGTGGTGGCCCCGGTCGTGGTGCTGCTGGTTGAGCTCCTGTTGCAGGGAGAGGACGTGGTGGATCTGTGCCAGCTACACGCACAAGTGAAACACCTTCCTCAGGTGCGAGTAGGCGACCGAGCCTGCGGCGGTATTTTGTCGCGCCTAATGAGGCTGTACCAATGTTTAGGCCAGGACAAGTACAGGCGATAGTAGATTGGGTTGCTGACAGTGCCTCGGGTTCCTTCACATTGTCTCCCACCCACTCTTCTGCTGAAAGATCAGAGTTGGCACCTGAAGCCCATGTCCATCAGTCTTTCACCTCACCCCCTTGCAAATCAGCCAAGCAGTCTGAGCCCCAAATCATGCAGCAGTCTCTTCTGCTTTTCGATGACTCTGTTAGCAGGGTTTCCCAGGGCCATCCACCTAGCCTTGCCCCAGAAGTGGAAGAGATTGAGTGCACCGATGCCCAACCACTTATGTTTCATGATGGGTACATGGGAGGACCATCGCAGCACGTCTCGGATGATGACGAAACACAGGTGCCAACTGCTGCTGCTTTCGCAATTGTGCAGACAGACATGGAGGGCAGGGGTGAAGACTGGGTGGAAGATGATGTGGAGGACGATGAGGTCCTCGACCCCACATGGAATCAACGTTATGCAGGTGACCAGTGTAGTTCGGAGGAAGAGGCGTTGGTCGCACAGAGCCACCAGCACAGCAGAAGAGGGAGCAGGGTGCAAAAACGGAGCATTCGTCCCCTAGACAGTACATCTGCTACTGCCCAACGCAGCAAGGGACCGAGCACACCAAAGCCAGGTCCAAGGACTTCCCTAGCGTGGCAGTTCTTCACACAGTGTGTTGATGACAAGACACGAGTGGTTTGCACGCTGTGCAATCAGAGCCTGAAGCGAGGCATAAACGTTCTCAACCTGAGCACAAGCTGCATGACCAGGCATCTAAGTGCAAAGCACGAGCTGCAGTGGAGTAGACACCTCAGAAACCAAGAAAGGTCTCTGGCTCCTCCTGCTTCCTCTTCTGCTGCAGTCTCGGCCTCTTCATCCACCTCTGTAGTGACAGTGGCACCTGTCACCCCGCAAACAGAGGATCTGCCAGCAACACTACCACCTGGGTCACCGACCATCTCCACAATGTCCCATGGAAGCGTTCAGCTCTCTATCTCCCAAACATTGGAGCGGAAGAGGAAGTACCCCCCTAGCCACCCGCGATCCCTGGCCCTGAATGCCAGCATTTCAAAATTCCTGGCCTTTGAAATGCTGTCATTCCGTCTGGTGGAGACGCAGAGTTTTAAAAGCCTGATGGCATTGGCTGTCCCGCAGTACGTCGTGCCCAGCCGCCACTACTTTTCCAGGCGAGCCATCCCTTCCCTGCACAACCAGGCGGGGGACAAAATCAGGTGTGCACTGCGCAACGCCATCTGTGGCAAGGTCCACCTAACTACGGATGCGTGGACCAGTAAGCACGGTCAGGGACGTTATATCTCCCTAACAGCACACTGGGTAAATGCAGTGGCTGCTGGGCCTGAGGCAGATAGCGGTTTGGCGCATGTCCTTCCACCACCGAGGATTGCAGGGCGCTTCAGTTTGCCTCCTGTTGCTAACTCCTCCTTCTCCGCTTCCTCATCCTCTACCGCCTCCTCATCCATTCAGCGTAACACCTTCACCACCAACTTCAGCACAGCCAGGGGTAAACGACAGCAGGCAGTTTTAAAACTTTCCTGTTTGGGGGAAAATCCCCACACTGCGCAGGAGTTGTGGAGGGACATGGAACAACAGACCGATGAGTGGTTGCTGTCAGTGAGCCTCAAGCCCGGCCTGGTGGTGTGCGATAATGGGCGAAATCTCGTAGCAGCTCTGGGTCTAGCCGGTTTGACGCACATCCCTTGCCTGGCGCATGTGCTGAACTTGGTGGTCCAGAGGTTCCTTAAAAATTACCCCAATATGCCAGAGCTGCTGCAGAAAGTGCGGGCTGTCTGTGCGCACTTTCGGCGTTCTCACCCTGCTGCTGCTCGCCTGTCAGCGCTGCAGCGTAACTTCGGCCTTCCAGCTCACCGCCTCATATGTGACGTGCCCACAAGGTGGAACTCCACCTTGCACATGCTGGCCAGACTGTGCGAGCAGCAGCAGGCAATAGTGGAGTTTCAGCTGCAGCAATCACGCGTGAGTCGCTCTGCAGAACAGCACCACTTCACCACCAATAACTGGGCCTCCATGCGAGACCTGTGTGCCTTGTTGCGCTGTTTCGAGTACTCCACCAACATGGCCAGTGCCAATGACGCCGTTCTCAGCGTTACTATCCCAGTTCTATGCCTCCTTGAAAAAACGCTTCGTGCGATGATGGAAGAGGATGTGGCACAGGAGGATGAGGAGGAGGAGGAGGAAGCGGGATCATTTCAAAGGCTTTCAGGGCAGTCTTTCACAAGTGGCTACGAGGGTGGGTTCCTGCACCAACAAACGCCAGGTACACAATTGTCCGGCAGAAAGGGCACAGTTCTGGAGGATGACGAGGTGGAGGAGGAGATGGAGGAGGAGGAGGAGGAGGAGGAGCCATGTTCACAGCAGGGTGGCACTCAGACCAGCTCGTGGCCATTACTGGTGCGTGGCTGGGGGGATACAGAGGACACAGACGATACACCTCCCACAGAGGACAGCTTTTCTTTGCCTCTGGGCAGCCTGGCACACATGAGCGATTACATGCTGCAGTGTTTCCGCAACGACAGCCGAGTTGCCCACATTTTAACTGGTGCTGATTACTGGGTGGCCACCCTGCTGGATCCCCGTTACAAGGACAACGTGCCGTCCTTAATTCCCTCACTGGAGCGGGATCGTAAGATGCGCGAGTACAAGCACACGCTGGTAGACGCGCTGCTGGTGGCATTCCCACCTGACAGCGGGCGTACGGTGGAAGCACAAGGCGAAGGCAGAGGAGGAGGAAGAGGTCGCCAACGCAGCCGGGGCACCGGCAGCACCTCAGAAGGCAGGGTTAGCATGGCCGAAATGTGGAAAAGCTTTGTCAGCACGCCACAACAACCAGCACCACCAGCTGAGATGGAACATCTTAGCAGGAGGCAGCATTTCACCAACATGGTTGAGCAGTATGTGTCCACAGGCCTACACGTACTGGATGACGGGTCTGCCCCCTTTAACTTCTGGGTCTCCAAATTGGGCACATGGCCTGAGCTTGCCGTTTATGCCTTGGAGGTGCTGGCCTGCCCTGCAGCCAGTGTATTATCTGAACGTGTATTTAGCACGGCAGGGGGCGTTATCACAGACAAGCGCAGCCGCCTGTCCAGAGCCAATGTGGACAAGCTCACGTTCATTAAAAGGAACCAGGCATGGATCCCACAGGACTTGTCCGTACCTTGTGCAGAATAGACATGTATACCGGTGTTGTGACAAAAACTGTCCGGCCATCGGATTGTGCCCGGCCCGTACTGCGCAGGCGCAGCGCTTGCGCAGTACAGAGGACAAGGAGATTCACAAAATCTCCGAAGATGAACGGCGCCTGCGCTGTGAGTGCAGGTTCAAGCCCCACCATCCAAGAGGACATACGGTAGCACATAGTAACAGGGCCCCTCACGGGCTCGCTTCGATCGCGGCCTTGCTTGGCTCGGCTTGAACCACGGATGGTGTGGCCTTCACCTGAACTCAACACGCAGGCGCCGTTAGTCTTGGGAGATTTTTGAAATCCCCTTGTCCTACATACTCAGCAAGCGCAGTACAGGGCGGACACTATTCGACAGGGGACAGAATTCGACACATCACCGGCCTTACCCAGCCATTGTTGTATTTTTGAACCAGTGTTGGCTACCTCGTCCTCCTCCA
Organism: Rana muscosa; assembly: GCA_029206835.1. Classification (NCBI taxonomy): domain Eukaryota; kingdom Metazoa; phylum Chordata; class Amphibia; order Anura; family Ranidae; genus Rana; species Rana muscosa. Next base: position 406,860,240 of record CM055122.1, read on the forward strand.
CCGCCGCTTCCACCTACACAGCCACATCCACCGCCACCTCAACCTCCTACTCCATATGGACCTCGTCCTGCTAGGCCAAGATTAAAATTTTTATTTTATTTTTTTGTAGCGCACAGATCCTTTCCCCCTTACCTGCCTTTATGTTGTTGGCTCTTCGCAGGAGGGAGAAAGGCACACCGCACTACCAGCCCGTATCCTCCTATATAAAGAGGTTGAGCGGTGTACTTGACGGGCCGTGTCCACAGCCGGAGTCAAAACTCCTCCAGAGGATGATTCTCACCTCTACTGTAGGTAGAGGCAAGTCCTTTAATTGCAGTAAAGTCAATGTCCACACCAGCTGAAACTCCAACTCTTATTCTCTCACGGCAAAATAAACTGTACTCAGATAGAAAAGGTTAGAGCAAAGAAACAGGACAGCTTAAGGTGTGGAGGAGGTCCAGGCACAAACGTAGCACATTCACTTCACTGCTTAGGTTTCTCAAACAGTTTTTGGCGCACGGTCTCTGCCACAGACATTGAGGTTGGTCTCTGCCACAGACCGGGTGTACAAGGCCCCTGCCACGGGCCTAGAGAACTTTGGTCTCAGCCACAGACCAGGGTGTATAAGGCCCCTGCCACGGGCCGGTTGAATAAGGCCTCTGATACAGTCAAGGTGACCTTGAGCTTCTCCTTCTACGAACCTAGCCCATATCAAGGGGAAGACATCTCTCCAGGGAGTCAACAGACCATTCCTTCACCGTGACTCCCGCATCGGTCCATCAGAATGATCCTCCTTTCCCTGGAACAGGGTCCCCTACACGAGGCGGCTCTGGACTCCAGGCTTTACTCCCGCCCCTAGGCCTCCATACCCAGGGCAGCAAGAACTCCAGGATAGTACCTCACCCCGGGCTAAAGGTGCCCGAGATGGAACAGGAACACATGCACCCAGGCCGAAGGCACCTGGGCGCGGACCCCACTGGACATCAGCCCCCAGGCCAAAGGTCTGCCCCTTTTATATGCTCTCCCGGCATGCACAGCAGGTTCCCCGCCCCGCTGTACTACTGCCAAGAGGGGACACAAAAGGCACCACCTGTAGGCCGCAGGGAACTGCACACCAATACTGTCCCCCGAGGACAAAATGGTCCATGAATCCTACAGAATTAGGGTATTTGAGCCTATTTACCACTCAAACACTTTCCTTAAATTTAGCACCCCGCTACATTTTTATTTCAAAGTATTTTATTTTCCCACTAGCTTATCCATTAAATTAAATAATTTATTCCAGAAAGGGCGTATTCTGGGGCATTCCCACCATATGTGTGGCATCGTGCCGTTGAGTTTCTGAGGTTCTTAATGACTTCCTGTACCTCTTCTGCTGAAAAGGGGGCCTCCAGCATATTTTTTTATTTTTTAATTTTTTTTATGTTCTTTTAAGTTATTTCCTATCCACATTTGTTCGCAGAGCACTTGCCATGTTCTTAACAACATTTTGCTGCCATTTGCAGCCCTCTAGCCCTTTCCATTACTTTTTTAGAGCCTTTTTAGTCGTCAGAAGTCCGGGTCCCCATTGACTTCAATGGGGTCCGGGTCCGGGTTCGGGTTAAAGTTCGGTCCCGAATCCGAACTTTTTTCCGAAGTTCGGCCGAACCCGCCGGACCCGAATATCCAGCTACCCGCTCAACTCTAGTCACAAGCTCACATTTTCTGTCAAAGTACGGACGAAATTCACCTGGGACTTTCTCTGGCCATCCAGCCTGAACATATGAGAATATCTGAGACAAGAAAGGATCTGTGACTGTATGTCTGGCAATTAAGGAGTTGGACATGCAGGATTTCGGCCTGTGTATTTCCACTATGCGTACGTCTCTTGGTGAGTGGTCTCCAATTGGCAATCTGGAAAATGCATCTACATTGCCATGGGCATCATGGGAGCGGTATCTGATAGAATAAGTATAAGCTCCCAAGAATAAAGCGTACCTTTGTAAGCGAGATGCGGTTGTTGTAGAAATTCCTTTCTGAGGGTTCAGTATTGACAACAGAGGTTTGTGGTCAGTGATAAGTGTGAACTCCTGAACATAGATGTACGTATGAAATTTTTTTGTGGCCCATACAATGGCCAAAGCTTCCTTGTCTATCTAGGAATAGTTTTGCTCTGCTGAGGTTAAAGACCTGGAGGCAAAAGAAATGGGGCGCTCTGTGCCATCTGGCATGACATGGGAAAGCACAGCACCCAGTCCATAAGGCGAGGCATCACAAGCCAAGGTGACGTGTTTCTTTAAATCATAGTGGACCAGAACTCGAGAAGACAGAATGAGTTCTTTAGAAAGACGAAAAGCTTCTTCACATTTGGCTGTCCATATCCATTTAGCTCTTGCATCCAGTAAGCGATGTAATGGGTAAAGCTGGTGTGCTAGGTTCGGCAAGAAACGGTGGTAGTAATTTAGGAGGCCAAGGTAGGACCTGAGCTGTGTGACATTCTGGGGAGTAGGGGCATGGGTAAGGGCTTTAACCTTTTCTTCAGTAGTGTGTAACCCATGTCGGTCCACAGTGTGGGCACAAAATTCCAGTCGAGACATTAGAAATTCGCATTTTTAAAGATTGACACGTAAACCATACCTTTGGAGTCTCTCTAGCACAGCTTCAACATTCTTTCTGTGTTCTTCATCAGTGGGACCAGTGATGAGCATGTCATCTAGTAGACATTGAGTGAAAGGTATGCCTGCCAGGACCTCATCCATGATTCGCTGCCAGATGGCTGGAGCTATGCCAAAAACCATGCGGTTATATTGGAATAATCCTTTATGAGTGTTAATGGTCAACAGATGGCGTGAATCTGGGTGTACTTGCAGTTGCAGGTAAGCTTGCTTTAAGTCTATTTTTGTAAACTTTTGCCCCCCAGCCAATGAGCTAAATAGATCTTCAAGTCGAGGCAATGGGTATTGATCCACAAGAAGTTGGTTGTTCAGGGCAACCCTGAAATCTCCACAAATTCTAATGTCTCCATTCTTTTTCTTGACAGGCACAATTGGCGATGCCCATTCACTTCTATCAACTTTAGTTATGATCTTTTCAGACAATAGGTGGTCCAGCTCTGCTTCCACTTTCTTTCTCAAGGCAAAAGGTACTGATCTTGCCTTACAAAAACGAGGTGTAGCACCAGGCTTCAAGAGGAGGTGGGCCATTTTTTCCTTTTACTGTGCCCAAAGAGTCCTCAAAAACCCCCTTAAAGCGTGACTTTAGGGATTCCACCCAGTGGTCTGCCTCAGAAAGCAATGTACATTGGGCAATGGCAAGAGGAGGCATGCCCAGGGCTTTGATCCAGTCCCTATCGTACAGCGGAGGACCTCCTTTATTGACAACATAAAGGCGTAGAGTTTGACTGCGGTTGCCTAATGTAACAAGGGGTTTCACATAACCCAAGGGCTGTAGTAGTTCCTTGCTGTAGGTTTGTAGTGTGAGATTTGTAGGTTGGAGCGGTAGGGACAGACCCGATGCCTTTAAATCAGTCCATGAAATGACAGACACTGCCGCCCCTGTATCAACATCCATGGAGACAGGACAGCCATTGAGTGTGACATCCACTTTAATCACAGGAGTACTCCCAGCTACCCGAAACAGTCCAACATGCTGGACACAGGTTTCCTCATCAGAGCTGGAGCCGTGATTGTCAGTATCCATATGAAATGTCTGTTTACGTCTAACTTTAGTGGTAGTGTTCGGAGAGCGTGAGCTGCGGCAAACACGCCCAATATGGCCAGTCTTTCCACAAAGAAAACAAACAACATCCTTGAACTTGCAAGCAGGTGCACTGTGAGTAGTGTTACCACAACGGTAGCAAATTGGTGTCCTAGAGACAGAAGAATTAGGGTGGCGAGGTTTAGGCAGATTTGGGGACGGCCGTCTTGGGTGTCGGGTGATAGCAGAGTGGAATATTTCCTCTCCCTGGCTTGCAGGAGTTTCAGGTGGTGCCTTCAGTAGGGTGGCGTCCCGTGTAGCCAACTCCATGACCGTAGCAAGGTCAGTGGCTTTCGTCAGAGTCAAGTCGGGTTCTGTGAGTAAGCGTTTCTGTATGGCGGGGTCGCAGAGTCCCATGACAAACATGTCACGGAGAGCCGTCTGCAGTTAGTCTCCAAACTGACAAGTGGCAGCTAGTTTACGTAAAGCAATGATATAAGTCTTTATGTCCTCCCCGGCATGCTGCCTTCTACTGTAGAATTTAAACCGCTCTGCAATCTCTAATGGCTTTGGGTTGTAGTGCTCATGTAGCTTCTGAATTAACTCAGGCAGGGGCTTAGAGGCCGGCTTGTCTGGAGAAATGAGGTCTCTGAGAGTGCCATATGCAGCTTGACCCAATATTGTGAGGAAAACTGCAACCTTCTTTTCTGCAGCCACACTATTTGCTTCCATATACTGCTCCAGCCTCTCTACCCAGGAGCTCCATGATTCAGCAGCAGGATCAAATGGTTGAATAAACCCTATGAAGGCCATGTGTGCTAAAATCCACAATCCTCGTCGCCACTGTTATGTCCCTTAGACACTGGGTCTCTCAGAGTGTTGCTAGCAATGCTGTCGGTATCTGCCCAGCAAGTTACACACAGGCCAGGTGAACTTCTTAACCATGGAAGGGTTTATTACTCACTCAGAACATGATGACTTGTTACATAGAGTCCTAATACAACAGGATTCTGTCATTACCAGATGTAATCCCTTCTGTGCATCATGCTGCTGCTTCCCAGTTCCACACACCACTCTCACTACTTCCTGGTACAGCCCCTTTCCCAGCATGCATCAGGAGAAAAAGGTGAAGGGTCACACAGTGCTCCAGCACAAACATCACATCTATGTACATATTTTTTCTTTAAAGCACCTGCTCCTTATTGTTGGATAATTGTCTGCAGTCTTTGTACAGTATGAGTGGTGTTACAGTGGACCTATGGGAGCATTTTCTATGGGAGTGCTTAAGCCAAGGAATACAATATGCTGTGAGTATGTCCAAGTGGACTCTACATATAGATACATAAGCATTTATATATAATACCAAGTTGTGAGTAACATTTTCACATAACAGAAGTGGTACTATCCCTGAGAAAGGAGTTATTTTCATTTATACTTTGAAACGTGTTGGTACCCCTATCTGCTGGATTCTTTCCATCAAATATCTTCATGGTGGAATTTACAAGCAAGTACCTGGGGGATACCACTTCTCATGCACTCCATGTATCTTGTTTCATCTTCCCAATATCCTGATACATGTTATGCTTTAATTTGTAGGTGGTTGTAAATTTTACACTGTTCTTATATTAACTTTTTTAACCACTTGACAACTGGGCACTAAATCCCCTTCGTGCCCGGACCAATTTTCAGCTTTCAGTGCTCTCACACTTTGAATGACAATTACTCAGTCATGTAATACTGTAACCTAATGTTTTTTTTTGTCCTTTTTTTAATACAAATAGAGCTTTCTTTTGGTGGTATTTGATCACCTCTGGGTTTTTTATTTTTTGCGCTATAAATGAAAAAATACGGAAAATTTTGAAAAAAAAACGCTTTTTTTTTAGTTTATGTGATAAAATTTTGAAAATTATTAATTTTTCTTTATAAAATTTAGCCACAATTTATACTGCTACATATCTTTGGTAAAAATAACCCAAATTAGTGGATATTATTTGGTCTTTGTGAAAGTTATAGAGTCTACAAACTGTGGTGCGGATCATAAACAATTGATCACACCTAATGTACTGGTGGCCTATCTCATTTCTTACGACCCGAACAAGCCAGCAAAGCACAAATACCCCCCAAATGACCCCTTTTTTTAAATTAGACATTCCAAGGTATTTAGTAAGATGCATCGTGAGGTTTTTGATGTTGTAATTTTTTCCCACAATTCTTTGCAAAATGAAGATTTATTTTAATTTTTTTATTTTTTCCACAAAATTGTCATTATAATAGGTTATTTCTCTCACATGGCATGTGTATACCACAAATGACGCCCCAAAATACATTCTGCTACTCCTCCTGAGTATGGCAATACCAAATGTGTGAGACTTTTATACAGCCTGCCCACATACAGAGGCCCAATATTGAAATAGCACCTTCAGGCATTCTAGGAGCATAAATTACACATCTCATTTCTCAACCACCTATTACATTTTTGAAGGCCCTGGAGCACCAGGACAATGGAAACGCCCACAAAGTGACCCCATTTTGGAAAGCTAACACCCCAACGTATAATGTATGAGGCATAATGGGTCTTTTGAACTGTTCATTTTTTTCCTGAAGTTTTTGGAAAATGCGGGAAAAAAATGAAAACACAATTTTTTTACGCAAAGTTGCCCATTTATAAGATATTGCCAACACATAGCATGTACATAGCAAAAATGACACCTCAAAATACATTCTGCTACTCCTCCTGAGTATGGCGATACCAAATGTGTGAGACTTTTATACAACCTGGCCACATACAGAGGCCCAACATGCAAGGTACACCATCAGGTGTTCTAGGGACACATAGCATGAACATACCAAGAATTACACCCCAAAATACATTCTGCTGAGCAAATGGTAAACAAAAGATTACCTGTGGTTTTAGAAGCGCAGTTTTCCACAGGAGGACAGCACTGGTCCAGGCAAGAGGCAGGGACTTGGTCAGCAAAAGCGGTGTGGTCAGTTCATCCGACAGGCAGAGGCATGATGGCATAGGTCCTACAGGCAGTTGGCAGAAGTAGGGCCTCGTTCAGGACTGAATGGGGACAGGGGTAGAGGCTTCTCCCACCCAAATCTCTTTGAAGCCTCCGAGTCTCCAGACCCTAATCTGGGAATGAGAAAAACAAAAAATTGTTTTCTTCATCCAGAAAAACAATTCTGGAGCCCCTCACATATGTGAGACCCCTGTGTTATGAATCCCACTAGTCCACTGGCAGGGTACAAGATCAGTCCAAGAGGCAGGCAAAAAGCATGGTCAAACAGTCCAGGGTCAGTTCCAGATCAGGCAGAGGTATGTACAGAATCGGTAGGCAGAAGCGTGGTCAAATAACAGTCCAGGGTCAGTTCCAGATCAGGCAGAGGTATAAACAGAATCGTTAGGCAGAAGCGTGGTCAAATAACAGTCCAGGGTCAGTTCCAGATCAGGCAGAGGTATAAACAGAATCGCTAGGCAGAAGCGTGGTCAAATAACAGTCCAGGGTCAGTTACAGAGAAAGCAGAGGCATAAGGGGTGTGAACATAAATGGCAGGAAGTGAACTAATAATTTATTTTGGTATGGTAATGGCGGAAGCAGTTGCCTATGCAGAGGCCTGGTTCTGAAGGACATTGGGCACAATGATAAATGATGTCTCTTCTCTCTCCTCTTTTGGAGCACACCCGGCATTTTTTCTGGCGTTTTTGGCCTGTTGGTCTGGGAGGGATTTTATCTGGGAAGTGGCGCTCGGAGAGTCGGCTAACGACATTGGATCTAATGTTTACTGGTGGGCTGTTCGGGTATAAAAGGGCAGTGGTGATCTCCTCCTGGAAGAAAAGGAAGGATTTGGGTCTTCTAGTGGATTTTCGATATATTACATATGAGTTGTACATGGCCAAATTGAACAAATAAATTGAAACTTTCTTATACCACTGGTATGATCTTCTTGTGGAAAGGTAGGGTTCGAGCATCTGGTCGTTGAAGTCGACACCCCCCATGAACTTATTGTAATCGTAGATGCATTTGGGTTTTTGGATCCGGCCATTCCTCCTGGTGACTTCAACAAATTCATTGTTGTGGATGGAAGAAAGCAAGTACACGTCTCTTCTGTCCCTCCACTTCACAGCCAAAATCTCCTCATTACGCAAACTCGCCGTCTCCCCTCTTCTCAATTTTTTGGTGACCAGGCTTTGAGGAAAGCCCTTCCGGTTCGTCCGTACGGTGCCGCATGCTGGAGTCTTCATTCTGTGCAAATTTCGGAACGGGGCAAACTGGTATAAAAATTGTCCACATACAAGTGGTATCCTTTCTCTAGGAGTGGGTTTATGAGTTCCAAACTACTTTCCCACTGGTTCCAATGTAGATTGGGCAATTAGGGGGGTTCAGTTCGGTGTCCTTCCCTTCATATATGATGAAGCCATACACATACCCAGTTTCTCTGTCGCACAATTTATACAGCTTCACCCCATAGCGGGCCCTTTTGCTGGGTATAAATTGTTTTATGCCCAGCCTGCCAGAAAATTTGATAAGGGACTCATCTATGCATATGTGTTGGTCTGGGGTAAACAACTGGGGGAAGGTTTCAGAAAAATAATTTAGTAGCGGCCGAATTTTATAAAGTTTATCAAAATTTGGGTCATTTCGGGGAGGGCACTGGGTATTATCATTGAAGTGTAGGAATCTCATAATCATTAGATATCTGGACCTGGGCATTACTGAGGAAAAGATGGGCATGTGATATATGGGGTGGGATGACCAATATGAACGTAATTGATTTTTTCCATTTAGTCCTATGCAGAATGTGAGGCCCAAAAAAATCCTAAACTCCTCCACTGTAAGGGCTTTCCACACGTAGGGACGGGCATAAGAGGACGTTGGGTTGCTGGTTATAAACTGTTGGGCATATAAGTTGCACTGGGCCACAATTGTTGCCAGCATGTCGTTAGTAAAAATTAAATTAAAAAAATCTATTGGGGAAAAGTATTCTGTATCCACCTGGACTCCTGGCTGGGCAGTGAAAGGGGGAATGTTGGCTTCTCCTGAATTTGGAGGAAGCCACAAGGGGTACTGAAGGGAATAGGGAAGGCTGGCATGGGACCTAACCCTTTGGGGCTGAGGTGACACCCCACTGGTACGTGGCCTTGCTTCTCGAGGTACTGCGGTGCTGGTGGATGGCACTGCGGTGCTGGTGGATGGCACTGCCTCCTCAGCAGAACGCCTTCGTCTGGTGGGCGGGCCCTCCTCCTCTTCCTCCTCCTCCTCTGCTGTCTCCGTCTCCTCCGTCACTGATCCACTGCTTATGACAGGCTCGTAGTCCACGTCAGACTCATCTGAATATGCGGAGGACTCCGAATCGGAGCGCTCCCCATTGCTCCCGTCGGCCGCAAGAATTTCATACGCCTCCTCGGCTGAGAATACTCTTTTAGCCATTTGATGAGATGGCACTGGCAGATGGCACTGGCAGGTGGCACTGGCAGTTGGGACTGGTGGCAGATGGGACTGGTGGCACAGATGGCACTGGCAGGTGGCACAGATGGCACTGGCAGGTGGCACAGATGGCACTGGCAGGTGGCACTGGCAGGTGGCACTGGCAGGTGGCACAGATGGCACTGACTGGTGGCAGATGGGACTGGTGGCACAGATGGCACTGGCAGGTGGCACAGATTGCACTGGCAGGTGGCACAGATAGCACTGACTGGTGTCACTGGTGGCAGATGGGACTGGTGGCAGATGGCGGTGGCAGGTGGCACTGGCAGCAGATGGCACTGGCAGCAGATGGCACTGGCAGATGGCCCTGGCAGGTGGAAGATGGCCCTGGCAGCAGATGGCACTGGCAGGGACTGTGGGCACTGTTTTTTACGTGTGTGTGTGTGTGTGTGTGTGTGTGTGTGTGTGTGTGTGTGTGTGTGTGTATTTTATCACTCACTATGACAAGCTGCAGCACAGATCTCTCTCTCTCCTCACACGCTGTCTCTGTGTGAGGAGAGAAAGCCGGCAATGAGAGATGATCTCATATGTTTACATTTGAGATCATCTCTCATTGGATAGTGAGATTGAGTGCTGAATGGCCCTGTGATTGGCCATTCAGCACGATCTGTGATTGGCTGTGTCCAAGGGACACGGCCAACACAGATTTTCCCCGATGCGCGTTCGCGGGGGCGCGCAGGGGGGGGGAAGAGGAGGACATCCATGGACGTCCAGTCAGCACTTCGGCGCCGCAATGCAGACGTCTTTTGAGCATTGCCCGGGCGCGAAGTGGTTAATGATGTGTTTCCAATAAACTACGGATATATGTTTTTATTAAATTTGGGTTAAATTGCCTTTAAAATCCCAAAGTGTAGCAAGGTCTCGGACCCCTTGAGGCCTAATGGTGACCTCCAGAGTTATGGACAGCTGACATCCTTCTGTGTAGAGTGGGTTACAAGGCATAGTGGGTGTAATGCAAGGTAGATTGATGGGCGCCAGACACTTCTTGAATGCAAAGAGATTTATTGTCTCTTAAGCAGAACTGTGGGAGAGAGGGTTAGGGCCAGGACACCCTTCAGTAGATGCAATGTTAATTGGCAGACTCAGAGACTTCTATAGGCAGACAACCATGCAGGGAAAGGCATCCAGCTGGACACCACGTCTGCATGAACAGGACCGCTGTCTCCTGAAGCAACAATCTTGTAACAGTTTCTAACAACGGTTGCAATGAAATCCTCCACTCCTTCTACAATCTCCTGTTGTAGAACTTCATTTAGCTGAGCTCTCAGTCTTTCACTAGACTAACAGATCCACTAGCCACTCTTCCAATCTTCTCACTCAGTATCTTCCTCAAGCGTCACCCCCGCATCCCTGCTGGGTCCCTAGCTTGGCACTCACAGATACTCCTCAAGTATCACCCGCTGGCCTGCTTGGTCCCTGGCTTGGCACACAATAATGCTCCGCAGGCATCACCTCCACTGGCTGGGTCCCTGGCTTGGCACCTGCTGAGGTCTTCCCAAGTCTTCACTGTCCCCAACTGGTGAGAATACTGCTCTGGTACTTGCTTCAGCTACTCACAGTGGCCTCTGGTAGCAAGGTAAATGGTCCCTTAGTGGCGACAGCTTCCCCTCTACCTCAGACCACAGCTGGTTCTCTGGCTGGCAGAACCATTGCTTCTGGTTGGACTGCAAGCCGCAAGTCCCAATCCTACGCTGTTCTCTTGCTTCTGAATAGGCCCTTAGATAGCTTAGCAGCCAGATGCCCCCAGGTAGGCCCAAGGCTTATGGCCTAGCAGCCCGGGCATTACAACACACGTCCACCCAGACAGCCATCCAGGTGGCACAGAACCCCGATCCCCTGACTCCACCCAAATAAATAGGCTCTCTCAGCAGGCCAATGGATCAAAAAAATCCCTGCGCATTGGTTGAGACACCCCATGTATTACTAGTTTGTCCTTGCAATGCCCTTGACTTGTCTAATGTCACCAGGTACCCAGGCCACCTACTGACAGAAGAGAGAAGTGCAGCAAATTCAGAGTTGGGGTGAAATCAAGTGACCTACTGACAATTAGCCAAGGCAACTATCACTTGGTAGATAAATTTAATAGCATCCCTGCCTAAACACCAGGGTGCTACATGAGGATATGTTCAAAATCAGAACTCTCATGTTATTCCCCATTTCATTATATTTTATAATTTTTGTAATTTTTTTTTAATATATCTTATAATTCATGTATTGAAAATTCATGATCCGTTGTTTTGATGTTGTTCCCGGTATTCCTGGTCTCCGGTTCCATATTCAAGCATCAGTCTCACCGCTAACATCTATGATTTTTTATATATATATATATATATGTAGCGGGTACTTACTTTCCCGGGGTAAATTTTGAATCTTTCGGTGACACCGGTGGTGTGTTCCGGCGGTCCACTGGGTGGCACTGTCACTATGGGCTGACGGACGGATATCGCTGTGTGCTGAGTCTCCTTTTTGGCCTCTCTCGGCAGCGGTATGGTGGGGCGGGGAACCCGCCATGCTTGCTGGGAGGGGGTATAAAGGGCCGGCCATCTTGGTCACGGGTCTTCGTCCCAGGCACCTTCAGCTTGCGGACGGTGGTTCGCGTTCGTCCTCTAGGCGGCCTAGGCCTAGAGGACCACCGGAGATCGTGTTCCACCCCAGGCACCTTTAGTCCTGGGGTGAGGTACTTGGATGGAGGTCCGGAGCTCAGTGCCCAACACTGAGTTCCGCGAGGGAAGGATCCTAAGGCACCCCGGGGATGGATGCCTGAATCCGAGGTGGGCGTAATGGACCGAGAAGAGCTCCTCATCTGAAGACCCGGTGCAGCAGACTGCCGGTGACGGGTGAGTCTCTTGTCGGAGACCGTCCGGAAGGAGAATTTCCCTCGTGCGGAGACCATAGATCACTCTCAGGGAGGAGAGTAGATGATAGAACTTGTGTCTGGGCCTATTCGTACACACACCTCCTTTTCTGTTCTAAAGCCAAGGGAGTCCCTGTTATGTTCTGAATAAAGGAGTGTTGGACTTTGACGGTGTGTGGCTCAATTTCTGGTGGACGAGGTTCAAGGAGACTCTTGGAGGGAGGATCCGATGCACAGCACAGACCCGAAGGTAACAAGAGACATTGCTGAGACCACATACACAACTGTGGTGGAAGCCTGGCGTAGCTCACCCCTCTCCCTCCCCTATCATACCCCTAGACCAGAGACAGTGCGAGTTGGAAAGCTTTAATAGAGGGGAGTGGGGAGAGGGTGTGCGCTACATATATATATATATATATAATATATCTCTATCCCCATTTGGAATCCCAGCCACAAATATTTAATATGGTCTACATGAAAATGGCCGTCGGGAGCTTATAGGTCACCAGAAATATGGCAACTGGTCAGACTTCTCCTGATCCACTAAAAATGCCCACAACGAGCAGAGGTATACCGGAAGTGACGCTAGTAAAGAATACAAGTTCGGCACTCATGGATTTTTGCTTGCTTTCCACTTTTAAATGTGAGTTTTAGCTGTTTATTTCATAATAAACTTGTATGAACGTTAATACACTACGAGAGTATTCGCCTTTATACATGCATACCTGGAGGATATAGGAAAGGACCCCATAGGACACTGCAGAATTTACACTACCATTTCAAAGAGCAGAGTGTTTGGAAAATTTACAGAGGACCCCCAGAGGCGACCCAACCACATTATATCACTTCTGAGAGATACCAATACATGCTGTATATTAAGCATATCTCAGGTGAGAGGCTAGAGAGCACAGAGGTGACACTGGAAGAAAAGGAAGAAGTCACCCATTATTATGGACATTTATAAGCAATTGTGAAGGGATAAATCACAAATATTTATTATATACTATAACAAGGACGCATACTATTGAAGGAATTGTATATTTATTTCACAGATATCGATATTGTTTTCTAGCTTGTGTGCTTATTTGTGTCCATCCTTGAGATGATAATATTGATTACACTACTGCACAGGAATTATTGTCACTTTTTGCATATTTAAAGCTGATATTATTGTTTTGGTTGACAGCACAACACTACTCATCTTTTCATCTTTCAAATTTCTCACCAATTAGCCACGGATAACCTATAAAGTGTGTGCAGCTGTCTTATATAATTTGCACAACCCATACATAGGATACAAGAGTAACACAATACACAAAGTGTCTGATATAACATCATCTTTTGGGATTTTTTTTATTTTGTTTCTGTAGCGGGTATATACTTTTAAATCTGGTGAAGACATCAGTGATGTCTAGTTCCCTGCGGCCCAGCAGGTGGCGCTGTCACTTTGGACCGGGGTTGAACCATCACTGCAGTGTCGTACCCTTTGTGACCTCTCGCAGCGGTTGTATGGCGGGGCGGGGAACCCGCTGTGCTTGCTGGGAGAGGGTATAAAGGGGGCGGGCATCTTCACCACGAGGTTCGAGTCCCAGGCACCTTCAGCCTGAGGGCTGCTGTTCGCGGTCGGTGTCCAGGCGGCCTAGGCCTGGACACTTGGAGTTCGTGTTCCATCCCAGACACCTTCAGTCTGGGGTGAGGTACTCAGCCGGAGGCCTGGAGCCCAGTACCTTCCACTGGGTCCCGCGAGGGAGGGATTGTCCTAGGGTGCTCCAGGAGTTTGGCCCTGGAATCCAGAGGCGTAAGGGACCGGAGGAGTGATTCATCCGAAGATCTGGTGCAGCATATTGCCAGTCCTGGGTGAACCTCTGGAGACCGCCCGGAGGGATATCTTTCCCGAACAGGGGCCAAGTTCAAAGAGGGAGGCGGTTCATGTTCTATGACCGGTGGCAGCGGTCCAACTATTCAACTCAGGTCAGTGGCAGGGACCTGCTATCAGGCCTGTGGCAGGGGCCTCAACGGTTCATCCGGTCGGTGGCAGCGACCAAAACTCACGGTCGGTGGCAGAGACCGTGCGCCAGGCCTATTCGCTAGCAAAGGAATAGGAGAGTTCAGTTGTGCCTGGGCCTACTCGTATCCACACCCCTGTTTGTCTGTTACTAAAAGTTCAACTAATCGTGTTCACCCTGAAAGCAGAGAAATAAAGGAGTGTTGGACTTTTGATTGGTGTGGGACTCTATTATTGGCAGACACATCTCCATGGAACAACTGGAGGCTTCGTATGCAGTGAACAGAACCGGAGGTAATTCAAGTGACTTTGCTCAACCCTCATACACATACGAGGGGAGAGCTTGGCGTAGTGTTCCTGCACTCTTGTCTCCCAGGTACCCCTAGACACAAGCCACTCAGACGAGAAAACCGAGAGGGAGAGTGAGGCTACCGCTACATTTCATTTATTGTTAGATTTTTTATATAATTTGAAATGGGAGTTTGGACGTTTTACACTATTCAGTTTGCATAGCACATTTTCATGTTTGATGCATCTGGAAGCGCACTTGTTTTTGTATATGTATACTGTATATTTGTTCATCTTTGTATTCGGATGCTTAACAGGTGCAGTTCTGGATATATGTATTTACACTGAGCGCAAAACTTATTTCCTTTATTTTCTTGATAGTTGGGCCTCTGGGTATTTTGTTTGTTGAGTTCCCTACCCCTTAGTTGGACTGCTTTTAGGGACTGTGACAGACTCACCCGGGACAGAGGCTTTTGGAGGGGACTGAATGCTGGCCTCTTGCCTACCTATTATGGGCCCTGGTATTTGGGGGAACAGTGCTCTTTGTGAGTTGTATGCCTGGTGACCCTTGAGGTGGTGTTACTTTGGATTCAGGTCCATGTCAACCCAAGACACACAGACTCCGGGAACCCTGTATATGCCATGTTAGAAATAGTGACTAATCCATAATGTTGGGACACATGTTAGATGCTGATGTCAACTCCAGCCACCTGTCTGTCTGTTGTCTGCTATAATGTAAATGAGTCTAGTATGGCTTCAAAGAGTCGTTCACCCATTGTTGGTTGTGCTAATTAACCCTGCAATTGTATGAAGGAGTTCTGTGTTGATATGTATGATAATGTGTATTGTAGTTAGGGAGTCACATCGGCTGCTTTAAGGGATTAGTTAATTAGCTCATGTTAATTTATGTTTCTGGTTACAGGTGTATTGTTAGAGTAATATGAGCAGGAGGGGGAACCTCCTCTTTAACTGTATATAAGACTTGCATTCTTGTTCTAATAAAGAGTCCATGTTCAGCAATCAAATGAATATCGTCTTGTTTTGTGCTTGTCAGCGGTTGGAATATCTGATATCTATATTCAGACTGGGAGGAAGCGGTATATAAGGAAAGCACTCAAGCGGAGTGTGGGACGTTTCATTACAGGGACATAGATTCCAACCCCTGTGTTCATGGTCTTTTTCTCTGCACTGCTTTGATACAAAACCAAGGCAGGCTGGGAGTAACAGGTGGTATACCAGGTTGGTCAATGTTTTTTTGTGTGCCAGTGTCAAAATCCTCCTTTAGGCAGCAATATAACCCAAATGTCTCTGAATCCTGTGTCCTTCAGTGAACTCTAAGAAAGGGATTTTCCTGACAGCTCCATGTCAGCCCACCACTGGTATTCCCTGCCTATACCCCAACCTGCAGGACCTAACTCATAAATTTGACTCCCTCCCTCAGGCCGGCATTCCTTTCTTTTCCTCCTCACCTCGTAGGACCAAGCAGCACCCTTTTACCTGGCTGCAATAAACTTGTGACCATCCACCTGTTGCTCCCCAGGTGCAGACCCCGCTGTACGAACCCCACTCTTGCATGGGTGTTATGGTTGGCGTTTGGGATTGATGCCCCACTAAATGCATGGCTTTTACCAAAGGTGACACCATGGCTGTGCAGCTGTCTGGTATGTAATTTTGCTTGATATTATTGCCTTTTTATTTGTCTCTGTGATGCATGCTGCATCTTACTTCAATCCGTGATGATTCTCTAGATTGTATAGATCCCCGTATGGCAGCTAGGATTCTTTTTGAGCTCCACAGCAGCTTGGGGTTGAATAAAGGCACCTGCATGGGGGCTATTGAAATGTACTCCACTTTTGATAAAATGTGCAATCATGATATTTACAATTCCCTTGGGTAATCTGTGTACATTGGAGAATATTATTATAACTAGGGTTGAGCGAACCCGAACTGTAAAGTTCGGGTCCGTACCGAACTTTAGCTTTTTCCCGAACCCGAACCCGGACTTTGCGCGAAAGTCCGGGTTCGGGTTCGGGTTCGGCAATCTAATGGCGCAGTTAGAAATGCTTCAGGGGCCAGCCAATCACCTTTTGATTAGCTGGTGTGCCCTTAGAAGCCATCATAGCCATGCCTACTAATGGCATGGCTGTGATTGGTCAGTGCAACATGTGACCCAGCTTCTATATAAGCTAGAGGCACACAGCACACACGTCACTCTGCTTCAGAATAGATAGGGAGAGGATCTTGTCTGCTGCTGCTGCTTTTAGGGAGAGATTGAAAAATACATGAGTTAGTCCTGATTCTGGAATCTGAGGGAAAAGATAGAGAGACAGTGTAGTGTAGGGCCAGGTTCCTGTTGGTGCTTTCAGGGAGAGAGATATATTATATAGGAATAGGAGTCCAGATTCAGAGATATAACTCAGCGATCTGCATAGGTTTACCTGTTTGTGTTGCAGTGCAGTCTTTTTACACTGCCATGAGCCCAGTGTCAGAGAAAATCTACCTTTTATCTGCAAGCTCAGTGCACCAGCACTGCATATATTACGTTGAGAGATACACCGTTTCCATACTGTGGGTGTATTCTGCTCTTGGAAAAAGATCCATTTAGGGCAAAAAAAAAAGGCACTTTATTGTGCTCTTTTCCAAAAGACCCATTAAGGGCAAAAAAAAAAAATTTGCATTTTATTTTGCTCGTGCAAAAAAAGACCTGTTTAGGGCAAAAAAAATAAAAAATTTGCACTTTAATGTACGCTTGCAAAAAGACCCATTTAGGGCCACAAAAAATATTTTGCAGTGTGTTATACATATGTGGAGGCGTGTGAAATAAACCATTTCTATATAGTTTTCTTCTACTGTGCTATACTAAAAAAAAAACATTTTTTTTTGAATAGCATTTTCTGCAGTTCTGTAGCTGTGCGATTCAGCGGTTACGTACTGTGGGTGTGTTGTGGTCTTCCAAAAAACGCCATTTAGGGCCACAAAAAATATTTTGCAGTGTGTTATACATATGTGGAGGTGTGTGAAATAAACAATTTCTATATAGTTTTCTTCTACTGTGCTATACAAAAAAAAAATTTTTTTTGAATAGCATTTTCTAAAGTTCTGTAGCTGTGCGATTCAGCGGTTACGTACTGTGGGTGTGTTCTGCTCTTCCAAAAACACCCATTTAGGGCAAGATCCTAAATTTGGAAAATATGAGGAGAAGGTCAAAGGGACGTGGTGGCCCCGGTCGTGGTGCTGCTGGTGGAGCTCCTGTTGCAGGGAGAGGACGTGGTGAATCTGTGCCAGATACACGCACAAGTGAAACACCTTCCTCAGGTGCGAGTAGGCGACCGAGCCTGCGGCGGTATTTTGTCGCGCCTAATGAGGCTGTACGAATGTTTAGGCCAGGACAAGTACAGGCGATAGTAGATTGGGTTGCTGACAGTGCCTCGGGTTCCTTCACATTGTCTCCCACCTACTCTTCTGATGAAAGATCAGAGTTGGCACCTGAAACCCATGTCCATCAGTCTTTCACCTCACCCCCTTGCAAATCAGCCAAGCAGTCTGAGCCCCAAATCATGCAGCAGTCTCTTCTGCTTTTCGATGACTCTGTTAGCAGGGTTTCCCAGGGCCATCCACCTAGCCCTGCCCCAGAAGTGGAAGAGATTGAGTGCACTGATGCCCAACCACTTATGTTTCATGATGAGTACATGGGAGGACCATCGCAGCACGTCTCGGATGATGACGAAACACAGGTGCCAACTGGGTGGAAGATGATGTGGAGGACGATGAGGTCCTCGACCCCACATGGAATCAACGTTATGCAGGTGACCAGTGTAGTTTGGAGGAAGAGGCGGTGGTCGCACAGAGCCACCAGCACAGCAGAAGAGGGAGCAGGGTGCAAAAGCGGAGCGTCCGTCCCCTAGACAGTATGTCTGCTACTGCCCAACGCAGAAAGGGACCGAGCACACCAAAGCCAGGTCCAAGGAGTTCCCTAGCGTGGCAGTTCTTCACACAATGTGCTGATGACAAGACACGAGTGGTTTGCACGCTGTGCAATCAGAGCCTGAAGCGAGGCATAAACGTTCTCAACCTGAGCACAACATGCATGACCAGGCATCTAAGTGCAAAGCACGAGCTGCAGTGGAGTAGACACCTCAAAAACCAAGAAAGGTCTCTGGCTCCTCCTGCTTCCTCTTCTGCTGCAGTCTCGGCCTCTTCATCCACCTCTGTAGTGACAGTGGCACCTGCCACCCCGCAAACAGAGGATCTGCCAGCAACACTACCACCTGGGTCACCAACCATCTCCACAATGTCCCATGGAAGCGTTCAGCTCTCTATCTCCCAAACATTGGAGCGGAAGAGGAAGTACCCCCCTAGCCACCCGCGATCCCTGGCCCTGAATGCCAGCATTTCAAAACTCCTGGCCTTTGAAATGCTGTCATTCCGTCTGGTGGAGACGCAGAGTTTTAAAAGCCTGATGGCATTGGCTGTCCCACAGTACGTCGTGCCCAGCCGCCACTACTTTTCCAGGCGACCCATCCCTTCCCTGCACAACCAAGTGGGGGACAAAGTCAGGTGTGCACTGCGCAACGCCATCTGTGGCAAGGTCCACCTAACTACGGATGCGTGGACCAGTAAGCACGGTCAGGGACGTTATATCTCCCTAACAGCACACTGGGTAAATGCAGTGGCGGCTGGGCCTGAGGCAGATAGCAGTTTGGCGCATGTCCTTCCACCACCGAGGATTGCAGGGCGCTTCAGTTTGCCTCCTGTTGCTAACTCCTCCTACTCCGCTTCCTCATCCTCTACCGCCTCCTCATCCGGTCAGCGTAACACCTTCACCACCAACTTCAGCACAGCCAGGGGTAAACGACAGCAGGCAGTTTTAAAACGTTCCTGTTTGGGGGAAAACCCCACACCGCGCAGGAGTTGTGGAGGGACATGGAACAACAGACCAATGAGTGGTTGCTGTCAGTGAGCCTCAAGCCCGGCCTGGTGGTGTGCGATAATGGGCGAAATCTCGTAGCAGCTCTGGTCCTAGCCGGTTTGACGCACATCCCTTGCCTGGCGCATGTGCTGAACTTGGTGGTCCAGAGGTTCCTTAAAAATTACCCCAATATGCCAGAGCAGCTGCAGAAAGTGCGGGCTGTGTGTGCGCACTTTCGGCGTTCTCACCCTGCTGCTGCTCGCCTGTCAGCGCTGCAGCGTAACTTCGGCCTTCCCGCTCACCGCCTCATATGTGACGTGCCCACAAGGTGGAACTCCACCTTGCACATGCTGGCCAGACTGTGCGAGCAGCAACAGGCGATAGTGGAGTTTCAGCTGCAGCAATCACGCGTGAGTCGCTCTGCGGAACAGCACCACTTCACCACCAATAACTGGGCCTCCATGCGAGACCTGTGTGCCTTGTTGCGCTGTTTCGAGTACTCCACCAACATGTCCAGTGCCAATGACGCCGTTCTCAGCGTTACTGTCCCAGTTCTATGCCTCCTTGAAAAAACGCTTCGGGCGATGATGGAAGAGGATGTGGCACAGGAGGATGAGGAGGAGGAGGAGGAGGAAGCGGGATCATTTCAAAGGCTTTCAGGGCAGTCTTTCACAAGTGGCTACGAGGGTGGGTTCCTGCACCAACAAACGCCAGGTACACAATTGTCCGGCAGAAAGGGCACAGTTCTGGAGGATGACGAGGTGGAGGAGGAGATGGAGGAGGAGCTATTTTCACAGCAGGGTGGCACCCAGACCAGCTCGTGGCCATCACTGGTGCGTGGCTGGGGGGATACAGAGGACACAGACGATACACCTCCCACAGAGGACAGCTTTTCTTTGCCTCTGGGCAGCCTGGCACACATGAGCGATTACATGCTGCAGTGTTTCCGCAATGACGGCCGAGTTGCCCACATTTTAACTGGTGCTGATTACTGGGTGGCCACCCTGCTGGATCCCCGTTACAAGGACAATGTACCGTCCTTAATTCCCTCACTGGAGCGGGATCGTAAGATGCGCCAGTACAAGCGCACGCTGGTAGACGCGCTGCTGGTGGCATTCCCACCTGACAGCGGGCATACGGTGGAAGCACAAGGCGAAGGCAGAGGAGGAGGAAGAGGTCGCCAACGCAGCCGGGGCACCGGCAGCACCTCAGAAGGCAGGGTTAGCATGGCTGAAATGTGGAAAAGCTTTGTCAGCACGCCACAACAACCAGCACCACCAGCTGAGATGGAACGTCTTAGCAGGAGGCAGCATTTCACCAACATGGTTGAGCAGTGTCCACAGGCCTACACGTACTGGATGATGGGTCTGCCCCCTTTAACTTCTGGGTCTCCAAATTGGGCACATGGCCTGAGCTTGCCCTTTATGCCTTGGAGGTGCTGGCCTGCCCTGCAGCCAGTGTATTATCTGAACGTGTATTTAGCACGGCAGGGGGCGTTATCACATTCAAGCGCAGCCGCCTGTCCAGAGCCAATGTGGACAAGCTCACGTTCATTAAAATGAACCAGGCATGGATCCCACAGGACTTATCCGTACCTTCTGCAGAATAGACATGTATACCGGTGTTGTGACAAAAACTGTCCGGCCATCGGATTGTGTCCAGCCCATACTATGAAGGCGCAGCGCTTGCGCAGTATAGAGGACAAGGAGATTCACAAAATCTCCGAAGATGAACGGCGCCTGCGCCGTAAGTGCAGGTTCAAACCCCACCATCCAAGTGGACATACGGTAGCACATAGTAACAGGGCCCCTCACGGGCTCGGTTCGATCGCCACGCTTCGGGCATGGCCTCACTTGGCTCGGCTTGAACCACGGATGGTGTGGCCTTCACCTGAACTCACCACGCAGGCGCCGTTCGTCTTGGGAGAATTCCGAAATCCCCTTGTCCTACATATTGAGCAAGCGCAGTACAGGGTGGACACTATTTGACGGGGGACAGAATTCGACACATCACCGGCCTGTCAGGTCACCTATGGCCAGGTGACAGATGCACACCGTAGGGGGACAGGAGTGCACCGCAAGGTAGTGAACCCTATGGCTGACTGCTGCAGATAGGAAACTGGGTGGTTGTGGAAAGCGGGACCAGAGGAGCACAACCGGGATCCTATAGGAAGCTAGAGCCAAGATTCCCCAGGGCGCGGAGTCTAAGACCCAGCAGGTCTTCTCCAGAGTCTCTAGTGGTGAGGATGTTATGCTGCAGGCTGGGTCCAGGTCGCGGCCCCTAGAGTCTCCTAGCTCACGCCCCGTAGGATAAGGGGAAAAGAGGGGAAGCAGCAGCACAAGATATAAGAGTAACGAATAACAAGCTGAAGGTCAAGGGCCACAAGCAGACAAGGAAAATGAAGGACAAGCCGAAGGTCAAGGGTCACGAGCAGACAGGGATAGTTGGGGACAAGCCAAATGTATAACAGAGAGACAGACGTAGCACACGGCAGGCAGGAACCCAAACACACAATGCCTAACAAACACGTTGATCAGCAAAGCAGGCTTGCAGTGCACAGGTTAATATAGTGTTCTGTGATAGGGCCTGGGGTGGAGTCTGGCTGGGAGGAGATTATAAAGGAAGCCAGGTGAAGGAGGTCTGGTCTCTAAGATGAACACATGAGGAGGAAAGGTAAGATGGCAGACAGACATTAATGCATATCCATGACACGGCCTTACCCAGCCATTGTTGTATTTTTTAACCAGTGTTGGCTACCTCGTCCTCCTCCACCGCCGCCACCTCAACCTCCTACTCCATATGGACCTCGTCCTCCTAGGTCAAGATTATAATTTTTATTTTATTTTTTTGTAGCGCACAGATCCTTTCCCCCTCACCTGCCTTTATGTCGTTGGCTCCTCGCAGGAGGGAGAAAGGCACACCGCACTACCAGCCCGTACCCTCCTATATAAAGAGGTTGAGTGGTGTACTTGACGGGCCGTGTCCACAGCCGGAGTCAAAACTCCTCCAGAGGATGATTCTCACCTCTACTGTAGGTAGAGGCAAGTCCTTTAATTCCCAGTAAAGTCAATGTCCACACCAGCTGAAATTACAACTCTTATTCTCTCATGGCAAAATAAACTCTACTCGTATAGAAAAGGTTAGAGCAAAGAAACAGGACAGCTTAAGGTGTGGAGGAGGTCCAGGCACAAACGTAGCACATTCACTTCACTGCTTAGGTTTCTCAAACAGTTTTAGGTGCACGGTCTCTGCCACAGACCTTGAGGTTGGTCTCTGCCACAGACCGGGTGTACAAGGCCCCTGCCACTGACCTGGAGAACTTTCGTCTCTGCCACAGACCAGGGTGTATAAGGCCCCTGCCACGGGCCGGGTGAATAAGGCCTCTGATACAGTCAAGATGACCTTGAGCTTCTCCTTCTACGAACCTAGCCCATATCAAGGGGAAGACATCTCTCCAGGGAGTCAACAGACCCTTCCTTCACCGTGACTCCCGCATGGGTCCATCAGAATGATCCTCCCTTCCCTGGAACATGGTCCCCTACACGAGGCAGCACCCTAAGACTCCTCGACCCTTAGCGGACTCCAGATGAAGGCTCTGGACTCCAGGCTTTACTCCCGCACCTAGGCCTCCATACCCAGGGCAGCAGGAACTCCAGGATAGTACCTCACCCTGGGCTAAAGGTACCCGAGATGGAACAGGAACACATGCACCCAGGCCGAAGGCACCTGGGCGTGGACCCCACTGGACATCAGCCCCCAGGCCAAAGGTCTGCCCCTTTTATATGCTCTCCCGGCATGCACAGCAGGTTCCCCGCCCCGCTGTACTACTGCCAAGAGGGGACACAAAAGGCACAGCACTGTATCAGCGGTTCAACCCTAGCCTACCATGGCAGCGCCACCTGTAGGCCGCAGGGAACTGCACACCAATACTGTCCCCCGAGGACAAAATGGTCCATGAATCCTACAGAATTAGGGCGTTTGAGCCTATTTACCACTCAAACACTTCCCTTAAATTTAGCACCCCGCTACATTTTTATTTCAAAGTATTTTATTTTCCCACTAGCTTATCCATTAAATTGAATAATTTATTCCAGAAAGGGCGTATTCTGGGGCATTCCCACCATATGTGTGGCATCGTGCCGTTGACTTTCTGAGGTTCTTAATGACTTCCCGTACCTCTTCTGCTGAAAAGGGGGCCTCCAGCATATTTTTTTTTTTTTTTTATGTTATTTTAAGTTATTTCCCTATCTACATTTGTTTGCAGAGCACTTGCCATGCTCTTAACATTCTGCTGCCATTTGCAGCCCTCTAGCCCTTTCCATTACTTTTCATCCTCTTCTCCCTCAGTCTTGAGCAGTTCATTCAATGGTCTAGCAATTTGGGTGAATCCCTCCACAAACCTCCTGTAATAGGAGCAGAAGCCCAAGAAGGATCTGAGTTCTGTTACTGTGGTGGGCCGTGGCCAGGAGGTAACTGCCTCCAATTTCTCGGGGTCTGTGGCCACCCCTTCTTCAGACACTATGTGCCCCAGATAGTTCACAGAAGACTGGTAGAACAGACACTTCTCAGGCGAAAGCTTGAGTCCTTCCTCACTGAGTCTTCTCAACACTTTTTCCAGCCTCTTTTCGTGTTCTTCCAAGGTTCTCCCAAAGACAATGACATCGTCCAGGTATACAAGGACTTCGATAAGGTTCATGTCTCCTACAGTCTTCTCCATGAGACGTTGGAAAGTAGCTGGGGCTCCAGACAGACCTTGGGGCATCCGGTCGAATTCTAAGAACCCCACTGGGGTTATGAAAGCGGTCTTCTCCTTGTCTTCTGGATGCATAGGGATCTGATAGTACCCGCTCTTGAGATCCATAACGCTGAACCATTTGGCTCCAGACAAGCTCTGCAAGGCATCTTCTATCCTTGGAGTGGTGTACTGGTCGGGTATGGTTCTCCTATTAAGAGTCCTGTAGTCGATACAGAGCCTCAAGGATCCATTCTTCTTTCTGACCACCACTATGGGAGAGGCATAGGGGCTTCTGGACTCCCATATCACACCAGTCCTCTTGAGTTCTGCAAGTTGTTCCCTTAGATCCTCCAGATCTGCTAGGGGGACCCGCCTGACCCTTTCTCGGAAGGGCTTGTCCTCCTGGAGGCGGATCCGATGGGTGGCACTCCTTGCACACCCCACATCGAACTCATCCTTAGAGAAAATCTTCTCCCATTTATTCAACTGGGCCTTGGCTCTCTCCCTCCAAGCCCTGGACAGATTCGGGTTTTCCATGGATATCTTCTCCCAAGTGTCTCCTCCTTCGCCCACCTCTGACAGGTTGACAGAGGCAGCGGGGCTCACTCGGCCCAACAGCATCCTGGCCGGGATCTCCATGGGGCCATCTGTATTGTTCCTAACACTCACTGGGACTCTACAATGGGCCTTCTTCAGAGCCTTCAGCGGGATCACTTCTGGTATCACTTCCAGACCGTGGGCCCCTTCCCTTGGGTCAGATTCCAACATGACAAAGGGTCCAGGCTGCTGCCAAGCAAGCTTCACAGTGGCTCTGAGACAGGTTACTTGGCCGGGCTGCAGTACTGTCCCCCCTCTTCCAAGTCTCCACACCTTCCCTATCCCTTCTTCTGGGGTCTTCTGCTCCAAGACCAGCCGTTGGTAAGCCGTCCTCAGCATGGGGTGGATCTTGGTGGCCGCATCCCCTTCTTCCTTCACTATAGGGATCAGAAGTCTTCAGACCAGGTCCGTGTTCGTCCCTATTATAAGGGAACTCGTGTTGGTTCCCAGCGGCCGAGGGCATACAACCGCCAGGGTGTCAAACACTTCGGCTTTCCCAGCCACCGACGGGTCAAAGATCATTCTGACAGGTAGATAGCCATCATAGGGGAAGTTCTGGGTTCCAATCCCACATATCTCCAGTCCCTCTATCTTCCGGATGGGTATGTGACTCAAGTGCTTATTGTAGAAGTCTCTGTATTGCAGGGTCACTTGCACCCCAGTATCCAAGATTGCTCTGGTGTAGACTCCCTCCACTTGAATGGACACTATAGGAGATGGGCCTACCAACTTCTCTGGATATGGGCCGGCAGGGTTCACCTTCTTCTGACCCTTTCCTTTTTGACTCTCTCTTGTCCTATGCCCTTTGGACTTGAACTTTCCTTGAGCCTGGTATGCATTGATTTCCCCCCTTTTTATTGGGTGTAGGAACCCGCTGAGGGATGTTATTATTTTTCTTAGGTGGGCACCCCCTTTAGGGAGTGCTGTGCCTCTTCTGAGGGGTATAGCTTTGTTGAGGGGCATTGCGTTTCCCCTTTGGTGTTTTATCCCTTTTTTTTTTTTGCTTTGCATTCAGCTTGGAGCTCACTGAAGGTGATGGGCACCCGGTTGATTCCTTCACCGGGGCCCTCTGAAGTTTCCCGCCGGCTTGCGGTTGTCTGTTTTCTTCTTCTTGGGACTGGAGCATGTAGCCGCAATATGTCCAATTCCTCCACAGTTAAAGCAGACTATATCTCCCCATTCTTATAAAGATGCGGGTGCTGAGGCAATTGGGAATAATTCCTTCCTTGGTACTTCTCTCTTGGGACCCTCTGTGTCTTTTCCCATCAGAGAGGTCAACATCTCTAACACCTTGGACATTTGAGCTTTCAGGGTGTCTATCTCTGATTCTCTTTCAGGGGTCATCATTGTATTGACTAGCACCTGTGCGGGTATAACATTTGCCTTAATCATCTGCTGGTCCTGTTGCAGCGCCTCCTCATCTCTGATGATTTTTATCAAGTCAGCATAAGTCAGCAACGTTCCTCCTCCTGAGGTTTTCAGGTGCAGCCAGACTGGATCCGAGCGTAGCGCTCCCTTTAAGACTTGCTTCATCCTTGCCGCATCTGTATCTTGGGGCTTCATTCCCTTCTTTAACACAATCTTGCACAGCAACCTGTTCAGTCTCCTAACATACTCGGAAAGTTTTTCCTCTGGTTTTTGGAAAGTATGTTCAAATTGGTAGACCATCTCTGTCACCTTTTCTAATTGACCAAACTCTTCCTGCAGCATGGCTAGACAGTCTTGAGCCGTGCAACCTGCATTCCCAAACCGAAAACTTTTCACTGCTTCTGCTGCTGCGCCTTTAAGGCTTTCTATCACTCGCTGTCTCTTCTGTGCTTCAGACACCTCCCATGCCTCCACTGCCTGTAATGCCTGCTCCACCCAGGTATCAAAATCTTCTTCCCCTGCCGGGACAGGGAGCTTCCCTGAGAATGTCTTTAGTCTCCGGTAGCTGGTTTCTACATGCACCGTACTTGTCTTCTGACATTTGGTCAGCAGATCCCCTATTGCATTTATCAGTTCTGGTGATATAGCAGTGGCAGGTGCAGGCGCCACCGGGGGTGTCGCCCTGTCTTCTCTTTCCGGCGGGGTACGGGCCGCAGCCTGCGGTGATCCCGTAGGGGATGGTTCCTTCTCTACAGTTACTGCGTGCGCCAACCTATATGTTCTGTTGTCTGGCGTCCGCACACACTTGCGCCTACAGGCCTCTGGCATCACGCCCCAGTACTCCACTAATGCATATTGATATGAGATGTCTGGGTCTGTCTTTATGTCCATCACCCAGGGTGTGTGATCTGGAGTCACTGATTTCATTAATTCCTCTACCGTCTCACTCGACCATTTCTCCCCAGGGAGGCTAATGGCTATCGACTGCTTTGGCTCTGTGTTAGCGGCTTTGCACCACTCTTCTACCGCTCGTGGATCCATGGGGTCCATGCCGGCACCTCTGGCGTTCACTTGCTGCATCAGGATCCCGGACGAGAACCCCCACGTGTAGCGATACCTCCAACTAAGAAGGCTGCAGATTTTGTTTGGGCCCTGAAGACAGCTCCGCCAACCCCCGGCAATATGCTCTACCCCCTACTGGCACAGCTAGTACTGACAGTAAATTGTATATCTTATACTGTATGAATAACTGAGCATTGACACAATACTAAATTGAAATAAGTATAAGATTTTACTTAAGCTCTTGGTAAGAAAAGGGGTAACATCAATAACAGTTTACAGAATAATCATTAGTAATGCAGAGCCCAGCCACACTAACACACTGTAGGGTTAACACACAACAAGTGCGCCACGCGGGCGACCGTTAGCTAAGTGCCCTGTGGCGCAGTAACCAAAACACCTTAGAAACCCCACCAGGCCTGGTTCTGATGTCTACAACTTAGTCCTTTTTCTTCACTGGCAGATCTTTAACGGTGGTGCACATTAACAGAGTACAAACTTTGTAATCCAATGGGGTAGGTAAAGATGGGGTAGAAACTTGGTTATACGAACAGTAGGTTCAGCTCCGACAAGGGCCTTCAATAAGAATACCAAGAATAACTCGTAGGCCACGGCAGTCTATAGGCATATATGCAGTAACAGTATATCGGTTGGGCATATGCCCTCTCACCCGCCCGGACTACGGTTCCAGTCCCGGGAACTTCCACCAACTGTGTCCCACACACGCTCAGTCTCTTCAGCGATCGGGTCCCCGATCCAACAAGGCTGTAGTCGAGCAAAGTCAGATGCCACCCAGGCTCGCAGAGGGGTGGAAGGCTCTTTGGTGCTGCGCAAGGCCTCAGGCTTCAGGCCTTGCACTCCGACACATCCGCACAGGAGGATCAGTCTCTGAAGTCTCGTGTCCCAAAGAGGCCGAGCCCAGCCTCTCCTCCTCCCTTTATAACCCCTCCCATGAGTCTCTGCGGTGGGAACATCTGAAGAATGGGGTTCTGGGTGATGTAGTCTCTCTGCATTAAAGGGGAACACCCCGCTACACTTCAATGGGGTTCGGGTTAAAGTTCGGTCCCGAACCCGAACTTTTTTCCGAAGTTCGGCCGAACCCGTCAAACCCGAACATCCAGGTGTCCGCTCAACTCTAATTATAACCTGTTACAGAGTCCTACCTTTTTATTTCTGTCCTGGACAAAACTTTTTCAGTGTCCTGCTTCTGGCATGACTGGGTTTGATGAATAAATCACCTGGTGAAATGTCTGAGCTGGTTTGGGAAGCTGCAGTTCTAGCCTTCCTGTAACATTAGTTAACCCCTTAGAGGGCTATTAACAAACAAACTATTCCTATTGCATTAAATTTGTTTTTGTACTGCTGTATTAGTCTGCAGGGCTGTAATTTGAAGTAGATGGGTAACTTTTAACATCTTAAGTTACCAGATGACTTGAGTAGCATTGTACGTGTTATAATATTACTCTTAATGTGGAGTTCTTCTTTACACTTTTTTTAATGAGACAAGTCCTTGTGCAGCAAGCAGTAAAACTCTGTGCTGTTACCTCCTTATATTACTGCTGGTACAAACAATCCTCTTCAGACTCTTCCAAAGAGAAGATACAGATGAAAATGACTGTTCAAATCTTGGTGGTATAAGCAGCCAAGGATGAATGAAGATGACACCACCTAACAGGCTGTCACATTCATTAAACACGTGGTTAATACACTCTAAAAGAGATGTTTACACTCACCCTGTAAAGGGACAGGATCCAGGAAATTGGCACATGTCTCCTACCTAGCTCAAATAAAGTTTGGGCTGTCCATCCTGCTCCGCTGGGATGTGGTCCCTGTGTTCACATGCTAAATGCATCTTTTATCAGGAAACCCCTCTGCTGGCATATGAGGTGTAAATCACTCTCACTCTCAGTGGCACTGGCAAAGCAGTGCAATATCATGGCTGAAGTGGACACCTGCCTTATTACTGAGATACTGAGCTTCCTTATGGATGAGGCACTGCACTGTTGCATAATAGTCATTAACAAGCTCAATGTTTTTTGCCTGCCTTCTTTTTCTGCAGAAAAACAAATGCCAACCCTAAATAAAGACCAGCACAGCCAGAAAAGGTAAGTGGACAATTCCCCCTTTGCTTCTTATGTAGCGTACACACGGTCGGAATTCCCGACAGAAAAGGTCAGATGTGAGCTTTTCATCGGGAATTCCGGCCAGCAAAAGTTTGAAAGCAGGTTTTCGGAAAAACCATTCGTCTGTATGCAATTCTGATGGAAAAAAAAACACGCATGCTCAGAAACAATTCAACGCATGCTCGGAAGCATTGAACTTATTTTTCTCGGCTCGTCGTAGTGTTGTACGTCACAGCGATCTTGACGGTCGAAAGTTCAGAGAACTTTTGTGTTACCGTGTGTATGCAAGACAAGCTTGAGCAGAATTCCGTCGGAAAAACCATCCAAGCTTTTTCCGACTGGAAAACCGATCGCGTGTACGCGGCATTAGGCAAACAGCCCTCTTGAGACTCTTACAAAGAGGGAGATGTGGATGAACATGACTGTATGAATCTTGCTTTGTTCAAGCAATCAGTGATGAAGATGACTAGGGCCAAAAGGTTGTCACAATTTATTAAGCATGTGGTCCAAATGCTCTAAATGAGTTGTCTGAACTCCCCTTGTGCAAGAGTAATCTTTTTTAGCAAGGTACAGTTTTTCATCCAAAACCAGCAACTGGTCTCAAGATCTTTCTCAGGCCAACCAAACTTCTTCAGACTCTTCCAAAGAAAAAGATGCAGATCTGGATGACCTTTATCCAGTTTGAGCTCTCCTTTGTAAGGCTGGTGAGATGCCTTAAGACAGATGGAAAGCAGTGGAAGTATTTCAAGTACCTCCAAAGACTGCTTTGCAATGTCCCTATGGTGACTGAATTAAGGCTCATGCTAGAAAAATGGAGCAAAAGCATGTATTCACAGCAGATGTTAAAGTTATGCCCTTGTGAAGAGGAAGGTGTCCAGCATTTGGTGTCACTCCTTTTGGTCGGTGTGTCCCTAATGGGATTGGCCAGATACATTACTTTACAATTAGAAACTGTGTCCTTCAGGGAAGTACTCATTCACTGCATTGTTCATCATAGAAGATGAAGCGTAAATTGACAGCAAGGTTCTGTGATTGTGGATAGTCTGACTTCCTGCCTCAGGGTAAATGTCTGAGTTGGTGGTTGGCAAATAGAGAACAGGGTCATCTGACCCCTACACAGTCCTTCTATAATTAGAAGCCCAACTAATCATGGTTCAAAGTATGCCTTTCAAATCTTCTCAGTTTCCTGACAGTGGCACAAGATCAAGTTCTGCATCTGGCCCTGGAGAAGCTCAAGTTAGCGTCTTGGATTTTAAGAGGCAAAGGTGCGCAAATTTAGGCTGCTCTTCGAGAATGGTAGATACCCTCATAAGAGCACGGAAGAGCAGCATAAACAAAGTCTTCAACAAAGTCTGGCAAAAATTCCACGAATATGCTACGTCAGAAGTTTTCTCCAGGGAAGCAAGAATTTTTCACGTCCTAGGTTTTGTTCAAAGAGGTCTCAACATGGGCCTGAGCGCAAGCACACTCAAAGGGCATGGCTCTGCCATGTCAGCCCTTAGCGGGACTTAGTGGACCTCCTGATTCTTCAATTCTTAAAGGCTGTAGTAAAGATAAGGCCTCCCAGAGCCCCCACATTTCTACATGGGACCTCACCAATGGTGGCCCGCCCATAGGGGGCGCAGGGGTGCCACCCCACCCAAAGCTACTCATCATAAAAATAAATATTGGCCCTTTAAGTGTGTGCGGGATGCCGGACACACAGGTGTATGGGAAGCAGGACATGCTGCAATCACTGAAAAAAAAATACGAATAATGCCCTTTAAGTTTGTGCAGGGTGATGGACACACAGCTGCTATGGGAAGTATGGCATGTTTGCAATCACGTGATTGCAAACAAGAAGCTCTATTGGCTTCCTTTAGAAAGTCCTCGGGGCGCTGAGCTCTGAACACTCCCTCTATAGCATTGTTCCCTGCTGTGGTGTGTTTGGCGGGTCCTGTGTCTTCACTTCCGGTTTCTCTGACTCATCCCCACAGGTCCGAAGGTAGATGACATTCGACTTGTGTGAGAGCTGTGAGTATGAGGGGGGAGAGGGAGGACATCTGATGTAAAGGGGTGCTCTGATGGGGACCTCTAGTGTAAAGGAGGGCTAATGGGGATGGGGAAATTGAATGTAAAGGGGGCTCTGATGGGGAAATCTGCTGTAAAAGGGGGTTCTGATGGGGACATCTGCTGTAAAGGGGGGCTCTGATGGTGACATGTGATACAAAGGAGGACACTGATGGTGACGTGATGTAAAGGAGAACTCTGATGATATCTAATGTAAAGGGGGCTCTGATGAAGACATCTAATTAAAAGGAGGACTCTGATGGTGACATCTAATGTAAAGGGGGGCTTTTTTTTTTTTTAAAGGTGTTTATTTTGGTTTTACAACAGAATAACAACAGACGGACTGCTATTACAAGTGTGCAAGGTGCCAACAGCAGTACCAAGTCCCATAGTATTTAAGGTACATCAATTTAACAGTCCGTGAAGAAACAGAAATACCCCAACAACATTCATACATACACCCACTCAAGCCCGCAGCACATACCACCCCACAGCAACAGTAGAATTCCAAGGCCCCCTCAGGTAGCGGAAATTCCATACCAAGCAATCTCTGGTTATTTGTATTGGCAACCTGATGATCAGTGTTCCTGGAGTACGCTAGTGGAGGATTTACTGAGAGAGTTGTGAGGAAAGGACATTCCCCCAGAAATCATCAGACATCTAGCCTTGGTTGCCATATTTTGGTGAATTTCTTAGGGCATGCCCTACTCTTATATATCAACTTAAATTTGGGGAGAACCCCATGAACATTGCGAAAGAAGGTGTGGGCTGAAAGGGGGCTCACATCCTTCCAATGCAATAAGATGGTTTTATGTGCATAAAATAACAGTATACGCAACAAAGTCCTGGTGTGTGTACGAGGAACATGGTCATTAGGAACTCCTAAACGTCCAACCTCTGAAGTATGAGGTATCGGTAGGTAAAGTTTGTGGTCAAAAAAGGCAAATAGATCCTTTCAGAAGGTTGAAAGTCCAGAACATGTGAAAAAAATCAGCAGCAATCATATCACATCTAGCACATGCAATATCCAAGCCTAGACCCATCCGAACCAGCCTAGCCGGTGTGTAATGCAGGTGGTGTATAAACTTAAATTGGACCAGTAGGTTAGCAGTGCTGATTATATCCTGAAAACCTATCTCGGTTGCTTCTTCCCAGTCCTCTTCAGAAAACTCAGGTATGAACATCAGCCATTTGGGATGAGAGTTCTGGAAAGGATCCGCCCCCACCAACTGGAGGCGACCATAAAAGGTAGTCACCAATTTGGCAATTTCTGGGAATGACAAGAGGTCTTCAATAGATGATTCCATGAGCTCAATGGTCAATGACCCAAATTGTGCCCAAATGGCATGTCTTAGTAAAAGATATTTAAGAGAATTTATTGTCCAGGCCGTCGTATTTAAGTCTGAGCGCATCAAAGGGTAATAAGGTATTCTCATCAACTATATGGGAGAGGTTTGTAATTCCAAATCGACCCCACCATGTCGAGACCTGATGACCAAAGAGCTCAGGGAGATTGGGGTTCCGCCACAAGGGAGTCTGTGGCGAGATACCCAGTGAAGAGTGTGTCAGAATGCCCCCCCTCCCTTCAAGCCATAAACCTAACCTCAACAGGAGAGAGTCTGGAGTCACCAGATCTCCTTGACCTATGCAGTTCATCCCTTAGAGAGGTAGAAGGTCCAAAGACATAGGTGAGTTGGGAAGCAAGAAAATAATTCCTTAAGTTTGGGCAGGCAGGCCTCCTGCGGCCTTAGTCGCCTGTAAGGAGGACCTGGCTAAACGAGGATGGCAACCATTCCAGACCCTGGTGTGGACCCTGGCCCTCGGGTCTGCATATAATAATCGAGCCCACTGGACAAAATGTGGACCAAAACTCATCCGTGCCATAGCTTCCCACAGGAAGGACCAACTCACAGTGCCAAAGGCTTTTCACACGCCTAGGGATAGGACCAATCCACCACATTTCGCATGTGATGCACTATGGACATGCAAAAATAATCTACGGATGTTATCAAAGGTGCTCCTGCCAGGCATAATACCGGATTGGTCCGGCGGTATGAGGGATAGTCTGACCGTCTGAAGTCTAAGAGCGAGAATCTTTGCTAGTATTTTGGCATCATTGTTTAGGAGGGATATGGGACGGTAGGACCCACACTGCAGCCTATCCTAGCCAGGTTTGGCTATGACAACAACGAGTGCTTCATTCATAGAATCAGGAAGTTTCCCCAGCTTAAGAGAGTCTTGAAATGTCTTAAGGAGCCTGGGAGCCAGTTCTTCTATGTGTGTCTGATACCATTCTGAAGGGAGGCCATCCAGACCCGGAGTTTTATTGGTTAGCACAATAGATTTATCTAGGAGAAGACGCTGGGGGGTACTAAGTGTTGGAAAGTCAAGTGATTCAAACAAGCCTAGAAAGGTTTGCTCTGGAGGTACATACAGTACATACCTCCACATGTATTATAGAATGGTCAGACACCGTCTGGGAAAGATATGCTATGGACTGGACACAGGGTAAAAAGTCCCCCGTGGCCAGGGCATAGTATATTCTGGAGAGGGCTGCATAGAACCTGGAATGGCAAGAGAACACTTTGTCACTAGGATATTTCCAGTGCCATAGATACACATATCCATAGGCATTGCACCACGCATGCAACAATTTAGACTCAGACTGTAGAGGTTTCAACCTATCTAGATCAGGCTGTAACACAGAGTTAAAATGAGCATGGGACAGTTAGGTAAAGAGGCAAAATACACACTGAGTTCAGAGAACACTGCAGCCATGACCGGAGGGGGGAGGTAAACCGTGACCAACAGGAGGCGAATTCCATGCACAATTGCATGTAGGATAATATACTGCCCCTTAGGGTCCAGGATAACTTGGTGGCACAAGAAAGGTAGCCCTTTACGGATTAGGATCGCAAGCCCCCGGGCATAGTTGGAATAGGTAGAGTGGTAATTATGGGCCACCCAGTGTTTTTTGAGGGCCAGAATTTTAGAACCTATGAGATGAGTTTACTGGAGACACAGGACACACGGTTTACTGTGCTTCAGGGTCTCAAAGACAAGTGCTATTTTAAATTTAGAGTTCAGCCCGCAGGCATTCCACAAGCAAATGTTTACCGCAGACATGGGATCGATATTAAAACCACTAGGGCAGAGGCGAGGGGGAGGGGAGGGGCTCCCGTAGGGCACCCCGCCTCTGGTCACAGCCACAGAAGGTTGTGAGGGTCGCAGTGCTACAAAAACATACATCCACACATAAAGCATACACACAACAAGAAAACTATGTAAATTAGCATAATCATTACCCAGTGAGGGTAGCATTATTCCTGCCCAGCTCCAAAAAAGGGGAGTGGGCCTATACCCCAAACTTGTACCATGCGTGGGGCACATGGCCAGCAATAGGAAGTAAAAAAAGATGTCAGAAAAACAAAATAGTCAGTGTTCAACAAAAAAATCAGGGGGGTTGAACCCCAAGGCAGCTCGGGCCTGCTCAGGAACTGAGGGCCAGGTACTCTCCCACAGGAGACGTGTATGGTCGACCATACTTTTTTTACTTAACAGAACTTCAGTAGTGATGAACAAAGGGAAGAGGGGAAAGGGTCAGGAGAGGAAGAAAATGTAGCTTTTCCAACTTTTCCATCATAGTGTGCGGACCTCCTTCAGGCAGGTGGTTTAGGAGGGTGGGGAAGTGATTCCCTCCAGGATAGGGCATCTTGTGGAGATTGGAAGAATTGGACTCTCCCCTGGTAGGGTAGCGGGGAACAGCATGGAGTATTGGATATCCTGTTCCCGGAGTTTCTGCTTGACATGCTGGTAACTGGGTCTTGCGGACTGTCGCAGAGTAGTCAGGGAAGAGGGACACCACAGCATTGTTGATCCGAAGACTACCCTTCCTCCTGGTAGCCCCCAGAATGGAATCACGATCCCTGTAATTAAGGAGACAAATCACCACAGTGCGTGGAGGGTGACCTTCAGGGAGGGGGCGCCCAGGGACTCAGTGGGCCCTCTCAATCACAAAGCAGGGGGAGAGATGAGCATGGCCAAATTCTTGCTCAAGCCAGCTTTCCAGGAAGGCTACGGGGTCAGATCCCTCCGGGAGAGCAACCAGATGCAGGTTATTCCTGCGGACACGGTTCTCGAGGTCATTGACCTTATCCTCCAGGGTTGCAATCTTCCCTCCCATAGGTATTTAATTGGGCAGGATGGGGCTAATGGTGTCCTCTAGGTCACTAATACGTTGCTCAGTCTCAGTAACCCGGCCACGTAATTTTTGCATGTCCTGCCGCATAATTGTTAAGTCAATCTTTAGGCCATCCACCTTCCCCACAAGGTCCGTATGGTTTACCTTAATGATAGCAAGGACCTCCAACAGTGTAGGCTCTTTGCCGCCATCCGTGACCACCGCTCCCGGGATCGCTTACAGGGACACAGCCGGAGGGTCCGGAATCTTTGGAGAAAGCGACGGGAAGGCGTCCTGGCTGTCTCCAAACAGATCAGGAGTGGAGGTGATGCGCTAGGCCCATGGCCTGTAATGCTGCGACCATCTTGGCAGGAGCGGGTGGTGATGCTCATCTTGGCCAGAGGTTGCTTCTTTCCCCCGCCGCTTTCCCATTCACCAAAACGCCTCTCTGGGATGCAGAAAACTTTCAGGGCTGGATTAGGCGAGAGATGAGACGTTTTCCATCTATGGTCGATCAGGATGGAGCAGGATTGTAGAAGGAGAGACCGGAGCTGCCCAGGAACACATCTGTTCACATCCCGCGCTAGGCCATGCCTATTCTGATGGTAACATCTAATGTAAAGGAGGACTCTGATGGTGACATCTAATGTAAAGGAGGACTCTGATGGGGACATCTGATGTGAAGGGGGACTCTGATGGAGACATCTAATGTGAAGGGGGACTCTGATGGGGACATGTAATGTAAAGGGGGACTCTGATGGGGACATGTAATGTAAAGGGGGACTCTGATGGTGACATCTAATGTAAAGGGGGGCTCTGATGGTGACATCTAATGTAAAGGGGGGGCTCTTATGGTGACATCTAATGTAAAGGAGGACTCTGATGGTCAGATCTGATGTAAAGGAGAACTCTGATGAGGACACCTGATTTATAGGGGCATGCTGATGGGGACACCTGTAAAGGGGGAATCTGTTTGGGATACCTGATGTAAAGGGGGGCACTTGCTGTAAAGTGGACTTTGATTGGGACATCTGCTGTAAAAGGAGGCTCTGATGAAGACACCTTATGTTAAGTGGTTTTATTTATTTTTTACTTGAAATGTGGATGTGATTGGCCTACTGTGACGGGCACAGTGAGGCTGCAATTGATGGGCACAGTGAGGCTGCATATGATGAGCACAGTTTTATCTAGCAGTAATGATACATAATCACCTGATAAATGGCTATTTACAGTCCTGCATCACTAGCAGTTGAATTTTGTTTGCGCCCCCCCCCCCCAAAACATTTTGAGCACCAGCCGCCGCTGGACTTCATAATAGTACTCAACTACCTGTCTGCTCCAAAAATCCATGATGGGAATTGTCTTTGCTTGTCTGAGTTGGTGGCTCTAGGGCAGGGATCTCCAAACTACGGCCCTCCAGCTGTTGCAACACTACACATCCCATGAGGCATTGTAAAACTCTGACATTCACAGACATGATTAAGCATGATGGGAATTGTAGTTCCTGAACAACTGGAGGGCCATAGTTTGGAGACTCCTGCTCTAGGGTATAAAGAACCCTATGAGTTATTCTGCTCCCGATGCTGGATTCTATTCCAAAGTGGCCTCAAAATTCATTTTAAGTAAAGAACTCATGTTGCCTACTTTTTCATCTGGAAGATGGATAAAATGTTAGTCCTTTGGATGTCGAGGACTCGGGGAGACACTGAAGACTTATATCCATGCTACCCCGACTTTCAGGTCATCAGATTGTCTGTTTGTGCCTCCCAGAAGTTCATGTAAGGGGGTCAGAGTTTCGAGCAGAGTGACTGTGTCTTGGATTGTGAAAGTGAACTCCCTCTCATATAAGGATAAAGGGGTTGGTCCTTTCAGAAAGAATAATGGCGCACTCCACAAGAAGCGTCTCAACCTCCTGGGCAGCAGCCTGTCTCAATGGAGTCTCAATGGAGTCAATATGCAAGGCTGCAACGTGGTTATCCATACACACCTTTATTTCTCATTATTGCATAGATCTATAATTTTTGACTACTGTTAATTTTGGAAAAACAGTTTTCTAGTTAGCTGGAGGCCATAATTAACCCTATTTTGTTTATGCATTATCCCACCCTGGTTAGCTAGTTAATTCCCAGTGGTAGGCTGACATGAAGCTGTAAGGAAAAACCGAAAATTGAATCTCAACTACTTACTGCAATTTTCCTGGTGTGGAAATCTTGTTACAGAACGCCAGCCTGATGGGAGAAATCCAAATTCATGAGTTAGGTCCTGCAGGTGGGGGTATAGGCAGGGAAACCCAGTGGTGGGCTGACATGGAGCTCATCAGGAAAGGAAAATTGCGATAAGTATTTGATATTAAATTTTCTGTACAAAAGTACAAAAGTCCTGTTCAAATTCACTTGTGTAGCGGCCTCCTCACTCCCCTCTTTCTCTCGTCTCGTCTTTCTTTTGTCTAGGGGTATTTCAGAGGGGAGAGAGCGGGGACACCACGCCTGGCTTCCACCACATGTGTCAGTGCGGTATAAGCAACGTTCTTGTATTACCTTTGGGTCAGTGCTGTGCACCTGGATCCTCCCTCCAAGAGTCACCTTGAACAATGTCTGTCAGGAAATGAGCCCCACACCATTAAAGTTCAACACTCCTTTATTCTTCTGCGAATGAACACAATCAGTTGAACTCCCTTGATAGAAACAGAACGGAAAAGGCGGTGTGGATGCGAATAGGCCCAAACACAATGTAGTTCTCCACTTTCCTTCCTGAAAGTGGGTTACGGTCTCCGCACGAGGGGGAATTTCCTTCCAGGCGGTCTCCGACGAGAGGCTCACCTGTCACAGGCAATATGCTGCACCCGGTCTTCAAGTGAGGAGCTCCCCCCGGTCCATTGCGCCTTCTGGATTCGGGAACCCACTCCCGGAGTTCCCTAGGATCTCCTTCCCTCGCGGAACTCAGTGTTGGGCACTGAGCTCCGGACCTCCATCCGAGTACCTCACCCCAGGCTAAAGGTACCTGGGATGGAACACGACCTCTGGTTGTCCTCTAGGCCTAGGCCACCCAGAGGACCGACACGAACCACCGTCCACAAGCTGAAGGTGCCTGGGACTTCGACCCCGTGACAAAGATGGCCGGCCCCTTTATACCCTCTCCCAGCCCCACCACACCGCTGCCGAAGGAGGACAAAAAGGAGGCACAGCACACAGCAATGATTCAACCCCAGCCCAGGGCGACAGCGCCACCCGCTGGGCTGCAGGGAACTACACATCACTGATGTCTCTGCCAAGTTCAAATTTACACCCGGGAAAGTACACCGCTACACTTGATTTTAGCCATCTACAAAAACCTTCAATTAAGGTTGCAACCACAAGAGGTGTCAGATGATGTTTTCTAAATATTTTATGTCAAATGTGTTAGCGGTGAAAGGTTTATCACAAGATTCTCCGCAATAACTGTTGAATTGCCACTCTTTAAATAGAACATATAAATTACAATTCGTAGCAAGCTAAACAAATGCATAAGTCATTTTTCTAATAAACAAAACCTTTTTGACCAAGATTATGTTTTTTTAAGCTTCTTGTATATACAGAATCTTATAAATAAAGTGCTACTAAACCCAGGACCCTGCATTCACTATATCTGATCTCCCACAGTACACAGAACATGGAAATGCAATAATTTTACTAAATATAAACTGCTAAATACCTTTTTTCATCAGCTGTTAGACCAGTCTTGTGACTTCTATCAGTGTCTGGTTAAAGCTTGCAGGAGGAGTTTTCATTCTCCCATGATTGTCCTATGAGGCTGACCCTCTGTCTGGACAGTGCTGATTGGCCCTGTGCTGATCGCATGCACTCTCCCAAGAATAATAAAAAAAAAAGCATTGCTTCACTGTCGCTAATAAATCAAAAGTCCTCTTGTTTACAATAAGTAAAGTCCCAATAATTAAAAAAATATGTGACGTGACGTATATTCAAACGTTGCTCCAATAGTGATAAGTGTGATGTACCAAACCACTCACCAGAACACAGCAAAAATACAACATCAAATAAACGCACTTCACCCAATGTGCTACGGAAATATCTTCCACAACCGTGCACCTCCACCAAATACTCACCAGATAGCCAGTAATGATGTGCCTTGTACTGTTACTATGAAGCGGATTAGCGTTTTACTCAGGTATGTGGATTGTATAGTGGGATCAAGCACTTAGGATTGCAGACATTATTTCACGCAGTGGATACAGGTCCTGGTGGCCAATGTTTCTCATTCCATTGATAAAAAATCATGGTCAACTCAAAATGTGCTTGTTGCCTCACAATAGGCTATCACTTCTCCACTGGCCTCTAGTCTTCTTCTGGCAGCACTTCACTCTTATGTTAGATAGCTGGAGCAGGCAAGTGATTGATATTGATGGTGTCCATTAACAAACATCGGCAATATGTCCTTGTACACAGAATGCAGTGTCCTTGCTGTGGGCACTCAACATGCTGCATGACAGATTTTACTGTTGTGGGTTTGGTAACACTTCAAATTGCAAAATAGGTTAACACACCTAGTTTAAATGAATGCCCTGCTTTTAATCAAAGTACATTCAATGCTTACAATGGCTTGCTGGATGTGCAACAAAAAAGTTGTCAATGGAAATGTTTTTTGAACTGTTGGCAATTATGCAACCACATATGTCACAGAGCACAAAAGTACATGCATGCACCTTTTCCTGTGTGCCCATTTTTTAGTCTGGTAACACATTGGCATAATTTGCACATCAATGATAATTTATGAAGTTTATAATCTATGAATTCTTGATTGCATAATAGCAGCATATTTGAATCCAAACTGTTATATAAAACACGCTTCTAAGAAGGTGTATCATGAGCTTTAATCCCACTTGGAAAGGAAAGCAATTCCTTGAGCCATTATCAGAAACAACCCTCCAGGCAAGTTTCAAATCAACACATCAACAACATTTCAAATCAAATGACTGCATAAATTCATAACTGAGATATATTTGTTTAAATACATGGAGGTTGTTTAAATTGTGTAGGCACTTGTATGCAAAGACTCAAGAGGAGATATCTGGGGCAAACATCCTCCAACCATAAGAGATAAACAAGCACATTAGAAGCATTAAAGCTGAAATTTAGGCAGATACAATAGATACAAACTTTTGCAGTTCTGTAATTATTAATACATTCTTGAATGTATTTTTTTAATGCAAGCAGTGTAAGAGCCTGAATTTCACATGGTATCATCCTCTTGCAGCCTCTGCAGCAATGCTAGTATTAGCAGGAAAAAATCAGCAGAAAGAGCCAGTCACTTTATGTCATGCCAAGCAGAAATCTTTTAAAAAGATTACGATAAGATCGATGTAAGTATAGACTTTGGCTATCCAAAATAAATCAATATTTATTTACAATAAGTCACTTACAAAAACCACTAATAGTTTGATTAATAGGTAAACACAGAGACTGCAATTTCGAAATGAGGTTTGAAATTTATTTCTTACCGTAAAGGATATACCTATAAGACAATGACTTTTATTTTCTGTAGATATCCTAAATGATTGGATAAAACTTGGTAGATAGTAATCTGCGTTTGACTAACTTGACCCATGAACCTGCTGCAGTCGAATTACCGGGTGAAGTTGGTCTAAAGTTATGCCAGTTAAGGAGAATAAAAATTACCAAATTCTGGGTTGTTAGATCTAATGGGGTAGCAAATCAACTAGCATAAAATACTTGCACAAAGAAAAATCAATAATAAATGTGCTCAATATAGTTACCCTTTAAAATAGCTATTTGGCCAGACTCTCCTAAAACAGCTGCCGATTAATGGGTGGAGTTGATCTTCCCCAAAATTGCATCTATCTAGGCTTGAGCTGGGTGCCCTGGCTTCAGTGTGGTATCAGATCTATATGAGGCGGTCTGGTGATATGTGATGTGACTCTTCCTGATGGTCTGTTCAAATGATGTCATAATGATTCCTAGATGATGGGTGTCTGTCCAGATGAGGTGTTTAGATGATGTCCTGGTGTATTCCTGACTTGCTCTGTTATTGAATTACAAACAATACATTCCGAAAATTTTGATAAACCTGGCCCAGAAGGTGTAACCTTCTCTATGATAGGTAGGGCAATCTAATTATCAACTCTGTGTTTACTTATGTACTAGCTCACTTGCCCACCAGATGGCACCTTAGTACCATATATGACTATTTCAGATTTCCAGTGGAAATTGCTCTTATAAAAAATTATGTTATAGGACCAATTCACATTTTACCATAACAAGTTGGACTAGGTGGTTCTATTTAAAATATATAAAATGCCTAGGGAAAGTCTGGTAATTTCTAATTTATGATCATTACTCTTTTAGTGTAGCAGTATTCAAATGTAAACTTCTAAATACAGAGGTAGCATGATTTCATAAACAAATATTAATGATATACATACAATTACCACAATATAAGCTATTATTTAAATGTGGCTACATTATAAAGCACACATTTCTGAAATAATGATTACAAATAATAACAAATGAATTGATGCTGCACTGCTTACTTTAATAAATAATACAATCCTACCTGAAAACACCCAACAGAGGTGGTAACCCCTGAAGGAATCAGCAATCTGTGATTACATAATGTGCTTGAATGAGTGAAAACATTGACAAAATAATTCATAAAGAACAATCATCAGTGCAAAAATATTAAATAATATATAAAAAGGTAGTAAAAACCTTCCAGGCGTGTAACCCCACCAAAAATGCAGCTAAAAATAGAGTAATTCGAAGTGCATATAAATATATAGCAAAAAAGGAAACTAAATACCCTCTAGGAGTGTAATCACCAAACCATAAACACTTGTACCACTATACTATAAAACATCACAAAGTGACGTAAAAGTGCAAAGTGAATGCTTTGCAGCCAAGGCAGGAATTATTACCCATGTCGCTTTTGTCAGGTGTAGCCCATGCCAATCGTGACCTATTCAAGTGAATATAGGTGTTTGTGCAGTGTCAACCTCCTCACTGCCTGTCAAATGCTCTGATCGCTCTTCAGAAAGCCCAGCCATGTGTATGTGGCATTGAAAAGGATTAAAACAAAGACCTAATGGTACCCGAAAGCCAATCACGGCACAACATGTCAGGATGTTGATGACGTCATCATGCTGGGTGAAGCTAGGGTGCCATTTTGTTGAGTTATTCCACACATGGTGCTTGTACGTCTATGCGCATTCACATTTTATCCTTTGTGAGTGCATTTTATCTTATTATGAATACAAAAAGTTGCACTATTAGGTCTTTGTGCTTTTCCATGCCATGCTGTCCACGAGGGGATGGTGACCATACTATAAGAAGGATCTGGATGCAAGTTGTCTGATTATAACCAAAGCGTATTTGACCTCCATTATTTCAGTGGGGTACATCAAATTAGGAGAGAGGATACACATAAGGTGTGTTGATGGGCACATTAGTGTATTTATGGTGGATTATATGGAACACGGAAACAATTTCAATGTAATGGAGAATTTCACAGGAAGATTGGATGGTGTATGGGACTGATACATTTTGCTTTGTGAACAATTTATCACTTTATTGTTTTTCACAAATATTTAAACACTTGGGCACAAATTAAAGTAAATGGATTCATATCTGATCCCTTTTCTATTTCTAATGGCACTCGACAGGGATGCCCCTTATCACCCCTCCTTTTCGCGCTATCGCTTGAACCCCTACTTTGTAGAGTAAGGCAAAATCCCGATATATCGGGGGTAAGAACTGGAGATACGGACTATAAGGTCTCCACTTATGCGGATGACCTTTTTGTTTTCTTTGACGAAACCAACAATATCAATGCCGAATTTGGTGGGAGAACTGGATCGATATGGTACCATATCTAATTTCAAAATTAATATGATAAAATCAGAAGCAATGGGGGTATCTATGTCGGTATTACAAACCAGTACCTTGAAAACAAACTTTAAATATAGATGGTCCTCGACGGCCATTAAATACCTGGGCACCTATATGCCACCCAAACTAGATCAAACTTTTGAACTGAATTTTTTACCCCTATTAAGTAGAATCAAAACCCTACTGGCTAAATGGGACAAGGGTATCTTCTTGTGGTTTGGCAGATGTAACATAATTAAAATGTCAATCATGCCCAAACTAATATACTTATTTCAAACACTGCCAATCCATGTACCTGTAGAATTTTTTAAACGGACGAATGCTCTGATAGTAGACTTTGTCTGGGGGCATAAGAGGCCAAGATTACAACGTCGAATACTGACCATGCCTAAACAATTTGGGGGGGTAGCAGTTCCTGACACTCAGAAATACTATCAAGCGGCCCATATGGTAAGAGTAATAGACTGGTGCAGGCATACAAGTCTTAAAATATGGTCAAAGATTGAGCAATCACAGTGCAGAGTCCCATTGCGTCGAGCGGTTTGGTGCTTTGGAGACCTCAGTTCTGATCTCAAAAAGCACCCAACCTTGGGCCCTACCCTGCGGATTGGCTCTCAAATATGCACCACCACCGGACTATCATCAGTCAACTCCCCCCTGTACCCCATTGTGGGGAACCCACGTTTCCCTATGGGACTACAGGAGGGACCATGGAGAAGACTTTTAGACTTACAGATATTTCAGGCTTCGCATTTCGCGCAAGGAACGACGAGTAACTGGCCCTCATTAATAGAATTAACTCCATCCAATGACCGCTTTGGCCTCGATTATTGGAGCGGAGTCCAGCTGAGACATTTTTTTAATACCCTACCACCCTTGGAGGGTTTCTTAAGACCATTGACTCCCTTCGAAAAATTGTGTGAAGAAACAGGCCCTTGTTACCATACACTTTCGAAAATATATGGATTATTGATCGCCCCCCCAGAAGACTATGTCCCCCCATATATAAGGAAGTGGGAAACAACATTGGACAGGACATTTACGCAGATACAACATAAGCAGATTATAAAGTGGGCGCTAAAATCATCCATATGTACGAGGGCCCAAGAAACTAAC
The DNA here is from genome assembly GCA_029206835.1 of Rana muscosa. Lineage (NCBI taxonomy): Eukaryota > Metazoa > Chordata > Amphibia > Anura > Ranidae > Rana > Rana muscosa. The sequence goes on from CM055122.1 coordinate 406,904,564, forward strand.
TTTAAAATTATGACGAGATGGTACCAAACACCATCACTGCTTAATAAATATTTGCCGGAGATCCCAGATAAATGTTGGAGATGCCAAGAGGAAAGAGGGACATTGCTCCATGTGTTTTGGTCATGTTCGAGATTAGTATATTTCTGGAGGGAGGTACGTCAGATAGCACAAAAATTTACTGATTATAATATACCAGAAGACCCGGCCTTATTCTTGTTGCACGTCTCTGAAATACCAGGGGAAATATACAGTAAATCAATTGTACGTCATCTTATTAATGGAGCTAGAGCATGTATTGCCCGGCAGTGGAGAGATACGAATCCCCCAACAATCTTTCTATGGTTTAATAGAATTGAAGAAGTAAATAAGATGGAGGACTTAACACTCTCACGTCAAAACCGCCATGAGACTTATTCTAAAACCTGGGCACAATGGAACATATTTAAATATTCAGAAGAAGGGAAGACTCTTTTTTGTAACCCAAGAAGAAGGGGGGGGGGAGCTGGGGCTCCTCTACCTCCCTGTCCGAACCGAGAGAATTTATATAGGGAATTTTTTTTTTTTTTTGGTTAAGGTGAGGTAACCGAAGCTTCTTAGAGGGTGGAGGGTAATAGGAGGGGTTGGGGATCTTAGGAGGGGAAGAATCAAAGGAATATTCCAATAGAATTAGATTTATGTTCTATTTAAGGTCAGAAGAATGTGATATATGCTTTGGGCCCGTGGGGCATTTATTGGTTTAAACTGAAACAGTAAAATGTGTTATTTGATTATTTCCCCTGTATGTTGGATAAAACAGATAAATAAAAGATTTAAAAAAACAAAAAAAACAAAGACCTAATGGTACCCGAAAGCCAATCACGGCACAACATGTCAGGATGTTGATGACGTCATCATGCTGGGTGAAGCTAGGGTGCCATTTTGTTGAGTTATTCCACACATGGTGCTTGTACGTCTATGCGCATTCACATTTTATCCTTTGTGAGTGCATTTTATCTTATTATGAATACAAAAAGTTGCACTATTAGGTCTTTGTGCTTTTCCATGCCATGCTGTCCACGAGGGGATGGTGACCATACTATAAGAAGGATCTGGATGCAAGTTGTCTGATTATAACCAAAGCGTATTTGACCTCCATTATTTCAGTGGGGTACATCAAATTAGGAGAGAGGATACACATAAGGTGTGTTGATGGGCACATTAGTGTATTTATGGTGGATTATATGGAACACGGAAACAATTTCAATGTAATGGAGAATTTCACAGGAAGATTGGATGGTGTATGGGACTGATACATTTTGCTTTGTGAAAAATGTATCACTTTATTGTTTTTCACAAATATTTAAACACTTGGACACCGTTATATGATTTTTTATGATATTTTGTTTCTATGTGATATGGTAAAATTGCATATAAACAGCGTATATATACAGCAGTGTGTGTGTATATGTATATAATATATGTATGTGTGTGTGTGTGTGTGTGTGTGTGTGTGTGTGTGTGTGTATATATATATATATATATATATATATATATACACACACACACACACACGCTATATTACCAAAAGTTCTGGGATGCCTGCCTTTACACACACATGAACTTTAGTGGCATCCCAGTCTTAGTCTGTAAGGTTCAATTTTGAGTTGGCCCACCCTTTGCAGCTATAACAGCTTCAACTCTTCTGGGAAGGCTATCCACAAGGTTTAGGAGTGTGTCTATGGGAATGTTTGACCATCCTTCCAGAAGCACATTTGTGAGGTCAGGCACTGATGTTGGACAAGAAGGCCTGGCTTGCAGTCTCCACTCTAATTCATCCCAAAGGTGTTCTATCGAGTTGAGGTCAGGACTCTGGGCAGGTCAGTCAAATTTCTCCACCCCAAACTCGCTCATCCATGTCCTTTATGGACCTTGCTTTAGGCACTGGTCCAAATCATTTGGTGGAGGAGAGATTATGGTGTGGGGTTGTTTTTCAGGGGTTGGGCTTGGCCCCTTAGTTCCAGTAAAGGGAACTCTTAAGGCATCAGCATACCAAGACATTTTGGACAATTTCATCCTCTCAACTTTGTGGGCAGAGTTCGGGGATGGCCTCTTCGTGTTCCAACATGACTGCGCACCAGTGCACAAAGCAATATTGGTAATATTGTGTGTGTGTGTGTGTGTGTGTGTGTGTGTGTGTGTGTGTGTGTGTGTGTATGTATGTATGTATGTATGTATGTATATATGTATGTGTGTATATATTGTGACAGCAGGAAGGTAAAGTCACCTGGTTGCATCCAGGGGGGTAGATATATTTCGCCCAGATTCAGGCTTTACGCCGACTTATACAACTAGGTGGAGAGTTGTATAAGCCCAGCTAAGGCTAGTGGGCTCATGGATGACTCATACCTCTAGGGAGAGTGTGGGGCGTCGTACAGACAGGGAGTTGATGAGACCAGCTGAAACTTGTCAGCTCATTAAGGCCTCTATAAAAACTCCCAGCTTCATTAGATGTTAGCTCATGCCTGGAACCAGACCTGTGTGGACTGTCTTGGGAGAGTGAACCCCTGTGCGGTGAGAAAAAGCCTGTGTGGCTATTTGCTTAGACATTTAAAACCAGGGACTTAGGGACTAGGACAGCACTAGGCTGATCCCAGTTGTTAGGTAGGAAACCTGTATGTTTAGTCAGAGGTCAACTTGACCAGGATTTATTTTGGTTATGTTTCTTTTGCCTTGCTGTGTTTTTGTCACTGTAAATAGAAAATAAACCGCACCTTTTTGATTTTTTGAAAACCACAACCTCCGTCTGCTGGGCCTGTTTTTGTGTGGGGAGCCCATCCCGGGGGTCACACACACCCGCTGCCGAGCTAACCCCCTCACAGTTGGTGGAGAACCAGTGGCAGTTTTTTTAGGCCAGCATGGAGGAGATACTGAAACAGCTGGCTCTAGCAAATGCCAATCAACAGCAGACAAATGCAGGTTTGCAAAAGAGCCTTGCAGCTCAACAACAGAGCCTTGCAGCCCAGCAGCAGACAAACGCAACTTTGCAACGGAGTCTGGAGGCTCAGCAACAAGCCCAGCAGCAATCTGAGGCCCGCTTCATAGACCTATTGCAGAGGCAAGAGCAGAGACTACAACAACAGATGGAAGCAGTAATGCAGCAACGTCCGCAGACCAGTGAGGAAAGCCGTCCCACTAATACCGCGTCCTTTGGGGTGAGTCGTTTATTGACAAAAATGACTGGAGAGGATGATCCAGAGGTATTTTTGACCACATTTGAAAGGACTGCTGAAAGAGAAAAGTGGCCTGAGGAGCAGTGGGCTGGACTGGTGGCTCCTCTGTTAACTGGTGAATCGCAGAAAGCTTACTATGACCTGGAGCCTGACCAAGCAAAAAACTATGTGATGCTAAAAGCTGAAATATTGGCAAGGCTGGGTGTCACCCTGGCTGTCCGGGCTCAGCGTGTGCATAACTGGACTTTCCAGCTTGGAAAACCCCCCAGGTCTCAAATGTATGATCTCATTCACCTGAGCAGAAAGTGGCTACAGCCAGAGACTTTGTCCGCACCAAAGATTGTGGAACGTGTTGTAATGGATCGGTTTTTGAGAGCTCTTCCTACTGCCATCCAAAAGTGGGTAAGCCATGGAGACCCAGAGACGGCCGATGGTCTTGTGGATCGTGTGGAGAAATACTTGGCTACAGAGAACCTGACGGCCTCTTCCAGAGACACTCGGACTTTCCACCCTAAGACCAGACCATCCCCAGGGGCGGATAAGATGATTCCAAGGGGTAAGGGTGGAGAGAGTGAGAGGGTGGGAGCTCTACCCCAAGTTTGGCGAGAACAGCCTGGGAAATCAGCAGCTCAAGAGGCGGCAAGAAGGATCGTTTGCTACCGCTGCCGGCAAGCGGGACATATTGCAGCAAATTGCCCGGTTGTGGAGGAACCCATGCAGTGTGACTTTCTGACGGGCAGACGTCAGTCGCTGTGTGCGACAGTCGCATGCACTGCCATTCGAGGAACTGAGAAACATTTATGCAAAATGTGTGTTAATGGTAGAAATGTTGTGGTATTGCTGGATTCAGGTAGCCTTGTGACCCTGATAAAGGCTGAGTTAGTTAAAACAGAGGTCTCTGGGAATAGCAAGGTAGCTGTTATTTGTGTGCATGGGGACACCCGAGAATATCCAGTGACTACAGTGTGTTTCGAGACCCCCAAAGGTACCCTCTCTCATCCAGTGGGCTTAGTATCTCAGTTACCGCATGACGCCATTGTCGGAAGGGATTTTCCGAAGTTCTGGGAACTGTGGGATGATCCTGAGCCCCCCACTGGTGCCCCTATGTACCAGGAATGTGATAGCCAGAACTCCCCTGAGAGTGGTGAGGACTCTCCGGAATTTCCCTTGTCAGTATTGGCAGGGGAGACTCAAGAAACTGGAGAGGAGCCCACCTCCTCAGACGAAAACCTACCGTCTGTGGAGTTTTCTGATCTTGAGGTTCACAGGGAAAACTTTGCCACAGAACAGTTGAAAGACCCCGCCCTAATAAAGGCACGGGAAAACGTAGTGAAAATAGATGGCGAGTTAGTGAACCCAGATAATACCTGCACTTACCCATACTTCAGCGTAGAGAAGGACCTACTGTATCGGGTGGCAACAAGGGCAGAAGAAACCGTTGAGCAACTTGTGGTGCCCAAACCTTACAGGAAGTTGGTGTTGGAGTTGGCCCATGGGCACATTCTTGGAGGTCATCTGGGGACAGAGAAAACCCGAGAGAGGGTATTACAGAGATTCTATTGGCCGGGGGTGATGAAGGACATAGAAAATTATTGTTCCTCCTGCCCTGTGTGTCAGAGGTCGGCCCCGATGCCACATTTCCGTAGCCCGCTGGTCCCTCTACCCATCATTGAGGTCCCGTTTGAGAGGATCGCCATGGATTTGGTAGGTCCTATAATCAAGTCCGCTAGGGGGCACCAGTACATATTAGTTATAATGGACTATGCCACCCGTTATCCAGAAGCGATCCCTCTCCGAAATACCTCGGCCAAAACCATAGCCAAAGAGCTATCTCTTGTGTTTAGCCGGGTGGGTATTTGTAAAGAACTGCTTACGGACCAAGGTACACCCTTTATGTCCCGGGTTATGAAGGAGCTGTGTAAATTGTTCAAAGTGACGCAATTACGTACATCTGTGTATCACCCCCAAACCGATGGGCTGGTTGAAAGATTCAACAAAACCCTAAAACAAATGTTGAAGAAAGTGGTGGATAGAGATGGAAAGGATTGGGACTGTCTACTTCCTTATCTGATGTTTGCTATTAGGGAGGTGCCCCAATCCTCTACGGGATTCTCCCCCTTTGAGTTACTGTATGGGAGACACCCAAGAGGGCTGTTGGATATTGCCAAGGAAACTTGGGAAAGTGAGAGTTCTCCCCACAGGAGTGTGATTGAGCATGTCGCCCTGATGCAAGACCGAATTGCACAGGTAATGCCCATCGTGAAGGAACATTTGGCCCAAGCGCAGTTAGCACAGCAGAGAGTGTACAACCGTGGAGCCAAGACCCGTACCTTTTCCCCGGGGGATAGGATACTGGTACTTGTCCCTACGGTTGAAAGTAAATTCCTTGCCAAATGGCAAGGCCCCTACGAGATAATGGAAAAAGTGAGCGAAGTGAATTACAAGGTCAGACAACCAGGAAGGCGAAAGCCCGAACAGATCTATCATGTTAATCTGTTGAAAGCCTGGAGGGATAGAGAGTCCCTAGTCGCAGACACTTGGTCACCAGCTCAAACTGGTTGCGTGATTCCTGAGGTTGGAATCGCAGCCACCTTGTCACAACCCCAACAACAGGAGGTTAAGGAGTTTGTGCTTCGTAACAAGGAGGTATTCTCTGAGCTGCCGGGACAAACATCTGGGGTAGAGCATGACATTATTACCCCGCCCGGTGAAAGGGTGAAGTTAAAACCCTATCGGATCCCAGAGGCCCGACGGGAGGCAATACGGGAGGAAGTACAGAAAATGCTGAACTTAGGGGTGATAGAGGAGTCCCAAAGTGATTGGTCTAGTCCCATTGTGTTGGTGCCTAAACCGGATGGGAGCTGGCGATTTTGTAACGATTTTCGTCAGTTGAACAAAGTTACAAAATTTGACACCTACCCCATGCCACGTATAGATGAGTTGATCGACCGGCTGGGAACAGCCCGATACATGACGACTCTTGACCTCACAAAAGGGTATTGGCAAATCCCCCTGGCCAAGTCGGCCAAAGAGAAAACCGCATTTGTAACCCCAGACGGGGCGTTCCAATATAAAAGAATGCCGTTCGGGTTACAGAATGCGCCGGCCACATTCCAGCGGAAAATGGACCAGATGCTGAGGCCCCATCGGAAGTATGCTGCGGCTTACCTGGATGACGTAATTGTCCATAGCACAGATTGGGCCTCACATCTGCCAAAAGTGCAAGCAGTCCTGGACTCTGTTCGGGAAGCGGGGTTTACGGCTAACCCCAAGAAGTGTACCATTGGGCAGGAGGAGGCCAAATATCTTGGGTACACCATTGGGAGGGGAGTAATAAAACCCCAACTCAACAAAGTCGAGGCCATCCAGAGTTGGCCACGTCCCAACAGCAAGAAGCAGGTACGAGCCTTTCTGGGAATCGCTGGGTATTATCGGCGATTCATTCCCCACTTTGCTTCTAAGGCTGTGCCCCTAACCAACCTGACGAAAGGGAAAGGGTCGGTCATGATTAAATGGACCCCCGAGGCTGAGGCAGCATTCCAATTCTTGAAACAAGCCTTATGTAGCCAGCCAGTGTTGTACTCACCCGACTTCTCTAAAGACTTTGTCGTACAAAGTGATGCGTCAGATGTGGGGTTAGGAGCAGTATTGTCCCAGGTCTGGAACGGGGAAGAGCACCCAGTCATTTACCTCAGCAGGAAGTTGAAGTCCCATGAGGTAAATTACGCCACCGTTGAAAAGGAGTGTTTAGCGGTGAAGTGGGCTCTAGATTCCCTTCGGTACTATCTGCTAGGTAGGCACTTTGACATGGTTACGGATCACGCTCCGTTAAAGTGGATGGCTCAAAACAAGGAGACAAATAGAAGAGTGAATAGGTGGTTCCTGGCCCTACAGGAATTCAACTTCACAGTAAAGCATCGCCCTGGCGTTCAAATGGGGAATGTGGATGCTTTGTCTCGAGTACATGAATGCCTGATTGCTGGTGTTCCAACCCCGAGGTTAAAACAAGAGGGGGGGGTATGTGACAGCAGGAAGGTAAAGTCACCTGGTTGCATCCAGGGGGGTAGATATATTTCGCCCAGATTCAGGCTTTACGCCGACTTATACAACTAGGTGGAGAGTTGTATAAGCCCAGCTAAGGCTAGTGGGCTCATGGATGACTCATACCTCTAGGGAGAGTGTGGGGCGTCGTACAGACAGGGAGTTGATGAGACCAGCTGAAACTTGTCAGCTCATTAAGGCCTCTATAAAAACTCCCAGCTTCATTAGATGTTAGCTCATGCCTGGAACCAGACCTGTGTGGACTGTCTTGGGAGAGTGAACCCCTGTGCGGTGAGAAAAAGCCTGTGTGGCTATTTGCTTAGACATTTAAAACCAGGGACTTAGGGACTAGGACAGCACTAGGCTGATCCCAGTTGTTAGGTAGGAAACCTGTATGTTTAGTCAGAGGTCAACTTGACCAGGATTTATTTTGGTTATGTTTCTTTTGCCTTGCTGTGTTTTTGTCACTGTAAATAGAAAATAAACCGCACCTTTTTGATTTTTTGAAAACCACAACCTCCGTCTGCTGGGCCTGTTTTTGTGTGGGGAGCCCATCCCGGGGGTCACACACACCCGCTGCCGAGCTAACCCCCTCACAATATATATATATATATATATATATATATATATATATATATATATACACACACACACAGAGTATATATTTATATACATACTTACCTGTATTTTGTTTATTTGTGACACTTTGGACATTTGGGGCAATTGTGGGAAGCGCTACACCTGTTTTTGTATATCAGTGTAGTGATTTCACGATTGGGTGGGAACTGCTTTCAATTGTGACAATTTGAAAATACCTGTATATACTCGAGTATAAGCCGACCCGAATATAAGCCGAGGCCCCTAATTTACCACAAAAAACTGGGAAAACTTATTGACTCGAGTATAAGCCGAGGGTGAGAAATGCAGCAGCTACTGTAAGTGGAAAAGAGGGTCAACAATGCCCATCTGCAGCTGCATACCTCACTGTGTCTATTGCATGCCTACCTGTGCAGATCTGCCTACCTCACTGTGTCCTGTGTGCCTACCTGTGTCCTGTGCATGCCTCCGTGTGCCCATCTGCAGCCTCCGTGTGCCCATCTGCAGCCTCCGTGTGCCGTTTTACATTCTCTGTGCCGCTCTGCATCCACCGATCAGCGTGTCATAAAAACATACGGCGGCCATTCCAGTATTCAAAAGCCGTGCCTCCTCGTCTGTGATAAGCGGAACACTCAATTTCCCAGCATTCAGTGTTCCGCCTATCACGGACATCCGCTCATCCTCATAACACGGACGAGGGTGAGAGGATGTCCGTGATAGGCTGAACACTGACTGCTGGGAAATTGAGTGTTCCGCCTATCACAGACGAGGAGGCGCGGCTTTTGAACACTGGAATGGCCGCCGTCTGTCTGCATGACGCGCTGATCGGGTAGGCAGACGGCGGAGACTCGAGTATAAGCCGAGGGGGGCACTTTCAGCCTAAAAAAAAGGGCTGAAAATCTCGGCTTATACTCGAGTATATACGGTAACAAATTTTTCTTAGTTTCTGTTATAAAATTTTGCAAATAAAAAATATTTCTTCATAAATGTAGACCAAAATGTATTCTGCAAATTTCTTTGGTAAAAATAACCCAAAATCCATGTATAGTATTTAGTCTGTGTGAAAGTTATAGAGTTTAAAAACTAAAGCATACACTGTATGTTTGAAAATTGATCAATCCTAATATACTGACTGCCTCATTTCTTGAAGCCATAAAATGCCAGGACAATACAAGTACATGGCGTATCTAATTTCCTGATTACCTATCTCAGTTTTGGAGGCGCTGGAGCATCAGGACAGTGAAAACACCCAGAAAATGACCCCACTTTTGAAAGCTATCACTCCAAAGTATGTTCTAAGGGGCATAAGAAGTCTTTTAAAAATGTAATTTTTTGCAACAAGTTTTGGGAAAATGCAGGGAAAAAAAATGTATTGTTTTAACATGTTTTGTATACCTTTTTAAATAACACACTGACCCCAGGTATTTGGATTAGCTCTCTTTGGTTTTACTTACTCAAGAGGAGAGTCTTTAAAAAGGGTATGTCAGCCGAGTCCTGGATAAACAGCCAAGACTCAGTTGAGAAAGTCCTCAAAGCAATTAAATGACAATTGGCAATGACAGACGAAATATAATATTAAGGCATACAAAGAAACAGACAGTAAATTAATGGGTTTCAAAAGGGTTATATAGTGATATAGTGGCTAGTAGTGTGTCCCTTTAAGTGGGGATGGAATTAGCAGAGTTCAAAGATGCAAGGCCTTGTAGTTATCTTCACCGGCAAGTTGGAGCTCAAAGAAGCAAGACTTCTAAATGTGGCACAGTGATATGCAGCCAAGGCAAAGCAGCTGAGACTGATCAGTAGCAATCCTTAAGGTAATTCAGAGATAAGAAGTCTGTATACAGTGTCCTGTGGAGTATGATCGTGACTAGTACTGGATTCATGGGCAGGTGCCCGCTCACCAATCTGGATACAGTGTAGGAACTTCCTGAAGAGCGATCCAAGTCAATTCTTACTTCTGCAGAACAGGCAGAGATGACGGACTGGCTGCTGGAACAGTGATTGTCTGGTCCTGCTGGTTTCAGTAATGCTGTGGTTGTGTAAGGGTATGTACTTACCGAGGCCGAGATGCCGAGAGTGGTTCACCTTTGCGACTTGACGCACTCCACCCCCTGGAGTTGAGACAGGGAGTGGATGGCGAGAAGCGGCACCGGCTACCGGCAGGTGGTGGGTACTTGTAGACGGTCCGGTAGTGCTGAGTAGACTGAAGAAACAGGCTTCAAGCAGGAACTAGCCGGATTGGTAAAGTTCAAACAGCAGGAGATAATGGAAGCTGGTGCAGGTTGAGTCCGGGTTGCAATTGCAAGGTAACAGTCCCGGCTGGGGGTCTAGCACAGTAAAAGGCAACAAGTCCAGAGAATACCGGGAACCAGGCAGGAGTTCAAAGGAAACGCGGAAGTCCAAAAGGTACAAGCAGGAGGTCAAGGATTGTAGACAGGCAGCAGATCCGAGTCACAGGCCGAGGGTCCAACACAGGAGAAGGCAGAAGTCCGTATAGCAAGCCGAGGGTCAGGTCCAGGAGAGAGATCAGAGGAGTCAAGCCAGTCCGGGTCACAAGGAGATTTTCAAGATAGTTTTCCAGAGTCTTGGGTATACAGGAAAGCTGACAAACCAGCAACTTGTCAGTGCAACTGGGTCTCTTTAAATAGGCCCGCCTGGATTCCTATTGGTGCGCCGCCGCGCATGCGTGCGCACCGCTGCGTCGGCGCGCGCACCCGAGGACGTAGAAGCGCCGTCCCGCGCATGCGCCGAAGCATCATTCCGCCGCGCGTGCGCATTGGGCGCTGATTGGCGCCGTTGGACGGATTTCCCTGACAGTGCCCCCCTCCTAGGGGCGGACTCCGGACGCCCAGACTAGACATCAACTCGGGATGTTCCTGGTGAAAGACTCTAATTAGGCGGGGAGCATGTAGGTTCCTAGATGGTTCCCAAGAGTTGTCCTCTGGGGGATACCCCTTCCATTTGATTAAATACTGCAACTGCCTGCCTCTTTTCCTGCAGCCCAAGATAGATTCCACCACATACTCATCTTCACCATCAACCTCCACAGGTGGAGGAGGTGGCTCATCCCTTCCCGGGAAGGAGCTGGAGACTACTGGTTTCAACAGAGACGTGTGGAAGACCGGGTGTATCCTGTAGGAGTCGGGCAGTGCCAATTCAAAGGCCACAGGGTTGATTACTCGCTTGATTTTAAAAGGGCCTATAAATCTTGGTCCCAATTTCCGTGAAGGGATCGGCAATTTGAGGTTGGTGGCGGAGAGCCATACTTCCTCCCCAACTTTGAAGACTGGATTTTCCTTCCTACCCTTGTCATAGTGTCTCTTGTAAGACTCCTGGGCGTTTTGCATCATTTCCTGGAGTCTCAGAAAATTAGATTGAACAAAGGCTATCCGATCTTGAACAGCAGGAACAGAGCTCTCCGGAATGTCATCAGGGAGGAAGGAAGGATGGAAGCCAAAGTTGGCCCAAAAAGGAGTTTGACTGGTGGCTGAATGCACCGAGTTGTTATATGCAAATTCAGCGTAGGATAATAGGGAGGACCAATCGTCTTGTGAGGCTGAGCAAAAAGAACGGAGATATTGTTCTAGGGTTTGATTGGTTCTCTCTGTCTGTCCGTTGCTCTGGGGGTGATATGCCGATGATAGGCAAATCTTGACTTCTAAAGATTTGCAAAGTTCCTTCCAGAATTTCGACGTGAATTGAACGCCTCTGTCAGAGGTGATGCTCTTAGGCACCCCATGGAGCCTGATTATCTCCTGAAAGAAGGCTTTGGCTGTATCTGCAGCAGAGGGGGTACCGATCATGGGCACGAAGTGTGCCATTTTGGAGAGGCGGTCAATTACGACCAGAATCGTGGTAAAACCTCCAGAGGGCGGTAGATCTACAATGAAGTCCATGGACACATCTGCCCACGGACGTTCAGGGATAGGCAAAGGTTTGAGTAGTCCCCAACTCTTGGTTTTGGGTCCCTTATACCGTTGGCAACGGGTACAGGAGGCAACATAGGACTTGCAATCTTGTCTCCAACCAGGCCACCAGAAGGAGCGAGAGATTAGTTCCATGTTTTTTTTGGTTCCAAAGTGACCAGCTAGTTTGTGGTCGTGGAAAGTTTTCAGAATCAGTTGCCTTGTTTCCAGAGGGACGAAGACTTTACCTTGGGACCAGAGCAAGTCATTATGCTTCTCTAGGGAAGAGGTTACTTGGTCAGGACAATGCTTAGAGGCGGCTTTTATGGAGGTTAGTAGATCAGCCTGTGGGATGAGCAGAAAGTTTTGTGCTGATAGGATGGTACTTGGTTCCTCTGCTTGAGGGGTCTCGGGAAACATCCTAGAGAGTGCATCCGCCTTCACGTTCTTGGAACCGGGCCTATAAGAGATATGAAAGTTAAACCTGGTGAAGAAGAGGGCCCATCGGGCTTGTCTGGGTCGAAGACGTTTTGCTGTTCTCAGATATTCTAGATTCTTATGATCCGTGAATATCATGACAGGGTGAGGGGCTCCCTCCAGAAGGTATCGCCATTCTTCCAGGGCGAATTTGATAGCTAATAGTTCCCGGTCTCCGACGTCATAATTACGTTCTGGAGAAGTTAGTTTACGAGAGGCAAAGGCTACTGGATGAAGAAGGGATTTGGGGCCCTGCCTTTGAGAGAGGATGGCCCCAGTGGCTGACTCTGAAGCATCTACTTCCAGAGTAAATGGCAGTAGCGGATCTGGATGCTTCAATACAGGTCCCTTGTGAATTCATTTTTTAGTTTATCGAAGGCTTCCTGAGCTTCCGGTGACCAGTGAAAGCGGTAGCCCTGGCGTGTCAGTTGGGTTATAGGTGCCACAATAGAGGAGAACCCCACAATGAACCTCCTGTAGAAGTTGGCGAAACCTATAAACCGTTGTACCCCTTTCTTGTCTGTTGGGGCTGGCCATTCCTGGATAGCTTTGACTTTTTGCGGGTCCATTGCGACCCCATTGGTAGAAATAATAAATCCCAAAAATTGCACAGTGGTTTTCTCAAAGTCACATTTCTCGGCCTTGAGGTAAAGTCTATGTTCTCGGAGAATAGTGAGGACCTTGATGACATGGATTCGGTGCAGTTCAAGGGAGGACGAAAAAATAAGAATATCGTCTAAGTAGACTACTAGGAAGTCGTCCAAGTGTTCACGGAAAATGTCATTGACCAGGTGCTGGAAAGTAGCTGGGGCGTTGCAAAGCCCGAATGGCATGACCAAGTATTCAAAATGACCGAACCTAGATCTAAAAGCCGTCTTCCATTCGTCTCCAGCCCTGATCCGGATGAGGTTGTAGGCCCCTCGAAGGTCCAGTTTAGAGAAGATCCGAGCTGATCGGAATCGTTGGAACAACTCCGGGATGAGAGGAAGCGGGTATCTATTTTTAATAGTAATTTTATTTAATTCCCTATAGTCGATGCAGGGCCTCAGAGTCCCGTCTTTCTTTTCAACGAAAAAGATTCCGGCACCGGCTGGGGAAGAAGAGGGGCGAATGAATTTCTTTTCCAGATTTTCCTCAATGTAAGACTTGAGGGCCTTCAACTCAGATTCAGACAAGGGAAAGATGCGGCCGAATGGAATTTTGGAGCCAGGCAGAAGGTCAATGGGACAATCGTAGGGACGATGTGGAGGTAGGCGGTCGGCCTGCTGTTTGTCGAAGACGTCCTGGAATTCTAAGTATACTGATGGAACATGTGGTAGGTTATCCAGTTGAGGGGTTAAAGTAGCACAGACAGTTGGAAGTGCGGGAAGACAGTGTTGGGAACAATACGAAGAAGTGAAGTTAACTTCCCTTTTGGCCCAGTTTATATGAGGCTCATGTGCTTGTAACCAGGGGAGGCCGAACCAGACCAAGCTGCATGGGTTCAGGCTCGGGAGGAGAAGATGCTGTAGGAACTTGGATGGGTGGGTAGGCAGGAGCTGATCGGAGCAAAGTCCAGTTTGGACGGGTAGTCTGGAAACGCTCAGAACGCCGCTCCCGCAGGCGTCTGTCAAGCTGAGTGACAGACTGGATCAAATCTTCCAGAGTAGTTGGAACACCAATCCTGGCCAGCTCGTCTTTAAGAGCCTCAGACAGTCCTTGGCGATATTGGTATTTAAGGGCCGTCTCATTCCAGCCAGTGTCAGCTGACCATTTCCGGAATTCTGCCGTGTAGTCCTCCACCGGCCTTCTCCCCTGGGTTAAACTGTGGAGAACAGACTCAGCTGTAGCTGATCGCTGAGGATCGTCATACAGCTGCGCCATACTCTCGAAGAAGGTGTCCACGGAATCTAGTATGGGGCTGCTTTGCTCCATCAGGCCATGGGCCCAGGCCTGAGGTTCGTCGGTTAGAAGGGAGATGACGAACCCCACCTTTACCACTTCTGAAGAGAAAGTCCTGGGTTGAAGGGCGAAGTAAAGAGAACATGCATTTTTGAAAGCCCGATATTTCTTACGGACGCCAGAAAATCGCTCAGGCAGGGGGACCCTGGGTTCAGGGGTAGCCATTACTACGGTGGGATTTGCCTGATTTTGAGACGTGGAGGCAACATTGGCAACGGTAGCAGCTGGTGATGCTGGTCCTGTAGCTCCAGTAAGTAGCTGAAAGCGGCCATCCATTTGGACATAACCTTCTTGTAATTTCTGAACCGCATCGGTTAGTGCGGTGACTTGCTGACATAGGGTCTCGAACGGTGAACGCACCCTGTCGGCCTCAGACATCTGGCTGGTTTGTACTGTAAGGGTATGTACTTACCGAGGCCGAGATGCCGAGAGTGGTTCACCTTTGCGACTTGACGCACTCCACCCCCTGGAGTTGAGACAGGGAGTGGATGGCGAGAAGCGGCACCGGCTACCGGCAGGTGGTGGGTACTTGTAGACGGTCCGGTAGTGCTGAGTAGACTGAAGAAACAGGCTTCAAGCAGGAACTAGCCGGATTGGTAAAGTTCAAACAGCAGGAGATAATGGAAGCCGGTGCAGGCTGAGTCCGGGTTGCAATTGCAAGGTAACAGTCCCGGCTGGGGGTCTAGCACAGTAAAAGGCAACAAGTCCATAGAATACCGGGAACCAGGCAGGAGTTCAAAGGAAACGCGGAAGTCCAAAAGGTACAAGCAGGAGGTCAAGGATTGTAGACAGGCAGCAGATCCGAGTCACAGGCCGAGGGTCAAACACAGGAGAAGGCAGAAGTCCGTATAGCAAGCCGAGGGTCAGGTCCAGGAGAGAGATCAGAGGAGTCAAGCCAGTCCGGGTCACAAGGAGATTTTCAAGATAGTTTTCCAGAGTCTTGGGTATACAGGAAAGCTGACAAACCAGCAACTTGTCAGTGCAACTGGGTCTCTTTAAATAGGCCCGCCTGGATTCCTATTGGTGCGCCGCCGCGCCAGCGCGCGCGCCGCTGCGTCGGCGCGCGCACCCGAGGACGTAGAAGCGCCGTCCCGCGCACGCGCATGCGCCAAAGCATCATTCCGCCGTGCGTGCGCATTGGGCGCTGATTGGCGCCGTTGGACGGATTTCCCTGACAGGTTGTGCTGGGAGCGCCTTGTTGCCACATGGCAGGTCGCAGTCCTCTCGCACAGCAGTGAAGGGGATGGTTGCTTGATGAGATCCGGGAAGCAAGAGGGCTTGGGCCTGGCCTGCTGACCCTTTTATAGCCTCTCCCAGAGTTCTTTCCTTGGAGCAGATGGCCTGTTGGGAGATGTAGTCCAGGGATAGTTCTGCTGATCAAGGATGTCTGTTCAGGAGACTACAGTTCCCACAATGCGCTCTGCTTGGCTCAGGAAGATGCCAGCCCAGCACTAGAACACAGACAGTCCAAGAAAGGAGAGGGTAAGTCTGCAGTGCCAGATAACTGCCAGATAACTGTAGTCGGCTACAGAATTAAAGACCAATACACATTTGATAAGAGACATGGTGAGTATTTTGCAGATCACAATTTTTGCACAAGGTTTTGAAAAATGAAAAAATAAAAAAATATATTTTTTTGTTTCTTTCTTAATTTTCCAGAAGCGTGTGGCATCAAATTAAGTCTGCAAAATACTCGCTATGCCTCTTAGCAAATATCATGGAGTGTCTCCTTTCCAAAAAGGGGTAATTTGGGTTTTTTTTTGTACTATCCTGCCATTTTGGAGCCTACAAAACTGTAATAGGTAGTCAGGAGATGAAATGCTATGCCCTTTGAAAGCCTGAAGGTGGTCATTGGATTCTGGGCCCTGTATGTGGCTAGGCTCCCAAAAAGTGTCACATATGTGGTATCCCCATACTCAGGTGAATGTTTTGGGTGTAATGCCATGTATACCCATTATGTGTGTAAGAAAAATATCTAATTAAAGTGACCACTTCGTGTAATCAAAAATATATATTTTTTGTCATTTTGCAAAAACTTGTTGCCAAAAAATACATCTTTCAAAGACTCAACATGATTACCAGAAAATACCTTAGGGTGTGTACATAGTCAGTAGTAGTGCAGGTAGTCAGGAAAATCCAAAGCTTAATTAACACCACTAAAAAGCCTGAAGGTGAAGAAAGTTTTTTTGGGCATTTTCACAAAACTTGTGGCAAAAAGTAAAATCTTCCATGGACTCAAGATGGCTTTCAGCAATTACCTTGTGGTGTCTACTTTCCAAAAAAGGGGTCATGGGGGGTGTCCTGGCATTTTTGGGCTTCTAAAAAGGTGTCTGTTGGCCAAACTAGGGAGCTCCAGGGAACACATCAACGGGGCGAAACTATCCTTGTGGGGACGGTGTCTCAATCCTAACAATCCTACAAAGAGGTTATCGGTTACTGGACATGTGGGACACCAGAGCTGGACATAGGGGAGATACCAGGGAGGGCCGGACTGGCCTACCGGGATACTGGGAAATTCCCAGGTAAGCCACCTGCCGCTTTGAGCTGTGGCTGCAGCGCTCCCCTCCCTCCCTTTCTCCTCCTCTTATGTGTCACACACAGCAGACATCTCCCTATCACACAAGCCGGTCTAGGGGGGCGTGACCTTGTTACAGCGCCGCCGAACACAGACCCAGCTCTGTGATACAAAGCGGGAGATGCCCGCTGTGTGTGTGTGATCCAGGCAATGGTGAGCCTCTATTGATGGGCACTAGGGATGAACTGAACACCCCCCAGTTCGGTTTGCAGCAGAACATGCGAACAGGCAAAAAATTTGTGTGAACACCGTTAAAGTCTATAGGATGCGAATGTGAAAAATAAAAAGTGCTCATTTTAAAGGCTTATATGCAAGTTATTGCCATAAAAAGTGTTTGGGGACCCAGGTCCTCCCCCAGGGGACATGTATCAATGCAAGAGAAAGTTTTAAAAAGTGGTTATTGGACTTTGGGTCCCTGTACATGGACAGGTTGCCAAAAAGTCTCACATATGTGGTATCCCCATACTCGGGAGAAGTAGCAAAATGTGTTTTGGGGTGTATTTCTATGTAAACGGCTTGTGTGAGAAATATCTCATTAAAAATGACAACTTTGTGTAAAAAAAAAAAAAAAAAAATTGGGCATTTTCCAAAAACTTGTGGCGAAAAATTGTTAAAAGGCATCGGTCAGCCAGCCACTTTCTCCACCACTCTGCCTCGGACTGAACGAAGCCTCAGCAACATGTTGTCCAGCACCAGGAAATGGTAACCTCCCAGGGTCTGGAAACACGTTCCACAAATCTTTCTTCAAGGCCTCCTGAAGATGTTTCATCCTCTGCTCCCTCTGTGAAGTCAGGATGAGTTCTGCAACTTTACCCTTTTAACGTTGATTCAACAAGGGTTGCCAGCTAGTAATGAACCCTCTCCTTGATACCACATGAGGCCATGCAGCGTAAGTTTGCAGAAGCATTCGATTCTGAGTCCTCTGGGTCACTAAAGGTCACATTATCCATAACTACCTCCTCCCAGCCACGTACAACTCCTTGGGTTTCTGGGGACTGAAAAACATCCCTTGACGACTGCTGCTGAGTATTATCCTCTACATCCATGCTGACACAATCCTCCTCCTCTTCTTCTTGTGTGTTTGGCTGGCCCACAGGAATGCTTTCTGGATAAAGGGGGCCTTGAAAGCTGTTCTGCCTCAAGTGCCCTGTCCATGATTCCACAAAGCATGTGCTCCAGCAGGAAGACTAAAGGGACAGTGTCACTGATGCATGCATTGTCACTGCTCACTATCCTTGTGGCCTTCTCAAATGGTGACAGGACAGTGCATGCATTCTTGATCAGTAGCCACTGACATGGCGAAAAGAAGCCACATTTCCCTGACCCTGTCCTGGTGCCATACTCGCACAGGTACTCATTGATGGTCCTCTGATGCGTGTGCAGCCACTGCAGCGTTGCCAACGTTGAGTTCCACCTGGTGGGCATGCCACAAATGAGGCGGTTGGTGGGCAGGTTGCATTCCCTTTGAATGTCAGCCAGCCGAGCACTTTCATTGTATGATCGGCGGAAATGACCACAGACTTTTCTGGCCTGCCTGACATGGGTCAAGTGTCCCTGTCGGAGGGCGGAAAGAAAGGTTGGTGCCATTGTCGCTTACAACCATTCTTGGCTAAAGCTGGCATGGCGTCAACCACCTCTGAACCTGCCCCTGCAGAGCTGACAGAATCTCTGCCCCAGTGTGGCTTCTGTCCCCTAGGCAGATCAACTCAAGCACCGCATGGCGTATTTTAGCCTGACTGCTTGCGTAGCAGAGGACAAATCAGCAGAAGAAGCCATAGAGGAAGAAGAACAGAAGGGGGTGGAGAGGAGAGAGCTGTGGCATAATCACCACTAGAATTTTGGAGGAGTGGTGGCAGAACAAGCTCCAACAACACTGAACCCTGTTCTGCATCATTCCCAGCTGAGTTACCCAGTGCGCCATGAAGGAAAGGCAACGTCCCTGCCCATGCCTTCTGGACCATGAGTCAGCGGTAATATGAACCTTACTGCTGACCACCCTGTCAAACGAGGCCAAAACATTGCCTTCCACATGCCGGTGGAGAGCCAGAATGGCCTTCTGTGAAAAGAAATGGCGTTTTGGAATCTGCCACTGAGGTACAGCACATTCCACAAATTCACGAAATGGGGCAGAGTCTACTAGCTGTAAAGGCAGCAGTTGTAGTGCTAGCAATTTTGCCAAGCTAGCATTTAGACGTTGAGCATGTGGATGGCTGGGACCGAATTTATTTTTTTTGTTTACATAAGTTTTTATTGAAGGATCATACTAAGGATTTACAAGGGATAAGTGCAATAGAAATTACATATACCAGTGATCATCATGGCTGTGAAGTTACATACTTTTATCTTAGATAAGTAAATTATAATGTTTAACAGTGATGTAAATAGTCCGTGGTTCATCGGTGATATAGTACGAATACTAGTCTCTTACTGGGACATGCATCTCCATTGATGTTTGTTTTGTGCGAATCCCATCATGTTAAACTGAAGGAAAATATACAACCGAACAAAAACTAAACCAAAAGAAATAAGAAGAAATAAAGCGTACTGCTATCACAGATATTGTGTATACGTAGATCAAAGTCTAATCACTGTCAAAGGTTTGTCTAAACTGGTGTTCGGAGGTGCTGTTAGAGCGACCCAATCTGCCGGATATGGGCACCAGCCTATCTAAGTGAGGGCCAGGAGTCCCATTTCTTCTCGAAAATCGCCATGGAGTCCACAAGTGCGTGGTGAATGCGTTCCATCAATTTTATCGACTCCATGCGATAAAGAACCTGCGGCCAAGGGACAGATGGTTTACGCCAATTCAGGGCAATTGCCCAATGAACCGCACTAAATAGAGTATGTATTAATCTTTGTTCTGCGGGCATGGTCCCTGGGATATTCGCAAATAGGAGGCATAACCGTGCCGTTAGGACAACATTGTTCCCAGTGATCTGATGTATCTTAGCAGACACCAGTTGCCACAAAGGATCCAATGCTCCACAGTTCCAGAAGGTGTGGAGGAGAGAACCCTTCTCCCCACAGCCCCTGTAGCAGGCATCCGAGACCAGGGGGAACATTGTGTGTATTCTAACCGGAGTGTAATACCATCTAGTGTGCAATTTTACCACTGTCTCTTTGATTGCTACTGAACGTGTGCACTTATGCATATTAACTATCATGTCGCTCCAGTTTTCCTCAGAAACTGCCTCTCCCAAATCAGCTTCCCATGCTAACACAGCCTGGGATTTAGATTCTGAGTTGAAGTTATTCAAATGACTATAGATCAAGGAAATCACCCCTCTATCCCTGGACCCCTCAAGACATAGCGCTTCAAAAGTAGTTTTGGGGTTCGCCCTCCAATGTGCGATGGCATTCTGGTAAAAGTGACGTATCTGCAAGTACTTGTAGAAATCAGAACGGGGAATACCCCAGTTCTGGTTCAGGTCCTCAAAGGACCTCAATCCAGTCCCTAGAGTCAGTGAGCGCAAAGTCACCAGGCCCTGAGAAGACCAGTGCATAAAGTTTAGTTCTGCTCCAAAGGCCTCCGGGAAGTCGGGGTCCCCCAAGAACGAGGACAGGGGGGCCGGTTTAGAGGCTAGGCCGAACTTGTCTCTGTATAGGGTCCAGAGGTAGAGAGACTGCCCCACTACCCGATTGAGAGCTGTAATGTCCCTATGGTGAATCGAACCAGTCCACAAGATCCCTGGGAGATAGTAAGGCCTTATGGAGTTGCGTTCAAATCACATCAGGGAGTCCCAGGAGTGGGGATATGCCATTGTGCAATCTGGAGTAGCCTGGCAGCCAGAAAGTATTTCCATAAATCTGGGCAACTCAGTCCCCCTCTGTTACTAGCCCTATACATCAAGAGTCTACTGAATCGGGGTCTCTTGTCTTTCCAAATGAATCTTAGCAGTTCCGATTGTATGGTCCTAATAGTAGAACAGGACACATACAGAGGGAGGGCCCTAAAGTAAAACAACAATTTGGGAAGAATAGACATCTTGACCGCCTGTATGCGGCCAAGAAACGAGATGTGGTAGGGGGCCCATTGGGACAGTAGCCCTTTAATGGCCGCGAAAACCCGTGGGTAGTTCAAGGCGTACATCTGTTTAAGAGAGGGAGCTAGTTTCACCCCCAGGTATTGCAAAGATGAGGTTGACCAGGAGAATTTGAAGCTATTTTGAAGGGATTCCACCAGAGAGTGCGGGAAATTGATGGGCATAGCTATGCATTTAGAGGGATTGACTCCCAAGCCAGTTTCAGTCCGGAATGCATCTAATGTGTCCAAAAGGTTTGGTAGGGAGGTCAGAGGGTCAGACAAAAATAGTAGGACATCGTCTGCGTAAAGACTTATTTTATATGTGTTGTCGTGACTGTCATATCCTTTTATGTTCGGGTTATCCGCTATATATCTTGACAGGGGTTTGATCGCCAGTGCGAATAATAAAGGGGACAAAGGGCAGCCCTGTCTAGTTCCCCTACCTAAGGTGAAGAACTCTGAGGAGCAACCGGGGATTTTGATACATGTTTGGGGTTGTCTGTAGAGGGCATGGAAGCCATTCACAAACCTACCCAGGATCCCAAACCTATGTAGGATCTTGTCTAAGTATGGCCAGAGCACGCTATCAAAAGCTTTATTGATGTCTAAGCTAAGCATGAGGACTTTACGGGAGTGGAGGTTGGCATCCTGAATAATGTTGGTGGCTAGGCGAATATTATCTGTAATCTGTCTGGTCGGGATGAATCCTGTCTGATCAGGGGAGATTAAGGTCTTGATCGAGGCTGCCAGTCTGTCCGCTAGTATGCGACTGAATATTTTCAGGTCATTGTTAATAACCGAAATGGGCCTGAAATTTTGGGGAAGCGAATGGTCTTTTCCTGGTTTAGGGATCAGAGACATATTTGCCATTAGCATTTCATTCGGGAAGGCTCCACCAGATAGTACTGAATTGTATAGTTTTGTTAGCCTAGGGGCCAGTAAATCAGAAAACTTCTTATAGTACAAGGCCGAGAAGCCGTCGGGGCCTGGGGTCTTCGCAGTTTTCAGGGAGGACATGACAGCCGTCACTTCCTCCACCGTACATGGGGCATTCAGTGACTCTAGTTGGTCCGCAGACAGTTGGGGCAATAGAATTGAGTCCAGCCACATTGTGGGATGTGGAGGATCAAAGGGTTGGGGGGCCTCTAGTAGAGATTGATAGTAAGCCTTAAACAAGTGTAGTGTTTCTTTGGGGTGAGTTGTGAGGTTACCTTTACTATTCCTTAATCTGTAGGTGTGCGTGGGTTGAAGAGATTGTTTCAACTTCCTCGCAAACATGGTCGACGAGGAGTTACTGTACAAGAGAAATTTGGCCTTAGACCATCTCAAAGACTTTTCTGTTTGTTCAGTGTGGATAGCATCCAGTGCTCTCTTCTTTTGATCAATCTGCTCCAACAAGTCAGGCTCCTGGGTTAGACCATGTCTGCGATACAGCCGATCCAAGTCCTCAGTAAGGGAAGTAAGTGCCTGAAGTCTCTGTTTTTTTCGGTCAGAGGCCAAATGCATAAGTCTACCTCTCAGAACCGCTTTATGCGCTCCCCACAACGACGCCGGGGAAATCTCCCCGACCTCATTATGTGCGAAGTATTCGGAGATGTAGCCACCTATCTGAGACAAAGCTATGGGATCCGTGAGAATAGAATCATTGATTCTCCAGGACCCCACTGCCCTCGGGAGGCCTATATGTGCAAAGGAGCATGACACTATCTGGTGATCAGGGCCGTCGGAACAGGACAGGCAAAACAAGCAATTGCTTGGGGCCCCGAGCTGGCCAGGGGCCCCAGCCTAGGGTGCCTGCTGCTGCCTGTCACTGTCCTGGATTTCCGCCCTGAGCCGATCCGCAGATTGCGGCCATAGGAAAGGCCGCGGCTTCGGCCTAGCTCCAGGGCGGCAGCCATCTTGGTACACCCGGCAGCAGCGGCCGAGGTGTGATGTGGGGACTGGAGATGTGGACATTACAGGGGGGAGATGTGGACATTACAGTGGGGGAGATGATGTGGATATTAAAGTGCGGAGTCCCCCTGTTCATCCCACGGTCCCCCTGTCCATCCCACGGTCCATAAACAGTCCTAAACAGCATCTTAATGGTAATGTGAGTGTGTATGTGTTTTAATTATGTTGGATTATATGCAACAGCAGCATTTGCAGTGTAAACCTTTTTTATTTATATAAAGTGTGGGTGAGCTTAAACTGTTTCGCTATGCTGTGGTTCCTGTAGGCTTTGCTTGAGGCCCGGGGGGGGGGGGGCCTCCATGTCCATTTTGCTTGGGGCCCCCAAATTCCTTCAAACGGCCCTGCTGGTGATCTGACCATGGGCAGGAGTGAATTCTAGCTGAGGTAGAGTTAGCCGTCATGACTGTCGTGGAAAGAATGTAATCTAGCCTCGAGTAGCTGTCATGCGGGTGGGAATAAAAGGTATATTCCTTAGCTCCCACATTATGAGCCCTCCAGGTGTCAATCAGCTGGTTGGATTTGATAAGGTGTCTGAGGGATCTAGGGAAAGCGTTAGAGGCATGTCCAGTCCTACTTCTGTCTAGAGCTGGATGTGCTACCAAATTAAAGTCTCCCCCCACAATCATATGTGAGGAGTGGAATTCATCTAGGGCGAGAAAAAATCGCTTAAAAAACCTGGCTTGGGCGTCGTTCGGGGCATACACAGATGCTATGGTGATAGTTTTCCCCTGAATAGTGCCTTTAACAATCACAAAGCGGCTGTCAGGGTCCTTATATATTTGCTGCAGATCAAAGTTTACCGTATTCTTAAAAAAAAATAGCAGCTCCGCGGGTCCTGGACTCAAATGTGGTGAAATATCCTTGGCTGTAGGCCTTATCAAAATAGTGCGGGTGGTTTTGGGTAGAGAAATGTGTCTCCTGGAGAAGCAGGATGTCCGCACCCATTCTCTTATAAGTTTTAAAGGCCTTCCTCCTTTTTATCGGAGAGTTAAAACCTTTCAGGTTATGTGAAATTACTGTGGTACCCATTAGGCTGAATTAAACTGCCGCTTGCATGCTAAAAATTGCACAGTGAGTCCAGAACCCCCTAGAACCCCACTTAACCACTTAACGACCGCTCACTGTATATATACGTCGGCAGAATGGCACCGACAGGCACAATCACGTAGAGCATACGTGATTGCCTTTGTACAGTTGGGGGGTCCTATCGGACCCCCCTCCTATACAGTGAGCGGTGGCTAAGTGTCCGGGAGCGTTCCGGGATGAGGGGGCAGCCATTCGTTTCTGGCCACCCCCTCGCGATCGCTCCCGGCGAATGGAAATGCCCCCTCTGTCTTTGTCAGACAGAGGGAGCAGGAGGAAGTGATGTCATCTCTGGTGCGGCGCTCACATATACCGAGCGCCGTACAAGAGAAGACATCAGGTCAGTACACACAACACTACACTGACACCAGGACACATAGGGACATAAATCGGCCCCCCAGATCACCCCAGATCACCCCCCCAGCCCCCAGTCACAGTGTCACTGATTGCAGTGACCATTTATTTAGTGATCACTGCAATCAGTGACATTTGTGACTGTAAAAGTGTCACCAAAGTTTAGTCTTAGATCCAGTGTAGCCCCCTAACCCCCCCAATAAAGGTTTAACCCCCTGATCACCCCCCAGATAACCCTTTCACCGCCTATCACCACTGTCGCTTAGCGATCATTTTTCTGATCGCTGTCTTAGCGTCAGTGATGCCGATCGGCAGCCAGTAATTTTTTTTAGGTTCGCCGCAGGTTTTTATAGCGTCAGGTACCCCAATATATTATCTAATAAAGGTTTAACCCCCTTGATCGCCCCCCAGGTAACCCTTTCACCCCCTATCACCACTGTCACTAAGCGATCGTTTTTCTAAACGCTGTCTTAGTGTCTGTGATGCAGATCGGTAGCCGGTAATTTTTTTTAGGTTCGCCGCAGGTTTTTATAGCGTCAGGTACCCCAATATATTATCTAATAAAGGTTTAACCCCCTTGATCGCCCCCCAGGTAACCCTTTCAACCCCTATCACCACTGTCGCTAAGCAATTGTTTTTCTAAACGCTGTCTTAGTGTCGGTGATGCAGATCGTAGCCAGTAATTTTTTTTAGGTTCGCCGCATGTTTTTATAGCGTCAGGTACCCCAATATATTATCTAATAAAGGTTTAACCCCCTTGATCGCCCCCCCAGGTAACCCTTTCACCCCCATCACCACTGTCGCTAAGCAATCGTTTTTCTAAACGCTGTCTTAGTGTCGGTGATGCAGATCGGTAGCTGGTAATTTTTTTTAGGTTCGCCGCAGGTTTTTATAGCGTCAGGTACCCCCATATATTATCTAATAAAGGTTTTAACCCCCTGATTTCCCCTAGTTAACCCTTTCACCAGTGATCACCATATAAGTGTTACGGGTGACGCTGGTTAGTTAGTTTGCTTTTTATAGTGTCAGGGCACCCGCCGTGTATATAACCCAATAAAGGTTTAACCCCCTGATCGCCCGGCGGGTGATATCAATTAGGTTTTAGCGTCAGAGAGGGTCTGAGTCACACCCCAGGCAGCGTCAGGTTAGTGCCAGTAACGCTAACACCCACGCGTGAAGCATACACCCCCCTTAGTGGTATAGTATCTGAACAGATCAATATCTGATCTGATCAGATCTATACTAGCGTCCCCAGCAGTTTAGGGTTCCCAAAAACGCAGTGTTAGCGGGATCAGCCCAGATACCTGCTGGCACCTGCGTTTTGCCCCTCCGTCCAGCCCAGGCCACCCAAGTGCAGTATCGATCGATCACTGTCACTTACAAAACAAAAACACACATAACTGCAGCATTCGCAGAGACAGGCCTGATCCCTGCGACTCCAGTGCTGTAGGAGGTGATTTCACCACCACAGTTAAAAAAAAAAAGCAAATATGCCGAAGCATTGGGGCAGCAGGGGCGGAGGAGCGATTTTGCTCCTAATGCCGCGTACATACGGTCGAAATTCCGACGGAGGCTTGCCCGTGGAAAAGTCCGACCATGTGTGTGCGGCATAACTTTTTTGCGGGAGGATGCCCCCATGCTTCGGCATATATAAATGGTGCGTGTATGCCCATCATTGGAAGTGGGTGGATGAAGGGCGGTATTCTAATGGTGGGCATACCCACCGATCAATCTCTTTTTTCGTTCAGCCAACTGGCTGCATGAAATAAAAAGATTACAATACATGTCCAACAAGGACCAGCAACGTACTGGTATGTTGCTGGACTTTGAATGTTTATACCAGAATGATGCCTGCAGGTTTAGGTATCATCTTGGTATCATTCTTTTCAGCCTGCGGCCGGCTTTCATGTAAAAGAAATCCTAGCGGCTAATTAGCCTCTGGACTGCTTTTACAAGCAGTGGGAGGGAATGCCCCCCCCCGGATATAAAAAGCGCCATTGGGAAATTGGGAAAGCATTTTATCACACCGATCTTGGTGTGGTCAGATGCTTTGAGGACAGAGGAAAAATCTAGGGTCTGGAAGACCCCAGTTTTTTCAAAAAAAGAGTACCTGTCACTACCTATTGCTATCATAGAGGATATTTACATTCCCTGAGATAACAATAAAAATGATAAAAAAAATAAATACTTGGAAGGAACAATTTAAAAATAAAATAAAAAAGCAAAATTAATAATAAAAAAAAAAGAAAAAAAAAAAGCACCCCTGTCCTGCCCTGCTCTTGCCCAATGGCGAACGCAAGCGTCGGTCTGGCGTCATATGTAAACAGCAATTGCACCATGCATGTGAGGTATCACCGCGAAGGTCAGATCGAGGGCAATCATTTTAGCAGTAGACCTCCTCTGTAAATCTACTGGGGTAACCTGTAAAGGCTTTTAAAAATGTATGTAGTTTGTCGCCAATGCGCGTTTGTGCGAAATTTTAAAGCATGTCGTGTTTGGTATCTATGTACTCGGCCTAAGATCATCTTTTTTATTTCATCAAACATTTGGGCAATATAGTGTGTTTTAGTGCATTAAAATTAAAAAAAGTGTATTTCTTTCTCGTACATCACGGGACACAGAGCGACATAGTCATTACTAATGGGTTATATAGATACCGTCAGGTGCTGGTACTGGCAACTTCCAAAACCGGAAGTACCCTCCCCTATATAAGCCCCTCCCATCCGGGAGCACCTCAGTTTTTTTGCCAGTGTCTAAGGTGTTGGCCAAGAAGAAACATGTGTTTTTCACTGAGCTTGCGTACAGGTTCTTTTGGGCCTCAGTAAGCTATTCCGGATCCGACCAAAAAAGCTTCATAGCTAAACGGTCGGTACCCGGGCCTTGCAGAGAAGAGCAAGGTTTTGCCTGTAATGCTTCTCTTAGGAGAGCTGGACCCTGGGATCCAGAGCTCTGGTCATACCCACGACCAAGATGTTTTCTGTGCAGGGTGCTATACAGGTCCAGGGGAGTGGAATCCTTGGGAACCCGGTCCCTGAAGGTTTGATTACAATGCCTGCCGTGATAGGTGAAGTTTGGGCTTTTGTGGACCAAACAAAGTCCTGCAAAACAGGTAAGTGGGGGCCCCCAGGAACTTGGTTCTATTGGGGGACCCCCAAGCCTAATTTGTCTTTCTGTCTGTTACCTAACGGTATTCCCGCTAATATTCTGTGTATGCCTGTTACTACTGAGAAAATGTAAAAAATTTAATAGTAGGCAAGAAAAAAAAAAAAAAAAATGTAAGACCGCGGTACCTGTGTTAGACACTAGAGGCCGCTATGGTTCTTTTTCTTGTAATGTGGATTTTTTTCTTCCAGAATCAAATCCAGGCAGTTGGTATGTTCTCTGCTGGGAAGCTGTCTCCTCTGCCCTGATGCTGCGCTCATCCATCCCCGGGCCCTGCGGCAAAGGGACCCTGGCTCCCATCTAGCTCCTTGTTGTTTTCAAAAAAGGCGCCGAAGGCGCACGTGCCCGCGCGCGTGCGCGTGCACGCGCCTCTATTCATAGAGGCGATCTGGAAAAAGGGGCGGAGCGGGTGGATGACGCTCAGGTGTGCGCCGCGGCGCTACTGCGCATGTGCGGGCGTCCAGCGTGTTTTGAAGCACATTATAGCTGGCTGTTGAAGTGCACAGACAGAGCTAGCAACAATATAAAGGCACATAGAGGCGGTTGATGCAGGCATCCCCTAGAAAGGCACTTTAGTAGACACCAACTGTGATATAGCAGCAATTGTGCTAGACTATTCTCAGTAAAAGTGGTGTATTACGGCTGGAATACCTCAGCTTTAGGCTTAGGAATATGCCGTCCAGAAGCTCCGGAACTGAATCTTCCAGGAAGCGAAGGGGGTCTCATCGGGCTCTGAGGATCTTGGGCATACTTCTGCTGCACCAGTCTCCCCTGAAGTTCAGAGGTAAGTGACCGTAGAGACCCCGCAGGGGTACTTGGTACTGTGGCTGTCCTCAGTTCACCTGCTCCTGTGTATGTAACAGAGGAGGTTTTTTCCTCAGCTCTGGGAGGATTAGAGAGAGATTGTCAACATTGATCGCTGCCTCCCTGTCAGGGAAAGCACGCCGATCTCCATCTCCTCCTTCAAAGTGCCTGTTAGCAGAGCAACAGTCCCATACAGGGATCGACCTGCCTGAAGGGGATCAGGATAAGGTTGATTCTGTTATAGAGGAGTCAACAGTGGGGGAACCTTTTCTCAGCATCTCAAGCTGAAAGATTATGGGTTCAGTCTCTGACTAACATGGTCCGATCAGCATTTAAAAATGCACCTTGCGGAACCATCAACCACTACTGTATCCTCGTTGGGGTCGCTAGAAGCCCCCAGACTGTCTGTTCTTTTCCACTTCACCATTTACTGAAAGGGCTTATTTACCAGGATTGGGAACGTCCTGAGAAAATATTTATTCCCCCAAGAGATTTCCGGTGGTCTATCCCATGGAGGATAAGTTCATCAAAAAAAAAAAAATGGAAGGTCCCTACAGTGGACGCAGCCATCTCTTGTATGTATAAATCACTGACATGTCCAGTGGATAATGTCCAAATGTTCAAGAACCCAATAGATAAAAGATTGGAGTCCTTATGAAAGTCTGCTTCTTTCTACAGCAAGCTTGGTGACACAACCAGCAGTAGCAGCTATTGGGGTCTGCTAAGCAGTGAAGGATCAGTTGAAACAGGTCTTGAGGGACTTGACAGATCAGCAGGCTTTGCCCTAGCTGATCTACCTAGAGCCTTAGGCTTTGCGGTTCACGCCATAAGGATTCAGTCCATCAGGCCTCCCGCCTTACGCTGTCTATAGTACATATGCGTAGGCTTCTATGGCTCAAAAACTGGTCTGCTGAAGCTCCCTGTAAAGAATGGCTGGTTAGCGTCCCATTTCATGGTGAACGCTTATTCAGGGAAAACCTGGACAAATATATCCAGAAAATTTCCAGCGGTAAAAATACGCTCTTGCCGGTTAAAAACAGAGTTAGAGGTCCCTCTTTAAGAGGCCTGCTTCTCCAGTCCCTGGGGCATCGGCTGTGTAACAGTTCCGACGGCCTCCTCGGTCAATTCCCGGGGGTAAAAAACAGGGACAATAGCAGGGTAATGAGAAACCCTGGGTCAGGGGAGGTACAAAACCTCCCCCAAAGTTAAATTCATTGAAGGGTTGCCCCCACTCAGTCGGGTGGGGGGAGGACTCCAGTTGTTCGCAAGAGACCTGGCGGGACACGATCAAGACAGATAGGTGCTCTCCGCAGTATGTTTGGGATACAGTTTGGAGTTAAAAGACTCTCCTCCTTCCCATTTTTGAGGTCAAACGTGCCAAGGGATCCCCGGAAGATAGAGTCCCTCTTGTTGGCACTAGAACAACTATTGCTCCAAGGAGTAATTATGGAGGTTCCCCTGTAAGAATGAGGGTTTGGGTTTTACTCAAACCTCTTTACAGTCCCGAAGCAAACGCGGACGGGAGGCCCATATTAATTCTAAAAAGGGCTATACAAATTCCTGTATATCAGGACTTTCCGATGGAGTTGATCCGATCGGTGGCCACTGCCCTACAAGGGGAGGATTGGTTAGCCGCGATCGACATCAAAGATGCTTATTTGCACATTCCCATCTTTCCAGTCCACCAAAAATTTCTACGCTTTGCAGTAGAAGGGCGCCATTTTCAGTTCAGAGCCTTACCCTTCGGTTTGGCCACAGCACCACGAGTGTTTACAAAAATTCTGGCCCTTTATTGGCCAATCTAAGAACACAAGGTGTAATGATAATGGCATATCTAGATGACTTGTTGCTGATAGACCACTCAGTGAAAAAACTAGACGTGGTCGTTCACAAGACAATCAAGTATCTGGAATCTCACGGTTGGATTATCAACCGAGACAAGTTAGCCCTAAAAACCAGTCAAAAGTCTGGAATACTTGGGGCTAAGGTTGGATTCAGGCCAGAGAAAAATATTCTTGCCTCGAGGAAAGGTGTTGTCTTTGAAAGATTTGATCCACTTAGTGGGTACAAAAAAGACAGCCGTCCATACGCCTGTGCATAAGGCTGCTGGGAAAAATGGTGGCATCATTCGAAGCAGTACCCTACGGTCAATTCCATTCAAGGAATTTGCAGGGGGCCATACTGTCAGCCTGGAACAAAAAAGTTCAGGCCCTAGACTTACAATGTCCTTGTCCCCTTCCGTTCGCAAGAGCCTCCGTTAGTGGTTGGTTCCCCAGAATCTGGAAAAAGGGAAATCCTTCAGTCTGATTTCTTGGAAGGTGGTCACTACAGATGCCAGCCTTATAGGCTGGGGAGCAGTACTGGAGCAATAGTCTCTCCAGGGCAGATGGTCGGATGCAGAAAAGGCCCTGCCCATCAATCTCTTAGAGATACGAGCAGCCCGGTATGCCCTAGTAGCATGGACATCCAAACTCCAAGGGTCCCCTGTCAGAATTCAATCATCAGGGGGGCACCAGGAGTCGTGCAGCCCAAAGGGAAGTAAATTACATCCTGAAATGGGCAGAAAAATATGTCCCAGCCATATCTGCGGTATTTATTCCAGGAGTGGAGAATTGGAAGGCGGACTTTCTAAGTCGCCAGCAATTAGGCCCAGAGGAAGGGTCCCTTCACCCCGAGGTTTTCTGGACAATATGTCAGCGGTGGGGAACATCGGATGTAGATCTTCTAGCATCCAGATTCAACGCAAAGGGGGACAGGTTTGTCTCTCGGACAAGGGATCCCCTAGCTTGCGGCTCGGATGC
This sequence comes from Rana muscosa, assembly GCA_029206835.1. Classification (NCBI taxonomy): domain Eukaryota; kingdom Metazoa; phylum Chordata; class Amphibia; order Anura; family Ranidae; genus Rana; species Rana muscosa. The sequence continues at coordinate 406,935,490 of CM055122.1, forward strand.
CCTAGTGTTCCCTTGGGATCAGTTCAAGCTGATATATGCATTCACACCGCCACAATGGTTACCTCGATTACTCCGCAGAATCAGGGTAGAAAAGAAACCAGTGATTCCGGTGGCTCCAGCGTGGCCCCGAAGAGCGTGGTACGCGGGGATTGTAAAATTTCAGTGGGGAGTCCTTGGACTCTCCCACGTCGTCCGGACCTGCTTTCGCAAGGACCGATATACCACCCTTCCTTACCAGCCCTAGGTTTGACGACCTGGCTATGGAAGCCCACATTCTAAAAAAGAGAGGGCTCTCTAATCCTGTGGTATCTACCATGATCAATGCCAGGAAGCCGGTATCCAGGCAGATCTAATATAGAATCTGGAAGGCGTACATCGCGTGGTATGAGGCCAAGAAATGGCATCCACATAAGTACGTAATAGGTAGGATTCTGGACTTCCTACAATGGGCTGTAGATAGGAAGCTTGCCTTGAGTACTATCAAGGGTCAGATTTCGGCCTTGTCAATATTTTTTCAAAGGCCCTTGGCTTCGCATTCACTAGTCAAAGCCTTTATACAAGGAGTGATGCGTATTAGTCCTCCGGTTAATATTCCCATATGTCCATGGGATCTAAACTTGGTTCTGTCGGTTCTACAGAAACAACCATTTGAACCATTACAGCATATTTCTTTGGTGCTTCTCACCAGGAAATTGATTTTTCTAGTAGCCATTTGTTCGGCTAAAAGAGTGTCGGAATTAGCAGCTATGTCCTGTAAGGAGCCATATATGGTTATCCATAAGGATAGAGTAGTATTACGTCCTCATCCAGCCTTTCTTCCTAGGGTGGTACCGAGGTTTCATTTGAACCAAGATGTGGTTCTTCCTTCTTTTTTCCCCAAACCTACTTCGGTAGAGGAAAAGTTATTGCTTTCTTTGGATGTAGTAAGAGCAGTTAAAGCTTATCTAAAAGCCACTGCTCAGATTCGCAGAACGGATACTTTGTTTATTCTGCCGGAAGGCCCCAGAAAGGGTCAGGCAGCGTCAAAATCTACTTTAGCCAAGTGGATTCGACAGGTCATAATACAAGCCTATGGCTTGAGAAGGAGACCGCCTCCGTTCAAAGTTAGAGCGCACTCCACGAGAGCAGTTGGAACTTCATGGGCAGTGCATCACCAGGCCTCCCTGGCTCAAATCTGTAAGGCCGCAACATGGTCTTCAGTTCATACGTTTACTAGGTTCTACCAGGTGGACGTTAGAAGTCAGGAGGATGTCGCCTTTGGGCGCAGTGTGTTGCAGGCCGCAAAAGATCCTCATGTCTGATAGCGCTCAGCTTATATATGGTGTATCCCCCCCCCTCATTGGGCATTGCTTTAGGACATCCCATTAGTAATGACTATGTCGCTCTGTGTCCCGTGATGTACGAGAAAGAAAATAGGATTTTTATAACAGCTTACCTGTAAAATCCTTTTCTTAGGAGTACATCACGGGACACAGAGCTCCCGCCCCTCTTTGGGGACACTTATTGCTTTGCTACAAAACTGAGGTGCTCCCGGATGGGAGGGGCTTATATAGGGGAGGGTACTTCCGGTTTTGGAAGTTGCCAGTGCCAGCACCTGACGGTATCTATATAACCCATTAGTAATGACTATGTCGCTCTGTGTCCCGTGATGTACTCCTAAGAAAAGGATTTACAGGTAAGCTGTTATAAAAATCCTATTTTTTTAACCCAAAAAATGCGTTTGAAAAATCGCTGCGCAAATACTGTGTAGGAAAAAAAAATGCAACACCCACCATTTTAATCTGTAGGGCCTTTGCTTTAAAAATATATATAATGTTTGGGGGTTCAACATAATTTTCTTGCAAAAAAAAAAATGTTTTCATGTAAACAAAAAGTGTCAAAAAGGGCTTTGTCTTCAAGTGGTTAGAAGAGTGGATGTAAGCTTCCTAATGTTGTGTATAAAATGCCAGAACAGTTCAAAACCCCCCCAAATGACCCCATTTTGGAAAGTAGACACCCCAAGCTATATACTGAGAGGCATGTCGAGTCCATGGAATATTTTATATGTTGACACAAGTTGCGGAAATACGACAATTTTTTTTTTTTTCTTTGCACAAAGTTGTCACTAAATGATATATTGCTCAAACATGCCATGGGCATATGTGGAATTACACCCCAAAATACATTCTGTTGCTTCTCCTGAGTACGGGGATACCACATGTGTGAGACTTTTTGGGAGCCTAGCCACGTACGGGACCCCAAAAACCAAGCACCGCCTTCAGGCTTTCTAAGGGTGTAAATTTTTGATTTCACTTCTCACTGCCTATCACAGTTTCGGAGGCCATGGAATGCCCAGATAGCACAAAACCCCCCCAAATGACCCCATTTTGGAAAGTAGACACCCCAAGCTATTTGCTGAGAGGTATTGTGAGTATTTTGCAGATCTCGCTTTTTGTCACAAAGTTTTGAAAATTGAAAAAAAAAAAATATATATATATATATTTTCTTTCTTCATTTTCAAAAACAAATGAGAGCTGTAAAATACTCGCCATTCCTCTCAGCAAATAGCTTGGGGTGTCTATATTCCAAAATGGGGTCATTTGGGGGGGTTTTGTGCGATTTTGGCATTTTATGGCCTTCGAAACTGTGATAGGTAGTGAGGAGTGAAATCAAAAATTTGTGCCTAGAAATCCTGAAGGCGGTGCTTGGTTTTCGGGGTCCCGTACGCGGCTAGGCTCCTAAAAAGTCCCACACATGTGGTATCCCCGTACTCAGGAGAAGCAGAAAAATGTATTTTGGGGTGTAATTCCACATATAACCATGGCATGTGTGAGCAATATATAATTTAGTGACAACTTTTTGTAATTTTTTTTTTTTGTTTTTTTTTTTGTCATTATTCAATCACTTGGGACAAAAAAAAATATATTCAATGGGCTCAACAGGCCTCTCAGCAATTTCCTTGGGGTGTCTACTTTCTAAAATGGGGTCATTTGGGGGGGTTTTGTGCTATTTTGGCATTTTATGGCCTTCGAAACTGTGATAGGTAGTGAGGAGTGAAATCAAAAATTTGCGCCCTTAGAAATCCTGAAGGCGGTGCTTGGTTTCCGGGGTCCCGTACGCGGCTAGGCTCCCAAAAAGTCCCACACATGTGGTATCCCCGTACTCAGGAGAAGCAGCAAAATGTATTTTGGGGTGAAATTCCACATATAACCATGGCATGTGTGAGCAATATATCATTTAGTGACAACTTTTTGTAATTATTTTTTTTTTTTAGTCATTATTCAATCACTTGGGACAAAAAAATAAAAAATTCAATGGGCTCAACATGCCTCTCAGCAATTTCCTTGGGGTGTCTACTTTCCAAAATGGGGTCATTTGGGGGGGTTTTGTACTGCCCTGTCATTTTAGCACCTCAAGAAATGAGATAGGCAGTCATAAATTTAAAGCTGTGTAAATTTCAGAAAATGTACCCTAGTTTGTAAACTCTATAACTTTTGCGCAAACCAATAAATATACGCTTATTGACATTTTTTTTACTAAAAACATGTGGCTGAATACATTTTGGCCTAAATGTATGACTACAATTGAGTTTATTCGATTTTTCTTATAACAAAAAGTAGAAAATATCATTTTTTTTCAAAATTTTCGGTCTTTTTCCGTTTATATCGCAAAAAATAAAAATCGCAGAGGCAATCAAATACCATTAAAAGAAAGCTCTATTTGTGGGAAGAAAAGGACGCAAATTTCGTTTGGGTACAACATTGCATGTCCGCACAATTTACAGTTAAAGCAGCGCAGTGCAAAATTCTGAATTCACCTCTGGTCCTCTAGCTACCAAATGGTCCGGGGCTTAAGTGGTTAAAGGGAGAGTCAAACTCCAGAACCCGCACAGTGTCCTATGCAAAGATTTGTGCTTAACCAGACCCATGTCAGAGGCTGAAACCCCAGGACCCCTCCCGCCCCCAGAGGAGCCCGGAGCAGGCTGAGCCCGGAGTGCCAACCAATGAGTGGAGAAATAACAGTGAGATAGATGCAGTACAGAACTTGTAAAATAACAAAGGATAAAAAAAGTGAAAAAACATATAAACAGATAATCAAAAAACATTTGTAAGCGCTGCAATTTCAACTGTAGCAGGCTTGGCTCTACTTTAAGTAGCAGCTTTATCGAGGGGGTCGGGGGTAAAACAGACACCCCAACCAAAAAAGCATAAGGCCTGAGAAGGAGGCAGGAAAGGGCCAAAAGGAAAAAGATGCCCTCCCCCCCCTCTTCCAAAACAGCAATAGTGACCTCGGACCAGATGGTCCAAACCTCCAAGCAAGGGGGGGAGACCGATCCATCCTGTCAATCATAGCTGGTGCTCCAAGTGCACTGTCCAGGGACATCATGGTCTCCATCCAACCTGCCCGGAGTGGGGGGTTGTACAAACTGACGCGAACGGACGTCAGTTCAAGGGTGAGACAAAACATCAGCTTATTTGCTTGCGGGCCCTAAATATGCCCCTCTGAAAAGTCGGGAATCGTGGAGATCAGTGAGCAGTGCGGCGGTCTCTTCTGGGTGGAGGGGTCGCCCAGATGGCTGGCGAACGGGGGGTAGATGGCATCCTGGGGTGGTCCGCTGCGCTCAGGAGGCCCAATTTTACTAGCAGATCTTTTCCCTCTGAGATTGTGGTGACTGTATACGTGGTACCATTATGCGGGACTTGCAGCTTAAAGGGGAAGCCCCAACGATATCTGATTCTGGCAGACTGAAGGACGGAGGTGACTTCTTTCATTCTCCTGCGCTTATCTAGGGTAGTGGGAGAAATGTCAGGGTAGATCTGCACCGTTACACCATCTAGTTGGATGTTGGGAGTGTTGCACGAGGCCCTGAGTATGTCCTCTTTAATAAGGTAGTCTTTTAGGCATAATATGATGTCCCTTGAGGGTTTATCATCCGGGGGTTTAGGGCGCAGAGCCCTGTGCAGCCTATCGCAGGTGAAGGCCATCTCTGGAGCCTCTGGGAGCAGTGAGTGGAAGAGCTTCTGCATTGCCTGCGGCAGGTCTGTGACCGATTCTGGGACACCTCTCACCCTCAGGTTGTTCCTCCTGTTTCTGTTGTCGAGGTCCTCGAGGTGGGCTTGCAGGGTCTGGACAGTCTCTACAAGGGTCTCATGGTCTGTCCTCAGGTCGGTGTGAGACACGCACAGCTCGTCATGTTTCGCCTCAAGCATGTCTGTTCTGTCACCCAGGGCCGCTGGACAGCGTGCTGGTGGCTTTATGTAATTCTGACTGAAACTTCCTGGCCAACTTATCATACATTATAGAGAGGCTGTCCTCCAAGTCCGCTTTAGTAAGCTGGGTAGGGTACTCAGTCTCCCAGTACGTGTTGCGGCGATGAGGCTGAGGCCTGCGAGCACGTCGGAGCCGGCTCTGCCTGGGCGCCATCTTGGGACATCTTGTTCTGTTCCCGCACACGGAGTAAATAGTTTGTCAGGGACCTTTGGGCCGGTTTTCCACAGCGATTCCTAGGGCCCGTCATGCGCTGGGTGTTCCGCCAGGGGTGTGGAGTGATATGGTGCTCGGATTGCGATCTGATGGCCCCAGGGAATCCGCTTTTGTCTCCGGTCCTTGCGGAGCTCTTAGCCCTTGCTTCCGTCCAGGTCCGCGCCGCGCATGCGCCCCCGGACCGAATTTATTTTACGGTTCAGTAACTGGGGTAGAGAAATTTGCCTGCTAAAATCATTTGGTAGCGTACTGCAAGCAGATTGCCTGCAAGTACTTGGGACACCTATTGCTATACCTTCATTCCTCTCAGTGCAGGTTTTTGAGAGGACTGGAGGTATACTAAGGTTGGAGATCCCAGATGAGGAGCAAGGAGAAGTCCACCCTTTTCTATGATGTGGGTCTTTTAAGTGCTGTTGCCAATGGACTGCATGACAGATCGTCATATGTCTGGTCAAGCATTTGGTGCCCAAGCGGCTGCTGTTCTGGCCACGCTTGATCCGCTTCAGACATAGGTTGCAAACAGCAACAGTGCGATCTGCTGCACACGTGTCGAAAAAGGCCCACACCAAGGAACTTTTAAAAGTCAGAGGGGAGTCAGCAGCGCCCTGCACCTGCGGAGGTCTGTGGTGTGATGCAATAGGGTGGCTGCCCTTAAAGCGGAATTCCAACCGCAATTTTTTTTTTTTAAAGTCAGCAGCTACAAACACTGTAGCTGCTGGCTTTTAATAAGGACACTTACCTGTCCTACTCGCCCGTGATGTCGGCCCGCCAAGCTCAATCCCTCGATCCTGGCAGCTCCCGGCGCCGCCATCCTCACTAAGGGAAACAGGCAGTGAAGCCTTGCGGCTTCACTGCCCGTTTCCTACTGCGCATGCGCGAGTCTCGTGGCGCTTTGTGAATGGGCGGCTGCTTTCTGGGATACACACAGTTCCCAAAAGGCAGCGCGCCCCATTCACCAGAAGACAACGCGAGGAGGACGAGGAAGAAGACCTGCCGCGGAGGATCAAGAGGCAGATTAGGAACTTCCGCATAGCAACCGCCTTTTCTTGTGAGTAAAAAAAAATGTTTTTTTCTATTTTTTTGCAGGTTTTTTGTGAATTTTTTTTTTTTTAGGGTGGAACTCCACTTTAAGCTGCCCCCTAGAGGACATCCTGCCTCGTTGGAGTTCTGCCTCCTCCTCCTCCTCCTCTCAGGCACCCAAGTACAGTCAGTGACCTGTAAGGACGTTATTCCACTGCATAGCTTAATGTCATCTGCAAAGACAGAAATTTTACTTTTAATCCCAGATCCTATATCATTTATAAAGATATTAAAAAGTAAGGGTCCCAACACTGAATCTTGGGGTACACCACTGATAACCCTAGACAGTGCCGGGACAAGGTCATCTGGTGCCCAGGGCGAAGATGAAAAACAGCGCCTACAGACGATGGGATCTATACTGATGCATCAGTGACAGTGCATTAACCCCCTTCCTGCTGCATATTACCAATACCATTGCTAATTAAAAAAACTCCCCTCAGAGACTGTAGACATGATATAAGACAAGATGGTCAGAGACTGAGAACATGATACAAGAGATGGTTAGAGACTGAGGACATCATACTAAAGATATAGTCAAAGACTGCAGACATGATACAAGAGATCAATGCAGTCTCACCAGTGCCCATCAAATGCAGCCTACCGCTGTACCCATCAATGAGGCCTCATTGTGCCCATAATTGCAGCCTCACTGTGCCCATCAATGACGCCTCATTGTGCCCATAATTGCAGCCTCACTGTGCCCATAATTGCAGCCTCACTGTGCCCATAACTGCAGCCTCACTGTTCCCATAATCGCAGCCTCACTGTTCCCATAATCGCAGCCTCACTGTTCCCATAATCGCAGCCTCACTGTGCCCATAATCGCAGCCTCACTGTGCCCATAATCGCAGCCTCACTGTGCCCATAATAGCAGCCTCTCTGTGCCCATAATAGCAGCCTCTCTGTGCCCATAATTGCAGCCTCTGTGACCATAATTGCAGCCTCACTGTGACCATAATTGCAGCCTCTCTGTGCCCATCATCGCAGCCTCACTGTGCCCATAATCGCAGCCTCACTGTGCCCATAATTGCAGCCTCACTGTGCCCATAATTGCAGCCTCACTGTGCCCATAATCGCAGCCTCACTGTGCCCATCAATCGCAGCCTCACTGTACCCATCAATGCCGCCTCACTGTGCCCATCAATGCCGCCTCACTGTGCCCATCAATGCAGCCTCACTGTGCCCATCAATGCCGCCTCACTGTGCCCATCAATGCCGCCTCACTGTGCCCATCAATGCCGCCTCACTGTGCCCATCAATGCCGCCTCACTGTGCCCATCAATGCAGCCTCTCTGTGACCATAATCGCAGCCTCTCTGTGACCATAATCGCAGCCTCTCTGTGACCATAATCGCAGCCTCTCTGTGCCAATAATAGCAGCCTCACTGTGCCCATTGCAGCGTCTCTGTGCCCATAATTTTAGCCTCTCTGTGGCAATAATCGCAGCCTCACTTTGCCTAGGAATGCAGTCAGACTCACCATAGCCTGCCCTGGCTGGATCACACAACGGACATCTCCCGCAGCACTGTGTGTCACATAGCTGGGTCTGTGTGTGTGTTCGGCCGGCGGCGCCGTAACAAGGTCCCGCCCCCCTAGACCGGCTTGTGTGATAGGTGGAACACTGATTCAATCTGCTACCACATGAGCTGGTCTAGGGGGGTGGGACTGGCACCGCTGAACACACACACAGACTCCACTCCCTGACACACAGCGCTCCCAGTCAGGAGACCGGCGCTGTGTGACAAACAAGAGAAGGAGGTGGGAGGGGAGGGGAGGCTGCAGCCACAGATCAAAGCGGCCCTGCCGCCTCAGGACAGGCGGCCTGTAGCGTGGCCTCTACTGCGCCCCCCTTCCTCCAGTAAATGGTCCCGCCCAGGGCATCCGCCCCTTCTGCCCACCCCTTGTACTGACCCTGACCCTAGACCATTCAGAGTATAAGTCATTAACCGCTACTCTCTGAATTCAGTCTTTTAGACAGTTTTCTATCCATTTACAAATTGATCTTTCCAAGCCTGTAGACTTTACCTACACATGAGCCTGGTGTGGGGAACTGTGTCAAACGCTTTTGCAAAGTCCAGGTATACCACATCCACAGCCACCCCTCTGTCCAAGGTTTTACTTACCTCCTCATAAAAAGAAATCAGGTTTGTTTGACAACTTCTGACTTTCATGAAGTTGCTTAACCAATTGCCGCCCACCCTAGGGTTGCCACCTTTTTGTCAAGCCAAACCCGAACACATTAGCAGCGCACGCCACTATATATATTTTTTGTAGTACATTAAATTCATTACCTCTGTACAAAGCAATGCACAGCTATTTTTTTTTTTTAATGTAGTATACACTGTACATACATTTTTGTGATTAAATAACATTTCTAATCATATGGAGTTAATCACAAGTCCCCCTTTATATCAGAGTTAACAGAGTTCTCCTTTAGATCTGAATCCGCAGAGTTCCCCTTTACATCTGAATGCACAGGGTTCTGCAGAAGAGGAGTGCAGAGGGTAAGATTGGGGCAGTATGTACAGGATAGGAGTGCAGAGGGTATGATGGGGCAGTATGCATAAGAGGGAAGTGTGGAGGGTATGATGGGGCAGTATGTATAGAAGAGGAGTTGGGAGGTTATGAGGGGGCGGTATGTACAGGAGAGGAGTGTGGAGGGGATGATGGGGGCAGTATGTACAGGAGAGGAGTGTGGAGGGGATGATGGGGGTGGTATGTACAAGAGAGGAGTGCGGAGGGGATGATGGGGGTGGTATGTACAAGAGAGGAGTGCGGAGGGTATGATAGGTGTAGTTAGTACAGGAGAGGAGTTTGGAGGGTATGATGGGTGCAGTTAGTACAGGAGAGGAGTTTGGAGGGTATGATGGGTGCAGTTAGTACAGGAGAGGAGTTTGGAGGGTATGATGGGTGCAGTTAGTACAGGAGAGGAGTTCGGAGGGTATGATGGGTGCAGTTAGTACAGGAGAGGAGTTTGGAGAGTATGATGGGTGCAGTTAGTACAGGAGAGGAGTTCGGAGGGTATGATGGGTGCTGTTAGTACAGGAGAGGATTTCGGAGGGTATGGCGGTGGCAGAATGGGGAGGGATTTCTTGCGGTGTCTATGGGGTAATCAGGGAGTGATGTTGGGAAGATAAGGGAAGGAAAGTGACCATGGAATGATGTCCCTCAGCTGGGGGGGGGGGGGTTGAAAGCAGCTCGAGTGATGTCTGTATGAAGTGGTCTGGGGGTGATGCAAGCTGGGGGGAGTTGGGGGCGGAGAAGTGTTCAGATAGCGATGTATATAATAAAAAAAAAAACTCATCCACTAAAAACATATACAACAATAAATCATACAACAGTACTACTAGATGTAAGTACAGATCTATGTAATCCAGCCCCTAGAACTCTGTATACCCAGATAATGTGAAGATAATTTATGACCATTCATATAACCCTGTGTTATCCAGGCTCTGAGTCGGTACAATCAGAGGTGTGAACTCACCACATATATACAGGTTACATGAATGGTTATAAATGACTTCACATTATCTAGTCTGAACAATTGGATTGGAGGATGTTTGCACAGACTGTTCAGGCTTAGAAGTGATCTGTCAAATGTGATTGGGCTGCAGACTTCCCTCCCCCACCCCACATTCAAACTCACTATCTCCTCCATTCTTCTGTCAACTTAACCCTTCACTGCATCTCCTGAAGAGCAAATCTCCTTGAAAGTTTGCAACTACTATCCACCCTAGGAAACTTCTCCCAGAAAAAATCAGCTCACCTCCTCCCTTCCTCTGGCCAGCCCAACAGGAGATACAGTGAGCTCCGCCTCCCAGTTCTCTCAACACACTGCACTGGTGATTGGAGGGGGGGAGGTTGAGTCAGAGATAACAGGGACCCCGCACGCACGGCAGGAGACTTGAGGGAGGGGGGAGAGACAAAGGAGCTTTGAATCCCGAACACACACACCGCAGGCACAGTGTATTCTTTACAATCCCGCTGCTGCTGTTTAACAGTGAAAGGTGTGCTGATGGTCCCCCCTGTCTGGATGGTCTGCCCCTGTTCTGGGCTGTATCATGTGCCCGGGTTACAGGCAGTAGAAAACCCGGGCACATGATTCAAGACCCGTACTGTCCAGGTGAATCCCGTACAGGTGGCAACCCTAGCCCGCCCACCATCAAATGACGGAGGGGTGGTGTTGCTCTCGTTCTGGGATGATGTCATATGATGTTGTCCCATTCAAACAGGGATTGCGTGCGATCGGGTGCGCACATTCCTGCACTGTCGGTAGCGGCGTGTCACAGAGACACACCTCGTCACTAAAAGGGGCGAACAAGGGGATCAAGTCACAGACGATCACGGATGATACTGCCCCATTGCACACGGCGCATGCTGTCAGTGGCAGGGTGTTCCCGGGAACACTGCTCGTCACTGACAGTGGTAAATAGCCATTGGCCGGCGGCTTTTACCACGTGATCGGCTGTGATCCATTCATAGTCGATCACTAAATGTAAACACAGACTGGTAACTAACTGTTACCGGCTCTTCCCTCCTCACACACCGTTTCCAGTGTAAGGCCGGGTTCACACTTGTGCGACACGACAGCCATCCTTCTTTGGATCCGACTTTGCCCTGCGACATGAAGCCGACATATGTCCGACTTTCAATGAACGGGGATCCGACTTGGATCCCCGCCAATACCAGGCACTGTGTTTGGTATGAATCTTGAGGGGGAACTCCACACCAAATTTTAAATAAAAAAAAACGCCATGGGTTCCCCCTCCAAGAGCATACGAGGCCCTTGGGTCTGGCATGGATTTTAAGGGGAACCCCCTACACCAAAAAAACGGCGTGGGGGTCCCCCAAAATCCAAACCAGACCCTTATCCGAGCACGCAACGTGGCAGGCCGCAGGGGAAGAGGGGGGGACGAGAGCGGCCCCCCTCCCTCCTGAACCGTACCAGGCCGCATGCCCTCAACATGGGGGGTTTGGTGCTTTGGGGCAGGGGGGCAACCTGCGGCCCCCCTGCCCCAAAGCACCCTGCCCCCATGTTGATGAGGACAGGGCCTCTTCCCGACAACCCTGGCCGTTGGTTGTCGGGGTCTGCGGGCGGGGGGCTTATCGGAATCCGGGAGCCCCCCTTATCGGAATCCGGGAGCCCCCAGATCCCGGCCCCCCACCCTATGTGAATGAGTATGGGGTACATCGTACCCCTACCCATTCACCTGGTGGAAAAAAATGGCAATAAAAAAACACACACAGCTTTTTAAAGCAATTTATTGCACAGCTCTGGGGGTCTTCTTCCGACTTCGGGGGTCTCCGCGCTCTCCGGTTCTTCCTTCCTTCTGCCGGGCCTCCGCTATCTTCTTCCAGCTCTTTTGCTAGCGGGGCCCGGTCTTCTCCGTCGCCTTCTTCCCTCGCTCTCCGGTTCTTTCTTTCTTCCTTCCTTCTGCCGGCCCCTCCGCTATCTTCTTCCAGCTCTTTTGCTAGCAGGGCCCGGTCTTCTCCGTCGCCTTCTTCCCTCGCTCTCCGGTTCTTTCTTTCTTCCTTCTGCCGGCCCCTCCACTATCTTCTTCCAGCTCTTTTGCTAGTGGAGGGGCTCGGTCTTCGCCGTCGCCGTCTTCTTCCCTCTTCTCCTTCTCGATGTTAACACGTCGCTTCCTCCCACTGTAATGCTTGGCTGTTCGCTCCGCAGCGATTTATATAGGCTTCTCATGACGTCACAGTCACATGCTCCGGGTGGCCCCGGAGCATGTGACTGACGTCATGGGAGCATGTGACTGTGACGTCATGAGAAGCCTATATAAATTGCTGCGGAGCGAACAGCCAAGCATTACAGTGGGAGGAAGCGACGTGTCAACATCGAGAAGAGGGAAGAAGACGGCGACGGAGAAGACCGGCCCCCTCCACTAGCAAAAGAGCTGGAAGAAGATAGTGGAGGGGCCGGCAGAAGAAAGAAAGAAAGAAAGAACCGGAGAGCGAGGGAAGAAGGCGACGGAGAAGACCGGGCCCCGCTAGCAAAAGAGCTGGAAGAAGATAGCGGAGGCCCGGCAGAAGGAAGGAAGAACCGGAGAGCGCGGAGACCCCCGAAGTCGGAAGAAGACCCCCCGGAGCTGTGCAATAAATTGCTTTAAAAAGCTGTGTGTGTTTTTTTATTGCCATTTTTTTCCACCAGGTGAATGGGTAGGGGTACGATGTAGCCCATACTCATTCACATAGGGTGGGGGGGCCAGGATCTGGGGGCCCCCTTATTAATGGGGGGCTCCCGGATTCCGATAAGCCCCCGCCCGCAGACCCCGACAACCAATGGCCAGGGTTGTCGGGAAGAGGCCCTGTCCTCATCAACATGGGGGCAGGGTGCCTTGGGGTGGGGGGGCCGCAGGTCGCCCCCCTGCCCCAAAGCACCAAACCCCCCATGTTGAGGGCATGCGGCCTGGTACGGTTCAGGAGGGAGGGGGCGCTCTCTCGTCCCCCCCTCTTCCCCTGCGGCCTGCCAGGTTACGTGCTCGGATAAGGGTCTGGTTTGGATTTTGGGGGGACCCCCACGCCGTTTTTTTGGCGTAGGGGGTTCCCCTTAAAATCCATACCAGACCCAAGAGCCTGGTAAGCTCTTGGAGGGGGAACCCATGCCGGTTTTTTATTTAAAATTTGGTGTGGAGTTTCCCCTCAAGATTCATACTAAACACAGTGCCTGGTATTGGCGGGGATCCAAGTCGGATCCCCGTTAATTGAAAGTCGGACATATGTCGGCTTCATGTCGCAGGGCAAAGTCGGATCCAAAGAAGGACAGCTGTCGTGTCGCACAAGTGTGAACCCGGCCTCAGGAGAGAAGAGCCAGGTGCAGTGAGTTACAGATATGTGTTCTGTAGTGTCTGCACCAAGCACAACACTTGGAAATTTCAGATGTTACTTACAGGTTTGATGACTCCTGTTTTAAACTCCTGTTTTAAACTCCTGTTTTTAAACTCTGGTTTTTAACCAGTGCCACCTGGTGGAGACAACAGTATGCTTCCTGGAAGATGTCCAGGAAAATAATATATTTCCTGGTGATTAGGAAGAACGGCCTCTTATAGTAGGGTGACCAGACATCCCCGTTTTCAGGGGACAGTCCCCGGATTGAGGACACTGTCCCCGGACCAAGTCTGTCCCCGGTTTTGTCCCCGGATTGGATTTGAACAGGGGCTGGGGCAATTTCAAAGACAGTCAGTGCAGAATAAGAAATAAAAAAATTCTGAATTACACCCCCCCCCCGCTCCGCTGCTCCTACTAGCTTAGGGGGGTGTATTTTTTTCCAATATCTGTGCCCCTTTCTGATGATCATGTGCTGGTCGGATCGGAGGGAATATTTCTTCAGTTTCGGGTGCATGCCCATTCAGGTCCACTCGCATGTTCTTCTGCCTTGGCTCAAGTCCCAGCCAGCCGCCTGCCTGCTTATCTCCTTGCCTTCCCTGGCGGAGTGATCTTCCTCCGCTCCCCACCTAGTAGTAGCTGGTGCCTGGAGAGTGAGACTTGACTGGCTGTGAGGCGGGCGGCGACGGGCAGAGAGTCGCTGATTGCCGCCATTACTAGTAAAAAAAAAAATGTCCCCGGATTTCATTTTAAAAATCTGGTCACCTTATCTTATAGCTTATCATTGGACAGAGGACTACACGGCCAGGCAAAGGGTGTTGTGTCCGAATGTGCTTTAAAAAGTGAGGGCAAATGATGAGGCTCTCTCTTTTCCCCCTGAGCCCAGCCAAGAGATACCGAATACTGAGGACGACCTTACATAAAGTATCATCTATGTTCTTTTTGTTTTAAATGCTCTGTAGTATTCTTTTAGTGTTTTAAATTAGCACTTCTACTTTCTTTGTAAATAAATGGGGCCTTTGCTTATTTGAGCATTGTGTTTATTTCTCTGGCTAACATTGTTATTATATCACCACTAGAGTTGAGCGGACACCTGGATGTTCGGGTTCGACGGGTTCGGCCGAACTTCGGAAAAAAGTTCGAGTTCGGGACCGAACTTGACCCGAACTTTACCCCGAACCCGAACCCCATTGAAGTCTATGGGGACCCAAACTTCTGAGGACTAAAAAGGCTCTAAAAAAGTAATGGAAAGGACTAGAGGGTTGCAAATGGCAGCAAAATGTTTTTTAAGAGCATGGAGAGTGCTCTGCAAACAAATGTGGATAGGGAAATAACTTAAAATAAAAAAATAAAATAAAAATATGCTGGAGGCCCCCTTTTCAGCAGAAGAGGTACAGGAAGTCATTAAGAACCTTAGAAACTCAACGTCACGATGCCACACATATGGTGGGAATGCCCCAGAATACGCTCTTTCTGGAAAACATTATTCAATTTAATGGATAAGCTAGTGGGAAAATAAAATACTTTGAAATAAAAATGTAGCGGGGTGCTAAATTTAAGGGAAGTGTTTGAGTGGTAAATAGGCTCCAACACCCTAATTCTTTAGGATTCATGGACCATTTTGTCCTCGGGGACAGTATTGGTGTGCAGTTCCCTGCGGCCTACAGGTGGCGCTGCCATGGTAGGCCAGGGTTGAGCCGCCGATACAGTGCTGTGCCTTTTGTGTCCCCTCTTGGCAGTAGTACAGCGGGGCAGGGAACCTGCTGTGCATGCCGGGAGAGGATATAAAAGGGACAGACGCCTCCTGATCGGGGTCTGAGCCCCAGGCACCTTTGGCCTGGGGGCTGATGTCCAGTGGGGTCCGCGCCCAGGTGCCTTCGGCCTGGGTGCACGTGTTCCTGTTCCATCTCGGGCACCTTTAGCCCGGGGTGAGGTACTATCCTGGAGTTCCTGCTGCCCTGGGTATGGAGGCCTAGGGGCGGGAGTAAAGCCTGGGGTCCAGAGCCTTCGTCTGGAGTCCGCTAAGGGTCGAGGAGTCTTTGGGTGCCGCCTCGTGTAGGGGACCCTGTTCCAGGGAAGGGAGGAACCTTCCGATGGCCCGATGCTGGAGGCACGGTGAGGGAAGGGTCTGTTGACTCCCTGGAGAGATGTCTTCCCCTTGATATGGGCTAGTTCTTAGAAGGAGAAGCTCAAGGTCATCCTGACTGTATCAGAGGCCTTATTCACCCGGCCCGTGGCAGGGGCCTTATACACCCTGGTCTGTGGCAGAGACCAAAGTTCTCCAGGTCCGTGGCAGGGGCCTTGTACACCCGGTCTGTGGCATAGACCAACCTCACGGTCTGTGGCAGAGACCGTGCGCCTAAAACTGTTTGAGAAACCTAAGCAGTGAAGTGAATGTGCTACGTTTGTGCCTGGACCTCCTCCACACCTTAAGCTGTCCTGTTTCTTTGCTCTAACATTTTCTATCCGAGTACAGTTTATTTTGCCATGAGAGAATAAACTCAGAGTTGTAGTTTCAGCTGGTGTGGACATTACTTTAGGTAGAGGCAAGTCCTTGAATTCCCAGTAAAGTCAGAGGTGAGAATCATCCTCTGGAGGAGTTTTGACTACGGCTGTGGACACGGCCCATCAAGTACACTGCTCAACCTCTTTATACAGGAGGGTACGGGCTGGTAGTGCGGTGTGCCTTTTCTCCCTCCTGCGAGGAGCCAACAACATAAAGGCAGGTAAGGGGGAAAGAATCTGTGCGCTACAAAAAAATTAAATAAAAATTATAATCTTGACCTAAGAGGACGAGGTCCATATGGAGTAGGAGGTTTAGGTGGTGGTGGATGTGGCTGTGTAGGTGGAAGCGGCGGTGGCGGAGGAAGAGGTAGCCAACACTGGTTCAAAAATAAAACGATGGCTGGGTAAGGCCGGTGATGTGTCGAATTCTGTCCCCCGTCGGATAGTGTCCGCCCTGTACTGCGCTTGCTCAGTACGTAGGACAAGGGGATTTCGAAAATCTCACAAGACGAACAGTGAGGCCATGCCCGAAGCGTGGCGATTGAAGCGAGCCCGTGAGGGGCCCTGTTACTATGTGCTACCGTATGTCCACTTGGATGGTGGGGCTTGAACCTGCACTCACGGCGCAGGCGCCGTTCATCTTGGGAGATTTTGCAAATCTCCTTGTCCTCCGTACTGCGCCTGTGTAGTACGGGCCGGACACAATCCAATGGCCGGACAGTTTTTGTCAGAACACCGGTATACATGTCTATTCTGCACAAGGTACGGATAAGTCCTGTGGGATCCATGCCTGGTTCATTTTAATGAACGTGAGCTTGTCCACATTGGCTCTGGACAGGCGGCTGCGCTTGTCTGTGATAACGCCCCCTGCCGTGCTAAATACACGTTCAGATAATACACTGGCTGCAGGGCAAGCCAGCACCTCCAAGGCGTAAAGGGCAAGCTCAGGCCATGTGCCCAATTTGGAGACCCAGAAGTTGAAGGGGGCAGACCCGTCATCCAGTACGTGTAAGCCTGTGCACACATACTGCTCAACCATGTTGGTGAAATGCTGCCTCCTGCTAAGACGTTCCATCTCAGCTGGTGGTACTGGTTGTTGTGGCATGCTGACAAAGCTTTTCCACATTTCGGCCATGCTAACCCTGCCTTCTGAGGTGCTGGCGGTGCCCCGGCTGCGTTGGCGACCTCTTCCTCCTCCTCTGCCTTCGCCTTGTGCTTCCACTGTACGCCCGATGTCAGGTGTGGAATGCCACCAGCAGCGCGTCTACCAGCGAATTAAGGATGGTACGTTGTCCTTGTAATGGGAATCCAGCAGGGTGGCCACCCAGTAATCAGCACCAGTTAAAATGTGGGCAACTCGGCGGTCGTTGTGGAAACACTGCAGCATGTAATCGCTCATGTGTGCCAGGCTGCCCAGAGGCAAAGAAAAGCTGTCCTCTGTGGGAGGTGTATCATCTGTGTCCTCTGTAGCCCCCAAGCCACGCACCAGTGATGGCCATGAGCTGGTTTGGGTGCCACCCTGCTGTGAACATGGTTCCTCCATCTCCTCCTCCCCCTCGTCATCCTCCAGAACTGTGCCCTTGCTGCCGGACAATTGTGTACCTGGCGTTTGTTGGTTCAGAAACCCACCCTCGTAGCCACTTGTGAAAGACTGCCCTGAAAGCCTTTGAAATGATCCCGCCTCCTCCTCCTCCTCCTCCTCCTCCTGTGCCACATCCTCTTCCATCATCGCCCCAAAGCGTTTTTTCAAGGAGGCATAGAACTGGGATAGTAACGCTGAGAACGGCATCATTGGCACGGGCCATGTTGGTGGAGTACTCAAAACAGCGCAACAAGGCACACAGGTCTCGCATGGAGGCCCAGTTATTGGTGGTGAAGTGGTGCTGTTCCGCAGAGCGACTCACGCGTGATTGCTGCAGCTGAAACTCCACTATCGCCTGCTGCTGCTCACACAGTCTGGCCAGCATGTGCAGGAGTTCCACCTTGTGGGCACGTCACATATGAGGCGGTGAGCGGGAAGGCCAAAGTTACGCTGCAGCGCTGACAGGCGAGCAGCAGCAGGGTGAGAACGCCGAAAGAGCGCACAAACGGCCCGCACTTTCTGCAGCAGCTCTGGCATATTGGGGTAATTTTTCAGGAACCTCTGGACCACCAAGTTCAGTACATGCGCCAGGCAAGGGATGTGCGTCAAACCGGCTAGGCCCAGAGCTGCTACGAGATTTCGCCCATTATCGCACACCACCAGGCTGGGCTTGAGGCTCACTGACAGCAAACACTCATCGGTCTGTTGTTCCATGTCCCTCCACAACTCCTGCGCGGTGTGGGGTTTTCCCCCAAACAGGAACGTTTTAAAACTGCCTACTGTCGTTCACCACCAACTTCAGCACAGCCAGGGGTAAAGGTGTTACGCTGACCGGATGAGGAGGCAGTAGAGGATGAGGAAGCGGAGTAGGAGGAGTTAGCAACATGAGGCAAACTGAAGTGCCCTGCAATCCTCGGTGGTGGAAGGACATGCGCCAAACTGCTATCTGCCTCAGGCCCAGCCGCCACTGCATTTACCCAGTGTGCTGTTAGGGAGATATAACGTCCCTGACCGTGCTTACTGGTGCACGCATCCGTAGTTAGGTGGACCTTGCCACAGATGGCGTTGCGCAGTGCACACCTGATTTTGTCCCCCACTTGGTTGTGCAGGGAAGGGATGGCTCACCTGGAAATGTAGTGGCAGCTGGGCACGACGTACTGTGGGACAGCCAATGCCATCAGGCTTTTAAAACTCTGCGTCTCCACCAGACGGAATGACAGCATTTCAAAGGCGAGGAATTTTGAAATGCTGGCATTCAGGGCCAGGGATCGCGGGTGGCTAGGGGGGTACTTCCTCTTCCGCTCCAGTGTTTGGGAGCTAGAGAGCTGAACGCTTCCATGGGACATTGTGGAGATGGTTGGTGACCCAGGTGGTAGTGTTGCTGGCAGATGCTCTGTTTGCGGGTTGGCAGGTGCTACTGTCACTACAGAGGTGGATGAAGAGGCCGAGACTGCAGCAGAAGAGGAAGCAGGAGGAGCCAGAGACCTTTCTTTGTTTTGGAGGTGTCTACTCCACTGCAGCTCGTGCTTTGCACTTCGATGCCTGGTCATGCAGGTTGTGCTCAGGTTGAGAACGTTTATGCCTCGCTTCAGGCTCTGATTGCACAGCGTGCAAACCACTCGTGTCTTGTCATCAGCACATTGTGTGAAGAACTGCCACACTAGGGAACTCCTTGGACCTGGCTTTGGTGTGCTTGGTCCCTTGCTGCGTTGGGCAGTAGCAGACGTACTGTCTAGGGGACGGACGCTACGCTTTTGCACCCTGCTCCCTCTTCTGCTGTGCTGGTGGCTCTGTGCGACCACCGCCTCTTCCTCCGAACTACACTGGTCACCTGCATAACGTTGATACCATGTGGGGTCGAGGACCTCATCGTCCTCCACATCATCTTCCACCCAGTCTTCACCCCTGCCCTCCTTGTCTTTCTGCACAATTGCGAAAGCAGCAGCAGTTGGCACCTGTGTTTCGTCATCATCCGAGACCTGCTGCGATGGTCCTCCCATGTACTCATCATGAAACATAAGTGGTTGGGCATCGGTGCACTCAATCTCTTCCACTTCTGGGGCAGGGCTAGGTGGATAGCCCTGGGAAACCCTGCTAACAGAGTCATTGAAAAGCAGAAGAGACTGCTATATGATTTGGGGCTCAGACTGCTTGGCTGATTTGCAAGGGGGTGAGGTGAAAGACTGATGAACATGGGCTTCAGGTGCCAACTCTGATCTTTCATCAGAAGAGTGGGTGGGAGACAATGTGAAGGAACCAGAGGCACTGTCAGCAACCCAATCTACTATCGCCTGTACTTGTCCTGGCCTCAACATTCGTACAGCCTCATTAGGCGCGACAAAATACTGCCGCAGGCTCGGTCGCCTACTCGCACCTAAGGAAGGTGTTTCACTTGTGCATGTAGCTGGCACAGATCGACCACGTCCTCTCCCTGCAACAGGAGCTCCACCAGCAGCACCACGACTGGGGCCACCACGTCCCTTTGACGTTCTCCTCATATTTTCCAAATTTAGGATCTTGCCCTAAATGGGTGCTTTTGGAAGAGCACAACACACCGACAGTACGTAAACGCTGTATCTCACAGCTACAGAACTGCAGAAAATGCTATTCAAAAAAAATGTTTTTGTCCTACAATTATTTTTTTAGGATAGCACAGTAGAAGAAAAATATATAAATTGTTTATTTCACATACCTCCAGATATGCAGAAAACACTGCAAAATATTTTTTGTGGCCCTAAATGGGTGTTTTTGGAAGAGCACAATACACCCACAGTACGTAAACGCTGTATCTCACAGCTACAGAACTGCAGAAAATGCTATTAAAAAAAAATGTTTTGTCCTACAATTATTTTTTTAGGATAGCACAGTAGAAGAAAAATATATAAATTGTTTATTTCACACAGCTCCAGATATGCAGAAAACACTGCAAAATATTTTTTGTGGCCCTAAATGGGTGTTTTTGGAAGAGCACAACACACCCACAGTACGTAAACGCTGTATCTCACAGCTACAGAACTGCAGAAAATGCTATTCAAAAAAAATGTTTTTGTCCTACAATTATTTTTTTAGGATAGAACGGTAGAAGAAAAATATATAAATTGTTTATTTCACACAGCTCCAGATATGCACCCATAGGAATAGCACAATACAAGAAAAATATATAAATTTGTTTGTAAATCTCACACTTGCATATAAGCAGTAAACACTGAAATGTATTAATTTTTGCCCTAAATGGGTCTTTTTGCAAGAGCACAATACACCCACAGTATGGAAACAGTGTATCTCACACCTACAGCAATACAGAAAATGCTATTAAAAAAAAAGTTTTTGCCCGAAAAAAAAATTTTTTGGAATAGCACAATACAAGAAAAATATATAAATTTGTTTGTAAATCTCACACTTGCATATAAGCAGTAAACACTGAAATGTATTTATTTTTGCCCTAAATGGGTCTTTTTGCAAGAGCATGTCATGGATATGCATTAATGTCTGTCTGCCATCTTACCTTCCTCCTCATGTGTTCATCTAGAGACCAGACCTCCTTCACCTGGCTTCCTTTATAATCTCCTCCCAGCCTGACTCCACCCCAGGCCCTATCACTGAACACTATATTAACCTGTGCACTGCAAGCCTGCTTTGCTGATCAACGTGTTTGTTAGGCATTGTGTGTTTGGGTTCCTGCCTGCCGTGTGCTACGTCTGTCTCTCTGTTACGTTATTGGCTTGTCCCCGACCATCCCTGTCTGCTCGTGACCCTTGACCTTCGGCTCGTTCTTCGTTATCCTTGTCTGCTTGTGGCCCCTGACCTTCGGCTTGTTATTCGGTTCTCTCTATCGTGTGCTGCTGCTTCCCCTTATCCTACGGGGCGTGAGCTAGGAAACTCCAGGGGCCGCGACCTGGTCCCAGCCTGCAGCGTAACATCCTCACCACTAGAGGCCCTGGAGAAGACCAGCTGGGTCTTAGACTCCGCGCCCTGGGGAATCTTGGCTCTCGCTTCCGTTGGGATCCCGGTTGTGCTCCTCTGGTCCCGCTTTCCACAACCACCCAGTTTCCTATCCACAGAAGCCAGCCATAGGGTTCACTACCTCGCGGTGCACTCCTGTCCCCCTACGGTGTGCATCTGTCACCTGGCCACAGGTGACCCTGACAGAGCACAATACACCCACAGTATGGAAACAGTGTATCTCACACCTACAGCGATACAGAAAATGCTATTAAAAAAAAAGTTTTGCCCTAAAAAATTTTTTTTTTTTGGAATAGCACAATTCAAGAAAAATATATAAATTTGTAAATCTCACACTTGCATATATGCAGAAAACACTGCAATTTTTTTTTTTTTGCCCTAAATGGGTCTTTTTGCAAGAGCACAATACACCCACAGTATGGAAACAGTGTATCTCACACCTACAGCAATACAGAAAATGCTATTTAAAAAAAAGCTTTTGCCCTAAAAAAAAAATTTTTGGAATAGCACAATACAAGAAAAATATATAAATTTGTTTGTAAATCTCACACTTGCATATAAGCAGTAAACACTGCAATTTTTTTGTTGTTGCCCTAAATGGGTCTTTTTGCAAGAGCACAATACACCCACACAGGGGCGTACTAAGTAGGGGGCGGGCCGCACCGGGTGCCACCCACCGGAGGGGTGTCAAGGGGCACGTTTGTGTGTTCCTATTCTTTGGGCTCCTGCGCCGTTATCTGTGTTTTTTAGGCCTTCCGCCTGGTTGGCTGGTAGAGCTGTCTGTCTCCCTCGATGTGGGGGTGGGCGGGGCATACAACATTTTTTTTCTAGGGAACCTTTTCGGCAGGACACCAGCTTGTGCGCGATTGGCGGGCGGTGGAGTGGGAGGCGCTGTGCCTCTGTGGTGCTCTGATTGGCCATATGGGATATGATGCCCATGACGTGCGCATTGCTCTGTTTACAGCACGGCAGCACCACGTTTGGTTTTCTCCATCTGGAGCATCCAGCAGGGTAAGCAAAACACTCTCTCTCCTGTACCGCAGGGGAGAGAGAGACAGTGAGCAGCACTGAGTAGAGCACTGCTGAAGCTAATGTAAGTAAACCAACAGGTGATTGCCCTCTGTTCAGTGCTGCTCACTGTCTCTCCATCTGCATGATTAATGTAGGAAGGGACTAGAGCTGGGGGGTGTCTGTGTAAATCTAAAGGGGTCCAGGGGTGCAGAGTGCTGCTGTGTAAAAGGGGTCCAGAGGTGGGGTGCTGTGTAATGTATAAAGGGGTCAAGAGGTGCTGTATAATGTAAAAGGGGTCAAGAGGTGCGGTGCTGTGTAATGTCAAGGGTCTCCAAAGGTGCAGGGTGCTGTGTAATGTAAAAGGGGTCAAGAGGTGCTGTGTAATGTAAAAGGGGTCCAGAGGTGCGGTGCTGTGTAATGTAAAGGGTCTCCAAAGGTGCAGGGTGCTGTGTAATGTAAAAGGGGTCCAGAGGTGGGGTGCTGTGTAATGTAAAAGGGGTCAAGAGATGCGGTGCTGTGTAATGTAAAAGGGGTCCAGAGGTGGGGTGCTGTGTAATGTAAAAGGGGTCAAGAGATGCGGTGCTGTGTAATGTCACGGGTCTCCAAAGGTGCAGGGTGCTGTGTAATGTAAAAGGGGTCAAGAGGTGCTGTGTAATGTAAAAGGGGTCCAGAGGTGCGATGCTGTGTAATGTAAAGGGTCTCCAAAGGTGCAGGGTGCTGTGTAATGTAAAAGGGGTCAAGAGGTGCTGTGTAATGTAAAAGGGGTCCAGAGGTGGGGTGCTGTGTAATGTAAAAGGGGTCCAGAGGTGCGGTGCTGTGTAATGTAAAAGGGGTCCAGAGGTGGGGTGCTGTGTAATGTAAAAGGGGTCCAGAGGTGCTGTGTAATGTAAAAGGGGTCCAGATGTGGGGTGCTGTGTAATGTAAAAGGGGTCCAGAGTTGGGGTGCTGTGTAATGTAAAAGGGGTCCCGAGGTGGGGTACTGTGTAATGTAAAAGGGATCCCGAGGTGGGGTGCTGTGTAATGTAAAAGGGGTCCAAAGGTGGGGTGCTGTGTAATGTAAAATGGGTCCAGAGGTGGGGTGCTGTGTAATGTAAAAGGGTCCCTAGGTGGGGTGCTGTGTAATGTAAAAGGGGTCCCGAGGTGGGGTGCTATGTAATGTAAAAGGGGTCCCAAGGTGGGGTACTGTGTAATGTAAAAGGGGTCCCGAGGTGGGGTGCTGTGTAATGTAAAAGGGTCCCTAGGTGGGGTGCTGTGTAATGTAAAAGGGGTCCCGAGGTGGGGTGCTGTGTAATGTAAAAGGGGTCCAGATGTGGGGTGCTGTGTAATGTAAAGGTTCTCCAAAGGTGGAGGGTGCTGTGTGATGTAAAAGGGGTCAAGAAGTGTGGTGCTGTATAATGTAAAAGGGGTCCATAGGTGTGGTGCTGTGTAATGTAAAGGGGTCCAGAGGTGCAGAGTGCTGTGTAATGTAAAGGGGTCCAGAGGTGCGGTGCTGTGTAATGTAAAGGGGTCCAGAGGTGCAGAGTGCTGTGTAATGTAAAGGGGTCCAGAGGTGCAGAGTGCTGTGCAATGTAAAAGGGGTCCAGATGTGGGGTGCTGTGTAATGTAAAAGGGGTCCCGAGGTGGGGTGCTGTGTAATGTAAAGGGGTACAGAGATGCGGTGCTGTATAATGTAAAAGGGGTCCCGAGGTGGGGTGCTGTGTAATGTAAAGGGGTCCAGAGATGTGGTGCTGTATAATGTACTGTAAAAGGGGTCCAGAGATGCGGTGCTATGTAATGTAAAAGGGGTCCAGAGGTGTAGGGTGCTGTGTAATGTAAAGGGGTCCAGAGGTGCAGTTGTGGAGAGGGGATACACCACAGTAGTTGGGGTAAGCAGAGGTATGCAGGGGGCACAATTGGGTGTTTTTGCATTTTACCGGGGGGGGGGGTGCCATATATAGGATCCGCCCCGGGTGCCAAATGCTTTAGGTACGCCCCTGCACCCACAGTATGGAAACGGTGTATCTCTCAACGTAACATATGCAGTGCTGGTGCACTGAGCTTGCAGATAAAAGTTTGATTTTCTCTGACACTGGGCTCATAGCAGTGTAAGAAGACTGTGCACTGCAACACAAACAGGTAAACCTGAGTTGTTAGATCTCTAAATCTGGACTCCTATATAAATCTCTCTCCCTGAAAGCACCATCAGGAACCTTCCCTTACACTGTCTCTCTATCTTTTCTCTCAGATTGCAGAATCAGGACTAACTCTTATGCCGCGTACACACGGCCGTTTTTCTCGTCGAGAAAAACAACATTTTTCCCATTAAACATTTTTCCCATTCGACGAGAAAAACGATAGTCTGTGGGCTTTCTGTCGTTTTTTTCGACGAGAAAAACGGCATTAAAAACAGCGAGAAAAATTAGGGAAACACTGCCGCGGAGCCCACAGACGGTCGTTTTTCTCGACAAGAGAAAAAACGACGTGAAAAACGACCGTGTGTGGGGAACAAGCTGTTCCCTCGTTTTTTATGACATTATTCACGGCGGTTTTTTAACCGCCGTGAATAATGATCGTGTGTACGCGGCAATAGTATTTCAATCTCTCTCTAATAAGCAACAGCAGCCAGGAACCTCTCCCTATCCTGTCTAAAGCAGAGTGACTTGCTGTGCTGTGTGCCTCTAGCTTATATAGAAGCTGGGTCACATGCTGCACTGAGCTGGGTCACATGCTGCACTGGCCAGTCACAGCAATGCCATTAGTAGGCATGGCTATGATGGCTTCTAAGGGCACTCTAGCTAAACAAAAGGTGGTTGGCTGCCCCCTGAAGCTTTTCTAAATGCGCCATTACATCGCCGAACACCGGACCCGAACATACACGCAATTGTTCGGGTTCGGGTCCGGTGCCCAAAAACTCGAATGTTCGGTACGGACCCGAACTTTACAGTTCGGGTTCGCTCAACCCTAATCACCACCATTAACCTTATCAGAGCTTTGACAGACTAGCTGACTATAGGTATAGACAAGATAAAGTCACCAGGGGGGAAAAAAGTTGTATACTGTCAAATGTGAGCAGAAATTAAACAAATGCTCTCTATTCACATACCAGTTGTCCATCAGTTCATCTGAGAAAAATAATCTCAGTGGTTTTACTATTGTTGTACATTACATGTGTAGCGGGTATACACTTTTCCCTCTATTTAAAACTGGCAGAGACGCCAGCGGTGTGCAGTTCCTTGCGGTCCAGCAGGTGGCGCTGTCGCCCTGGGCTGGGGTTGAACCATTGCTGTGTGCCGTGCCTCCTTTTTGTCCTCCCTCGGCAGCGGTATGGTGGGGCGGGGAACCCGCCGTGCTTGATGGGAGAGGGTATAAAGGGGCCGGCCATCTTTGTCACGGGGTCGAGTCCCAGGCACCTTCAGCCTGAGGGCGGTGGTTCGTGTCGGTTCTCTAGGCGGGCCTAGGCCTAGAGGGCGTCCGGAGGTCGTGTTCCATCCCAGGCACCTTCAGCCTGAGGGCGGTGGTTCGTGTCGGTCCTCTAGGCGGCCTAGGCCTAGAGGACGTCCGGAGGTCGTGTTCCATCCCAGGCACCTTTAGCCTGGGGTGAGGTACGCGGATGGAGGTCTGGAGCTCAGTGCCCAACACTGAGTTCCGCGAGGGAAGGAGGTCCTAGGGAACCCAGGGATTGGGTACCCGAATCCGGAAGGCGTAATGGACCGGGGGGAGCTACTCACTTGAAGATAGGATGCAGCAGATTGCCAGTGACAGGTGAGCCTCCCATCGGAGACCGCCTGGAAGGAAATCCCCCCCTCCGCTCGGAGACCTCAGCCCACTTTCATGGGGGAAAGTGGAGAGTTCATTGTGTCTGGGCCTACTCGCATCCACACCTCCTTGTTTGTTCTGTTCTTTAAGGGAGTCTAACTGATTATGCTGTTCATTCAAGAAGAATAAAGGAGTGTTGGACTTTAATGGTGTGGGGCTCTTTTCTGGTGGACATTGTTCAAGGCAACTCCAGGTGCACAACACTGACCCGAAGGTAGAGAAAGAACTTTGCTTACACCGCACAGACACCTGTGGTGAAGGCTTGGCGTGGTGACCCCGCTCCCTCCCCTCTGAGGTACCCCTAGACAAGAGAAAGACGAGCTGATGCAGAGAGGGGAGTGGGGAGGCCGCTACACATGTACATTTTATAATATTACTGCTTTTTTATGTATATGTATCTACCTATACACACAGGGCCGCCATCAGGAATTTTGGGGCCCCTTACACAGCTTCAGGCATGGGCCCCCTGGAGCAGAGGAGAACCGGGGGGTGCTGCCGCCGCAAATTGAGAAGCTGCCACCACCGCAAATTATTGAGGTCGGGGGGGCTTGGGTGCGGACGAACGAAGAGAGAACAAATAAAAAAGGGGGGTGACCTCTGGGTCCCTTACCAAAAAAATTATAAAAAAATATATATATATTTTTCTAAAAAAATATATATATATATATATATATTTTTTTTTTTTTATAAAAAAAGGGGGTTACCATCTGGGGCCCCGGGACCTCTGGGCCCCTTCCAAAAAAAATGTTTTGATAAAAAAATAAATAAAAATGTTATAAAAGAAAAAAAAAGGGGGGTTGCCATCCGGGGCCCTGGGGACCTTCGGCCCCTTACAGGTGTACTGCCTGTACCCCCCTGATGGCGGCCCTGTATACACATTACACATACCTCCCAACAGGCACGGATTCTGTGGGTTTCTCCCGCATAGGCACCTCCTTCCCGCATTCCCGCGATAGTTGTATAATTCCCGCAGAGCAGGCACAGCAGGAAGTGGAGGAACAATTTTTTTTCAATTCTCCCGCTGAACCCCCCTGCTCAACAACTTTAGTTTTAAAGTCGAATTTTTTTTTTTTAATTCGCCCTGCTGCACCCCCCCCCCCCCCCCCACACTCAACAACTTTCGTTTTAATGTCGAATTTTTTTTCCAATTCTCCAACTCTCCCCACTGCACAAACCCCCCCCCCCCCCCCTCAACAACTTTCGTTTTAATGTCGAATTTTTTTTCCAATTCTCCAACTCTCCCCACTGCACAAACCCCCCCCCCCCCCCTCAACAACTTTCGTTTTAATGTCGAATTTTTTTTTCAATTCACCCACCCACTGCACAGCCACCCCATCCCCCCCCCCCCCCCCCGCTCAACAACCTTCGTTTTAAAGTCGAATTTGTTTGCAGGGGAGCGGGGAGCTCATCAATGTCCCGCGGTGGGACTTTTAAAAGTTGGGAGGTATGCATTACATGAAATATTGCTGTTATCGATGTATATTACTTTTCAGACACTGTGAAATAATATCGGTTACAGTTATCATAAACAACCAGCAATTGGTTCTGCCTTCAGCTTTTCTTTAACTATTATAATCATAAAGCCTGAAACTTTCTTGAAAATACACCAACTCTGAATTGCCAATGCCACAAAACAGGAAATGCTTAAAACTGAGGACAGCAAGTACTGTTTTTTGAACCACAAATTCCTTAAAAATTGGGTACAATGCTGCTTTTCTGATGCATCTTATTCTGCTGTTTCCATGGAATGTTAAAACGTGCTTGCTATAAATTATGTTCTACACAAGAACTAACTGATATAAATGTATTATGAAAATGCAAATCTGTCGTGTGTGTGTGTTTCAAGCTATTTTACAGACTGCAATTTGTGCTTAACTAAGGAAACCTAGCCCCCCGGGTGCTCATGTTACATGATATTAATATAGTTTGTTTAGTTCAGTGA
The DNA here is from genome assembly GCA_029206835.1 of Rana muscosa. Lineage (NCBI taxonomy): Eukaryota > Metazoa > Chordata > Amphibia > Anura > Ranidae > Rana > Rana muscosa. The sequence goes on from CM055122.1 coordinate 406,963,664, forward strand.
TGTCATGAACAAGGCATGGTGGGCATTGTAGTGCAAGAGACAGAGACTTTATTGCCGTGGGTTGGATGAAGACTACAATACCCACGATGCCACTGCGCTACGTGAAGACGGTGCGCCACCGCACAGCCTGTTGGGAGAACTGATTTAAGGGATAGGCGGGGCCTCAGCCTGCTCTCTCGGGATGCCATCTTCAACAGGCAAGAGGCCTGCTGTGAGCGCGTCTAGGCCGGAGAAGCCTGGGCCTAAAGTTCCTGAGGGAAAGGATCGCCTGACGAGGGATCCTTGTGGACAGCCTCACTGATCGAGCCAGAGAGGGATCGGTCTGCACTCCACAGCATCCAGAGTCACCTATCCACCGGCACCTTGTGAACGGCTGCATGGAGGACCAGGGGCCTCGTGTTACGGAGAGACTGGGAACAAGGAGAGGTTCCAGACGGAGTGTGCTGGCGAGGCTAGGCGAGGCCTCATCTGGTGAGAAGGCACTTGCCTATTGACATAGTTAACTTGGCCGCGGGAAGGTGGTTCCCATAGTTCCATGTGTACTTGTTGGCATCTGCAGTGTCGCAAGTAGGGATACGTTACACCTGAGAGTGATACAATGGCTGGAGGGAATTAGTGTTTATCCTACCAACACGCCATATACAACCAATGGATGCCGTTTCTTTTCACCCTGTTATCGGATTACAAATGGATAAGTGCACCAACGAAGCTAGCGGAAGACTAACAGTTAAAGGAACGGTCATCAGCCTACGTGGTTGCAGAGGTTCTCCACAACAGGACACCCATAACTTAAACTGTCCACTAGGGGGAGCCCTATAGTTTGGAACCTGTGTGTTTAGTCTAACATTTATTGTGTTGCACTGTTGTTTTGCTGTTTGGGTGAGTTGTGTGTGTGACTTGGTGGAGAGGTGTCACAGTGCTGTTATCTTTGCATTGGGAGATTCCTCCACCCTGCGCTCACCCATACCTGACCCCGGATTGTGTTATGTGGGTCAAGTAAAAGAGAGATTCTGTGCCAGTGGGATTGCATTGACTATTGCAGGGAGCTGTGGGTGGTCAATCTTACCTGTATAATCTTTGTTTATTCTTTTGCCAAGTAAACACATTACCACTGGTTAAGCTACATCTTGTGTGGGACTCTGTCTATTCCAGCTGTGAGTCAGGTGACCAGCACCAAGGTAACAATATTTATTTATTTATATATATATTGTGAGGGGGTTAGCTCGGCAGCGGGTGTGTGTGATCCCCTGGATGGGCTCCCCACACAAAAACAGGCCCAGCAGACGGAGGTTGTGGTTTTCAAGATCAAAAAGGTGCGGTTTATTTCTCTATTTACAGTGACAAAAAACACAGCAAAGCAAAAAGAAACATAAACAAAATAAACCCTGGTCAGCTTGACCTCTGACTAAACATGCAGGTTTCCTAACTAACAACTGGGATCAGCCTGGTGCTGTCCTAGTCCCTAAGTCCCTGGTTTAGTAAATGTCCAAACAAATAGCCACACAGGCTTTGTCTCACCGCACAGGGGTTCACTCTCCCTAGACAGTCCACACAGGTCTGGGTCCAGGCATGAGCAAACATCTAATGAAGCTGGGAGTTTTTATAGAGGCCTTAAACGAGCTGACAAGCTTCAGCTGGTCTCATCAACTCCCTGCCTGCACGACGCCCAGCACTCTCCCTAGAGGTATGAATCATCCATGAGCCCACTAGCCTCAGCTGGGCTTCATCAACTCTCTCCCTAGTTGTATAAGTCGGCATAAAGCCTGAATCTGGGAGAAATATACCTACCCCCCTGGATGCAACCAGGTGACTTTACCTTCCTGCTGTCACATACCCCCCCTCTTGTTTTAACCTTGGGGTTGGAACACCAGCAATCAGGCATTCATGTACTCGAGACAAAGCATCCACATTCCCCATTTGAACGCCAGGGCGATGCTTTACTGTGAAGTTGAATTCCTGTAGGGCCAGGAACCACCTATTTACTCTTCTATTTGTCTCCTTGTTTTGAGCCATCCACTTTAACGGAGCGTGATCCGTAACCATGTCAAAGTGCCTACCTAGCAGATAGTACCGAAGGGAATCTAGAGCCCACTTCACCGCTAAACACTCCTTTTCAACCGTGGCGTAATTTACCTCATGGGACTTCAACTTCCTGCTGAGGTAAATGACTGGGTGCTCTTCCCCGTTCCAGACCTGGGACAATACTGCTCCTAACCCCACATCTGACGCATCACTTTGTACGACAAAGTCTTTAGAGAAGTCGGGTGAGTACAACACTGGCTGGCTACATAAGGCTTGTTTCAAAAATTGGAACGCTGCCTCAGCCTCGGGGGTCCATTTAATCATGCCCGACCCTTTCCCTTTCGTCAGGTTGGTTAGGGGCACAGCCTTAGAAGCAAAGTGGGGAATGAAGCGCCGATAATAACCCGCGATTCCCAGAAAGGCTCATACCTGCTTCTTGCTGTTGGGACGTGGCCAACTCTGGATGGCCTCGACTTTGTTGAGTTGGGGTTTTATTACTCCCCTGCCAATGGTGTACCCAAGATATTTGGCCTCCTCCTGCCCAATGGTACACTTCTTGGGGTTAGCCGTAAACCCCGCTTCCCGGATAGAGTCTAGGACTGCTTGCACTTTTGGCAGATGTGAGGCCCAATCTGTGCTATGGACAATTACGTCATCCAGGTAAGCCGCAGCATACTTCCGATGGGGCCTCAGTATCTGGTCCATTTTCCGCTGGAATGTGGCCGGCGCATTCTGTAACCCGAACGGCATTCTCTTATATTGGAACGCCCCGTCTGGGGTTACAAATGCGGTTTTCTCTTTGGCCGACTTGGCCAGGGGAATTTGCCAATACCCTTTTGTGAGGTCAAGAGTCGTCATGTATCGGGCTGTTCCCAGCCGGTCGATCAACTCATCTATACGTGGCATGGGGTAGGTGTCAAATTTTGTAACTTTGTTCAACTGACGAAAATCGTTACAAAATCGCCAGCTCCCATCCGGTTTAGGCACCAACACAATGGGACTAGACCAATCACTTTGGGACTCCTCTATCACCCCTAAGTTCAGCATTTTCTGTACTTCCTCCCGTATTGCCTCCCGTCGGGCCTCTGGGATCCGATAGGGTTTTAACTTCACCCTTTCACCGGGCGGGGTAATAATATCATGCTCTACCCCAGATGTTTGTCCCGGCAGCTCAGAGAACACCTCCTTGTTGCGAAGCACAAACTCCTTAACCTCCTGTTGTTGGGGTTGTGACAAGGTGGCTGCTATTCCAACCTCCGGAATCACGCAACCAGTTTGAGCTGGTGACCAAGTTTCTGCGACTAGGGACTCTCTATCCCTCCAGGCTTTCAACAGATTAACGTGATAGATCTGTTCGGGCTTTCGCCTTCCTGGTTGTCTGACCTTGTAATTCACTTCGCTCACTTTTTCCATTATCTCGTAGGGGCCTTGCCATTTGGCAAGGAATTTACTTTCAACCGTAGGGACAAGTACCAATATCCTATCCCCCGGGGAAAAGGTACGGGTCTTGGCTCCACGGTTGTACACTCTCTGCTGTGCCAACTGCGCTTGGGCCAAATGTTCCTTCACGATGGGCATTACCTGTGCAATTCGATCTTGCATCAGGGCGACATGCTCAATCACACTCCTGTGGGGAGAACTCTCACTTTCCCAAGTTTCCTTGGCAATATCCAACAGCCCTCTTGGGTGTCTCCCATACAGTAACTCAAAGGGGGAGAATCCCGTAGAGGATTGGGGCACCTCCCTAATAGCAAACATCAAATAAGGAAGTAGACAGTCCCAATCCTTTCCATCTCTATCCACCACTTTCTTCAACATTTGTTTTAGGGTTTTGTTGAATCTTTCAACCAGCCCATCGGTTTGGGGGTGATACACAGACGTACGCAATTGCGTCACTTTGAACAATTTACACAGCTCTTTCATAACCCGGGACATAAAGGGTGTACCTTGGTCCGTAAGCAGTTCTTTACAAATACCCACCCGGCTAAAAACAAGAGATAGCTCTTTGGCTATGGTTTTGGCCGAGGTATTTCGGAGAGGGATCGCTTCTGGATAACGGGTGGCATAGTCCATTATAACTAATATGTACTGGTGCCCCCTAGCGGACTTGATTATAGGACCTACCAAATCCATTGCGATCCTCTCAAACGGGACCTCAATGATGGGTAGAGGGACCAGCGGGCTACGGAAATGTGGCATCGGGGCCGACCTCTGACACACAGGGCAGGAGGAACAATAATTTTCTATGTCCTTCATCACCCCAGGCCAATAGAATCTCTGTAATACCCTCTCTCGGGTTTTCTCTGTCCCCAGATGACCTCCAAGAATGTGCCCATGGGCCAACTCCAACACCAACTTCCTGTAAGGTTTGGGCACCACAAGCTGCTCAACGGTTTCTTCTGCCCTTTTTGCCACCCGATACAGTAGGTCCTTCTCTACGCTGAAGTATGGGTAAGTGCAGGTATTATCTGGGTTCACTAACTCGCCATCTATTTCCACTACGTTTTCCCGTGCCTTTATTAGGGCGGGGTCCTTTAACTGTTCTGTGGCAAAATTTTCCCTGTGAACCTCAAGATCAGAAAACTCCACAGACGGTAGGTTTTCGTCTGAGGAGGTGGGCTCCTCTCCAGTTTCTTGAGTCTCGCCTGCCAATACTGACAAGGGAAATTCTGGAGAGTCCTCACCACTCTCAGAGGAGTTCTGGCTATCACCTTCCTGGTACCTAGGGGCACCAGTGGGGGGCTCAGGATCATCCCACAGTTCCCAGAACTTCGGAAAATCCCTTCCCACAATGGCATCATGCGGTAATTGAGATACTAACCCCACTGGATGAGAGAGGGTACCTTTGGGGGTCTTGAAACACACTGTAGTCACTGGATACTCTCGGGTGTCCCCATGCACACAAATAACAGCTACCTTGCTATTCCCAGAGACCTCTGTTTTAACTAATTCAGCCTTTATCAGGGTCACAAGGCTACCTGAATCCAGTAATACCACAACATTTCTACCATTAATACACATTTTGCATAAATGTTTCTCAGTTCCCCGAATGGCAGTGCATGCGACTGTCGCACACAGCGACTGACGTCTGTCCGTCAGAAAGTCACATTGCATGGGTTCCTCCACAACCGGGCAATTTGCTGCAATATGTCCCGTTTGCCGGCAGCGGTAGCAAACAATCCTTTTGGCTGCTACTTGAGCCCCCGACTTCCCAGGCTGTTCTCGCCAAACTTTGGGTAGAGCTCCCACCCTCTCACTGTCTCCACCCTCACCCCTTGGAATCCTCTTATCCGCCCCTGGGGATGGTCTGGTCTTAGGGTGGAAAGTCCGAGAGTCTCTGGAAGAGGCCGTCAGGTTCTCTGTAGCCAAGTATTTCTCTACATGATCCACAAGACCACCGGCCGTCTCTGGGTCTCCATGGCTTACCCACTTTTGGATGGCAGTAGGAAGAGCTCTCAAAAACCGATCCATTACAACACGTTCCACAATCTCTGGTGCGGACAAAGTCTCTGGCTGTAGCCACTTCCTGCTTAGGTGAATGAGATCATACATTTGAGACCTGGGGGGTTTTCCAAGCTGGAAAGTCCAGTTATGCACACGCTGAGCCCGGACAGCCAGGGTGACACCCAGCCTTGCCAATATTTCAGCTTTTAGCATCACATAGTCTTTTGCTTGGTCAGGCTCTAGGTCATAGTAAGCCTTCTGCGATTCACCAGTTAACAGAGGAGCCACCAGTCCAGCCCACTGCTCCTCAGGCCACTTTTCTCTTTCAGCAGTCCTTTCAAATGTGGTCAAAAATACCTCTGGATCATCCTCTCCAGTCATTTTTGTCAATAAACGACTCACCCCAAAGGACGCGGTATTAGTGGGACGGCTTTCCTCACTGGTCTGCGGACGTTGCTGCATTACTGCTTCCATTTGTTGTAGTCTCTGCTCTTGCTTCTGTAACAGGTCTATGAAGCGGGCCTCAGATTGCTGCTGGGCTGCAAGGCTCTGTTGATGAGCTTGCTGCTGGGCTGCGAAGCTCTGTTGTTGAGCTGCAAGGCTCTTTTGCAAACCTGCATTTGTCTGCTGTTGATTGGCATTTGCTAGAGCCAGCTGTTTCAGTATCTCCTCCATGCTGGCTTAAAAAAAAACTGCCACTGGTTCTCCACCAACTGTGAGGGGGTTAGCTCGGCAGCGGGTGTGTGTGATCCCCTGGATGGGCTCCCCACACAAAAACAGGCCCAGCAGACGGAGGTTGTGGTTTTCAAGATCAAAAAGGTGCGGTTTATTTCTCTATTTACAGTGACAAAAAACACAGCAAAGCAAAAAGAAACATAAACAAAATAAACCCTGGTCAGCTTGACCTCTGACTAAACATGCAGGTTTCCTAACTAACAACTGGGATCAGCCTGGTGCTGTCCTAGTCCCTAAGTCCCTGGTTTAGTAAATGTCCAAACAAATAGCCACACAGGCTTTGTCTCACCGCACAGGGGTTCACTCTCCCTAGACAGTCCACACAGGTCTGGGTCCAGGCATGAGCAAACATCTAATGAAGCTGGGAGTTTTTATAGAGGCCTTAAACGAGCTGACAAGCTTCAGCTGGTCTCATCAACTCCCTGCCTGCACGACGCCCAGCACTCTCCCTAGAGGTATGAATCATCCATGAGCCCACTAGCCTCAGCTGGGCTTCATCAACTCTCTCCCTAGTTGTATAAGTCGGCATAAAGCCTGAATCTGGGAGAAATATACCTACCCCCTGGATGCAACCAGGTGACTTTACCTTCCTGCTGTCACAATATATATATATATATATATATATATATATATTGCTGTGTGGTATTATTGTGGTCTCCTACTACCATCAGGGCCCACAATCATCTTATTGTCCAGTTGTGCCAAGGAGGGAATCGAGCCAAACTTAAAGGGTTGACAGGCAGAGTGCAGGCCCAAATCTAAACCAGCAGCTCCTACGGGGGTAGTAAGAAATAGGATGAATATGTGGACAGCCGCACTCCAAAAAAAACATTAAGGTTGTGCGGCTGTCCACATATTCATCCTATTTCTTGCTACATGCATTGCCTGCTCCCTTGGTATCCGAGAAGACATTGATTGCCGGATTGCACCCACCTGGAGCGTTATCTCTCTTTCTCCTACGGGGGTAGTGCTACACGTGCATGCTAACATTAAAGTTGTAATAAACCAAAAACCAAAAATTTTATATATTTCAGTTTACCAATCCCTAAATGTGGTGGCTGCATTCGTATTCTTTTTTCAGCTTGTTTCCTTTATTTTCACCTATTGATTCAGCCAGTAGCACATTTCCTGTTTAAAGGTGTCTTGGAGATACAACGCCACCTTTGGACAGCAGCATTGTCAACCTGTGGAGAGGGTAGTGTTTGATGGACTAGCATATTTGAATGGATTTGACTTTCAAATTAAAGCCAAACTCCAGCTAACACCTTTAAGCAGATATAAAGCCATTTTTTCCTTTTGGATAACGTTTTTACAGTTTTACACTATGTGAGTTTCCCTGCTTTGCTTTCATGCAATGGTGAATCATTTTGGGACAACCGGATGGCATAATAATCTGATTTACTCCAGAAATTGGGGGGTGTTACTGGGTCCCCTGGAGATGGTTCTCCAATCAGATCCCCTACCGATTAAATCTTAATCCACATGCCTATTTGACTCTTTATATATAAAGGGTCCAAATGTTCCGGTAAGAGTCCTTTTAATCTGAAGTGACAGTGTACTTGGGTGTTGGATCACAAATTATTTTCATTATCACAGCGGTGGACAGGGCTGAACCTGGGCAGATGCGTGGGGTGCACCGCACCCAGGCGCCGCAGAGGTGGGGGCGCCAAAGTGCTAGAGTGCTCCCCTTCCTCCTCCTCCTCTCCTTGTGTGTGGGTAGGGGTGCTAGCGTGGGCACACCCACCCAGGGGCGGACTGACCGCGGCCTGCTGAAACTCGTGAGTTGGCTACAAACCCCGCCCTCAGCCCCTACTGAAGCCCGCCCAATCTACCATCCCAGCATCTGTGTCCGGCCACGGTTCCTCCCCCATGGTTGTCTAGCAGCAGGACTCTGTAGACAGCGGAGTGGTGGGTGAAGGTACCATGGCGCTCAAGAAGGAAGGAAAAAAGAGTGTGGGCTGGAAGAAAGAGAAGGCGGCGGAGGAGAGGACCAGAGGGGAGCCCGTCACAGAGGAGTACAAGGAGTTCTACAAACTCCAGATCTGGGACCTGGAGGGCTACCTGGAGAGGTGATGGGGGAGGGAGCTACATGTCTCAGCATGCCCTGACTGGAATCAGAGGAACCACAAGTCTGAGGTGTGGTAGCACTACAACTCCCAGCATGCCATGGCAGAGTAAAAGGATTGGGGTCATGGTGATAGCCAGCATTTCCAGAGGGAGAGGTCAGTGACATGGACATATTTCCCTGAGGACTCATTTACATCAGTCTTTGCACTCCTTGTGCATTCACCTGCGTGTTCAGTGCATTTGCTGTGCGTTTTATGGAAACAATTACATGTGTTTTCAGGTACGCTACCATTAAACTCTATTGGAAAAAAAAAATTCATTAAAGTGCATCAAACTCCTGCATACCACCTCTTTCATAAAACACGCATACTGATCTAATGGCAGCACGCCTAAAAACGTGCATAGAAAATGTGACAGGGAAAAGAACGCACCACAATCATGTGATTCTGGCCAAAGTCATGTTTGTGCATTTTCATGTGCATTTGCGGCACATAAAAATGCAGCACTCTGCATTTTTTTTAAACGCACATGAAAGCGCTGCAGTGGTATAATCAAAGCTGATTGGGATCCTTCTTTTCTTGCCTTTGTGTTCATGTGCCCAGGGGCGTACTGACCGGTCAGGCATTTTGGCAGTGGCCTGAGGGCCAGGCCGCTGAAGAGAGCCCACCAGTGCTCACCTGTTCAATTGCTTGGTAACACAAATTGCTAATCAGCCAATCACATGGTAGCAACTCAATGCATTTAGACATCTGGACTTGGTGAAGATGACTTGCTGAAGTTCAAACCGAGCATCAGAATGGGGAAGAAAGGGGATTTAAGTGACTTTGAACGTGGCATTGTAGACTGGCTGGTCTGAGTATTTTTAAAATGACTGATCTACTGGAATTTGAAGAAAACATTGGATGATGGACTTTATAGGTGTAGCGATACCCCAAACTTAAGAGGGCCGCTGGTATTATTTCGGGCCCTGTACACAGCACTGCCAACCCCCGGCAATCTACTCGACCCTCCTCTGGCACAGCTAGTCTAGGGAATGAGGTATTGGTATAACTCTGTAATTGTCTATGAGCAATCCCACAGTAATGCAAACAGTGATAACGTACAGTAATTGACACTGATACCAGAGTACTTAACCATAGCAACTTTACTTTGGTATAAAAGTTATATAGCAATACAGTACATCATAACTCATGCAGAGCCCTGCAATTATAATGACACCTAGCAGCACTGTAAGGGAATGAATCATACACCACGTGCAGCTATTCTCCCCATGAGCAATATGGCGCTCAATATTGTTCTACACTACCCAGTCAGGCCTGACTTAAGTTAAAGTTTAGTCTTATTGTAGCGATACCTTCAACTAAGAGGGCCGCAGATTTAGTTTGGGCCCTGAAGACAGCTCCGCCAACCCCCCAGCAATTTACTCGACTCCCTACTGGCACAGTTAGTTATGGCAACAGTATAATTCTTATGCTATATGATTAAACTCAGACACCAAGGCAATAATGAAAGGAGTATCTAATTTACTTTAGATTGTGGTAAAAAAAAGGTCAACAGTGGTAACAGTTTATATGAAATAGGTTGCAGAGCCCTGCAGCAATAAACACAATATGCATTAATAGAACAGTAAAGGCGCGCCGCGTGGGCGACCGTTAACTAGGCGCCCTGTGGCGCAGCAACTAAATGAACTAACTAGCTGGCCAGGCCTGGCTCAGATACCTAAAACTCAGTCTCTAGGGGATGATGGTTTCTTCACCGGCAAGTCTTTAAAGGTGGTGCACATAACAGAACAACGTTTGTAATCCAGTGGGAAGATTGTGATAGAACAAACACTTTACTGAAGAACCTCTGAGTTCAACTCTGATATGGATCTCCAGTGAGAGTATCAGATATAAACTTGTGGGCCACGGCAGTCTATAGGCCTATCAGCAATAAACAGTATATGGTCTGAGCATACGCTCGCTCACCCCTCCGGACGCGATCCCAGTCCGGGAACTTCCACCGACTGTGTCCTCACACACAGTGTCTCCAGCGATCGGGTCCCCGATCCAACCAAGGCTGTGGATCAGCGAAGTCAGTTGCCACCCAGGCTCGCAGCGGGGTGGAAGGCCTATTGGTGCTGCACAAGGCCTCAGGCTTCAGGCCTTGCACACCGGCACATCCGCACAGGAGGATCAGTCACTGAAGTCTCGTGTCCCAAAGAGGCCGAGCCCAGCCTCGCCTCCTCGTTTTATAACCCCTCCCATGAGTCTCTGGGGTGGAAACATTGCCGAAAGGGGTTCTGGGTAAGGTAGTCCTGGGAGTCTTAAAGGGGACCCCGCTACACACTACCCCCACTTAAATACTTTGGTCCCCAAAGAAAATTCTAGCATACACTGCGTACAACCCCAGACAACATTGCATAAGAAGTTGGCATAGGGAATTCCCACCAAAACCGAGGGGTTGGATTCCCTTGCCCACAGGTCACACTATCCTGAGTGGCCTGCCTAACTGTGCCAGAGAGTGAGTGGGGGTTGCCCTCTACCAAATGAACAGTGGAGGGATCCGGATTCTCTACACTCCTCCTGGCAGTGACCACAGAATCTTCTGAGCTCTTCCCCATTTGTGGGTAGGTCAACTTTCTGGGAGGCCTTATGACTCTGCGAGCCCTTTGTTCCCTTGGGGTTTCTGGCTCTGGCGCCACAGGCTCTTCTTCTGTAACAGGTTCAGGCGACACGGCAGGCTCTGTAACATCTGCTTCAGGAGCCGAGGGATACATAGAGTCTCTAAGGTCCTGTTCAGGGTAAATATCACAGGCATCTTCCCAGTAATCCGATGAAGGACTAGATGGGATGAATTCAGCGGCTTCTGCATTCAGTTGTCCATCTATAGCAGTGGTTCTCAACTCCAGTCCTCAGGACCCACTAACAGGCCAGATTTTAAGTATTACCTTGGGGAGATGCAGACTAGAATACTGCAGTCCCTGAGCAACAAATGATATCACCTGTGATGTATTTCAGTTATCTTGCAAACCTGGCCTGTTAGTGGGCCCTGAGGACAGGAGTTGAGAACCACTATAGTGTCTTCAGTAGTTGGAAGATCTATAGCAGAAGTTCCTGGAGTTGGGGAAGACCACAGCCAGTCAAGTTCTCTTCCTTCATCTCCACTGAGTTCAGAGGCCTCTCCATCTTCAGCCCGAGAGGTCTGGGAACGAGTGCTTGGCCTGGGGGGATCTAGAATAGAGACTGGTTCAGGGGAGTCCCTCACTGGAGGTATCCTGACCGCTTCAGCAAGTGGGAGCAGGTGGTTTCGATGCCACGTCTTCAGTGGTCCTACCTTTCCTTCTGGCTTCAACTTGTAGACAGGTAGGCCCGGCAGCTTCCTACAGATGACATAGGGTTCAGATCTCCATCTGTCTGCAAGTTTGTGTTTTCCAGGGACACCCAGATTACGTAGCAGTACTCGATCCCCGGGCTGCAGGTCTTGTATCCGGACCTTCAGGTTTGAAGTTTCTTTTGTTTCGGGCTCCCCTTTGATCTGAGGCTGCTTGAGCTTGTTCATAAGCTACTTTCAGGCTGTGTCTGAGCCTGTCCACATATCCTTTGTGGGATGTGGCTGAGGAATGGTCTAAAGAAGTGCCAAAGGCCAGGTCCACAGGCAACCTCGCTTCTCTCCCAAACATGAGTCGATATGGGGAGTAGCCTGTAGCATCACTGGTGGTGCAGTTGTAGGCGTGTACTATAGCTGCTATGTGTTTGCTCCAATGTTGTTTCTTCTCACTATCCAGAGTTCCCAACATGTTGAGCAGGGTTCGGTTAAACCTCTCCGGCTGAGCATCTCCCTGTGGGTGGTAAGGTGTGGTTCGAGTTTTCTTGATTCCTAACGAATCCAGGAGTTTCCGGATCAACCGACTCTCAAAGTCCCTTCCTTGATCTGAATGAAGTCGCTGGGGCAGCCCATAATGGACAAAATACTTCTCCATCAGTACCTTGGCTACTGTGGAAGCCTTCTGGTCTTTGGTTGGGAAAGCTTGGGCATACCGGGTGAAATGATCGGTTATCACCAGAACATTTCCTAGTCCACTCAGGTCGGGTTCGAGGCAGAGGAAATCAATGCATACCAGATCCATTGGGCCTTGACTTTGTAGATGGCCCATTGGGGCAGCTTGATGGGGTAAAGTCTTCCTCTGGATGCAGCGTGCACATGAATGGCAGTACTCTTCCACTTCTGCCCTCATGCAGGGCCAATAGAACCGACTTCTGACAAGTTGAAATTTCCTTTCCGCCCCTAGGTGGCCATGATTGTCATGTAGGGCAATCAGAACAGTCTCTCTGTGTTTTTCCGGAAGAAACAATTGCCATTTGTCTTCCAGGTCATCAGAGGGGCCCCTTCGGTAGACCACTCCCTGATGCACCTGTAACCTGTCCCACTCTTTCCTCAACAGGCGAGCTTCCTTTGAGGAGTGACTCAGGAGTCTGTTTGGATCCTGATTCTCCAGTGCTTCCAGAACTAATTTCCCCATGGGGTCTTCTAATTGGTCACATCTTAGTTCCTTCTTGGACAGCTTTGGCAGATGGTCTTCCTCCAGTTGAGTTACTCCACAGTATTGTTTGGGGACTCCTACCATGGTAACTCCTATCTCTTCCACCCTTGAGCCCCCTCTGGCTTGTAATTCAGCCCCTTGGCAAAGGGCCCGCACCCCGTCAGGTGCCACTTGAGTCCAGTCTTCCATGTCACGGGTGGGACCATGAGATCTCCTGGACAGAGCGTCTACATCTCGATTCCCAATCCCTGGCCACCTGTACTTTAGGCTGAAATTGAATCCAGACAATGCGGCCAGCCACCTGTGTCCAGTGGCGTCCAGCTTTGCTGTAGTAAAAAGGTAGGTAAGGGGGTTGTTGTCGGTCTTCACAGTGAACTCCGCCCCATACAGGTAGTCTTTGAGCTTGTCTACTACCGCCCACTTAAGGGCCAGGAACCCCAACTTGTGAGTGGGGTAGTTTTTCTCAGAGGGGGTCAGGCTCCTGCTCACGTAGGCAACAGGCCATAGTTTCCCTTCGTGTTCTTGGTAAAGTACTCCTCCCAGACCGTCATGACTAGCATCTACGTGTAGTTCATAGGGTTTGGTTGGGTCTGCGTAGGCCAAGACTGGAGCAGTGGTTAGGCTCTTCTTCAACGCCTGGAAGGCCTCTTGACACTTCTGGTTCCACTGATCTCTGACTGACTCTCCCGGCTTCCTGGGCCCTGAGTCGTCCTCTTCTCCCTCAGTTTTGAGCAGTTCATTCAATGGTCTAGCAATTTGAGCGAATCCTTCCACAAACCTCCTGTAATAGGAGCAGAACCCTAAGAAGGATCTGAGTTCTGTTACTGTGGTGGGTCGTGGCCAGGAGGTAACTGCCTCCAATTTCTCAGGGTCTGTGGCCACCCCTTCTTCAGACACTATGTGCCTCAGATAGTTCACAGAAGACTGGTAGAACCAACACTTCTCAGGCGAAAGCTTGAGTCCCTCCTCACTGAGTCTCCTCAACACTTTTTCCAGCCTCTCCTCGTGTTCCTCCAAGGTTCTCCCAAAGACAATGACATCGTCCAGGTATACAAGGACATCAATAAGGTTCATGTCTCCTACAGTCTTCTCCATGAGACGTTGGAAGGTAGCAGGAGCTCCAGACAGTCCCTGGGGCATTCGATCAAACTCAAAGAACCCCACTGGGGTTATGAAGGCTGTCTTCTCCTTGTCTTCTGGATGGGGATCTGATAGTATCCACTTTTGAGATCCATAACGCTGAACCACTTGGCTCCAGACAAGTTCTGTAAAGCGTCCTCTATCCTCGGAGTGGTGTACTGGTCGGGTATGGTTCTCCTGTTGAGAGTCCTGTAGTCTATACAGAGCCTCAATGACCCATTCTTCTTCCTGACCACCACTATCGGGGAGGCATAGGGGCTTCTAGACTCCCGGATCACACCAGTCCTCTTGAGTTCTGCAAGTTGTTCCCTTAGATCCTCCAGATCTGCTAGTGGGACCCTCCTGACCCTCTCTCTGAAGGGCTTATCTTCTTGGAGGCGGATCCGATGGGTGGCACTCCTTGCACACCCCACATCGAACTCATCTTTGGAGAAGATCTTCTCCCATCTGGTCAACTGGGCCTTGGCTCTCTCTTTCCAAGCCCTGGGCAGATTCGGGTTTTCCATGGACAGCTTCTCCCAAACATCTCCTCCTTCACCCGTCCCTTTGACTTCTGACAGGGTAACAGGGGCAGCAGAGCTCACCTGGCCCAGCAGCATCCTGGCTGGGATTTACATGGGGCCATCAGTAGTGTTCCTAACACTCACCGGAACTCTACAATGGGCCTTCTTCAGGGCCTTCAGTGGAATCACTTCTGGTATCACTTCCAGACTGGGGGACTCTTCCCTTGGGTCGGACTCCAACATGACAAAGGGTCCAGGCTGCTCCCAAGTAGGGATGAGCTTTGTGTTCGAGTCGAACATACGTTCGATTCGAACATCGGCTGTTCGATCGTTCGACGAAGAACGAACGATTTGGGCCATTCGTGCCAAATTCGAGTGACGCGAACGGCCCACAATGCACTACGCCACCGCAGTGTCATCCAGGCGCTGTGATTGGCCAAGCATGCACTGTGACCCCGCATGCTTGGCCAATCACAGCGCCGGCAGCGAGGAGAGCAATGATTGGCCACAGGCAGGATGCCTGTGGCCAATTATTGCTGAGGGGGTTTAGTACACGCCCCACACTATAAAAGGCCGCCAGCGCGGCGGCCTTGTGTAGTGTGTTCCGGAGCAGGGAAAGAGAAGCATAGGCAGGGACAGTGTCATTTTTTTCCTTTACTAATCCTGGATTCCTTGTGTTTAGGGACAAATAAGGATAGGTAGGGAGAGTGTCAGTGTGTTATTCTGTGCTAAACCTTGTTTGTAGGGACAGAGAAGGACAGTGTGGGAAAGTGTCAGTGTGCTATTCTGTTCTAAACCAATCTTGCTGAACCATATTTGAAATCCTTGAGTTTAGGGACAGAGAGGTACAGTGAGGGAAAGTGTCAGTGTGCTATTCTGTTCTAAACCAATCTTGCTGAACCATATTTGAAATCCTTGAGTTTAGGGACAGAGAGGTACAGTGAGGGAAAGTGTCAGTGTGCTATTCTGTTCTAAACCAATCTTGCTGAACCGTATTTGAAATCCTTGAGTTTAGGGACAGAGAAGGACACTCGTGGAAACTATCAGTGTGCTATTCTGTGCTAAATCTTGTTTGTAGGGACAGAGAAGGACAGTGAGGGAAACTGTCAGTGTGCTATTCTGTTCTAAACCAATCTTGCTGAACCATATTTGAAATCCTTGAGTTTAGGGACAGAGAGGTACAGTGAGGGAAAGTGTCAGTGTGCTATTCTGTTCTAAACCAATCTTGCTGAACCATATTTGAAATCCTTGAGTTTAGGGACAGAGAAGGACACTCGTGGAAACTATCAGTGTGCTATTCTGTGCTAAATCTTGTTTGTAGGGACAGAGAAGGACAGTGAGGGAAACTGTCAGTGTGCTATTCTGTTCTAAACCAATCTTGCTGAACCATATTTGAAATCCTTGAGTTTAGGGACAGAGAGGTACAGTGAGGGAAAGTGTCAGTGTGCTATTCTGTTCTAAACCAATCTTGCTGAACCATATTTGAAATCCTTGAGTTTAGGGACAGAGAAGGACACTCGTGGAAACTATCAGTGTGCTATTCTGTGCTAAATCTTGTTTGTAGGGACAGAGAAGGACAGTGAGGGAAACTATCAGTGTGCTATTCTGTGCTAAACCAATCTTGCTGAACCATATTTGAAATCCTTGTGTTTAGGGACAGAGAAGGATAGGCAGGGGACAGTGTCAGTGTCATTGTTGCTAAGCCTCCTGCACAGTATACACCTGAAGGTAGCCCTTATTGCTGTTTTTCCCATCTCCCTGCAGGCCATCCATTAAAATGTCTGGAAGGCAAACAAGGAGAGGCAGACAGTCAGGAGGCAAAAAAAGAGGGCAAGCAAGCTCTGTGTCTGGGGGCAACAGTGTTGGTCGTGGACGCGGTGCATTGTCATCAGCACATGGCCATGGGACACGCTTGTCCTTCTTTTCGGCAGCTGGACATGTTGAGCCACATCATGCCGAAGACTTGGTAGAGTGGATGACCAAGCCCACCTCATCCTCCTCATCCTCTCTCACCCAGGCTCAGGGTACTGGCAAAGCAGCTGCCAAAGCGTCCTCTTCTCTGGTATCATTATCTTCATTAGTCAATCCTTCCCTAGACCCACCATGTCCTCCTCCTGAGGAGTCCCCCGAACTGTTTGAGCACAGTGTTGGGTACATGCTCCAGGAGGATGCCCAGCGTTTCGAAGGATCTGATGATGATACCCAGATAGAGGAAGGCAGTAGCGTGAGAGCAGAGAGAGGGGATGCTCAAGAAGGACACCAATCTGGCAGTCATGCTCCAGCAGCTGCAGCATACTGCCAGATTGGCTCCAGTGATGAGGAGGGAGGGGATGATGAGGTCACTGACTCCACGTGGGTGCCTAATAGGAGAGAGGAGGAGGAGGAGGATGAGGAGGAGGCACATCTCCAACGAGGCAGGATGCCCTTGGGTGGCCAGCTTATGGGCAGCACACCGACGGAATCACACCGCAGAGCTCCGCCTGTGCAGGGCGCTGCCTCTGCCCGTCATTCAAAAAGTTCTTTGGTGTGGGCCTTTTTTGAGGTGAGTGCATCAGATCGCACAGCTGCTGTTTGCAACATATGTCTCAAGCGTATATCGCGTGGCCAAAACATCAGCCGCTTGGGCACCACATGCTTGATCAGACATATGTTGACCTGCCATGCAGCTCGTTGGCAAGCCTACCTTAAAGACCCACACCAAAGAACAAAGCAGACCTCTCCTTGCACCGCATCAGCTGGGATCTCCAACCCCACTATACCTTCAGTCCTCTCTGAAACCTGCACTGAGAGGAATGAAGGTGTAGAATTAGGTGTGTCACAGCCAAGTACTTGCGGCCACTCTGCTAGCAGTACACGACGTCCAATTCTAGCAGGCAAATTTCCCTGCCCCAGCTGCTGGACCGTCGAAAGAAGTTCACTCCCAGCCATCCACATGCCCAGCGGTTGAATGCTAGCTTGGCTAAATTGCTAGCGCTTCAACTGCTGCCTTTTCAGTTGGTAGACTCGGCCCCCTTCCGTGAGTTTGTGCAATGTGCGGTTCCTCAGTGGCAGGTTCCCAAATGCCACTTTTTCTCACGGAAGGCGATTCCGGCTCTCTACAGGCATGTGGAAGGCAATGTCTTGGCCTCGCTGGACAGGGCGGTCAGCGGTAAGGTGCATATTACCGCTGACTCATGGTCCAGCAGGCATGGACAGGGACGTTACCTTTCTTTCATGGCCCATTGGGTCACTCTTTTGGCAGCTGGGAAGGATGCAGGACAAGGTGCAGTAGTGTTGGAGGTTGTTCCACCTCCACGCCTCCAAAATGCTACTACTGGTTGTGACACACCTCTCTCCTCCACCCCCTCCTCTTCTTCTTCCTCCATGGCCTCTTCCTGTGCTTTGTCCTCGGAACCAGCGGTGCTCCGTAGGCGTTCAAGGGGCTACGCAAGTACGCAGGCAAAAAGATGCCATGCCGTGCTTGCGCTGGTGTGTTTGGGGGACAGGAGCCACACTGGGGCAGAGGTCCTGTCTGCTCTGCAGGGGCAGGCCGAGAGGTGGTTGACGCCACGCCAGCTTAAGCCAGGAATGGTGGTTTGCGACAATGGCACCAACCTCCTCTCCGCCCTCCGACAGGGACAACTGACCCATGTGCCCTGTGTGGCTCACGTCCTTAACCTGGTGGTGCAGCGGTTCTTGGGCAGGTACCCGGGCTTACAGGATGTCCTGAGGCAGGCCAGGAAAGTCTGTGTGCATTTCCGCAGATCTTATAATGCCAGTGCTCGCCTGGCTGAGCTGCAAAAGGAGTTGAACCTGCCCAAGAACCGCCTTATATGTGACATGCCCACCAGGTGGAACTCAACGTTGGCCATGCTGCAGCGGCTTCGCACGCAGCAGAGGGCCATCAATGAGTACCTGTGCGACTACGGCACCAGGACAGGGTCAGGGGAGCTTGGGTTTTTTTCACCACGCCAGTGGGGCATGATCAGGGATGCATGCACTGTCCTGGCACCATTTGAGGAGGCCACGAGGATGGTGAGCAGTGACAGTGCATGCATCAGTGACACTGTACCTCTTGTCCACCTGTTGGAGCACACGCTGCGTGGAATAATGGACAGGGCACTTGAGGCAGAACAGAGGCAGGAAGAGGAGGACTTCCTTGCCTCTCAAGGCCCCCTTTACCCAGACAGTGTTCCTTCTGTCCCACCCATCGCACAGGAAGAGGAGGAGGAAGAGGAGGAGGATTGTGTCAGCATGGAGGTGGAGGCTGGCACTCAGCATCATCAGCAGCAGTCTTTTAGGGATGATTTACAGTCCCAAGAAACCAGTGGACTTGTACGTGGCTGGGAGGAGGTGGCTGCGGATCATGTCGTCCTTAGTGACCCAGAGGACTCCGGACTGAATGCCTCAGCTAACCTACGCTGCATGGCCTCCCTGATCCTGCAAAGTCTGCGGAAGGATCCTCGTATTCTTCGGATCAAGGAGAGGGACCATTACTGGCTGTCCACTCTCCTTGATCCACGGTACAAGGGTAAGGTTGCGGACCTTATCTTACCGTCGCAGAGGGAGCAGAGGATGAGACAACTCCGGGAGGCCTTGCAGAAAGGTCTGTGCAATGCGTTCCCAGAGACTGGGAGGTTACAAACTCCTGGTCCTGGACAACGAGTTGCTGAGGCTTCGGGCAGTCAAAGAAGGAGCGGTGGGGAAGGTGGCCGTCTGACCGATGCGTTCAGACAATTCTTTAGTCCGCAGCCCCAAAGTATGATCGGTTCCAGCAACCATCGCCAGCGTCTGATATACATGGTGCAGGAATACCTAGGGGCAAGGTCAGACTTGGACACCTTCCCCACCGAAAATCCTCTGGCTTACTGGGTCTTGAGGATGGATCACTGGCCAGAGCTTGCACAGTATGCAATTGAGCTACTGGCCTGTCCTGCATCCAGCGTTCTTTCAGAACGCACATTCAGTGCTGCTGGAGAATTTGTCACGGATCACAGGGTGCGCCTGTCCACTGACTCGGTTGATCGACTGACCTTCATCAAGATGAACCAGTCTTGGATCACCACCAGCTACCACACACCTGATGCTGATATAACAGACTAATTGATTTTAAAATGTCACATCCCTTCAAGACTGATGCTGATGCTGAGTGCCTGTGCTGTTATGTTGACTGGCTATCCTCCTCCTCCTCCTCAATGATCCGATTAATGATGATAGCTTGGAAGATCATTTTGGTTTATGGGTGCCGCCACCAGTGGCTAAGGCCCAATTTTTCAGCCCCTGTTTAACAGGGGTGTGTAATTACAATTTTTGATGCAATACTTTGCAACAGGCCTCATTGCTGTGCTCCAAGTACAGTATCTGTGAGGGGTTGCAGTGTTGAGCCACCAGTGCCTAAGGCCCAATTTTTCAGCCCCTGTTCAACAGGGGCATGCAATTATAATTATTGATCTAATAATTCACAGCAGGGCCCATTGCTGCGCCCACCAAAAGTAACTGTCAGGCCTTACAGTGTTGTGTCAACACCACCACCACCACCACCACCACCACCACCAAAGGCCCAATTTTTCAGCCCCTGTTCAACAGGGGCATGCAATTATAATTATCGATCTAATAATTCACAGCAGGGCCCATTGCTGCGCCCACCAAGAGTAACTGTCAGGCCTTACAGTGTTGTGGCACCAGCACCACCATCAAAGGCCCAATTTTTACTACCACTGTTCAACAATTATATGTTATTACAATTCCTGATATAATAGTTGACAGCAGGGCGTTCCAGCACCCACCAAGAGTAACTGTGAGTGCTTACAGTGTTGTGCCAACACCAACACCTAAGGGGCCAATTTCTGCAGAGTATATACGGCAGGTCCCTACTTTCAAACATCCAACTTACAAACGACTACTACTTGCAAACGGAAGAAGACAACAGGAAGTGAGAGGAAATCTACCCCTTGGAAGGAAAATTCTCTCCTGTAAGAATTAATATGGGAGAAAGGTGTCTCCTCTCTACTGATGCTTTATCACCAATCCTTGTTTCAATAAAAACACCACATTTCAAAAACAGTTGTCATTGGGACGCAAAGTGAGGTGAAATGTTCTGAACAGGGGCACAGACAGCAAAACAAATGTTACAGGGGTGATAACCCTTCCCTATGTTTTCCAAAAAGCTTAAAAATAGGTATTTGGGCTGGAGCTACACTTAAACAATGTAGCTGTTCAAAATTACAAACAGATTCTACATAAGAACAAACCTACAGTCCCTGTCTTGTATGCACCGCCTGTATACGGCTGTTCAGAGTATATAGGGCCTTTTTTATTTTGTGTGCGGGGTTCCCTTTAATATCCATACAAGACCCAAAGGGGCTGGTAATGGGCTGGGGTAGGGGGGGGGGGGGGTTGATGGGGTAGCTATGCCATTTTTCTTAAAGATTTTCATCCATATTACCGGGACCAGACATTACATTAAAGCCGCAAGCACTTTTAAATGGCTTTTTTTTTCCTTTAGAAATGTTATTTTGTGCAGGGACAGTTCTAAACACGGGAAACACGTGGGACTTCACAGGCATACTTTAGACACCCCCCAGGTACAATATTTAAAGGAATATTTGACTTTTTTTTTTTCACTTTATGCATCATTAAAATGACTGCTCCCGGAAAACGTCCGTTTTTAAAACTTCTTTTTGCATTGATACATGTCCCCTGGTGCAGAACCCGGGTTCCCAAACTCTGTTTAGGACAATAACATGGATAATAGTCGTTATAATTAGCACTTTAGAATCCGAACGTTCGCATCCATTGTATTTAATAGGGTTCTAATGTTCGTGCGAACTTTCGGTCCGTTTGCGGGTTCTGGTGCGAACCGAACCCGGGGGTGTTCGGCTCATCACTACTCCCAAGTAAGCTTCACAGTGGCTCTGAGACAGGTTACTTCACCGGGCTGCAACACTACCCCTTCTCTTCCAAGTCTCCACACCTTCCCTATCCCCTCTCCAAGGGTCTTCTGCTCTAGGACCAGCCGTTGGTAGGCCATCTTCAGCATGGGGTGGATCTTGGTGGCCGCTTGCCCCTTCTCTTCCACTAGAGGGGTCAAGAGTCTTCGGACCAGATCCGTGTTTGTCCCTATTATAAGGGAACTCTTGTTGGCTCCTGGCGGTCGAGGGCACACAACTGCCAGGGTGTCAAACACTTCGGCCTTCCCAGCCACGGATGGGTCAAAAGTCATCTTGACGGGCAGATAGCCATCGTAGGGGAAACTCTGGGTTCCAATCCCACATATTTCCAGTTCCTCTATCTTCTGGATGGGCAGGTGACTCAAGTGTTTATCGTAGAAATCCCGGTATAATAGAGTCACTTGTGCCCCAGTATCCAAGATTGCTCTGGTGTAGACTCCCTCCACTTGAATGGGCACTATAGGAGATGGGCCTACCAGCTTCTCCGGATATGGCCTGGCAGGGGTCACCTCCTTCTGGCCCTTTCCCTTCGGACTCTCTCTCGTCCAACTTCCTTTGGACTTTAATCTTTCTTGAGCCTGCTATGCATTGATTTCCCTCCTTTCAATGGGTGTACGGACCCGCTGAGGGATACTATTCTTTTTCTTAGGTGTGTTCCCCCTCTGGGGAGTGCTGTGCCTCTTCTGAGGGGTCTTGCCCCCTTTCTCAGGGGTGTATCTCTGTTGAGGAATGTTGTGTTTCCTCTGAGGTGTTTTATCTCCTCTTTTCTTCTGCTTCGCATTCAGCTTGGAGCTCACTGAAGGTGATGGGCACCCGGTTGACTCCTTCACTGGGGCCCTCTGAAGTTTCCCGCCGGCTTGCGGTTGTCCGTTTTCTTCTTCTTGGGACTGGAACATGTAGCTGCAATATGGCCAATTCCTCCACAATTAAAGCAGACTATATCTCCCCATTCTTGTAAAGATGCGGGTGCTGAGGCAATTGGGAATAGTTCCTTCCTTGGTACTTCTCTCCTGGGACCCTCTGGGTCTTTTGCTATCAGAGAGGTCAACATCTCTAACACCTTGGACATTTGTGATTTTAGAGTGTCCACCTCTGAGTCTCTTTCAGGGGTCATCACTGGATTGACTAGCACCTGTGCAGGGACAACATTTGTCTTAATCATTTGCTGGTCCTGTTGTAGCGCCTCCTCATCTCTGATGATTTTTATCAAGTCAGCATAAGTCAGTAACGTTCCTCCTCCCGAGGTTTTCAGGTGCAGCCAGACTGGATCCGAGCGTAACGCTCCCTTTAAGACTTGCTTCATTCTTGCCGCATCTGTATCTTGGGGCTTCATTCCCTTCTTCAACACAATCTTGCACAGCAACCTGTTCAGTCTCCTAACATACTCTGAAAGTTTCTCCCTTGGCTGTTGGAAAGTATGTTCAAATTGGTAGACCATCCCTGTCACCTTTTCCAAATGACCAAACTCTTCCTGTAGCATGGCTAGACAGTCTTGAGCCGTGCAGTCTGCATTCCCAAACCGAAAACTTTTCACTGCTTCTGCTGCTGCGCCTTTGAGGCTTTCTATCACTCGTTGCCTCTTCTGCGCTTCAGGCACCTCCCATCAGTGGCGTCACTAGGGTTGGTGTCACCCGGTGCGAAAAAAATGGTGTCACCCCACAACAACTATAGTCCCCCCTCAGTACAGACCCCCCTCCACTAACTACAGACCCCACTCCCACAGTATAGATCCCCTCCCTCAGTACAAACCTTCTCCACTAAGTACAGACTCCCCGACATCAATATAGACCCGCCTCCCTCAGTATGAACCTCCCCCTCAGTACAGACACCCCCACCTCAGTGCAGACCGCTCTATCAGTACAGACACCCCCACCTCAGTGCAGACCCCCTCAGTTACAGACCCCCCTCAGTTACAGACCCCCCTCAGTACCAGACCCCCCCTCAGTACAGACACCCCCTCAGTACAGACACCCCCCTCAGTACAGACACCCCCCACAGTAACAGACCCCCCTCAGTAACAGACACCCCCTCAGTTACAGACCCCCCCTCAGTTACAGATCCCCCCTCAGTAACAGACATCCCCTCAGTAACAGATCCCCCCTCAGTTACAGATCCCCCCTCAGTTACAGATCCCCCCTCAGTTACAGACCCCCCCTCAGTTACAGACCCCCCCCTCAGTACAGACACCCCCCTCAGTACCAGACACCCCCCTCAGTACCAGACACCCCCCTTAGTACCAGACACCCCCCTCAGTACAGACCCCCCCTCAGTACAGACCCCCCCCCCTCAGTACAGACACCCCCTCAGTACCAGACACCCCCCTCAGTACCAGACACCCCCCTCAGTACCAGACACCCCGCTCAGTACCAGACACCCCCCTCGGTACCAGACACCCCCTCAGTACAGACACCCCCCCTGGTGCAGACCCCAGCAGTACAGACACCCCCTCCCCCATCAGTAAAGATGCCCCCCTTACCTTACAGACCTCAGAACAGAGCGGCAGATACACACAGCGGTGTGTCTCTTGAGCGCGGGCTCCTCCTCCTCCTCTGTGGATGTAAACAGAGAGGAGGCTTCCTTCCGCTCCGCTGAGGGACACAGCCGCAGCGTGAGCCTAAGGCACAGGGCAGCGGGCGGGCGGGCGATGTCAGTGTGGTGCCGCTGCGCTACCCACGGGTGTCACCCCTCTTGTGGGTGTCACCCGGGTGCGGCCCGCCCCCCCCCGCACCTGGCTAGCAACGCTAGTGCCTCCCATGCCTCTACTGCTTGTAATGCCTGCTCCACCCAGGTATCAAAATCTTCTTCCCCTGCAGGGACAGGGAGCTTCCCTGAGAATGTCTTCAGTCTCTGGTAGCTAGTCTCTACATGCACCGTGTTTGTCTTCTGACATTTGATTAGCAGATCCCCTATTGCCTTTATCAATTCTGGTGATATAGCAGTGGCAGGTGCGGGTGCCACCAGGGGTGTCACTCCGTCTCCTCTTTCTGGTGAGGTACGGGCCGCAGCCTGCGGTGATCCCATCTGTGATGGTTCCGTTCTTTATAGTTACTGCGGGCGCCAACCTATAGGTTCTATTGTCTGGCGTCTTTACACACTTGCGCTTGCAAGCCTCTGGCATCCCGTCTCCGTATTCCGCCAGTGCATACTGATATGAAGTGTCTGGGTCTGACTTTATATCTATCACCTCAGTCTTCCATTCCTCCCCCGGGAGGCTGATGACTATCGAGTTGTTTGGCTCTGCCCTAGAGGCTTTGCACCACTCTTCTACTGCTTGTGGGTCCATGCCGGCACTTCTGGCGTTCACCTGCTGTATCAGGATCGCGGATGAGAACCCCCACGTGTAGCGATACCTTCAACTAAGAGGGCCGCAGATTTAGTTTGGGCCCTGAAGACAGCTCCGCCAACCCCCCAGCAATTTACTCGACCTCCTACTGGCACAGTTAGTTATGGCAACAGTATAATTCTTATGCTATATGATTAAACTCAGACACCAAGGCAATAATGAAAGGGGTATCTAATTTACTTTAGATTGTGGTAAAAAAAAGGTCAACAGTGGTAACAGTTTATATGAAATAGGTTGCAGAGCCCTGCAGCAATAAACACAATATGCATTAATAGAACAGTAAAGGCGCGCCGCGTGGGCGACCGTTAACTAGGCGCCCTGTGGCGCAGCAACTAAATGAACTAACTAGCTGGCCAGGCCTGGCTCAGATACCTAAAACTCAGTCTCTAGGGGATGATGGTTTCTTCACCGGCAAGTCTTTAAAGGTGGTGCACATAACAGAACAACATTTGTAATCCAGTGGGAAGATTATGATAGAACAAACACTTTACTGAAGAACCTCTGAGTTCAACTCTGATATCGATCTCCAGTGAGAGTATCAGATATAAACTTGTGGGCCACAGCAGTCTATAGGCACATCAGCAATAAACATTATATGGTCTGAGCATACGCTCGCTCACCCCTCCGGACGCGATCCCAGTCCGGGAACTTCCACCGACTGTGTCCTCACACACAGTGTCTCCAGCGATCGGGTCCCCGATCCAACCAAGGCTGTGGATCAGCGAAGTCAGTTGCCACCCAGGCTCGCAGCGGGGTGGAAGGCTCTTTGGTGCTGCACAAGGCTTCAGGCCTTGCACACCGGCACATCCGCACAAGAGGATCAGTCACTGAAGTCTCATGTCCCAAAGAGGCCGAGCCCAGCCTCGCCTCCTCCTTTTATAACCCCTCCCATGAGTCTCTGGGGTGGAAACATTGCCGAAAGGGGTTCTGGGTAAGGTAGTCCTGGGAGTCTTAAAGGGGACCCCGCTACATTATGGTGAAGAATCTTCGCATGCAAGGGAAATCGGTGGTGCACATTCAGGAACAACAATTTGTAAATCCAAAGGAACTGTATCTAGTAACGGAACAAATCCCAGGAGACTATCAACTCAGTTCTGGAACTAGTCTCCTGTTAAGATAGTAGGTATAGCCCGAAGGGCCAAAGCAGTCAGTAGGCCTAACAAAGTACTTGGCTATAGCTGTGAGCAGGTGCTCTCTCACCACACCGGACTCAGTCCTCGTCCGTAACTTCCACTGCTGTGTATCCGCACACAGGGTATGCGATAGCCGGGTCTTCGGTCCTCCTGATGTCAGTCAGAGGCAAAATGGAAATCAGGTGCCCCACAGGCTCCGCAGTGGGATGGAAGGCTCTTTGGAAGTGCGCAAGGCCCAGGCTTCGGGCCTTGCCACCGTAGCAAATCCGCACAGGGGGGATCCTTTTTCTAGAAGCGCGGTGTCCAAAGAGGCCGATCTTAGCCTTGCCCCTCACCTTTATATCCCACCCCATGAGTCTCTGCGGGTGGCAATGCACCTTGGGTGCTAAACAGGGTTCTGGGTATCGTAGTCCGTGGGGCCTTAAAGGAGACCCCGCTACACACATTACCCCCACCAAAACCGAGGAGGGGAATTACCCTGCCCACAGGTCACATTGTCATAAGTGGCCTGCCTAACTGTGCCAGAGGGTGAGTTGGGGTTGCCCTCCACCAAATAAACAGTGGAGGGATCAGGGTTTTCTACATTCCTCCTGGCGGTTATCACAGTGTCCTCTGAACTCTCCCCCATTTGGGTATGTCAACTTCCGGGGAGGACGTATGGTTCTTTTCATTCTCTGCTCCCATGGAATCTCTGGTTCAATCACTGTTGGTTCCTCTTCTGGAACAGACATAGAAGCCCCCATAGTTTCTGGAACATTCAACTCAGATGCAGGAAGATACATTGAGTCTCTTGGATCCTCCAGAGGGAGGGAGTCAAAGGCATCTTCCCATGAGTCTGATAGAGGACTGGATGGAATGAACTCTGTAGCTTCTGCATTCAGTGTACTGTCTATGGTGTCTTCGGAAGGTGGAAGATCTATAGAAGAGGATACATGGTCCTGGGAAGGCCACAGCCACCCAAGCTCCTCTCTCTCATCCTCGCTGGGTTCAGAGACATCTACTCCTCCAGGTTGAGGTGTCTGAGACCGGGTATTCGGCCTAGGAGTATCCAGGATGGAAGTTGGCTCAGGGAAATCCTTTACAGGAGGTATCCGGACTGCTTCGGCAAGTGGAAGTAGATGGTTTCTGTGCCAAGTCTTCAATGGCCCCACCTTTCCTTCCGGCTTCAGTTGGTAGACAGGCAGGTCGGGTAACTTCTTGCAAATGACATAGGGTTCAGGTCTCCATCTGTCTGCCAGCTTGTGCTTCCCAGGGACTCCCAAGTTTCTCAGCAACACTCTGTCTCCAGGTTGCAAATCCTGGATCCGGACTCTCAGATCAAAGTTTCGCTTGTTACGGGCTCCCCTTTGGTCCGAGGCTGTTTGAGCCTGTTCATAGGCCAACTTTAAACTTTGCCTCAGCCTATCCACATATCCTTTGTGAGAGGTGGCTGAGGTGTGATCTATGGAAGTACCGAAGGCCAGGTCTACAGGTAGTCTTGCCTCTCTTCCAAACATGAGTCGATAGGGCGAGTACCCTGTGGCATCACTTGTTGTACTATTGTAAGCATGCACGATTGCTGCTATGTGTTTGCTCCAGTGCTGTTTCCTCTCACTGCTTAAAGTCCCCAGCATGTTGAGTAGGGTTCGGTTGAACCTCTCCGGCTGAGCATCCCCTTGTGGATGGTAGGGGGTGGCCCGGGTCTTCTTGATCCCTAAGGAGTCCAAGAGTTTCCTGATCAGCCGACTCTCGAAGTCCCTCCCTTGATCCGAGTGGAGACGTTGTGGTAGCCCTTAGTGCACAAAGTATTTCTCCATGAGTACTTTAGCCACGGGGGAAGCCTTTTGGTCTTTGGTTGGGAAGGCCTGGGCATACCGGGTGAAATGATCAATTATCACTAGAACATTTCCTAGTCCACTCAGGTCGGGTTCGAGGCAGAGAAAATCAATGCATACCAAATCCAATGGACCTTGACTTTGCAGGTGGCCCATTGGGGCAGCTTGATGGGGTATAGTCTTTTGTTGGATGCAGCGTGCGCATGAGTGGCAGTATTCCTCCACTTCAGCCCTCATGCAAGGCCAGTAGAACCGGCTCCTGATCAGTTGAAAGGTTCTTTCAGCCCCTAAGTGGCCATGGTTATCGTGTAGAGCAGGGATATGCAATTAGCGGACCTCCAGCTGTTGCAGAACTACAAGTCCCATGAGGCATAGCAAGACTGACAGCCACAAGCATGACACCCAGAGGCAGAGGCATGATGGGACTTGTAGTTTTGCAAAAGCTGGAGGTCCGCTAATTGCATATCCCTGGTGTAGAGCAACCAAGACAGTCTCTCTGTGCTTTTCGGGCAGAAACAGTTGCCACTTGTCCTCCAGGTTATCAGAGGGGCCCTTTCGGTAGACCACCCCTTGATGTGCCTGTAACCTGTCCCACTCTTTTCGTAGCAGGCGTGCCTCCTTTGAAGGATGATGCAGAAGTCTGTCTGGATCCTGATCTTCCAGGGATTCCAGGACCAATTTCCCCAGAGGGTCCTCCAATTGGTTACACCTCAATTCCTTCTTGGACAGCTTTGGCAATTCATCTTCTTCTTTTTGGGTCACGCCACAGTATTGTTTGGGTACTCCCACCACCGTGACCCCTATCTCTTCCGCTCTGGATCTGCCACTGGCTTGGAGTTCAGCTCCCTGACAGAGAGCCCGCACCCTGTCTGGCGTCACTTGGGCCCAGTCTTCGGTACTGCTGGTGAGGGCATGAGACCTTCTGGACAAGGCATCTGCATCTCGGTTTCCGGCCCCAGGTCTGTATTTCAGGCTGAAATTGAATCCAGATAGCGCAGCCAGCCAGCGGTGGCCTGTAGCATCCAGCTTCGCTGTGGTGAAGAGATAAGTAAGGGGGTTGTTATCAGTTTTCACGATGAATTCTGCCCCATACAAGTAGTCCTTTAGCTTATCGACCACAGCCCACTTTAGGGCCAGGAACTCCAACTTGTGAGTAGGATAGTTCTTCTCAGATGGGGTTAAGCTCCTGCTCACGTATGCAACGAGTCGTAGTTGCCCTTCATGCTCCTGATAGAGCACTCCTCCCAGACCATCATGACTGGCGTCCACATGGAGTTCATAGGGTTTCTTTGTATCTGCATAGGCCAAGACAGGGGCGGTGGTTAAGCTTTTCTTCAGCAGTTGGAAGGCCTCTTCACACTTCCCATTCCACTGATCTTCAACTGACTCCCCCGGCTTCCTGGGGCCCGACTCATCCTCTTCTCCCTCCGTCTTCAACAGTAGTTTAAGGGTCTGGCAATTCGTGCGAACCCCTCTACAAACCTTCTATAGTATGAGCAGAACCCCAAAAAGGACCTGAGTTCTGTCACAGTGGTGGGTCGTGGCCAGGAGGTGACTGCCTCCAACTTCTCAGGGTCTGTGGCTACCCCTTCTTCGGGCACTATGTGCCCCAGATATTTGACGGATGACTGGTAGAACTAGCACTTCTCTGGTGAAAGCTTGAGTCCCTCGTCACTGAGTCTTCTTAAGACTTTTTCCAGTCTCTCCTCATGTTCCTCTAGAGTCTTCCCAAAGACGAAGATATCATCCAGGTACACTAGGACTTCGATGAGGTTCATGTCTCCTACAGTTTTCTCCATCAGGTGCTGAAAAGTGGCGGGGAGTCCAGACAGACCTTGGGGCATCCGGTCAAACTCAAAGAATCCCACAGGGTTTATGAAGGCTGTCTTTTCCTTATCTTCCGGATGCATAGGGATCTGGTAGTATCCGCTCTTAAGGTCCATAACACTGAACCACCTGGCTCCAGACAAACTCTGTAGGGCATCCTCTATCCTCGGGGTGGTATATTGGTCGGGAATTGTTCTCCGGTTGAGAGTCCTGTAATCTATACATAGTCTCAACGAACCATTCTTTTTCCTGACCACCACAATCGGAGAGGCATAGGGACTTCTAGATTTCTGGATAACACCGGTTCGCTTGAGCTTGGCGAGCTGTTCTCTCAAGTCTTCTAGGTCGGCTAGAGGAACTCGCCTGACCCTCTCATCGAAGGGCTTGTCTTCCTGGAGTCGGATTGGATGGGTGGCACTCTTTGCACACCCCACATCGAACTCATCTTGGGAGAAAATCTTCCTCCATCTGGTCAACTGGGCCTTTGCCCTCTCTTTCCAGGCCCCTGGCAGGTTCGGGTTCTCCATGCAGAGCTTCTCCCAAATAGTCCTTTCTCCCTCTGTCTTCTCCACATCTGACAAGACAACGGGGGCAGCAGGGCTCACCTGGCCCAGCAACATTCTGGCTGGGATCTCCACGGGGGCACCAGTGGTATTCCTGATGCTCACCGGCACCTTACAGTGTGCCTTCTTTAAAGCTTTTAATGGAACCACTTCAGGGATCACTTCTAAACCTGAGTGTTCCTCCCGGGGATCTGGTTCCAACACGACAAAGGGGCCAGGTTGTTCCCAAGTAAGCTTCACAGTGGCTCTGAGACAAGTTACTTCACTGGGCTGCAGCACGATTCCTTTCTTCCCCAGCCTCCAGACTTTCCCTACCCCCTCTTCTGGGGCCTTCTGTTCCAAAACTAGTCGCTGGTAGGCTAGCTTCAGCATCGGTTGGATTCTGGTGGCCGTAGGGTTCTTCCCTCGTGCTAAGGGAGCCAGGAGCCTTCGGACCAAGTCCGTATTGGTCCCTATTATTAGAGAACTCTTGTTGGCTCCCGGTGGTCAGGGCAGACTACTGACAGAGTATCAAATACTTCAGCCTTCCCGGCCACTGAAGGGTCGAAGGTCAACTTTATGGGTAAGTAACCATCATAGGGGAAACTCTGTGTCCCGATCCCCCATATCTCCAAGTCTTCTATTTTTTTGATGGGTAGATGGCTCAGATGTTTGTCATAAAAGTCCCTATATAACAGGGTCAACTGCGCCCCAGTATCCAAGATGGCTCTTGTGTAGACTCCCTCCACTTGAATAGGTACTATGGGGGAGGGTCCTACCAGCTTCTCTGGGAATGGTCTCGGAGGGGTCTCTTTCCTTTGATCCCTGCGTTTTCCCTTGGGACTTTTCTTCTTCCATTTCTCTCTGGACCTCGGTCCCTCTTGGGCTCGGTATGCATTGATGTTTCCCCTTTTTTTCTGTGTATGTTCTCTCTGAGGGACATTATTCCTCTTCTGAGGGGGTTTACCCCCTTTCTTACTGGGCTTCTTATTCAGTTTTGACTCCTTCACCGGGGCCCTCTGGAGTTTTCCGCCGGCTTGCGATTATTAACTTTTCTTGGGACTGGGACGTACTTTTCCACTATGGCCAACTCCTCCACAGTTGTAACAAATCGCATCCCCCCAATCCCGTAGGGAAGCGGGCTCTGAGGTATCTGGGAACAACTCCTTCTTCGGTCCCTCTCTCTCTGAGACCCTTGGATCCTTTGTCATCAAAGAGGTCAGCATCTCCAATACCCGAGACATCTGTGACTTTAAGGTATCTACTTCTGAGTCTCTTTCAGGGGTCATAGCTGACCTGACCATTACAGATGTAGAAGAGGTGTACGCCTTGATTGCTTGCTGATCTTTCTGTAAAGCTTCTTCATCTCTTATAATCTTCACCAGATCAGGATAATTCAATGACATGCCTCCTCCAGAGGCCTTCAGGTGGAGCCAGACCGGATCTGAATGCAATGCTCCCTTTAGGACTTGCTTCATCCTCGCCGCATGTCAGGGAAATTCCCCGTCTGTTGTCACCAATCTGCGCTCAGTGCGCATGCGCGGCAAAACGGCGCATGCGCGTGCGTGGCGGGACGACGCTTCGGCGTGCTCGGGTGCGCGCACCGGCGCAACGACGAATGCGCGTGCGCAATAGCTCGCCAATGGGTCTACAGGCGGGCCTATTTAAACAGACGCAGTAACACTATCTGGTTGCTGGTTTGTCAGCTTTACTGTGTTTCTGTTAAAGTTAAAGTTCTCCTGCTGTGACCCGGACCGGATTTGACTACGCTTCTGCTTCTCCTGAACCTGACCCCTTGGCTTGCTAAACGGACTTCTACCTCTCTCCTTGTGCTGGACCCTCGGCCTGTGACCCGGATCTGCTGCCTGTCTCCAGCCCTCTACCTTCTGCCTGTACCCTGGACTTCTTGCCTAACCTGACTATACTGGTGCTTCCTGCTAAACTCCTAAACGGACTTGTGCCTTGCTACTGGTTGCCGTTTGACCCTGTCTACCCTTGGTGTTTGACTCCTGGCCTGTTCTTCAGACTCATCCCTGCTAGATTCTTCAGCAAGACACCTCTACCTGCTGGTGGCCAGTGCTCCCTCGTGCTGTCCTCTCCCTGTCTCACCTCCAGGGGGCGGAGTGCGCTTGGGTGCAAGGGTGAACCACTCTCGGCATCTCGGCCTCGGTAAGTACGTAGCTTGACACCGCATCTATGGCTTGGGGCACCATTCCCTTTTTCAGCACGATTTGGCAAAGCATCCCATTCAGTCTCCTCACATACTCCAACAGCTTTTCTCCTGGCTGCTGAAAGGTGTGTTTGAACTGATACACCAGTTCTGTCACTTTCTCCAACTGACCAAACTCTTCCTGCAACATGGCTAAACAGTCGTAGGCCGTGCAAGCAGCATTTCCAAACCTGAGACTTTTTACAGCTTCAGCAGCCGCGCCTTTCAGGCTCTCAATCACACGCTGCTTCTTCTGCGCTTCAGGCAACTCCCATGCCTCTTCCGCTTGTAAGGCCTGCTCAATCCAGGTGTCGAAGTCTTCCTCCCCTACAGGGACGGGCAGCTTCCCTGGAAATATCCTTAGCTTTCGGTAACTGGCCTCTATATGCACTGTTGGTTTTCTGACACTTAGTGAGCAGATCCCCTAGGGCATTTAAAAGTTCTGGCCTTATGGCAGTAAGGGGTGACCCCGGAGGGGATGGTGGGGGTGACTCCGTCTTCACGGTCACTGCGTGCGCCAAACCATAAATCTTTTTATCTGCCGTCTGCACACTTCGACCTTTAAAGTTCCCCGGTATTCCATCCCTCCATTCTATCAGTACATACTGAAAAGAGGTTTCTGGATTTGATTTCATGTCCACCACCCATGGCTCTTGATTCGGGGATAACGACACTAAGCGTCGCTCCACTGCATCCGTCGGCCATTCTTCTCCCGGGAGACTGATGACCACTGACTTGTCTGGGCTGGCCTTGGCTGCCTCGCACCACGCTTTCACTTCTAGTGGGTCCATGCCGGTACTTATGGCGTGTTTGCTTGCCGTATACAGGATCCCGGACTCGGAGCCCCCACGTGTAGCGATACCCCCAACTTAAGAGGGCCGCTGGTATTATTTCGGGCCCTGTACACAGCACTGCCAACCCCCTGCAATCTACTCGACCCTCCTCTGGCACAGCTAGTCTAGGGAATGAGGTATTGGTATAACTCTGTAATTGTCTATGAGCAATCCCACAGTAATGCAAACAGTGATAACGTACAGTAATTGACACTGATACCAGAGTACTTAACCATAGCAACTTTACCTTGGTATAAAAGTTATATAGCAATACAGTACATCATAACTCATGCAGAGCCCTGCAATTATAATGACACCTAGCAGCACTGTAAGGGAATGAATCATACACCACGTGCAGCTATTCTCCCCATGAGCAATATGGTGCTCAATATTGTTCTACACTACCCAGTCAGGCCTGACTTAAGTTAAAGTTTAGTCTTATGGTGAAGAATCTTCGCATGCAAGGGTAATCGGTGGTGCACATTTAGGAACAACAATTTGTAAATCCAAAGGAACTGGATTTAGTAACGGAACAAATCCCAGGAGACTATCAACTCAGTTCTGGAACTAGTCTCCTGTTAAGATAGTAGGTATAGCCTGAAGGGCCAAAGCAGTCAGTAGGCCTAACAAAGTACTTGGCTATAGCTGTAAGCAGGTGCTCTCTCACCACACCGGACTCAGTCCTCGTCCGTAACTTCCACCGCTGTGTATCCGCAAACAGGGTATGCGATAGCCGGGTCTTCGGTCCTCCTGATGTCAGTCAGAAGCAAAATGGAGATCAGGTGCCCCACAGACTCTGCAGTGGGGTGGTAGGCTCTTTGGAAGTGCGCAAGGCCCAGGCTTCGGGCCTTGCAACCGTAGCAAATCCGCACAGTGGGGATCCTTTTGCTAGAAGCGCGGTGTCCAAAGAGGCCGAGCTTAGCCTCGCCCCTCACCTTTATAACCCACCCCATGAGTCTCTGCGGGTGGCAATGCACCTTGGGTGCTAAACTGGGTTCTGGGTATCGTAGTCCATGGGGCCTTAAAGGAGACACCGCTACATAGGCACAAGACTAACTATGTAATTTAAAAAGTATATACATTTTTATTTACAAAAATACACTTGGAACAATATTAAAATCATTGACTATTCACAATGTTGCCTTGAAGCATATAACACACCACCTATAGAACAAGGGTAATAGGCTACGTTGTAATAAAAAAACAAGAGACAATCTCCATGAAATGATATAGTATCGTGGAGTATAAAAGGCGGTATGTCGTGATCCAGCTCAGCTCTACATGTTACGTGTACTCAAAAACACTTCTTCAAGAGCTTGGAGCATATTCTACGAATAGAAATACAACAATACATTTCTACATATGTTAATAAAGCAAAACAAATAGCATTAATACAATTTATATTAGAATGATATTTTGGTTTAGGCTAGGTTTCCACTATTGCCACCCCAAAGTCACGCGATTTTGCTGCAATTTTTGCCGCGATTTTGAGGCAACTTGAAGCAATGCCTGTGTATTCTTGAGGTCTATGGACCTCAAGTCGCATCAAAGTGGGACCAAAGTAGTGCAGGGACTACGTTGAAGTCGCTGCGACATGAAGTCACACAGATATGAATGGTACTCATTGAAAATCATGGGGTACGACTTGTCATGCGACTTTGCAGTCCCAAGTCGCATGACAAGTCGCACTAGTGGAAACCGAGCCTTACTGTCCAACTTCTCCAACCAACAGCAAAGCCAAATGCTGTGGGCCTAGGCATGGAAAGACAAACAAACATTTGGGCTATGGGAACATGTATAACATTGGTATATTATTATCTAAGAAAGATAGTATGTATGGTTAAAAGTATATGTAGGGGGAATAAAAAGAAAACTTGCATTACTAGAATCAAGAAACAGACAAGGGATGATGTCCACGGCACAGCAAGGGATGCAGGGATTTCTCATCAGTGAAATTTCCAGCTAATCTGTATATAAAAGATTTTATAGAGATATATAATGGACACTTATTGGGAAAGACGTTGTCTTCAGGGTTGATCCTGTCGCCAGAGTAAGCTGTGTCTCTGGATTATATATATAGAGGAAGGTACTGCCTTACCTGTAAGGTAATAGTCAAGCCAAACTTGTGCTAATTGAAGGTTGATTTCATAGCCCGCAAAGGGAAAAAGTAATAAAGGTATTTTTAAATTGTATAGTGATTCTGGAATTGCAAGGGATCCCCCACTTTTCATACGTTTCCATTAATCATCAATTTATTGTTCCCATGCAGACACCGATTTAAACAGATACAGAGCAGATGTTGAAACAATTGATCAAAGATGCCTTAAATCAAAGTAATCCCCTACAAAGGTCCCTTCTTAAGATAACATCAGGATGGTCCTCCACTGCAGAGCTCTGCTGTGCCTAACCCACCCGGCGTGGTAAATGGTGGCTGTATGAGACTCCAAACAGAGCGAATCGGCCGGAAGTGACGCCAAACGACCCGGCAGCCAGCCACTGTGCATGCGCCTGACATCAAGGATACCACTCCATGAACACATAGTGACACAGGGCAGTATGAAGCCCGGCGGATGACACAGCAGCACACAGAATCCAGAAGGGGTGGAATAACGCCCACAACCAGATCCTAAAAGCGCCGCAGACTGCCACTCAAAGGGCAGCTGTTGTGTGCAAGCTTCAAGGCAACATGATTTTAATATTGTTCCGAGTGTATTTTTGTAAAAAAATAAATAAATTATATGCATTTTAATCTACATAGTTAGTATTGTGCCTATGAAGTCCACCATCCAATTTTTTGGAGAAGACCACACCGGGTGCCATTCCTGTCAGCTAAGAACAGGAAACTGATGCAACAATTCGCCAAGGCTCAACAAAATGGACAATAGAAGATTGGAAAAACTTTGCCTGGTCTGATGAGTCTCTATTTCAACTGCGACATTCAGATTGTAGGGTAGGATTGTA
This sequence comes from Rana muscosa, assembly GCA_029206835.1. Taxonomy (NCBI): domain Eukaryota; kingdom Metazoa; phylum Chordata; class Amphibia; order Anura; family Ranidae; genus Rana; species Rana muscosa. Next base: position 406,999,688 of record CM055122.1, read on the forward strand.
GGGTCAGAATTTGGTGTAAACAACATGAAAGCATGGATCCATCCTGCCTTTTTAGCAACGGTTCAGGCTGGTGGTGTAAAGGTGTAGGGGATATTTTCTTGGCACACTCTGGGCCCCTTAGTACCAATTGAGCATTCTTTAAATGCCACGCCTACCTGAGTATTGTTGCTGACCAAATCCATCCATTTATGACTACATTGTACCCATCTTCTGATGGCTACTTCCAGCAGAATAATGCACCATGTCATAAAGCTCAAATCATCTCAAACTGGTTTCTTGAAGATGACAATGAGTTCACTGTACTCCAATGGCCTCCACAGTCACCAGATCTCAATCTAATAGAGCACCTTTGGGATGTGGTGGAACGGAAAATTTGCATCAAGGATGTGCAGCCGACAAATCTGCAGCAACTGCCTGATGATATCATGTGAATATGGACCAAAATCTCTGAGGAATGTTTCCAACACCTTGTTGCCACAAAGAATCAAGGCAGTTCTGAAGGCAAAAGGGGTCCAACCTGGTACTAGCAAGGTGTACCTAATAGAGTGGCAGGTGAGTGTGTGCGTGTGTGTGTGTGTGTGTGTGTGTGTATTGTGAGGGGGTTAGCTCGGCAGCGGGTGTGTGTGACCCCCGGGATGGGCTCCCCACACAAAACAGGCCCAGCAAACGGAGGTTGTGGTTTTCAAAATCAAAAAGGTGCGGTTTATTTTCTATTTACAGTGACAAAACACAGCAAAGCAAAAGAAACATAACCAAAATATATCCTGGTCAAGTTGACCTCTGACTAAACATACAGGTTTCCTAACTAACAACTGGGATCAGCCTAGTGCTGTCCTAGTCCCTAAGTCCCTGGTTTTAAATGTCCAAGCAAATAGCCACACAGGCTTTGTCTCACCGCACAGGGGTTCACTCTCCCTAGACAGTCCACACAGGTCTGGTTCCAGGCATGAGCTAACATCTAATGAAGCTGGGAGTTCTTATAGAGGCCTAAATGAGCTGACAAGCTTCAGCTGGCCTCATCAACTCCCTGTCTGTACGACGCCCCACACTCTCCCTAGAGGTATGAGTCATCCATGAGCCCACTAGCCTTATACAACTCTCCACCTAGTTGTATAAGTCGGCGTAAAGCCTGAATCTGGGCGAAATATATCTACCCCCCTGGATGCAACCAGGTGACTTTACCTTCCTGCTGTCACATACCCCCCCCCTCTTGTTTTAACCTCGGGGTTGGAACACCAGCAATCAGGCATTCATGTACTCGAGACAAAGCATCCACATTCCCCATTTGAACGCCAGGGCGATGCTTTACTGTGAAGTTGAATTCCTGGAGGGCCAGGAACCACCTATTCACTCTTCTATTTGTTTCCTTGTTTTGAGCCATCCACTTTAACGGAGCGTGATCCGTAACCATGTCAAAGTGCCTACCTAGCAGGTAGTACCGAAGGGAATCTAGAGCCCACTTCACCGCTAAACACTCCTTTTCAACGGTGGCGTAATTTACCTCATGGGACTTCAACTTCCTGCTGAGGTAAATGACTGGGTGCTCTTCCCCGTTCCAGACCTGGGACAATACTGCTCCTAACAACACATCTGACGCATCACTTTGTACGACAAAGTCTTTAGAGAAGTCGGGTGAGTACAACACTGGCTGGCTACATAAGGCTTGTTTCAAGAATTGGAATGCTGCCTCAGCCTCGGGGGTCCATTTAATCATGACCGACCCTTTCCCCTTCGTCAGGTTGGTTAGGGGCACAGCCTTAGAAGCAAAGTGGGGAATGAATCGCCGATAATACCCAGCGATTCCCAGAAAGGCTCGTACCTGCTTCTTGCTGTTGGGACGTGGCCAACTCTGGATGGCCTCGACTTTGTTGAGTTGGGGTTTTATTACTCCCCTCCCAATGGTGTACCCAAGATATTTGGCCTCCTCCTGCCCAATGGTACACTTCTTGGGGTTAGCCGTAAACCCCGCTTCCCGAACAGAGTCCAGGACTGCTTGCACTTTTGGCAGATGTGAGGCCCAATCTGTGCTATGGACAATTACGTCATCCAGGTAAGCCGCAGCATACTTCCGATGGGGCCTCAGCATCTGGTCCATTTTCCGCTGGAATGTGGCCGGCGCATTCTGTAACCCGAACGGCATTCTTTTATATTGGAACGCCCCGTCTGGGGTTACAAATGCGGTTTTCTCTTTGGCCGACTTGGCCAGGGGGATTTGCCAATACCCTTTTGTGAGGTCAAGAGTCGTCATGTATCGGGCTGTTCCCAGCCGGTCGATCAACTCATCTATACGTGGCATGGGGTAGGTGTCAAATTTTGTAACTTTGTTCAACTGACGAAAATCGTTACAAAATCGCCAGCTCCCATCCGGTTTAGGCACCAACACGATGGGACTAGACCAATCACTTTGGGACTCCTCTATCACCCCTAAGTTCAGCATTTTCTGTACTTCCTCCCGTATTGCCTCCCGTCGAGCCTCTGGGATCCGATAGGGTTTTAACTTCACCCTTTCACCGGGCGGGGTAATGATGTCATGCTCTACCCCAGATGTTTGTCCCGGCAGCTCAGAGAATACCTCCTTGTTGCGAAGCACAAACTCCTTAACCTCCTGTTGTTGGGGTTGTGACAAGGTGGCTGCTATTCCAACCTCAGGAATCACGCAACCAGTTTGAGCTGGTGACCAAGTGTCTGCGACTAGGGACTCTCTATCCCTCCAGGCTTTCAACAGATTAACGTGATAGATCTGTTCGGGCTTTCGCCTTCCTGGTTGTCTGACCTTGTAATTCACTTCGCTCACTTTTTCCATTATCTCGTAGGGGCCTTGCCATTTGGCAAGGAATTTACTTTCAACCGTAGGGACAAGTACCAATATCCTATCCCCCGGGGAAAAGGTACGGGTCTTGGCTCCACGGTTGTACACTCTCTGCTGTGCCAACTGCGCTTGGGCCAAATGTTCCTTCACGATGGGCATTACCTGTGCAATTCGATCTTGCATCAGGGCGACATGCTCAATCACACTCCTGTGGGGAGAACTCTCACTTTCCCAAGTTTCCTTGGCAATATCCAACAGCCCTCTTGGGTGTCTCCCATACAGTAACTCAAAGGGGGAGAATCCCGTAGAGGATTGGGGCACCTCCCTAATAGCAAACATCAAATAAGGAAGTAAACAGTCCCAATCCTTTCCATCTCTATCCACCACTTTCTTCAACATTTGTTTTAGGGTTTTGTTGAATCTTTCAACCAGCCCATCGGTTTGGGGGTGATACACAGACGTACGCAATTGCGTCACTTTGAACAATTTACACAGCTCTTTCATAACCCGGGACATAAAGGGTGTACCTTGGTCCGTAAGCAGTTCTTTACAAATACCCACCCGGCTAAAAACAAGAGATAGCTCTTTGGCTATGGTTTTGGCCGAGGTATTTCGGAGAGGGATCGCTTCTGGATAACGGGTGGCATAGTCCATTATAACTAATATGTACTGGTGCCCCCTAGCGGACTTGATTATAGGACCTACCAAATCCATGGCGATCCTCTCAAACGGGACCTCAATGATGGGTAGAGGGACCAGCGGGCTACGGAAATGTGGCATCGGGGCCAACCTCTGACACACAGGGCAGGAGGAACAATAATTTTCTACGTCCTTCATCACCCCCGGCCAATAGAATCTCTGTAATACCCTCTCTCGGGTTTTCTCTGTCCCCAGATGACCTCCAAGAATGTGCCCATGGGCCAACTCCAACACCAACTTCCTGTAAGGTTTGGGCACCACAAGCTGCTCAACGGTTTCTTCTGCCCTTTTTGCCACCCGATACAGTAGGTCCTTCTCTACGCTGAAGTATGGGTAAGTGCAGGTATTATCTGGGTTCACTAACTCGCCATCTATTTTCACTACGTTTTCCCGTGCCTTTATTAGGGCGGGGTCTTTCAACTGTTCTGTGGCAAAGTTTTCCCTGTGAACCTCAAGATCAGAAAACTCCACAGACGGTAGGTTTTCGTCTGAGGAGGTGGGCTCCTCTCCAGTTTCTTGAGTCTCCCCTGCCAATACTGATAAGGGAAATTCCGGAGAGTCCTCACCACTCTCAGGGGAGTTCTGGCTATCACATTCCTGGTACATAGGGGCACCAGTGAGGGGCTCAGGATCATCCCACAGTTCCCAGAACTTCGGAAAATCCCTTCCCACAATGGCGTCATGCGGTAACTGAGATACTAAGCCCACTGGATGAGAGAGGGTACCTTTGGGGGTCTCGAAACACACTGTAGTCACTGGATACTCTCGGGTGTCCCCATGCACACAAATAACAGCTACCTTGCTATTCCCAGAGACCTCTGTTTTAACTAACTCAGCCTTTATCAGGGTCACAAGGCTACCTGAATCCAGCAATACCACAACATTTCTACCATTAACACACATTTTGCATAAATGTTTCTCAGTTCCTCGAATGGCAGTGCATGCGACTGTCGCACACAGCGACTGACGTCTGCCCGTCAGAAAGTCACACTGCATGGGTTCCTCCACAACCGGGCAATTGGCTGCAATATGTCCCGCTTGCCGGCAGCGGTAGCAAACGATCCTTCTTGCCGCCTCTTGAGCCGCTGATTTCCCAGGCTGTTCTCGCCAAACTTGGGGTAGAGCTCCCACCCTCTCACTCTCTCCACCCTCACCCCTTGGAATCCTCTTATCCGCCCCTGGGGATGGTCTGGTCTTAGGGTGGAAAGTCCGAGTGTCTCTGGAAGAGGCCGTCAGGTTCTCTGTAGCCAAGTATTTCTCCACACGATCCACAAGACCATCGGCCGTCTCTGGGTCTCCATGGCTTACCCACTTTTGGATGGCAGTAGGAAGAGCTCTCAAAAACCGATCCATTACAACACGTTCCACAATCTTTGGTGCGGACAAAGTCTCTGGCTGTAGCCACTTTCTGCTCAGGTGAATGAGATCATACATTTGAGACCTGGGGGGTTTTCCAAGCTGGAAAGTCCAGTTATGCACACGCTGAGCCCGGACAGCCAGGGTGACACCCAGCCTTGCCAATATTTCAGCTTTTAGCATCACATAGTCTTTTGCTTGGTCATGCTCTAGGTCATAGTAAGCCTTCTGCGATTCACCAGTTAACAGAGGAGCCACCAGTCCAGCCCACTGCTCCTCAGGCCACTTTTCTCTTTCAGCAGTCCTTTCAAATGTGGTCAAAAATACCTCTGGATCATCCTCTCCAGTCATTTTTGTCAATAAACGACTCACCCCAAAGGACGCGGTATTAGTGGGACGGCTTCCCTCACTGGTCTGCGGACGTTGCTGCACTACTGCTTCCATTTGTTGTAGTCTCTGCTCTTGCTTCTGTAACAGGTCTATGAAGCGGGCCTCAGATTGCTGCAGGGCTTGTTGCTGAGCTTCCAGACTCTGTTGGTGAGCTTGCTGCTGGGCTGCAAGGCTCTGTTGATGAGCTTGCTGCTGGGCTGCAAGGCTCCTTTGCAAACCTGCATTTGTCTGCTGTTGATTGGCATTTGCTAGAGCCAGCTGTTTCAGTATCTCCTCCATGCTGGCTTAAAAAAAACTGCCACTGGTTCTCCACCAACTGTGAGGGGGTTAGCTCGGCAGCGGGTGTGTGTGACCCCCGGGATGGGCTCCCCACACAAAACAGGCCCAGCAAACGGAGGTTGTGGTTTTCAAAATCAAAAAGGTGCGGTTTATTTTCTATTTACAGTGACAAAACACAGCAAAGCAAAAGAAACATAACCAAAATAAATCCTGGTCAAGTTGACCTCTGACTAAACATACAGGTTTCCTAACTAACAACTGGGATCAGCCTAGTGCTGTCCTAGTCCCTAAGTCCCTGGTTTTAAATGTCCAAGCAAATAGCCACACAGGCTTTGTCTCACCGCACAGGGGTTCACTCTCCCTAGACAGTCCACACAGGTCTGGTTCCAGGCATGAGCTAACATCTAATGAAGCTGGGAGTTCTTATAGAGGCCTAAATGAGCTGACAAGCTTCAGCTGGCCTCATCAACTCCCTGTCTGTACGACGCCCCACACTCTCCCTAGAGGTATGAGTCATCCATGAGCCCACTAGCCTTATACAACTCTCCACCTAGTTGTATAAGTCGGCGTAAAGCCTGAATCTGGGCGAAATATATCTACCCCCCTGGATGCAACCAGGTGACTTTACCTTCCTGCTGTCACAGTATATATAAATGGTTTCAAAATTTTCTATAAATAAATATGTGAAAAGTGTGGTGTGCATTTATTTTCAGCCCCTCTGAGTCAATACTTTGTAGAACCACCTTTCGCTGCAATTATAGCTGCAAGTCTTTTTGGATATGTCTCTACCAGCTTTGCACATCTAGAGAGTGACATTTTTGCCCATTCTTCTTTGCAAAATAGCTCAAGCTTTGTTAGATTGGATGGAGAGAGTCTTTTGAACAGCAATTTTCAAGTCTTGCCACAGATTCTCAATTGGATTTAGGTCTGGACTTTGACTGGGCCATTCTAACACATGAATAGGCTTTGATCTAAGCCATTCCATTATAGCTCTGGCTGTATGTTTAGGATTGTTGTCCTGGTGGAAGGTGAACCTCTGCCCCAGTCTCAAGCCTTTTGCAGACTCTAGCAAGTTTTCTTCTAAGATTGCTCTGCATTTGGCTCCATCCATTTTCCCATCAACTCTGACCAGCGTCCCTGTTCCTGCTGAAGGAAAGCATCCCCACAACATGATGCTGCCACCACCATGTTTCACAGTGGGGATGGTGTGTTTAGGGTCATGTGCAGTGTTAGTTTTCCACCACACATGGCCAGTGGAGTATCCAGGGTATGGCACACATGGCAAGTGCCATGCTCGTGAGGGGGGGCAGAGTGGGCCATGACCCCCCCAACATTATCCTGTTCCCCCCCCCAATTAAATGAAACTGACATTGGGAGCATTGGCGTCCGCAACTCAGGGCCGATAATGGGCAGAAATAGGGATTATTTCACCACTTTCGGGTGCAGGCAGAGTGATCCACCGCACTGTGGCTCCCGATAATTAAAAGAAAGTCCTGACCCCTTCTATATCAATACGCTGAGGCAGGCTAGGGTTTTAATTTAATTGTTCGTAGATCACCCTGCATGCACTGTGAAGTGAAAGTGATAGTGTCCCACACCGCGCGGACCGTTGCCTAGCTCGGTTCTCAAGAGTAAGGGTCACCACCGGTCCGTGGCTCTTGGCTCACTCAGGAGAACGCTGCAGAAGGAGCACTGTACCAAATTCCCAGACCCCAGGTAGGAGAAGTCGGCTGGACCAGGTGAAGAGGGAGACTCTGTGATGGCTCCCTGCAGCACTGATAGCTTCATTCTGTCCTCTCCCATCAGCTACTGTGGGGGAAAGGGTGGGGGGTTGCTATTATTTCGTTTGTGAATGAATGGTAAGCTGCTCAGCACAGAGCACTTCCCATTCATTCACTGTCTAGTGCAGCTGAGGCTGCAGAGAAAGGGACTGGGGAATCTCTGTCCTCGGTCCCTTTCTCTGTCTCAAAAGTGAGATATTAGGGGTCTGTTTATGACCCTGATACAGTATCTCACAAAAGTGAGTACACCCCTCACATTTTTGTAAATATTTTATTACATCTTTTCATGTGACAACACTGAAGAAATTATACTTTGCTACAATGTAAAGTAGAGAGTGTACAGCTTGTATAACAGTGTAAATTTGCTGTCCCCACAAAATAACTCAACACACAGCCATTAACCACTTAAGCCCCCATTATGCAGCTTAAAGACCAGAGGTGTTTTCAGAATTTGGCACGTCCTTTTCTTCCCACAAATAGAGCTTTATTTTAATGGTATTTGATTGCCTCTGCGATTTTTTTTTTTTGCGATATAAACGGAAAAAGACTGAAAATTTTGAAAAAAAATGATATTTTCTACTTTTTGTTATAAGAAAAATCGAATAAACTCAATTTTAGTCATACATTTAGGCCAAAATGTATTCAGCCACATGTCTTTAGTAAAAAAAATGTCAATAAGTGTATATTTATTGGTTTGCGCAAAAGTTATAGCGTCTACAAACTAGGGTACATTTTCTGGAATTTACACAGCTTTTAATTTATGACTGCCTATCTCATTTCTTGAGGTGCTAAAATGGCAGGGCAGTACAAAACCCCCCCAAATGACCCCATTTTGGAAAGTAGACACCCCAAGGAAATTGCTGAGAGGCATGTTGAGCCCATTGAATATTTTTTTTTTTTTTGTCCCAAGTGATTGAATAATGACTAAAAAAAAAAATTTACAAAAAGTTGTCACTAAATGATATATTGCTCACACATGCCATGGTTATATGTGGAATTGCACCCCTCCTCACTACCTATCACAGTTTCGAAGGCCATAAAATGCCAAAATAGCACAAAACCCCCCCAAATGACCCATATTTGGAAAGTAGACACCCCAAGCTATTTGCTGAGAGGCATGTTGAGTCCATGGAATATTTTATATTTTGACACAAGTTGCGGGAATATAACAAACTTTTTTTTTTTTTGCACAAAGTTGTCACTAAATGATATATTGCTCATACGTGCCATGGGCATATGTGAAATTACACCCCAAAATACATTCTGCTGCTTCTCCTGAGTACGGGGATACCACATGTGTGGGACTTTTTAGGAGCCTAGCCGCGTACGGGCCCCTGAAAACCAAGCACCGCCTTCAGGATTTCTAAGGGCGCAAATTTTTGATTTTACTCCTCACTACCTATCACAGTTTCGAAGGCCATAAAATGCCAAAATAGCACAACCCCCCCCCCCCCCCAATAACCCCATTTTGGAAAGTAGACACCCCAAGCTATTTGCTGAGAGGCATGTTGAGTCCATGGAATATTTTATATTTTGACACAAGTTGCGGGAATATGACAAACTTTTTTTTTTTTGCACAAAGTTGTCACTAAATGATATATTGCTCACACGTGCCATGGGCATATGTGAAATTACACCCCAAAATACATTCTGCTGCTTCTCCTAGTATGGGGATACCACATGTGTGGGACTTTTTGGGAGCCTAGCAGCGTACGGGACCCCAAAGTCCAAGCACCTCCTTCAAGATTTCTAAGGGCGCAAATTTTTGATTTCACTCCTCACTACCTATTGGCCCTACAGATTAAAATAGTGGGTGTTACATTTTTTTCCCCACATTTTTTATCCTAGTATGGGGATACCACATGTGTGGGACTTTTTGGGAGCCTAGCAGCGTACGGGACCCCAAAGTCCAAGCACCTCCTTCAAGATTTCTAAGGGCGCAAATTTTTGATTTCACTCCTCACTACCTATTGGCCCTACAGATTAAAATAGTGGGTGTTACATTTTTTTTCCCACACAGTATTTGCGCAGCGATTTTTCAAACGCATTTTTTGGGGAAAAAACACACTTTTTTTATTTTTAATGCACTAAAACACACTATATTGCCCAAATGTTTGATGAAATAAAAAAGAGGACCTTAGGCCGAGTACATGGATACCAAACACGACATGCTTTAAAATTGCGCACAAACGCGGAGAGGCGACAAACTACATACATTTTTAAAAGCCTTTAAAAGCCTTTACAGGTTACCACATTAGATTTACAGAGGAGGTCTGCTGCTAAAATTACTGCCCTCGATCTGACCTTCGCAGTGATACCTCACATGCATGGTGCAATTGCTGTTTACATATGATGCTAGACCGACGCTTGCGTTCGCCTTTGCGCAAGAGCAGGGGGGGACAGGGGTGCTTTTTTTTTTTTTTTTTTATTATTTATTTTTCTTTTTTCTTTTATTTTTAAACTGTTCCTTCCATATTTTTTTTTTTTTTACCATTTTTATTGTTATCTCAGGGAATGTAAATATCCCCTATGATAGCAATAGGTAGTGACAGGTACTCTTTTTTTGAAAAAAATTGGGGGGTTAGACCCTAGATCTTTCCTCTGCCCTCAAAGCATCTGACTACACCAAGATCGGTGTGATAAAATGCTTTCCCAATTTCCCAATGGCGCTGTTTATATCCGGGGGGGGACATTCCTTCCCACTGCTTGTAAAAGCAGTCTAGAGGCTAATTATCTGCTAGGATTGCTTTTACATGAAAGCCGGCCGCTGGCTGAAAATAATGATACCAAGATGATACCTAAACCCGCAGGCATCATTCTGGTATAACCATTCAAAGTCCAGCAACATACCAGTACATTGCTGGTCCTTGTTGGACATGTATTGTAATCTTTTTTTTCATGCAGCCTGTTGGCTGAACGAAAAAAAGAGATTGATCGGTGGGTATGCCCACCATTAGAATACCTCCCTTCATCCAACCACTTCTAATGATGGGCATACATGCACCATTTATATATGCCAAAGCATGGGGGCATCCTCCCGCAAAAAAGTTATGCCGCGTACACACGGTCGGACATTTCCACGGGCAAGGCTCCGTCGGAATTTCGACCGTATGTACGTGGCATAAAAGGTTATGCTGCGTACACACGGTCAGACTTTTCCACGGGCAAGCCTCCGTCGGAATTTCGACCGTATGTACGCGGCATTAGGAGCAAAATCGCTCCTCTGCCCCTGCTACCCCCATGCTTCGGCATATATGCTCTTTTTTTAACTGTGGTGGTGAAATCACCTCCTACAGCGTTGGAGTCACGGCTTTATGTATCGTGGGAGCAAACGCTGTTGCTGTCAAGATAAATAGATCCGCGCTGCAACTGAATGGCGTACCTGCTAAGCAAATAATGGTTAACATTAAAACAAAGTAACATTACAGTATAACAGTAAGACCTTACCATACCATACCTGCAAAGCAAATACCAAAAAAAAACAAGTAAAAAATGAAAAAAAATTTTAACGCAACCTGTGCCTAAAATATATATATGCCGAAGCATGGGGGCATCCTCCCGCAAAAAAGTTATGCTGCGTACACACGGTCGGACATTTCCACGGGCAAGCCTCCGTCGGAATTTTGACCGTATGTACGCGGCATAAAAGGTTATGCTGCGTACACACGGTCAGACTTTTCCACGGGCAAGCCTCCGTCGGAATTTCGACCGTATGTACGCGGCATTAGGAGCAAAATCGCTCCTCTGCCCCTGCTGCCCCCATGCTTCGGCATATATGCTGTTTTTTTTAACTGTGGTGGTGAAATCACCTCCTACAGCGTTGGAGTCACGGCTTTATGTATCGTGGGAGCAAACGCTGTTGCTGTCAAGATAAATAGATCCGCGCTGCAACTGAATGGCGTATCTGCTAAGCAAATGATGGTTAACATTAAAACAAAGTAACATTACAGTATAACAGTAAGACCTTACCATACCATACCTGCAAAGCAAATACCAAAAAAAAACCTAGTAAAAAATAAAACATTTTTTTAACGCAACCTGTGCCTAAAATATATATATGCCGAAGCATGGGGGCATCTTCCCGCAAAAAAGTTATGCCGCGTACACACGGTCGGACTTTTCCACGGGCAAGCCTCCGTCGGAATTTCGACCGTATGTACGCGCCATTAGGAGCAAAATCGCTCCTCCGCCCCTATGCTTCGGCATATATGCTCTTTTTTTTAACTGTGGTGGTGAAATCACCTCCTACAGCACTGGAGTCACGGCTTTATGTATCGTGGGAACAAACGCTGTTGCTGTCAAGATAAATAATTCCGCGCTGCAGCTGAATGGCGCACCTGAAAACAAAAAATTACATACCTGAAAAGCAAGCATGATAAAACATTGCAGAATAGAATACAGTAAAAAAAAAAGCACTTGCTACAGACACGACATCTTTTTTGGGGGGCTCGTTGGGTAGGGGTATTTTCGAGGACATACGGATAATGCCTCTCATGCAGCCGGCTTACTGCATTTGGTTGGGGATGGTGAGGTGCGGAACCGCCTGGATACAGGAGTTCTGTGACTATCTCATCCTGGAATTTTAGGAGAGATAACGTCCCGTCTGAAGCTCTGTATAGCACATGAGCGTTCAGCAAAGCCAATTGGAATAAGGATAGAGACACTTTTTTGTACCAGTGTCTCGCCTTACGGTCAATTAGATATGGCGCCAACAACTGGTCGTTGAGGTCCACCCCTCCCATATTTTGGTTATATTCGTGGACACAGAGGGGTTTCTCCACAACACCAGTCGCCGTACGAATTTGGACTGTCGTGTCTGCATGAAGGGAGGTAAGAAGGAAAACATTCTTATTATCCCTCCACTTCATAGCGAGCAAGTTATTACACTTCAAGCAGGCTCTCTCCCCCAGCCTAAGACGGGAATCTACAAGCCTCTGGGGAAAGCCCCGGCGATTAGGTCGCACGGTGCCACATGCTCCAATCTGATGATCAAACAAGTGACTAAACAGTGGCACGCTCGTGTAATAATTGTCCACATACAAGTGGTACCCCTTTCCAAATAAGGGTGACACCAAGTTCCACACTATCTTGCCAGCGCTCCCTATGTAATCTGGGCAGTTGACCGGCTCAACCTGACTATCTTTTCCCTCATAAACCGTAAAGCTCCATACATAGCCTGTTGCCCTGTCACAGAACTTATAGAGCTTGACCCCGTATCTGGCACGCTTGCTGGGAAGGTACTGCTTGAAAGACAAGCGGACAGAAAATTTAATCAGGGACTCATCAACGCAGACAACTTGATCGGGAATAAACAAGGCTGCAAAACGTTCGTTGAAGTGGTTTATGAGGGGCCGAATTTTGTAGAGCCGGTCGTATTCAGGGTCTCCACGTGGACGACAAAGTTCATTGTCGTTGAAATGCATGAACCGCAAGATCTGCTCATATCGTTTCCTGGGCATGGAGGCAGAGAACACGGGCATGTGGTCAATTGGGTGCGTGGACCAATAAGCACGCAATGACGGGAATTTATGTGTGCCTATGTTGAGGGAAAGGCCCAGAAAGGTCTTAAATTCGGAAACCGTAATTGGTTTCCAATCTTTGGCAATGGAAGGCAACTGGGGACTAGCGGCGATGAACTGACCAGCGAATAAAAATCAATTGACATAAAATCAGCTGTTTCCACCTGAATACCGGGTTGGGCAGTGAATGGGGGAAGTACGGGTTCTGCAGAAGTGGTGGGGACCCAATCAGGATAGGTGAATTCTGCAGGAAGGGCACTATGGGCACGACTTTGTCTTCTTCTTGGTGGCAGCGGGACACTACTTGTGCTTGCCACCTCGCCAGCTTGAACTGCACTTATGGGACTCGCCATGTCACCACGTGATACTGCAGTGCTGGATGTACGCCCAGGCTGTACTAGGCCGCTGGTGCTTGCCAATTCACCAGAAGGAATAGCGGCGCTAGTACTACTCTGCTCCATGATACGAGAGCCCTGCGGTTCTTGCTCCTCAACAACCTCAGAAGATCGGGATCGGGTACGCCTGACCTTAGCAGGGGCCTCATCTTCGTCGTCAGAGCTATCTGACATGGAGCCGCTGACTTCACTGTCTTCTACGGGAAGATATTCTGAGCCTGAATCTGACAGATACGTGACCTCCTCTTCACTATCTGTCATGCTCAGAATCTCGTAGGCCTCTTTACTAGTGTACCTTCGATTTGCCATTTTGGGCTCTAAATTTAGGGGTACACTAGTAAGATTCACAGGTAAAAAAAGCACCTGACTGTCAGCAAATGTATCAAACGCTTAAAAAAAAACTGTTAGTGATCGCAGGGATCAGGACTGTCTCTGCGAACGCTGCAGTTATGTGTGTTGTGTTTGGTAAGTTACAGTGATCGATCGATACTGCACTTGGGTGGGCTGGGCTGGGCGGAGGGGCTAAACGCAGGTGCTAGCAGGTATCTGGGCTGATCCCGCTAACACTGCGTTTTTGGGAACCCTAAACCACTGGGGACGCTAGTATAGATCTGATCAGATCAGATATTGATCTGTTCAGATACTATACCACTAAGGGAGGTGTATGCTTTGCGCGTGGGTGTTAGCGTTACTGGCACTAACCTAACGCTGACCCTCTCTGGCGCTAAAACCTAATTGATATCAGCCGCCGGGCGATCAGGGGGTTAAACCTTTATTGGGTTATATACGGCTGGTGCCCTGATGCTATGAAAAGCAAACTAACCAACCAGCGTCACCCGTAAAACTTATATGGTGATCACTGGTGAAAAGGTTAACTAGGGGCAATCAGGGGGTTAAAACCTTTATTAGGTTATATATGGGGGTACCTGACGCTATATAAAAACCTGACGGGTAACCTAAATAACTAACTGGCTAACCAGTGTCACCAGTGACACTTATACGGTGATCACTGGTGAAAGGGTTAACTCTAGCGGCAATCAGGGGGTTAAAATAATATATGGGGGTACCTGACGCTATAAAAACCTGCGGCAAACCTAAAAATAAATAACTGGCTATCTAGGGCACCACCGGCACTAAATACAGCGATCGGAAATACGATCGCTTAGTGACGCTGGCGTTAGGGGGTGAAAGGTTACCTGGGGGGGCCATCAAGGGGTTAAACCTTTATTAGGGTGGGTTAGGGGGCTACCCTGGACCTAAAGGGGCCTAAACCTAACTGCCCTGCAACTTTTTACTGTCACAAATGACACTGATTGCAGTGATCAGTAAAAAAATGACCACTGCAAACGGTGCACTGTGACTGGGGGTACTGGGGGTGATCTGGGGGTGACTGGGGGGTGTAAGTGTGCCTACGTGTACTGGTGTCAGTGTAGTGTTGGTGCACTTACTGTGAGATGTCTTCTCTCCTCGCGCCGGATCGAAAAGACCGCCGCATGGAGAGATGACATCACTTCCTCTGCCTGTGTTTATATTACACAGGCAGAGGAAGATTCTCATTCGCCGGGAGCGATCACGAGGGGGTGGCCGGAAACAAATGGCCATCCCCTCATCACGGATCGCTCCCAGAACGATAACCACCGCTCACTGTATAAAAGGGGGGTCCGATGGGACCCCCCAACTATACGAAGGCAGGCACGTACAGGTACTGTCCGTGCCATTCTGCCGACGTATATATACAGTGAGCGGTCGTTAAGTGGTTAATGTCTAAACCGCTGGCAACAAAAGTGAGTACACCCCTAAGTGAAAATGTCCAGATTGGGCCCAATTAGCCATTTTCCCTCCCCGTGTCATGTGACTCGTTAGCGTTACAAGGTCTCAGGTGTGAATGGGGAGCAGGTGTGTTAAATTTGGTGTTATCGCTCTCATTCTCTCATACTGGTCACTGGAAGTTCAACATGGCACCTCATGGCAAGGAACTCCCTGAGGATCTAAAAAAAAAGAATTGTTGCTTTACATAAAGATGGGATAGGCTATAAGAAGATTGCCAAGACCCTGAAATTGAGCTGCAGCCCGGTGGCCAAGACCATACAGCGGTTTCACAGGCCATGTTCCACTCAGAACAGGCTTCGCCATGGTAGACCAAAGAAGTTGAGTGCACGTGCTCAGCGTCATATCCAGAGGTTGTCTTTGGGAAATAGACGTATGAGTGCTGCCAACATTGCTGCAGAGGTTAAAGGGGTGGGGAGTCAGCCTGTTATTGCTCAGACCATACGCCGCACACTGCATCAAATTGGTCTGCATGGCTGTCGTCCCAGAAGGAAGCCTCTTCTAAAGATGATGCACAAGAAAGCCTGCAAACAGTTTGCTGAAGAGAAGCAGACTAAGGACATGGATTACTGGAACCATGTCCTGTGGTCTGATGAGACCAAGATAAACTTATTTAGTTCATATGGTGTCAAGTGTGTGTGGCGACAACCAGGTGAGGAGTACAAAGACAAGTGTGTCTTGCCTACAGTCAAGCATGGTGGTGGGAGTGTCATAGTCTGGGGCTGCATGAGTGCTGCCAGCACTGGGGAGCTACAGTTCAGTAAGGGAACCATGAATGCCAACATGTACTGTGACATACTGAAGCAGAGCATGATTCCCTACCTTTGGAGACTGGGCCACAGGACAGTATTCCAACATGATAATGACCACAAACGCACCTCCAAGATAACCACTGCCTTGCTAAAGAAGCTAAGGTTAAGGTGATGAATTGGCCAAGCTTGCCTCCAGACCTAAACCCTATTGAACATCTGTGGGGCATCCTCAAATGGAAGGTGGAGGAGCGCAAGGTCTCTAACATCCACCAGCTCTGTGATGTCGTCATGAAGGAGTGGAAGGGGACTCCAGTGGCAACCTGTGAAACTCTGGTGAACTACATGCCCAAGAGGGTTAAAGCAGTGCTGGAAAACAATGGTGGCCACACAAAATATTGACATTGTTCCCCCAATCTGGACATTTTCACTTAGGGGTGTACTCACTTTTGTTGCCAGCGGTTTAGACATTATTGGCTGTATGTTGAGTTATTTTGAGGGGACAGCAAATTTACACTGTTATACAAGCTGTACACTCACTACTTTACATTGTGGCAAAGTATAATTTCTTCAGTGTTGTCACATGAAAAGATATAATGAAAAAGGGGGTGTACTCACTTTTGTGAGATACTGTATGTCACCAAAGCCCCCCCAAACAGGGCTAGACAGTGCCACCTATCAGTGCCAGTGTCACCTATCAGTGCCACCTATATCAGTGCAGTTTATCAGCGTCACCTATCAGTGCCACCTATATCGGTGCAGCTCATCAGTGCCACCTATCAGCAGGGCAGCCATCAGAAATTTTGGGGTCCCTTAAACAGTTTCAGGCCTGGGCCCCCCCTCCCCCCAGAGCCTGACCACCAAAATTCCCCAGGGCCCGCCCACTGAAGGTCCCACCGAATACGTCCACTGGCCATCCCACTAAGTCCTTCGGTGGATCCACTTTTATTTTAACACTATCCATAATGTATCTCCATCTCCGCCCAGCATCATCCATCGCTCTCCACAATGTATCCCTAGAGGTTCGTATTTCTAGACTGTAAGCTCTAACGAGCAGGGCCCCCTGATCCCTCTGTATTGAATTGTATTGTGATTGTACTGTCTTCCCTGATGTTGTAAAGCGCTGCGCAAACTGTTGGCGCTATATAAATCCTGTATAATAATATTAATATCCCCATCCACGCCCAGCATCACCCATCCCTCTCCAGGATGCTGAGCGTGGATGGGGATACATTGTGGAGACTGGAGGGATGGATAGTGCTGGGCGTGAGTGGCGATACATTGTGGAGACTGGAGGGATTGATAGTGCTGGGTGTGAAAGGCGATACATTGTGGAGACTGGAGGGATGGATAGTGCTGGGCGTGAGTGTCGATGCATCGTGGAGACTGGAGGGATGGATGGTGCTGGGCGTGAGTGGTGATACATTGTGGAGACTGGATGGATGGATGGTGCTGGGCATGAGTGGTGATACATTGTGGAGACTGGAGGGATGGATGGTGCTGGGCGTGAGTGGTGATACATTGTGGAGACTAGAGGGATGGATGGTGATGGGCATGAGTGGTGATACATTGAGGAGACTGGAGAGATGGATGGTGCTGGGCATGAGTGGCGATACATTGTGGAGACTGGAGGGATGGATGGTACTGGGCATGGGTGGGGATCCATTGTGGAGACTGGAGGGAGGGATGGTGCTGGGCATGGCTGGGGATGCATTGTGGAGACTGGAGGGATGGATGGTGCTGGCGTGGGTGGGGATGCATTGTGGAGACTGGAGGGATGGATGGTGCTGGGCATGGGTGGCGATGCATTGTGGACACTGAAGGGATGGATGGTGCTGGGCGTGGGTGGCGATGTGTTGTGGACACTGGAGTAATGGATGGTGCTGGGCGTGGGTGGCGATGTGTTGTGGACACTGGAGTAATGGATGGTGCTGGGCGTGGGTGGCGATGTGTTGTGGAGACTGGAGGGATGGATGGTGCTAAACGTGGGTGGCGATGCATTGTGGACACTGAAGGGATGGATGGTGCTGGACGTGGGTGGCGATGTGTTGTGGAGACTAGAGGGATGGATGGTGCTGGGCATGGGTAGAGATGTGTTGTGGACACTGGAGTAATGGATGGTGCTGGACGTGGGTGGCAATGTGTTGTGGAGACTGGAGGGATGGATGGTGCTGACGTGGGTGGCGATGTGTTATGGACACTGGAGGGATGGATGGTGCTGGACGTGGGTGGCAATGTGTTGTAGACACTAGAGGGATGGATGGTGCTGGACGTGGGTGGCGATGTGTTGTGGACACTGGAGGGATGGATGATGCTGGGCGTGGGTATCGATGCGTTGTGGAGACTGGAGGGATGGATGGTGCTGGACGTGGGTGGTGATGTGTTGTGGACACTGGAGGGATGGATGTGCTGGACGTGGGTGACAATGTGTTGTGGACACAGGAAAGATGGATGGTGCTGGACGTGGGTGGCGATATGTTGTGGACACTGGAGGGATGGGTGGTGCTGGACGTGGGTGGCGATGTGTTGTGGACACTGGAGGGATGGATGGTGCTGGGTGGGGATGAAGATGATTGAGTTGCATTGTGAAAATGGATAAGGATGACTGTGGGTGGGGATGAGAGTTACATAGTGAAGAGGCGAGCAGCGGGCTCTCCAAAATGTAACTCATCTGCACCCAAAGTCATCCATTTTCACAATGCAACTCAATTATACCAGCTTGTCAGCCTCAGGGTGTCCTATCCAAGAAGAAGGAGATAAATGAAGTGCAACTAAAATCTACAGGCAGCACAGGGGGCACAGTCAGCAGCACACATTACATTTTTGCAACTTACCCTCCATGCTGCACTCTCAGATCTGTTATTGCTGTCTGTGTCCATGTGCACCGTCGACGAGCTTGCCACTCTCCCTGTCCCTGTCCTGGCCAATCACAATCCAAGCAAACCCTGCAGCAGCCATCAGGCTCCGCCTCTGCTGGGAATGGATGAGGAGAGAGCACTGGCCGCGATCACCTGTTGCTGGGGATGTTATGTTATCACTGCCACTCTGCCAGCTTGAAAAACGGTGTTGGCTGGTCCTCGGCAGCGTTCTCGTCTAATTACATTGCTGTGTCCACAACACTTGACTGCAGCCACTCAACGGGGGTTGCTGATTGTCGGCTCATTACATGTTATGCTGTTGGGGGAGTGGGCCCTGGCTGGCCGGGCCCCTGGGGACATTCGGGCCCCTTACATGTGTAATGCCTGTAGCCCCCTGATGGCGGCCCTGCCTATCAGTGCCAGTGTCACCTATCAGTGCCACCTATATCAGTGCAGCTCATCAGTGCCACCTATCAGTGCCAGTCACCTATCAGACAGTGCCACCTATCAGTGCAGCTCATCAGTGCCACCTGTCAGTGCCACCTATCAGTGCAGCTCATCAGTGCCACCTGTCAGTGCCACCTATCAGTGCAGCTCATCAGTGCCACCTGTCAGTGCCACTTATTAGTACTGCCTTATCAGTGCCCATAAATGCCGCAAATTAGTGCCCATCAGTGCTGCCTATCAGTGATGCCTATCAGTGCCCATCAGTGCTGCCTATCAGTGATGCCTAACAGTGCCCATTAGTGCAGCTCATCAGTGTCAATCCATAATTTGTTAATTGAAAGATTAAAGAGCTTGACTTGTAGTTTTGTTTGCTGTTTTTTTTGTTAAGGTTATCTGAAAGATGGGTTTCAAATGTTTTGACAAGGGTGCAGTTTCAGTGTTTGCCATAGGCACTATTTTCACTAGATACGCCTCTGCACATAGCGTTTTTCTTTTAGGCCAAAAAGTTAAATTTTGGTCTCATCTGACCTGAGCACCTTCT
Source organism: Rana muscosa (assembly GCA_029206835.1). NCBI lineage: Eukaryota > Metazoa > Chordata > Amphibia > Anura > Ranidae > Rana > Rana muscosa. The sequence goes on from CM055122.1 coordinate 407,019,338, forward strand.
TCTACATGTTTGCTGTTCCACCACTAGACATGTGCAATTTGTTTAGTTACGAATTCGTTATTCGTCAAAATTCGTTATATTCGTTAATTCGTAAACATACGAATGAACGAACGGTTTACTAAAATTACCAACGAAAAACGAACGTTGGTAATTATCGAAAAGAACGAATATGGAAAACAACGAAATTATTAAATTAGAAACAGCGAAAATACGAAAGAGTGAAAAAACGAAAACATAGAAACAATGAAAATACCGAACAATTCAAAATAACGAAAATCAAAATGAACGAAAACTCAAAATTACGAATATTCGTAAAACGGAAATCAAAACAACAAAAATACCGAACAAAGATTCAAAATAACGAAAAAAAAAAAAAAACTAAAATTACGAATATTCAGAAAGTTCTGAAATATTTCTGGACGTTGACCAATAAGCTTGTCCCTTCCCCTGAAGAGGTTGTCCCTACCCCCAATGAGCTTGTTTCTTATTCCCTTGTGTGTTTTTCTGTGTTAGACTGCAGTGCATTCCATCCACAGTCCAGATAGGGTGTGGTTGGGTAGTTGGCACTGTTTTGGTGGATTTGTGAGTTAAGTTGTGACTTGTGAGAGAGAAATTCTTTGTTTCTTAAGCATACTCTGTCTAGAATCTAGTTTCTATATTACGAATTATGCCCCGATTACGAATCTACGAAAACAATGATACGAAAGTACGAATAAATGAGCCGGTCAATCTCACGAAAGTACGAATTACAAAATTACAACAAGTAGTGTTTCGAATAAACGGAAAATGTATTCTAACGAAAGTACGAATGTAATTAAATCTACAAAAGTTAAATTTTCCAATCAACAGAAATTAGACACGGAAATACGAATCATTGCAAATTAACGAAAATATAGTTCTTACAAAAATACTAACGCGGCCGAATATAAAATATATCGAAAAATACGAATTTCGAATCAACGAAAATTAGACTAACGGAAAAACGAATCAATGGAAAAAGAACCCTTACGGAAATACGAAAGAGTCCGAATACGATAACCCACGTCTTACGAAATTACGAATCGTTATGAATCAACGGAAACTAACAGAAACAAAACCAAACTAAACAAATTTTGTGCACATGTCTATCCACCACATGGCTCCTTGCAAACTGCAAATGAGACTTCTTATTGCTTTCTTCAGGGCCGATCCTAGACGGGGTGCGCGGGGTGCAGTTGACCCAGGCGCCACAGAGGTGGGGCTGCTCAAGCGCCAGAGTGCTCCCCTCCCTCCTCCTCTCCATGTCAGTGTCCAGAGGCGCTCTCTCCGCCGGTCACCGCCGCCGCTGTGTTTCCTGCCCAAGTCCGTCCCCCCTCCATCCTCCTGTCAGAGGAGATCGGCGCGGCTGTCTCTGTTCAGAGAGAGACCCGCGCAGTGACGTTGTTGGGGGCGGGGCGGTCCGTGCCGTGCAGTGCCTGTCATTTGTTCTTCTCCTCCTCTCTGTCACGATCTTCTCCACCCGGGCGGCGCGGCTGCACACTGTCCTCTCCTCTCCAGCTGCCGCCCGGGTGGGGTTTGTCCTGAGGGGGGTCTGTACTAATAGAGGGGGGTGGTTTGTGGGGGGTCTGTACTAACGGGGGGGTGGTTTGTCCTGGTGGGGTCTGTACTAATGGAGGGGGGAGGTTTGTGTGGGGGGTCTGTACTAATGGAGGGGGGGTGGTTTGTGGGGGGGTCTGTACTAATGGAGGGGGGTCTGTACTAATGGAGGGGGGTCCGCACTAATGGAGGGGGGGTGTTTGTCCTGGGGGGTCTGTACTAATGGAGGGGGTGGTTTGTGGGGGGGTCTGTACTAATGGAGGGGGGTGGTTTGTCGAGGGGGTCTATACTAATGGAGGGGGGGTGGTTTGTCATGAGGGGGGTCTGTACTAATGGGGGGGGGTGGTTTGTGGGGGGGTCTGTACTAATGGAAGGGGGGTCTCTACTAATGCAGGGGGGGTGGTTTGTCCTGAGGGGGGTCTGTACCAATGGGGGGTGGTTTATGGGGGGTCTGTACTAATGGAGGGGGGGTGGTTTGTCGGGGGGTCTGTACTAATGGAGGGGGGTGGTTTGTTGGGGGGGTCTCTACTAATGGAGGGGGGGTGGTTTGTCCTGAAGGGGGTCTGTACAAATTGGGGGGTGGTTTATGGGGGGGTCTGTACTAATGGAGGGGGGGTGGTTTGTCGAGGGGGGCTGTACTAATGGAGGGGGGTGGCTTGTCCTAAAGGGGGTCTGTACTAATGGAGGGGGGTTTGTCAGGGGGGTCTGTACTAATGGAGGGGGGGTTTGTCAGAGGGGTCTGTACTAATGGGGGGGTTTGTCCGGGGGGGTCTGTACTAATGGAGGGGGGTGGTTTGTCCGGGGGTCTGTGCTAATGGAGGGGGGTTGGTTTGTCCTGAGGGGGTCTGTACTAATAGAGGGTGAGGTTTGTCCTTGGGGGGTCTGTACTAATGGAGGGGGGGAGGTTTCTCCTGGGGGGGTCTGTACTAATGGAGGGGGTGGTTTGTCCTGGGGGGTCTGTACTAATGGAGGGGGTGGTTTGTCCAGGGGGTCTGTACTAATGGAGGGGGGTGGTTTGTCCGAGGGGTCTCTACTAATGGAGGGGGATGGTTTGTCCTGGGGGAGTCTGTACTAATGGAGGGGGGGTGGTTTGTCCTGGGGTCTGTACTAATGGAGGGGGGTGGTTTGTCCTAAATGGAGGGGGGATGGTTTGTCCTGAGGGGGGTCTGTACTAATGGAGGGGGTCTGTACTAATGGAGGGGGGTTGGTTTGTCCTGAGGGGGTCTGTACTAATGGAAAGGGGATGGTTTGTCCTGATTGGGGGTCTGTACTAATGGAGGGGGGGTGGTTTGTCCTGTGGCGTCTGTACTAATGGAGGGTGGGTGGTTTGTCTTGGGGGTCTGTACTAATGGAGGGGGTGTTTGTCCTGGGGGGGTCTGTACTAATGGAGGGGGGTCTGTATTGAGGAAGGTCTGTACTGAGGGAGGTGTTTATACTTAGTGGGGAGTCTGCACTGACGGAGGGGGGTCAATACTTAGTGGAGGGGGGTCTGTACTGAGGGGTGACTATAGTTGGTGGAGATGGGGTGATACCAACCCTAGTGACTCCACTGCAGCCGCGGGCTCTTCTTTCCCCCATCCCTCTCCCACTCCTCACGCTGCTGTAACAGTGAGCAGCGCTTACCAGCACAGCCGTCCCACTATGTTTCTTTCCCCCCCTTCATATCGGCCAGGGAAGAAATAGAATAAAAAAAAGGAGCAGAGAAGAGGATTGTGGGACATTTAGTCCTGAGGACTGGCAGCCCCACTGTAACATGGAAACTGCAGCCCACACAGCATGCCCAGCTGAATGGGAGAGAGAGAGAGCCAGGAGCCTGGGAAAGCTTTCAGGGAAGTGCACCCAGGACTCCAGAGGGAGAGGACAGTGAGAGAGAACCCTGCTGCCCTGCGCCACCAGAGGGAAAGCAACACAGCCTGGCGCCATCTTGGTGGAGAAAGGAATGGAGTCATTGCCAGAATACAGATCTGGACTCTACCCAGCAGAGTCGCCACAGGCAATTCAGAGTGAGCTGACTCCTGATCAGAGGAACCGTTGTTGCTGTATCGCTGGGTCAGATGAGAGGGCTGATCGGCCATTATCTCCTGTAGTATGTCTGCAATCTCTGACCATCTCCTGTATTATATCTGCAGTCTCTGACCATCTCCTGTATTATATCTGCAGTCTCTGACCACTTCCTGTATTATATCTGCAGTCTCTGACCATCTTCTGTACCATGTCTGCAGTCTCTGACCGTCTCTTGTATCATGTCTGCAGTCTCTGACCATCTCCTGTATCATGTCTGCAGTCTGTGACCATCTCCTGTATCATGAATAAAGAAGCTAAATGGTGGGACTTTATATGAAACACACTACTGAATTATATGAACCAATTATATTAAACATAGTTTATTCTTTACAAAAAGGCATGGCATACACATAAAGGATGGTAGAATAGTATTGATAGATAGCAATAATTGGAGTCTACATTAGATTATATTATATTAAACATAGTTTATTCTTTACAAAAAGGCATGGCATACACATAAAGGATGGTAGAATGGTATTGATAGGTAGCAATAATTGGAGTCTAGATATTACATGATTGTACATAGTGTTCCAACGTAACATACATGGTAATGCATGATAATAACAAGTCTCAGTAAATGAATTCTAGACAAACCATAATAAAACATAATTCTCTTAAGGTAACATAACAGTATAAGGCCTTGGGTATGTGAACCGCAATTGTAGGAGTAGCATGTAGACAGAATAATAATAATAATTGGTTCATTAAAATGGGATAGTAAGATACAGATATTATGCATGTACACTGTGACGTATCATCATAGGAGAGCTCTACGCTTTTCGTGTTTGGTATACCACTCGTCAGGAGCAGATACGCAGTATGGGGGTATTGTGAGGGGGTTAACTCGGTAGCGGGTGTGTGTGACCCCCTGGTTGGGCTCCCCACACAAAAACAGGGCCAGCAGACGGAGGCTGTGGTTTTCAAAATCAAAAGGTGCAGTTTATTTCTCTATGTACAGTGACAAAAACACAGCAAAGCCAAAAAGAAACATAAACAAAATAAATCCTGGTCAGCTTGACCTCTGACTAAACATGCAGGTTTCCTAACTAACAACTGGGATCAGCCTGGTGCTGTCCTAGTCCCTAAGTCCCTGGTTTAATCAATGTCCAAACAAATAGCCACACAGGCTTTTTCTCACCGCACAGGGGTTCACTCTCCCTAGACAGTCCACACAGGTCTGGTTCCAGGCATGAGCAAACATCTAATGAAGCTGGGAGTTTTTATAGAGGCCTTAAACGAACTGACAGGCTTCAGCTGGTCTCATCAACTCCCTGCCTGTACGACGCCCAGCCCTCTCCCTAGAGGTATGAGTCATCCATGAGCCCACTAGCCTCAGCTGGGCTTCATCAACTCCCTCCCTAGTTGTATAAGTCGGCATAAAGCCTGAATCTGGGAGAAATATATCTACCCCCCTGGATGCAACCAGGTGACTTTACCTTCCTGCTGTCACATACCCCCCCCTCTTGTTTTAACCTTGGGGTTGGAACACCAGCAATCAGGCATTCATGTACTCGAGACAAAGCATCCACATTCCCCATTTGAACGCCAGGGCGATGCTTTACTGTGAAGTTGAATTCCTGTAGGGCCAGGAACCACCTATTCACTCTTCTATTTGTCTCCTTGTTTTGAGCCATCCACTTTAACGGAGCGTGATCCGTAACCATGTCAAAGTGCCTACCTAGCAGATAGTACCGAAGGGAATCTAGAGCCCACTTCACCGCTAAACACTCCTTTTCAACCGTGGCGTAATTTACCTCATGGGACTTCAACTTCCTGCTGAGGTAAATGACTGGGTGCTCTTCCCCGTTCCAGACCTGGGACAATACTGCTCCTAACCCCACATCTGACGCATCACTTTGTACGACAAAGTCTTTAGAGAAGTCGGGTGAGTACAACACTGGCTGGCTACATAAGGCTTGTTTCAAGAATTGGAATGCTGCCTCAGCCTCGGGGGTCCATTTAATCATGACCGACCCTTTCCCTTTCGTCAGGTTGGTTAGGGGCACAGCCTTAGAAGCAAAGTGGGGAATGAAGCGCCGATAATAACCCGCGATTCCCAGAAAGGCCCGTACCTGCTTCTTGCTGTTGGGACGTGGCCAACTCTGGATGGCCTCGACTTTGTTGAGTTGGGGTTTTATCACTCCCCTGCCAATGGTGTACCCAAGATATTTGGCCTCCTCCTGCCCAATGGTACACTTCTTGGGGTTAGCCGTAAACCCTGCTTCCCGGATAGAGTCTAGGACTGCTTGCACTTTTGGCAGATGTGAGGCCCAATCTGTGCTATGGACAATTACGTCATCCAGGTAAGCCGCAGCATACTTCCGATGGGGCCTCAGTATCTGGTCCATTTTCCGCTGGAATGTGGCCGGCGCATTCTGTAACCCGAACGGCATTCTCTTATATTGGAACGCCCCGTCTGGGGTTACAAATGCGGTTTTCTCTTTGGCCGACTTGGCCAGGGGAATTTGCCAATACCCTTTTGTGAGGTCAAGAGTCGTCATGTATCGGGCTGTTCCCAGCCGGTCGATCAACTCATCTATACGTGGCATGGGGTAGGTGTCAAATTTTGTAACTTTGTTCAACTGACGAAAATCGTTACAAAATCGCCAGCTCCCATCCGGTTTAGGCACCAACACAATGGGACTAGACCAATCACTTTGGGACTCCTCTATCACCCCTAAGTTCAGCATTTTCTGTACTTCCTCCCGTATTGCCTCCCGTCGGGCCTCTGGGATCCGATAGGGTTTTAACTTCACCCTTTCACCGGGCGGGGTAATAATATCATGCTCTACCCCAGATGTTTGTCCCGGCAGCTCAGAGAACACCTCCTTGTTGCGAAGCACAAACTCCTTAACCTCCTGTTGTTGGGGTTGTGACAAGGTGGCTGCTATTCCAACCTCCGGAATCACGCAACCAGTTTGAGCTGGTGACCAAGTTTCTGCGACTAGGGACTCTCTATCCCTCCAGGCTTTCAACAGATTAACGTGATATATCTGTTCGGGCTTTCGCCTTCCTGGTTGTCTGACCTTATAATTCACTTCGCTCACTTTTTCCATTATCTCGTAGGGGCCTTGCCATTTGGCAAGGAATTTACTTTCAACCGTAGGGACAAGTACCAATATCCTATCCCCCGGGGAAAAGGTACGGGTCTTGGCTCCACGGTTGTACACTCTCTGCTGTGCCAACTGCGCTTGGGCCAAATGTTCCTTCACGATGGGCATTACCTGTGCAATTCGATCTTGCATCAGGGCGACATGCTCAATCACACTCCTGTGGGGAGAACTCTCACTTTCCCAAGTTTCCTTGGCAATATCCAACAGCCCTCTTGGGTGTCTCCCATACAGTAACTCAAAGGGGGAGAATCCCGTAGAGGATTGGGGCACCTCCCTAATAGCAAACATCAAATAAGGAAGTAGACAGTCCCAATCCCTTCCATCTCTATCCACCACTTTCTTCAACATTTGTTTTAGGGTTTTGTTGAATCTTTCAACCAGCCCATCGGTTTGGGGGTGATACACAGATGTACGCAATTGCGTCACTTTGAACAATTTACACAGCTCTTTCATAACCCGGGACATAAAGGGTGTACCTTGGTCCGTAAGCAGTTCTTTACAAATACCCACCCGGCTAAAAACAAGAGATAGCTCTTTGGCTATGGTTTTGGCCGAGGTATTTCTGAGAGGGATCGCTTCTGGATAACGGGTGGCATAGTCCATTATAACCAATATGTACTGGTGCCCCCTAGCGGACTTGATTATAGGACCTACCAAATCCATTGCGATTCTCTCAAAACGGGACCTCAATGATGGGTAGAGGGACCAGCGGGCTACGGAAATGTGGCATCGGGGCCGACCTCTGACACACAGGGCAGGAGGAACAATAATTTTCTATGTCCTTCATCACCCCAGGCCAATAGAATCTCTGTAATACCCTCTCTCGGGTTTTCTCTGTCCCCAGATGACCTCCAAGAATGTGCCCATGGGCCAACTCCAACACCAACTTCCTGTAAGGTTTGGGCACCACAAGCTGCTCAACGGTTTCTTCTGCCCTTTTTGCCACCCGATACAGTAGGTCCTTCTCTACGCTGAAGTATGGGTAAGTGCAGGTATTATCTGGGTTCACTAACTCGCCATCTATTTCCACTACGTTTTCCCATGCCTTTATTAGGGCGGGGTCTTTTAACTGTTCTGTGGCAAAATTTTCCCTGTGAACCTCCAGATCAGAAAACTCCACAGACGGTAGGTTTTCGTCTGAGGAGGTGGGCTCCTCTCCAGTTTCTTGAGTCTCCCCTGCCAATACTGACAAGGGAAATTCTGGAGAGTCCTCACCACTCTCAGAGGAGTTCTGGCTATCACATTCCTGGTACATAGGGGCACCAGTGGGGGGCTCAGGATCATCCCACAGTTCCCAGAACTTCGGAAAATCCCTTCCCACAATGGCATCATGCGGTAATTGAGATACTAACCCCACTGGATGAGAGAGGGTACCTTTGGGGGTCTCGAAACACACTGTAGTCACTGGATACTCTCGGGTGTCACCATGCACACAAATAACAGCTACCTTGCTATTCCCAGAGACCTCTGTTTTAACTAATTCAGCCTTTATCAGGGTCACAAGGCTACCTGAATCCAGTAATACCACAACATTTCTACCATTAATACACATTTTGCATAAATGTTTCTCAGTTCCCCGAATGGCAGTGCATGCGACTGTCGCACACAGCGACTGACGTCGGTCCGTCAGAAAGTCACATTGCATGGGTTCCTCCACAACCGGGCAATTTGCTGCAATATGTCCCGCTTGCCGGCAGCGGTAGCAAACAATCCATTTGGCTGCCTCTTGAGCCCCTGACTTCCCAGGCTGTTCTCGCCAACCTTTGGGTAGAGCTCCCACCCTCTCACTCTCTCCACCCTCACCCCTTGGAATCCTCTTATCCGCCCCTGGGGATGGTCTGGTCTTAGGGTGGAAAGTCCGAGAGTCTCTGGAAGAGGCCGTCAGGTTCTCTGTAGCCAAGTATTTCTCTACACGATCCACAAGACCACCGGCCGTCTCTGGGTCTCCATGGCTTACCCACTTTTGGATGGCAGTAGGAAGAGCTCTCAAAAACCGATCCATTACAACACGTTCCACAATCTTTGGTGCGGACAAAGTCTCTGGCTGTAGCCACTTCCTGCTCAGGTGAATGAGATCATACATTTGAGACCTGGGGGGTTTTCCAAGCTGGAAAGTCCAGTTATGCACACGCTGAGCCCGGACAGCCAGGGTGACACCCAGCCTTGCCAATATTTCAGCTTTTAGCATCACATAGTCTTTTGCTTGGTCAGGCTCTAGGTCATAGTAAGCCTTCTGCGATTCACCAGTTAACAGAGGAGCCACCAGTCCAGCCCACTGCTCCTCAGGCCACTTTTCTCTTTCAGCAGTCCTTTCAAATGTGGTCAAAAATACCTCTGGATCATCCTCTCCAGTCATTTTTGTCAATAAACGACTCACCCCAAAGGACGCGGTATTAGTGGGACGGCTTTCCTCACTGGTCTGCGGACGTTGCTGCATTACTGCTTCCATTTGTTGTAGTCTCTGCTCTTGCTTCTGTAACAGGTCTATGAAGCGGGCCTCAGATTGCTGCTGGGCTTGTTGCTGAGCTTGCTGCTGGGCTGCAAGGCTCTGTTGATGAGCTTGCTGCTGGGCTGCAAGGCTCCTTTGCAAACCTGCATTTGTCTGCTGTTGATTGGCATTTGCTAGAGCCAGCTGTTTCAGTATCTCCTCCATGCTGGCTTAAAAAAAACTGCCACTGGTTCTCCACCAACTGTGAGGGGGTTAACTCGGTAGCGGGTGTGTGTGACCCCCTGGTTGGGCTCCCCACACAAAAACAGGGCCAGCAGACGGAGGCTGTGGTTTTCAAAATCAAAAGGTGCAGTTTATTTCTCTATGTACAGTGACAAAAACACAGCAAAGCCAAAAAGAAACATAAACAAAATAAATCCTGGTCAGCTTGACCTCTGACTAAACATGCAGGTTTCCTAACTAACAACTGGGATCAGCCTGGTGCTGTCCTAGTCCCTAAGTCCCTGGTTTAATCAATGTCCAAACAAATAGCCACACAGGCTTTTTCTCACCGCACAGGGGTTCACTCTCCCTAGACAGTCCACACAGGTCTGGTTCCAGGCATGAGCAAACATCTAATGAAGCTGGGAGTTTTTATAGAGGCCTTAAACGAACTGACAGGCTTCAGCTGGTCTCATCAACTCCCTGCCTGTACGACGCCCAGCCCTCTCCCTAGAGGTATGAGTCATCCATGAGCCCACTAGCCTCAGCTGGGCTTCATCAACTTCCTCCCTAGTTGTATAAGTCGGCATAAAGCCTGAATCTGGGAGAAATATATCTACCCCCCTGGATGCAACCAGGTGACTTTACCTTCCTGCTGTCACAGTATCTATAATAGAATAAAAGATGCCAGAATATTACGATAGTAAAAGATTGTAGAGAAACATATGTAATATCTAGACTCCAATTATTGCTACCTATCAATACTATTCTACCATCCTTTATGTGTATGCCATGCCTTTTTGTAAAGAATAAACTATGTTTAATATAATTGGTTCATATAATTCAGTAGTGTGTTTCATATAAAGTCCCACCATATAGCTTCTTTATTCATGATATCGGGGATGGAGGTGCATGTAGTCATTACCTCATTTAAAGTCCCAACCCTAGCCTTAGGTTTATCTCCTGTATCATGTCTGCAATCTCTGACCTTTTCCTGTACTATTTCTGGGGCTCTTTCTAACAGATTCTCTAACAGAAGCCCCCTCGGTGTGCATCAGAGAAACTCCCCTCCAGGTCCCATTAGTGTACGCTCTTCCTGTATTTTCTTTATTGTTAAAAGATTATGGGAGGATCCCAGGGTAACGAACACTTCTTAGGGGAGCATCTCTGTGTTTGAGCCTTTGTCATAGAAACATGTGTAAAGGGGAGGAGTTTGTAAGATGACCACGCCCATGTGGGGGCGCCAGAAATATTTCTGTCCCCAGGCGTCTGTGACCCTAGGATCGGCCCTGGCTTTCTTTCAACAATGGCTTTCTTCTTTCCACTCTTCATAAAGGCCAGATTTGTGGAGTGCACAACTAATAGTTGCCCTGTGGACAGATTCTCCCACCTGAGTTATGGATCTCTGCAGCTCCTCCAGAGTTATGCCGCGTACACACGATCGTTTTTAATGTAATTTTCAAAAACGACGTTTTTCTCGACGTGATTTTTCTTATTTCTTCTCAAGCCTGTCTTGCATACACACGTTCATTAAAAAAAACGCTCGAGCAAAGCGCAGTGACGTACAACACGTACGACGGCACTATAAAGGGGAAGTTCCGTTCGAATGGCGCCACCCTTCATGTTAGTAAAGTTTGTTGAGCGACGATTCGCGCTTTTCAGCCTCGTGCTTTTCAGTCCGTTACAGCGTGACGAATGTGCTATCTCCATTACGAACACTAGTTTTACCAGAACGAGCGCTCCCGTCTCATACTTGATTCTGAGCATGCGCGTTTTTTTTCCCCTCGTAAATGCATACACACTACCGTTTTTCACGTCGTTAAAAGAAACGACGTGAAAAAATAGAGCAGGTTCTCATTTTTTTTAGGCCATTTTTCACGTCGTTAAAAATGCTCTGGAGCCTACAAACGATCGTTTTTAATGCCCAATTTAAAAAATGGCATTTTTAACAACGCAAAAAACGATCGTGTGTACGCGGCATTACCATGGGCCTCTTTGCTGCTTCCTTGGTTAATACCCTATTTGCCCGGCCAGTCAGTTTAGGTGGACGGCCATGTCTTGGTAGGTTTGCAGTTCCATACTTTTTCCATTTTCGGATGATGGATTGAACAGTGCTCTGTGAGATGTTTAAAGCTCTGGATATTTTTTTATTACCTAACCCTGCTTTAGCCCTGGTTCACACTGGTGCGACTTGACATGCGATTTGACATGTCAAATCGCATGTCAAATCGGTGAAATTTGCCGCAAATTGCGGCCAATGGCACCGTCCTAACCGGTGCGACGCCGCATCTGCGGCGCTGCACCGATTACAAAAAGTAGTTTTTGTACTACTTTTTGCGATTTCAGCCGCGATTTACATTGACATCTGTTTCAGATGTCTTTGAAATCGCGGCCGAAATCGGGACTGCCAGCGGGAGTGAAATCGTGCGAGTTCAGCTGAACTCGCAGGCTTCACTCCCGCAGCCCCAGTGTGAATGTGGGCTTAAACCTCTCCACAACTTTATCCCTGACCTGTCTGGTGTGTTCCTTGCCCTTTAACGATGCTGTTTGTTCACTAAGGTTCTCTAACAAACCTCTGAGGGCTTCACAGAATAGCTGTATTTATACTGAGAATAAATTACACACAGGTGGACTCTGTTTACTAATTAGGTGACTTCTGAAGGCAATTGGTTCCACTAGTTAGGGCAGTGTTTCTCAACTCCAGTCCTCAAGGCACCCCAACAGGTCATGTTTTCAGGATTTCCCTCAGATGAAACAGCTGTGGTAATTACAAGGCAGTGAAACTGATCAAATCACCTGTGCAAAATAATAGAAAGCCTGAAAACATGACCTGTTGGAGCGCCTTAAGGGCTGGAGTTGAGAAACACTGAGTTAGGGGTATCAGAGTAAAGGGGCTGAATACAAATGCATGCCACACTTTTCAGATATTTAAAAAATTTGGAAAACCGTTTATAATTTTTCTTCTACTCCACAATTATGTGTCATAGCACATTAAAGCAGACCTTTCCTCTGCCTCCCGTGGCACTCTCCTGCTCTCCATCCCCCCCTTTGGCCCAGGTTCACACTGGGCTCTGGGAGTGAAGCCGTGCGAGCTCAGCTGAACTTGCACGATTTCACTCCCGCTGGCAATCCTGATTTCGGTCACGATTACAGAGACACAGATGTCAATGTACATCGCGGGCCGAAATCGCAAAAAGTAGTACAGAAACTAGGCGTCACACAGATTAGTACAGTGCCATTCCCGGCAATTACCGCCGTTTTGACATGTCAAAAAGCACCAGTGTGAACCAGGGCATACAGTGCCAATATCAGATTAGCTTCTTTTTTTTTTTACATACTGTTTTTTTCATGTTTGAAAGACTGCATCTGCCCCCCCACTTCCGGAATTGGCCCAGGCGAATGATGTGGTGCCCCTGGTGCCTCCTGGGATGCATGACGTGCAGTCCCATTCAGTAAGGAGGAGGGGGCGGGCCTAGCAGCACCTGCACCTGCAAGAGCCGGCAGCTGTCACAGGCAACATGGCGACGCTGGACCCATGCAGCACTTGAAGAGAGAAGGATCCCAGCATCGCTGTGCAGAAGACAGTAAAAGGTAAGCAGGGGGGAAAAAATCATGAAAGCGGAAAGGCTGAAGTTCCTTTTTAAGGTCTTCTTTTTTTAGGGCTTTTCTTGCTTATTTTTATTAAAAGAAAGTTCAAGAAACCATCCCCTCACAGGTTTTTCAGCATTTCACAGCCACAAAACAAAAATAAAATTAGCATCTTTGTTTACATAGTCAGCATTGCTGCTCTGGACTCACCTTTTTGTCTGTATCCTCCAGACGGTTTTCACCCAAACTTAGTGCATGTACAGTACCTTGCTTCCACCTGTCTCCTAAGTGGAGCCCACCTGACTCCTGGGCAGAGACCTCCCCTGTCTGCTGGGGTAGAGCCCCGTGATTTCTAACAGCAGCCCGGTATATATACAGTCATGGCCAAAAATATTACCACCCCTACACCTCTGTCAGATAATGCACCACTTTGCCCAGAAAATTGATGCAATTACAAATGTTTAGGCATTCTCATTTTTATTTCTATTGTTTGTATTGCTATGACACAAAAAGCGGAGAAAAAAAAAGCCAAATCTGACACATTCCACTCAAAACTCCAAAAATGGACTGGACAAAATTATTGTACAATATAATATTTGGTAGCACACCAAAAATAAATAAATAAGGGAAATCAATGGCTTCCTGTAACCATCAATGACTTTCTTTCGCCAACTGCTCCAGGTCTCTCAGATTGGAAGGATTGCTTTTCCCAACTGCTGGTTTGAGATCTCTCCACAGATGCTCTATGGAATTTAGATCTGGACTCATTGTTGGCCACTTCAGTAATCTCCAGCGTTTTGTCTTAAACTATTTCTGGGTGCTTTTTGACATATGCTTTGGGTTATTGTCCTGCTGTAAGACCCATGGCCTCTGACAGAGACTCAAGTTTCTGACACTGGGTCCTACATTGCCCCCCAGAATTCTTTGGTAGTCTTCAGATTTCATAATGCCATGCACACGGTCAAGACATCCAGTGCATGAAGCAGCAAAGCAACCCCAAAACATCAATAAACATCCACCATGTTTGACTGTAGGAATTATAGTCTTTTCTTTAAAGGCCTCATATCTTCTTCTAAAAACAGTAGAATTATGGGCTTTACCAAAAAGCTGCAATTTTATTTCCTCTGTCCACAGCACATTCTCCCAAAAGGATTTTGGCTTCCTCAGGTAAGTTTTGGCAAATTCCAATCTGGCTTTTTTTATATTTCTTTGTCAGCAGTGGGTTCCTTCTGGGTCTCCTACCATAGTGTCCCTTTTCATTCAGATTGCAAGATATAGTGTGAGCTGATACAGTTGTACCCAGGGCCATTTGAAGGAATTTGGAGGCCCCAAACACAATGGACAACAAATTTTTAAGTTGAGAAGCGGAGGGGGTGCTGCCGCGGGACATTGGCTTTTTTTTTTCAGGACATCAAGTTGTTGAAGGGGGGGGGGTGCTACCGCGGGACTTGGACTATAGTTGTTGAGCGGGGGGGTGGCTATCGCGGGACATTGACGCCGTTTGTGGGAGGGGGGCGCCTATTGCACGATATTACAGTGGATATTCGGGGGGGGGAATGTCTTACCTCCTCCTCCCGTGCTGCCTCCTCGAGTCCTCTGGCTCCTCTTTCTGCTGTGCTGCCCTCTGCTTGGGCCCCAGGACAGCTCGGGGCCCCAAGCAGCTGCTTGGTTTGCCTGTCCTGTTCCGACGCCCCTGGTTGTACCCTGTGCCTGAAGGTCAGCTTGAATTTGTCTGGAAGTTGATCGAGGTTCTTTACACACCATTGGAACAATCCTTTGTTGCAATCCTTGATCAGTTTTTCTCTTTTGTCCATGTCCAGGGAGATTACCTACAGTGCTATGGGCTGTAAACTTCTGTCAGAAACCATGAATCAGACCGAGACAGAAGTACAGTTAAATCACACTTGTTTAATGATAAAAGTAAATAGAACAAACGTAGTCAAAACATAGCCAAAGTTCGGTAACCGGAAAGTCAGGAAGCCAGGAATCAGCGTAGTGAAACAGCAAGCAGGATTTGGAGCCAGAAGAAACGTCAGCTAAGCAAGTCTTTAACAGGAACGCAGCAGAAAGTGTCTGTGATGTTGACCAGGCGAAGTCAGAGATCATCTAGGCTGGACGGCTTAAGTGAGCAGGACTGACGAGCAGTAAATCATCAACAGGGGAGTCACTGTGGAGACATAGGAGCTGGCAATTAACCGACAGCTGAGCGGCCAACTCATAGATGTCAGGAAAGGTTTCACCTGCTGGTGGCACTGTCAGTTCCTTGGGCTGCAGTACTGGTGTTCACCAGCGGATGTCTCCCGGCAGTCTGGAGATGACATCATCTCCTGCAATCAGGCATCAGCTGAGACTGATTGCAGGAGGTGTGTGTATATATTCCCTGGTTGATCATTGCACTCATCGCCTTGGTATTGTCCTTGAACCCTGACCTGTACCTGTGAACCTGAACCTGAACCCTCTTCCTGTCCCTCCTGTGATCCTGTACCCTGCCCTGAAGCCTGATCTCATCCACCTTTTCCCTGTCCTGTCTTACTCCTTGCTCCTATTTGCTGATCTTCCGTGTATGACCCTGGCCTGCATCTATTGCACATACTTGTTTGTTATTTGTGGGTCACTGTCTGGTTGTTGGATTGTTGTACACTGTTTGGTATTGGATGTGTTTTTGTATCTATATTCACTTATCTTAATAAACTACATTATTTCACTTTACATGCATTTGGTTCCCTCTGTTGCAGTCCTCACGGTTCTGGTCACACCCGTTTATGACAAGAGAAGGAAGGGCTGAGCCCAGCCCTGTAGTACCCCTCCTCAAGGACCCCTCCCCCTCGGAGGACCACCAGGCTTGATGGGAAAATGTCTATGGAAATCACAGAGGAGGACAGGGGCATGTACGTTTCAGGATGAGACCCAAGAGCGTTCCTCTGGACCGTACCCTTTCCAATGCACCAGGTACTGTATATGCCCACAAAACCTACGGGAGTCAACAATGGACTGTACTTCATACTCCTCATGGTTCTCAACCTGTACAGGGTGAGGACGTGGCACTGAGGTGGTAAAGCAGTTGCAGGCCAAAGGTTTTAATAAGGAGACATGGAATACATTTTAGATACCCATATTAGAAGGAAGGTCTAAAGCGTAAGCCACTGGGTTAATCCTGTGGAGAATACGGAAAGGGCCAATAAACTGAGGTGCCAACTTCAGAGAGGGAACACAGAGTCGGAGGTTGCGAGATGACAGCCAGACCCTGTCCCCAACCTGGTAGGAAGACGCAGGCAGGCGTCTGCGGTCAGCATGGAGTCTGTACCTATCATTGGCATGTCGCAAAGCTTCCTGGACTTGTGTCCAAGTGGAACGAAGTCCACAGAGATGTTCCTCTAATGCAGGAATGTTCTGCGGAACAAATGAGACAGGCAACATGGAAGGTTGGAAACCATAGTTCGCAAAAAACGGGGACAATCGGGAAGCAGAATTCAAGGCACAATTGTGAGCAAACTCCGCCCAAGGTAAGAGGTCTGACCAGTTGTTTATGATGGTCAGAAATATAGCAACGTAGGAACTGCTCCAAGGACAGGTTGGCTTGTTCTGCGGCCCCATTAGACTGCGGGTGATACGCAGAGGAGAAAGCATTCTAAATTCCCAACTGTGCACAAAAGGCTCGCCAGAACTGGGACACAAACTGACTACCCCTGTCCGAGACGATCACCTTGGGTAGCCCATATAAGCGAAAGATCTCCCGAGCAAAAATGGAAGCCAGTTCCTTAGATGTGGGCCCCTTTCTTAAGTGGAATACAATGAGACATTTTCTAAAACCAGTCAACCACCATAAGGATAACTGTGTTGCCCTGGGAGTTGGGTAACCCCACAATGAAATCCATAGACATATAGGTCCAAGGCCTCTCTCCATTGGGAAGGAATTGTAGGAGACCTACTGGAAGGTGTTGTGGAGTCTTACTCTAAACATACACAGAACAAGCGGCTACGAAGGCGGCTACATCAGCACGTAGACTAGGCCACCAGAATTGTTGAGAAATGGCCCAAAAGAGTGGATTCTTCCCAGGGTGGCCAGCAGCCTTGGGAGAATGGTAAGTCGGAGCACGGCAGTATGGAAACTCTCAGGGACAAAGCAGTGGTCACAAGGTTTCTGGCAAGAATTTTGTCACCCAAAGGGGAAGTGAGACAATTGAGACCCGTATAATCAATACAAGGTCTCAGTTCACCACTCTTCTTCACAAAAAAGAAACCAGCACCAGCAGGAGACAAGGATTTGAAACATACTCCTCCATGGCCCTATCCTCCGAGACTGACAAAGTGTAAACCCGGCCACGAGGGGGTATGGCACCAGGTTGAAGGTCAATTGCGCAATCATACGACCGGTGTGGAAGCAAACTACAGGCTTGACCTTTGTCAAAGACATCGCTAAAATCGCGGTACTCCTCCGGCAGGGAGGAGAGTGAAGAGGTGCACAGGACCTTAGCCACCTTCTGAAAGCATGTCTTACTGCATTGTGGCGATCAGGAGAGAACCTCGGCACGAAGCCAATCAAAAGAGGGGTTGTGCCTCTGTAACCAAGGATAATCAATAACCAGCGGAAATTTAGATGAGGAAATAACTTGGAATTGAATTATCTCATGATGAAGAGCCCCTACGGCCATGGACAATGGAGCAGTCTCATGAGTCACCTGGGCAGGCTGTAGAGGTCTCCCGTCAAGAGCCTCAATGGCAAGTGGAGTGGCACGCAGCTGCAGTGGAATCAAGTGCTTCGATACAAAGGCAGCATCAATGAACAGGCCTGAAGCCCCAGAGTCGATTAGAGCCTGTATCTTGACGGAAGACTTAGCCCAAGAAAGGGTAACAGGAACCAGGGGCTTATCCTTCTGAATAACTGGGCATGAAACAATGCCACCTAAGGTCTGTCCATGACAGGACCTCAAGGTTCGAGCGTTCCCTGGAGGGGTAGGACAAGACTTCAACAAGTGACCTGCCTGGCCACAATAAGTGAATGGGTTCACCCAAGTGCAAGGTTAACCTTCACTGACCGACTCGGTACCAGGAGGCATGGGAGGTGAGGGAGGCAAGGGTGGGACTGCAAAGCTCAGAGACAAATGTACAGGAGGCTTCTGCAAGCGCTCCTTAAAAGAGAGTCTTTCTCGAGTCTGGACTCAATGAGGATGGGAAACATGATCAACTTCACCAATTCATTGGATATATCTCGGGCTGCTATCTCATCCTTGATGGTATCCAAGAGACCATGAGAAAAAGCAGCCACAAGGGCCTCATTGTTCCAAGCAACCTCTGCTGCCAGAGTACAGAATTCAATGGCGTAATCGCCAACAGTTTTCGTACTCTGTTTGATGGACATGAGGCACTTGGCAGCAGAAGCGGAATGTGCGGGAACGTCAAATACCCTTTTAAAAGAAGCCACAAACTCTGGGTAACGCAGGACAATGAGTTTTTGCATCTCCCATAGAGGGTTTGCCCAGGCCAAGGCTCTCTCAGAAAGCAAAGATATCACAAAACCTACTTTGCTTCTGACCGTGGGAAACGCCTGGGGCAGCATCTCAAAGTATATCTCAACCTGCTTGGGAAACCCTCTGCATTGGACTGGATCACCCCCAATCGCTGGGGAAGCGTGGCGGAACCAGACATACCTCTTATATAGGTAATACTCGAGGCGGGTGCCTGCACAGAGACAGGAGCAGCAGCAGGGACAGCGTGCAACACAGGTTGTACTGGAGCAGCCACAGTGGGAGATTCCAGGTGAGCTGTGCATTTAAGGAGTGTTTGTAACGCCATGGCAAACTGATCCATGCGGTGATCCTGCTCATCCAATCTGAAAAAAATATTACCAACAAGTGGATTGACTGCATCTTCTGAATTCATGGCCTTCGCCTACTGTCAGAAACCATGAATCCGACCGAGACAGAAGTACAGTTAAATCACACTTGTTTAATAATAAAAGTAAATAGAACAAACGTAGTTAAAGCATAGCCAAATTTCAGTAACCGGAACGGATAGTCAGACAAACCAGGAAGTCAGGAAGCCAGGAATCAGCGTAGTGGAACAGCAAGCAGGATCTGGAGCCAGAAGGAACGTCAGCCAAGCAAGTCTTTAACAGGAACGCAGGAGGAAGTCTCTGTGATGTTGACCAGGCTAAGGTAGAGATCATCTGGGCTAGATGGCTTAAGTAAGCAGGACTGACGAGCAGGAAATCATCAACAGGTGAGTCACTGAGGAGCTGGCAATTAACCGACAGGTGAGCGGCCAGATCCGAGAAGGAAGGGCTGAGCCCAGCCCTGACAACTTCTTGACAAGGTTGCACACAGTGGACACAGGAATATTAAGATCTCTGGAGGTGGACTTGTAATCTTGAGGTTGTCCATGCTTTTCCACAATTTTTGTTCTTCAGACAATTCTTTGTTGCTCTTTCCCTTCTCCGTGCTCTGTGTGGCACACAGAGACACAAAGCAGAAAAGTAAATTTTTCACCATTTTTACTGGATGCCGGCCGGTATGATTTCTATATTGTCAGCTCGTGTCAATTGATACAGGTGAGTTTAATTACAAATTACAGGAGCATCACAAACTTGGAATGCAATTATTTCTTAAAATTTTAAGAAGGTGGCAATCATTTTGTCCAGTCCATTTTTGGAGTTTTGCGTGGAATGTGTCGGATTGGCTTTTTGTTTCTCCACTTTAAGGGCCAATTCCGTACAGTTTTGTGCGCATTTTTTCTGCACTAAAAATGCATGCACAGTGTTTTCCATGTATTCCAATGGCTCTTGTTGGCTCTAGTTCACACCATGCAGTCAGTTTCCGGTGCAGAAACTGACCAGAAACTTAAAGCATGGTGTGAACTAGAGCCAACTAGAGCCATTGGAATAAATGGAAAACACTGTGCATGCATTTTTGCAGAAAAAAAGCACACGGAACTGAACGGAACTGGGTCTGGTGTGTACTGGCCCTTAGTGTTACAAGGTCTCAGGTGTGAACAGGGAGCAGGTGTGTTAAATTTGGTGTTATCGCACTCACTCTCTCATACTGGTCACTGGAAGCTTAACATTGCACCTCATGGCAAAGAACTCTCTGAGGATCTAAAAAAAAGAATTGTTGCTCTATGTAAAGATGGCCTAGGCTATAAGAAGATACGAAGATTGTCAAGACCCTGAAACTGAGCTTCAGCACAGTGGCCAAGACCATACAGCAGTTTAACAGGGCAGGTTACACTCAGAACAGGCCTCGCCATGGTCGACCAAAGAAGTTGAGTGCATGTGCTCAGCGTTATATCCAGAGGTTGTCTTTAGGAAATAGATGTATGAGTGCTGCTAGCATTGCTGCAGAGGTTGAAGAGGTGGGGGGGGGGGTCAGCCTGTCAGTGTTCAGACCATACGCCTCATACTGCATCAAATTGGTCTGCATGGCTGTCGTCCCAGAAGGAAGGCTCTTCTAAAGATGATAAACAAGAAAGCCTGCAAACAGTTTTCTGAAGACAAGCAGACTAAGGACATGGATTACTGGAACCATGTCCTGTGGTCTAATGAGACCAAGATAAACTTATTTGGTTCAGATGGTGTCAAGCGTGTGTGGCCGCAACCAGGTGAGGAGTACAAAGATAACTGTGTATTGCCTACAGTCAAGCATGTTGGTGGGAGTGTCATGGTCTAGGGCTGTGAAACTCTGGTGAACTCCATGCCCAAGAGGGTTAAGGCAGTGCTAGAAAATAATGGTGGCCACACAAAATATTGACACTTTGGGCCCAATTTGGACATTTTCACTTAGGGGTGTACTCACTTTTGTTGCCAGCGGTTTAGACATTAATGGCGGTGTGTTGAGTTATTTTGAGAGGACAGCAAATTTACACTGTTATTCAAGCTGTACACTCACTGCTTTACATTGTAGCGAAGTGTAATTTCTTCAGTGTTGTCACATGAAAAGATATAATAAAATATTTACAAAAAGGTGTACTAACTTTTGTGAAATACTGTTTATATCCATATATATATACATATATACACTATTCTTCTTTATAGTATATAAAGTTACACTAATCACCTGTCTGCATATCTTTACTTTTAGAAATCTATGCTGGGTATACTAGTACTACTGCTGTCAGTTATTTTGGGTGAGTTACCAGTTACTGTTCTAGAAGGGGATCATCTCTACATATGATGGAACCCTGTTCTAGGTGGAGGCACAGCCAATTATATATTAATAGTCCACTCTTCCTTTAGCGAAGGCTCTGGCTCATTTAGATACCTGCAGGTTAGCACCATAGCCTGTGTGGAGAGGACAACCTCATATGACCCCCCTCATAACAGGGCTATATACACGCCGCCCGCAGTCGCCGCCTACCGTCAGGATACACTGGGATACGAACGTGTGTGCTCCAGCTCCATCCAGGGCTGCACAGTTCCCCCCCCCCCACGGTTCTCCCCCCCAGCCAGAGTTGTGGCTACTGCTCCCCATAGACCCAAGGCCTCCCCCCAGCCCAGTTCCCCCTTCTCACCAGCCACCGCCGAGGCCTGCACCAGCCGCCTTTTGGCATCCCCTTAACCCGCAGCCGCCGGCAGGAAAGTCTGCGGCTGCGGCCTAGCTCCGCAAAAAATCCTCCTCCGGCATCCGGATTACCCAGCGATCCACCAGGATCACCCTCACTGCCTCCGCTCTCCGAGCTCCCCCAAGCCGGTAGCGGGCCGCTGAAGCAGCACCAGCAGCTGCCTGGCCCGTCAGGATAGACCGCGGCTTCGGCCTAG
Organism: Rana muscosa; assembly: GCA_029206835.1. Classification (NCBI taxonomy): domain Eukaryota; kingdom Metazoa; phylum Chordata; class Amphibia; order Anura; family Ranidae; genus Rana; species Rana muscosa. The sequence goes on from CM055122.1 coordinate 407,041,077, forward strand.
CCCTGGCGGGCATCTTGGTCCACCCAGCCTCGGCTCTAAACACCTTCTCCCGGTCCCCCTGGAACATACTCACCCGGTATTACTACCGGATTGCACCCCCTCACTGGTAGATTGCCTGTGCCCCCCACTGGGTCACTTTGAAGCGGCAGCCGGAAGGACGAAACTGAGATCTGGCCTGGTAAGCAGCGGCCATCTTGGTATACCCAGGAACTTCTCCTCTAACACTGACACTTAAAAAAATATATATTATTTATATTTTTTCCATACTTCTACTGACATCCCCCCCCCCCAACATAACAGGGCTGCCCCAACCTGCAACACCAGTCACCACTATCTTTCAAAACTCTTCTAAACTTTTTTTTCTACTCATTACAGATATCCCCCCCCCCCCGACTTACCCAGGCTACCCGGACCTACAGCACCGACCACCGCTGCTCCACTATCTCCCCAGATCCACACACACGGTCAAGCGTAACAGACGTATGTGACAGGAGCGCTAGCCTCACCACTTCACAGAGCAATTCACACACATGGTCAAGCGTAACAGACGTGGGTGGCAGGAGCTCTGGTCTCACCGCTTCACAGAGCAATCCACACACATGGTCTAGCGTAACGGACGTGTGTGACAGGAGCTCTGGCCATCAGGCCATCTAGGACTCATCCTTGGACTCCTGCGTTTTCTCTCCCCCAGCAAATGCAAACCTGACGACCTGTGGCTTCCCTTGGACCCCACTCTCCCCTAGCTCAGGTCCCCCAGCTCACCATCGCACCGCCCGCAGCCGCCGACTACCGCCATCCGGGCCCCCGCCTCTAGACCACTAGACCTGCAGGACAGACCGTGGCTGCGGCCTAGCTCCGGCCAACCCATTATCCTCTCCCCAATTCTCTTTCCAGCGGGCCCACGTGTGCCGACCTGGTAAGTACATTGGGGCACCTCCAACCAGTAGGAAGTTGATCCAGGGTTCATACGATCGCCTCTTGGGGGTCAGGAAGTAATTTTCCCCTGCTGTAGTAATTGGCCGGGCTCAGTTGTTTTTTTTTGCCTTCCTCTGGACCAACAGGGGGGTGGTTAGGTCATTGGGCCCTATTCACTATCACCATTAACTCTTGTTTTTCCCATCATGTACAATTTTAAATACACAGCGGACACCCTCCACAGGCTAAGGAATACCGCCTCAACACTACAAACCTCCACAAAAAATACTACGAAAAGAACAACTGCTAAGGATCAATCGACTATCAAAAACACAAAGGGACTTCTTCAACTACAACACATATCATGCGCCCTGATGAACACAAGATCTGCAGTCAAGCACAGACAGGAAATCTACGACTTCATCACTCAAAACAACATAGATAGCCAGCTTTCCGTGATAAAGAGGCAAACACCTGACTGTAACACCATCCTAACAGAATTGGTGCCTGAGAACTACTGCATCCTAACCGAGCATAAAATAGGACAACGAGAAGGAGGCCTAGCAGTGATCTTCAAATCTCACCTCTCTATCATCAAACCGACGCCACAGAACTCATTGCCTTTCATGGAGACACTCACTCTGCATCTTCAAACAACACCTCAAGACACCATTCACATACTGCTATGCTACAGACCACCAGGACCAAAGACAAATTTCCTCACACCCTTCACCGAATTCATCTCGACATACACCTTGAAAACCAAAAACGTTCTATTACTCGAGGACTTCAACCTCTGGGCTAACTCCACTCAGGACCCCATCGCCACCTCCTGCATCAACCAACTGGAAGAACTAGGTCTGCAGCAACTGATAAATGCCCCCACGCATGGGTCGGGTCACATTCTTGACCTCATCTTCAAACAAAATATGGACGTCAACACACTGGACAACATGCTGTTACCATGGACGGACCACCACGCTATCAAATTTAAAATCACCACCAACACCATCTCCCAAAAGCCGAAACACTCAATAACAACACACCGGACAAGATCTCAGAAGAAACTACACTCTGAACTCTTCAAAACTACACTATCAAAAAAAATAGGAACACTAAATCAAAACCACTCAACGGAACAAACCCTCAACTCCTTAAACAAAGCATTAGTACAAACAGCAGACACAGTCGCTCCGAGACGCAGAGCACTCATCCGCAGAAACAATTCGGGCTGGTTTAATGACACTCTTAAGCCTTGTACACACGATCGGATATCCTATGGATTCTGATCCAATGGTTTAGTCCATCGGAAATCTGATGAAGCTGACTTCCATCAGTCTTGCCTACACACCATCAGTCAAAAAACCGACCGTTCCAAACGCGGTGACGTAAAACACTCCGATGAGCTGAGAAAAATGAAGTTCAATGCTTCTGAGCATGCGTCGACTTGATTCTGAGCATGCGTGGGTTTTTTATCCGATGGACTTGCCCATAGACGATCGGAATTTGCTATAGTTTTTTGATCCATCGGAAAAATGTAAAGCATGTTCTATTTTTTAAAACCGATGGGAAAAAGACTGATGGGTCCCATACACGATCGGTTTGTCCGATGAAAAAAGTCCATCGGACTGTTTTCATCGGTAAAACCGATCGTGTGTACAGGGCTTCACTCTACTGAAGCAAGAACGCAGAAGAGCTGAAGGAGCCTGGAGAAGAAACCCAACTGAGGAAAAACACACAAATTACAAAGCACTCACAAATAAATACCACAAAGCGATCTTCAAAGCAAAAAAAGAACATTTCTCAAACACCATCTCAAAAGCCCTAAACCAACCTCGCGAACTTTTCAAACTAGTGGCTCAAACTATGAACCCCACCTGTTTAGAGCCCCCAGCAAACGAAATTCAAGAATTCTGCAATGAACTATCGGAATTTTTTATCGACGAAATCGAAAACATTCGAGAAATAATTCGAAAGAAAAAAACAACCAACCTCACTCAGCCTAAACAAGAAGAGGAAATCAATATACAATCGATTAAATTTTCGCTGGTCCGGATCACCATCGACACCGCCAAAAACATCATCAAAATTCTCTGAGACAGCACATCACCAAATGACATAATTTCTACAAAACTCCTGAAAGAATGTACCGACATCTTTGCACCCACCATAACACATCTCGTTAAATCAATCGTTCAATGAAGGCATTGTTCCGATCTCCCTCAAGCAAGGCATAGTCAAACCCCTCCTAAAGAAGCCCAACCTCGACCCAAAAGACCCAAACCACCGCAGACCAGTAACAAGTCTCAACACCATCTCAAAGATCATGGAGAAAGCAGTAGTACAACAGCTACAACTCCATTTGGACTCCACAAACTCTTGGATCCACTACAATCAGGCTTCCGCCCAGGCCATGGCACAGAAACAGCCCTTCTAAAAATATGGGATGACGCCCTTAAAGCTGCAGATGACAGAGAAACATGTCTTCTGGTGCTGCTGGATCTCAGTGCAGCTTTCGACACAGTAGACCATAAAACTCTACTCATCTGCCTTAAAGAAGTAGCAGGAGTCGCAGACCCTGACCTACCCTGGTACGCATCCTTCCTAGAAAATCGCTCCCAGACAGTGAAACAAGGAGCCTTCACCTCTGAAACTTGCGCAATTTCTTGCGGAGTCCCACAAGGATCACTCCTGTCACCTGTGCTCTTTAACATCTACCTCCGCCCACTCCACAAAATCATCAGAAAACAGGACTTGTGCTACCACTCATACGCGGACGACACCCAACTCTACTTTCGTATCATCGGAAAAAAAGACCAATATCACGGACTAGAAAATTGCCTCACATTGATCGATGATTGGATGACTGAGAGCTCCCTCAAAATCAATGGATCCAAAACAGAACTTCTTCTCCTCCACGCAAACCGAAAGACAAAATCAAAGACTTCTTGGACACCACCCACCATTCTGGGACAGACCATTACCCCGAGCACCAAAGTCAAAAGTCTCTGAGTCATCTTTGACTCGCAGATGTCGATGGATGCACAAATAGGATCAGTAGTCAATAGATCGCACCATCTCCTCCGCCTGCTGCGTAGACACTCATCCCCTTCATCGAAGAAGAGGACACAGCAGTAGTAGTTGGAACAATCATCAACTCCCGACGCGACTACGCAAACTCCCTCTACATAGGACTACCTAAATATCAGATTTCGTGCCTACAAGTCTTCCAGAACACGGCAGCCAGACTGGTAACAGGGAAAAAACCTTGGGAATCCATCACCCCTTCACTCAGGGCCCTGTATTGGCTAACCGTAAAGTATCGGGTCACATTCAAGACCCTCTGTCTCACCCACAAGTGCACACAAGGAAACGCTCCTCAATATTTATGCGAGAAGATAAAACACTACACCCCTAAACGAATTCTCTGATCAACCAACCAAAAACTCCTCCACATCCCCAAGGCCCACTACAAATCAAAGGGAAAATGAAGATTTGCAGTCCAAGGACCACGGCTATGGAAGAAAACCATCGGACCTTCAGGAAAAAACTTAAGACCCACCTCTTCTGAAGGATTAGGACGTCACTGGATGCAAAGCGCCTTGAGGCGATTTAGTTCGCATTTGTAGCGCTATATAAAATATTCACTCACTCACTCATATACAGAAGAATGTTGGAATTCTACCCCTTTTTGACTATTCTGAAATAAATCATTGTAATAGTTACTATTCCTTTCTAAAGGCCCGTACACACGATCGGATATTCCGACAACAATTGTCCGACGGACGTGTTTTGTCGGACAATCCGACCATCTGTATGCTCCATCGGACAATTGTTGTCGGAATTTCTGACAACAAATGTTGGCTGTGCATGCTCTCAAATTGTCCGACAACAACTGTGTTCCGTCGGATCATCCGATCGTGTGTACACAAATTTGTCAGACTAAAATCCAAATTACAAACCCGCATGCTCCGAACCAATGATAAACATCAGACAACAATAGCAGAAGTTGCCCAAAGGGCACCCCAGACCTTCCCTCCCCCTGCGATCTCCTGTTGTGACAGTGAGCGGGGGCTCCACCCGCTCAGCCGTGTCATTCATTCACGGAGTTCTGTGCATGTAAAACTACAAGTACTGAGCTTTTGAGTGCTCTAGGTGGTTCATTGAGTCTTCCTGGCAGTATGTAACTGCCTGCTCGTATGAGGTTACACAGAATGTCTGCAAGAGCCCAGCATAGAACCTGCTGATATATGATCTCATAGTAAATAAAAAATAAATAAATGAACATTTTTTTCCTGCAAAGATTTATCCTTTAAAATTAGCTCCTGCTAGATCACTTCAGGCTGGCCCCTTTTGCAGGTGTAGCTCCTTCGGTTCTCCCCCCGGTATGCCACACACCCGCAGACCCCAATTTGTTAATGGGATCTACTGGTTTTGTTACTTTGGGTCTGCAGCAAAATACCTCCTACGAGTGGATCCTTTAGCTCCGTTGTCTAGGCACACCGACGACTCCTTGGAATAAGGCCAATGTCCACACTTGAGTAAAACCTAATCAGTAAGGCTTTATTCTTTTTCTGCACTTTGGGTTAAACTTGAAGAAGCAAGAGTAGACGAGTTGAAAGATGTGGGGAAAGGTTCAGGCACGCAACACTTAAGTCCAATATCTACACTCGTCGCCACTCAAGCCTGAGTGGGTATTGCTCATCCGGATAGTCCCTATGAGAGCAGTCCTAGCAGCCGGGATTGAGCACGGACATCAGAGATGATGGATTCCCCTTTAGGTAGGCCTCCAGACCTCTCCCTGAGACAGCAGTACTGTTCTTCCCCTGGAACTCCTTTCCTAAAGATGGGTCCCCTACAAACGGGCAGCCTGGGATCCTTCTCTGAAGCGTAGGCCCTAGTCAGCGGAGCTGGGCCTACAATGCAGCAACAGGGCCTCGGGCTGAAGGTGCCCAAGGCCTAAGCACTCTAGCGCACCTCGTGCCATGCGGGCCACGAGGCACACTCACTGGACCAGAGGTCCCCCCTGTAAGCCCTGGGGGCCCCCTGGAATCGCCTCACGCCAAAAGGCGTCTGCCCCGTTTGTACCCTCTCCCAGCATGCACAGCGGGTAGACAACTCCCACTGCACGGCTGGTGAGAGAGGACACCCAAGGTGCTGGGATACCCCCATAGTCCAGCCCGTGCCGGTGGTGACAGCGCCACCTGCAGGCAAAGGAGAATAACACTGCCGGGCAGTATCACACCCCGAGCAGAACAACAACTTGAACAAAATTGGTCTGAGCCCAATTACTGTCTCAGACTGCCCTTAAATTTCACATAGCGCCCCCAAACATTGGGGGGGGGGGGCTCTACACAGGTATAGCTACTGTATGTAAAACATTAAAAATAAGTGCCTATACTGTTTAAAATCCAGTAATACACTGTCTCACCCTGCTCTGCACATGTTCAGTTGCTCTATATTTTTAGGCAATGTGTCGAATTTGTAGAGGTCGATCCGCTGACAGCCTAAAAATGTACTGCTATTCAGGGGCCCTGGGCTTCAGCAAAATAGCAGCCTCTGGCAAGAGGGAACAGGAGCAATGCTGGCGGCAATTTACAGCACAAACTCATTTTGGTAGCATAATTATTAAAGTGGAATGTATGTTTCTTGCTAAAGAACATCATTTTTAACAAGCTGTTTTGGGTAAAGTTCCACTTTAACTGGTTGAATACTTGGCACTTTTACCCCCTTCCTGCTCAGGCCAATTTTCAGCTTTCAGCAATGTGACAATTTGAATGACATTGATAGTCATGCAACACTGTACCCAAATGAAATTGTTATCATTCTTTTTCACACAAATAGAGCTTTCTTTTGGTGGTATTTGATCACCGCTCGTTTTTTTTTTTTTTTTTTTGCAAGAAAAAAAAATAAAACTCTGAAACATTTGAAAAAAATACGTTTTTCTTTTTTTGTCAGCAAATTTTGTAAATACGTATTTTTTATCCTTCGCTGATATGCGCTGATGAGGCGGAACTTATGGGCACTAAATAGGTGGCACTGATATGCCGCACTGATAGGTGGAACTGATATGGGGCACTGATATGAGGCACCGATGGACACTGATAGGTGGCACTTATGGGCAATGATAGGCGGCACTGATGGGCACTGAAAGGCAGCACTGATTGGTGTCACTGATGGGCACTGCTGGGGCTGCACTTATCATCAGGGCACTGATGATCAGTGCCCTGATTATCTGTACAGTCTCCCCTGTGAGGAGGTGCCGCTGATCAGCTCTCCTCGCCTCACACTCTGTCAGTGTGAAGCAAGAAGAGCCGAAAAACGTCACTTCCGTATTTACATGTGATCTGCTGTGATTGGATACAGCCAATCCATGAGTAAAGAGCCACGTCATCGGGTCTTTATCGAGATCGGGGTCATGCCGTGTCCTAGGCACGACCGCGATCGCCGCGCTGCGTGCCCTGCGGGCATGAGAGAATGGTGAGTCTGTCATATGATGTCGCGCCAGAATGAGAGGGGATCCCGCTCACCGTCATTTTGCAATACGGCGGGCATGAGGTACAGTCATGGCCGAAATTGTTGGCACCCCAGACATTTTTCCAGAAAATCAAGTATTTCTCACAGAAAAGTATTGCAGTAACTCGTGTTTTGCTATATGAAAGGTGTGTACCGCTCCAAGTTGTGCAGCTCCAAAGATTGCTCCCACCCTGATACTGAAACAGGTGCTGGCTCTGCACTAATGCATGGAAAAGGAAAGAGCCCTGGCCTGCCGCACTCTGTATAAATGATTTATTTTCAAAATTCCAAAATTAAAATCCAAAGTTAATACATGGGTTCAAAAGTCCAAAAACAAGCAAATACAGAAAACTGACATGCAGGGGTGGATAGCTGATGCGTTTCACATCAAAGATAGATGCTTACTCATAGCTGAAGTGTGTGGGGAACCCCTCAGAGTATATATGGGAAATGAAGCCGACTTTGCACCAATCAGATTCACTGAACACAGTGGAGTAGAATGAGCTTCTGATTGTCTCCAACACACTCCAAGTAGGAAAAGCACCTGTATGGAAAGCAAAAATTATATATAAATAAAATGACATAAACATATTATGTAGAACATACATGTGAATCCAAAATATGTGAACAAGACAGAGAATATAATCAAAATCTAGTCATTTTTATACAAGTGAAAATAAGTTTAAAAAGCCATAGTATCAAAGAACACCACTATGTGTGTATATACACACCTGTGTCTAAAGAGAAAGGCTAATTAAGTGGAAGGACGAACATGTGTGTGTGTGTGTTTCAAAAAAATATATATATATATATATATATATATATATATATATATATATATAAGTATAAATATATGAATTAGAAGTGCTAGCATATAGTATTGTTGGTATCAATGAACAAAAATTTAAAGCCTTTGCTTTAATGTTATTAGATATACAAACAATACTAATGTATATGCTGAGGTGCTTTAACTAAACAGAAATTTATAATAACTATATATTAGACCAAAAGGTATAAATATATACTTAATGGTGGGAATATGGGTATATTTGTATGACCAAAAAAGTCCATATGTGTTATTCTAGTATATGTGTAGAGTGTGTCCATGTATGTAAGCGTAAATATGAACATAGATACAGATACAAAAAATAATACAAAAAATCCACCCAAAATGGTAAACCAAGATATTAGGGCCAGTGGATACAATGTAGTCTAAAGCTGGTTGTACACATAAACTGAAAATGGACATGAGTGGACACAAAAATAAGAAAATAGAAATAAAAATGAAAATAAACTGGAAAATTAACAAACAAAAAAATATCTATATGTATATGTGTATATATAGGTCGGCCGATACATGTTCGAATGTATGCTAGTATGGTGATGATTGAACATACATGATGGTGGAAAGCATGTATATGAAAAAAGGGGCCGTGCTATAATGTCTAGGTTTGAATCCAGTATAAGTCCAAATCTAAAAAAACTTTTTATCATATTACCCTAGTTATTAAAATAAGTGTTTAAAAATATATATGAGTCACCGTGCTTTATTTGGCAAAAGACTGAAATATGTCTATGCAGTATATCCATACAATATGTATGTATAATTAGAAAGTGTATGGTGACTGATATATATTGGGAGCCGAACCCTATGACTCACTGATCTAAAAGGTATTAGAAGGACGATTTTAGATGATTGGTTTATCTCATATGGTAGTTACAATGATTGGCGAAAAAAATCGAGAGATCCAATAATACTAAAAATAGTAGAGATAATGAAATGCATGGCATGGTTGCTGAAATATGATGGTCATACAATAGTGTGGCCGACTTGCAGCAATGTCAGAACCAAAATCAACAACTAAACTAGAAAAAGGTTTCAAAAATTGCAAACCATGGAGGTTGTAGGAGATATGAACGATGGCAGAAAGGTGCAAAAAGAATGCAAAAAGTGCAAAACTGCAAGATGTAAAGATTGCAGGGTGTGCAAGAAATATATAAAATATAAAATTATGCAAAGGTTTATTTAATATTGCCAGAATGCCCAAAAAAAAAAACGCAGGAACTACTGCAGAGCATGCAGAAAGGCAAAATGTTGTGTAGCACCCTCCTCACTCCCCTCTTTCTCTCGTCTCGTCTAGTCTCTTGTCTAGGGGTATATTAGAGGGGAGGGAGCGGGGACACCACGCCTGGCTTCCACCACAGTTGTCAGTGCGGTATAAGCAACGTTCTTGTATTACCTTCGGGTCAGTGCTGTGCACCTGGATCCTCCCTCCAAGAGTCACCTTGAACAATGTCTGTCAGGAAATGAGCCCCACACCATAAAAGTTCAACACTCCTTTATTCTTCTCGAATGAACACAATCAGTTGAACTCCCTTGGTAGAAACAGAACAGAAAAGGAGGTGTGGATGCGAATAGGCCCAGACACAATTTGGTTCTCCACTTTCCTTCCTGAAAGTGGGGGAATTTCCTTCCAGGCGGTCTCCGACGAGAGGCTCACCTGTCACCGGCAATATGCTGCACCGGGTCTTCAAGTGAGGAGCTGCCCCCGGTCCATTACGCCTTCCGGATTCGGGTACCCACTCCCGGGGTTCCCTAGGATCTCCTTCCCTCGCGGAACTCAGTGTTGGGCACTGAGCTCCGGACCTCCATCCGAGTACCTCACCCCAGGCTAAAGGTGCCTGGGATGGAACACGACCTCCGATTGTCCTCTAGACCTAGGCCACCCAGAGGACCGACACGAACCACCGTCCACAAGCTGAAGGTGCCTGGGACTTCGACCCCGTGACAAAGATGGCCGACCCCTTTATACCCTCTCTCAGCAAGCACGGCGGGTTCCCCGCCCCACCATATCGCTGCCGAGGGAGGACAAAAAAAGCACAACACACAGCAATGATTCAACCCCAGCCCAGGGCGACAGCGCCACCCGCTGGGCTGCAGGGAATTCCACATCACCAATGTCTCTGTCAAGTTCAAATTTACACCCGGGAAAGTACATACCCGCTACACTTGTAAATAATAAAAATGCACAAAAAATGCACAAAAATTGCATTTAGGATGCACGACAATCCGATTGGATAAAGCGCCTATTGTAAAACTCATTATTTAATAATAAAAAATAATAATATTTGAAGAGACCCTAAAAATGAGGATGATAAAGAGATTTTATACAATAGGCTGACAACGGCAGGTACGGACATGTATTTAGATTATTTAATAAAAATGTGATATATCCCATTCATAGTTGAGCCCTGCAGGGCGCCTAGTATCCAAAATAAAGATCCACCGGACTTGTTGTCTACAAAGGAGATTACATTTATCTCCACCTCTGGGAGGTTTGGTATTTTTTTATACTCCCTGGATACTTAAGCTAGAAGTATCTTTGTGGTGAATCTCATTCCAGTGCCGTGCTACGTTGGTCATATGATTTTTATCGATGTCATAGAGGTGATCGTATAACCGATCCTTTAGACGTCTAGTGGTTCTGCCTACGTATTGTATGGAACATAATTTACAAGTAATGGCATAAATAATGTAACTAGTATTGCAATTAATGAAGGAACCTATTTTGTGTGATTTACCAGTAGACATGGAGGTAACAGTGTCACCCTTTTGGATGAATGTACAATAGACACAATTGTGGCCTCCACATTTGAATGTTCCTTTAAAGGATAACCAATTACTAGTGGTACTCTTGCTGGAAAAAAGGCTGGGGGATAACAAATTGCCCAAGGACAGTGCTCTTCTAGATACCGTACGAATGCCTTTCTTAAGGATTTTTTCATATATTGGGTCATGTGACAATACTGGAAGGTACTTTATGACGATTTGTTTTACTTTCTGAAACTCTGCACTGTAAGGAGTGGAGAAGGTGGGAATGGAATTACTAAAACCATTTCTTTTCTTTTTATATTTCTTTTTGTGGTTTATACATCCATCTCCACTTTTACCATGAGTAGTATCCACTGCTTTGCCAAGAAGGGCATCACAGGATGTTCCCCTGGCTATTGATAATCCTTTATTGATTATGGATATGGGGTATCCTCTCTCTTTAAATCTGATGGACATGGCTATTGCTTCTTGTTCAAAGTCTGTGTCTTTACTACATAGTCTTCTCAACCTGAGGAATTGTCCAATGGGAATGCTATGAATGGTGTGTCCAGGATGGCTTGAGTCTGCTCTTAAAAGAGTATTACCTGCGCTAGGTTTTCTATACAGATTAGAAGAGATGGAATTATTTTCACCTGTTAATCTGACATCTAAAAATTCAATGGTGTTGATACGAAGTGTGCCAGTAAAGTGCAGATTTAGTAGGTTATCATTCATGTATAGAAGCCGTGTTTTTAGATCACACTGTGGGTCATTGACAATAAACAAAAGATCGTCTATGAATCTACAAAAGAATATAGTGTCCCTACGGCGGGGGCTATATGGTCCAAAAATGCAGAGCCTCTCCCACCACCCCATGTAGAGGTTGGCTAAGGATGGTGAGAATTTAGCGCCCATCGAGGCTCTGCACTTCTGGAGGTAATAGTCCCCGTCGAACATAAAAAAATTATGGGTTAATAGGTATTCTAGACACATACACATGTTTATTCCCTTTGTGTGTATTGGAACAAAACAAAAAAAGGGAGGAAAAAAAGCAAATTGGACATAATGTCACACAAAACTCCAAAAATGGGCTGGTCAAAATTCTTGGCACCCTTAACTTAATATTTGGTTGCACACCCTTTGGAAAAAATAACTGAAATCAGTCGCTTCCTATAACCATCAATAAGCTTCTTACACCTCTCACCCGGAATTTTGGACCACTCTTCCTTTGCAAACTGCTCCAGGTCTCTCTTATTGGAAGGGCGCCTTTTCCCAACAGCAATTTTAAGATCTCTCCATAGGTGTTCAATGGGATTTAGATTTGGACTCATTGCTGGCCACTTTAGATCTCTCCAGCGCTTTGTTGCCATCCATTTTTGGGTGATTTTTGACGTATGTTTGGGGTCATTGTCCTGCTGGAAGACCCAAGATTTTGGACACAAACCCAGCTTTCTGACACTGGGCTCTACAGTGCGACCCAAAATCCTTTGGTAATCCTCAGATTTCATGATGCCTTGCACACATTCAAGGCACCCAGTGCCAGAGGTAGCAAAACAACCCCAAAACATCATTGAACCTCCACCATATTTCACTGTAGGTACTGTGTTCTTTTCTTTGTAGGCCTCATTCCATTTTCGGTAAACAGTAGAATGATGTGCTTTACCAAAAAGCTCTATCTTGGTCTCATCTGTCCACAAGACGTTTTCCCAGATGGATTTTGGCTTACTCAAGTACATTTTGGCAAACTGTAGTCTTGCTTTTTTATGTCTCTGTGTCAGCAGTGGGGTCCTCCTGGGTCTCCTGCCATAGCGCTTCATTTCATTTAAATGTCGACGGATAGTTGGCGCTGACACTGATGCTCCCTGAGCCTGCAGGACAGCTTGAATTTCTTTGGAACTTGTTTGGGGCTGCTTATCCACCATCCGGACTATCCTGCGTTGCAACCTTTCATCAATTTTTCTGTTCCGTCCATGCCCAGAGAGATTAGCTACAGTGCCATGGGTTGCAAACTTCTTGATAATGTTGTGCACTGTGGACAAAGGCAAATCTAGATCTCTGGAGCTGGACTTGTAACCTTGAGATTGTTGATATTTTTCCACAATTTTGGTTCTCAAGTCTATAGACAATTCTCTTCTCCTCTTTCTGTTGTCCATGCTTAGTGTGGCACACACAGACACACAATGCAAAGACTAAGTGAACTTCTCTCCTTTTTATCTGCTTTCAGGTGTGATTTTTATATTGCCCACACCTGTTACTACGCCCAGGTGAGTTTAAAGGAGCATCACATGCTTGAAACAATCTTATTTATCCACAATTTTGAAAGGGTGCCAAGAATTTTGAACAGCCCATTTTTGGAGTTTTGTGTGACATAATGTCCAATTTTCTTTTTTTCCTCCCTTTTTTTGTTTTGTTCCAATACACACAAAGGGAATAAACTTGTGTATAGCAAAACATGTGTAACTGCAATACTTTTTTGTAAGAAATACTTGATTTTCTGGAAAAATTTCTGGGGTGCCAACAATTTCGGCCATGACTGTAGTTAAGCAGAAAACAACACAGGCTTTTTTAGACAAATAAAATTTGTGGGGGAGCTAAAGTAGCTACCCCCACAGGTAAGGAGTTGCATAAAGAGGACCAACCACGGTATACGGTATAAGTATATCAGGTGAAAAATATAAAGGACTTTATTGAAAAATTACAAATATTAAAATATTACAGGCACATATGGCCCGCACCTCCAAACACCGATAAAAAGAGTGGATCTCTAATGAGTCTGTCCATGACAAGATTTCTCCTCACTTACAGGAATTCTGGGCTCACAATGCGGGGTCTGCCTCCCTGGAGATGACATGGGATGCTTTTAAAGCGCATAGCAGGGGGCATTATATTGCGGCTGTGGCGGCAACGAGGGCGGAGCTTGGAGATGAGGTCTCTAACCTGCAGCACAAGGTCGATGAGGCCCTGACTCAATATTCGGCCTCGGCCACGGTCCCCAACTTTGAGCATCTGTCATCACTTAGGAGAGAATTACACCTCCATGTCTCGGCTACTACTAGGCTTGGCATACAACATAGTAGACAGGAATATTTTGAGCATGGAGACAAGAATGGCAAACTGCTGGCACTCCTTGTGCAGCAGGATAGGCCCTTGGCGGTTGTATCTGAAATCATTACAGCCGCGGGTACGGTGGCCACCTCCCAGGAGGACATCCTATCTAAATTTACCACATTTTACACCTCTCTGTATGCTTCCTCGCTGCCTCCGAGTTTTGACCCTGCACCTATGGTGTCTATGTTCGACACGCTGGCGTTGGGATGGCTCTCTGACGCAGAGAGGTTGCTACTAGTTTCTCCAATCACCCCGGAGGAGGTTACACTGGCCATTAAGTCTTTCCCGGCAGGTAAAACCCCGGGGCCGGATGGACTCCCACTAGAATACTACAGGGCCCATGCTGAATTACTTGCTCCCAAACTTGCACAGATGTATCAAGCCTGCCTAAAAACAGGCTCCCTTCCTCCCTCCATGAAAGAAGCCCACGTTGTTCTAATCCCAAAGCCTAATAAGGACCCCCAGATGTGTGCCTCCTACAGGCCAATCGCCCTCCTTAACTGTGATTTAAAGATACTTACCAAGTTACTGGCCACTAGACTTAACAAAGTTATTAAATCTCTTGTTGATTCTGACCAAACGGGCTTTATGCCCGGTAGGTCTACCGATATTAACATACGAAGACTATTTTCCAATATACATGCCCCTCACACTAACCAGGGTACTAGGACCATTGCCACCCTTGATATGGAGAAGGCATTTGACACAGTAGAGTGGATTTATCTTTGGGAGGTGCTTAGACGTATGGGATTTCCGCTACAATTCATTGACTGGATACGCACGCTGTACACTGGCCCTTTGGCATGCATTAAACGAAATGGCTCTCTGTCTGCCCTGTTCCCCCTTCAGAGAGGCACCAGACAGGGATGCATTCTCTCCCCGGCCCTCTTTGCCCTGGCCATGGAGCCTATTGCTGAGGCCCTTCGGAGCTCGGCCGAGGTCCGTGGTCTCCGGGTGGGTTGGCTGGAGGAGAGAGTGGCTCTCTATGCAGATGACCTGCTCCTTTTATTGAATGATGCTGGTGACTCTTTGAGGGGAGCTCTTGATATCATGGAGGCCTTCTCCACCTTTACGGGTCTGAGAGTAAATTGGCACAAGTCCCAGCTGTTTCCAGTGGATGAGGGGGCCAGGGCTTCCTCACCCTCCTCTTTCCCGCTACAGTGGGTCGATCAATTCACCTATTTAGGTATAATTGTTTCGAAGGAGAGTGGGGACTTTGTGCGACTTAATCTTGAACCTGTCTTGGCAACAATGAGAACCAAATTAAAAGCATATAGTAATTTACCCCTTTCCATCATCAGGCGCATTAATTTGATAAAAATGAAAGTCCTCCCGAAATTCACATACATTTTTAGGAACTCCCCACAATGGCTGACCAAAACTTTCTTTAACTCTGTCAAACAACTTTTCTTGTCCTTTATTTGGGGGCCCAAGCCGCCCAGGTTCAAGTATGACACCTTGACCAGGCCTGTGGATAGGGTGGGCTTTGCTCTCCCTGACTGCCACAAGTACTACTTGGCTGCCCAGCTTGTGACCGCCCATTGGTGGTTGCAGCCGGATCTGACCAACTCTGCGACGGTGCTGGAGGTGGCTATAGTGGGGTCTTTGGAGGCCTTGCGGGGGTTGCTGTTCAGAGGCCTTAAAACATCTCACCACCTCACTCCCTCCATGCGTACCACTATGCGGGCATGGAGGGTGAGTGAGGCTATGTGGGCGGCCCTGCCGAACGTCTGGTCTCCTCACACACCACTGTGGCTGAATCCTAATCTTTCCCAGTTCAATACTATCCCGGATCCGCAGGCCTGGGCCAAATACAAAATAGTGACTCTGGAACACATCATCACTAATAGAGAGCTAACCCCCTTTCACGTGTTACGCGCCAAATTTAATGTACCTGAGCGGGCGCATTTTAGACACCTTCAACTAGCTCATGCCTATAGGTGTCAAATCTTGGGGCGACCAGTGGAGCTAATATACTCAGAGCTGGAATCAACCCTTCGGGTGAAAGACTTGGAGAAGCCCACGTCTCAGCTCTATGGGTCCCTGCTCGTGGCTGCCGCCCCTGAGTTGTCCTCCCTCCGCAGGAAATGGGTGGGGGACATACCAGAGCTAGACGAGGATGACTGGAGGGAGATTTGTGATTTCCCCTTCTCCCCTCTAGTCTCCGCGAGAGACAAGCTGGTGCAGTACAAAATTGTACACAGAGCCCACTACACACCACACAGGCTACACAAGATGTCGCCAGCGCACAGTTGCTCACACCAACCGGGAGAATTCTTCCACATTTTTTGGGCTTGCCCAGCAATTGAACAATATTGGAAGGCGGTTCTTCAGATCATTGCTAAGGTCACTAAGTCCCATGTTCCGTATGATCCTAAATATTGTCTACTGGGGCTAGTGGAGCAACTGTCCATGCTTAGAGCCAGGAAATTACTCATATCCCTCTTGTTGTACTATGCTCGTAAGGCCATCACGATGACTTGGAAACAACCGTCTCCCCCTACTGTCAGGTTTTGGAAAGGCCTTGTAAATGCCAGCCTACCCTTATATAAGGCCACCTATTCGGGCAGGGCTGCCCACAAAAGTTCGATAAGGTCTGGACATGCTGGCTAGATGATAGTATCACGGCAACTGAACAGATGACACAAGCCAAATTAGCACTATGTTTATTTAGCATATACTGTTATCATGTAGGCGAACTGAACCCAGTTACTTCCATACTGCATCTTCCTGACAAAACCAGCTTGAGTGCAGATTCCCCCGGAATTGAACCTCTCCCAACATTGGGGTTGTAGAATGAGTTAGTATGTCTATGTTGTAGGTAGAGTTCATGTTGTAGCATGTTGCGATAACATGAAGATTGCCCCTTCGCGGACCCAATCGGACCCCCCTCCTATACAGTGAGCGTCCGTTAATCGTTGGGGAGCGATCCGAGATGAGGGGACGGCCGTTCGATTCCGACCACCCCCTCGCGATCGCTCTCGGCGAATGAAAATGCTTCCTCTGCCCGTGTAATGTAAGCACAGACAGAGGAAGTGATGTCATCTCCCTCGCGGCGGTCGTTTCGTTCCCGGCGCCGAGGAGAGAAGACATCAGGTTAGTGCACCAACAGTCCACTGACACATAGGTACACATAGGCACACATTTCACCCCCCAGTCACCCCCAGATCACCCCCCAGCCCCCAATCACAGTGTCACTGATTGCAGTGATCATTTATTTTACTGATCACTGCATTTAGTGTCATCTGTGACAGTAAAAAGTTGCAGGGCAGTTAGGTTTAGGCCCCTTTAGGTCCAGGGTAGCCCCCTAACCCCCCTAATAAAGATTTAACCCCTTGATCGCCCCCCAGGTAACCCTTTCACCCCCTAACTCCAGCGTCACTAAGCGATCGTTTTTCCGATCGCTGTATTCGTGTCGCTGGTGTCCTAGATAGCCAGTTATTTATTTTTAGGGTCGCCGCAGGTTTTTATAGCGTCAGGTACCCCCATATATTATTTTAACCCCCTGATTGCCCCTAGAGTTAACCCTTTCACCAGTGATCACCGTATAAGCGTCACTGGTGACACTGGTTAGCCAGTTAGTTATTTAGGTAACCCGTCAGGTTTTTATATAGCGTCAGGTACCCCCATATTTAACCTAATAAAGGTTTTAACCCCCTGATTGCCCCTAGTTAACCCTTTCACCAGTGATCACCATATAAAGGTTACGGGTGACGCTGGTTGGTTAGTTTGCTTTTATAGCATCAGGGCACCCGCCGTATATAACCCAATAAAGGTTTAACCCCCTGATCGCCCGGCGGGTGAGATCAATTAGGTTTTAGCACCAGAGAGGGTCTGCGTCGCCCCAGGCAGCGTTAGGTTAGTGCCAGTAATGCTAACACCCACACGCAAAGCACACACCTCCCTTAGTGGTATAGTATCTGAACAGATCAATATCTGATCTGATCAGATCTATACTAGCGTCCCCAGCGGTTTAGGGTTCCCAAAAACGCAGTGTTAGCGGGATCAGCACAGATACCTGCTAGCACCTGCGTTTAGCCCCTCCGCCCTGCCCAGCCCACCCAAGTGCAGTATCGATCGATCACTGTCACTTACCAAACACAAAACACATAACTGCAGCGTTCGCAGAGACAGGCCTGATCCCTGCGATCGCTAACAGCTTTTTTGGAAGCGTTTGAGATATTTGCTGACGACAGTCAGGTGCTTTTTTACCTGTGAATCTTACTAGTGTACCCCTAAATTTAGAGCCCAAAATGGCAAATCGAAGGTACACTAGTAAAGAGGCCTACGAGATTCTGAGCATGACAGATAGTGAAGAGGAGGTCACGTATCTGTCAGATTCAGGCTCAGAATATCTTCCCGTAGAAGACAGTGAAGTCAGCGGCCCCACGTCAGATAGCTCTGACGACGAAGTTGAGGTCCCTGCTAAGGTCAGGCGTACCCGATCCCGATCTTCTGAGGTTGTTGAGGAGCAAGAACCGCAGGGCTCTCGTATCATGGAGCAGAGTAGTACTAGCGCCGCTATTCCTTCTGGTGAATTGGCAAGCACCAGCGGCCTAGTACATCCAGCACTGCAGTATCACGTGGTGACGTGGCAAGTCCCATAAGTGCAGTTCAAGCTGGCGAGGTGGCAAGCACAAGTATTGTCCCGCTGCCACCAATAAGAAGACAAAGGCAGGCTCGTCGTACCCATAGTGCCCTTCCTGCAGAATTCGCCTATCCTGATTGGGTCCCCACCACTTCTGCAGAACCCGTACTTCCCCCATTCACTGCCCAACCCGGTATTCAGGTGGAAACAGCTGATTTTAAGCCAATTGATTATTATTCGCTGTTTTTCACGGAAGATCTCTATAGATCTATTGTGGACCAGAGTAATTTATATGCTAGTCAATTCATCGCCGCTAACCCCCAGTTGCCTTCCATTGCCAAAGATTGGAAACCAATTACGGTTTCCGAATTTAAGACCTTTCTGGGCCTTTCCCTCAACATGGGCACACATAATTTCCTGTCATTGCGTGCTTATTGGTCCACGCACCCAATTGACCACATGCCCGTGTTCTCTGCCTCCATGCCCAGGAAACGATACGAGCATATTTTGTGGTTCATGCACTTCAACGACAATGAACTTTGTCGTCCACGTGGCGACCCTGAATACGACCGGCTCTACAAAATTCGGCCCCTCATAAACCACTTCAACGAACGTTTTGCAGCCTTGTTTATTCCCGATCAAGTTGTCTGCGTTGATGAGTCCCTGATTAAATTTTCTGTCTGCTTGTCTTTCAAGCAGTACATTCCCAGCAAGCGTGCCAGATACGGGGTCAAGCTCTATAAGTTCTGTGACAGGGCAACAGGCTATGTATGGAGCTTTATGGTTTATGAGGGAAAAGATAGTCAGGTTGAGCCGGTCAACTGCCCGAATTACATATGGAGCGCTGGCAAGATAGTGTGGAAATTGGTGTCACCCTTATTCGGAAAGGGGTACCACTTGTATGTGGACAATTATTACACGAGCGTGCCACTGTTTAGTCACTTGTTTGATCATCAGATTGGAGCACGTGGCACCGTGCGACCTAATCGCCGGGGCTTTCCCCAGCGGCTTGTAGATGCCCGTCTTAGGCTGGGGGAGAGAGCCTGCGTGAAGTGTAATAACTTGCTCGCTATGAAGTGGAGGGATAATAAGAATGTTTTCCTTCTTACCTCCCTTCATGCAGACACGACAGTCCAAATTCCTACGGCGACTGGTGTTGTGGAGAAACCCCTCTGTGTCCACGAATATAACAAAAATATGGGAGGGGTGGACCTCAACGACCAATTGTTTGCGCCATATCTAATTGACCGTAAGGCGAGACGCTGGTACAAAAAAGTGTCTCTATCCTTATTCCAATTGACTTTGCTGAACGCTCATGTGCTATACAGAGCTTCAGGCGGGACTTTATCTCTTCTAAAATTCCAGAATGAGATAGTCACAGAACTCCTGTATCCAGGCGGTTCTGCACCTCACCATCCCCTACCAAATGCAGGAAGCCGGCTGCATGAGAGGCATTATACGTATGTCCTCGAGAGTACCCCTACCCAACGAGCCCCCCAAAAAAGATGTTGTGTCTGTAGCAAGCGTGGATTTAAGCGTGACACCCGTCATTATTGTCCACGCTGTCCTGACAAGCCTGGTCTTTGCCTTGGTGAATGTTTTGAACGCTACCACTCAAAAGTGAAGTTTTAGCGTAGGGTACAGCATTTCACAGACTAGGACACACTTACACAGGGTCTCCCAAGATGCCATTACATTTTGAGAGACCCGAACCATTACAGTTGTTAAAGTTACAAAAAAAGTGTAAAAAAGAAAAAAAAACGTAAAAAACAAAACACAAAAAAAAATAAAATAAAAAAACCAAAAATAGTTGTTGTTTTATTGTTCTCTCTCTCTCTATTTTCTCTCTATTGTTCTGCTCTTTTTTACTGTATTCTATTCTGCAATGTTTTATCATGCTTGCTTTTCAGGTATGTCATTTTTTGATTTCAGGTGCGCCATTCAGCTGCAGCGCGGAATTATTTATCTTGACAGCAACAGCGTTTGCTCCCACGATACATAAAGCCGTGACTCCAGTGCTGTAGGAGGTGATTTCACCACCACAGTTAAAAAAAAAGAGCATATATGTCGAAGCATGGGGGCAGCAGGGGCGGAGGAGCGATTTTGCTCCTAATGCCGCGTACATACGGTCGAAATTCCGACGGAAGCTTGCCCGTGGAAAAGTCGACCGTGTGTACGCGGCATAACTTTTTTGCGGGAGGATGCCCCCATGCTTCGGCATATATATATTTTAGGCACAGGTTGCGTTATAAAAATGTTTTATTTTTTACTAGGTTTTGTTTTGGTGTTTGCTTTGCAGGTATGGTATGGTCTTACTGTTATACTGTAATGTTACTTTGTTTTAATGTTAACCATCATTTGCTTAGCAGGTACGCCATTCAGTTGCAGTGCGGATCTATTTATCTTGACAGCAACAGCGTTTGCTCCCACAATACATAAAGCCGTGACTCCAACGCTGTAGGAGGTGATTTCACCACCACAGTTAAAAAAAAGAGCATATATGCCGAAGCATGGGGGCAGCAGGGGCGGAGGAGCGATTTTTCTCCTAATGCCGCGTACATACGGTCGAAATTCCGACGGAGGCTTGCCCGTGGAAAAGTCCGACCGTGTGTACGCGGCATAACTTTTTTGCGGGAGGATGCCCCCATGCTTCGGCATATATAAATGGTGCATGTATGCCCATCATTAGAAGTGGGTGGATGAAGGGAGGTATTCTAATGGTGGGCATACCCACCGATCAATCTCTTTTTTTCGTTCAGCCAACAGGCTGCATGAAAAAAAAGATTACAATACATGTCCAACAAGGACCAGCAACGTACTGGTATGTTGCTGGACTTTGAATGTTTATACCAGAATGATGCCTGCAGGTTTAGGTATCATCTTGGTATCATTCTTTTCAGCCAGCGGCCGGCTTTCATGTAAAAGCAATTCTAGCAGATAATTAACCTCTAGACTGCTTTTACAAGCAGTGGGAGGGTATGTCCCCCCCCCGGATATAAACAGCGCCATTGGGAAATTGGGAAAGCATTTTATCACACCGATCTTGGTGTGGTCAGATGCTTTGAGGGCAGAGGAAAGATCTAGGGTCTAACCCCCCAATTTGTTTTCAAAAAAAGAGTACCTGTCACTACCTATTGCTATCATAGGGGATATTTACATTCCCTGAGATAACAATAAAAATGGTAAGAAAAAAAAAATATAGAAGGAACAGTTTAAAAATAAAATAAAAAAGCAAAATAAATAATAAAAAAAAAAGCACCGCTGTCCCCCCCTGCTCTTGCACAAAGGCGAACGTAAGCGCCGGTCTAGCATCATATTTAAACAGCAATTGCACCATGCATGTGAGGTATCACCGCGAAGGTCAGATCGAGGGCAGTAATTTTTGCAGTAGACCTCCTCTGTAAATCTAACGTGGTAACCTGTAAAGGCTTTTAAAAATGAATGTAGTTTGTCGCCGATGCGTGTTTGTGCGCAATTTTAAAGCATGTCGTGTTTGGTATCCATGTACTCGGCCTAAGATCATCTTTTTTATTTCATCAAACATTTGGGCAATATAGTGTGTTTTAGTGCATTAAAAATAAAAAAAGTGTGTTTTTCCCCCAAAAAATGCGTTTAAAAAATCGCTGCGCAAATACTGTGTGGAAAAAAAAAATGCAACACCCACTATTTTAATCTGTAGGGCCTTTGCTTTAAAAAAATATATAATGTTTGGGGGTTCAACATTATTTTCTTGCAAAAAATAAATATGTTTTCATGTAAACAAAAAGTGTCAGAAAGGGCTTTGTCTTGTGGTTAGAAGAGTGGATGATGTGTGACATAAGCTTCCTAATGTTGTGCATAAAATGCCAGGACAGTTCAAAAGCCCCCCAAATGACCCCATTTTGGAAAGTAGACACCTCAAGCTATTTGCTGAGAGGCATGTTGAGCCCATTGAACATTTTTTTTTTTTTGTCCCAAGTGATTGAATAATGACAAAAATAAAAAAAATAAAAAAATGTACAAAAAGTTGTCACTAAATGATATATTGCTCACACATGCCATGATTATATGTGTAATTACACCCCAAAATACATTCTGTTGCTTTTCCTGAGTACGGGGATACCACATGTGTGAGACATTTTGGGAGCCTAGCCACGTACAGGACCCCGAAAACCAAGCACCGCCTTCAGGATTTCTAAGGGTGTACATTTTTTGATTTCACTCCTCACTGCCTATCACAGTTTCGGAGGCCATGGAATGCCCAGATGGCACAAACCCCCCCCCCCCCAAATGACCCCATTTTGGAAAGTAGACACACCAAGCTATTTTCTGAGAGGTATGTTGAGTATTTTGCAGATCTCACTTTTTGTCACAAAGTTTTGAAAATTTAAAAAAGAAAAAAAAAAAATATCTTTCTTCATTTTCAAAAACAAATGAGAGCTGTAAAATACTCACCATGCCTCTCAGCAAATAGCTTGGGGTGTCTACTTTCCAAAATGGGGTCATTTGTGGGGGTTTTGGACTATCTTGGCATTTTATGGCCTTCAAAACTGTGATAGGTAGTGAGGAGTGAAATCAAAAATTTGTGCCCTTAGAAATCCTGAAGACGGTGCTTGGTTTTCGGGGTCCCGTACGCGGCTAGGCTCTCAAAAAGTCCCACACATGTGGTATCCCCGTACTCAGGAGAAGCAGCAAAATGTATTTTGGAGTGTAATTCCACATATAACCATGGCATGTTTGAGCAATATATCATTTAGTGACAACTTTTTGTAAATTTTTTATTTTTATTTTTTTTGTCATTATTCAATCACTTGGGACAAAAAAAAAATATTCAATGAGCTCAACATGCCTCTCAGCAATTTCCTTGGGGTGTCTACTTTCCAAAATGGGGTCATTTGGGGGGGTTTGTGCTATTTTGGCATTTTATGGTCTTCAAAACTGTGATAGGTAGTGAGGAGTGAAATCAAAAATTTATGCCCTTAGAAATCTTGAAGGCGGTGCTTGGTTTTTGGGGTCCCGTACGTGGCTAGGCTCCCAAAAAGTCCCACACATGTGGTATCCCCGTACTAAGGAGAAGCAGCAGAATGTATTTTGGGGTGTAATTTCACATATGCCCATGGCATGTGTGAGCAATATATCATTTAGTGACAACTTTGTGCAAACAAAAAAAAGTTTGTCATATTCCCGCAACTTGTGGCAAAATATAAAATATTCCATGGACTCAACATGCCTCTCAGCAAATAGCTTGGGGTGTCTACTTTCCAAAATGGGGTCATTTGGGGGGGTTTTGTGCTATTTTGGCATTTTATGGCCTTTGAAACTGTGATAGGCAGTGAGGAGTGAGATCAAAAATTTGCGCCCTTAGAAATCCTGAAGGCGTTGCTTGGTTTCCGGGGTCCCGTAAGCGGCTAGGCTCCTAAAAAGTCCCACACATGTGGTATCCCCGTACTCAGGAGAAGGAGCAGAATGTATTTTGGGGTGCAATTCCACATATAACCATGGCATGTGTGACAACTTTTTGTAATTTTTTTTTTTTATTTTTTTTTGTCATTATTCAATCATTTGGGACAAAAAAAAAAATATTCAATGGGCTCAACATGCCTCTCAGCAAATAGCTTGGGGTGTCTACTTTCCAAAATGGGGTCATTTGGGGGGGGTTTGTGCCATCTTGGCATTTTATGGCCTTCAAAACTGTGATAGGTAGTGATAGGTAGTGAGGAGTGAAATCAAAAATTTATGCCCTTAGAAATCTTGAAGGCGGTGCTTGGTTTTTGGGGTCCCGTACATGGCTAGGCTCCCAAAAAGTCCCACACATGTGGTATCCCCGTACTCAAGAGAAGCAGCAGAATGTATTTTGGGGTGTAATTTCACATATGCCTATGGCATGTGTGAGCAATATATCATTTAGTGACAACTTTGTGCAAAGAAAAAAAAGTTTGTCATATTCCCGCAACTTGTGGCAAAATATAAAATATTCCATGGACTCAACATGCCTCTCAGCAAATAGCTTGGGGTGTCTACTTTCCAAAATGGGGTCATTTGGGGGGGTTTTGTGCTATTTTGGCATTTTATGGCCTTCAAAACTGTGATAGGCAGGGAGGAGTGAAATCAAAAATTTGCGCCCTTAGAAATCCTGAAGGCGGTGCTTGGTTTCTGGGGTCCCGTAAGCGGCTAGGCTCCTAAAAAGTCCCACACATGTGGTATCCCCGTACTCAGGAGAAGGAGCAGAATGTATTTTGGGGTACAATTCCACATATAACCATGGCATGTGTGAGCAATATATCATTTAGTGACAACTTTTTGTAATTTTTATATATTTTTTTGTCATTATTCAATGACTTGGGACAAAAAAAAAATGTTCAATGGGCTCAACATGCCTCTCAGCAATTTCCTTGGGGTGTCTACTTTCCAAAATGGGGTCATTTGGGGGGGTTTTGTACTGCCCTGCCATTTTAGCACCTCAAGAAATGAGATAGGCAGTCATAAATTTAAAGCTGTGTAAATTCCAGAAAATGTACCCTAGTTTGTAAACGCTATAACTTTTGCGCAAACCAATAAATATACGCTTATTGACATTTTTTTTACTAAAGACATGTGGCTGAATACATTTTGGCCTAAATGTATGACTAAAATTTAGTTTATTCGATTTTTCTTATAACAAAAAGTAGAAAATAAAAAATGTTTTCAAAATTTTCGGTTTTTTTTCCGTTTATATCGCAAAAAATAAAAATCGCAGAGGCAATCAAATACCATTAAAAGAAAGCTCTATTTGTGGGAAGAAAAGGACGCAAATTTCGTTTGGGTACAACATTGCATGTCCGCACAATTTACAGTTAAAGCAGCGCAGTGCAAAATTCTGAAAACAGCTCTGGTCCTTTAGCTACAAAATGGTCCGGGGCTTAAGTGGTTAATAAAAAGATAAAAATAAAAAAAAGATAAAAAGAGTGGATAACGTTGTCACTCACATTCAGCACAATAGGGCCCCTCCCACACATACATGCACACCACAATTTACCACTATATTACTTCCAAGTAGTGATGAGCCGAACACCCCCGGGTTCGGTTCGCACCAGAACCCGTGAACGGACCGAAAGTTCGCACGAACTTTAGAACCCTATTAAATACAATGGATGCGAACGTTCGAAATCTAAAGTGCTATTTATAACGACTAATATGCATGTTATTGTCCTAAAAAGGGTTTGGGAACCCGGGTTCTGCACCAGGGGACATGTATCAATCCAAAAAAAAGTTTTAAAAACTGCCGTATTTCGGGAGCAGTCATTTTAATGATGCATAAAGTGAAAAAAAAAAAGTCAAATATTCCTTTAAATATCGTACCTGGGGGGTGTCTAAAGTATGCCTGTGAAGTGCCACGTGTTTCCCGTGTTTAGAACTGTCCCTGCACAAAATTACATTTCTAAAGGAAAAAAAGCCATTTAAAACTGCTTGCGGCTTTAATGTAATGTCTGGTCCCGGTAATATGGATGAAAATCATTAAGAAAAATGGCATAGCTACCCCATCACAGCCCCCCCCCCCCCCTACCCCAGCCCATTACCAGCCTCTTTGGGTCTTGTATGGATATTAATGGGAACCAGGGCCGGCCCTACCATGGGACCCAATGGGACCGTGGTACCAGGCGGCATTTAGGAGGGGGCGGCAGTCAGTGTGTGACATTCAGTCAGGGCAGAGAGCAGAGCGAAGCGGAGCGGATGCTGGTCGGCGCCGCGGTGCGCTATGCCTGTGCGGTGCAGCTGCTAATGCTGCTTTCTCCTGCACTGTGTCTGCCGAGTCCCGACCGTTGCCTAGCAACCGGTGACGTCAGGAGGCCGCGGCCGCCCCAGCATTCACAGCGCTCAGCCTCCGCGCCAATCAAGATTGCTCCGCCCACACACCTCATCCACCACAGGGTTGGGAATGGGATTCAGTGTAGGAGGAATTCTGCTGTGGCTGTGCCCTGGACAGTGACCTTGTGAGTTGAGCCTGGGCTGCCTCTCTGCCTCTGATAAAAAGGGTGAGTTATGTGGGATTTTTAATGTGTATTGTACCCATGTTTTCCCTGTAATTTAAAGCAAAACTTTATTCTTTTAAACACTTTGCGCCCGCGCTATAGACAAAAGACGTCTACAGCGCGGGCGCGGGGCTCAATTGCCGGGAGGGTGTCCATGGACGTCCTCCTGTTTACTTCCGCGATGCGCGCCGCTGTGGGCGCGCATCGGGGAAAAGCTGTGCCCGCCGTGTCACTCGGGTGCCGATGCGCGTGCCTGGCGGTCGCGATGTCCGCCAGGTACCCGCGATTAGCTGTCACAGAGCCAAGGACGTGTATCTGTGTGTGTAAAAACACACACAGATCCACGTCCTGTCAGGGAGAGGAGACCGATGGTGTGTCCCTTGTACATAGGGACAACCATCGGTCTCCTCCCCCAGTCAGTCACCTCCCCGCACAGTAAGAATCACTAATAGGGAACACATTTAACCCCTTCCTCGCCCCCTAGTGTTAACCCCTTCCCTGCCAGTCACATTTATACAGTAATCAGTGCATATTTATAGCACTGTTCGCTGTATAAATGTGAATGGTCCCAAAAATGTGTCAAAAGTGTCCGATGTGTCCGCCATAATGTCGCAGTCACAATAAAAATCGCAGATCGCCACCATTACTAGGGAAAAAAAAAGTAATAAAAAAAATGTCATAATTCCATCCCCTATTTTGTAGGTGCTATAACTTTTGCGCAAAGCAATCATTATACGCTTATTTTTATATTTTTTTACCTAAAATATGTAGAAAAATACGTATCGGCCTAAACTGAGAAAAAAAATATATATTTAAAAAAAAAAATTGGGATATTTATTATAGCAAAAAGTAAAAAATATTGTGTTTTTTTCAAAATTGACGCTCTTTTTTTGTTTATAGGGCAAAAAATAAAAACCGCAGAAATGATCAAATACCACCAAAAGAAAGCTCTATTTGTGGGGGAAAAAAGGACGTCAATTTTGTTTGGGAGCTACGTGGCACGACCGCGCAATTGTTTTTCAAAGCGTGACAGTGCTGAAAGCTGAAATTTTGCCTGGGCAGGAAGGGGGTTATGTGCCCAGTAAGCAAGTGGTTAAAAAAATGCAAACTATAAAATGATTTGTATTGTTTTCTTGGTTTCTAATCAAGATGCAATGGTCATGTCATGAATTTTAATGGGAACAGGCATAAAAAAGGTTACTGCTGTGTTTCAACTCCCTCTCTGTGCAGGATAGATCATTGTCAGTAGAGGTGACATATGGCACATGTTCTTCTCAGGATGCCATTGCCTGCCCTGTATGTACAGCACAAAAAACACAATTTAAAAAAAACATTAAGGCTGCTTTCACACGGGGGCAGGTGGGCATTGATGGTAAAACACTGCTAGTTTTAGCGGCGCTTTACCGTCGTTTTAGCGGCGCTATTCGACCTCTAGTGGGGCGTATACACCGTTCCTCCACCGCCCTATAGATGCAGCCTGCAGGACTTTTTTTTAACATCCTGCCAGCGCATCATCCCAGTGTGAAAGCACTTAGGCTTTCACACTGGGACTCCAGGGGAGGCGCTTTACAGGCGCTATTTTAAGCCCAAAAGCGCCTGAAAAATGCCTCCAGTGTGAAAGGGGTCTAACAAAACTGCATGAAAACACTGAGGTGCATTATAGGCATTTTAGCGCTAAAAAGCTTTCACACTGGGGCGCTGCGCTTGCAGGATGTTAAAAAAAAGTCCTGCAAGCAGCATCTTTGGGTCACTTTAGGAGCGCTGTATACACCACTCCTCCACTCCTTGCGGGCGATTTTAACCCTTTCTCGGCCATTAGCGGGGGTTAAAAGCGCCCCGCTAGTGGGTGAAATGTGCCACAAATCCGACGGTAAAATAGCGGTGTTTTGCCGATATTTTACGGCCAACGCTATGGGCGTGTGAAAGGGGTCTCAAGGTTTCTTACCTTAATGCATTCTATGCATTAAGGTAAAAAACCTCCTGTGATGCAGCAGCCTCCCTTTTACTTACCTGAGCCTGGTTTTTCCCACGACGGGGACGAGCACACCAGCTCCACAGCCGGTGTCTCGGGTCCTGATTGGATAGATTGATAGCAGCGCAGCCATTGGTCCCGCTGCTGTCAATCAAACCCAATGATGCGGGAGCCGACTGGCGTGGCAGAGTCTTACTGTGTGTGGCAGGATCGCCTGTCTGCACCCTGCTGTCTTTCTGTGGCTCCAGTGTTTACCGTGTTAGAAGGTAAGACCTTGTCATTACCACAATAAAACCATCTCCTGTATCATTGTCTGCACACAGTCTCTGACCATCTCCTGTATCATTGTCTGCACACAGTCTCTGACCATCTCCTGTATCATTGTCTGCAAACAGTCTCTGACCATCTCCTGTATCATTGTCTGCACACAGTCTCTGACCATCTCCTGTATCATTGTCTGCACACAGTCTCTGACCATCTCCTGTATCATTGTCTACACACAGTCTCTGACCATCTCCTGTATCATTGTCTGCACACAGTCTCTGACCATCTCCTGTATCATTGTCTACACACAGCATTTGACCATCTCCTGTATATTTGTGGCGGGATCGTCTGTCTGCACCCTGCTGCCTGTCTGCGTCTCCAGTGTTTGTTACCGTGTTAGCAGGTAAGAGCTTGTCATTACTGTCGTTTGACAAACATTTACTAGCCTGTCATCTAACTGTAGCACTGCCCCGTAGGAGCTGCTAGTTTAGTTTTGGGCCTGCACTCTGCCTGTCAACCCCCAGAATTTGGCTCAATCCCCTCTGGCACAAATGGGCAATAGTGTGATTGAGTACCCCAATTGGCTGTTAGGGACCTCAATGGTGTATACACAACAATATAGGCATTAAAAGTAAATGTTACCTTGGTGTTGTTCACCTGCCACTCAGCTGCAAAGACAGAGTTCCACACAAATTGTAGCTTAACCAAAAGTGATATGTTTACTTGGTAAAGAAATGAGATTATGATTATACAACAGGCATTCAATGCATGTAAAGCGCTGCGTAAACTGTTGGCGCTATATAAATCGTGTATAATAATAATAATAATAATAATAATAATAATACTACAGCTCCCTGTATAAATCAATGAAGGAAATACCATTGGTTCAAAATACCTCTGAGATCCGATCCTGCTAACGTAGCCTGAGGGCCAGATCTGAGCGAGAGTTTGGTGGAGGAATCTCCCAGTGTGGTAACATCAACACTGGGGCACCCCTCCACCAAGTCTCGCACAATGCAACAGGAATACAAAATGACACAAACAGCTATTATTAATATGTAAAATCACAGTTCTATGGCTCCCCCTAGTGGATAGTTCAATTAATGCGTGTCCTATAGCAACCACTTGTAAGGGTAGGAAACCAGATGGCTATCCCTTTAAGAGCCAGGTAATCTTCAGCTAGCCACGTTGGTGTAAATAAAGATTTGTAATCCAAAAGATAGGGTGCAGAAAGAACTGTTACTTGAAACACACGGACTGACAGTACTAGTTTCCCCAAGGCGTTGAGTTCCTACGTGCAGAGATGTAAGCACCCGCAATATAAGTGAAGCTTGTCACACTCCTGGTAGTCAGTTAACTAAGTTGATGGGCAAGTGCCCGCTCACCAGATAAGGCCTTGTCTTGCTGCTTTTCCTCTCAGTCCGGAACCCTCCGTCAATGGTCCGTGTCTCGGTGTCACGAGGCCCCTGGTCCTTCACCCGCCCGTCCTCTGGATAGCGGTGGACAAAAGGCTCTGGATACTGCGAGCTGCAGACCGATCTTCCTCCGGTTGATCTACGAGACTGTTCTGCAGGGATCCCTCTTTGGCTAGGCGATCCGCTCTCAGTCTCCGTAGGCCCAGGTTTCTCTGGCCTAGGTATACTCACAGCAGGCCTTAACACAGGCCTCCTGCCGGCTTGAAGATGGCGTCCAGAGAGAGCGGCTGGCTTTAAAACGGTCTTCCCATCAGGCTTTGTGCGGCGCACTCCCCTCTGGTAGCACAGTGGCCTTGTGGACAATGTAGTCTCTGTGCTACTTACTGCAACAGAGTCTTTTTCTCTCAATAACTGAACCAAACAAGTTGTAACCAATTAACATAAGATAAACACTAAAGAGAGCCAAGCTCATATTTACAGCACAGACTGCAGTCCTTAACGATGCTTTCAACCATAAC
Source organism: Rana muscosa (assembly GCA_029206835.1). Taxonomy (NCBI): domain Eukaryota; kingdom Metazoa; phylum Chordata; class Amphibia; order Anura; family Ranidae; genus Rana; species Rana muscosa. The sequence goes on from CM055122.1 coordinate 407,071,953, forward strand.
AGCTTGCTACATAACATTTGTTATCGTAAAATTGGACAACAATTTTCAAAAGGAGAGTACTAGCGGTAAGAATTTCATACAACAGTCTGTCAACGGACAATCAATCCCCTTCCGAACATCGAACCGTGTGTACGAGGCTTAAGAGATTAGAACATAATTTTGCATCAGTGGTAAGACTGCATCTGGAATATGCAGTGTAATTTTATGCACCAGTAGAAAAGAAGGACATACTGGAAATAGAACAGGTTCAGTCACTGGTTATTACAAGTACATAGGCAAAATAGCAAGTGATTTGGGGGGTAATGTAGCATGTGATTTGTCCTCCTGATACGCAGTGGCATAGTCCTTTTTTGTTTTCTATTTTTTTTGGGCAGCAGTATACAGCAGCCATGTCTGATGGAAATAAACGCATACGTCTTTCTGGTGCACAATATGCAAAGGTTCGAGCAAAAAAGGAGGCTTTTTTACTAAAGCAGAAAGGAGCCATGCTGAAATTTATTAAGCCAGGGAGTCAAGAAAAATCTCCTATGGAGCAGGAGCTTCCATCTGAGGAGCCAACTGTTAACCCAGATAGTGAGACCCCTGGTGAAATGAGTCCTACTGCATCCACATCTGCACCTCAAAATGCTGAAGCTGTACATGTTCTGCAAGAGGAAAGTACAACGGATGGGAGCATGGTGGAGGAGCTGGTTCCTGGTGACTCTGATTTCAGTTCTTCCTTTCTAGAAGACCCAGGGCTTTGGCCAAATATGACTATTAAACTGAGGGACTTCCTGGTAAAATACGGCCCACACCAGGTGAAAAGTTTCAACTTTCCAAAAGACAAGTCTGAACGCAAAAGAAGCTTTCACCGGATGCATTATTGGCGGACACTACCTAATATGGAGAAAGTGGAGAGACCGTGGCTGATGTACTCAAAGAGCAAGAATGCTGCATATTGCTTTTGCTGCAAGGTTTTCCAAAAGGAACTTATTGCATCTGCTTTAAGTTCTAAAGGAACAAATAACTGGCAACATCTGTGTAGGAATTTGACATGTCATGAGAAGACCCCATCTCACGAGAGAGCATTCCATAGCTGGCTAGAACTGCGTACAAGACTACAGTTAAAGTCTACCATAGATGCAAAACATCAAGAGAAGATAGAAGCGGACACTAAGCACTGGGAAAATGTACTAAAAAGGCTCATTGCCATTATTCGAGTCCTCGCTACTCAAAACCTAGCACTGCGTGGTACATCAGATAAGCTGTTTATGCCAAACAATGGTAATTATCTTAAAATTGTGGAGTTGATGGGAGAATTTGAGCCAGTACTTAAAGAACATCTCAGAAGAGTAACCAGCAAAGAAACCCACATTCACTATCTTGGCAAAACTGTTCAGAATGAAATTATCCAGTTACTGGCAGGACAAATCAGACAGACAATTGTGGGAAACCTGAATGCTGCAAAATATTACTCTGTAATTCTTGACTGTACACCGGATATAAGCCATTCTGAACAAATGACTTTAATGGTGCGTTTTTTAACAGCAACAGACTCAGGTGTAAATGTCAGAGAACATTTCTTGGGGTTCATCGACATAGATGATACTACAGGATCTGGGATGACAAAGATACTTCTTGAGAAGCTTGAAGAAATGGGAATTGATCTTAAGGGTATGAGAGGACAAGGATATGACAATGGAGCCAATATGAAGGGAAAAAACAGTGGTGTACAAACACGAGTGCGAGAGTTAAATCCCAGAGCCTTTTTTGTCCCGTGCAGTTCCCATTCTTTGAACTTGGTCATCAGTGATGCTGCCTCGGCATGTTCTGAAGCTTCTGAATTCTTTAATGTAATACAAAGTGTATATGCATTCTTCTCTGCATCTACCCATCGTTGGCAAATCTTAAAAGAACATCTTGGACATTCACAAATTACAGTGAAACCACTGAGCACCACACGATGGGAGAGTCGCATGGAAGCAGTGAAAGCTATCCGAAACCAGATTGGAAAAATTTATGATGCCATAACTGCTGTTATGGAGGATGGTACTTCAACAGGAGCAGCTCGTGGCAAAACACAGGCAGAGTGCAGAGGAATTACAAGAAATATATGTGATTTTAAATTTCTTTGTGGTCTAGTGTTGTGGCATGATGTACTCTTCCATGTAAATATTGTGAGCAAAAGACTGCAAGAGATTGATGTTGATATTTCTGGAGCAGTTCAACAACTTCAGATGACAAAATCATTCCTCCAGACTTATCGATCAGATGAGGAATTTGAAAAGGTTTTGAAAAGTGCAGAAAAGATGGCAGAGGAACTTGACATTGAGCCGGTTTTTCACTTTGCAGACGTTCGAAATCGCCGCAGAAGAACCCATTTTGACTATGAGGCAGATGATGAAAGCATCAGTGATCCTAAACAACAGATGAAAGTACTTTTTTTTTTCCAAGTTCTAGACTCTGCTATCCAGTCACTGGAAGAACGTTTTTTACAGGTCCATGAACACAGCAATGTCTTTGGGGTGCTCTATAACATTCCCAAACTCAAGGATGCAATACCTGAAGACCTACTCCAGCAGTGCAAAAAATTGGAAAGCATTTTGTCCCATGATAACATGCGGGATATAGATTCAAATGATCTCAATGATGAACTGAAAGCTCTGTCAAAATATGTCCCTGCAGACTTGTCGCCAAAGGGCGTGCTGGAGTATATCTGCACAAACAATCTGACTACCCTCTTTCCAAATGCCTTCATTGCTCTGCGTATACTGTTAACACTCCCTGTGACCGTTGCTAGTGGAGAGCGAAGCTTCTCAAAGCTGAAGCTAATAAAAACATACCTGCGCTCCACAATGACACAAGAAAGGTTGGTGGGTTTGGCGACCATATCAATTGAACATGAACTAGCCCAAACTATAAACCTGAAGGAAGCAGTGTCTTTATTTGCAGCCAAGAAGGCACGGAAAGCACCATTTTGATTCAATCTGTGGTTGATTACAATATAGTTGATGTTATCTGTCCATGACAAACTGTTTTGCCATATAATAGAACAGGGGTAGGCAACCTTTTAGTAGTACTGTTCCAAAACAAGATTTTGAAGTCCCATGCAGACTCACCAGAGCCCATGAGATGCAGTCTCACCAGAGCCTATGCAGTCTCATCAGTGCCTATGCAGTCTCATCAGTGCCTATGCAGTCTCATCAGTGCCTATGCAGTCTCATCAGTGCCTATGCAGTCTCACCAGAGCCGATGACGTCTCATCAGTGCCTATGCAGTCTCACCAGAGCCCATGAAGTCTCACCAGTGCCCATGAAGTCTCACCAGTGCCCATGGTATGCAGTCTCATCAGTGCCTATGCAGTCTCACCAGAGCCCATAAAGTCTCACCAGTGCCCATGAAGTCTCACCAGAGCCTATGCAGTCTCATCAGTGCCTATGCAGTCTCATCAGTGCCTATGCAGTCTCATGAGTGCCTATGCAGTCTCATCAGTGCCTATGCAGTCTCACCAGAGCCCATGAAGTCTCACCAGTGCTCATGATATGCAGTCTCATCAGTTACTATGCAGTCTCACCAGAGCCCATGCAGTCTCACCAGTGCCCATGAAGTCTCACCAGTGCCCATGAAGTCTCACCAGTGCCCATGAAGTCTCACCAGTGCCCATGATATGCAGTCTCACCAGAGCCTATGCAGTCTCATCAGTGCCCATGAGATGCAGTCTCACCAGTGCCCATGCGGTCTCACCAGTGCCCATAAACTATATAACACTCTGTAAAGCACTGTGTCTATATTTACAGCCAAGATGGCACATAAAGCACTGATAGTCAATTGATATATAGTTGAGTGCAATATTGTTGTTGTTCTTGTCTGTTGTTTATGACAAGCAGTTTTGCAATATCTTTTCACCATTTAAGCTATTTATATAAATAAAGATATATATATATATATATATATATATATATATATATATATAAAACAAAATAACACTGGAGTTTGTGGTTTGGATTTGTACGTAATGGTATGTCATGTAATTTTGCATATGGTGCTGTTGCATGTAACTCTGCTTTTCTGATAAATGAAATTTTACTTATGATATAAAATACTGAATGTGGGGGCGTTTTGGTGGGCGTGTTTTTTTTTTTGGGGGGGGGGGGCAGCATTTCATTCTTGGTCCCAGGCAGCACCATGTCTTGGGCCGGCGCTGATGGGAACCCCGCACACAAAATAAAAAAGGCCCTATATACTCTGAACAGCCGTATACAGGCGGTACATACAAGACAGGGACTGTAGGTTTGTTCTTATGTAGAATCTGTTTGTAATTTTGAACAGGTACATTGTTTAAGTGTAGCTCCAGCCAAAAAATCTATTTTTAAGCTTTTTGGAAAACATAGGGAAGGGTTATCACCCCTGTAACATTTGTTTTGCTGTCTGTGCAGTGTGCACCTGTTCAGAACAGTTCACCTCACTTTCCGTCCTAATGACAAATGTGTTTTGAAAATTTGGGGTTTTTATTGAAACAAGAATTGGTGATAAAGCATCAGTGGAGAGGAGACACTTTTTTTCCCATATTAACTCTTACAGGAGAGAATTTCCCTTCCATGGGGTAGATTTCCTCTCACTTCCTGTTGTATCCTTCCGTTTGCAAGGAGGAGTCGTTTGTAAGTTGGATGTTTGAAAGTAGGGGCCTGCCGTATATACTCAGCTGAAATTTGCCCCTTACATGTTGGTGTTGCCACAACACTGTGAGCCCTCACAGTTACTCTTGGTGGGCGCATGAATGGGCCCTGCTGTGAATTATTAGATCAAGAATTGTAATTGCATGCCCCTGTTGAACAGGGGCTGAAAAATTGGGCCTTTGGTGGTGGTGGTGGTGTTGACACAACACTGTAAGGCCTCACAGTTAGTCTTGGTGGGCGCAGGAATGGGCCCTGCTGTGAATTATTAGATCAAGAATTGTAATTACATGCCCCTGTTAAACAGGGGCAGAAAAATTGGGCCTTAGGCACTGGTGCCACAACACTTCAACCCCTCACAGATACTGTACTTGGAGCACAGCAATGAGCCCTGTTGCAAAGTATTGCATCAAAAATTGTAATTACACGCCCCTGTTAAACAGGGGCTGAAAAATTGGGCCTTAGCCACTGGTGCTGGTGCCACAACACTGCAACCTCTCCCAGATACTCTATTTGGAGTGCAGGAATGAGCCCTGCTGCAAAGCATTGCATAAAAAATTGTAATTACATGCCCCTGTTAAACAGGGGCATAAAAATTGGGCCTTAGGCACTGGTGCCACAACACTGCAACCCCTCACAGATACTGTACTTGGAGCACAGCAATGAGCCCTGTTGCAAAGTATAGCATCAAAAATTTTAATTACACGCCCCTGTTAAACAGGGGCTGAAAAATTGGGCCTTAGCCACTGGTGCTGGTGCCACGACACTGCAACCTCTCCCAGATACTCTAGTTGGAGTGCAGGAATGAGCCCTGCTGCAAAGCATTGCATAAAAAATTGTAATTACATGCCCCTGTTAAACAGGGGCATAAAAATTGGGCCTTAGGCACTGGTGCCACAACACTGCAACCCCTCACAGATACTGTACTTGGAGCACAGCAATGAGCCCTGTTGCAAAGTATTGCATCAAAAATTGTAATTACACGCCCCTGTTAGACAGGGGCTGAAAAATTGGGCCTTAGCCACTGGTGCTGGTGCCACAACACTGCAACCTCTCCCAGATACTCTAGTTGGAGTGCAGGAATGAGCCCTGCTGCAAAGCATTGCATAAAAAATTGTAATTACATGCCCCTGTTAAACAGGGGCATAAAAATTGGGCCTTAGGCACTGGTGCCACAACACTGCAACCCCTCACAGATACTGTACTTGGAGCACAGCAATGAGCCCTGTTGCAAAGTATTGCATCAAAAATTTTAATTACACGCCCCTGTTAAACAGGGGCTGAAAAATTGGGCCTTAGCCACTGGTGCTGGTGCCACGACACTGCAACCTCTCCCAGATACTCTAGTTGGAGTGCAGGAATGAGCCCTGCTGCAAAGCATTGCATAAAAAATTGTAATAACAAGCCCCTGTTAAACAGGGGCTGAAAAATTGGGCCTTAGCCACTGGTGGCGGCACCCAGAAACAAAAATGTTCTTCCAAGCTATCATCATCAATCGGATCATTGAGGAGGAGGAGGATAGTCAGTCAACATAACAGGACAGTCTCTCAGCATCAGCATCAGTCTTGAAGGGATGTGACATTTGAAAATAAATTAGTCTGTTATATCAGCTTCAGGTGTTTGGTAGCTGGTGGTGATCCAAGACTGGTTCATCTTTATGAAGGTCAGTCGATCAACAGAGTCGGTGGACAGGCGCACCCTGTGATCCGTGACAAATCCTCCAGCAGCACTGAATGTGCGTTCTGAAAGAACGCTGGATGCAGGACAGGCCAGTAGCTCAATTGCATACTGTGCAAGCTCTGGCCAGTGATCCATCCTCAAGACCCAGTAAGCCAGAGGATTTTCGGTGGGGAAGGTGTCCAAGTCTGACCTTGCCCCTAGGTATTCCTGCACCATGTATATCAGACGCTGGCGATGGTTGCTGGAACCGATCATACCTTGGGGCTGCGGACTAAAGAATTGTCTGAACGCATCGGTCAGACAGCCACCGCTTCTTCTTTGACTGACCGAAGCCTCAGCAACTCGTTGTCCAGGACCAGGAGTTTGTAACCTCCCAGTCTCTGGGAACGCATTGCACAGACCTTTCTGCAAGGCCTCCCGGAGTTGTCTCATCCTCTGCTCCCTCTGTGACGGTAAGATAAGGTCCGCAACCTTACCCTTGTACCGTGGATCAAGGAGAGTAGCCAGCCAGTAATGGTCCCTCTCCTTGATCCGAAGAATACGAGGATCCTTCCGCAGACTTTACAGGATCAGGGAGGCCATGCAGCGTAGGTTAGCTGAGGCATTCGGTCCGGAGTCCTCTGGGTCACTAAGGACGACATGATCCGCAGCCACCTCCTCCCAGCCACGTACAAGTCCACTGGTTTCTTGGGACTGTAAATCATCCCTAAAAGACTGCTGCTGATGATGCTGAGTGCCAGGCTCCACCTCCATGCTGACACAATCCTCCTCCTCCTCCTCCTCTTCTTCCTGTGTGATGGGTGGGACAGAAGGAACACTGTCTGGGTAAAGGGGGCCTTGAGAGGCAAGGAAGTCCACCTCTTCCTGCCTCTGTTCTGCGTCAAGTGCCCTGTCCATTATTCCACGCAGCGTATGTTCCAACAGGTGGACAAGAGGTACAGTGTCACTGATGCATGCACTGTCACTGCTCACCATCCTCGTGGCCTCCTCAAATGGTGCCAGGACAGTGCATGCATCGCATCCCTGATCATGCCCCACTGGCGTGGTGAAAAAAACCCGATCTCCCCTGACCCTGTCCTGGTGCCGTAGTCGCACAGGTACTCATTGATGGCCCTCTGCTGCGTGTGCAGCCGCTGCAGCATGGCTAACGTTGAGTTCCACCTGGTGGGCATGTCACATATAAGGCGGTTCTTGGGCAGGTTCAACTCCTTTTGCAGCTCAGCCAGGCGAGCACTGGCATTATAAGATCTGCGGAAATGCACACAGACTTTCCTGGCCTGCCTCAGGACATCCTGTAAGCCCGGGTACCTGCCCAAGAACCGCTGCACCACCAGGTTAAGGATGTGAGCCACACAGGGCACATGGGTCAGTTGTCCCTGTCGGAGAGCGGAGAGGAGGTTGGTGCCATTGTCGCAAACTACCATTCCTGGCTTAAGCTGGCGTGGCGTCAACCACCTCTCGGCCTGCCCCTGCAGAGCCGACAGAACCTCTGCCCCAGTGTGGCTCCTGTCCCCCAAACACACCAGCGCAAGCACGGCATGGCATCTTTTTGCCTGCGTACTTGCGTAGCCCCTTGAACGCCTACGGAGCACCGCTGGTTCCGAGGACAAAGCACAGGAAGAGGCCATGGAGGAAGAAGAAGAGGAGGGGGTGGAGAACAGAGGTGTGTCACAACCAGTAGTAGCATTTTGGAGGTGTGGCGGTGGAACAACCTCCAACACTACTGCACCTTGTCCTGCATCCTTCCCAGCTGCCAAAAGAGTGACCCAATGGGCCGTGAAAGAAAGGTAACGTCCCTGTCCATGCCTGCTGGACCATGAGTCAGCGGTAATATGCACCTTACCGCTGACCGCCCTGTCCAGCGCGGCCAAGACATTGCCTTCCACATGCCGGTAGAGAGCCGGAATCGCCTTCCGTGAGAAAAAGTGGCGTTTGGGAACCTGCCACTGAGGAACCGCACATTGCACAAACTCACGGAAGGGGGCCGAGTCTACCAACTGAAAAGGCAGCAGTTGAAGCGCTAGCAATTTAGCCAAGCTAGCATTCAACCGCTGGGCATGTGGATGGCTGGGAGTGAACTTCTTTCGACGGTCCAGCAGCTAGGGCAGGGAAATTTGCCTGCTAGAATCGGACGTCGGTGTACTGCTAACAGAGTGCCCGCAAGTACTTGGCTGTGACACACCTAATTCTACACCTTCATTCCTCTCAGAGCAGGTTTCAGAGAGGACTGAAGGTATAGTGGGGTTGGAGATCCCAGCTGATGCGGTGCAAGAAGAGGTCCGCTTTTTTCTTTGGTGTGGGTCTTTAAGGTAGGCTTGCCAACGAGCTGCATGGCAGGTCAACATATGTCTGGTCAAGCATGTGGTGCCCAAGCGGGTGATGTTTTGGCCACGCGATATACGCTTGAGACATATGTTGCAAACAGCAGCTGTGCGATCTGATGCACTCGACTCAAAAAAGGCCCGCACCAGAGAACTTTTTGAATAACGGGCAGAGGCAGCGCCCTGCACAGGCGGAGCTCTGCGGTGTGATTCCGTCGGTGTGCTGCCCTTACGCTGGCGCCCCGAGGGCATCCTACCTCGTTGGAGATGTGCCTCCTCCTCATCCTCCTCCTCTCTCCTATTAGGCACCCACGTGGAGTCAGTGACCTCATCATCCCCTCCCTCCTCATCACTGGAGCCAATCTGGCAGTATGCTGCAGCTGCTGGAACATGACTGCCAGATTGGTGTCCTTCTTGAGCATCCCCTCTCTCTGCTCTCACGCTACTGCCTTCCTCTAGCTGGGTATCATCATCAGACCCTTCGAAACGCTGGGCATCATCCTGTAACATGTACCCAACACTGTGCTCAAACAGTTCGGGGACTCCTCAGGAGGACATGGTTGGTCTAGGGAAGGAGTGACTGATGATGACATTGATACCAGGGAAGAGGACGCTTTGGCAGCTGCTTTGCCAGTACCCTGAGCCTGGGTGAGAGAGGATGAGGAGGATGAGGAGGGCTTGGTCATCCACTCTACCAAGTCTTCGGCATGATGCGGCTCAACACGTCCAGCTGCCGAAAAGAAGGACAAGCGTGTCCCATGGCCACGTGCTGATGGCGATGCACCGCGACCACGACCAGCACTGTTGTCTCTAGACACAGAGCCTGCTTGCCCTCTTTTATTGGCTCCTGACTGTCTGCCTCTCCTTGTTTGCCTTCCAGACATTCTAATGGCCTGCAGGGAAATGGGAAAGCAATAAGGCCTAGCTTCAGGAGTATATTTTGCAGGAATCACACTACGCCTGCTGTAGGAGCTGCAAATGCCTGTTGGTGTAACACACCAGGAAAAAGCAGCAATACAGGCTAACTTCAGGTGTAATATGATCAGGAGGCACACTCCGCCCGCTGTAAGTGCTGCAAATGCCTGTTCGTGTAACACACCAGAAAAAAGGGATTTTTATAACAGCTTACCTGTAAAATCCTTTTCTTGGAGTACATCACGGGACACAGAGCGACTTAGTCATTACTAATGGGTTATATAGTTTACCTTCAGGTGTTGGCACTGGCCAATTCCAAACCGGAAGTACCCTCCCCTATATAAGCCCCTCCCACCCGGGAGCACCTCAGTTTTGTAGCCAAGCAATAAGTGTCCCAAAAAGAGGGGTGGGAGCTCTGTGTCCCGTGATGTACTCCAAGAAAAGGATTTTACAGGTAAGCTGTTATAAAAATCCCTTTTTCTTTTTCGTACATCACGGGACACAGAGCGACTTAGTCATTACTAATGGGACGTCCCAAAGCAATGCCAAATGAGGGGGGGGGGTACATAAGCTGGGCGCCATCAGGCATGAGGATCTTTTGCGGCCTGCAACACACTGCGCCCAAAGGCGACATCCTCCTGACTTCTAACGTCTACCTGATAGAATCTAGTAAACGTGTGTACCGAAGACCATGTTGCGGCCTTACATACTTGAGCCAGGGAGGCCTGGTGATGCACTGCCCATGAAGTTCCAACCGCTCTTGTGGAGTGCGCCCTAACTTTGAACGGAGGCAGTCTCTTTCTCAAGCCATAGGCTTGTATTATGACCTGTCGAATCCACTTGGCTAAAGTAGATTTTGATGCTGCCTGACCCCTTCTGGGGCCTTCCGGCAGAACAAACAAAGAATCCGTTCTGCGAATCTGAGCAGTGGCTTTTAGATAAGCTTTAACTGCTCTTACCACATCCAAAGAATGTAATAACTTTTCCTCTACTGAGATAGGTTTGGGGAAAAAAGAAGGAAGAACCACATCTTGGTTCAAATGAAACCTCGATACCACCTTAGGAAGAAAGGCTGGATGAGGACGTAATACTACTCTGTCCTTATGGACAACCAGATATGGCTCCTTACAGGACATAGCTGCTAATTCCGACACTCTTTTAGCCGAACAAATGGCTACTAAGAAAACCAATTTCCTGGTGAGAAGAACCAAGGAAATGTGTTGTAATGGTTCAAACGGTTGTTTCTGTAGAACCGACAGAACCAGGTTTAAGTCCCAAGGACATATGGGAATACTAACCGGAGGGCTAATACGCATCACTCCTTGTATAAAGGTTTTGACTAGTGAATGCGAAGCCAAGGGCCTTTGAAAAAATATTGACAAGGCCGAAATCTGACCCTTGATAGTACTCAAGGCCAGCTTCCTATCTACAGCCCACTGTAGGAAGTCCAGAATCCTCCCTATCATGTACTTACGTGGATGCCATTTCTTGGTCTCACACCACGTAATGTACGCTTTCCAGATCCTATAATAGATCTGCCTGGATACCGGTTTCCTGGCATTGATCATGGTAGATACCACAGAATTAGAGAGCCCTCTCTTTTTCAGAATGTGGGCTTCAATAGCCAGGCCGTCAAACCTAGGGCTGGTAAGGAAGGGTGGTATATCGGTCCTTGCGACAGCAGGTCCGGACGAAGTGGGAGGGTCCAAGGACTCCTCACTGACATTTTTACCATCTCCGCGTACCATGCCCTTCGGGGCCACGCTGGAGCCACCAGAATCACTGGTTTCTTTTCTACCCTGATTCTGCGGAGTAATCGCGGTAACAATTGTGGCGGTGGGAATGCATATATCAGCTTGAACCGATCCCAAGGGAACACTAGGGCATCCGAGCCGCAAGCTAGGGGATCCCTTGTGCGAGACACAAACCTGTCCACCTTTGCGTTGAATCTGGATGCTAGCAGATCTACATCCGGTGTTCCCCACCGCTGGCATATTGCCTGGAAAACCTCGGGGTGAAGAGACCATTCCCCCGGGCATAATTGTTGGCGACTTAGAAAGTCCGCTCTCCAATTTTCCACTCCTGGGATGAAAACCGCGGATATGGCTGGGACATATCTTTCTGCCCACTCCAGGATGCAATTTGCTTCCTTCTGGGCTGCACGACTTTTGGTGCCACCCTGATGATTGATATATGCCACTGCCGTGGCATTGTCTGATTGAATTCTGACAGGGGACCCCTGGAGTTTGGATGTCCATGCTACTAGGGCATACCGGGCTGCTCGTATCTCTAAGAGATTGATGGGCAGGGCCTTTTCTGCTTCTGACCACCTGCCCTGGAGAGACCATTGCTCCAGCACTGCCCCCCAGCCGATGAGGCTGGCATCTGTAGTGACCACCTTCCAAGAAACCGGACTGAAGGGTTTCCCTCTTTCCAGATTCTGGGGCACCAACCACCAATGGAGGCTCTTGCGAACGGAAGGGGACAGGGACATTGGTAAGTCTAAAGCCTGAACTTTTTTGTTCCAGGCTGACAGTATGGCCCTTTGCAAATTCCTTGAATGGAATTGACCGTAGGGTACCGCTTCGAATGAAGCCACCATCTTTCCCAGCAGCCTCATGCAGAGACGTATGGATGGTTTTCTTTTTGTACCCACTAAGTGGGTCAAATTTCTTAAAGACGACACCTTCTCTGGAGGTAAGAAAATCTTTCTCTGATTTGAATCCAGCCTTAGCCCTAAGTATTCCAGACTTTTGACTGGTCTTAGAGCTGACTTGTCCCGGTTGATAATCCAACCGTGATATTCCAGATACTCGATTGTCTTGTGAATAGCTACTTCCAGCTTTTCCACTGAGTGGTCTATTAGTAGCAGGTCGTCTAGATATGCCATTATCGTTACACCCTGTGTTCTTAGATTGGCCAATAATGGGGCCAGAATTTTTGTGAACACTCGTGGTGCTGTGGCCAGACCGAAAGGTAAGGCTCTGAACTGAAAATGGCGCCCTTCTACTGCAAAGCGTAGAAATTTCTGATGGGCCGGAAAGATGGGAATATGCAGATAAGCATCCCTTATGTCGATCGAGGCTAGTCATTCCTGCCCTTGTAGGGCGGTGGCCACTGATCGGATCGACTCCATCCGAAAGGTCCTGATATTTAGGAACTTGTTTAGCCCTTTTAGATTTAATATGGGCCTCACGTCCCCATTTGGTTTGGGGACTGTGAAAAGGTTCGAGTAAAACCCGAATCCGCTTTCTTCCAGGGGAACCTTCATGATTACCCCTTGGAGCAATAGTTGTTCTAGTGCCAGAAGGAGGGATCCTCTCTTTTGGGGATCTCTTGGCACGTTTGACCTCATAAATTGGGCAGGAGGAGTGCCTTTTAACTCCAGCTTGTATCCCAGACTTACTGCGGAGAGCACCCATCTGTCTCTGATGGTGTCCCGCCAGGTCTCTGTGAACAACTGAAGTCTTCCCCCCACCCGATTGAGCGGGGGCAATACTTCATGCCTTAGGGGGAGGTTTTGTACCTCTCTTGATCCAGGGCTTCTTGTTACCCTGTGATTGTCCCTGATTTCTGCCCCCTGAATTTGACCGCGGAGGCCGTCGGAACTGCTTCACAGCCGATGTGCCCGGGACTGGAGAGGTAGGCCTCTTAAAAGAAGGACTTCTACCCTTGTTCTTAACCGGTAAGAGTGAACTTTTACCGGCAGAAATTTTCTGGATATATTTGTCCAGATCTTCTCCAAATAAGCGTTCTCCATGAAATGGGAAGCTAACCAGCAGTTTTTTACAGGGAGCTTCAGCAGACCAGTTTTTGAGCCACAGAAGCCTACGCATATGTACTATAGACAGCGTAAAGCGGGAGGCCTGTTGGATTGTATCCTTTATGGCGTCCACCGCAAAACACAAGGCTCTAGGCAGGTCAGCTAGGGCATGAGCCTGCTGATCTGGTAAGTCCCTTAAGACTTGTTTCAACTGATCTTTCACTGCTTGGCAGACTCCAATCGCTGCTACCGCAGGTTGTGTCACCATACTTGCTGTAGAGAAAGCAGATTTTAGTAAAGACTCCAATTTTTTATCTATTGGGTCTTTGAACATTGGAACATTATCTACTGGACATGTCAGTGATTTGTTAACAGAAGAGATGGCTGCGTCCACTATAGGGACCCTCCATTTTCTTATGAACTTATCCTCCATGGGATAGATCACCGGAAATCTCTTGGGGGGAGCAAATATTTTATCAGGATGCTCCCAATCCTGGTAAATAAGCCCTTCTAATAAAGGGTGGATTGGGAAGGAACAGACCGCCTGGGGAGCTTTTAGCGACCCCAGCGAGGAAACCGTAGTGGATGGTGGTTCCGCCAGAGGCATTTTAAATGCTGATCGGACCATGTTAGTCAGAGACTGAACCCATAATCTTTCAGCCTGAGAAGCTGAGAAAGGTTCTTCCACTGTTGATTCCTCTATAAGTGAATCAACCTCATCCTGATCCCCTTCAGGTAGGTCGATCTCTGTGTGGGGCTGTTCCTCCACTAACAGGCACTCTGAAGGAGGAGACGGAGATCGGACGCGCTTTTCCTGTGACAGGGAAGCAGCGATCAATGCTGTTAATCTCTCTTCCAATCCTCCCAGAGTTGAGGATAAAACCTCCTCTGTTATATATACAGGAGCAGGTGGACTGGGGACAGCCGCAGCACCAGGCATTCCTGCGGGGTTTCTACGGCTACTGACCTCTGCATTCTCAGGGGAGATTGGTGCAGTGCAAGCATGCCCAATATCCTCAGAGCCCGATGGAGACCCCTTTGGCTTCCTGGAAGATCTATTTCCGGAGCGTCTGGACGACATATCCTTTAAGCACAAAGCTGAGGTATTCCCGTCGTCATACACCAATTTTTGCTGGTAATAGTCTAACACAGGTGCTGCTATATACCAGCTGGTGTCCACTAAAGTGCCTTTCTATGGGGATGCCTGCATCAACCGCCTCTGTGTGCCACTGTTTGTTGCTAGCTCTGTTTGCATGCAGCTGACACTTGTACTGTGTCTTTTAACCATGCTGGGACGCCCGCACATGCGCAGAAGCGCCGCGGCGCGCATCGAGCGTCATCCACCCGCCCCGCCCCTTTTTTTCATAGGAGGCGCGTGCACGCGCCCGCGCGCGCGCCCGTGCGCCAATGGCGCCCTTTTCGAAAAACCAACAGAGGACTAGGAGCCAGGGCCCTTTTTGCCAGAGGGCCTGTGCGGTGGATGAACGCAGCAACAGGGCAGAGGAAGTGGATTCCCTCAGAGAAACTTACCAGCTGCCTGGATCTTTTGAGTTGAGAAAACCAAAGATCCACATTTACAAGAAAAATGGACTACAGCGGCCTCTAGTGGTTTAACACAGGTACCGCGGTCCCTGTTTTTTTTTTTTTTTTTTTTCTTGACTACTATTAAAATTTTACATTTTCAGTAGTTATAGGCAAACACAGATATTTAGCGGGAATACCGTTAGGTAACAGACAGAAAGACAAATTAGGCTTGGGGGTCCCCCAATAGAACCAAGTTCCTGAGGGCCCCCACTTACCTGATCCCCGCCGCAGGACTTTGTTTGGTCCACAAAAGTCCAAACTTCACCTATCACGGCAGGCATTGTAATTAAACCTTCAGGGACCGGGTTCCCAAGGATTCCACTCCCCTGGACCTGTATAGCACCCTGCACAGACAGCGTCTTGGTCGTGGGTATGACCAGAGCTCTGGATCCCAGGGTCCAGCCCTCCTAAGAGAAGCATTACAGGCAAAACCTTGCTCTTCTGCTGCAAGGCCCGGGTACCGACCGTTTAGCTATGAAGCTTTTTTGGTGGGATCCGGAACAGCTTACTAAGGCCCAAAAGAACCTGTACGCAAGCCCAGTGAAAACACATGTTACTCTTTGGCCAACACCTTAGACACTGGCAAAAAACTGAGGTGCTCCCGGGTGGGAGGGGCTTATATAGGGGAGGGTACTTCCGGTTTGGAATTGGCCAGTGCCAACACCTGAAGGTAAACTATATAACCCATTAGTAATGACTAAGTCGCTCTGTGTCCCGTGATGTACGAAAAAGAAAAAGCAGCAATACAGGCTAACTTCAGGTGTAATATGATCAGGAGGCACACTCCGCCCGCTGTAAGTGCCGCGAAATCCTGTTGGTGTAACGCACCAGGAAAAAGCAACAATACAGGCTAAGTTCAGGTGTAATATGGTCAGGAGGCACACTACGCCCGCTGTAAGTGCCGCAAATGTCTGTTGGTGTAACACACCAGGAAAAAGCAGCAATACAGGCTAACTTCAGGTGTAATATGGTCAGGAGGCACACTCCGCCCGCTGTAAGTGCGCAAAATCCTGTTGGTGTAACACACCAGGAAAAAGCAGCAATACAGGCTAAGTTGAGGTGTAATATGGTCAGGAGGCACACTCCGCCCGCTGTAAGTGCCGCAAAATCCTGTTGGTGTAACACACCAGGAAAACGCAGCAATACAGACTAAGTTCAGGTGTAATATGATCAGGAGGCACACTACGCCCGCTGTAAGTGCCGCAAATGCCTGTTGGTGTAACACACCAGGAAAAAGCAGCAATACGGGCTAACTTCAGGTGTATAATGTGCAGGAGGCTTAGCAACAATGACACTGACACTGTCCCCTGCCTATCCTTCTCTCTCCCTGCACACAAGGTTTATCAAAGTATATGACACTGACACTCTCCCTGCCTATCCTTCTCTCTCCCTACACACAAGGTTTAGCAAAGAATATGACACTGACACTCTCCCTGCCTATCCTTCTCTGTCCCTACACACAAGGTTTAGCAAAGAATAGATTTGACACTGTCCCTGCCTATCCTTCACTTTCCCTGCTCCGGAACACACTACACGAGGCCGCCGCGCTGGCGGCCTTTTATAGTGTGGGGCGTGTACTAAACCCCCTCAGCTATAATTGGCCACAGACATCCTGCCTGTGGCCAATCATTGCTCTCCTCGCTGCCGGCGCTGTGATTGTCCAAGCATGCAGGGTCGCAGTGCATGCTTGGCCAATCACAGCGCCGGGATTACACTGCGATGGCGCAGTGTATTGTGGGCCGTTCGCGTCACTCGAATTTGGCGCGAACGGCCCAAATCGTTCATTGTTCGCCGAACGCGCGAACAGCCGATGTTCGAGTCGAACCTATGTTCGACTCGAACACCAAGCTCATCCCTACTTCCAAGTATCGAAGCAAAGGGAGGACTGGGCAGGGGGTCTCAGGGTTCCTTGCAATACATGCCCCTTATGTGGCTATTGTATGCTGGGGACACCACTGGCTCCTCATCTACCCTGGGAAATTCTGTATGTCTTTCACTCTTTACCTAATGCCGCGTACACACGGACGTTTTTAATGTCATTTAAAAAAACGACGTTTTTCTCGACATGATTTTTCGTGTTTCCTCTCAAGCCTGCCTTGCCTACACACTGTCGTGAAAAAAATGCTCGCGCAAAGCGCGGTGACGTACAACACGTACGACGGCACTATAAAGGGGAAGTTCTATTTGGATGGCGCCACCCTTTGGGCTGCTTTTGCTGATCCTCGTATTATTAACGTTTGGTCAGGGCCGATTCGCGCTTTTCAGCCTCATGCTCTTCAGTCCGTTACAGCGTGACGAATGTGCTATCTCCATTATGAACGTTAGTTTTACCAGAAGGAGCGCTCCCATCTCATACTTGATTTTGAGCATGCGCATTTTTTTCCCCTCGTAAAAGCATACACACTACCGTTTTTCACGACGTTAAAAAAAACGACGTGAAAAACGACGTGAAAAAATAGAGCAGGTTCAAATTTTTTTTAGGCCATTTTTCACGTCGTTAAAAATGCTCAGGAGCCTACACACGATCGTTTTTAATGACCAATTTAAAAAATGGCATTTTTCACGCCATGAAAAACGGTCGTGTGTACGCGGCATAAGTGTACCTTAAGAAAGACAATGGGGCTAAGAACAATATGTTGCGCCGGTTCATACCTTAATTGGTGCGCCGGAAAAATCATTGATTGGGCGTGCGAACCGGCGCATGCAGACACGCAACATGATAATAAATATGTAAATGGCAACTGGTGCCAGGGTAACTGCTGTTTTCTCATTGATAATAGCGCACGCCCATCTCATTGGATGTGTCTTGTTAGGCAATTAGTAGGTGGTCTCACTTAATTAACCCATTTGATGCTAATCTCATTCCTATAACTTCTAATATATCTTTGAAATTATTTTTTTTTCTATTTTCACACAAATATTTCAATACATTACAAAGAACAGAAAATTGTTTCTAAACCCAATAAATTAATATTTTCAGATCTTGATCTTTAAAGGTAACCATACACTGCAATCTTAAAAAAATTATAAAAATTACATTAGGCAAGAGCCTGTTTGATTTCCAAAAATTTAAATTAATTGTTCAAGTGCGTATACCTATTACCTATTTTGCAGAAATCTCGAGTTGTACAGAGATTGGCCAATCAGATTGCATAGTGCATGACCATCTTAAGTGCCAAATTTGGAATGTAGATGTGCCATGACCCACTTGTATTTTCACAAGTGGACACAAGAACCTACAAACATAGTTACATATTTGTGCAGCACAGTGGTGTAGTGGTTAGCACTTTCACCTAGCAGCAAAAAGGGTTGCTGGTTCGAATCCTGCCCGTGACACCATCTGCCTGGAGTTGGCATGTTCTCCCTGTGCCTGCGTGGGTTTCCTCCAGGTACTCTGGTCTCCTCCCACAATCTAAAAACATGCTGTAAATCGGATCCTATCTAAATTGGCCCTAATATGTATGAATGTGTGTTAGGGACCCACAAAAACACCACCCCATGTTAAAAAAAAATGTTTTTCTTAAAGTGGTTGTATAGTCATTTTTATAACTTTTACCTACAGGTAATAAGGCTTACCTGTAGGTAAAAAGCATATCTCCTAAACCTGTACGGTAAACCTAGACACGCCAAGGCAAAATGTCATCTCCCTCGGCGTGGACCGGCTGAGATACCGACGCCTCGTTCTAAGGTAAGTATTTCATAATGAGCTAGTATGCGGTGCAGTGAAAATAACGGGAGTATAGGCCAGACTATCCCTCAGAACGCAGCGGGGCAATATGGCGTCGTCCCGCCACAGACCCTCACAGACCTCGGCTCCACAAATGATGGGACCTATACCTACGCCTCAAATATCACCTCCAATGATGTCCGGAGAACAGGACAACCCTCAGCAGCCCTACCTCAACATACACGACCTGAGGACCATTGCTGACGATATTAAGGATACCCTGTCAGCTTATCCAGCATCACCCTTCAGCATCGTAGAGACCTGAAACCACTACTAGTGGTTGTACGGGCGAATGGAATTCAATATAGGTGGAAATTCCCCTTCTGCCTGTCGGCCACACACCTAGGTCATACGGCCCTGCTAAAAGTACCAGAAGATCTGCGTCCATTTTGTGACAGCCTAAGCATCCCCCTGGTGGAGGTCCCTAATTGGTATGCTAAATACTGCCATTCAACCGCAAGGAGACACATGCCGCAAGAGGAACCGATGGAGGCACAGGACGCAAAAATCCCGCAGGAGAAGATCTTCATCAGGTACCAGACCATGCACTGCTCACCACGGTGCACAGTGCGGATACAGCCCTTCTGATTCCCCTCGATCTCTGAGAGCCCGAAGGGATTAGTGAACATGTTCTTCCCATACATTTCAGCGCAGGTTTTATGTTGCCACGTTCTGGCTTGGTTCAATAATTTCAACTGTTTCTGAGGCCTCGTACACACGGCCGATTTTCTCGGCAAGAACCAGCAAGAAACTTGCTGGCAGAGAGGTCTTGCCGAGTAAATCGGTCGTGTGTACACCGCTATCGGGTTTCTCGTCGAGAAAACCGTCAAGAAACCTCGACGAGAAAATAGAGAACCTGCTCTCTATTTTCTCGTCGAGATTCTCCTCGGCATGTTTCTCGACGAGAAAAGTGAGTGTGTGTACACTTACCTGCCCTCCCGGAAGCCCGCGCATGTTCGAAATGAATTTGACGCATGCGCGGTAGCTTCCTAGGCATACGTAGGGTATACCAAGATGGCGGCGACGGCATCGAATGTGACGAGCGCATGCTCGTCGTAGTCGATGACGTCACCGCGTACGCTCCATTCAAAGAACCGCGGGTTCTTTGAAACGAGCGTGTGTACACTCGGCCGGGACAAGTTTCTTGTCCAAGAATCTCGTCGAAAAAAACGACATGTTTTTTTCAACGAGAATCTCGGCCGTGTGTACGAGGGCTGAGGCTTAAACTAGTGTTAACAGGACTGCTCCGTTACACTTCTAAGAACAAACTGCTTATGATAAACCGTGACGCCGCTACACTGGCTAGATGAATTTTGCATCAGCTCTGATGGCCGTTGGTTTAGCTTCTCTCCCCCCGCCATGCATATCTGCCTAGCCGCATGTTCAAAAACTATCGGCTTTCACAAAGACATTACTGGGATCCGCCATCAGTACCCCGCTCACATGTATGGAGCATGTTGGCTTCCACACCTGTCCTGGACAGAAGTAACCACAACACTTCGCTAAAAGGGACAGAATTATACCTCACATAGATACCATCTGCTCCAGGTGAAGATCCCTGAACTGCCATTATACTTTATAATATCTTAGTATACCTCACATAGCATGCGTAGTTTGGACTGGGTAACGTATAATAGGCATAAGATATTTCTGTGACTTCATCATCTCTATAAGTAATGTGCCCACACTGCAAACGGGCACAATCACGGGGACATGTTACCACATTAGACTTAATATCTCAGAGTGGCGATTGTCAGAATACAGTAGATGTCTTGTAGATGGCTTCTTCACCCACTTAAATCTACAACTGCCATGCAAAGCAGGACAGCTTTGTAGATATCTCATCCCACTCCCCAGAGCTGTCTAATGCTCACTGTCTCAGTGTGCTGTACCTCACTTACATATGTCTCACCCCTCCTTCGTGTGCTCATCATTTGGCTATTCCCATAATGTTCATTAGTTACAGGGAATGGGAGGTGGTAGGATGTAGTACATATTCCAAACCCTTTAACAGTTGGATTATACACAGCTGTATTCTCGTTTTGTTTAGTTACACATGTTTGGAGCTTTGATAGATAATATGACAGATACAACACGAGCTCCGACGGTTATCCCGACACTACCGGCGACGATCTGACAAAGTCCACCTGACTTCCTTTATGCCCTATAGAATATGTCCATCAAATAATCATACAATTCAGGGGATACTCAAGTAGTAAAGAATAAACATGCATCATAAGCTTAGATGGGCGGGATGGGTGGCGGTGGTGGGAGGGGCGGGACCACTGGCTGGGAAGAATCGCTCTAAACCATAGCAAGCTCCGGGTTATAAACACACGGGTATATGAAGTTACGGTTTCTCTAGTTAGACATGTTCAACTGTTTTTTATTTGAGTGTTGAATTATATTGTAAGGTTAACATTATGATGTATTTGTATTACCATATGCTTCAGTGACTTAAGACTCTTGATTTACCAAAGAATCTCACAACCGAGTGTTTAACGCTGATCATTTATCCCCGCTCACGATCTATAATTTTTTATAACTAAGTCTTTAACATAATGACAGGGCCCTGTCACCCTTATCATACTCATAGACACATACTTGACTCCCATACCACACTGGCCATTAAACCCAAAAAGCAAATACCACTATATCAACTGTACAGACCCCTATAAGTACATCCTCCATTCACTTGTTCCACTAGATGGCAACGGTGGGCCAGCTCGCTATTCAGAAGTTACTTCTGTGTTAGGTACTTGCCAACCCCCACACAGTGTAGTAGAACGGTGCTGGCCTGTGTCCGGGCCAGGTTCCACTGGTAGCTCATTTTACTTATCTGACCTCTCTCGGCGCAGAGTAGGTTAGCTAGTTACTCCTCCCCCTTCCCAATTTACACAGCCCTTCTTATTGAACGGATACGCAAACGGTAATTTACCTCATTGGAGGGTATCCCCACCCCCTCTTTTATAACTTTTGCCTCAAACAATCCCCCCATCCCTATCATGGCAGATACAAATAGCCATAACACGACTGGATTTCCTAAGAAGCCGCTCGATACACAGGTAAACTTTTGCTCGATGAACATGCAAGGGTTAAACACCCCCGAGAAGAGATCCCAGTTACTTTACACATTACAGAAAAATAAAACACACATAGCGTTCATTCAGGAAACTCATTTCCGCTCCGACAATATCCCCAAACTATTCAACCATCACTATCCCACAGTATACCATGCCTCTACTGACACCTCCAAAACTAAGGGGGTTGCCATATTAAAATAAAAAAAATGCCCCCTGCAAATATCAGAGGTTAAGCAGGATGTTAATGGTAGATATCTATTCCTTAAGGGGAAGTTACACAACAAGCCCATCACCCTAGCAAACCTATATGCCCCTAACAAGAAACAAGTCTTCTTCTTTCGAGAAACCCTACATCTGCTCACTGAATTTTACTCAGGCATCCTCATTGTTGGTGGGGATTTCAACGTCGCGCTCACCCCGACCCAAGACTCTTCTACTGGGGCGTCCTCCATGCCCTATTGTGCCCTAAGAGCTATCAAAAACCACCTGCAGGACTTAACCCTACACGACGCATGGCGCACGTTACACCCGAAAAACAGAGATTTTACGTTCTACTCATCACCCCACAACAAATATTCTAGAATTTACCACTTTTTTATTTCCCAGAACGATCTGACACTTCTCACAAGAGCAACCATAGACCCTATGGTACTCACAGACCATAATCCCATCTCAATAACTCTAACTATACCTATGGCTCGTACCACAAATTCGATCTGGCGCCTGGATAACTCCCTGCTGACGGACCTTGACACCACACAAAAAATCAAGAGCCGGTTCACACAGGGGGGACCTGGGATCCGACTTGAAGTCGTCCCAAGTCGCCCCAAGTCACGCTGTTGAGAAAAGCAATGGAAGTGAATGGAGCCGTCTTAATGTACACTACTGAAGTCGCTCCAACTTCAGAAAAGGTTCCTGTACTACTTCAAGGCGACTTGATTTCAATGGAAGTCACCTCCAAGACGGATCCCCGTTCATAGTGAGGCAACTTTACAGGAAGTCGCCCCTGTGTGAACAGGATCTAAGGCAAACCCCTCCCTCCCTCCAACAGAGCTGGTAGTTGGTATGAATCATGAGGGGGAACTCCACGCCAAATTTTTAATAAAAGAACGTCATGGGTTCCCCTCCAAGAGCATACAAGGCCCTTAGGTCTGGTATGGATTTCAAGGGGAACCCCCTACGTCGAGAAAGCGGCGTGGGGGTCCCCCCTAAACCCATACCAGACCCTTATCCAAGCACACAGCCCGGCCGGTCAGGAAGAGGGGTGGGGACGAGTGAATGCCCCCCCTCCTGAACCGTACCAAGCCGCATGCCCTCAACATGGATGCCATGACCACCCCCTTGCCGGGCACTTTGGAATTCACAAGACCTCTGACCTAGTGACCTGTTCCTTTTGGTGGCCTGATTTATTGAAGGATTGTAGAGATTATGTCAGGTCCTGCTCCGTATGTCTCAGAAACAAGTCTGATCGTGCCAAGACCTGGGGGTTGTTAGAATCTCTTCCTGTACCTGAAAAACCTTGGAACATGATTTCCTTTGATTGTATTGTGGAACTCCCCCCGTCTGAAGAATTCACCACCATCTTTGTTATAGTTTTTAAAAAATGGCTCATTTTGTACCTTTGAAAGGAACCCCCTCTGCCTCTGAAACCGCTTCTGTATTTATTAAAGGAAATTGTAAGATTGCATGGCATTCCAGCAAGCATAACCTCAAATCGTGGAGTACAGTTTACCTCCAAATTTTGGAGGGCCCTATGTAAAGCTTTGAGGATTGAACTATGTCTTTCGTCTGCTTATCACCCGCAGACCAACGGTCAGACCGAAAGGACAAATCAGTCCTTGGAGCAATACTTGAGATGTTTCTCATCCTTCTCTCAGGATGATTGGGTGTCTCTACTCCCCTTGGCAGAATTTGCATATAATAATTCTGTTCATTCGGCAATCAAACAGTGACCCTTCTATGTTAACTATGGGTATCACCCTTCCTTTCTACCCGATGTACACACGGAGTCTCCTGTACCAGCTGTACAAGAAAGACTGGACTTTTTCAACACCAATAATCTACTTTTGCGAGAGAATATCCTAAAATCACAGGCGGCTAACAAGAAATTTTTTGATAGGAAGAGAAGAGGGAACCTGAACTTGAAGCCAGGAGACAGAGTTTTTCTGTCCACAGCTAACTTAAAATGGAGGCCTACCTCCAGCTTCACCCCGAAAAACGGTCTCTTGTGGGCATCCGGAGGCTGCCCCTAAGGGGGGGGGGGCAATGTCAGGGAATTCCTGTGAGACGTTTTGCACATAGACGTGCACAAGCACATAGTCTTTGCCATGAGACCTTGAGGATGTGGACCCTAAACTGCTCAGGAATAAAAATTTGCTCCTTGTGGAAGAAGAGTTCATCTCTTGGTTGAAGGTGCAGATCCAGAGGAGGAGGGTGATTAGCAACTGCCTCCTTGATTTGGGATATCACATCTGCCTGTAGGAGTAGAAAGTTCTTGGCAGGTAAGATAGTGTCAGGTTCAGGAAGTGGGGTTTATTCAGAGAACATGCGTGAGAGCGCATCGGGTTTACCCTTCTTGGATCCGGGGCGGAAGGTAAGATGAAAAGTGAAACGTGAAAAGAATAGTGCCCATCTGGCTTGTCGGGGTCTTAGGCGCTTGGCAGTTCTTAAATATTCCAAGTTTTTATGATCAGTGAAAATAAGGATAGGATGTGCAGCCCCTTCCAACAGATAGCGCCATTCCTCTAGGGCGGCTTTGATAGCTAATAGTTCACTTTCCCCCACGTCATAATTCTTTTCAGAAGAGTTCAGTTTCCTAGAGAAGAAGGCAATTGGATGAAGTAAGGATTTAGCCCCCTGTCTTTGAGATAGGATAGCTCCAACTGCCGTTTCAGAAGCATCTACCTCGAGTATGTAGGCAAGAGCAGGGTCAGGGTGTCTTAGAATGGAGGCAGAGGTGAACAAGGTCTTTAATTTTTCAAAAGCATCCTGAGCCTCAGGGGTCCATTTGAAAGAAACATGCTGTTTAGTTAACTGGGTGACAGAAGCAATGATGCCGGAAAAGTTTTTAATAAATTTTCTGTAAAAATTGGCAAAGCCTACAAAACGTTGAATGGCTTTCTTATCTTCAGGAGCAGGCCAATCAAGCACAGCAGCAACTTTCTGCGGGTCCATAGAGATGCCTTCTGCAGAAATAACAAGTCCTAAGAATTGGATAGAAGATCTTTCAAAGTCGCATTTCTCAGCTTTAGCGTAAAGATGGTGTTGTCGCAGTCTTTCAAGTACTTTCTTTACATGACAAGTGTGAAGATCGAGAGAGCTGGAGAATATAAGAATATCGTCCAGGTAGACGATAATGAACAGATCTAAGTAGTCCCGGAAGATGTCATTGACCAGATGTTGAAATGTGGCAGGGGCATTGCAGAGGCCAAATGGCATGACAAGATATTCATAGGGCCCAAAGCGTGTTCAGAATGCGGTCTTCCATTCTTCCCCGTTACGAATTCTGACTAAGTTGTATGCACCCCTCAGCTCTAGTTTAGAAAACACTTGTGCCCCTCGCAATCTCTGGAAAAGTTCACGGATCAGAGGAAGTGGATACCGATTCTTAACCGTTATCTTATTAAGATCCTTCTTTTCGACGAAGAAGATGCCTGCCCCTGCAGGAGATGTGGAATGTCGGATGAAGCCTTTCTCCAAATTTTCGTCAATGTAGTGACGGAGGGCTTCTAATTCAGGCTCAGAATGAGGGTAGATACGGCCAAATGGAATCTCAGCCCTGGGCAACAGTTCTATGGGGCAATCATAGGCCCGGTGAGGAGGGAGAGAGTCCGCATTCTTTTTGTTGAAAACATAGAGAAAGTCGTGATAAACTGCAGGAACAAGTTTTGAGGTTTCCAGATCAGACTGGATGGCTAGGAGAGGTGTAGTGGTGCGTACCTGGTGCAGAACACAGTGTACCAGGCAGTAAGCTGAAGAGAAAAGGACCTCTCCTGTAAGCCAATTGATGCTGGGATTGTGTGCCTTCAGCCAGGGCATACCCAAGATGATGGGGAACATGGGTGACGAGATGACGTCTAGACGTAGGAACTCTCGATGACTGGCAGAAGAAAGGCAGAGGATGGGGACCGTTTCTTGTGTTACTGGGCCAGACTTGATACCGGAGCCATCAGCAAGGTGTACCATGAACCCTTGTTTCTTGGTACAAAGAGGGAGGTCGTGCCGGGCTGCGAAACCAGAGTCCACAAAGCAGCTGCAGGCACCAGAGTCTATGATTGCAGAGACAGAAATGGTTTTCTCAGCAAGCTGTAGGTGGCAAGGAAGGGTTAGGTGAACCCGATCAGGTCCAGGTGGATGCATTGTGTGGATCCAGTTGGTAGGAGATTTGTGTGGTCGTACAGGACAACTTTGCAGATAGTGACCGGCATCACAACAGTAGAGGCAGAGGTTAGAGTGCTGGCGACGAAGGCGTTCGGCTGCAGACAGAGGGGACCTCAAAAAACTTTTCTGAGAAGGAGCTCAGGGTGAGCTAGTCGTGTCACTGGAAAGACAGGTAATGGCATTCTTGGTTCTGTGATGAGGAGAGTCTCTGTGGGTCCTCTCTGACTGGCGTTCCAGTAACCGTCGGTCAATCAAAATGACAAGATTAATCAGGTCCTCCAGAACCAAGGGTACAGTAGGTGCCGCCGATATTGTGTAAATCTCGCCGCTTCTAGCGGCGAGATTCACACCCTATGAGCTCCGTCGCGAGAGCCAGCGCCGAGCTGTCTCGTCATCGGGAAAGGAAAAATGTTCCTTTCACGATGAGCGACACGCATTGCCGGTAGACGGAGATCCGACGTGGATTCCCGCCAATACCAGGCACTGTGTTTGGTATGAATCCTGAGCGGGAACTCCACGCCAATTTTTAAAGAAAAAACCGGCATGGGTTCCCCCTCCAGGAGCATACCAGGCCCTTGGGTCTGGTCTGGATTTGAAGGGGAAACCCTACGCCGAAAAAACGGTGTGGGGGTCCCCCTCAAAATCCAAACCAGACCCTTATCCGAGCATGCAACCTGGCAGGCCGCAGGGGAAGAGGGGGGACGAGAGAGCGCCCCCCCCTCCCTCCTGAACCGTACCAGGCCGCATGCCCTCAACATGGGGGGTTTGGTGCTCTGGGGCAGGGGGGCGACCTGCGGCCCCCCCACCCCAAAGCACCCTGTCCCCATGTTGATGAGGACAGGGCCTCTTCCCGACAACCCTGGCCGTTGGTTGTCGGGGTCTGCGGGCAGGGGGCTTATCGGAATCCGGGAGCCCCCTTTAATAAGAAGGCCCCCAGATGCCGGCCCCCCCACCCTATGTGAATGAGTATGGGGTACATCGTACCCCTACCCATTCACCTGGTGGAAAAAAATGGCAATAAAAAAAACACACACAGCTTTTTAAAGTAATTTATTGCACAGCTCCGGGGGTCTTCTTCCGACTTCGGGGGTCTCCGGTGTCGTCGCCGCGCTCTCCGGTTCTTTCTTCTGCCGGGCCACCGCTATCTTCTTCCAGCTCTTTTGCTAGCGGGGCCCGGTCTTCTCCGTCGCCTTCTTCCCTCTTCTTCTCTCCGGTTCTTTCTTTCTTCCGCCGGGCCACCGCTATCTTCTTACAGCTCTTTTGCTAGCGGAGGCCCGGTCTTCCCCGTCGTATCGTCCGGCTCTCCGTTGTCCTTCTGCCGGCCCCTCCACTATCTTCTTGCAGTTCTTTTGCTAGTGGAGGGGCCGGTCTTCCCGTCGGCACCGTTGGCGTCCTCTTCCCTCTTCTCCTCCTCGATGTTGACTCGTCGCTTCCTCTCGCAGTAATGCTAAATCTTCGGTCCGCAGCGATTTATATAGGCTTCTCATGACGTCACAGTCACATGACGTCACAGTCACATGGTCCGGGGTCACCCGGAGCATGTGACTGTGACGTCATGAGAAGCCTATATAAATCTCTGCGGACCGAAGATTTAGCATTACAACGAGAGGAAGCGACGAGTCAACATCGAGGAGGAAAAGAGGGAAGAAGACGCCGACGGCAATGATGGGAAGACCGGCCCCTCCACTAGCAAAAGAGCTGCAAGAAGATAGTGGAGGGGCCGGCAGAAGGACAACGGAGAGCCGGACGAGACGACGGGGAAGACCGGGCCTCCGCTAGCAAAAGAGCTGTAAGAAGATAGCGGTGGCCCGGCGTAAGAAAGAAAGAACCGGAGAGAAGAAGAGGGAAGAAGGTGACGGAGAAGACCGGGCCCCGCTAGCAAAAGAGCTGGAAGAAGATAGCGGTGGCCCGGCAGAAGAAAGAATCGGAGAGCGTGGCGATGACACAGGAGACCCCTGAAGTCGGAAGAAGACCCCCGAAGCTGTGCAATAAATTACTTTAAAAAGCTGTGTGTGTTTTTTTTATTGCCATTTTTTTCCACCAGGTGAATGGGTAGGGGTACGATGTACCCCATACTCATTCACATAGGGTGGGGGGGCCGGCATCTGGGGGCCCCCTTATTAAAGGGGGCCCCGGATTCCGATAAGCCCCCCGCCCGCAGACCCCAACAACCAACGGCCAGGGTTGTCGGGAAGAGGCCCTGTCCTCATCAACATGGGGACAGGGTGCTTTGGGATGGGGGGCCGCAGGTCGCCCCCCTTCCCCAGAGCACCAAACCCCCCATGTTGAGGGCATGCGGCCTGGTACGGTTCAGGAGGGAGGGGGCCGCTCTCTCGTCCCCCCCTCTTCCCCTGCGGCCTGCCAGGTTGCGTGCTCGGATAAGGGTCTGGTTTGGATTTTGAGGGGGACCCCCACGCTGTTTTTTCGGCGTAGGGTTTCCCTTCAAATCCAGACCAGACCCAAGGGCCTGGTATGCTCTTGGAGGGGGAACCTATGCCGGTTTTTTCTTTAAAAATTGGCGTGGAGTTCCCGCTCAGGATTCATACCAAACACAGTGCCTGGTATTGGCGGGAATCCACGTCGGATCCCCGTTCAATACAGTGCCACGTCTCCTCGCTATTGCAGCGAGCGTGAGATGTGTTGCCACCCTGTCGCCGAGATGTCGGCACCCCTGTCACCGAGAATCTCTGCGATAGGATCACGATGAATATACAATGTCGGCGGCACCTACTGTACCTCCACTCTGGCAAGTTCATCTTTAATAGAGTCAGATAGACCAAGACGGAACTGGTAATGAAGGGCTGCTTGATTCCACTCTATATCGATACTCCAGAGGCGAAAATCGGTTACGTAATCCTCCACAGGTCTCTGACCCTGCCGTAGTTTACTGAGTTCTTGTTCGGCAGTCTGTCTACAGAAGGGGTCAGCGTACAGCTGGGACATGGCAGAGAAAAAGGAGTCCATAGAGGCTAGGGCTGGGTCAAGCTGCTCACGAAGCTGAAAGGCCCAGGATTGGGGCTCATCCAGAAGAAGGGAGATAACAAATCCCACCCTGACATCTTGCATGGAGAAAGTTTGTGGGAGGAGAGAAAAATAAAGTTTGCATGCATTACGAAAAGTCAGAAATTTCCTGCGATCTCCTGAAAAGCGTTCGGGGATAGGCACTCGGGGTTCCAGAATAGGGTAGGTTCCACTGGGTGTGTAGGCCTCCGTCTGAGTGGCTACATCTGTAACAGCAGAGGAATCTAAAAGTGGCAAAGTCACTGTGTCGGTTGATAATTGATCTTCAACGCGACTTAGATCTGCTTGCAACTTTTGCACGATGTGTGTTAGTGCAGAGATTGATTGTGAAAAGTCCTTAGGTGGAGAGGCCTCCCTTTCAGACTCCATTATTGGCTGACTGATACTGTCAGGGATCGGATGGGAGACTGAATTGATGAGGTCAGCCTCTCTTATATCTCCTGTCCTGGCTCAGCTGAAGGTGAAACAGAGGAAGCCGAAGGACAAGAGGGACACGAGTGCCTGGAGCAGGAGGTCCTGGGAGAACAGTTTGGCAGGGTTCAGCGGACTGGAGTAGCCTGTAATGTGCTGAGCAGGAACAGGTAACAGCCAGGCAGGTAGCCGGGGGTTAACAGCAACCAGGAACAAGGACAGGAGCAAGGTCTCAGGAATAGCTAGGTTCGTCAGCAGGCGGGCAGCGAGGTACAAAATCATAGACAGAGCCAGAGTCGGGAACGGAGCCGGGTCAGAGATGGACATCAGTACAGGAACAAGGTCAAGAGCAAGCCGGGTCAAAATACTGGGAAGACACACAGGAAGAGCAGGATTCAGGAACACAGCTGAGATCAGTCAGCAAAGCACAAGAGCCCAGACTCCCTTTAAATAGCCTGTCTGGCGCCAAAGGAGAATTAGGCTCGTGCGTGCGTGCTCGTGTGCGTGCATGCGCACCCGCGTTTGCGGGCTATGGCGCGCATGTGCGCGCCTGTTTGCCATTCTATGACAAAGACTATGTGCTTGTGCACGTCTATGTGCAAAACGTCTCACAGGAATTCCCTGACAAACGGAATCGTATTGCCGCAATATCCGCTAAAATTCATACACTGGAAAGGGTGCATAGGGCATCCCTAGCCACTAAATCGCTCACGGAACTATTGAAGGCAAGGGAAGAACTGGGTAAAACATTGAAACGCAAATACATTTTAACACAAAAACTGTTCTATGAGTTTGAAAACAAATCTGAGAAAATGCTAGCCAGAGCATTACAACACAAAAAGACAACAACTACCATACACAAGATTAAAGACCCCGCTGGCAATGCTTTTGTATCCCCAGAAGACATTGCTGCTCAATTTGTCCAATACTTCTCCAAACTTTATAATTTACCCCCCACAAACGCAACAGAGCGTACTCTAGACAGACAGGAGACAATCAAAGACTTCCTAACAATGTTGCTCATCCCCTATCACCCCAGAAGACTCTACGGGTTTAGATCGCCCTATCAGTGTCGAGGAAACTATAACGGCCCTAAAACGACTTAAAAAGGGTAAAAGTCCGGGACCAGATGGGTTGACCGAAAGTTACTACAACACTTTCCACTAGATACTTACCCCCCATTTCACCAAGACGTTCAATTCACTATCCTCTGCCCCACAAGTAAACAAAGACTTATTTGAAGCACATATCACATTAATTCCGAAACCCGGCAAAGATGAGACGTTAGTATCTAACTACAGACCCATTTCCCTCCTAAATGTGGACGTAAAACTATACGCCAAAATCCTTGCTAACCGCATACTTCCTCTCATCCCAAAACTGATTTCTCTCGACCAGGTAGGATTTATTCCTGGTAGAGAGGCCAGGGATAACACCATAAAAGCTATCAACATCCATCACTGGCTTTCGAGCTCCTCCAAACAACAAGGATTCTTTTTATCTCTAGATGTGAAGAAGGCATTCCAAAAGAGTGGCCTGGGACTACATGTTAGCAACACTACAGGACATGGGGTTTCCTGCACACTTTCTCCAACTGATACTAGCGTTGTATTCTAACCCCACAGCCAGAATAAGGGTCTATGGCCGCCTGTCGGACGCCTTCTCCGTCTCGAATGGCACACGTTAAAGATGCCCACTGTCACCCCTCATCTTTGTTCTCACCTTGGAACCCATACTACGCAAGCTTAGGGCTAATCCCGACATCAAAGGCATTGATATCCGTAACAAACATTACAAAGTCGCGGCATATGCGGACGACATCCTCCTTTTCCTCTCAAACCCTTGAACCACCATATCCAATCTACTCCAAGACTTTACCCTTTTCCACAAAATATCCAACTTGTAAATTAGTTTTACAAAATCCAAAGCCCTCAATATCTCCCTCCCATCAACGATAGTGAATCAATGCAAAGCAAATTTTCCTTTCAGTTAGGAACCCCATGCTCTCACTTATTTAGGTATCCAAATCCAATCTAACCTAGAAGAGTTTTATGATAAGAATTACGTACCGATACTACAAACTGTGCAAAAAGATCTTCACAAATGGACTTCGGGACAGTTTTCCTGGTTTGGGCGAATTGCTATCCTAAAGATGAACATTTTACCCCGTATCTTATACATACTGCAGACCATACTGATTAAACTCCCCACGTAATTTTTTACAACCTACAAAAGACACTGCAGAAACTTTATATGGGCCTCCAAATCCCCATGACTAAGCTGGGACAGAATGACTATCCCCAAACTGAAAGATGGCTTAGGCCTCCCCGACATTCATAAATACCAATGCAAAATAGGAAGAAATTCTGGAAAGCCGCACTCCCATTTCGGGCATATTTGTCACTTGGGCAGTTGTTACTATACTTCCTCACATTACTCCACATCACCCCATAATATTTGCACTTCCAGCTTGTTTAAATATTGAATTGAAGATGCCGTGCGCCATGTCCATAGTGGCGCACTGATCGCCTCCTCCCTTGCGCCGAGATCACTTTAGTAAATGGGGAATAGCGCTGTGTTACCGGCACAAACGTTTCGTAAATACCAAAATGTACGTTGCGCCTTGGCGTGCGCCTCAACTCATGGCGCAAACGGTTTGTAAATCAGCCCCTATATGTAAATAATTGTCTCATATTAATAGCCTGGCTACAAATTGCTTAAATCTGAGAGAAAAATTGGCACCGAGACTTCCTGTCAAAAAAATTGCATTGGGAAAGAGCTTTCCTTATAGCACATAAGCTATCAATATCTAGTAGATTTCAGGAAAGAAATTACAGAATTTTAACAAGATGGTATAGATGCCCAGTAGATATTAGGGGTGCAGAATTTAATCGCTGCATCGGTGCATCGCGATTAGGGCGTCCCCGATGCAGGGAAACCTAATAATCGTTTATCCCCGATGTCTAGCCCCGCCCCTCCCCTCCCAGGAGAGCTGTTACCTCATTTGTTATTTTTTTCTATGACGCGCTCATGTGACTGCCCGGCCCGCCTCTCTCCTGGCGTCAGGAGAGATGTGAAAGCAGAGAGAAGAGAGAAGATAGGGCAGTCACATGAGCGCGGAATATACACACTGTTCCCCCGCCGGATTCTGTTCCCTCTAGCTCTCGGCTCCTATCGGAACTCCGCCCCCCCAGCCCTGTACATTGCCGCTCCCTTCTACTGTTCCTCACGAATGCAAATGCTCCTAATACCGCCCCGCCTCTCCAGCCCTCTGCTTTGCTGCTCACGCCTACTGTTTTTTCACGAATGCTAATGAGCAGAGGGCTGGAGATGCGGGCGGTATTAGGAGCATTTGCATTCGTGAGGAACAGTAGGAGGGAGCGGCAATGTACAGGGCTGGGGGGGCGGAGTTCCGAAAGGAGCCGAGAGCCGGGGGGAACCATTTTCGGCACAGGTGGATCACCCAGAAAGTTCTCACTGCTGCAGAAAAGGTTAGTTTGGAATTAGGAATTAGGTTAGCGATTAGAATAGGGTAAAGAGTTACAATACAATTAAAGGCAGCTTACATATTTTTAGTGTACTGTGAATAAAGTTCATTAAAGTGCCACATTTTAATAAGTATCATAAATAAGTATTATTGTTTCTTTAAAGTAAAACAGATATTATACTTACCTGCTGATCTTCTGTAGCATGTCCGCAGTCACTGACCATCTCCTGTAGCATGTCCGCAGTCACTGACCATCTCCTGTAGCATGTCCGCAGTCACTGACCATCTCCTGTAGCATGTCCGCAGTCACTGACCATCTCCTGTAGCATGTCCGCAGTCACTGACCATCTCCTGTAGCATGTCCGCAGTCTCTCTGACCATCTCCTGTAGCATGTCCGCAGTCACTGACCATCTCCTGTAGCATGTCCGCAGTCTCTCTGACCATCTCCTGTATCATGTCCACAGTCACTGACCATCTCCTGTAGCATGTCCGCAGTCACTGACCATCTCCTGTATCATGTCCACAGTCACTGACCATCTCCTGTAGCATGTCCGCAGTCTCTCTGACCATCTCCTGTATCTCCTACTATGTACAAGTTGTTGTCTGCTTTGTTTAGACTTTGCTACATGCAGGGAGTGTTGTCTTTTTTTTAAAAGAACAGATATAATAAAAAAAATGGAGTTCTCCTGACTGCTTGAATTTTTTTGATGAAAACCATGCGCACTTGCGCTGTAATCGTGATGCATCGCGGAATCGAATAGAATCGTTGACCTGATAATCGTAGCGAATCGTGAGGCCAGTGAAGATGCACACCTCTAGTAGATATGCATAAAATTAATAGTGAAAATAATGAGACATGCTGGAGATGTCATAATGCAAAAGGTACAATGTCTCATATATGGTACTACTGCCTGGAAGCGTTGATATTCTGGACTAAGATTTACGATATACATCATAAAATCACGGGGATTAATATTCAACCAGATGTATTAGCTTCTCTCTTGTCTATGATTCCTGGGTCCATAAAAACTATAAAGAGGGGCATTCCAAGACACATGTTGGTAGCAGCGCGCACAATTATAGCCCGGAATTGGAAGAAAACGGAGATGCTCTCAATTGGAGAATGGATATGCGAAATGGGCGACATGCATACTCTGGAGAAGACGATAGAAGCAGAAGCGGGCCTTAAAGAACAAACTTTAAAGTGGATGTAATCCCGATTCATGAAATTTGAGCTGTGCACATATATCTGCAGTATTTTGTTATCTCTTTTCAATGAGCTAAGTCTTATAGCTCTCTTCTGAACGGTTCAAGACAAAAGCAGCCTGAATCTTTTGTCAAAGGAGGTGCTAAAATAGAGTAGCAGAGAGCAGCTCCTATTACAAAACACCTCTGAGAGTCTCTGCCTATGATGAGAGGGGGTGTGTGCCTTTCCTCCAATCAGCTATTTTATTTTAGCTATCTTAGCTGTATGCCCAGACATCACACTTTGTGTTAACCAGAAAAAGAAAATCTCCTAACAAAATCTGACTTTTCTAAACAGTATATAAATGTGAAGACAGAAGATATACATATAAAACCTATGTAGGGAGGTTTGGTTTATCTCTGTGTATCATCTGAGGCTGTTCACTGCCAACATTGCAAAAAAAACATCTGGGACACTTTTTTTGTATTGAGGCGGAGCCTTGCTATAATCAGGGGGCGGGGCATTCGTTTGTAGGCATGTCATGTCGGAGTGAAAAATGCGGCGTGCGAAGCGCGCGCGGCGAAAAATGGGCGTGGTTTACGCACGATAGTGGTTGTGGTTTAAATGGGCGTGGTTCAAAGGGGTGTGGCTAGAGTCCGAGGTGAGAGAAAGAGAGAGAAAGAAATAGAAAGAAAGAAGCCAGATCCTACACCACAATAGAAATGTGTAACAAAATTGGCAGATAAGGATACTCCAAAACACCTGTTGGCGCTTCAATCATCCCGGCACCATGGTTGTTACGATGTCAGGATGATTGAAGTGCATTATTTCTATTTTTACATTGTAATATAAAATGAAATCATTCAACTCACCATAATGCCGAATCAGTGGAAGCCCTGAGCGTGTTACCTGCCACGTCGCCTGCCACCAGATGGCCTCCCCAGCAGTCCGTCCTTGCATCAGGTGCCTCCCCAGCAGTCCGTCCTTGCATCAGGTGCCTCCCCAGCAGTCCGTCCTTGCATCAGGTGCCTCCCCAGCAGTCCGTCCTTGCATCAGGTGCCTCCCCAGCAGAGCCCCCTCCACACTTGTGGACAAGGGTCCAAAAATCGTGCTTGTCCCGGGAAATTCGGGACTGTTGGTAACTATGCAGGTGTCCCCAGTGGAGTCCCCCCTTACATCAGGCATCCCCAGTGGAGTCCCCCCTTACATCAGGCGTCCCCAGTGGAGTCCCCCTTACATCAAGTGTCCCCAGCGGAGTCCCCCCTTACCTCAGGCGTCCCCAGTGGAGTCCCCCCTTACCTCAGGCGTCCCCAGCGGAGTCCCCCCTTAACCGCAGGCGTCTCCTGTCTCGGCCGCCATTATTGTTTCCCCTTCCCCGAAGGGGAACAAAATAGAGGCGGAGCCGACAGTGTGGCTGAAAAAAAATAAAATTAAGCTGTGGCGCTGCCGACCCCCGCCCCTTTCCATTACAGACAGACCTGCAGCGGGGCGGGGCGGGGCGGGGCGGGGGGGTGGCCTGCTGGCCAACCAAAACACAGATGTAGTACAATAGAAGATAAAGCTGCTGCGGCGCCGCCCACCCCCGGGGAGGTGCGGGGTGTGGGCGGCGCCGCAGCGGCTTTATTTTCTATTGTACTACATCCGTGTTTTGGTCTTCTTGAACATGGCGGCCGGCGGAGACATTGTCTCCGCCAGCCGTGGACCTCTAGCGGCGGCGGCCTGCGGCGTCCAAATTCGGGGAAAACTGGAAAAATCGGATTGGCCGGGACATTGGCCAGGACAAAATAAATCCGGGAAAAGGGTTTGAATCCCGGGAACGTCCCGGCCAATCCGTGACTGTTGGCAACTATGGGTGTATGGAGGGTTTACATCCACTTTAAGGACATGGCAGCAATGGGTAGAGTTTAGAGCCTCCACATTAATATCAACATACATGTAGAGTTTCATGTCAGGGAATTCCCCATTCCCTTTCCCCTATACCCTCGCCCTCTCCAACCCCCCCCCTCCTTCCCTTTTTTTTTCCTTTGTGGTTGTGCTGTTATGTTGTTGTGTAGATGGTATGTTAGGCAATAGGGAAGTACGAGTGCAGGAAAGTACTGGTATGGGTGTGATAAATACAAGGGGAATTTTCTAATTTATGTTTATGTAATCAGATGAGACCAGATTTATACATGTAGCGCCCTCCCCAATATTTGGGGGCGCTATGTTTGAAATTTAAGGGTGGACTGAGCCAGTAGTTGGGCTTAGACATGTTATTGTTCTAAATTTGCTTCTGCTCTGGGTGTGATGCTGCCTGGCAGTAATGTTCCCTGTTCGCCTGTAGGTGGCACTGTCACCACCGGCATAGGTTGAACTACAGGGGGTATCACAACACCTTGGGTGTCCTTTCTCAGCAGCCGTGCAGTGGGCGTGGTCTACCCTCTGTGCATGCTGTGAGAGGGTACATAAGGAGCAGACGCCATTAATTGGGGTCCGTTCTGGGGTTCCGTCCTGGGAGCCCACCCATTGATGTGCGCGCCTCGTGGCCCGCATGGCACGGGGTGCGTGTGTGTTCTGGCCCCGGGCACCTTCAGCCCGAGGCTACATCGCTACCTGTTAGGCCCAGCTCTACTGGCTGGGGCCTACACCTCAGGAAAAGAACCCAGGCTACCCACCTGCGGGAAGCCCACGCTTGGGAAAGGAGACCAGGGGAGGATCTGTCCCAGAGGAGACTAGCGACGGTACTGCTGTCTCGGGAGGAGGCCTGGGGCTCACCTAAGGAGGGATCCATCATCATCATTACAAGCCTTGCAATACGCCAATTTGGTATAAAGATTCTCTCACTATTGCTTGGCTGGGAGGTTCGGGACTTTTAATAATTCTGTGGCAGAGGATTCCTGATGGTATCCCTACTTTCTAAAAGATAGGATTGGTTCGTGCTTCATCCCGGCTGCTAGGACCACTAAACGGGACTATCCGGGTGAGCAATACCCACTCAGACTTGAGTGGCGACGATTGCAACTTTTGTGCTGCGTACCTGAACCTTCCACTGTTCTT
Organism: Rana muscosa; assembly: GCA_029206835.1. Lineage (NCBI taxonomy): Eukaryota > Metazoa > Chordata > Amphibia > Anura > Ranidae > Rana > Rana muscosa. The sequence continues at coordinate 407,109,200 of CM055122.1, forward strand.
CTCTCAAGTTTCCCTCAGCAAAAGTAAATAAAGCCTGACTGTTTGGGTTTTACATTTGTGTGGACATTGGCCTTTTTGGAGACTTTCTTTCCATACCCTGACAACGGAAGCCTAGGAGGTAGTTCACAAGATCCAACAAAACCAGCCGGTCCCTTAAATGGGGGTAAGTGCTACACGTGGGGGCTCGAGTCCGGGATTTGCGGCTACCTCTCGCAATTGGATCATTTTCTACGCATTTGGGAAAGTCGGCCATTGAGGAAGTTGGACTGTGTTACTGTGTTTTTGAACGAGGAGATGTTCGGACAATGTTTGTCCTGTGGGGAGTTCTTTTTCGAGGTGGACCAGCCCACAGAATCGCCCCGGGCCTACCGGGTCAATTGTGTTACAGGCGTCGTTACTTCAGAGGAAGACACCTATGCCCCTACAGCCAATCCCACGCGCATCGCATTGGCTGCCGAGGATGTATCCGGAGAAGATGCCTCTGCTGCTGCAAAGCCATCGGCGGACACCGCAGCGGACTCTGCCTCCGCTACTACTGCTGTTCATATCCCGCCAGCGAAACGGAAGGTGGGATATGTCAAGGCCTCCCGCGGCCGAAGCCTGCCCCAGCGCCAGCCGGAACTGGACCTTAAAAGTGAGAAGAGACTTGAGAGGTCCACGTCAGGGGACGGTAAGGAGGCTGGGGGAAAAGTGACTGTAAATGCAAGGAATTACCTGCCCGCTGAAGAGGTGGATTCCTCGGATATTGACTCGTCATCCGATGTTGGGGATGATGTGGAGATAGATGAGATCTTCCTCGCAAAGGGATGGGACAAGGGGAAAGGTGTCGTCTCAACCTGCAGCCTTCGAGAGGGATCGCCCATGAGTTCTGGGGATACCCCCCCCGGGTGAAAGTCCCCGCTTTGACCGAGAAGGCTGTACCTGTGATGAATGAGAGACTTTTGACGGAGCCTGTTACGGGTTTGGTCCAGAGGTCCCCAGATTTATATGTGTTGCCTGGATCGGGAAACCCTGCAACTCTGCCTAAACTTGCTCGTCTGCAGCGGATCCTTATGAAGAGAGTGGCTAATGAATATGGTCTGGAGTTCCCCTACCTGCCCAAGGAACTAATTCTTGAAGTTGAGGCCTGCCGTGAACAGTGGTACGGGGAAGCCATCTGGGATTATCTTCAAGTGCCCAAGCCGTATCGAAACTTTGACCATTCAGCTGCTATGACTGACCGGTTCAGGTGTTGCCGCCGGGACTGGAACTATGGTCGGCACATACATGCTGACAGAGTTGTGATTTGCTGCCCAGGAAGAGATGATGTGACTTACTTCATAACAACCCTGGACAAGCAATGGGAATTGGTGACCCTTCCGGATCCAAGTTTTTACCTTTGAAACTTTGGAGATAGGAGCTGACTTTGCTGTTTGTTCCCTGTCCTTCGCACAGAAAAGAATACCTTGGATCAAAGGTGACTTTGTCCTCTGCTGAAGGAGGATGTCTGCTCTTGAGGAGGAAAAGACGGAGAGCATGCTTCGTTTTTTGTTTTCCCTCTCTCCGAAAAGGACAGTTTTTCCTCTGAGTGAACTTTGGGTTAGTCAGTTAGGATGTTATGGTAAGAAGATGCCGTGGTCAAAAGTGGAATGTTTTTTTTTTATGTGTTGCAAACCCCTGCGTAACCAGTAAAGGACGTTTAGACTCTGCCGACACTAGGTGGCAGTGGTCTGCAGGAATAAAAGTAACTGCAATATTAATATGGCACTTAGAATTAGGAAACTTTTATGCTAGGCTTAGCATTTAAAAAAAAATAAAAAAAAAACTTTTATAGAAGGGAACTGCTTCCTCTCGGGGAAACAGTCTACTTCTTTGTAGGATAGGATGTGAATAGTGGCTAGGATGTTTACTTTTCCTATGCATGTTGTTTGTGGGGTTTTTTTTGCAGGTGCCAGAGGCTGCTATCTAGACCACCAGAGAATGGGGTGGGATAGATAGTTAATAATGGGTGGAGTGTATTTTTGAATATAAAACTGAAATGTCATATCTGGAGATTGTAATGTATTTTGTGTGCTTTCTCTCTTCTTTTCTTTCTCCCTTCCCAAAATTTTGGCTCAGGTATCAAGTTAATTTTTTGTTGTTGTTGTAAATCAATGGCCTTCAGGATTGAAGGATTTTGATTTCCCCAGCCACTGGAGACAGTGTCTTTTCTAGGAGGGGGTGTGTGTAGCGCCCTCCCCAATATTTAGGGGCGCTATGTTTGAAATTTAAGGGTGGTCTGAGTCAGTAGTTGGGCTTAGACATGTTATTGTTCTAAATTTGCTTCTGCTCTGGGTGTGATGCTGCGTGGCAGTAATGTTCCCTGTTCGCCTGTAGGTGGCACTGTCACCACCGGCATAGGTTGAACTACAGGGGGTATCACAACACCTTGGGTGTTCTTTCTCGGCAGCCATGCAGTGGGCGTGGTCTACCCTCTGTGAATGCTGGGAGAGGGTACATAAGGAGCAGACGCCATTAATTGGGGTCCGTTCTGGGGTTCCGTCCTGGGAGCCCACCCATTGGTGTGCGCTCCTCGTGGCCCACATGGCACGGGGTGCGTGTGTGTTCTGGCCCCGGGCACCTTCAGCCCGAGGCTACATCACTACCTGTTAGGCCCAGCTCTACTGGCTGGGGCCTACACCTCAGGAAAGGATCCCAGGCTACCCACCTGCGGGAAGCCCACGCTTGGGAAAGGAGACCAGGGGAGGATCTGTCCCAGAGGAGACTAGCGACGGTACTGCTGTCTCGGGAGGAGGCCTGGAGCTCACCTAAGGAGGGATCCATCATCATCATTACAAGCTCTGCAATACGCCAATCCGGCATAAAGGTTCTCTCACTATTGCTTGGCTTGGAGGTTCGGGACTTTTAATAATTCTGTGGCAGAGGATTCCTGATCGTAGCCCTACTTTCTAAAAGATAGGATTGGTTCGTGCTTCATCCCGGCTGCTAGGACCACTAAACAGGATTATCCGGGTGAGCAATACCCACTCAGGCTTGAGTGGCGACGATTGCAACTTTTGTGCTGCGTACCTGAACCTTCCCCTGTTCTTCTCTCATATCTTACTTTCCTCTCAAGTTTCCCTCAGCAAAAGTAAATAAAGCCTGACTGTTTGGGTTTTACATCTGTGTGGACATTGGCCTTTTTGGAGACTTTCTTTCCATACCCTGACAACGGAAGCCTAGGAGGTAGTTCGCAAAACCCAACAAAACCAGCCGGTTCCTTAAATGGGGGTAAGTGCTACATACATATATTAAAATGCGGAATGGGTGGGTAATGGGTTATGTTATATATTGTAATATCTGTATTGTTTTGTGTAAAATGAAAATTTATAAATAAAGATTATGAACAAAGTGCAAAAAAAATAAAAATTGCATCTCCATTTGCAGACTCTCAATCCCACAATATTCCTCCAGGTAGTTTTTGCAGAGTTGCTCTATGTTTGTCCATCCACAGCCAATCCTTATGGAAATACTAGTGGGATCAATCCTGAAAATCATTCACACTTACTGCACAGTCCTAGAAATATCTCTCCAGAGAGGTCCTGCAGGGTCTGCTATTGTACGTGGGAATGAGATAAATGTATTTGATTACAGTCCACATCTGATCCCTATAGTGTTGTTTACTGGATCAAACTTCTAGTCTCTCCATGCTTATAGACTAGCTATATGGAGACTTAATTGAGGGGTTTTCATAGGCAAGGACTGACAGATTTTGGGTAACAGGCGTAGACTAGGGATGAGCCGAACACCCCCTGGTTCGGTTCGCATCCAGAACATGCGAACGGACCGAAAGTTTGTGCAAACTTTCGAATACTGTTAAAGTCTATGGGATTCAAATGTCAAAAATCAAAAGTGCGAATTTTAAAGGCTAATATGCAAGTTATTGTCCTAAAAAGTATTTGGGGACCCAGGTCCTGCCCCAGGGTACATGTATCAATGCAAAAAAAGTTTTAAAAACTGAAGTTTTTTCAGGAGCAGTGATTTTAACCACTTCCCTACCCGCCCATAGTCAAATGACGTCCACAGATGGGATCTCCCATCCTGGGTGGACGTCATATGACGTCCTGGGCTTTGTGGGGGGATATCTGAATGATGCCAGCAGCTAGAGGCATCATTCAGATATCCTTCTGTTCTGCCGGTGATTCTGTGCGCCATAAGAATGATCATAGTGGCGGTTCCGCCGCTTGATCGTTCTTATAGGTGGCGGGAGGGGACATTCCCCCCTCCCGCCGCCATCTGTGCTTCTCCGGGCTCTTCCGTGCCACCGGGGGCCCGGAGAATGAATCGTCCAGTGCCGGAGGTGAACCACAGAGATGACTGGTGACCAGATGGTCACCAGTCATCTCTATGACCGTCGGAGGCCCGGGCGCGATGTGATGACGTCACACCCGGGTTCTCAGATGTAAACAAAGCCGCCATTGCGGCTAGTAAACATGAGATCGGTGAAAAAAAATTCACGATCTCATGCTTTCCAGCCTGGAGGAGAGATGTGGGGTCTTATTGACCCCACATCACTCCATAAAGAGGACCTGTCACACACCATTCCTAATACAAGGGATGTTTACATTCCTTGTAATAGGAATAAAAGTGATAAAAAAAAAAAAAAATTTTTTTAAAAAGTGTAAAAAAAAAAAATATAATAAAAAATAAAATTTAAACGCCCCTGTCCCCGGTAGCTCGCGATCAGAAGCGAACACACACGTAAGTCCCGCCCACATATGTAAATGCCGTTCAAACCACATATGTGAGGTATCGCCGCATGCGTTAGAGCGCGTGCAACAATTCTAGCACTAGACCTCCTCTGTAACTCTAACCCGGTAACCTGTAAAAAAAATTAAAGCGTCGCCTATGGAGATTTTTAAGTACCGAAATTTGGCGCCATTCCATGAGTGTGCGCAATTTTAAAGCGTGACATGTTAGGTATCTATTTACTCAGCGTAAAATCATCTTTCATATTTTACAAAAAAATTGGGCTAACTTTACTCTTTTGTTATTTTTTAATTCATGAAACCATTTTTTTCCAAAAAAAAGGCGTTTGAAAAATTATTGCGCAAATACTGTGCAAGAAAAAAAGTTGCAATGACCGTCATTTTATTCCCTAGGGTGTCTGCTAAAAAAACATATATAATGTTTGGGGGTTCTGAGTAATTTTCTAGCAAAAGAATGATGATTTGTACATGTAGGAGAGAAGTGCCAGAATAGGCCCAGTATTGAGGTGGTAAAAAAAAGCCCGGGGTTGAAGTGGTTAATGATGCTTAAAGTGAAAAAATAAAAGTGAAATATTCCTTTAAATATCGTACCTGGGGGGTGTCTATAGTATGCCTGTGAAGTGGCATGTGTTTCCCGTGTTTAGAACTGTCCCTGCACAAAATAACATTTATAAAGGAATAAAAGTCATTTAAAATTGCTTGCGGCTTTAATGTAATGTCTGGTCCCGGCAATATGGATGAAAATCATTGAGAAACCCCCCCCCCCCCAGCCCATTACCAGCCCATTTGGGTCTTGTATGGATATTAAGGGGAACCCTGCACCCAAATTAAAAAAAGGAAAGGCATGGGGCCCCCAGGCCGTATATACTCTGAACAGCAGTATACAGGCGGTGCAAACAAGACAGGGATTCTAGGTTTGTTCTTAAGTAGAATCTGTTTGTAATTTTGAACTGGTAACTTTTTAAAGTGTAGCTCCAGCCAAAAAATCTATTTTTATGCTTTTTGGAAAACATAAGGAAGGGTTATTACCCCTGTAACATTTGTTTTGCTGTCTGTGCACCTGTTCAGAAGATTTCACCTCACTCTCTGTCCCAATGACAATTGGATTTTGAAAATTTGGGGTTTTTAGGGAAACAAGGATTGGTGATAATGCATCAGTGGAGAGGAGACACTTTTTTTCCCATATTAACTCTTACAGGAGAGAATTTCCCTTCCTAGGGGTAGATTTCCTTCTGACTTCCTGTGAGTCTCCCTCCGTTTGTAAGTAGGAGTCGTTTGAAAGTCGGATGTTTGAAAGTAGGGTCCTGCCCTATGTACTCTGCAGAAATGTGGGCCTTAGGTGTTGGTGTTGCCACAACACTGTAAGCCCTCACAGTTACTCTTGGTGGGCGCTGGAACGGGCCCTGCTGTGAAATATTAGATCAAGAATTGTAATTACATGCTCCTGTTGAACAGGGGCAGAAAAATTGGGCCTTAGGCGCTGGTGCCACAACACTGCAACCCCTCACAGATACTATAGTTGGAGCGCAGGAATGAGCTCTGCTGCAAAGTATTACAGCAAAAATTTTAATTATATGCCCCTGTTAAACAGGGGCAGAAAAATTGGGCCTTAGGCACTGGTGCTGGTGCCACAACACTGCAACCCCTCACAGATACTCTAGTACTCTAGTTGGAGTGCAGGAATAAGCCCTGCTGCAAAGTATTGCAGCAAAAATTTTAATTACATGCCCCTGTTAAACAGGGGCAGAAAAATTGGGCCTTAGTCACTGGTGGCGGTGCCCGGGAACCAAAAATGTTCTTACAAGCTATCAACATGAACATTGAGGAGGAAGAGGATAGTCATCCAGCATAACAAGATAGTCACTCAGCATTAGCATAGGCAGTCTTGAAGGGATCTCACATTCAAAAAAAAAATATTCGGTTACATCAGCATCAGGTGCTTGGTAGCTGGTGATCCAAGACTGATTCATTTTTATGAAGGTCAGCCAATCGCCTGAGTCGGTGGACAGGCGCACCCTGTGATCGGTTACAAAGCCTCCAGCAGCACTGAATGTGCGTTCCAAAAGAATGCTGGATGCAGGACAGACCAGTAGCTCAATTGCATACTGTGCAAGCTCTGGCCAGTGATCCATCCTCAAGACCCAGTAACCCAGTGGATTTTCAGTGGGAAAGGTGTCCAAGTCTGATCTTGCCCCTAGGTATTCCTGCACCACGTGAATCAGACGCTGGCGATGGTTGCTGAAACCGTTCATGACTTGGGGCTGCGGACTTAAAAATTATCTGAACGCATCGGTCAGACTGCCACCTTCTCCACCGCTCCCTTCTGTGACTGACTGAGGCATCAGCAACACGTTGTCCAGGACCAGGAATTTGTAACCTCCCAGGCTCTGGAAACGCGTTGCACAAACCTTTCTGCAAGGCCTCCCGAAGATGTTTCATCCTCTGCTCCCTCTGTGACGGCTGGATAAGGTCCGCAACCTTACCTTTGTAATGTGGATCAAGGAGGGTTGCCAGCCAGTAATGATCCCTCTCCTTGATACCATGAATACGAGGATCCTTTCGCAGGCTTTGCAGGATCAGGGAGGCCATGCAGCGTAGGTTTGCTGAGGCATTTGGTCCAGAGTCCTCTGGGTCACTAAGGGCAACATGATCCGCAGCCACCTCCTCCCAGCCACGTACAAGTCCATGGGTTTCTGGGGACTATAAATGATCCCTTGAAGACTGCTGATGCTGAGTGCTAGGCTCCACCTCCATGCTGACACAATCCTCCTCCTCCTCCTCTTCCTGTGTGATCGGCGGGCCCGCAGGAACACTGTCTGGATAAAGGGGGCCTTGAGAGGTAAGGACACAATCCTCCTCCTCCTCCTCCTCCTCTTCTTCCTGTGTGATGGGTGGGACAGAAGGAACACTGTCTGGGTAAAGGGGGCCTTGAGAGGCAAGGAAGTCCACCTCTTCCTGCCTCTGTTCTGCGTCAAGTGCCCTGTCCATTATTCCACGCAGCGTGTGCTCCAACAGGTGGACAAGAGGGACAGTATCACTGATGCATGCACTGTCACTGCTCACCATCCTCGTGGCCTCCTCAAATGGTGACAGGACAGTGCATGCATCCCTGATCATGACCCACTGGCGTGGGAAAAAAAAACAAGCTCCCCTGACCCTGTCCTGGTGCCAAAGTCGCACAGGTACTCATTGATGGCCCTCTGCTGCGTGTGCAGCCACTGCAGCATGGTGAACGTTGAGTTCCACCTGGTGGGCATGTCACAGATTAGGCGGTTCTTGGGCAGGTTAAATTCCTTTTGGAGGTCAGCCAGTCGAGCACTGGCATTATATGACCAGCGGAAATGCACACAGACTTTCCTGGCCTGCCTCAGGACATCCTGTAAGCCCGGGTACCTGCCCAAGAACTGCTGCACTACCAATTTAAGGACATGAGCCAAACAGGGCACATGGGTCAGCTGTCCCTGTCGGAGGGCGGAGAGGAGGTTGGTGCCATTGTCGTAAACCATAATTCCTGGCTTAAGCTGGCGTGGCGTCAACCACCTCTAAGCCTGCCCCTGCAGAGCTGACAGAATCTCTGCCCCAATGTGGCTCCTGTCCCCCAAGCACACCAGCTCAAGCACCGCATGGCATCTTTTTGCCTGCGTACTTGCGTAGCCCCTTGAACGCCTACGGAGCACCGCTTGTTCCGAGAACAAATCAGCAGAGGAAGAGGCCATGGAGGAAGAAGAAGAGGAGGGGGTGGAGGAGAGAGGTGTGTCAGAATCACCACTAGTAGCATTTTGGAGGCATGGTGGCGGAACAACCTCCAACACTACTGCACCTTGTCCTGCATCCTTCCCAGCTGCCAGCAGAGTCACCCAGTGGGCCGTGAAAGATAGGTAACATCCCTGTCCATGCCTGCTGGACCATGAGTCAGCGGTAATATGCACCTTACCGCTGACTGCCCTGTCCAGCGAGGCCAAGACATTGCCTTCCACATGCCGGTAGAGAGCCGGGATCGCCTTCCGTGAAAAAAAGTGGCGTTTGGGAACCTGCCACTGAGGTACCGCACATTCCACAAACTCACGGAAGGGGGCAGAGTCTACCAACTGAAAAGGCTGCAGTTGAAGTCCTAGCAATTTAGCCAAGCTAGCATTCAACTGCTGGGCATGTGGATGGCTAAGAGCGAAATTCTTTCGCCGGTGTAGCAACTGGGGCAGGGAAATTGCCTGGTACAATCGGACGTTGGTGTATCGATAGCAGATTGCCCACAAGTACTTGGCAGTGGCACACCTAATTCTACACTTTCATGCCTCTCAGTGCAGGTTTCTGAGAGGACTGAAGGTAGAGCTGCACGATTAATCGTATGAGAATCGCGATCTCGATTCACCCCCCCCCCCCGCGATCTCGATCCTGGATTACCGCGATTTTTAGTATTAAGGAAAAGACGTCGGAACCAGGGTGGAACGCACGCAAATGGCGCCGATACAGGAACTGACGTCAGGCGCACTGACGTCAGGCAGAGCAGAGCCAGAGAGTGTGGTGAGCAGAGAGCGTGATGCGCCGCGGTGATGCCTGGGCATGGGCGGCACCACGTTTTGTCGGAGAGAGCCGGGAAACACTGCAGTGACTACGCACTTGTGTTCCACTTGTGTTCCATCCGCAGAAGCAGGACCGAGGCTCCGACCGACCGGGCTGGCAGTGGCTGGTTCGGTTGCAATCATTACCTGGCCAGATCCTTTTAGGGAAGAAAATCCTGAAGCCAGGTAAACCGAATGGTTTGTGGTGTGATGAGTAACAGCATGGCAGTTAGATGGTGAAATATTTGATTTGACATTTGGTGCTTTAATTCCAGGAGCTTCCAGGAGCTGAAACATGAAAACATTGTCGCCTTAGCGCCTTATATGATTTTCCAGGTAAATGATTTCATTTGATTTGATCTGGCAATGAATGAATGTGTCCTGTATTATTCCATGTCTCCATGTGCAGTGTATCAAAGTAAAACTCAACAAAAATTATAATATATCTATATATTTGTTGTTTGCTTGTTGAGTTTAACTATAGATTTTTCTTTTTTTAAGAGGAGGAGGGTGATCGGGGTGGGAGCTTTCTACTGGGAGATACATGTGGCAGAAGATTGGTGTCTGTGGAACTACAAGTCTCAGCAAATACTTCTACAGGGGCCAGACAGGGCAATGCTGGATAAGTCAGATCTGCTCCTCTGTTGCTTTGATCACCATTAGGAGACCAGCGTTGGGCAGCCAGGCATTTCTAGTCTGTGGAACTACAAGTTCCAGCATGGTTTATCCAGCAATGCCCTGTCTGGCCTCTGCAGAAGTCAGAGATCTGCTCCTCTATGGTAGGGTGACCAGACATCCCCAGTTTCAGGGGACAGTCCCCGGATTGAGGACACTGTTGAACAGGGGCTGGGGCAATTTCAAAGACAGTCAGTGCAGAATTAAAAAAAATCTGAATTACACACCCCCTAGTTTAGGGGGGGTGTATTTGTTTCCATTATCTGTGCCCCTTTCTGATGATGATGTGCTGGTCGGAGCGGAGGGAATATTTCTTCAGTTTCGGGTACATGCCCATTCAGCTCCGCTCGCATGTTCTTCTGCCTTGGCTCAAGTCCCGGCCAGCCGCCTGCCTATCTCATTGCCTTCCCTGGCGAAGTGATCTTCCTCCGCTCCCCACCCAGTAGTAGCCGGGGCCCGGAGAGTAAGACTTGACAGGCTGTGAGGCGAGCGGTGGCGGCGACGGGCAGAGAGTCGCTGATTGCCGCCATTACTAGTAAAAAAAAAAAAATGTCCCCGGATTTCATTTAAAAAATCTGGTCACCTTACTCTATGGCTCTTATTCTTCCTCCCATACAATACATTCCCATTTACTTTTATTACACTTGCCTTCTCCATTAGGAGACCACAGTGTTGGACAGGCATTTCTAGTCATTGGAACTAAAAGTCCCAGCATGGCATTGCTGGATAAAGTCAGCGATTTGCTCATCTATGGCTTTTATTCTTCTCAGTCCTCCCATACATTCCCAATGCAAGAGGGAGGGAGAGAGGGAGAGAGATTTATATATTATAAGTATCGGGGCTTGACAAACCCCAGGTCACAGAGTAGAAAATGGAGCCTGGTGCCTGGGCTGTTCTGCTGTTGTCGGCCTCGGTGACTAGCCTGAAGGGGCGCAACATTGGCAAGCAAAAAAAAAACACACTGTTTGATTCATTGCCTTTTAAATGTCAGTGCATTAGCTGCAAGTGTTTTAAACTAAGGCTGGGTTCACACTATACGACACGACTTTCATCCTACTTTGCTCTGCGACATCTGTCCGACATTGGTCCGACATCCATCCGACATTCATGAACAGGATACTACTTTGATCCGACATTGTGCTAGTCTGACTTGTCCTTTGACCAATCAAAACAATCCCAGGGTGAGATAAATTCCTTTTACTGCTGCTGTAATCACAATGTCGGATGCCAAAGTCGTATGGTTAGGACAAGGATCCGACTTTGATCCGACTTCAATGATAGTCAATGGGCTGAAGTCGGATCAAAGTCGGACAGAAGTAGTACAGGGAGAATTTTTAATGTCGGACCGACATGTGTCGGACCAGTTAAGACGGCTCCCATAGGGAAACATTGATTTTCACACGTCATGCGACATGAGCTCCTAATGTCGGAGCGTTTGTCGCCCCAGTGTGAACCAGCACTAAGGCGGATGACAGACTGTGCGCTCTCGTTTTGTTTTCTCTATAGGTACACACATGTCCAGTCAACCACACCCAGCTGAATATTATTAAGAGAACAAGAGCTGCAGCAGCACTTGGAGAATATACACCTAGTCACACAGGACTCTTTAGCCCAGCTGGGCTCGTTGTTCTTGTGGGATTTCCTAATTGAAGTTCAACTTTAGGCTGGGTTCACACTAGTGCGACACGACATCTGTCCTACTTTGGATCCGACTTTGCCCTGCGACATGAAGCCGACATATGTCCGACTTTCAATGAACGGGGATCCGACTTGGATCCCCGCCAATATCAGGCACTGTGTTTGGTATGAATCTTGAGGGGGAACTCCAGGCCAAATTTTAAATAATAAAAAAAACGGCGTGGGTTCCCCTCCAGAGGCATACCAGGCCCTTGGGTCTGGTCTGGATTTGAACGGGCGCCCCTACGCCGAAAAAACGGCGTGGGGGTCCCCCCAAAATCCAAACCAGACCCTTATCCGAGCACACAACCTGGCAGGCCGCAGGGGAAGAGGGGGGGGACGAGAGACCGGCCCCCCTCCCTCCTGAACCGTACCAGGCCACATGCCCTCAACATGGGGGGTTTGGTGCTCTGGGGCAGGGGGGCGACCTGTGGCCCCCCCACCCCAGAGCACCCTGCCCCCATGTTGATGAGGACAGGGCCTCTTCCCGACAACCCTGGCCGTTGGTTGTCGGGGTCTGCGGGCGGGGGGCTTATCGGAATCCGGGAGCCCCCTTCAATAAGGGGGCCCCCGGATCCCGGCCCCCCCCACCCTATGTGAATGAGTATGGGGTACATTGTACCCCTACCCATTCACCTGGTGGAAAAAAATTGCAATAAAAAAACACTACACAGGTTTTTAAAGTAATTTATTACACAGCTCCGGGGGTCTTCTTCTGACTCCGGTGCTCTTCTTCCGACTTCGGGGGTCTCCGGTGTCGTCTCCGCGCTCTCCGGTTCTTTCTTCCGCCGGGCCTCCGCTAACTTCTTTTTAGCTCTTTTGCTAACGGAGGCCCGGTCTTCCCGTTGTCTCGTCCGGCTCTCCGTTGTCCTTCTGCCGGCCCCTCCACTAACTTCTTGGTAGCTCTTTCGCTAGTGGAGGGGTCGGTCTTCCCGTCGTCGCCGTCGGCGTCTTCTTCCCTCTTCTCCTTCTCGATGTTGACGCGTCGCTTTCTCCCGCTGTAATACTGGCTCTCCGCTCCGCTCCGCATTAATATAGGCTTTTTATGACGTCACAGTCACATGTTCCCATGACGTCACAGTCACATGCTTCGGGGGCCATGTGCCCGGAACATGTGACTGTGACGTCATGAGAAGCCTATATTAATGCGGAGCGGAGCGGAGAGCCAGTATTACAGTGGGAGGAAGCGACGCGTCAACATCGAGGAGGAGAAGAGGGAAGAAGAAGCCGACGGCGACGACGGGAAGACCGGCCCCTCCACTAGCGAAAGAGCTACCAAGAAGTTAGTGGAGGGGCCAGCAGAAGGACAACGGAGAGCCGGACGAGACAACGGGAAGACCGGGCCTCCGTTAGCAAAAGAGCTAAAAAGAAGTTAGCGGAGGCCCGGCGGAAGAAAGAACCGGAGAGCGCAGAGACGACACCGGAGACCCCCGAAGTCGGAAAAGACCCCCGGAAGTCGGAAGAAGAGCGCCGGAGTCGGAAGACGACCCCCGGAGCTGTGTAATAAATTACTTTAAAAACCTGTGTAGTGTTTTTTTATTGCAATTTTTTTTCCACCAGGTGAATGGGTAGGGGTACAATGTAACCCATACTCATTCACATAGGGTGGGGGGGCCGGGATCCGGGGGCCCCCTTATTGAAGGGGGCTCCCGGATTCCGATAAGCCCCCCGCCCGCAGACCCCGACAACCAACGGCCAGGGTTGTCGGGAAGAGGCCCTGTCCTCATCAACATGGGGGCAGGGTGCTCTGGGGTGGGGGGGCCGCAGGTCGCCCCCCTGCCCCAGAGCACCAAACCCCCCATGTTGAGGGCATGCGGCCTGGTATGGTTCAGGAGGGAGGGGGGCCACTCTCTCGTCCCCCCCTCTTCCCCTGCGGCCTGCCAGGTTGTGTGCTCGGATAAGGGTCTGGTTTGGATTTTGGGGGGACCCCCCACGCCGTTTTTTCGGCGTAGGGGTGCCCGTTCAAATCCAGACCAGACCCAAGGGCCTGGTATGCTCCTGGAGGGGGAACCCATGCCGGTTTTTTATTTAAAATTTGGCCTGGAGTTCCCCCTCAAGAGCAGTACAGCACAAGTCGCATGCCAAAGTCGGATCATGCAAGACTGAGGTCCGACTTTGATCCGACTTCAATGATAGTCAATGGGCTGAAGTCGGATCAAAGTCGGACCAAAGTAGTACAGGGAGCATTCTCAAAGTCGGACCGACATGTGTCGGACCAGTTAAGACGGCTCCCATAGGGAAACATTGATTTTCACACGTCATGCGACATGAGCTCCCAATGTCGGAGCGTTTGTCGCCCCAGTGTGAACCAGGCCTTAGACAATTATATTTTCAAGGACACAGATGTATGTATGTACTTATGTTAGTTAACTGCATCAGAACAGCAGAAGTTAAAAACAAACTAAACCAATATTCTACTTGGTTATTATTCTACATGAGTGAGGCAGAGGCCAGTGCAGACTCTGCAGAGGCCGGCGCAGAGGCCGGCGCAGAGGCCGGCGCAGAGGTAGAGCAATGTGCAAGTGAGTCTGATAAAAACCAAGATGTTTTTGTTCCAAAAAGAGGAGCTTATTCCGAAGTGTGGGCTCATTTCGGATTCAAAGCAGATGACGACACTCAGCAAACCATCTACTGCAAGCAATGTTTAGCCGTTGTTTGTGCACCAAAGGGCAACACCACCAATCTGTTTAATCACCAGAAACGTAATCACATACAACAATATGAGACGTTACGGAAAAACAAAACCGCCGGCGCTCAATCACAAAGTACCTGCAGCCGCAGCCAGACAAAACAAATGTCAATTAAAGGAACATTATATAATGCAACACCGTACTCAACAACCTCTGTCAGGCGCAAAGAAATAACACAAGCAATCACATTTCACCTGGCTAAAGACATGGCTCCCGTGACCACTGTTGAAAAAGAGGGGTTTAAAAAACTCATTCAAACCCTTGATAAGCGCTTTCAAGTGCCCTCTCGTACTTATTTTTCCCATGTTGCAATCCCTGCTCTGTACACCAAATGTCGTGGAACAGTTGCAACAGAATTGCGAGATGTACTTAATTTTGCAGCAACTTCAGATTTATGGTCCAGCAGAGCAATGGAACCGTACATGAGCTTAACTGTCATGAAGATCCTGCCAGTAACGGGCGCCTCAGACTATCCAGCTCCCGATCGCGGGTGCAACCGCACATGCGCGGGCGCCCATGCACGCGCGCGCGCGCACCCCTGTTGGTGCTGGGCGGCCTATTTAAACCTGCCTGTCTCTCATAGTCTCTGCTGTCTGCTCTACAGCGTTGTGTATCTGAAACCCGATCCGTGACTTGTACCTGTGAAAGACCCGGGTTGCCTGTGACCACTCCAACCTTCTGCCTGCACCTGACCTTGGCCTGTTGTGACGATTCCTTTGCCTGTCCCCCCCTGTACCTTGCTGCCAGCCTGTTAACCGATCTGGCCTGTCTGATTATTCCTGTGGTTCCTAGTTCCAGTCCAGTTTGCTGAACCATTCCAGTCTGCTGAAGCTTCCTGTGGTTCCTAGTTCCAGTCCAGTCTGCTGAACCATTCCAGTCTGCTGAAGCTTCCTGTTGTTCCTGGTTCCTGTCCAGTCAGCTGAGCTTCCTGTTGTTCCTGTCCAGTCTCCTAGTTGCTCCAGCTCCGGTCTCCTAGTTCCTGCAGACACCCTGGGCATTGGACTACCATCACCTCTGTTGATCCTGCCAGGCACTCATACCACTCCTTACTTCCGTGCCTCCTGTTACTTTACCAGGGGCCACAAGTGGGAGCCGTAAGGGAGGCCCTCCTCTGCAATATCGGGCTCATAACCATCAGGTACGTGACAGTAGCAGACAGCCATGTCTGAGCCCGAGCAGGGAACCTCTCCTATGGAGGAACTGTGCCGACACCTGGCAGGATTGGCTGAAGCAGTCAATAATCTTCAGAAAGGCTATACCCGGCTGGAAGAACGGGTGCAGGTCCTCTCTAACCCCACTGGAACCCAAGGGGGGCCCCATGCCTCTACCTCTACAGCCGGGGCAGGATCAACACCAACGGTTGTTATGCTTCCTCCAGAACCCAGGGTCCCTAAACCTGAAAGATTCTCTGGGGATCGAAGCAGATTCAGGGCCTTCCGTAACTCATGTGAACTATTCTTTGCCCTTCAGCCATGCACCTTCTCCTTAGAAGTCACCAAGGTGGGCTTTGTTGTTTCCTTGCTTACTGGAGATCCCCAGAGCTGGGCCCACCGCCTCCTTGAACAGAAAGATGCAGTACTGACCAACCTCACCACCTTCTTTGATGCCATGGCCCAGCTATATGAAGACCCCCAGCTTTCAGCAACCGCAGAAACTGCATTACGTACCCTTCAGCAGGGACGCAGAGCGGCAGAGGACTACGTAGCTGATTTTAGGCGGTGGAGCGCAGATACTAACTGGAACGATGCCGCTCTCCGCCATCAGTTCCGCATAGGACTCTCCGATCCTTTGAAGGATGAACTGGCTAGGGTTGGTATTCCACAGACTCTGAACCTATTGATCGATTTAACTATACAAATCGATCGGTGCCTAAGGGAGCGAAGGGCTGAGAGGGCCACGGGTTTCTCACGCCCGACCTGGATGCTTCCAAGGGCCCCAAGCCATCTACACCCTGCACCAGCTGCACCCTCTGCTCCCACACCCAATGCACCTGAGCCCATGCAACTTGGAGTTCTTCGCCCTTCACTTACCCAGGAGGAGCGTCAACGTCGCCGGATGAATAATCTGTGCCTATACTGCGGGGTACCCGGACACTACGTCAGAAATTGCCCGCTGAAGCTCCGTAAGTGTTTTTCCGTGTCTCCTGACCATACCAACTCTCCAGCCAAGTCCGCATCTCATCTCGCTCTCTCTGTTTCACTACAGCTCCCAGGAAAGACTTTGCAAATACCCGCCATTATTGATTCCGGAGCTTGCAGCTGTTTTATGGATTCCTCCTTTGCCACTGAACACCAGATTCCTCTTCTTGCCAAAGCTCACGGACTGTCCGTTCACCTGGCTGATGGGTCTGCTATTAAATCTGGACCTGTGGTCCAAGAGACTGCCCCTATACCCGTTACCATCTCTGGTACCCACCAAGAATTTCTACGGATGGACATTATCTCCTCCCCCTTGTTTCCTGTAATCCTCGGTATGCCTTGGTTATAAGCCCACAATCCTGCCATCAATTGGGCCACAGGGGTAGTTACCTTCTCCTCACCTTACTGCCAGCAGTTCTGTGGCTCACCTGATTTCCATGGGCCTTCCACCCTATTGTGCCTGGATACCGAAGACGGAATACGTCAATCCATTCCAGAGACTTACCATGACTTTCTTGACGTATTTAGTAAACAAGGAGCAGAGACCTTACCACCCCATCGAGCCTATGATTTTCCCATTGACCTGCTTCCCAGAGCTGAAATTCCGTTTGGCAGAGTTTTCCCTCTGACAGAGGTAGAACAGGGGGCATTGAAGGAGAACATAGATGAGAATTTAAAGAAGGGGTTCATCCGCCCATCTACATCCCCAGCAGGTGCGGGCATCTTTTTTGTAGAAAAGAAGGACCATACCCTTCGACCCTGTGTGGACTACCGCGAATTAAACAAAATTACAGTAAAAAAACGTTATCCTCTTCCCTTGGTACCAGAGTTATTCCAGAGGCTGGGGGCCGCTATCATCTTCACCAAACTTGATCTCCGCGGAGCCTACAACCTAGTCTGTATCAAGGATGGGGATGAGTGGAAGACTGCCTTCCGTACCCGATTTGGGCACTTTGAGTACTTGGTAATGCCCTTCGGGCTATGTAATGCCCTCGCCACGTTTCAGTACTTTATCAACGATGTGCTTCGGGACTTTTTAGACCTGTTCGTCATTGTCTACCTAGACGATATTCTAATTTTCTCTCCTTCCCTTGAGTCTCACCACAGGCACGTCAGAAGTGTGTTGGCCCGGCTCCGTCAGCATGGCCTGTATGCGAAGGCGGAAAAGTGTGAATTTGAGCAGGAAAGCATATCTTTTTTGGGGTTAATTATCTCCAGTAAAGGCATCAAGATGGACCCTCAGAAGATTGCTGCCATCCTGGACTGGCCGGTTCCGGCAGACAAAAAGGGAATCCAACGTTTCGTTGGATTCGCCAACTTTTATCGCAAATTTATTAGGGGATTTTCGGCCATTATTGCACCAATCACCCAGCTAACCAAACAAGGGACCTGCTTCCATTGGTCCCCTGAGGCCCAAAAGGCCTTTGAGGTCCTTAAGGGTCTCTTTACCTCTGCTTCCATTTTGAAACATCCAGACTCCTCCTTGCCATTTGTACTTGAGGTGGATGCCTCCGAAATTGCGGTAGGAGCAATACTTTCCCAGAGACAAGGGAACAGGGCCTTGCTTCACCCAGTAGCCTTCTTCTCCCGCAAATTGACAGCGGCAGAGAAGAACTACGATGTAGGAGATCGGGAGTTGCTGGCGATTAAATCTGCACTGGAAGAATGGCGTTCTCTGCTAGAAGGAGCTGCCCATCCAATCCTGATATTTACCGACCACAAGAACCTGGAATATCTGAAAGCTGCAAAGAGATTAAAACCACGACAGGCCAGGTGGGCACTCTTTTTCTCCAGATTCTCCTTTCACGTCACATATCGCCCTGGTTCCAAAAACGTTAAACCTGATGCCCTGTCTCGAATGTTCCACAAACCCAAGGAAGTCTCTCCTCCAGATACTATCCTGGCTCCTGGAAATTTTCTCTTACTTCAAGAAGACCTGCTTTCTCGAATCAAACAAGCTTCCACAGGGCAGACACCTCCTTCCGAACCAGAATTGCAGGCTAGAAATGGACTGCTTTGGTACCAGGACAAGATCTACATACCCGAAGTCCTACGAATATCCGTGCTGGAACTTTGTCATGACCATGCACTAGCTGGGCATTTCGGTATAACCAAGACCACCGATCTAGTACAGCGCACCTTCTGGTGGCCTCGGTTACGCGAAGATTGCAAAAGATTTGTGGACTCTTGCACAACTTGCACCCGAAACAAAGGCTATAGAACCAAGGCCTGGGGGCTACTAAAACCCTTACCTGTCCCAGACAGACCCTGGAGGATGTTGTCCATCGACTTTATTGTTGAACTACCCCCGGCAGAAGATCATACCACTATCTTCGTGGTAGTTGATCGTCTGTCGAAGATGGCACATTTTGTTCCGATGAAAGGTACTCCCTCTGCCCCTGAAACAGCACAGGTTTTCATCAAAGAAATCATCAGACTCCACGGGGTTCCGGCCAACATTGTCTCCGATCAGGGGGTACAGTTTACCTCCCGGTTCTGGAAGTCCCTTTGCAAGGCCCTGGATATAGAATTATCATTTTCCTCTGCTTATCATCCCCAGACCAATGGGCAAACCGAGAGGACTAACCAGACCCTCGAGCAGTATCTGCGCTGTTTCTCCTCTTTTGCCCAGAATGATTGGATCTCTCTACTCCCATTGGCCGAATTCGCCTACAATAACTCCATTCACTCCGCCACCAAGCAGACTCCTTTCTTCGCCAACTATGGTTTTCATCCTGCATTTTTGCCCAATTCCCTTCCCGAATGTACGGTACCAGCAGTCCAGGAAAAAATTAACTTTTTCTCTTCCAACAACCAACTTTTACAGGAAACCATGACCAGGACTCAGGAGCACAATAAGATAACCTACGACAGGAAAAGACGGGGTGAATTAGTGCTGGTACCTGGAGACTTGGTATGGCTATCCACTATGAATTTGAGGATGGCATGTCCTTCAAAGAAGCTGGGCCCCAAGTTCTTAGGGCCATTTCCTGTTAAAAGGAAGATCAACGAAGTGGCTTATGAACTGGAACTTCATACTTGACGTAATTGTAGCCGTATTAGTGCAATTATGACAGAGAAAATTAAATAGTATCACGGACAGAACTGGAACTTCCAAATACTCTAAAGATCCATCCGGTTTTCCATGTTTCCCTGTTGAAGCCTTCTATTCCCAATCCATTTCCAGGTCGAAGTTCGGTTCTCCCTGATCCTGTCATTGTAGACGGAGAGGAGGAATTTGAAGTGGAGGCTATTCTGGATTTCAGAAGAAGAAATAACCAGAACCAATTCCTGATTAAATGGAAGGGGTATGGTCCTGAGGAAAATTCTTGGAAGCCCGAGGGAAACATCCATGCTAGGAGTCTGGTTCAGTCCTTCAGAAGGTCTCATCCTGAGAAATTTGCCCGGATGGGCATCCGGAGGCTGCCCCTTGGGAGGGGGCAATGTCATGAAGATCCTGCCAGTAACGGGCGCCTCAGACTATCCAGCTCCCGATCGCGGGTGCAACCGCACATGCGCGCGCGCGCGCGCACCTCTGTTGGTGCTGGGTGGCCTATTTAAACCTGCCTGTCTCTCATAGTCTCTGCTGTCTGCTCTACAGCGTTGTGTATCTGAAACCCGATCCGTGACTTGTACCTGTGAAATACCCGGCTTGCCTGTGACCACTCCAACCTTCTGCCTGCACCTGACCTTGGCCTGTTGTGATGATTCCTTTGCCTGTCCCCCCTGTACCTTGCTGCCAGCCTGTTAACCGATCCGGCCTGTCTGATTATTCCTGTGGTTCCTAGTTCCAGTCCAGTTTGCTGAACCATTCCAGTCTGCTGAAGCTTCCTGTGGTTCCTAGTTCCAGTCCAGTCTGCTGAACCATTCCAGTATGCTGAAGCTTCCTGTGGTTCCTAGTTCCAGTCCAGTTTGCTGAACCATTCCAGTCTGCTGAAGCTTCCTGTGGTTCCTAGTTCCAGTCCAGTCTGCTGAACCATTCCAGTCTGCTGAAGCTTCCTGTTGTTCCTGGTTCCTGTCCAGTCAGCTGAGCTTCCTGTTGTTCCTGTCCAGTCTCCTAGTTGCTCCAGCTCCGGTCTCCTAGTTCCTGCAGACACCCTGGGCATTGGACTACCATCACCTCTGTTGATCCTGCCAGGCACTCATACCACTCCTTACTTCCGTGCCTCCTGTTACTTTACCAGGGGCCACAAGTGGGAGCCGTAAGGGAGGCCCTCCTCTGCAATATCGGGCTCATAACCATCAGGTACGTGACAGTAGCAGACAGCCATGTCTGAGCCCGAGCAGGGAACCTCTCCTATGGAGGAACTGTGCCGACACCTGGCAGGATTGGCTGAAGCAGTCAATAATCTTCAGAAAGGCTATACCCGGCTGGAAGAACGGGTGCAGGTCCTCTCTAACCCCACTGGAACCCAAGGGGGGCCCCATGCCTCTACCTCTACAGCCGGGGCAGGATCAACACCAACGGTTGTTATGCTTCCTCCAGAACCCAGGGTCCCTAAACCTGAAAGATTCTCTGGGGATCGAAGCAGATTCAGGGCCTTCCGTAACTCATGTGAACTATTCTTTGCCCTTCAGCCATGCACCTTCTCCTTAGAAGTCACCAAGGTGGGCTTTGTTGTTTCCTTGCTTACTGGAGATCCCCAGAGCTGGGCCCACCGCCTCCTTGAACAGAAAGATGCAGTACTGACCAACCTCACCACCTTCTTTGATGCCATGGCCCAGCTATATGAAGACCCCCAGCTTTCAGCAACCGCAGAAACTGCATTACGTATCCTTCAGCAGGGACGCAGAGCGCCAGAGGACTACGTAGCTGATTTTAGGCGGTGGAGCGCAGATACTAACTGGAACGATGCCGCTCTCCGCCATCAGTTCCGCATAGGACTCTCCGATCCTTTGAAGGATGAACTGGCTAGGGTTGGTATTCCACAGACTCTGAACCTATTGATCGATTTAACTATACAAATCGATCGGCGCCTAAGGGAGCGAAGGGCTGAGAGGGCCACGGGTTTCTCATGCCCGACCTGGATGCTTCCAAGGGCCCCAAGCCATCTACACCCTGCACCAGCTGCACCCTCTGCTCCCACACCCGATGCACCTGAGCCCATGCAACTTGGAGTTCTTCGCCCTTCACTTACCCAGGAGGAGCGTCAACATCGCCGGATGAATAATCTGTGCCTATACTGCGGGGTACCCGGACACTACGTCAGAAATTGCCCGCTGAAGCTCCGTAAGTGTTTTTCCGTGTCTCCTGACCATACCAACTCTCCAGCCAAGTCCGCATCTCATCTCGCTCTCTCTGTTTCACTACAGCTCCCAGGAAAGACTTTGCAAATACCCGCCATTATTGATTCCGGAGCTTGCAGCTGTTTTATGGATTCCTCCTTTGCCACTGAACACCAGATTCCTCTTCTTGCCAAAGCTCACGGACTGTCCGTTCACCTGGCTGATGGGTCTGCTATTAAATCTGGACCTGTGGTCCAAGAGACTGCCCCTATACCCGTTACCATCTCTGGTACCCACCAAGAATTTCTACGGATGGACATTATCTCCTCCCCCTTGTTTCCTGTAATCCTCGGTATGCCTTGGTTACAAGCCCACAATCCTGCCATCAATTGGGCCACAGGGGTAGTTACCTTCTCCTCACCTTACTGCCAGCAGTTCTGTGGCTCACCTGATTTCCATGGGCCTTCCACCCTATTGTGCCTGGATACCGAAGACGGAATACGTCAATCCATTCCAGAGACTTACCATGACTTTCTTGACGTATTTAGTAAACAAGGAGCAGAGACCTTACCACCCCATCGAGCCTATGATTTTCCCATTGACCTGCTTCCCAGAGCTGAAATTCCGTTTGGCAGAGTTTTCCCTCTGACAGAGGTAGAACAGGGGGCATTGAAGGAGAACATAGATGAGAATTTAAAGAAGGGGTTCATCCGCCCATCTACATCCCCAGCAGGTGCGGGCATCTTTTTTGTAGAAAAGAAGGACCATACCCTTCGACCCTGTGTGGACTACCGCGAATTAAACAAAATTACAGTAAAAAAACGTTATCCTCTTCCCTTGGTACCAGAGTTATTCCAGAGGCTGGGGGCCGCTATCATCTTCACCAAACTTGATCTCCGCGGAGCCTACAACCTAGTCTGTATCAAGGATGGGGATGAGTGGAAGACTGCCTTCCGTACCCGATTTGGGCACTTTGAGTACTTGGTAATGCCCTTCGGGCTATGTAATGCCCTCGCCACGTTTCAGTACTTTATCAACGATGTGCTTCGGGACTTTTTAGACCTGTTCGTCATTGTCTACCTAGACGATATTCTAATTTTCTCTCCTTCCCTTGAGTCTCACCACAGGCACGTCAGAAGTGTGTTGGCCCGGCTCCGTCAGCATGGCCTGTATGCGAAGGCGGAAAAGTGTGAATTTGAGCAGGAAAGCATATCTTTTTTGGGGTTAATTATCTCCAGTAAAGGCATCAAGATGGACCCTCAGAAGATTGCTGCCATCCTGGACTGGCCGGTTCCGGCAGACAAAAAGGGAATCCAACGTTTCGTTGGATTCGCCAACTTTTATCGCAAATTTATTAGGGGATTTTCGGCCATTATTGCACCAATCACCCAGCTAACCAAACAAGGGACCCGCTTCCATTGGTCCCCTGAGGCCCAAAAGGCCTTTGAGGTCCTTAAGGGTCTCTTTACCTCTGCTTCCATTTTGAAACATCCAGACTCCTCCTTGCCATTTGTACTTGAGGTGGATGCCTCCGAAATTGCGGTAGGAGCAATACTTTCCCAGAGACAAGGGAACAGGGCCTTGCTTCACCCAGTAGCCTTCTTCTCCCGCAAATTGACAGCGGCAGAGAAGAACTACGATGTAGGAGATCGGGAGTTGCTGGCGATTAAATCTGCACTGGAAGAATGGCGTTCTCTGCTAGAAGGAGCTGCCCATCCAATCCTGATATTTACCGACCACAAGAACCTGGAATATCTGAAAGCTGCAAAGAGATTAAAACCACGACAGGCCAGGTGGGCACTCTTTTTCTCCAGATTCTCCTTTCACGTCACATATCGCCCTGGTTCCAAAAACGTTAAACCTGATGCCCTGTCTCGAATGTTCCACAAACCCAAGGAAGTCTCTCCTCCAGATACTATCCTGGCTCCTGGAAATTTTCTCTTACTTCAAGAAGACCTGCTTTCTCGAATCAAACAAGCTTCCACAGGGCAGACACCTCCTTCCGAACCAGAATTGCAGGCTAGAAATGGACTGCTTTGGTACCAGGACAAGATCTACATACCCGAAGTCCTACGAATATCCGTGCTGGAACTTTGTCATGACCATGCACTAGCTGGGCATTTCGGTATAACCAAGACCACCGATCTAGTACAGCGCACCTTCTGGTGGCCTCGGTTACGCGAAGATTGCAAAAGATTTGTGGACTCTTGCACAACTTGCACCCGAAACAAAGGCTATAGAACCAAGGCCTGGGGGCTACTAAAACCCTTACCTGTCCCAGACAGACCCTGGAGGATGTTGTCCATCGACTTTATTGTTGAACTACCCCCGGCAGAAGATCATACCACTATCTTCGTGGTAGTTGATCGTCTGTCGAAGATGGCACATTTTGTTCCGATGAAAGGTACTCCCTCTGCCCCTGAAACAGCACAGGTTTTCATCAAAGAAATCATCAGAATCCACGGGGTTCCGGCCAACATTGTCTCCGATCAGGGGGTACAGTTTACCTCCCGGTTCTGGAAGTCCCTTTGCAAGGCCCTGGATATAGAATTATCATTTTCCTCTGCTTATCATCCCCAGACCAATGGGCAAACCGAGAGGACTAACCAGACCCTCGAGCAGTATCTGCGCTGTTTCTCCTCTTTTGCCCAGAATGATTGGATCTCTCTACTCCCATTGGCCGAATTCGCCTACAATAACTCCATTCACTCCGCCACCAAGCAGACTCCTTTCTTCGCCAACTATGGTTTTCATCCTGCATTTTTGCCCAATTCCCTTCCCGAATGTACGGTACCAGCAGTCCAGGAAAAAATAAACTTTTTCTCTTCCAACAACCAACTTTTACAGGAAACCATGACCAGGACTCAGGAGCACAATAAGATAACCTACGACAGGAAAAGACGGGGTGAATTAGTGCTGGTACCTGGAGACTTGGTATGGCTATCCACTATGAATTTGAGGATGGCATGTCCTTCAAAGAAGCTGGGCCCCAAGTTCTTAGGGCCATTTCCTGTTAAAAGGAAGATCAACGAAGTGGCTTATGAACTGGAACTTCATACTTGACGTAATTGTAGCCGTATTAGTGCAATTATGACAGAGAAAATTAAATAGTATCACGGACAGAACTGGAACTTCCAAATACTCTAAAGATCCATCCGGTTTTCCATGTTTCCCTGTTGAAGCCTTCTATTCCCAATCCATTTCCAGGTCGAAGTTCGGTTCTCCCTGATCCTGTCATTGTAGACGGAGAGGAGGAATTTGAAGTGGAGGCTATTCTGGATTTCAGAAGAAGAAATAACCAGAACCAATTCCTGATTAAATGGAAGGGGTATGGTCCTGAGGAAAATTCTTGGGAGCCCGAGGGAAACATCCATGCTAGGAGTCTGGTTCAGTCCTTCAGAAGGTCTCATCCTGAGAAATTTGCCCGGATGGGCATCCGGAGGCTGCCCCTTGGGAGGGGGCAATGTCATGAAGATCCTGCCAGTAACGGGCGCCTCAGACTATCCAGCTCCCGATCGCGGGTGCAACCGCACATGCGCGGGCGCGCGCGCACCTCTGTTGGTGCTGGGTGGCCTATTTAAACCTGCCTGTCTCTCATAGTCTCTGCTGTCTGCTCTACAGCGTTGTGTATCTGAAACCCGATCCGTGACTTGTACCTGTGAAATACCCGGCTTGCCTGTGACCACTCCAACCTTCTGCCTGCACCTGACCTTGGCCTGTTGTGATGATTCCTTTGCCTGTCCCCCCTGTACCTTGCTGCCAGCCTGTTAACCGATCCGGCCTGTCTGATTATTCCTGTGGTTCCTAGTTCCAGTCCAGTTTGCTGAACCATTCCAGTCTGCTGAAGCTTCCTGTGGTTCCTAGTTCCAGTCCAGTCTGCTGAACCATTCCAGTCTGCTGAAGCTTCCTGTGGTTCCTAGTTCCAGTCCAGTTTGCTGAACCATTCCAGTCTGCTGAAGCTTCCTGTGGTTCCTAGTTCCAGTCCAGTCTGCTGAACCATCCCAGTCTGCTGAAGCTTCCTGTTGTTCCTGGTTCCTGTCCAGTCAGCTGAGCTTCCTGTTGTTCCTGTCCAGTCTCCTAGTTGCTCCAGCTCCGGTCTCCTAGTTCCTGCAGACACCCTGGGCATTGGACTACCATCACCTCTGTTGATCCTGCCAGCCACTCATACCACTCCTTACTTCCGTGCCTCCTGTTACTTTACCAGGGGCCGCAAGTGGGAGCCGTAAGGGAGGCCCTCCTCTGCAATATCGGGCTCATAACCATCAGGTACGTGACATTAACAATCCATTTCATCAATGACGATTTTGAGATGAAAAGTCGGTGCCCACAAACTGGGTTTTTCCCTGAGGACCACACTGGCGAAGCTTTGGCGCAGGGATTAAAGGATGCTCTCATAAACTGGAAATTGGAGGAGAAAAATCTTGTGTGCATCACTATAGACAACGGAAGCAACATTGTAAAGGCCATATCCATAAATCACTGGACTCGACTGCAGTGTTTTGGCCATAGGCTTCATCTCGCAATAGAGAATGCAATGAAGGACCCACGAATTGAGCGTGCTATGGGTTTGTGCAAAAAACTTGTCGGGTGTTTTAGCTACAGTTGGAGGAGGAAGAGGGAGCTTTCTGAGGCACAAAAACAACTCGGTTTACCAGACCACAAGCTCAAGACAGAGTGCCCAACAAGGTGGGGATCTAGGCAGGCTATGGTGAGGAGGATACTTGAACAGCAAGCTGCCATCACCCATGTCCTCTCTTCTGACCGCAAGGCTAGGCACCTCTTGCCAACATGGCAAGACCTAGAGGTCCTGGAGGCTGTGGACAAGACTCTCACCCCACTGGCAGACTTCACAGATGCTCTTTCAGGAGAGTAGTATGTCAGTGTCTCTTCTGTGAAACCTGCTCTACAACTATTTCAGTCTTCTGTTTTGGCTGTTAAGGAAGATGACTCTGATCTCATTTGCACAATGAAATCAAAGATCATCGGGTATCTGGAGGAAAAATATCAGGACCAAAAAACACAAGACCTTCTCGACATAGCCACAACCCTCGATCCCAGGTTTAAGATGACTTACGTTAATGAAGATAACAAAACTGTTGTCCAGAACAGACTAAAAGAGGAGATGTCAAAGCTAACAGTGAAGGAAAGCCCCACTACAACTACTAATAGTGGCACTGGTCCTTCAAAGAAGGCTCGAAAGAGCTTGGGTAGCTTTTTCAAAGCAGCACAAAGTGAAGGGGCACCAGATCCAGCCTCAGGCTCACAGCAACAACAATCCGAAAGCTTGTCCTTGGAGCTACACTCTTATCTGTTCTTAGGCAACACTGACAGTGAAGATGATCGTTAGTCTGGTGGAAGGTTCACAAGGAGCATTATCCGAGATTGTCTGCACTGGCCAGAAAATACCTCTGCATTCCTGCAACCAGTTCCCCTTCTGAAAGGGTTTTTAGCACAGGGGGCAACATTGTCACTTGTCGCCGTTCTGCACTGAAGCCACAAAATGTGGATAGGCTTGTGTTTCTAGCTAAAAATCTTTAAATTGGTGTTTATCTTTATCTGACATGATACCTACCGCAATGTTTTTTGAATGTAATTGTTTTTCATTACATTGGCTTCAATCAAACTAATTTTAAAGAAATGACAGAGTATTATGGCTTATTTTACAACAAAGGACTGTTCCCCAATCCCCCTTGGATGGGACTTTTAAGGCCACAAACACTCAAGTGTGTTAGAAATTCATTTATTTTTACATAAAAAGATAGTTTACACAACAACAATGATCAATGGTTATTGGTTAAAGGCATAAACCACTAGATGTGGTGGTAGTATGCATGTGTCATGTCACGTGACAAACAAAGCTACACAAATTATGCTTTTTAACCATTGATCATTGTATAGGTGTGATCTATCTTTTCTTTATGTAAAAATAATTAAATTTTTTAACGCACTTCAGTGTTTGTGGCCTTAAAAGTCCCATCCAAGGGGGAAGGAACAGTCCTTTGTTCTATACAATGATAATCCAGGGATGTGGCCAGTTAGTACATTCACCTTGGGTAGCTTTTTCAAAGCAGCACTTAGGCAACACTGACACTGAAGATGATCCATTACCTGAATGTTTTTTGAATGTAATTGTTTTTCATTACATTGTCATTTCTTTAAAATTTGTTTGATTGAAGCCAGAATATTATGGCTTATTTTAGAACAAAGGACTGTTCCCGGACCAGAATCCCCCTTGGATGGGACTTTTAAGGCCACAAACACTGAAGTGCGTTACAAAATTCATTTATTTTTACATAAAAAGATAGATCACACAACAACAATGATCAATGGTTAAGGTTATTGGTTAAAGGCATAAACCAGATGTGGTATACAATACATGTGTCACGTCACGTGACAAACAAAGCTAAACAAATTATGCTTTTTAACCATTGATCATTGTATGTGTGATCTATCTTTATGTAAAAATAATTCATTTTTCTAACGCACTTCAGTGTTTGTAGCCTTAAATAAAAGTCCCATCCAAGGGGGAAGGAGCAGTCCTTTGTTCTATACAATGACAATCCAGGGATGTTGCCAGTTAGTACATTCACCTTGGGTAGCTTTTTCAAAGCAGCACAAAGTGAAGGGGCACCAGTTCCAGCCTCAGGCTCAGGCTCACAGCAACAACAATCTGAAAGCTTGTCCTTGGATTTACACTCTTATCTGTTCTTAGGCAACACTGACAGTCTGACACTGAAGATGATCCGTTACCTGAATGTTTTTTGAATGTAATTGTTTTTCATTACATTGTCATTTCTTTAAAATTTGTTTGATTGAAGCCAGAATATTATGGCTTATTTTAGAACATAGGACTGTTCCCGAATCCCCCTTGGATGGGACTTTTAAGGCCACAAACACTGAAGTGCGTTACAAAAATAATTTATTTTTACATAAAAAGATAGATCGCACAACAACAATGATCAATGGTTATTGGTTAAAGGCATAAACCAGATGTGGTTTACATGTGTCATGTCACGTGACAAACAAAGCTAAACAAATTATGCTTTTTAACTATTGATCATTGTATATGTGTGATCTATCTTTATGTAATAATAAATTAATTTTGTAACGCACTTCAGTGTTTCTGGCCTTAAAAGTCCCATCAAAGGGGGAAGGAACAGTCCTTTGTTCTATACAATCCAGGGATGTGGCCACTACATTCACATTCATGTGTTATCCAGTGTCATGGTGATGATCTCCCTTTTCTATATGGCTTATTTTATTGCCGTTTGGTTTGATAACCTAATGTTCAGAGGTTGTAAATTTTTCAAATAAATTATTTTTGGAGAATCGTGAGAGAATCGTGATCTTCATTCTAAGCAAAAGAATCGTGATTCTCATTTTTCCCAGAATCGTGCAGCTCTAACTGAAGGTATAGTGGGGTTGGAGATCCCAGCTGATGAGGAGCAAGGAGAGGTCCGCTTTGTTCTTTGGTGTGGGTCTTTTATGTACACTTGCCAACGGACTGCATGGCAGGTCAACATATGTCTGGTCAAGCATGTGGTGCCCAAGCGGCTGCTGTTTTGGCCACGCTTGATATGCTTCAGACATATGTTGCAAATAGCAACGGTGCGATCTGCTGCACACGTCTGAAAAAAAAGGCCCACACCAAAGAACTTTTGGAAAAACGCGCAGAGTCAGCAGCGCCCTGCACATGCTGAGCTCTGCGGTGTGATGCAGTCGGTTGGCTGCCCTTAAGCTGGCCCCTGGAAGGCATTCTGCCTCGTTGGAGATGTCCCTCCTCCTCCTCCTCTCTCCTATCAGGCACCCACATAGAGTCAGTGACCTCATCATCCCCTCCCTCCTCATCACTGAAGCAAACCTGGCAGTATGCTGCAGCTGGGGGAACTGCCAGTTTGTTGTCCTTCTTGGGCACCCCCTCTGTCTGGGCTCACGTTACTGCCTTCCTCAAGCTGGGTACCATCATCGGAGCCTTCAAAACGCTGCGCATCCTCCTGCAGCATGTACCCAACACTGTGGTCAAACAGTTCGGGGGACTCCTCCGTGCATGATGGTGGGGCTAGGGAAGGAGTAACTGATGACCTCGAGCCGATGGAATAGGCCGCTTTGGCACCTGCATTGGCAGCCAAGGTAGCCTGGGTGACAGAAGATGAGGAGGATGAGGACGGCTTGGTCATCCACTCTACCAACTCTTCTGCATGTTGCGGCTCAACATGGCCAGCTGCCGAAAAAAAGGACAAGCGTGCCCCACGGCCACGTGCTGATGAAGATGCACCGTGTCCACGACCAGCACTGTTGCCTCTAGACACAGAGCTTGCTTGCCCTCTTTTATTGGCCTGTGAGTGTCTGCCTTTCCTTGTTGGCCTTCCAGACATACTGTATTTGATGTATTGGAAAGGAATAGGTACACAAGGAATGGCCTGCAGTCAGCTTTACCTGCACACTGTGCCCAGTATACAGTACACTGGCTTAATATACTGCAGCTTAGCTCAATAAACTGCCTGCCTGTATTAATAGGAAGAGAACAGGGATGGTCTGCAGTCAGCTTTACCTGCACACTGTGCCCAGTATACAGTACACTAACTTAATAAACTGCAGCTTAGCTCAATCAACTGCCTGTCTGTATTATTAGGAAGAGAACAAGGATGGTCTGCAGTCAGCTTTACCTGCTAGCTGTGTCTGCCCAGTATACAGTACACAGACCATCCCTGCACACTGAGCCCATATATATACTAAATACACTGACTGCAGCTACTTGAATCGCCTGCCTGCTCTATCTAACTGAAATGAAATGACACTCTGACTCTCTCTCTCAGACTCTCACAACGCCGCAACACACTACACAAGGCCGACGCGCAGGCGGCCTTATATAGTGTGGGGCGTGTACCTACTCCCCTGAGCCATGATTGGCCAAAGGCACCCTTCCTTTGGCCAATTATGGCTCTCTGTGCCGACGGCGCTGTGATTGGCCAAAGCATGCCAGTCATAGTGCATGCTTGGCCAATCATCAACCAGCAATGCACTGCGATGACGCAGTGAATTATGGGCCATGACGCGCCACTCGAATTTGGCGCGAACCGCCGCTAATGGTCGAGATTCGGTGAATGAGCGAACGGCCTCGGGGCTTTCACACTGGAGAGACAGCAGCGGCTGTTTCAGGTCAGTTTGCAGGCGCTATTTTTAGTGCAATAGCGCCTGCAAAGCGACCCAGTGTGAAAGGGGTCTTAGTGTTAGTGTCTGTGTCAGTAAGTGGTTGTGCAAGTGGCAGTTAGTGGTGAGTGTTATTGTTTAGTTAGCACCAAAAAAAACAACATACTGTTGGTTTTTTAGCCCTACTACCGCCACAACAAGAACATATCACACACGCACACATACTGTATGTCAGGGGCACCCAAAGCCCCCCCGGCCTCAACAATTCGCGGCGGCACCCCCCGCTTCTCAATTCGAGGCACCCCACCGCCTCTCAATTTGCGGCGGCAACACCCCCCCCCCGGTTCTCCTCTGCTCCAGGGGGGCCCATGCCTGATGGTGGCCCTGGCCTCTTGGCTGCTTCTCTGATTAATGCTCTCCTTTACCTGTCAGTTTAGGTGGATGGCCATGTCTTGGTAGGTTTGCAGTTGTGTCATACTCTATCCATTTTTGGATGATGGATTGAACAGTGCTCCGTGAGATGTTCAAAGCTTGGGATATTTTTTTATAACCTAATCCTGCTTTATACTTCTCTACAACTTTATCCCTGACCTGTCTGGTGTGTTCCTTGGGCTTTATGATGCTGTTTGTTCACTAAGGTTCTCTAATAAACCTCTGAGGGCTTCACAGAACAGCTGTATTTATACTGAGATTAAATTACACAAAGATGGACTCTATTTACTAATTAGGTGACTTCTGAAGGCAATTGGTTCCACTAGATTTTAGTTAGGGGTATCAGAGTAAAGGGGGCTAAATACAAATGCATGCCACATTCTTCACATATTTATTTGTAAAAAAATTGAAAAGCATTTTCCTTCCACTTCACAATTACGTGCCACTTTGTGTTAGTCTATCACATAAAATCCCAATAAAATACATTTACATTTTTGGTTGTAACATGCCAAAATGTGGAAAATTTCAAGGGGTATGAATACTTTATCAAGGCACTATAGGTCCATATATATTTAGACACAGGCACAATTTTTTTCAGGTATTTATCAAAACATATTCAAGCTATAATTATAGTATATAATGGATATGGGCTGAAAGTGCACACTCCCAAGTTTAATTTGAGGGTATGTACATCCAAATTGGAGGAAGGGTTTAGGAATTACAGCTCTTAAGAATAGCCACCCCCTTTTTCAAGGGCCCAAAAGTATTGGACAATTGACTCAAAAGCTGTTTCATGGCCAAGTGTGTTATTTCTTCATCAATTAAGCAGGTAAAGGGTCTGAAGTTGATTCTGATGCCGCGTACACACGATAATTTTTCCCGTCGGGAAAAATGAAATTTTTCCCTTTGGACGAGAAAAACGATCGTCTGTGGGCTTTTTGCCGTTTTTCCCGACGGGAAAAACGGCATTAATCACGACGAGAAAAATTAGAACATGCTCTAATTTTTCTCGTTGTGATTCCTGTCATTTTTTTCCGCTGCAGTTTTCCCATAGGGAAACACTGCCGCGGAGCCTACACACGGTCGTTTTTCTCGTCAAGAGAAAAAATTACGGGAAAAACGGCCGTGTGTGGGGGAACAAGCCGTTCCCTCGTTTTTCCTGTCGTGATTCACGGCGGTGTTTTCACCACCGTGAATCACGATCGTGTGTACGCGGCATAAGTGTGGAATTTGCATTTGGAATCTATTGCTGTGAACCTACATCATGCGTTCAAAGGAGCTGCCCATGCAAGTGAAACAGGCCATTGTAAGGCTTCAAAAATAAGATAGCAGCAACATTAGGAGTGGCCAAATCAACAGTTTGGTACATTCTGAGGAACGAAGAACGTACTGGTGAGCTCAGCAACATAAAAAAAGGCCTGGACTTCCACAGAAGACAACAGTGGTGGATGATCGCAGGTCTATGTTAAAGTAAAACTCCTTTACAACATCCAGACAAGTAAAGGACACTCTCCAGGAGGTGGGCGAATCATTGTCAAAGTCTACAATCAAGAGAAGACTTCACGGGAGCAAATACAGAGGGTTAACCACAAGGTGCAAACCATTCATAAGCCTGAGGAATAGAAAAGCCAAGTTAGACTTTGCCAAAAAACATCTAAGAAAGCCAGACCAGTTCTGGAAAAGCATTCTTTGGACGGATGAAACTTATGCCGCGTACACACGACCGTTTTTCATGACGAGAAAAATGACATATTTAAAAACGGTCGTGTGTATGCTCCAGAGCATTTTTCTCGACGAGAAAAATGCCCGAAAAAAAATTAGAGCCTGCTTTTTTTTTTCTTGTCGTTTTTCACGTTGTTCTTTTTAACGTCGTGAATAACGGTCATGTGTATGCTTTTACGAGGGGAAAAAAACGTGCATGCTCAGAATCAAGTATGAGACGGGAGCACTTGTTCTGGTAAAACTAGCGTTCGTAATGGAGATAGCACATTCGTCACGCTGTAACGGACTGAAAAGCACGAAGACTGAAAAGCGCAAATCGTCTCTCACCAAACTTTATTAACACGAGGATCAGCAAAAGTGTCCCAAAGGGTGGCACCATTCGAATGGAACTTCCCCTTTATAGTGCCGTCGTACGTCACCGCGCTTTGCTCAAGCGTTTTTTTTTCATGAACGTGTGTATGCAAGGCAGGCTTGAGAGGAAACATGAAAAATCACTTTGAGAAAAACTTTTTTTCCATGACATGAATAATGGTCGTGTGTACATGGCATAAGATAAATCTGTACCAGAATGACGGGAAGAAAAAAGTGTGGAGAGGGCTTGGAAACGCTCATGAACCAAAGCACATAATGTCATCTGTAAAACATAGTGGAGGCAGTGTGATGGCATGGGCATGCATAGCTTCCAGTGGCACTGGGTCATTGGTGTTTATTGATGATGTGACAGAAGCAGCCGGATTAATTCTGCAGTGCTTAGAGATATACTGTCAGCCCAGATTCAGCCAAATGTAGAAAAGTTGATTAGACGGCGCTTCACAGTACAGATGGACAATGATTCAAAACATACTGCAAAAGCAATCCAGAAGCTTATGAAGGAAAAGAAGTGGAATATTTTACAATGGCCGAGTCAATCACTTGATTTCAACCCAATTGAGCATGCATTTCACTTGCTAAAGGCAAAACTTAAGGCAGAGATACCCACAACCAAAGAACTAATGAAGACAGCTGCAGTTAAAGCATTGCAAAGCATCAGAAAGGAGGAAACCCAGTCTTTGGTAGTGTCCATGGGCAGGGCCGGTACAAGGCAGGGGCGGAAGGGGGCAAGTGCCCTGGGCGGTACCATTTGCTATAGGAGGGGGGGGTGCAGCCTGCAGGTGAAGTTCTGCCACGGCCGCCAGTCTGTACAAGTACACCTGTGTCATAGCCAGCGCCGCGGCACTGAACAAATTGTGTGTGCCGAGTGCGCTCCTGCATCCGTCACCTCCCTTCCCTGTCAGCTTCACTGTTTACTCCCCCTACGGAGGAGACTCGTAGTCCCTGCCAGCGGCGTGACGTCACTCACAGCCGGAGGCGAGGTGGGAGGACTCAGAGGAGTGCAGGGAGCTGTGTCAGCGCTGTGACCTAGAGGAGCCTGGCTCTAGCTGGAAGCTAGAAGATGTGGAAACTGGGGAGAATCGGGACTCGAGGCAGAGCACACTGCAGGAAGGTGAGCTGAGCTGTTTTGGGGGAGGTCTGGGGAGATAAGCTGCAAAGTTTCTGCTAGGAGGGTTTGTTTTGCAGTGAAGGGTCCTACTCCTAAGTGACAAGGAGAACTGGAAAAGACAGAGGGGGGGGGGGGGGTGGAGATTAGAGCCAGCAGAAACCCCACAGAGCTGACAGACATTTCCCAAACTGACATGCATCCCTCTCTATATAAATAACCCCCAATTGCTCTGTCCAGTTAATGTGAACTTAATTTATGACCATCCTATTTAACCCTGTGTTATCCAAAATCAGTACAATCCAAAACTCACCACCTATCTAAACACTCTATAAATGAAATAATAGTCCATAGCCACGTTCCGCTGGCTGTATGCATATATCGTACATTATCGTATATTTACCGTAAAGGGCGCACATTCTCAGTACAGAAATGTTTGCATTTACGCTTCCAGCATGATTACCAGTGAGAGCCAGAACAGTCTTATTGCATTCTCTATTCACCCCTCAGACACTGCCACTTAGACCACTTTCACGCTGAGGCATTTTACAGGTGTTTTGTAAACTGCCTCTTCTGCAGCCCCAGTGTGAAAGCCGGAGTGCTCTCACACTGGGGCAGTGCATTTGCAGGACAGGAAAAAAGTCCTGCAAGCAGCATCTTTGGGGTGGTTTAGGAGCGGTGAATACACCGCTCCCAAAATGCTCCTGCCATTGAAATCAATAGCCAGCACTGCCTAAGCACCTGCAAAGCGCTTCAGGAGCGGCGCTTTTAACCCTTTTCCGGACACTAGCGGGGGTTAAAAGTGCTCTGCTAGTGGCCAAAAAGTGCAGTTAAAACTAGCGACGCTTTACCACTAAAGAGGCCAGCACGTCAGTGTGAAAGTGGCCTAAAAGAAATATCTCCCCAACTAAAAGACATCCCCCCCCCCCACAACTGCCTTCATACCATCTGCACTTCCCTCCTGCATGCAGTCATCCCCTCCGCACTCCTCTCCTGTATATACTTCCACTGTCATATCCCCTCCTCACATATTCTTGTTTTGAAATGACATTGATTCTTTCTTAAAAACAGGAGGAGGGGGGGGGGGCACAGTTTGCCATCTTCGCCTGGGCACCAAATGGCCTTGTCCCAGCACTGTCCATGGGTTCCAGACTTCAGGCAATCATAGCCAGTAAAGGACTTCAGGCAGTCATTGCCAGTATTAACAATGAACATTTTATTTATGATTATATTTATTTGTCCAATTACATTTGAGCCCCTGAAAAATGGGGGGGGGGGGGGGACTGTGTATAAAAATGGTTGCATTTCCTAAAATATGTACTTGATATTTATGTTCAACCCCTTGAATTAAAGCTGAAAGTCTACACTTTTGTTTAATTTTAATTTTATTCTGGTGGCATACAGAGCCAAAAGTATGAAAATTGTGCCTGTGTCCAAATATATATGGACCTAGCTGTATGTGTATATACAGTATCTCACAAAAGTGAGTACACCCCTCACATTTTTGTAAATATTTTATTATATCTTTTCATGTGACAACACTGAAGAAATTACACTTTGCTACAATGTAAAGCAGTGAGTGTACAGCTTGTATAACAGTGTAAATTTTCTGTCCCCTCAAAATAACTCAACACACAGCCATTAATGTCTAAACCACTGGCAACAAAAGTGAGTACACCCCTAAGTGAAAATGTCCAAATTGGGCCCAATTAGCCATTTTCCCTCCCTGATGTCATGTGGCTCATTAGCACAAGGTCTCTGGCGTGAATGGGAAGCATTGGTGGTAAATTTGGCGTTATCGCTCTCACTCTCTCATACTGGTCACTGGAAGCTCAACATGGCACCTTATGGCAAAGGACTCTCTGAGGATCTGGAAAAAAAATTGTTGCTCTTTATAAAGATGGCCTAAACTATAAGAAGATTGCCAAGACCCTGAAACTGAGCTGCAGCACGGTGGCCAAGACCATACAGAGGTTTAACAGGACAGGTTCCACTCAGAACAGGCCTTGCCATGGTCGACCAAAGAAGTTGAGTGCACGTGCTCAGTGTCATTTTCGGAGGTTGTCTTTGGGAAATAGGCGTATGAGGGCTGCCAGCATTGCTGCAGAGGTTGAAGGGGTGGGGGGGGGGTCAGCCTGTCAAGGCTCAGACCATACGCCACACACTGCATCAAATTGGTCTGCATGGCTGTCGTCCCAGAAGGAAGCCTCTTCTAAAGATGATGCACAAGAAAGCCTGCAGTTTGCTTAAGATAAAGAAACTAAGGACATGGATTACTGGAACAATGTCCTGTGGTCTGATGAGACCAAGATAAACGTATTTGGTTCAGATGGTGTCAAGCGTGTGTGGTGGCAACCAGGTGAGCAGTATAAAGACAAGTGTGTCTTGCCTACAGTCAAGCATGTGGTGGGAATGTCATGGTCTGGGGCTGCATCAGTGCTGCCGACACTGGGGAGCTATAGTTCCTAGAGGGAACCATGATTGCCAACATGTACTGTGACCAGTGGCGTAACTAGAGACTTCAGGGCCCCGGTGCAAGAAGTCATGAAGGGGCCCCACCACCGAAAAGCCTGATTTTGATACTTAATTTTTTTACACTGTACAACAAAGGGGGACTGGCCATATCACCAGGGATTTCACATAAATTAAGCAATACATCAGTTGCTGACCCTATGAAGCAATCAAATCTGACCTGGGGAATGGGATCAGTAACAGTGCTGCTGGGGAGGAGGGATGGAATTAGGGTTGCCACCTTTTCTTCAAGCCAAACCCGAACACTTTCGTGGTGCACGGCAATTTTTTTGTACTACACGCTATAGGATTGTAAAATACCTGGGACACCTTTTGGGTTACCCAAAGAGAGTAGTAATGAGGTGTGCTACAATGAACAGTGGCTGTGGCCAATTTGCATTAACAGTGTGGGGGGGGGGGGGTACTTAAAGGGGTATGGTTAAATAAATAAAAAAAGCATTAGTGTACCCATAAAATTTCAATTTCAAAGATTCAATTAATAAAAGAAATGTCAATTAAAATATGAAACTAGCCTACCTTAAAAGTGGACACTGTCAGCCAGTAGGGCAGTGGACGGTGTCAGTAGGGCAGAGGACGGTGTCAGTAGAGCAGTGGACGGTGTCAGGAGAGCAGTGGACGGTGTCAGTAGAGCAGTGGACGGTGTCAGTAGGGCAGTGGACGGTGTCAGTAGGGCAGTGGACGGTGTCAGTAGGGCAGAGGACGGTGTCAGTAGGGCAGAGGACGGTGTCAGTAGGGCAGAGGACGGTGTCAGTAGAGCAGTGGACGGTGTCAGTAGAGCAGTGGACGGTGTCAGTAGAGCAGTGGACGGTGTCAGTAGAGCAGTGGACGGTGTCAGTAGAGCAGTGGACGGTGTCAGTAGAGCAGTGGACGGTGTCAGTAGGGCAGAGGACGGTGTCAGTAGGGCAGAGGACGGTGTCAGTAGGGCAGAGGATGGTGTCAGTAGGGCAGAGGACGGTGTCAGTAGGGCAGAGGACGGTGTCAGTAGGGCAGAGGACGGTGTCAGTAGGGCAGAGGATGGTGTCAGTAGGGCAGAGGACGGTGTCAGTAGGGCAGTGGACGGTGTCAGTAGGGCAGAGGACGGTGTCAGTAGGGCAGAGGACGGTGTCAGTAGGGCAGAGGATGGTGTCAGTAGGGCAGAGGACGGTGTCAGTAGGGCAGTGGATGGTGTCACCCGGTGAGAACTGTATATATGGATGGTGTATAGGGGGGTGGAGAACGATATATATGGATGGTATATGGGGGGGTGGAGAACTGTATTTATGGATGGTGCATGGGGGGGGGGAGAGAACTGTATATATGGGGGGGCTGTATATATGGATGGTGTATGGGGGGGATAGCTGTATCTATAGGGGGGGAGAACTGTATATATGGATGGTGTATGGGGGGAACTGTATATATGGATGGTGTATGGGGGGGGATTGTATATATGGGGAGGACTGTATCTATGGATGGTGTATGGGGGGGAGAATTGTATATATAGGGGGGAGAACTGTATATATGGATGGTGTATGGGGGGACTGTATATATGGATGGTGTATGGGGGGGGGGGGATTGTATATATGGGGAGGATTGTATCTATGGATTGTGTATGGGGGGGGAATTGTATATATGGGGGGGACTGTATATATGGATGGTGTATGGGGGGGGGGGGGAGAATTGTATATATGGGGGGACTGTATATATGGATGGTGTATGGGGGGGGGAGAACTATATATATGGATGGTGTATGGAGGGGATGATAAATGTGTGTATGAGGAGGAGAGGGAAAACTGAATGGGTGGATGGTGTATGGGAGGGGGGTGGCAGAACTGTATGGTAGTGTATGGGGGGGGGGGCAAAAACTTACCTTACAAGCTGAGCTCCAATCCCAGCGCGATCTCTGCACACTTTCCAACAGAGCAGCAGGGAATGGGGAGGCTCCGCCTTTAACCCCACCTCTTTATCCCTTCTGCAGCCAGAGGAGAGTCTCCGGCAACATGGAGGCTCAGTCTCTGACTCTGTGTCCCGTCTGCAGCACACAGAGCGGAGGGGGGGGTAGATAGGAAGGCAGCAGTTGCAGAATAAATAACGCGGACTGAACTCGAGACGCACACGGCGGTGGCGGCACAGCTTTGGCACAGGCACAGGGAGCCACTGGTGGGTCTGAATAATGTGTCCGGGTCTCAGGCGGGCAGAGACCCGGGCACATGTTTCAAAACCTGTACGTCCGGGTGAATCCCAGACAGGTGGCAACCCTAGATGGGATCAGTGAAGTGCTGGTGTTGAGGGGGGTGGCAGCGGTTGTACTTAATCACCTCTGTTGTAGAAGTAATGGGGGGGTTAAGATCAGTAAGGAGGCACAGGTGGTGGTGGTGGGAGAGGATGGCACCACCACTGCCACCTCCCCCAAGTACCACCGCAGCCACCCCCCAAGTACCACCGCAGCCACCCCCCCTCAAGTGCCACTGCTACCACCCCCCTCAAGTGCCAGCGGTAGTATTTGAGGGGTGTGGCAGTGGTGGTACTTGAGGGGGGGTGGCTGCGGTGGTACTTGAGGGGGGGTGGCTGCGGTGGTACTTGAGGAGTGGGGTGGCTGCGGTAGTACTTGAGGAGTGGGGTGGCTGCGGTGGTACTTGAGGAGTGGGGTGGCTGCGGTGGTACTTGAGGAGTGGGGTGGCTGCGGTGGTACTTGAGGAGTGGGGTGGCTGCGGTGGTACTTGAGGAGTGGGGTGGCTGCTTTGGCAGTGGTGGTGCCATCCTCTCCCATCACCACCTGTGCCTCTTACTGATCCCATCCCCCCACCACTGATCTCATCCCTATCCCCCCCCATCAGCTCTGTTGTAGAAGTAATGGGGGGGATAGGGATGATGAGATCAGTGGTGGGGGGATGGGATCAGTAAGACGAGGAACAGGAGGTGGAGGTTGGCACGATTGCTGAGCTGAACTCTGTTACTTGATTGACTTACCGTCAATCGATTCCCCGGGAATTGCGTTCTTTAGGTCACTGTGTGCCTTCTCCCGCCAGGATGAAAATTCCGCCACTCTGCCTTGCCTCATGCTGCCTGGGTAGATGCTGGGAAGGTACTCCACGGTGACGTTGCCATAGAGGGGAAAGCTTCTCCCCCCCTCCCCTTCTCTCATTTTTCAGAGTCCGCCCCGCCTCCCTACACCTCTGTGTCTCTGGATAGGCGGAGGCGGAGGTGGGAGAAGGGGCGGAGGAATTCCACAATTTCAGTCAGAGTGAGTGCTGCCTCAGCTGCCCTGCTCTCTGCATTCTTTGTCGTG
The DNA here is from genome assembly GCA_029206835.1 of Rana muscosa. NCBI lineage: Eukaryota > Metazoa > Chordata > Amphibia > Anura > Ranidae > Rana > Rana muscosa. The sequence continues at coordinate 407,149,470 of CM055122.1, forward strand.
AGTCAGCGGCGGAAGCACGCCCCGCGGCTGAACGAACAGCACGCAGTGCGCGCCGCACACAGTCAGTGAGTGTCAGAGTCGGAGTACACGGACAGGTTGCGGGGCCCCCCGGACTTGGCGGAATTACAGGGCCCAGTCGCAACTGCGACTGTTGCGACCCTGAAAATTCCGCCACTGACTGTGACATACTGAAGCAGAGCATGATCCCCTCCCTTCGGAGACTGGGCCGCAGGGCAGTATTGCAACATGATAACGACCCCAAACACACCTCCAAGATGACCACTGCCTTGCTAAAGAAGCTGGAGATAAAGGTGATGGACTGGCCAAGCATGTCTCCAGACCTGTATGGAATAACCGAGCTGCGCTGCTAATTGCTATTGACAATGAATCATGTGTATCTAGTGTAAATACTGATAATTGAATACACCATGTATGAAATAATAATAAATGTGATATCAAAATTGTGAGAAAAATTATATTGAAAAACCAAACAAAAACAAATGAGTCCTTAAAGTCCCACGTGATGTGACAATACACTAGTGAACCCAGGTGGAAATGTAGGTCACATAAACACAAAAAGTAAGCACTCTTCCAAATGACCGTGTCACTAAAGTCTATAATGACAGAAATGGTATGTCACACACTGGAAGTGATGGAATACAGTTCTATAAAAACACAGTTCTTCAGTATTTTGATTTCTGACAGAAAAGCACCCAAGAAGAAGTGATGAGATAGAAAGGGATCCTCCACCTCTAATATCAAAGCTGCTTACCAGCTGTATAGATCACTTCAGGAGATCGTGAATGCTTATGGCTGATTACCCCAGCCCTGGGTCTCTTATTGGAATACCGCTGGCACTCCTGGGTCCTCTATACCTGAGATCCTCAGTTTTTCTCAAAGTTATTAGTTCCCCATGTGAATAGAAAAGCCACCATAGCGTAATACTGTCATGGATTTATTGTAAACACAAGGATGTACACTTACAGTTAAGTGGTAGATTAAAACCTACATTAGACTTACCGGTAACGGTATTTCTACGAACCTTCCAGGACGGCACACCTGAGATGAGGGCTCCACCCTACAGGAAACACAATCAATTGACAGCTTGTTATAAGGCCCCAACCTTCCCCTTGATCCCCAGTATGCAATAAAGTAATCCCGAACTGGTTCACAAGGGACATAGCTCCATATAGGTACTTACCACCTAGCGTTTAGCTTATTTTTCCCTCATCATAGGGCGGGAAGTAGGCCTGCTGTCCTGGAAGGTTCGTAGAAATACCGTTACCGGTAAGTCTAACGTAGGTTTTCTCCTATCACCTTCCAGGACAGCACACCTGAGAGAATAATCAAGTAACCACAGGCCTATCTTTAGGGTGGGACCACAGCTTGTAGGACTTTCCGGCCGAAGGCCAAGTCTTGCTGTGACAACACATCCACACGATAGTGCTTCAGGAACGTATGTTGACTGGACCAGGTGGCCGCGCTGCGGATTTGTTCCCAGGAGGCCCCTGCTTTTTCAGCCCAGGAAGCTGCTAGTGATCTGGTTGAATGAGCTTTGACTTTAGCTGGTGCTTGCTTCCCAGAACATTCATAAGCTCTAGAGATAGCTTCTCTGATCCATCTGGAAACTGAGGCTTTAGAGGCCTGAAGTCCCTTCCTGGGTCCAGTGTACAAAATGAGTAGATGATTAGATCTCCTAAAACTTTTTGTTCTCGCTAGATAGGTAAGGAGACACCTTCTTACATCGAGACAATGACATTTATTTTTTGGTTTATCACAAAAGGACGGCAATATTATGTCTTGCGTCCTATGAAATAAGGATGCCACTTTTGGTAGATACAAGGGATCTGCTCTGAGAGTGACTCTGTCTGGCTGTACCAGTAGGAATGGTTCCTTCATGGACAGTGCCTGCAAATCCCCTACCCTCCTGGCTGTAGTAATAGCTAACAAAAATGCTATTTTTAAAGTTAAAAACTTAAAGGGAACATCTTCTATTGGTTCAAACGGGTGTTTAGATAACGCCTCTAACACCGTAGTCAAGTCCCAAGGTGGAAAACTACCTTTAAGGACCAGGGAAACTCTTTCCCTTGCTAACAGAAACGCTTAATGAGGTCCTCTTTTGCCAGTCTTTTCTCAAGATAGACTGAGAGGGCCGCTATTTGAACCCGAAGGGTACTGACTGTTAGGCCCTTGTCTACTCCGTCATGGAGGAACTCCAGGATAACCGGAACAGAAGTGGAGGTCATCTGTCTTTCTTTACCCCAGGAGCAGAAAGTCTTCCAAACTTTTGAGTAAATCTTTTTAGTCACTAGTTTTCTACTCAGAAGGAGATTACTTATTACTTTCTCTGAGCAGCCTTTGCGTTTCAAGATCTGGCGCTCAGTAACCAGGCCGTCAACTGGAAAAATTCCGGTTTCGGGTGTAGTACTGGCCCCTGTCTGAGAAGATCTGTCCTGTACGGGAGCTTCAATGGTTCCGCTACTGCCATGGATCTCAGGCTTGCAAACCAAGCTCTCCTTGGCCACCAGGGTGCTATCAGGAGGATCTGACCTGGAAATCTGCTGAGCTTCTGAAGGACCCGCGGAATCAAGGCCAAGGGCGGGAAGGCGTATGCCAGCCTGTAATTCCAGGTCTTAGTCAGTGCATCTAGACCTTCTGATTCCTTCTCTTGGGAAATTGAGAAATATCTCTTTACTTTCCTGTTTTGCCGGTTGGCAAAAAGGTCTATTTCCAGATTTCCAAAGCACTGTACCAAGTTTTGAAATACCTCAGGATTTAGTTCATAATCCCCTTGCCTTATCGCCTGACGGCTGAGGAAGTCTGCCTCGGTATTGCTTATCCCCTTTATGTGGATGGCAGAAATGGAGAGAACCTTTTCTTCTGCCAAATCCAGAATCTCTTTGGATAGTTCCAACAGGGGTCTGGACCTGGTGCCTCCCTGGTAACTCAGGTAGGCTACCACCGTGGCGTTGTCGGAGCTTACTTGAACCTCCTTGCCCGTGAGGTTTTCCTGAAAGACTTTTAGGGCTTCCCCTACTGCTTTGAGCTCCCTGTAGTTGGATGACATCTGACTTAGCAAGTTGTTCCATTGCCCCTGGGCTACTTCCTTTCCTAGGTGAGCTCCCCACCCCCAGGAACTGGCATCAGTGGTGACCTTTACTGGATTCCACTGGGCTCAAGGTCTGCCTGCTTTCAGGTTCTTGGGAATTGTCCACCATTCCAGGGAGTACAGGACCTAAGGGGTTAGCAGCATCTCTTGATTCAAGGACTCCTTTTTGTCCCATGAGGACAGGAAAAATAAATGGAGCGTTCTTGAGTGGAGTTGTGCCCAGACTATTGCTGGTATACTTGCCGACATCAGGCCTAGGGTTCTTAATACTTCCCTTCTGGAATGCGACGGGGTCTTTATCAGATCCCCTACTGACAAAGTTAGTTTTGTCACTTTGTCTTCTGGTAAGATGAGCTTCTGCAGCCTGGTGTCCATTATATAGCCCAGAAAGGTCTTGACCTGTTCTGGTTCGAGGGAGGATTTTTCTGTATTGATTATCCAACCCAGGCTTTCCAGGACAGAAATTGCTTTGTTGGTATCTAACCTGACCTGGGGGGCAGTTTGTCCGGAGATCAGTAGATCGTCCAGGTAAGGTATTAGAGATATACCCTGGAGATGTAGAAAGGCTACTACCTCTGCTAGGATTTTTGTAAAAATCCTTGGACTGGCCGTTAGCCCGAATGGGAGGGCCAGTGAAAAATTCAAGTTAGACTTACCGGTAACTTGTTTTCCGAGAGTCTTTCAGGACAGCACATGAGAGAGTGGCTCCACCCACTAGGAAACACAATCTCCACCATATTTTAAAAGGAGGCGACTCCCCACATCTTGTCAGTTGTAGTAGAGTACCTCCGGCCCAAGCTGGAACACATAATCAGAATATGGTTAATCACAGCATGTATGTAATATATATCAATATATACAAACCAAGAAGGGCGGGTAGTTTGCTGTCCTGAAAGACTCTTGGAAAACAAGTTACCGGTAAGTCTAACTTGAATTTTCCCTTATCGTCTTTCAGGACAGCACATGAGAGGATAATCAAGACTTACCAACTAGGGAGGGACAACAGCCTGCAGGACCTTTCTGCCAAATGCCTGATCATCGGCTGACAGCAGGTCCAGTCTGTAATGATGGACAAATGTCAAATAGCTTGACCACGTAGCCGCCTTACAGATCTGATGTGGGGTGGCACCAGCTTTTTCTGCCCATGTAGTGGCTAGAGCTCTAGTAGAGTGTGCTCGTATTCCCTGTGGAGGAGACAAACGCGTCTGGGAATAAGCCTCAGAAATAGCCAGTCTTAGCCATCTAGCAATTGACCCCTTCAATGCTTGGCGTCCCTTTCTGTTGCCAGAAAAAAGAACAAATAAAGAGTCCGAAGACCTAAAGTCCTTTGTTATTTCCAAGTAGTGTAATAAAATTCTTCTTACATCTAAGTTATGGAATAAAGTCTCCCTTCTTCCTGAAGGATTTGAACAAAAAGTTGGCAGGATAATTTCCTGCGATCTGTTATGAACTGATGCCACTTTTGGCAAAAACCCCGGATCTGTTTTAAGCACAATCCTGTCTGGGCAAATTACCATAAAAGGTTATTTTATTGAAAGAGCGTGTAGTTCACTGATTCGTCTCGAGTCGTAACTGCAACTAAGAATACCGTTTTAAGAGTCAAATCTTTCAACGAGATTGTCTGTAACGGTTCGAAAGGTTCTTTCGTGAAGGCTTGCAAAACTACTGACAGGTCCCATTTAGGAAAATGTTTAGTAGGCACTGGTCTGGTTCTAGTAAGTGACCTAAAGAATCTTGTGATCAAAGGAACTGAGGAAATTGTTTTTTCCAGGTATACTCCCAGGGCAGCCACCTGCACTTTGAGAGTGCTAATTGCAAGACCTTTGTCCACACCATTTTGTAGAAACTCCAGAATGGACACAATGTCTTTTAGGGTTCGGTTTGATGAATGACACCAACAGTTGTAAACTTTCCAAACTTTTGCGTAGATATCTCTAGTTACTCTCCTTCTACTGGCGAGTAGAGTGGATACTAGATGCTCTGACAGTCCTTTGTTCCTTAATAACTGCTCCTCAGATACCAAGCGGTGAGGCTTAGTCTGGCTACATCTGGGTGGTATACTGGGCCCTGAAGTAGCAAGTCCTGTCTGAGAGGAAGCTGCCAGAAAGATTTGATCATCATTTGTAGGATGGAGGAAAACCAGGCTCTTTTGGGCCAGAACGGAGTGATCAGGATTACTGATACCTTTTCCTTCTGTATTTTTCTCAATACAAGAGGGATTAGCTGAAAAGGAAGGAAGGCATAACCCAGATGGAAGTTCCAGGGATGTGCCAAGGCATCTATCCCTATTGATCCGCTGTCTCGGTGCAGAGAGAAGAATTGAGGGAGCTGGGCGTTGTCTTTTGATGCGAACAGATCCACCTGAGGACATCCCCACATCTTGGTGATCAGTGAGAATATCTCCGGATCCAGGCTCCACTCTGCCTCTTGAATTCTTTGTCTGCTCAAGAAGTCTGCTACTTTGTTTAGCGTGCCCCTGAGATGCACTGCCGACAGGGAGAGTAAATGCTTCTCTGCCCACTCTAGGATTTCTGATGACAGCAACAGTAGAGCTTTGCTCCTTGTTTGTTCAGGTATGCCACTGTGGTGACATTGTCTAAAAGAATCTGCACATGGGACCCTTGGAGGTTTGGAGAGAAGGCAGCTAAGGCTAGAGCAACTGCTTTTAACTCCCTCCAGTTTGAGGACCTTCCTGCTTCGGATTGGGACCAAACTCCCTGTGCTATGTTTTGATCCCAGTGGGCTCCCCATCCCCAACTGCTGGCGTCTGTCGTGACCCTTACTTCTGTCGGGAAGGACCAAAGCAGGCCCCTTGACAGAACTGCCTGATTCCTCCACCACTACAGAGTCCTCTTGACCTTGGTGGGAAGCTTTACTTTTGTGTCTAAGGTTTCTGGGCTGTGATCCCATACCTGTAAAATAAAACTCTGGAGGGGCCTGAAATGGAGCCTCGCCCATTAAATGGCCAGCATTGTTGAGGTTAAGGTTCCCAGGACTGACATAATCATCCTGATTGACACTTCCTGGTTTGTCTGAAGACTGGCTACTACCCTCACGACCTTGTCTTTCTTCTCCTTTGGGAGAAAAATCCTTTGCTCTACAGAATCTATGAGATAACCTAGAAACTGAACTCTTTGAGCAGGATTGAAATTTGATTTTTGAGTATTTACAATCCAGCCCAAGGCTTCCAGATGACTGCGGGCCTTGGTAAGATCTACCTGCAACCTCTCTCTGGAAGGGGCAAAAATTAGGAGGTCGTCCAGATAAGGGATGATCGAGATTCCCTGTAGACAGAGAGGAGCTAGAGCTTCCGCCATTAGCTTGGTAAATATCCGCGGAGCGGATGACAGACCAAACGGGAGGGCCTTGAATTGTAAATGAAGCACCTCCTTCCCCATATTTATCGTCAACCTGAGGTATTTTTGAGACTGAGGGGCTATGGGCACATGCAGGTATGCATCTCTTAAGTCGATTGATGCCATGAAGCATCCCTTGACTAAGAGATTTCTCACCGAAAAGATGGAGTCCATGCGGAACCGTCTGTATTGGACTGACCTGTTTAACGGTTTCAGATTGAGAATGAGACGGAAGCTTCCTGATAGTTTCCTTATCAGGAAGATATGGGAATAGAAACCCCGGTAACGTTCCTCTGGAGATACCTGAACCACAACACTCTGCCTCATCAGATCCCCCAACAGGTTTCTCATGGCTAGGGCCTTTGTTGTGTCCCTTGGCAGGTCTGTTACACAGCATCTTTTTGGAGGAAGATCCGAAAGTTCTATTTTGTATCCCTGGGCCAGCGTGTCCAAAATAAATGTGTTTTCCGTCACACCTGAACAAAGAGGAAGGAATTTTTGAAGCCTTCTCCCCACAGGCAATGACAAGTCATTGCGTTTTATTGGTTGGCGCAGGAGGATTGAAGAGGACATTCCCTCTGCCTTTACCTTTTTGCGCTGACCAATCCTTTTTTTTTTCTTGGGGCCTGCTTCCCTGATCCTGATTTTCTTTCTCGTACATCACGGGACACAGAGCGACATAGTCATTACTAATGGGTTATATAGATACCGTCAGGTGCTGGCACTGGCAACTTCCAAAACCGGAAGTACCCTCCCCTATATAAGCCCCTCCCATCCGGGAGCACCTCAGTTTTTTGCCAGTGTCTAAGGTGTTGGCCAAGAAGAAACATGTGTTTTTCACTGAGCTTGCGTACAGGTTCTTTTGGGCCTCAGTAAGCTATTCCGGATCCGACCAAAAAAGCTTCACAGCTAAACGGTCGGTACCCGGGCCTTGCAGAGAAGAGCAAGGGTTTGCCTGTAATGCCTCTCTTAGGAGGGCTGGACCCTGGGATCCAGAGCTCTGGTCATACCCACGACCAAGATGTTTTCTGTGCAGGGTGCTATACAGGTCCAGGGGAGTGGAATCCTTGGGAACCCGGTCCCTGAAGGTTTGATTACAATGCCTGCCGTGATAGGTGAAGTTTGGGCTTTTGTGGACCAAACAAAGTCCTGCGGCGGGGAACAGGTAAGTGGGGGCCCCCAGGAACTTGGTTCTATTGGGGGACCCCCAAGCCTAATTTGTCTTTCTGTCTGTTACCTAATGGTATTCCCGCAAAATTCTGTGCATGCCTGTAACTACTAAAAAAATGTAATAATTTTTAATGGTGGTCAAGAAAAAAAAATAATAATTTTTTTTTATATATATATATATATATTTAATATATTAGACTGCGGTACCTGTGTTTGTCCACTAGAGGCCGCTGTGGAACGTTTCTTGTCATGTGGACTAGTTTCTCTTCATCAGAGCGAGTCCAGGCAGATGGTGAGTTCTCTTATGGGAAACTGCTTCCTCTGCCATGTTGCAATGCTCGTCCATCCCCCGGCCTGCGGCAAAGGGGCCCTGGCTCTTGTCCCTGGTTTCCATTTTCGAAATTAGCGCCGAAGGCGCATGTGGCCGCGCGCGTGCGCGTGCACGCGCCTCTATATATAGAGGTGAGCCGGGAAAGGGGGCGGAGCCTGGGGGATGACGCTCTGTGCGCGCCGCAGCGCTTCTGCGCATGTGCGGGCGTCCCAGCATGTTAAAAACCACAATTTTGTGTGGTGAGCTGGCTATGAAGTACAGAGACAGAGCTGGCAACATTTAAAGAAGGCATACAGCAAGCGGTTGATACAGGCATCCCCTAGAAAGGCACATTAGTAGACACCAACTGTTTCTTATAGCAGCATTTATGCTAGACTATTGTCAGTAACTGGTGTATTTCGGCTGGAATACCTCAGCTTTGTGGCTTAGGAATATGCCGTCTAAAAACTCCGGGACTAGAAATTCCAGGAGGAATAGGGGGTCTCCATCGGGCTCTGAGGATCTTGGGCATGCTTTGGCTGCACCAGTCTCCCCTGAAGAATCAGAAGTTAGTGACCGTAGAGCACCCTCAGGAGTACCTGGTACTGTGGCTGTCCTCAGTTCACCTGCTCCTGTGTATGTAACAGAGGAGGTTTTTTCCTCAGCTCTGGGAGGGCTGGAAGAGAGATTGTCAGCATTGATCGCGGCTTCCCTGTCACAGGAGAAAAGCGCCCGATCTCCGTCTCCTCCCTCAGAGTGCCTGTTAACAGAGCAACAGTCCCATACAGGGATCGACCTACCTGAAGGGGATCAGGATGAGGTTGATTCGGTTGTAGAGGAATCAACAGTGGAAGAGCCGTTCTCAGCATCACATGCTGAAAGGTTATGGGTTCAGTCCCTGACTAATATGGTCCGATCAGCATTTAAAATGCCACTTGCGGAGCCATCATCCACTTCTGTCTCCTCGTTGGGGTCGCTAAAAGCTCCCCAGACTGTTTGTTCCTTTCCGATCCATCCTTTACTGGAAGGGCTCATTTACCAGGATTGGGAGCATCCTGACAAAATATTTACTCCCCCCAAGAGATTTCCGGTGGTCTATCCCATGGAGGATAAGTTCATCAGAAAATGGAGGGTCCCTACAGTGGACGCAGCCATCTCTTGTGTGAATAAATCACTGACATGTCCGGTGGATAATGTCCAAATGTTCAAGGACCCAATAGATAAAAAATTGGAGTCCTTATTAAAATCTGCTTTTTCTACAGCAGGATTGGTGACACAACCAGCAGTGGCAGCTATTGGGGTCTGCCAAGCAGTGAAGGATCAGTTGAAACAGGTCTTAAGGGACTTGCCAGATCAGCAGGCTCTTGCCCTAGCTGATCTACCTAGAGCCTTATGCTTTGCGGTGGACGCTATAAAGGATTCAATCCATCAGGCCTCCCGCCTTACGCTGTCTGTAGTACATATGCGCAGGCTTCTATGGCTCAAAAACTGGTCTGCTGAAGCTCCCTGTAAAAAATTGCTGGTCAGCTTCCCATTTCATGGTGAACGCTTATTCGGGGAAGACCTGGACAAATATATCCAGAGAATTTCCAGCGGTAAAAGTACACTTTTGCCGGTTAAAAATAGAGTTAGAGGTCCTTCTTTTAAGAGGCCTGCTTCTCCAGTCCCTAGGACATCGGCTGTGAAACAGTTCCGACGGCCTCCTCGGTCAAATCCCGGAGGTAAAAATCAGGGACAATTGCAGGGTAACAAGAAGCCCTGGAGCAGGAGAGGTACAAAACCTCCCCCAAAGTCAAATGCATGAAGGGTTGCCCCCACCCAATCGGGTGGGGGGAAGACTTCAGTTGTTCACAGAGACCTGGCGGGACACGATCCGAGACAGATGGGTGCTCTCCGCAGTAAATCTGGGATACAAATTGGAGTTAAAAAACTCCCCTCCTTCCCGCTTTATAAGGTCAAACGTGCCAAGGGATCCCCAGAAGAGAGGATCCCTCCTGTTGGCACTAGAACAATTATTGCTCCAAGCAGTAATTATAGAGGTTCCCCTGGAAGAATGGGGGTTCGGGTTTTACTCAAACCTCTTTACAGTCCCGAAGCCAAACGGGGACGTGAGGCCCATATTAAATCTAAAAGGGCTAAACAAATTCCTACATATCAGGACTTTCCGGATGGAGTCGATCCGATCGGTAGCCACTGCCCTACAAGGGGAGGAATGGTTAGCCTCGATCGACATCAAAGATGCTTATTTGCACATTCCCATCTTTCCAGCCCACCAAAAATTTCTACGCTTTGCGGTAGAAGGGCGCCATTTTCAGTTCAGAGCCTTACCCTTCGGTCTGGCCACAGCACCAAGAGTGTTCACAAAAATTCTGGCCCCATTATTGGCCAATCTAAGAACACGAGGTGTAACGATAATGGCATATCTAGACGACTTGTTGCTGATAGACCACTCAGTGGAAAAACTAGAAGTGGTTGTTCACGAGACAATCAAGTATCTGGAATATCACGGTTGGATTATCAACCGAGACAAGTCAGCCCTAGAACCAGTCAAAAGTCTGGAATACTTGGGGCTAAGGCTGGATTCAGACCAGAGAAAATTTTTCTTGCCTCAAGAAAAGGGGTCGTCTTTGAGAGATTTGATCCACTTAGTGGGTTCAAAAAGACAGCCATCCATACGCCTGTGCATGAGGCTGCTGGGAAAAATGGTGGCATCATTCGAAGCAGTACCCTACGGTCAATTCCATTCAAGGAAGTTGCAAAGGGCCATACTGTCAGCCTGGAACAAAAAAGTTCAGGCTCTGGACTTACCAATGTCCTTGTCCCCTTCCGTTCGCAAGAGCCTCCGCTGGTGGTTGGTTCCCCAGAATCTGGAAAGAGGGAAATCCTTCAGTCCGATTTCCTGGAAGGTGGTCACTACAGATGCCAGCCTTATAGGCTGGGGAGCAGTACTGGAGCAATGGTCTCTCCAGGGCAGATGGTCGGATGCGGAAAAGGCCCTGCCCATCAATCTCTTAGAGATACGAGCAGCCCGGTATGCCCTAGTAGCATGGACATCCAAACTCCAAGGGTCCCCTGTCAGAATTCAATCAGACAATGCCACAGCAGTGGCATATATCAATCGTCAGGGGGGCACCAGGAGTCGTGCAGCCCAAAGGGAAGTAAATTACATCCTGAGATGGGCAGAAAGATATGTCCCAGCCATATCTGCGGTATTCATTCCAGGAGTGGAGAATTGGAAGGCGGATTTTCTAAGTCGCCAACAATTATGCCCAGGGGAATGGTCCCTTCATCCCGAGGTTTTCCGGACAATATGTCAGCGGTGGGGAACACCGGATGTAGATCTGCTAGCATCCAGATTCAACACAAAAGTGGACAGGTTTGTCTCTTGGACAAGGGATCCCCTAGCTTGCGGCTCGGATGCCCTAGTGTTCCCTTGGGATCAGTTCAAGCTGATATATGCATTCCCACCGCCACAATTGTTACCTCGATTACTCCGCAGAATCAGGGTAGAAAAGAAACCAGTGATTCTGGTGGCTCCAGCGTGGCCCCGAAGAGCATGGTACGCGGAGATTGTAAAAATGTCTGTGGGGAGTCCTTGGACCCTCCCACATCGTCCGGACCTGCTTTCGCAAGGACCGATATACCACCCTTCCTTACCAGCCCTAGGTTTGACGGCCTGGCTATTGAAGCCCACATTCTAAAAAAGAGAGGGCTCTCTAATGCTGTGGTATCTACCATGATCAATGCCAGGAAGCCGGTATCCAGGCAGATCTACTATAGAATCTGGAAGGCGTACATCGCCTGGTGTGAGGCCAAGAAATGGCATCCACGTAAATACGTAATAGGTAGGATTCTGGACTTCCTACAATGGGCTGTAGATAGGAAGCTTGCCTTGAGTACTATCAAGGGTCAGATTTCGGCCTTGTCAATATTTTTTCAAAGGCCCTTGGCTTCGCATTCACTAGTCAAAGCCTTTATACAAGGAGTGATGCGTATTAGTCCTCCGGTTAATATTCCCATATGTCCATGGGATCTAAACTTGGTTCTGTCGGTTTTACAGAAACAACCATTTGAACCATTACAGCATATTTCCTTGGTGCTTCTCACCAGGAAATTGATTTTTCTAGTAGCCATTTGTTCGGCTAAAAGAGTGTCGGAATTAGCAGCTATGTCCTCTAAAGAGCCATATCTGGTTATCCATAAGGACAGAGTAGTATTACGTCCTCATCCAGCCTTTCTTCCTAAGGTGGTATCGAGGTTTCATTTGAACCAAGATGTGGTTCTTCCTTCCTTTTTCCCCAAACCTACTTCGGTAGAGGAAAAGTTATTGCATTCTTTGGATGTAGTAAGAGCAGTTAAAGCTTATCTAAAAGACACTGCTCAGATTCGCAGAACGGATACTTTGTTTATTCTGCCGGAAGGCCCCAGAAAGGGTCAGGCAGCGTCAAAATCTACTTTAGCCAGGTGGATTCGACAGGTCATAATACAAGCCTATGGCTTGAGAAGGAGACCGCCTCCGTTCAAAGTTAGAGCGCACTCCACGAGAGCAGTTGGAACTTCATGGGCAGTGCATCACCAGGCCTCCCTGGCTCAAATCTGTAAGGCCGCAACATGGTCTTCAGTTCACACGTTTACTAGGTTCTACCAGGTGGACGTTAGAAGTCAGGAGAATGTCGCCTTTGGGCGCAGTGTGTTGCAGGCCGCAAAAGATCCTCATGTCTGATAGCGCTCAGCTTATATATGGTGTATCCCCCCCCTCATTTGGCATTGCTTTAGGACATCCCATTAGTAATGACTATGTCGCTCTGTGTCCCGTGATGTACGAGAAAGAAAATAGGATTTTTATAACAGCTTACCTGTAAAATCCTTTTCTTGGAGTACATCACGGGACACAGAGCTCCCGCCCCTCTTTGGGGACACTTATTGCTTTGCTACAAAACTGAGGTGCTCCCGGATGGGAGGGGCTTATATAGGGGAGGGTACTTCCGGTTTTGGAAGTTGCCAGTGCCAGCACCTGATGGTATCTATATAACCCATTAGTAATGACTATGTCGCTCTGTGTCCCGTGATGTACTCCAAGAAAAGGATTTTACAGGTAAGCTGTTATAAAAATCCTATTTTTTTGAGGTTGAAAAAACCACTTAACTGGTTGTTTTTTCTTTTTAACAGGAAAGGACTTCTTTTTGTCCGCTGTCCTATCTAAAACAGAATCTAGATCAGGACCAAACAAACGATCTCCAAAAAAAGGAATTCCACATAATTTATTTTTGGAAGCTGCATCCCCTGGCCATGTCTTAAGCCATAGAGCTCTCCTGGCTGAGTTGGTTAAGGCCCCAGATCTGGCTGACATCCTTATTGATTCTGCAGAAGCGTCAGAAATATAAGCTACGGCTGCTGCTAGAGTAGAAAAAGAATCAAGGATCTCATGCTTTGGTGAGTCTGCTATAATATGGGCTTTAAGCTGATTCAGCCAGAACTCCATGTTCCTGGAGACACAGGTAGTAGCCATAGCTGATTTAAGGTTACCCATGATGGATTGCCAAGCTTTTTGAAGCTGCTGATCCATCCTTTTGTCCATGGGATCTTTGAGTATACCCATGTCTTCAAATGCCAAGTCGGTTGACCTGGAAACTTGTGAAAACGCTGCGTCTAATTTTGGAATTTTATTCCAAAGCGCATCTGGATCTTCACTGAACGGAAAAGCGTCTTCTATGCTTGGGAAAAAAGATTTTTTCTCCGGATCAGCCCATTCCTTTTTAATGGCTTCCGAGATTACTGAATGCACAGGGAAAGTGCGACTTTTTGTTTCACTAAGCCCTGCATACATTCGGTCATGCAGCGATAATTCTTTCTTTTCTTCATCTATTCCCAATGTTGCATATATTGCTTTCAACAAACTGTCTACTTGCTCTTCCTCCTCCTCATCCTTCCTGGAGTGAGAGGGGGAATGCTCCCCTTGGGTAGGAGGGCCAGCTTCAGCCTCTACCCCTGGCGTTAATTGTGAGCCCTGAGAGGATCCTGAGGTAGTTGGCTGACTCAGGGATGGTGTTGCAAGAGAAGAGCGAAAAGATTGGATGGTAGCATCTAGCTCTTTCTTGACCGATGTGATTAAATCGCTGCATGCAGAAGAAGCTTCTTCCTTCACTAAGGAATCAACACAAATTTGGCATAAAGCTTTCTTCCAGCCCTCTGTTAACTTTGCTTTACATGAGGGACATCTCTTTTTGATAGGAGGGTCAGAGCTCTTAGCCTGCCACACAAAAAAAACAAAAGAGAAAAAAACACCAGCACCCCTTTTTAGTGAGTCAAACTTGCCTCCTAACGAGCTCACCCAGGTGCACAGTTAGTATAACAGCCAACACCCTGTGCCCAGACAGGCCCCAGCCACCAGGGGGAAAAAAACATATAGAGAGAGGTAGTGGTGCAACGGATCGGTGGTGATCCGTGATCCGAACGAGTCACCCTATTCGGATCGGATCACCACGCAATCCGCGGAGCGCTCCGGAGCCTCGGCCGTAGGAAAGGCCGCGGCTTCGGCCTAGCTCCGGAGGGGCGGCCATCTTGGTACACCCGGCGGCGGCCGCTGTAGTGATGTATCGCCACCATCTTGCTCTACCCCACACTCCTGCACAGTAATGATAGAGAAGGGGCCAAGCGGACATCTTGTTACACCCAAAGGAGTTTTATATTTCAGTTCATTTCAACACAAAACGCAGCTTATAAGCTTAAATACATTATTTGGAAATCCATCGGACTGTTTACATGTTAAATTTAAAAACAGCAGCAAACCTTACATGCTTGCTAATGTGATGGAACACCTCTGATTTTCACATTTAACATTTAGTTAAATGTAAAAATCAGAGGTGTTCCGTCACATTAGCAACCATGTAAAATCAGCAGGTTTGCTGCTGCTTTTAAAATTTAACATGTAAAGAGTCCGTCGGATTTACAAATACTGTATTTAAGCATATAAGCTCCGATTTGTGTTGAAAATAAATTAAATCTAAAACTCCGGTGGGTGTAACAAGATTTTGTTGTTTTTTGTTTTTTTTCTGCTGATCCGAAAATGAACCGATCCGTGACTCTGATCCGAGGATCGATCCGATCCGTGAGTTTTTTGATCCGTTGCACCCCTAGCTCGAGGCACCTACAGTATACAGGGTAGATCCCACATACCCCCTTACCTGGGCCTTGCTGGTGCCTGTGCCTGTCCCACTCGCTGCTGTCACAGTCTCCATCGTGGAGCAGCGCTAGTTCTGTGGCTTCCAAACGACGGTCCTGGAGTCTATAGACGCCGCTGCGCCGGACCGGAACCGCAATTATAGGCACCAGGACCTCTCCTCCCCTCTCCCCTGCGTGAGTTCCACCGGAAATGATGCTGCGCCTGATCCCAGTGCCGCCTATTGCAGGACACCTCACTTCCTGCTAGCCGAGTCTCTACTCAGCCACCAAAAAGATGGCGGCGGCCTGTAACGCTGACATGCGGTTAAAAAAAAAAAAACAGGGAACAGCTGCCACCGCCTAAGGAGCGGCTCCAGGAACAGTCCTGCTCCTCTGAGCTGAAAAGGGAGAAGGAGCCCACTTACCTACTACCCTGTGGCGCGGTGTGGGAGGATCGGACTCTCTGGAGGACAAAAAAGGTATGGTGGGGTAGGCAGCCTGGCCTCTCAGGACAGCACCTTAAGAGACCTGACTCCTACTAGGTGTTCCCTTGCTGGAGGAAACACAAAAAACTGACGAGATGTGGGGAGTCGCCTCCTTTTAAAATATGGTGGAGATTGTGTTTCCTGTTTCCTAGTGGGTGGAGCCACTCTCTCATGTGCTGTCCTGAAAGACGATAAGGGAAAATCTCTCCTTTGACTACTACCGCGAACCTCAAGTATGCCTGATGTTCCACGTGAATTGGCACGTGCAGGTAGGCATCCTTGAGGTCCAAGGTCTTCATGAAGGCTTCTTTCATGAGGTTCTTGCGTACCGAGTAGATACTGTCCATAGTAAACTTTTTGCATTCCAGATACCTGTTCAGGTTTCTTAAGTTTACTATTAGCCGGTACTTCCCTGATGGCTTGCAAACAACAAATACGTGGAAATAGAATCCTTGGTATTGTTGTTCTTTTGGTACTGGTACCACCACCTGCTGTTGTACCAATCCCTGGATACCTTCCAGGAGGACAGATCTCCTTAGGGTATCCCTGGGGGGATGTGTCAGAGTGATCATAAAGGGGGCTTTGTCAGAAATTCCAACCGATAACCTTCTCGCAGGATCTGACAAATGTAGGTGCTGACCGAAATCTTTTCCCAATGAGGAACAAAATGGGACAGTCGACCCCCCACTCTGATCTTGGCGTCACTTAGACTCTTTGGTACCAACTTTGGGGGAGGTAAACAGAAGATTATTCTTTTGCTTTCCCCTGCCAAAACCCCAGCGTTTGTTGGGTTCCTTTTTGGTTCTATGCTGTTGTTGCCCCGGGGGGCCTCGAAAAAATCTTTAGAATTTTTCTTTTCTGGGTTTTACTGGAAACTTTTTACCCTTTTTGGATGACCTTGACAGCACATCATCTAGGCCCTGTCCAAACAACAGTGAACCTTGAAAGGGAAGGCCACATAGTTTACCCTTAGATGTTATATCTCCTTCCCAAGCCTTAATCCAGACAGCTCTCCTAGCTGAATTGATTAAAGCTGCCGTTTTAGCTGAAGCTCTTGCGGACTCAATGGCAGCATCTGCGAGATAAGCAACTGCTTTGCCTATGACTGTCAGGGAATCAATAACATCCTCTGAATCAGTTCCCTGGGATATGTGCTTGGTAAGCTTCTACACCCAGGAATCTGTATTCCTGGCTGTCGCTAAGGCTGGACCCATGGCTGATGTGTTAGCCTTCCTGGCTTTCCTAGGAAGGGATTCTGCTCTGCGGTCCATTAGATCTTTAATACTGCCTGCGTCCTCGAAGGAGAGGTCAGACAATTTAGTGACTTGAGACAAAGATGCATCCAACTTGGGGAGCTTAAAAAAATGTCTCTTCGTCAGTCTGGCCAAAGGGAAATCTCCTTTTCCAGGTCTTTTGTCTGACAATCCTTCTCTCAGGTTCCTTCCATTCCTGTAAGACTAAGTCTTTAAGGGATTGATGGAGTGGGAACACCCTAGATTCAGATTTTCCTAGCCCCCTATAGACCCTGTCCTGTGCTGAGGTGACTTTAAGGGTTTCTGGAATCTCCTCTGTGGCATATATTGCCTGTAAGAGTCCATCCAGATCTTCTACAGTGAAGAGGTGTCTCCTTAGTCTAATCTCCTCCTGAGACTGGCTTAATGATTCTATGTCCAACTCCCCCTCTGAGCTGTGACCAGATCTGGCTAGGCCTTCTATCTCCCCCCCTTCTTCCTCTGATTCCTCTATCTGCTCTGGAGGAGGTGTTTGTGAGGGTGGGAGGAGGGCACTGGGTCCCCCTGTAAAGAGGCTTTCTTGGGAAGATGTGCCTTCTCTAGGGGTAAGCTCCTCTGTGTCAGGACCTTGGGATGCTGACTGTCCAGCGGCTTCACGGAAAGCTTTAACTGTTGCCAGCATTTCCGTCTGCATAGATGCAAGGAACTTTTTCATCATTGCAGAAACCTCCTTCCCTGCTAAATTATTTATACATTTATAGCAAAGGGCCTCCTGGTGGGATTTAGGAAGTTTATCCCCACAGTTCCCACATCTTTTAGAGGAACTACTCCCTGTTGCGGCAGGAGGTTGTACTGAGGCCTCCTGGGTTACGCTGGGGGTTTCTGAAAGACAAGAGATATAGTATACATGCATAACATTGCTTTGTCTTTCCTTAGGACTGCAGGTTTGTACTGGGGAGGGGAAAGGGTAAGCGAGCAGAAACGTCCAGTTCCTGTACTGGCTGGTCCCAGGATTTCATATCCCTAAGGGCCAGGAACTCTCACTCCCTTTCCAAGGGGGTCTTGTACTCACCAGTCCCCGACCTGGATCTGCCTGCAGTCGCCGTGGCCTTCCCTTCCTCTTGCTCCATGAGGAGGTTGGCTGGGTCCTGGGCTGCGAGTACCGCTAGAGAGGCTGGTACCATTTAGCCGACCGATTCACGCCGTGTCCGCGCCACTCTTCACGCTGTCTCCCGTCGTCTATCACTTCCTGGTTGCACTGAGTCTGCGGTGCCGCCCACTTCCTGTGACGCGGCCGCTCAGAGCGAGGCTTGGAGAACAGTGCTTCCTGTCCTGAGAATCCGGAAGTGAGGAGAGTGACCTGACGGCGGTAATTTTGAACTACAGCGATAGCGCGCACTTTCCGCAGCCAGAGCGCTGGTCCATCTTGAGGGCGACCTGTGAGAAAGACCGAAGCCTACAGGTTAGTTCAGCCCTCCCCGGCCTCCCTAAAACCTGTCTCAACAGGGGTACCATCAGACCCTCCCCGGTCTATAGGTTTCTTAAAACAAAAAAAACATGTCGCTGTGTTCGGGAGAAACACAATCAATACTGGGGATCAAGGGGAAGGGTGGGGTCTTATAACAAGCTGTCAATTGATTGTGTTTCCTGTAGGGAGGAGCCCTCATCTCAGGTGTGCCGTCCTGGAAGGTGATAGGAGAAGAGCATATGGTAAAAATTCAAGCCGGCCGGCTCTTTAGTTCCGCTCGTTTCAATGCGTTGTATCGCGGTGATGTCAGCACGCCGCTTCTCCAGACCTAAACGGAAAGGTGGAGGAGCGCAAGGTCTCTAACATCCACCAGCTCCATGATGTCATCATGGAGGTGTGGAAGAGGACTCCAGTGGCAACCTGTGAAGCTCTGGTGAACTCCATGCCCACGAGGGTTAAGGTAGTGCTGGAAAATAATGGTGGCCACAGAAAATATTGACACTTGGGGCCCAATTTGGACATTTTCACCTAGATGTGTACTCACTTTTGTTGCCAGCGGTTTAGACATTAACCACTTGTCCCCCGCCCACTGTCAATTGACGGCGGGCGGAGGATACTCTCATTCTGGGAGGACGTCATATGACGTCCTCCCTTTAAAACGAGCTAGGAGGCGCGCGCCCGCCGCGTTCACAAGGCCCCGGTGCGCGTGCCCGGCAGCCGCGATTGCCGCCGGGCACCCGCGATTGCCCGGGAAACGAGCAGGAAAGTGGATCTCTGTGTGTAAACACAGAGATCCACGTCCTGTGAGGGAGAGGGGACCGATGGTGTGTCCCTTGTACATAGGGACAACCATCGGTCACCTCCCCCAGTCAGTCCCCTCCCCCCACAGTAAGAACACTTTGAGGGAACATATTTAACCCCTTCCCGCCCCCTAGTGGTTAACCCCTTCCCTGCCAATCACATTTATACAGTAATCAATGCATTTTTATAGCAGGGATCACTGTATAAATGTGAATGGTCCCAAAAATGTGTCAAAAGTGTCCGATATGTTCGCCGCAATATCGCAGTCACAATAAAAAATCGCAGATCGCCGCCATTACTAATAAAAAAATAAAAATGCTATAAAGCTATCCCCTATTTTGTAAACGCTATAACTTTTGCGCAAACCAATCAATACGCGCTTATTGCGATTTTTTTTTTTACCAAAAATATGTAGAAGAATACGTATCGGCCTAAACTGAGGAAAATTGTATTAAAAAAAAAAATGGGTATTTATTATAGCAAAAAGTAAAAAATAGTGTTTTTTTTCCAAACTGGACGCTCTTCTTTTGTTTATAGAGCAAAAAATAAAAACCGCAGAGGTGATCAAATACCACCAAAAGAAAGCTCTATTTGTGGGAAAAAAAGGACACAAATTTTGTTTGGGAGCCACGTCGCACGACCGCGCAATTGTCATTCAAAATGTGACAGCGCTGAAAGCTGAAAAATGGCTTGGGCAGGAAGGGGGTTTTCGTGCACAGTAGAGAAGTGGTTAATGGCTCTGTGTTGAGTTATTTTGAGGGGACAGCAAATTTACACTGTTATACAAGCTGTACACTCACTATTGTAGCAAAGTGTCATTTCTTCAGTGTTGTCACATGAAAAGATATAATGACATATTTACAAAAATGGGGTGTACTCACTTTTGTGAGATACTGTGTGTGTGTATATATATATCTATATATATATATAGATATATATATCTATATATATATATGGTGCAGCAGTAATGTGAATAGTATGTACGGGCAAGAAACGATTCTGAAGCCTCGTACACACGACCGTTTTCTCGGCAAGAAAACTGCTGGGAGAGCTTTTTGCCGAGAAAACTGTTTGTGTGTATGGTTTCTCGGCAGGAAAACTGCCGGGAATCTCGACGAGAAAAATAGAGAACCTGCTTTCTATTTTTCTCGTCGGGATTCTCGGCAGTGTTTCCTGCCGAGAAAACCGGTCGTCTGTATGCTTACCTGTCCAGGGAAACCCGCGCATGCTCGATGAGACTTCAGCGCATGTACGGTAGCATACAAGGGTAGTGTAGGGTGTAGCAAGATGGCGGCAACGGCATAGAATGTGACGAGCGCCAGCTCGTCGTAGTCGATTACGTCACCACATTCTTGCCATTCAAAAGAACTGCGGTTCTTTTGAATGGCACGTGTGTACACAGGGCTTGGCAAGACAAGCTTGCCAGGAATCCCGTAGAGAAAACCAAAGTTTTTAAGAAAGGCTTAAGAAAGGAAAGTTGAGGTATTTGGAAAGTTAGAAACGCACTACGTGTAATATCTGTTTTCCACTGGTACTGTTTTTTTTATTTGCATCTGCTTTCCATTCCTATGCAACTCTGCTAGGTATGCATCCTCAGTATTCTGATAGGTGATGGCGACTGGGCAATCCACAGTTGTGCACTGGATTATCAGACATACACTAAAAGTTGCAGGTGTAAAAGATCTTCATATTTATTGCTGGATAAAGAGTGAGCAAGTAGAGCGTGGTAAAGTGGATGCACTGTAGTGCAAAAAGGTAAGCTACCATGTGTTGATTAATGATAAGGATTAATGTACATGTGGTGAATAAAAGTGCATGCCCAATTGACATTATTAAGTTCCAGTGGCGGTGCGTCCATAAGGGCGCACGGGCGCCGCCCCCTCTCTCCATTCACCCCCTCTATCACCAATAGAGTGGCGACTGGTCACCGCTGCCACACCCTATTCAGGCGCCTGGACCCTTTTCGGGCACCTGAATTACAGCGGCGGGGGGGTGTTTTTGAAGCATCTTAGAGCCATAGGCTCTAATAGGCGTCAAAAAAGGTAAACAGCAGTTCACCCAGCTGTTAGAAAAGTGAATGAATATTCGCTTTCCTAACACTGAACCGCCTCTCCGCCAATCAGGTGCTCGGGTCTGCTACATGTCACCTAATTGGCTGAAACAGGCGCTGTGGTTGGACACCTATCAGCTATCCAATCATAGGAGAGGATGGGAGGAGCGGACAAGAGAAGACATCGAGGACCATGGAGGACACCGCTTGCCGCCCGCTGCCCCATCGAGAAAGGGTAATTGCTGGGCAGATGGCGGGCAGGTGGGGGGGGCACAGTGGCGGTGTTTGATGGCACAGTGGCTGCGTTTGATGGCACAGTGAGGCTGCAATTGATGTGTTTTTTCAGAATTTTTCAGTTTGTTTGCGCCCCCCCAAAAATGTCTTTCTTAACCACTTCCCTACCACACGCCGTCATTTGACGTCCTTGACTTTGTGCGGGGATATTTGAAAGATGCCTGCAGCTACAGGTATTATTCAGATATCCTTCTTTTCAGGTGGCGATTCTGTGCACGATAAGAATGATCATAGCAGCAGTTCCGCCGCTTGATCGTTCTTATAGGCGACGGGAGGGGACATCCCCCCTCCCACTGCCATCCGGTGTTTCTCTGGTCTCTCCTTGCCATCGGAGAAAGAATCGTCCAGTGCCGGATGATGACGACAGAGATTTCCGGTGACCAGATGATCACCAGTCATCTCTATGACCCTCGGAGGCCCGGGCACGATGTTATGACGTCACGCCTGGGTTCCCGAAAGTAAATAAAGCCGCGATCGCAGCTGTCAGCATGAGATTGGTGAACTTTTGGCGAGTGCTACCAGGCGGCGTGAGGCGAGTGTGTGTTCCCATCAGGCGGCGTGAGGCGAGTGCGTGTGTTCCCATCAGGCGGCGTGAGGCGAGTGCGTGTGTTCCCATCAGGCGGCGTGAGGCGAGTGCGTGTGTTCCCATCAGGCGGCGTGAGGCGAGTGCGTGTGTTCCCATCAGGCGGCGTGAGGCGAGTGCGTGTGTTCCCAGCAGGCGGCGTGAGGCGAGTGCGTGTGTTCCCAGCAGGCGGCGTGAGGCGAGTGCGTGTGTTCCCAGCAGGCGGCGTGAGGCGAGTGCGTGTGTTCCCAGCAGGCGGCGTGAGGCGAGTGCGTGTGTTCCCAGCAGGCGGCGTGAGGCGAGTGCGTGTGTTCCCAGCAGGCGGCGTGAGGCGAGTGCGTGTGTTCCCAGCAGGCGGCGTGAGGCGAGTGCGTGTGTTCCCAGCAGGCGGCGTGAGGCGAGTGCGTGTGTTCCCAGCAGGCGGCGTGAGGCGAGTGCGTGTGTTCCCATCAGGCGGCGTGAGGCGAGTGCGTGTGTTCCCAGCAGGCGGCGTGAGGCGAGTGCGTGTGTTCCCAGCAGGCGGCGTGAGGCGAGTGCGTGTGTTCCCAGCAGGCGGCGTAAGGCGAGTGCGTGTGTTCCCAGCAGGCGGCGTAAGGCGAGTGCGTGTGTTCCCAGCAGGCGGCGTGAGGCGAGTGTGTTCCCATCGGGGTTGCCAACTTTCAGTAATTCTATGAACAGTTTGTAAAATCCATACTTTTTGCATCTGTCCTTGAATGTCCATTACAGACATGTAGGCTGCATGTCCGTAACTGACATTCATGGACAAATGCAACAATTATGGATTTTACAAACTGTTTGTAAATTTACTGAAAGTTGGCAACCCTGGTTCCCATCAGGCGGCGTGAGGTGAGTGTGTTCCCATCAGGCGGCGTGAGGTGAGTGTGTTCCCATCAGGCGGCGTGAGGTGAGTGTGTTCCCAACTTCCCATCAGGCGGCGTGAGGCGAGTGTGTTCCCAAGGCGGTGTTCCCCCAACCATGCCCTCACGCCGTCCCTCCCTCGGCGGTCTCCCAGTAACTGTCTCTAAGGGGAGGGAAGCAGGCAGCGCGTCACACACACTGGAACACCGCAAGCACCGCGCACCATCATCCTCTCGCGGGATCTCGTTTGGCTCTCGTCCGCCATATTTCGCCCTGCCAGTATTTTGGTTTCGTCTCCTGCCTAGAAGTAAAGAGGAGTCATCATCCTCGTCCCATAGAAAGCTCTGCTGCTGCCTGGGAGAGGAGGGACCGTTACGTTTCGGGTCTCGTGACGTCAGAGAAGCTTGGTTCCGCCGGCGGGACGCTGGGGGCGACTGGGCCGTACGGAGACCGTGAGGCCGGAACCGCTGAAGTGTGGCGGAAAGGGGGGGGAGGTGGCGGTGTGATTGCCGGGGCAGCAGGAGTAGCGCTTGTCCCCCCTCCCCCCCTGCTGGACCCAGTCGGCTACTCCGGGCAGGCTGACTGACGGGTGTCGCAGCCACCACGCCGGCCCCTAGTCCAGGCTGGCGGCGGAGGAAAAAAAAAAGGTAAGAGGGGGAGGGGAAGTGCGGGGCCTGGGTGGAAAAAGGGAGCAACTTGAGGTTGGGCCTACTTGTGGAAGGGTGGGCGTAGAGAGGAGTGTAGGCCCCATGGCCAGGCCTGTCACTAACCCTGGGGGTGACTGGTCACCTGGACTGGAGGTGTGACTGGCCTTTCCACCCACCAGCTCCAGGAATTCACACACTCGCCACTCAACTGTGCTACTTATTTACACTGCATTCAGGTATTGAGATCTTCCACCTACAATTGGAATCCTTACCTAGATGACATGTCATTTGGTGAAGCACCCTGGATTGTAGATCATTGCTTATTTCCCCCATAAAATGTCCTCAGGTTTGTTTTTGTACTTCTGTGCGGCTGATCTCCTTCGGCCACTTCTGTACCATACACTTGCCCAGCCTCATTGCTCAGTACCGGCTCCCATCCCCAGAGACCGCATTAAATTGTGCCGTGTGTGTCGGCACAGCCGCCTGTACCATCAGGAGCGATTGTGGCAGGGTGACAACACGGGAGATCAATTGGAGGCAACTGTCAGCTCATCATAGGAAGTGCCTGAACAAGGCCTCATGGTGGGATCACTGCATATTCTTTGAGGCACCATGCACACGGGCGTGTGAGTTTATGCTCAAAATATGCTGGAATTTTTCTGCCAGCTGACAAAATGCCTCTGAGGTCAGTCAGACGCTTCAAATCTTGTTTGGAACCCTTAACGGGCAGGCTGAATGTATCAAGTTGATGAACTTGGGTACAACCAGTCTGCTGGATTCGTTTTCCGATTATCGCAAGTGGCTGCTAGCGATAATCACTGTCCTCCCATTGAGAAGCCAATGTCTCAGCAGGAGGGATTTCCCTGTCAGCGCTGCCTGTGCTGATGGGGGAATCGTAAATTTCTTTCCTACAACCTGTGGATGCAGGAAAGAAATTTGCACGGTCTATGGCCAGCCTAAGTGCGCTTGTTTTTGCCGGTATGACGCTGAGAATAAATGCTTTCTGCTGGCCACAATATTCATTTATTCTGCTCATTTGCATACATTTACACACGTAAATTATGGTCATAAGCTCCTCTCAGAACGCAACTTTGGTGCGTTCCCACTAAGGCTGGCCATACATTTTTCTTGTGCAGTTTTCCTTTAGATTTACGCAAATCATATAATATCAGGGAAAACTAAACACTTTCAATTTGTATGCAATCGGGCAGGCCCTTGCACTACATAGTTGAAGGTAAATTTAAAGTAAATTGAAGAAAATTGTATAATGTATGGCCAGCTTAATTGAAATTGATTTATATTTAATCCTTATGCTGCTAGCATTAGTAAATAGATAAGAAAGTATATCATATTTACTTTTGTTAAACTTTTTTTTTTTTTACATTTATCTAGTTACTTCCTGGCCTAGGCAAATATTGTCATACATCCCAGGTGTTTTCAGGAGAGGAGGAGGGGTTTCCTCAGCTAAGCACACCCTCCTGCTTGTGTACCTGAGCTAAGGGCAAATGGATTCCAGGAAGTAAGTGCTACTTGAATCATGTGCCCTTACTCAAGATGGCCACAGCCAAAAATGCTAGGGGGGAGTTTTTCAAAGTGATTGATAAACAAAATAAAGCATAGAGACATGGATGGGTAGGGGAGTTTGCTTTGAATTTTAAAAATTAATTCTAAAAAGTTTTTTGGTTTGGGGTGCTTGGATGCAGTGTAGTTATTTTTTTAAGGCCTGGTTTACATCTATACGGGTAGCAATTTATGCATTTTCCCAGTGCGTATTTTATTTTATTTTGCACACGTTTTAAATGAGTTTTTTTTTTAATGCGTTTTGGGAACCTTTTTGCATCTGATATCTTTTGAGAGAAACCAGCAAAAACTCATCTGAAGCGCATCAAAATCGTTTTTGATGTTTCCAAGGAAGTCTTTGAAACCAAAAACGCAACTTGCTGCAATGAAAAAAAGTCCCTGACCCTTTCCAAAAAAACGCACCGGTGGAAAACGCATAGATGTGAACGTGACCCATAAGAAAGCATGTTAAATGGACTGTAGTGCGTTTTTGCAAACCTAAAAAAACGCATAGGTGTGAACCAGGCCTAAGGGCCTTTTCACACTGTTCAGTTTTTTTTTTCTTCAGTTTTTGCCTTACAAAAGCGGATGAAAGATGCATGACCATCAAATCCTACGGAACTCTTCACACCAGTCAGTTGGGTTTTTAAAATTTTTGGACGCTGCATGTTTGGTGCACCAAAAGCACACCTCCCCATTAAAAAGAATGGAAAACGCAAACAGCAGTTGTATTTTTTGAGCCAAATCTTCATAGGTGTAAAACGCACCAGAAACACGGCAAAAGCAAATCTGCATTTTTACTGCATCTTTGGAATGGAGCAATGTGTAAGCAGCCTAAACGCTGCTCTTGTAATCATCTAAACCCCTGATGAGCATGGCCACTTTTGGACTTGCATAGAGTTGCGTTTACAGATCTAGGGGAGAAAAAGCCTGTAAAAGCGGCATTTGCTAGGCCGGTGTGACTAAACTCTTCTTGAGAAGTGCTGATTTAACCCCTTTGCTGCCAGAGTTGTTTTGGCTCAAATAAAAAAAAAAAAAAAAAATTTCAGCTCTAAAGATTGCATAACCCCCCCCAACCCTTATATATTATCTGAAAGCAGACAGCCTAGAAAATAAAATACTGGTGGTTCTAATTTTCTACAGTATATGAGGGTGCAAAGGTCTAGGAAAATTTCAGTAAAAGCACTAAAATTAATGTTGGGGCACATAAATGCAACCAATTGTTTGGGAAAAATATAAATGATGGGGTTGCGTCGAGTAAACTGATGCCCAACATGTCAAACCTTAAAATTGCATGCATTCAGTGGCGTCGCTATGGGGGTGCGGACTGAACCCGGGTGACAGAGGGGTAACACCATCAAGTAGGAAGTGATATCTACCCGTGATGTTGTCGCCCCCCCCCCCCCCCCCCATTCGTGACGGCACACAGATCGGCGCGCCGTCATCGGCCGCATCATTTAGAGGGGCTGGTGGTGGCCTGAAACCTGCAGGGCACTGTGGCAGGCTAGACAGGAGAGAGCCTGGGGGGGGAAGGGGTGACATGTTTTACCGCACCAGGGTGACGCCGCTGCATGCATCCATGAAATGGAGACCACCTTCAGTACCCTATATTTTCCATAGGCAACGCTTTTATAGCGCTAGCTACCTCCGCTTTCTAACCTGTACCTACATGTGCGGTTGTTACTGAGGATGTTTGGAAGCACCCTAGCCCAGCCACCGGATTGCTTTCATCCAACAGCTGGCAGCTAGCTTTTCAGATATACCCATGCTGTTTTTATGTGTGGCGTATTTGTGTAAAACCCACCAGCTGTATGTGTGACATACATACCAACCTGGCAGTAAAAGGGTTAAAATGCTTTTTAGACTGAAGTTTAAGCTGAACTCCAAGAAAAGTAAAAGTCCTCTTGTAGTGGGATGGCATCTACATGGCAAGGTTAACCGCTGGTTTATGCTTTCATTTACATAAACCTCCACGTCTGCAGGTTCCTAAGCGCTGCTGGACCAGTCCCTGCAACCTCAGTTGCGATGCCCTCTAAAGAGCAATCAGATTCAGATCAATTTTCAGAGGGCATTTGACAGTCTAATATAACCCTGTAATGTCACAGTACCACAATGTAATCTTGTGCAATGAGTTTGACAGGCAGTGCCATTTTCAAACTGCAGCCCAACTTAAAATGCTGCAAAGCATCATGGGCGTGGCATGTGTACTACCCTGTCCACCTCTGTTGTTGGGAATTGGGTTGGCAGACAGTTGTCCGTAAAAAAACACTGGCTTTGCCATCTGATTTTCCTGCCCCTCAGCTGCCCATGTGAAAGAACCCAGCCCCACTGTCCCCTGAAAGGGATGGCTTTTGGTTTTCCCAGAGTTCAGTTTTAACATATGGTTTGGAGCTGTTATTTAAAGCCTAATTCCAAGGATTATCTATTTTCACATATGTGCGTTGGGCCACCTTGTCACATAAGTGTGCATATGTGATCAACCTTTGTGGAAGCTGTAGATCACTGTAGTAGCCTGAGCTAATAGTCATAGGTGTGATCTTCTGTGTGCTGTACTTGGCAGGATGAATGAATACAACACGTTCTCTGATTGGACAAAATGGAGATCATGATGCCACCACCCCTCCTCTTGGGAGCAATCTTCTGGGTTCTGTGCCATCACTGTAGTAGGTCAGGCTACTACAGTGATTTACAGCTTCTGCAGAGGCTGATCAAGTATCGCATGAATACTTACATGCCAAGCTGGCCTAATGTCAGTATGCAACACATATCATCCCTGCAGACCAGCTTGATTTAATTTAGCCAGTTCTTTGAATAAACCTATGCTATGTATAACACATCTTGATTGTTTCAAGGGGGGTAAGTTTACTGTTTGAGAAGACGAACTGTGCACTGCACTAGCGGCTCCAGAGCCTGTAAGCATCTTGGACACACCCCCCCCCCCCCCAAAAAAAAAGATTTTTATTCACCTTGTACTTCACCACTGTGGCAGTTGGTGCTCAGCTCTTCTCCCTGATGCTCCAGGTTGTGGCTGGTACCTTGGCATCCTCGCCTACAATGCAGGCTATTAGCCCTGCATTGTACTTGATGATGTCAGAGTACGTGCAGCCAACAAAATGGTTTAAAGAAAAGGCTGCAGGGACCTGGACTTGGAGCCTGCTGGAGCAGTTTATTTTTTTTTATTTTTTTAACCTGTACCCTAGGCATAAATAAGTGTTGGGTGCACTACTAAAAGGGGATTTTTTTTTTCTTCCCCTGGAGGTCAGCTTTTAAATTATCCCAGATCTTGGCAAATCCTGGGATTGTACAGTAATCTGCGGATACAAGGCTTAGCGTACATTGTCTGTTTGGATGTTTTTTTGCAGAAGAAATATAGGGGTTGATTAATGGCCCATACACACGGTCCGAATATCGTACAACAGATCGTACAACTTTTTTCGATTAATAGTCGCAAGTAGACATTGAATAGGTTACTAAAATCAAGAATTCTCGTACGTCAGAGAAAAAAAACCGGAAGTGTTGTCGTGTTGTAATGTATTTGTATTGTATTTTCGGACAACAACTATACTGACTAAATGAAAATCATATGATCTGGTATCGTACGAGGAAAATTTTCGTACTTGTCCGATCAAATAATATCGGAGGAACTGTCGTGATCGGCTCTGGAAAGTAGTGTACACACGATTCTTCCTCGGACGACAGTTTTTGTCCGATATTTGGATTAGGCTGCTTTCACACTGATGGCCGCGCTGCCCAATCATTTCAATGAGCAGGAGCGGTGTATACACCGCTCCAAAGAAGCTGCTTACAGGAAGTTTTTTTTTTAATGTCCTGCCAGCGCATCCCCTCAGTGTGAAAGCACTCAGGCTTTTACACTGAGACTGCAGGGGAGACGTTTTTCAGGCACTTTACAGGTGCTATCTTAAGCCCAAAAGCGCCTCAGGAAAAAAGCCCCAGTGTGAAAGGGGTCTTGCTAAAACTGAAGAGTGCAAAATCTGGTGCATGGTAGTCAATCGGCTTCTGACTTCAGCTTGTTCAATTAAGCTTTGACCATAAGCTCACATTCACATTGGGCCAAATCAGAGCCTATTACCGGCAATGGCATCATCCGAATCGGTGCACCGCCAACTTTGTAGCGCTGCACTGATTCCCTAAAGTAGTTTCTGCAATACTTTTGGCGACGATTTCAATAGACATCTGTACATGAACTCGCACAGATGTCTGTCAAATCGCCCCTGAAGTCGGACTGAAATGCCAGTTTAGATGAACTCGCACGATTTCAAATCCCCTCTGTGTGAATGTACTATTGACTATTTTTAATCCTTAGGCAGGCCATAGACATTGCAAATTTTCTTTCCTGTGGCCACAGGTTGCAGGAAAAAAAATTGCATGATTCCCCCATCAGGCTGGGTTCACACCTAAGACGGATCCAGCAGGGGTCTGTTGCGTCCTGGTTGACCATTTCAGGCCCAAATATTGGGCTGAATTCGGACCTGGAACATACCAAAAAAGGCATACGTTTGTTCTGCAAAATGCACCGGACCTGCTGCGGAGATATGTGAACCAGCTCCATAGAGAGCCAGTCACATTCTCCTGCTATGTGAATTGAATGCGGAGAGGCCCACATCCAATTCGCATAGTGCAAACCCAGCCTCAACACTGACAGTGGAATTCTAACCTCCCGTGACATTGTATTCTCGGGTGGAGGAAGCTGTCCCCGCCAGGAGAAAACTGAGGTTATTGCTAGTGGCTATAGCAGCCGCTAGCGATAATCGCATGTAAATCCGGTAGCCTGGTTGTACCCAAGTTGATTGATCAACTTGGTACATCCAGCCTGCCCACACACAGTTCGAATCCCAGCCGGTTCCTGCTGAACCAGCTGAGATTCAAACCGTCTTTGGCTGGCCTTATGCTGCTAGCATTAGTAAATGGATAGGAAAGTATATTAACCACTTAGTGACCGCCTCCTGTAGATGTGTGCAGGAATATATATACTGTAATACCTCGGATTGCGAGTAACACAGTTTACAGTAATACGAGCTATTATTTAAAAAAAAAATCCTGACTCTGTTTGCGAGCAGCATTCAAGCCTCCTGGGGTGTGCAGTATCACATTTGGACAGAGGTGTGGGTGCGCTGGCGACACTTGGAGCCGCTCGGAAACACTCAGTTTGAGTGTTTCCGAAAGTCTCCGCCCCCACCTCCTGGTTACATGAGGTACTGCATACACAGCAGTGCCACTGGAACGGATTATCTGAGTTCCCATTATTTCTTATGGGGTAACTCTCTTTGCTATACGAGTGCTTTGGATTACAAGCATTCTTCTGGAACGAATTATGCTTGCGCTGGCTGTGCTGTGATTAGAGGATCAGGGGGTGCTGGCCAATGGATGTCCACCGGCACCCGCTGATTGGTGAGAAGGACAGGACAGAGCTCTGCATAGGAGTGGGGATATGGCGGTTATTGTTTCCCTCTAAAGCAGGGAATAAAAGCTTTTTCATCCCTTAGTAAAAGCACCTCACAGCACACACAAACTGGTTAGGCACACATTTAACACTTTGCTAACCCTAGATGTTTAACCCCTTCCCGGCCAGTGTCATTAGTACAGTGACAGGGCATATTTTTAGCACTGATCACTTTTATTAGTGTCAGATTGCCGGTCACAATATCGCAGTCCCCCGCTATAAGTCGCTGATCACTGGTATAAAAGAAAAATTAAACCGTGTGTGTGTATGTGACATGTGCATGCATTTTCGTCCGAATTTCGGGTATTTTTTTGTTATTGTTTTAACAAACTAAAATGACCGCGCAGAATCCAAAATCTGACATAAAAAAAATGCTTTACTTTCGTTTTCGTTGCTACAACAGTTCGATATAGATAGGAGATTTAACATGACGCTGACAATAGCAATCTGTGTCTATCGAACCTGTGGTCGAATGTGCCTAAGATTATTTGACAGAGAGGAAAGATTCGACATTATAGAGACCGTGTTGGGGTAGACCATTCGACATGAACGGCGAAGATTCGACGAAGCAGCGAAAAACATTCAAACGTCAAATCTGTCATTGAAGGCTTATGGTGTCTGTCGAAAGTTCTAAGAAGATTCGACAAACAGCTAATCTGTATAACGCTGCAATCGTACATTTCCAGGTCAAATGCCCATAGGCTATAGAAGAATTTGAATGTTGGTTGACTAGTAATAATAATTTATAAATATAATTATTACTAGTGTCATACAACATTAGAATTCTTCTATAGCTTGTAGGCAGAACATTCGACCGGAAATGTGCGATTGCGGCGTCGTACAGTTTAGCTGCTCCGTCGCATCTTCTTAGAACATTTGACAGACACCATAAGCCTTCAATGACAGATTCGACCTTAATTTGGATTTTCGGACAAATGCATTTTTTTAACGAAACAAAATAAATAAAAACGAATTTTGGGAGTAACTAAATGTATTTTTCAGACGAAAACGAAAAAATATTTCAGTGTGCACATGTCTAATATATACCATAGTCTGTAGAAGCTAGAACGTTCCCGTAAACCAATCAATATATGCTTATTGCGATTTATTTATTTATTTTTTTACCAAAGACATGTAGCAGAATACATAGTGGCCTTAATGTATGAAAAAACTTGTTTTTGTTTTTATTTGATATGTTTCATAGCAAAAAGTAAAAAAAAAAAATATTTTTTCATTTATCGCGCAAAAATAAAAAACCTAGTGGTGATCAAGTACCACAAAAATAAATCTATTTGTGGGAATTGGGTTACAGCATTGCATGACCGTGCAATTGTCAGAGTAACGCAGTGCCAAAAAGCAAAAAATGGGCTGGTCGTGAAGGGGATAAATCTTTTGGAGGGCAAGTGGTTGTACAGTGCCTTGAAAAAGTATTCATACTCCTTGAAATTTTCCAAATTTTGTCATATTACAACCAAAAATGTAAATGTATTTTATTGGGAGTTTAAGTGATAGCTATAGACCAACACAAAGTGGCACATAATTGTGAGGTGGAAGGAAAATAAGTGGTTTTCCAATTTTTTTTTTATTTTTTTTACAAATATCTGAAATGTGTGGCGTGCATTTGTATTCAGACCCTTTTACTCTGATACCCCTAACTAAAATCTAGTGGAACCAGTTGCCTTCAGAATTCACCTAATTAGTAAATATTTCACCTGTGTGTGTGTGTGTGTGTGTGTGTGTAATTTTAATCTCAGTATAAATATAGCTGTTCTGTGAAGCCCTCAGGGGTCTGTTAGACAACCTTGGTGAACAAACGGCATCATGAAGGCCAAGGAACACACCAGACAGGTCAGGGATATAAAGTTGTAGAGAAGTTTAAAGCAGGGTTAGGTTATATAAAAAAAAAATCCCAAACTTTGAACATCTCACGGAGCACTGTTCAATCCATAATCTGAAAATGGAAAGAGTATGGCACAACTGCAAACCTACCAAGACATGGCCATCCGCCTATACTGACAGGCTGGGCAAGGAGAGCATTAATCAGAGAAGCAGCCAAGAGGCCCAAAGTAATTCTGGACTCCTCCAGAATTACCATGGACCTCTTGGCTGCAGAGATCCACAGCTCAGGTGGGAGAATCTGTCCACAGGACAACGATTAGTCATGCACTTCACAAATCTGGCCTTTATGGAAGAGTGGCAAGAAGAAAGCCATTGTTGAAAGAAAGCCATAAGAAGCCATGTGGAGGACACGGCAAACATGTGGAAGAAGGTGCTCTGGTCAGATGAGACCAAAATGTAACCTTTTGGTCTAAAAGCAAAACGCTATGTGTGGTGGAAAACTAACACTGCACATCACCCTGAACACACCATCCCCACTGTGAATCATGGTGGTGGCAAAATCATGTTGTGGGGATGCTTTTCTTCAGCAGGGACATGGAAGCTGGTCAGAGTTGATGGAAAGATGGATGGAGCCAAATACAGGGCAATCTTAGAAGAAAACCTGTTAAAGTCTGCAAAAGATTTTAGACTGGAGCTGAGGTTCACCTTCCAGCAGGACAATGGCCCTAAATATCCAGCCAGAGCTACAATAGAATGGTTTAGATCAAAGCATATTTATGTGTTAGAATGGTCCAGTTAAGTCCAAACCTAAATCCAATTGAGAATCTGTGGCAAGGCTTGAAAATTGCTGTTCACAGACGCTCTCCATCCAATCTGACAGAGCTTGAGCTATTTTGCAAAGAAGAATGGGCAAAAATATCACTTTCTAGATGTGCAAAGCTGGTAGAGACATCACCAAAAAGACTTGCAGCTGTAATTGCAGTGAAAGGTGGTTCAAGTATTGACTGGGGGGGGGGGGGCTGAATACAAATGCACACCACACTTTTCACATATTTATTTGTAAAACATTTTAAAAACCATTTATCGTTTTCCTTCCACTTCACAATTATGTGCCACTTTGTGTTGATCGATCACATAAAAATCCAATAAAATTAATTTACGTTTTTAGTTGTAACATGACAAAATAGAAAATTTCAAGGGGTATGAATACCTTTTCAAGGCACTGTATTTACTTGTTAAACTTTTTTTTTTTTTTTCCATCTCTTCTGCTGCTTCCTTTTGTCCAGACCTAGGCAAATGATGTCATACATCCCAGAAGTCTTCAGGTGACGAGGAGGGCTTTTCTCAGCTAAGGACACCCTCCTGCCTGCATACCTAAGCTTGGGCAGATGGATTCCAGAAAGTAAATGCTGCCTGAATAATTTGCCCTTACTCTAGATGGCCGCAGGCAGACATACTAGGGGATGTTTTTTAAAAGTAATTTGCTAGCGAAATAAAGCATAGAGACATGAGTGAACTTGCTATGAATATTAAAAATGAATTAAGTGGTGCGTTTGGTTTGTGGTGCTCAGATGTATTGTAATGAAGTAGTACAGGAACCTTTTCTGAAGTCGGAGCAAATTCAGTAGTGTACATTAAGACGGCTCTCATTCACTTCAATGGAATTATTTATGTCCAGCGACTTGGGGTAACTTGAGGTCTGACAAGTAGTGTGAACCGGCACTGAGTCTTGTCTTTGTGACGCATGCAGTCGATATTTCTACTCTGCTGGTTAGTTATGCTGGCCATAGGCTAGCTTTACTCTGCGGGCACAAAAAGAAAACAATAACCCAGGAAACTATCACCATCACATTTACAGCATCCCATGCTGGCAACAGAAATGTTGGTGGCTGGTTGTTTTGTGGGGTCATTTTTGCAACCACAAAGCTGGTTGACAGTTCAAATTGTATGAAATTATCCATCGTGTGTGCAGTGTTTTGTCACTTTTATTAATTTATTAATAAATTTTATTAATCTAAGTAAAAAATCGTGCATCGGCAATAAAATGTTATATACCGGTAGCAGCTGCAACTTTAAGTGGTATGAAAGAAGTATCTGATGGCTGCATTCCTTTTTTTCCTTTTTTTTTTTTTTTTCCTTTTTTGTCTCATCGTTTGGTGATCTGGCCAGTAAGTCTGTTTTTCAACAGAGCAGACTCTCTTGCATTTACGGGGATGAGACAAACCATTTAGCACTGACTGGGGTCTCCATACAGATCAGCTTTTATTGATGTAAAACTTTTATCCCAAGGGTTACTGTAACTGCTTATAAAGTATTAGTTGGCGTTTAGGTTCAGTTTATTAGCATATTTAAATCTGCTAGTACTTCTAACACTCCCCTCCCCCAGACTGACAATGCTGCTGTCCAAAGGTGCCCCTGTACTCATTCAGAGTGGGGGCACCCTAACACACGAGGTGTGTTACTGGCAGATCACCAGGGGGAAAAGGCCTAAAAGGGAGAAATAAAATCATTATGTGGTTGCTGCATTTAATAATTTTATATTAGTGGTGCAACAGATCGTCATTGATCCGTGATCCGAACGGGTCAACTTATTCGGATCGGCACACTACGCGATCCGCAGATTGAGCTCCGCTGCCTTGGCCATAGGAAAGGCCGCGGCTTCAGCCTAGCTCCGGAGCGGCGGCCATCTTGGTACACCCAGCGGCGGCCTAGGTGAGCTCTCTAGAGCGGCGCGCTGACGTCATTATCACCCGCCTTAACTGCTCGTGGATCCAGACGGATCGGTCTGCCTGCTTGTGTCGTTCTATTCTGGTAAGACTAAGCAAGCAGACAATCGTCCTAATATACAGTGGGGACTATATATGGTGGTGATCCAATCCGTGACTCTAATCCGAGGAACGATCCGAACTGTGAGTTTTTTGATCCGTTGCACCCCTAATTTATATCCTAATATATAATCATATACCTTCTGTTTATAGAACCATAATACGTTATCAGGTTTGGCTTTATTACCACTTTAAACCCAAGAGTAAACTTTTTATTGCAGCTTAACATTTCTTAGATGCATTCTTTCCTCTTCATGCTTCCTTCAATCGTCTTGTGATCCAGCCAGTAAGTCTGTTTTTTTTTTTTTCAAATGAACAAGCACTCCTCTTCCAGATGTATCAGTTTACAGGGTTGAGACAAACCATTTAACAAGGGGTACTTGTAACAATCGGCTCTTATGTAAAAGCTTTATCCCAAAAGGAAAAAATCATCCAGAGTGGGGACACGCTAATACAGGAGGTGTGTTACTCTCCAGATCAGGTTAAAACACAGGAAAAAGCCTAGTGTCACCACTGTGTATTCACTCACATGGGCTGCTCAGAAGTGATGGGGCATGTGCAGAGTTGCCCCCACAGCTGCTAAATAAGGGACATGAACAGAAAACAGAAAGATGATGTATTGTGACAACTGATTGTTCTATATGGCAGCTTTCCAGCTCTGATGAGGTGGCTGCATTCGTTTTTTCTTTTTTCCTTTTATTTTCACTTGGTGAGCCTGCAAATAACACATTTCCTGATCCCTACGTGTGTATAATCATTGTTATTTTCTCCACGATCTATACAGGAAGGCATGGTTGTCACACAGGGTGCACTTCAAATATGACCGGTAGTTTGCACAGTAATTAATGTTCTTTGTGCTTACTTTTAGGCTGCATTCACATCTATGCATTTTTAGTGCTTTTTGCATTTTGCAGATTGCACTACAGAACATGTTCCATGAGAAACCATGGTAAATGGACTGTAGTGCAAAAAGCACTAAAAATGTATAGGTGTGAAGCCAGCCTTAGGCTGGCTTCACACATATGCGAATTGGATTGCAAAGCAGGCGATTGTGACCAGCTATCTATGGAGCCGGTTCACACATCTCCGCAGCGGCTCCAGTGTGAATTGCACAAAAGCCCTGTGCGTTTTTTGGTCCGTTTCAGGTCAAATTCGGGCTGAAATGGTGAATGAAGACGCACCGGACTCCTGTAAGCTGCTCTATGCTCTAGTGTAAACCCAGCCTTAAAGGGATACTGTGGGTTCGTTTTTTTTTTTTTTTTTTTTTTTATAAAACAAAGTCCTACTTCCCTCCACTGTGCAGTTCATTTTGCACAGAGTGGCCCCAAACATCATCTTCTGGGGTCCCACGGCGGCTCTCGCGGCTCCTTCCCGCAATAACTAACCCCTTCTGGGAAGCTCTTTCCCGAGGGGGGTTAGCTTGCAGGCGCGCTCCCGTGTGATAGTCAGCGGCCATACCTGCAGAGTGTATCACTCGGCCCTGCCTCCCGACGCGCAGCGTCATTGGATTTGATTAAAAGCAGCGCAGCCATTGGCTCGCGCTGCTATCAATCTATCCAATGAAGAGCCGAGAAGCCCGGGCAACGATTGAGCGTGTTCGACGCGGGACTTTCCAGGGCTCGGGTAAGTAAACGGGGGCTGGGGGGCCGCTATTCGTCGGATGTTTTTTCACCTGAGAAAACATGTACCTTTACAACCCCTATAAAGCTTATAGAGAGTGACATGACACTGCATTTCTGGCAAGATCAACAGGTATTTTCTGTACTTGCTAAGCTACAGCATACCAATATTTTGGTTTAGATATGTTTTAAGGGTCCTGGGATTGTCTACTATCAATAGTAACTGAAGTAGTGTGTTATATGGCACCACCTCCAATCATTCAGTTGTCAAATGCCAGGACTTCTAACTTATGAGGCTCTCACATATGACTTTTGAATCATAGTGCAGTTTAGTATTCGAAGGGAGAAGGGCTTAAAGCGGCAGTAAACCTTAAAAAAGAAAAAAAAAATGAAAGTGGGCCCTTAGGAGGTTTTAGCCATAATGGTACGTTATGATAGATTTGCACCTGGCAGTTGATTCCTTCCAGTGGTGCAGTGTCAGCACTCATGACAGTACTGAGTGCTTCCATTTTATCCCAGTCTTCCTTCTGCTTTCAATGTAAACCAGTTTTATGGCCCCATTTACACCTGTGTGTGTGTTGGGTGTATTGCATAATAAAAAAAAAGCCTTCCCCCTTTTTGATGTTTGGTCATGAAAACGCATGTAAAATGCAGTGCATAAATGTGAACCGCCCTATGCATTTCTTCTATTTTGCCATGTCCTTTCTCAAATTGGTTTAAAAATGAGAATCTGCCTTTTATTAAAATCACCTGAGACCATTCCAGTGTTTAAAATGAGAAACTGCAGCATCTCCTCCATTCTTTTTGAACTGGTTAAGCATAAGCCCTGGGATGTTTAGGTGGGGTGTGATGCCTTGGCAAAAGTCCAACTTGCTGCAACGTTTATGGGGGTTTACTATACAGCGTTTAGTTTATTTGTTGTTCCATAGTTTTCTGGTACTGTAACCTTTTAGAGCCCATTCACACAGGGGCAACACTACTTCCAGCGAGATTTTATGAGGCAACTCAGACACGACTTGAGAATGAATCACAGCGGGACCTGGAGCTATTTACAAGGCAACTCCAAGTTGCCTGCAGGACAGGAGACATTCCAGTGGCCAATCAAACAAGAATCAGCTCTGTGGGAGGGAGGGGGGAGGGAGGGGTTTGCAGGAGAAATGTATGTTTTCTTCCTGAAGAGTTGCTCCTATTAAGACAGTGAGAGGCGACTCCCATTGAAATGAATGGTTACAGGTCGCCTAGGAGTCGGATTGAAGTAGTACAGGGACCTTTTTTGAAGTCGGAGCGACTGCAGTAGTGTGCATTAGGACGGCTCCATTAACTTGCATTGATTTCTTCAGCCAGCGCGACCTGGGGCGATTTGGATCCAAAGACGCCCCTGTGTGAATGGGCTCTTAGAAGCCTGGTGTGGGGCTCAAGATACTGAGGCTGCACAACTGGTAACCCCAACACAATCCCAATGCTCACTCTAAAGCCAAGTTCACCCAGTTGTTGCATTTTAAAGCAGCCTTTAGTGCGCATAAATACACCTAAAACATTAAAAGAACTCTCAACTCTTTTTCCTACTCAAGTATGTATTTGTAAAGTAGAACTTCACTCTGTCATCACTGAGCATTAGTAAATAAATAGGTAAGTATATAATATAATAATTTAAACGTTTTACAATTTCTCCAGTTACTTCCTTGTTTCCAGACCGAGACAAATGTCATACACAGGCCCTTCGTGAAGGGAGGAGGGATTTCCTCAGCCAAGTACATTCTCCATCATGCATGCCTGAGCTGAGGGCATATGGATTTCCAGAAGTAAATGCTATGTGAATCATCTGCCCTTACTCAAGATGGCCACAGCTAGAAATGCTAGGGGATGTTTTTCAAAGTGATTTTACAGCAAAATAAAGTATGGAGACATGAATGGGTGATTTTTTTTATTTTTTTTTGCTTTGAATATTAAAAATGCATTAAATAGTGTTTTTTGGTGCTCAGATGCTGAGTGGTTCCATATTAACTTAAAAAGTACCTTCTGTTGTTCTTGGCCTCCTCCAAATTCCCTTGATTTTTGCTGCTGTGATTTCACTTTCTGCTAACCACTTTAAGACCGGCCGCCGTCATTTGACAGTGGCTCTCCTGCGTGAATCGTCGTAGCTGTACTACTCGCTGTGTGCTTGCGCAGGCTCAGTGGCGCGTGCCCGCGGTTGCCTTACACACAGGCAGAATGGGGAGATGCCTATGTAAACAAGGTATTTCCTCATTCTGACAGGTGACATGACAGGGATCTACTGTTCCCTGTGGTTGGCAACGGTGATCTGTCATGTCCCAGTAAGCCCACCCCCCTCCCCCTCCACAGTTAGAAACACTCATAGGGAACACAGTTAACCCCTTGATCGCCCCTAGTGTTAACCCCTTCCCTGCCAGTGACATTTACACGGTAATCAGCGGCTATTTTTAGCTCTGATCGCTGTATAAATGTCATTGGTCTCAAAAAAGTGTCCAATCTGTCCGCCCCAATGTCGCATTCACAATAAAAATCACTGCCATTACTTGTAAAAAAATTAAATAAATCTATTCCCTATTTTGTAGACGCTATAATTTTTGCGCAAACCAATCAATATATTTTTGTAAAAACAAGTAGAAGAATATATTTTGGCCTAAACTGATGAAGAAATGTTTTCAAAAATGTATGTTTTGTTTTTTCAAAATCATTGCGTTTTTTTTATTTTTATAGTGCAAAAAATAAAAACCGCAGAGGTGGTCAAATACCACCAAAAGAAAGCTCTATTTGTGGGAAAAAAAGGGATGTCAATTTTGTTTGGTACAGCATCGCACGACCGCGCAATTGTCAGTTAAAGCGACGCAGTGCTGAATTGCAAAAAAATGCTCTGGTCATTAAAGGGGTAAAGCCTTCCAAGTCTGAAGTGGTTAAAGGAGGCTACTTTCATTCTCTGTGATCTTGCTGTATGTCTGTTTTGTTATCCTGAGATGAACTAGGGACTAAGGATTATAAACGATGGGATGTGTACTGTGCCTAGACCAGTGCATACGACCATAGCTAATTTACACTGCTTGTTCCAAACAAATCCTAAGTGAGGGATAATAGGAGAGAATGTTACAAGAAGGTAGAAAAATACAGCAAGCGGTGCTTTTTTAAAATGTCCTGCAAGATTATTAATTTTTTCAGTGCAAAAATGTGAGTTACCACTTTTAAAGTACTGCAACGTTCTTGCTTGCTGGTCAATATGTTGCAAAAGCTTCCTTGTCAGCAAAAGGGCAACTTGCTGGTCTGGCCATATTGGTGGTTCATGTGCATTCCTAATTGTGTCACTGGTAAGTTTGCTTCCAGCAAAAGGATTGCTAGTGTGACATGCACCTGACACTAAGCCAATCTTGAATCATCTTTAACCACTTCCTGTACAGTATACGTATATATTTCATGGATAGGAAGCTTGCAGGAAAGGGGACAGTCGGGC
The DNA here is from genome assembly GCA_029206835.1 of Rana muscosa. Taxonomy (NCBI): domain Eukaryota; kingdom Metazoa; phylum Chordata; class Amphibia; order Anura; family Ranidae; genus Rana; species Rana muscosa. The sequence goes on from CM055122.1 coordinate 407,189,740, forward strand.
TCTCAACACTCAGCAGAAGCACATCTGCTGTGCGAGTAAATGAGGCACTGGCCTCAATGTGGAAAAATAAATAAAACTTTCATTCCTTCAGGTTACCCTCGCACACCTAAGCACTCGGGAGCTCGGTACAAGCGCACGCTGAGTAGCCAAATCAAGCTCCCGTGTCCGCTCCGTTAAGGGGCAAAAAAAAGTAAACCCTGCTGCTTCCCCACAGCTGGGCTTAATGTAAAAGGGAAACCGCCTGCCCGGTGCCCACAGCTGCACGTCCGGGGCATCAGGGAATAGAATCTCTTCATAAAGAATACCTGTCACAGGTAAGTCATTAAGGTTTCGAGACTGACGTTTGATAACTCGAACCTTCATGCCCTGGCTGAGGGAAGGAGGTTCACACCCAAGATTTGACGGTACATGGCCCCGTCAATCATCCCTTTGATGCAGTCAAGTTCTCCTGTCCCCTTAGCAGAAAAACACCCCCCCAAGAAATGTTTCCACCTTGATGTTTGATTGTGGGTATGGTGTTCTTGGGGTCATAGGCAGCATTCCTCTTCCTCCAAATACTGCGAGTTGAGTTGATACCAAAGAGTTCGAATTTGGTCTCATCTGACCACAATACTTTCACACAGTTCTCTAAATCATTCAGATGTTCATTCGCAAACTTCAGACGGGCCTGTACATGTATTTTCTTGAGCAGCAGGACCTTGTGAGCGCTGCAGGATTTCAGTCCTTCACGGTGTAGTGTTGCCAATTGTTGGTGACTGGTCCCAGCTGCCTTAAGATCATTAACAAGATTCTCCTGTGTAGTTCTGGGCTGATTTCCTCACCGTACTCACGATGATTGAAACTCCACAAGGTGAGATCTTGCATGGAGCCCCAGACCGAGGGAGATTGACAGTTTTGTGTTTCTTCCTTTTTCGAATTATCGCACCAACTGTTGTCACCCTCTCACCAAGCTGCTTGGTGATGGTCTGGTCTTGTAGCCCATTTTTCAGCTCGTTGCCTGTATAAAAGACATCTAGGAGCCAGAAATCTTGCTAATTGATAGGGGATCAAATACGTATTTCACTCATTAAAATGCAAATCAATTTATAATTTATTTATTTTTTAAATGCAGGAAATTTGCATAACAGGAGACTGACCGGCTCCCAATGGAACCAGTTCACACAGCTGTGGCAGTGGTGGAGCGAATTGCACAGGGGGTCCTCTGCATCTTTGGCTCTATTTTAGGTCCGAATTCTGGCCTGATTTATCCCTGAATCAGAGAACTGGGACGCATCGGACCCCTGCAGTGAGCTGCATCTGAAGACCGTGTGAACCCAGCCTTAAAGTGTTAAAATAAATAAATTAAGCCACCACATGTGAGGTATCGCCATGAATGTTAGTGTGAGAACAATAATTCTCTAGTGCCAGAGCTTGAAGTGTTACTAAACGAATTTTATTTTTTTATTAAAACGACAAACATGTTATACTTGCCTGCTCTGAGCAATACCACTGCTGGGGCCCCCGGGGGCGATCTTGGCTCCTCCCCTTCTTCTGCAGGACTACCATAGCCAGCCGCTGGCTATGGGGAGAGGTAGTCCTTGTGCTCCCGAGCTGTGTGTCTACGGAGCAGCCCTCCATAGACTTGCACAGCAGGACTTAGTCCCGCCCCCACTTTGACAGCAGCAAGAGACAGTGGCTCCTGCTGTTGCTCGAATGCAGCGTAAAGAGGAAGTAAGAGGAGAAAAGTTTCAGTTCTGCACAGTGCTGATCTCTTCTCCCCTCTTTCCCTTCACACAGGGAAGGGGGGCACAGGTAAACTGAAAACGTTTTTTACCTTCATGCAAACAATGCATTAGGTAAAAAATATGCATGCATGGAGGAGATGGAGAGCAGGGCTGCAAATGACGGAGGCATGTTAAATGACCACGGTGTCAGAGCTCAGCAGCCATGATACAGCGTGGCCTGTTTACAGGGGGGGTATAGCCAGGCAGGATCAGCCAGGTTTTTTTAAGGTATACAGGGGGCCAAATAACACAGCAGAAGCACTGTGCTGTATAACTTTCTTTAAGGTAACAGGCTCTGGTGTGTATTTTTTTTAATTTATTTTTTGGGGAGGGGGTTTAACAAAAGCTTTAAAAAAAAAAAAAAGTATATATATTTTTTTTCCAGAAAATTTTGCTCTTAAGTGATAAATGGCTGGGCAAATATCGTGTGACATAAAAGATTTGCAACAGCCATTATTTTATTCTCCAGGATCTCTTTCAGAAATATGTTTGGGGGTTCCAAGTAATTTTCTACCCCCCAAAAAATGCTGATTTTAACATGTATGAAAAAATGCTCCTGGACAGCAAGTGGATAAATTGACCTTGTCACCACAGGGTCACTTGTACATAATACCAAGCCTGAAAGAATAGAAGCATTTTGCTTCTCTATCTGGCAGCCCATGCATTGAATTGCTGCTGCTTATCTGTTCTTTGGCTGCTGCATTTATCCTTACTTAGTGTGGATGGAATACTTGCTTCCCCACCATGTTGTTCACTCCCTCCCCCCCCCCCCCCCCCCAGCTTGTAGGTCATCACAGGACGTACAACCTGATGAGAGGAACAATGCAGCGGCTAACAGGTACCCAATATACCTGAAGGGACAAACCGCTTTGATAACTGGGAAGCAACGCCGCAGTCGGTAACCTATCCTTAGCTGTGTATTCTAACCTCCTGTGCTGGAATCATCCCTGCTAAAATTTTGTCTCTTGAGCAGTTTCACTATTTTGAAGGCTAGGGCACTGAACATGCAAGCTTTAAATGAAAGTGGGGGAAAAATATAGAATTCCTATATTCTTATTCCAAAATATTTGAACCCAACATAGTGATGGTCAGGAAACTAGTAACAGCCAACAGATTTTTATTATGGCTGGTTTCCTTTAACCTTAGATCCCTAATCTATTCCTTAATCTGGTACCAAATACTAAAATTAATTGGCATGGCATGTCGGCTATTTTTGTAGTTCTACAGATTGTTTAGACATGCTGTTTCTACTGAAGGTAACTTCTGCCAATGTATGCTTTAATTAACTACTCGGTTTTGATTGTTTGTGACAAGTTTACATTAAGTGCCGGTTCACACTACCGCGACTTGGGATCCGACTTGTCGCCCCAAGTCGCGCGACATAAAAAATTACATGTTAGTCAATGAGAGCCGTCTTAATGTACACTACTGAAGTCGCTCCGACTTCAGAAAAGGTTCCTGTACTACTTCAAGGTGACTTCTAGGCGACTTGTATCCATTGATTTCAATGGAAGTCGCCTCCAAGTCGGATCCCCCGTCTTAACTCTAGCAACTTTCCAGGAAGTGAAAATTGTTTTCTAAGGCAAACCCCACCTTCCCACAGAGCAGATTATTATGTGATTGGCCACTGGCAAAGTCACCTGTCCTGGAGGCGACTTGAAGTCGTGTTGTAAGTCGCTCCAAGTAGCGCTGAAGTCGCGCTCAAGTCTTCTCCAAGTTGCCTTGAAAAGTCGCGCTGGAAGTCGTGTTGCCCCAGTGTGAACCGGCACTAAGACTCCATTCACACAGGGGCAACACGACTTCCAGCGCGACTTTGGCAGACAACTTGGACACGACTTGAGTATGAATCACAGCGCGACCTGGACCTACAAGGTAACTTTAAGTTGCCTGCAGGACAGGAGACATTCCAGTGGCCAATCAAACAAGAATCAGCTCTGTGGGAGGGAGGGGGAAGGGAGGGGTTTGCCTGAGAAATGTATGTTCTTTTCCTGGAAAGTTGCTCCTGTTAAGACAGGGGATCCGACTTCTGAGCGACTTCCATTGAAATCAATGGGTACAGGTCGCCTAGCAGTTGCCTAGAAGTTGGATTGAAGTAGTACAGGAACCTTTTTTGAAGTCGGAGCGACTGCAGTAGTGTGCATTAAGACTGCTCCATTCACTTACATTGATTTTTCTCATGCAGCGTGACTTGAGGTGACTAGGGGCGACCTGGGGCGATTTGAAGTCAGATCCAAAGTTGCCCCTGTGGTTATGATTATTGCTCAGATTGAGGGAACATTCCACTGAGTTGCTGTTAGTGGATGAATGGAAACTAATGCATCAGCATTGCATTCAGGAAGTTGGGTAGTTTCAGGTGAGGTCTGCAGTGGCCACCTCCATACTTCACCATTCTTGTGTGTGTGTGTGTTTGTCTTTTTCATTTTATTTTTTTATTAATATTTTTCCTTTTATGGCATCTAGCTCATTTGGAAACGGACAAAAAAAAAGTACGTACAACTTTATTTTATTTTTTTTCAATGCAGCCAGGGTGGATTTTATTTAAATTTAAGTTGATTTAACCACTTAAGCCCCGGACCATTTCGGGCCATTAGGACCAAGCCTGTTTTTGGGATTCGGCACTGCGCTGCTTTAACTGTAAATTGTGCGGACATGCAATGTTGTACCCAAATGAAATTTGCGTCCTTTTCTTCCCACAAATAGAGCTTTCTTTTAATGGTATTTGATTGCCTCTGCGATTTTTATTTTTTGCGATATAAACAGAAAAAGACCGAAAATTTTGAAAACAAATGATATTTTCTACTTTTTGTTATAAGAAAAATCGAATAAACTCAATTTTAGTCATACATTTAGGCCAAAATGTATTCAGCCACATGTCTTTAGTAAAAAAAATGTCAATAAGCGTATATTTATTGGTTTGCGCAAAAGTTATAGCGTTTACAAACTAGGGTACATTTTCTGAAATTTACACAGCTTTAAATTTATGACTGCCTATCTCATTTCTTGAGGTGCTAAAATGGCAGGGCAGTACAAAACCCCCCCAAATGACCCCATTTTGGAAAGTAGACACCCCAAGGAAATTGCTGAGAGGCATGTTGAGCCCATTGAATATTTATTTTTTTCGTCCCAAGTGATTGAATAATGACAAAAAAAAAAAAAAAAAATTTACAAAAAGTTGTCACTAAATGATATATTGCTCACACATGCCATGGTTATATGTGGAATTGCACCCCAAAATACATTTTGCTGCTTTTCCTGAGTACGGGGATACCACATGTGTGGGACTTTTTGGGAGCCTAGCCGCGTACAGGGCCCCAAAAACCAAGCACCGCCTTCAGGATTTCTAAGGGCGTAAATTTTTGATTTCACTCCTCACTACCTATCACAGTTTTGAAGGCCATAAAATGCCAAAATAGCACAAAACCCCCCCAAATTACCCCATTTTGGAAAGTAGACACCCCAAGCTATTTGCTGAGAGGCATGTTGAGTCCATGGAATATTTTATATTTTGCCACAGGTTGCGGGAATATGACAAACTGTTTTGTTTTTGCACAAAGTTGTCACTAAATGATATATTGCTCACACATGCCATGGGCATATGTGAAATTACACCCCAAAATACATTCTGCTGCTTCTCCTGAGTACGGGGATACCACATGTGTGGGACTTTTTGGGAGCCTAGCCGCGTACGGGACCCCAAAAACCAAGCACCGCCTTCAAGGTTTCTAAGGGCATAAATTTTTGATTTCACTCCTCACTACCTATCACAGTTTTGAAGGCCATAAAATGTCAAAATAGCCCAAAACCCCCACAAATGACCCCATTTTGGAAAGTAGACACCCCAAGCTATTTGCTGAGAGGCATGGTGAGTATTTTACAGCTCTCATTGGTTTTTGAAAATGAAGAAAGACATTTTTTTTTCTTTTTTTTTTTTTTTTCTTTTTTTACATTTTCAAAACTTTGTGACAAAAAGCGAGATCTGCAAAATACTCAACATACCTCTCAGCAAATAGCTTGGGGTGTCTACTTTCCAAAATGGGGTCATTTGGGGGGGTTTTGTGCCATCTGGGCATTCCATGGCCTCCGAAACTGTGATAGGCAGTGAGAAGTGAAATCAAAAATTTACACCCATAGAAATCCTGAAGGCGGTGCTTGGTTTTTGGGGTCCCGTACGCGACTAGGCTCCCAAAAAGTCCCACACGTGGTATCCCCGTACTCAGGAGAAGCAACAGAATGTATTTTGGGGTGTAATTCCACATATGCCCATGGCATGTTTGAGCAATATATAATTTAGTGACAACTTTTTGTACATTTTTTTTTTTTTGGTCATTATTCAATCACTTGGGACAAAAAAAAAAAATATTCAATGGGCTCAACATGCCTCTCAGCAAATAGCTTGAGGTGTCTACTTTACAAAATTGGGTCATTTGGGGGGGTTTTGAACTGTCCTGGCATTTTATGCACAACATTAGGAAGCTTATGTCACACATCATCCACTCTTCTAACCACTTGAAGACAAAGCCCTTTCTGACACTTTTTGTTTACATGAAAGAAAATTTTTTTTTGCAAGAAAATTATGTTGAACCCCCAAACATTATATATTTTTTTAAAGCAAAGGCCCTACAGATTAAAATAGTGGGTGTTGCATTTTTTTTTTTCCACACAGTATTTGCGCAGCGATTTTTCAAACGCATTTTTTGGGGGAAAAACACACTTTTTTTATTTTTAATGCACTAAAAAACACTATATTGCCCAAATGTTTGATGAAATAAAAAAGATGATCATAGGCCGAGTACATGGATACCAAACACGACATGCTTTAAAATTGCGCACAAACGCGCAGCGGCGACAAAACTACATTTATTTTTAAAAGCATTTAAAAGCCTTTACAGGTTACCACGTTAGATTTACAGAGGAGGTCTACTGCTAAAATGACTGCCCTCGATCTGACCTTCGCGGTGATACCTCACATGCATGATGCAATTGCTGTTTACATATGACGCTAGACCGACGCTTGCGTTCGCCTTTGCGCAATAGCAGGGGGGGACAGCGGTGCTTTATTTATTTGGCTTTTTTATTTTATTTTTAAACTGTGCCTTCCATATTTTATTTTTTTACCATTTTTATCGTTATCTCAGGGAATGTAAATATCCCCTATGATAGCAATAGGTAGTGACAGGTACTCTTTTTTTTTGAAAAAAATTGGGGGGGTTAGACCCTAGATCTTTCCTCTGCCCTCAAAGCATCTGACCACACCAAGATCGGTGTGATAAAATGCTTTCCCAATTTCCCAATGGCGCTTTTTATATCCGGGGGGGGGACATTCCCTCCCACTGCTTGTAAAAGCAGTCTAGAGGCTAATTATCTGCTAGAATTGCTTTTACATGAAAGCCGGCTGAAAAGAATGATACCAAGATGATACCTAAACCCGCAGGCATCATTCTGGTATAAACATTCAAAGTCCAGCAACATACCAGTACGTTGCTGGTCCTTGTTGGACATGTATTGTAATCTTTTTTTTCATACAGCCTATTGGCTGAACGAAAAAAAGAGATTGATTGGTGGGTATGCCCACCATTAGAATACCTCCCTTCATCCACCCACTTCTAATGATGGGCATATATGCCGAAGCATGGGGGCATCCTCCCGCAAAAAAGTTATGCCGCGTACACACGGTCAAGCCTTCATCGGAATTTCGACCGTATGTACGCGGCATAAAAGGTTATGCCGCGTACACACGGTCGGACTTTTCCACGGATAAGCCTCCGTTGGAATTTCGACCGTATGTACGCGGCATTAGGAGCAAAATCGCTCCTCCGCCCCTGCTGCCCCCATGCTTCGGCATATATGCTCTTTTTTTTAACTGTGGTGGTGAAATCACCTCCTACAGCACTGGAGTCACGGCTTTATGTATCGTGGGAGCAAACGCTGTTGCTGTCAAGATAAATAATTCCGCGCTGCAGTTGAATGGCGCACCTGAAAACAAAAAATTACATACCTGAAAAGCAAGCATGATAAAACATTGCAGAATAGAATACAGTAAAAAAGAGCAGAACAATAGAGAGAAAATAGAGAGAGAGAACAATAAAACGACAACTATTTTTGTTTTTTTTTATTTTATATTTTTTTTGTTTTGTTTTTTACGTTTTTTTTTTCTTTTTTACACTTTTTTTTGTAACTTTACAACTGTAATGGTTCGGGTCTCTCAAAATGTAATGGCATCTTGGGAGACCCTGTGTAAGTGTGTCCTTGTCTGTGAAATGCTGTACCCTACGCTAAAACTTCACTTTTGAGAGGTAGCGTTCAAAACATTCACCTTGGCAAAGACCAGGCTTGTCAGGACAGAGTGGACAAAAACTACGGGTGTCACGCCTAAATCCGCGCTTGCTACAGACACAACATCTTTTTTGGGGGTGGCTTTGGGTAGGGGTACTCGGGAGGACATACGAATAATGCCTCTCATGCAGCCGGCTTACTGCATTTGGTTGGGGATGGTGAGGTGCAGAACCGCCTGGATACAGGAGTTCTGTGACTATCTCATTCTGGAATTTTAGAAGAGATAACGTCCCGCCTGAAGCTCTGTATAGCACATGAGCGTTCAGCAAAGCCAATTGGAATAATGATAGAGACACTTTTTTGTACCAGCGTCTCGCCTTACGGTCAATTAGATACGGCGCCATCAACTGGTCATTGAGGTCCACCCCTCCCATATTTTGGTTATATTCGTGGACACAGAGGGGTTTCTCCACAACACCAGTCGCCGTACGAATTTGGACTGTCGTGTCTGCATGAAGGGAGGTAAGAAGGAAAACATTCTTATTGTCCCTCCACTTCATAGCGAGCAAGTTATTACACTTCAAGCAGGCTCTCTCCCCCAGCCTAAGACGGGCATCTACAAGCCGCTGGGGAAAGCCCCGGCGATTAGGTCGTACGGTGCCACATGCTCCAATCTGATGATCAAACAAGTGACTAAACAGTGGCACGCTCGTGTAATAATTGTCCACATACAAGTGGTACCCCTTTCCGAATAAGGGTGACACCAAGTTCCACACTATCTTGCCAGCGCTCCCTATGTAATCCGGGCAGTTGACCGACTCAATCTGACTGTCTTTTCCCTCATAAACCGTAAAGTTCACTACATAGCCTGTTGCCCTGTCACAGAACTTGTAGAGCTTGACCCCGTATCTGGCACGCTTGCTGGGAAGGTACTGCTTGAAAGACAAGCGGCCAGAAAATTTAATCAGGGACTCATCAACGCAGACAACTTGATCGGGAGTAAACAAGGCTGCAAAACGTTCGTTGAAGTGGTTTATGAGGGGCCGAATTTTATAGAGCCGGTCGTATTCAGGGTCCCCACGTGGACGACAAAGTTCATTGTCGTTGAAGTGCATGAACCGCAAAATCTGCTCGTATCGTGCCCTGGACATGGAGGCAGAGAACACGGGCATGTGGTCAATTGGGTGCGTGGACCAATAAGCACGCAATGACGGAAATTTATGTGTGCCCATGTTGAGGGAAAGGCCCAGAAAGGTCTTAAATTCGGAAACCGTAATTGGTTTCCAATTTCTGGCAATTTTAGGCAACTGGGGGTTAGCGGCGATAAATTGACCAGCATATAAATTACTCTGGTCCACAATAGATCTATAGAGATCTTCCGTGAAAAACAGCGAATAAAAATCGATTGGCATAAAATCAGCTGTTTCCACCTGAATACCGGGTTGGGCAGTGAATGGGGGAAGTACGGGTTCTGCAGAAGTGGTGGGGACCCAATCAGGATAGGCGAATTCTGCAGGAAGGGCAGTATGGGCACGACGGGCCTGCCTTTGTCTTCTTGGTGGCAGCGGGACACTACTTGTGCTTGCCACCTCGCCAGCTTGAACTGCACTTATGGGACTCGCCACGTCACCAAGTGTTACTGCAGTGCTGGATGTACGTCCGGGCTGTACTAGGCCGCTGGTGCTTGCCAGTTCACCAGAAGGAATAGCGGCGCTAGTACTACTCTGCTCCATGATACGAGAGACCTGCGGTTCTTGCTCCTCAACAACCTCAGAAGATCGGGATCGGGTACGCCTGACCTTAGCAGGGACCTCAACTTCGTCGTCAGAGCTATCTGACGTGGGGCCGCTGACGTCACTGTCTTCTACGGGAAGATATTCTGAGCCTGAATCTGACAGATACGTGACCTCCTCTTCACTATCTGTCATGCTCAGAATCTCGTAGGCCTCTTTACTAGTGTACCTTCGACTTGCCATTTTGGGCTCTAAATTTAGGGGTACACTAGTAAGATTCACAGGAAAAAAAGCACCTGACTGTCGTCAGCAAATATATCAAACGCTACAAAAAAAACTGTTAGCGGTCGCAGGGATCAGGACTGTCTCTGCGAACGCTGCAGTTATGTGTGTTGTGTTTGGTAAGTGACAGTGATCGATCGATACTGCACTTGGGTGGGCTGGGCTGGGCGGAGGGGCTAAACGCAGGTACTAGCAGGTATCTGGGCTGATCCCGCTAACACTGCGTTTTTGGGAACCCTAAACCGCTGGGGATGCTAGTATAGATCTGATCAGATACTATACCACTAAGGGGGGTGTATGCTTTGCGCGTGGGTGTTAGCGTTACTGGCACTAACCTAACACTGCCTGGGGCGACGCAGACCCTCTCTGGCGCTAAAACCTAATTGATCTCACCCGCCGGGCGATCAGGGGGGTTAAACCTTTATTGGGTTATATACGGCGGGTGCCCTGATGCTATAAAAAGCAAACTAATCAACCAGCGTCACCCGTAACCTTTATATGGTGATCACTGGTGAAAGGGTTAACTAGGGGCAATCAGGGGGTTAAAACCTTTATTAGGTTAAATATGGGGGTACCTGACACCAATAAAAACCTGCGGCGAACCTAAAAAAAAAATAACTGCCTATCTAAAACACCAGCGACACGAATACAGCGATCGGAAAAACAATCGCTTAGTGACGCTGAAGTTAGGGGGTGAAAGGGTTACCTGGGGGGTGATCAAGGGGTTAAACCTTTATTAGGGGGGGTTAGGGGGCTACCCTGGACCTAAAGGGGCCTAATCCTAACTGCCTTGCAACTTTTTACAATCACAGATGACACTAAATGCAGTGATCAGTAAAATAAATGATCACTGCAATCAGTGACACTGTGATTGGGGGGTGATCTGGGGGTGACTGGGGGGTGATTTGTGTGCCTATGTGTACCTACGTGTCAGTGGACTGTTGGAGCACTAACCTCTGTCTTCACTCCTCGGCGCCGGGAACGAAAAGACCGCGGCGAGGGAGATGACATCACTTCCTCCAGCCTGTGTTTACATCACATGGCGGAGGAAGCAATTTCATTGGCCGGGAGCGATCGCGAGGGGGGGGGCGGAATCGAGCGGCCGCCCCCTCATGCCTGATCGCTCCCGAACACTTAACGGCCGCTCACTGCAGTGAAGGGGGGTCCATCGGACCCCCCAACTGCACAAAGGCGATCACGTAGATCTACGTGATTCTGCCTGTCCGTGCCATTCTGCCGACGTAAATCGGCGGTGGGCGGTCGTTAAGTGGTTAAATCACTAGTAAAATAGCTTTGATTTAAATGATAATTTTTAAAGAGCAACTGTCATCTCTGTCCCACAGCAGCTCCTCTTCTGATCCGCTGTTGACTCACTGACAGTCTCATTCACTTTAATGAAATGGCTGGTGATGTGGCAGTGACACAACAAGGTGTGGGACGTGGCGGCAGCAGGTGAGTGGATGCCCGCTAACAGGCACTGCCATGATGAATCTGAAGTGACAGGTGCTCTTTAAATGTAAGGACTTATTCTTGCTGGTAGTTAGAATCTTTAATATTTGCAGACAAAATTTAAGGTTTTCTATTTGGAATAATAAGCTTTCACATTAGTAAAATAGTGATATCAGAACCGGTTCAATCATACAGTTTGTAATGTACATAGATTTGCAAAGCAATGGGATAAAGGAATATTCCTGAAATTTTGTCTTCTCTCATGGTTACTGTGAAATTGTGTGAATGCATCAATGCAGTGCATGTTATCTCAGCTTGCAGAGTTTGGATTCATTGAATGCGTTTACGAAAAATTTAAATATTGCAGAATATACAGCCTCATACTATATAAAGCCCGGTTCACACAGGGGCGGCACGACTTTGGGGGCGACTGCCGCGACGCGATCTCAAGACGACTTGAGACGCCCGGGTCAGGCGATTTGCATAATGACTTCTGTATAGAAGTCAATGCAAGTCATCCCGAGTCTCCCCCAAAAGTAGTACAGGAACCTTTTTCTAAGTCGGAGCGACCTGAGTCGCTCCTATTATTAGAACCGTTCCATTCAACAGAGCGGGACGCGACTCGTCAGGCGACAGAGTCGCCCCTATGTGAACCGGGCCTAACTAAGCTCCATTTTCATGCTGAATAAACTAAATTATTAAAGTGGTTGTAAAGTGTTTTTTTTTTTCCCCAAACGACCTGTAAGAGAAAGGCACAATGAGCTAATATGACTAGCATAATAGCTCATTATGCATCACTTACCTTAGATCGGGGCCCCCGAAGCCGTCCTCGTCTCCCTCTTCAGCCGCATCCATCGCCGCTCCAGCCAATCACAGCGCCGCGATTGGCCGGAGCGGCGAAGACGTCAGTCCGCGCATGCGCCGTCGAATTCGGCTACGTCGTCGAATGTTGCGACCTAGCCGAATTTGCGAATGGGGTTAACCCCATGCGCGTGACGTCGGCGTCGCCGCATTTAAATGCAAATATCTCCTTAACCGTGTAGGTTAAGGAGATATTTCATGCACCTACAGGTAAGCCTTAATCTAGGCTTACCTGTAGGTGTTTGTTTATAAAGTCGGTTTACAACCACTTTAATGTATGTTTTAAACTGAAAACTATTTTTTTTTTTTTTTTTTTTTACTCCAAGCATTTTATTAAAATACATTTGGATAAGAATCGTTTTAAATTTTTTTTTTTTTTTTTATTAAATCCATTGATTTTATCCACCCTGAATGCAGCACACCACAACACAGTGTTACTGGGCTCAATTAATGAAATGTTCTATTCCACTTTAAAATCGGTTAAAATGTCTCGTAGTGTTTTTAAAAACAATTTGCAGTTCATTAAACGCTTCTAAATTACAGCATGCAGTATTTTAGTAGCGAAAACTTGCAGTGGTTTAATGCTCGGACACGTCAGCATCCTTTATTACAAGTGATTGTTAGGGAGCGGGCATTCACTGGGTCGGATATAGATTTTCGGGGGATCCCTCGCGTCAAAAAAATTGCATCTGCGATTTGCAAACTATGCACTTTTTTTCCTTTTTTTTTTTTTTTTTTTTTTTTTTATTTATTTATTTTTTCAATAAAAAAAAAAAATTGAATGTATAAAAATTAAATTTTCATACCTGGACCACTACTTATTTAATGCGTGCGTTTATTTTAGTGATTGACTTTAACGCTGTCTTATGCGGTATTTATCGAGTGTGTTTTGTTTTTGAGGTAAATGCTGCATAAAGGGGATAGTACATTGACACGTTCAGTATCGCATGCAAAATTTGGAGCAAAATGCCACGTGACCCAAATACCACATGCAATATGCTTTAGTGGATTGAGCCCACTGTGTTTTGTGGTGCATTGTAACACATGCGTCAGCTGTTGCCTTGAATGAATGGCATCAAAGGCACATAACATCATTTACACGTGACCATGCAATACATGCATTGTGATAATGTGCTCCTTACCGCAAGGCAAAAAAGTGTCATCTGGTAGTGTAGTAAAAAGAAAAAAAAGTTGAAACTATATATGATTTAAAATCTATTAAAAGAGAAACGTGTCCAAAGCTTTGTTTTTTTGGCATGGTTCTCTTGTTAGTCACAGGAGTCCCCACTTACGTGAGCTCTCCTGTGACTCAGACTCAACCGACAGCAGTCCAGAGTCCCGCTCTTGGCTGATGTCACAGAGCTGCACCAGGCTCTGGAAAGATCCTGACTACATTAGCAGAATCCATGCAGACACCTGAAAGACAACTGTCTCTGCCTCTATATGTGGCTGAGAGCAGGAGCCAGCCCCTCCCCAACCCAGTGCTCCAGTGATTGCTGGAGGAGCAAAGATGAGAGCGGTGCCTCTGCTCAGAGCTAACAAGAACTGAGCAATCCGGTGATCACTCAGTTCTTGGGCTTGGAGCCAGCGGGGGACAGCTGTAGCATCATATCAATGCTGTAGCTTTGATGTTAGTATGTATGTTTATAATAAATCCCAAACTTCCCTTTTTTGACATTAAAACATGACCTTTTTAAAGGAGAAGTCAGCCTGAGATTGTTTGTTTGGCTGGGCTTCTCCTCTGGGTTACAGGAGTGCAATTCGTTTTGCACTCCTGTGACCCGGTTTCAGCAGAGAGCGATCTGAAGTCCGCTGTCTGCTGACGTTACAGGAATCAGTCCAGGCACCGCATCATCATGACAAAGTCTGGATCCGCCAGGTGCCTGGACTGATACCGTCTCAGCGAGCTGCTGAGAGCCTGAGATATATATATGGCTGCTCCCCGTCCCTCCACAGCTCAGCGCTCCAGTGAGCGCGGGGGGGCGTTGGGCAGAGCGGAAAGCTGCTGATTGACAGTCAGCAGCTCTCTGCTCGGGGAGCTGAGAGAGCGGAGCCATCGGTGATGTTCGATCGCTCAGTTCTCAGTGCAGAGTCAGCGGGGGACGGATGCAGCATTGGTCCAATGCTGCATCCACCTAGGTAAGTATAGTTATGGGGGGAAAAAAAACGTGAAAACATATTTTGACCTAAATTTGGTACTGACTGGAACTATAACCCTTCCTTACTCCTATTCAAAAAAAAAAAAAAAATTTGCCTTTAGTTCTACTTTTAATATATTAATTGAAGTGAAGGTGATTTCTGTGTTGGTGATACAGTACATGCTGTGCTAATACTTTGGTCAGAGCCACAGTCTGTATACCGGAAACGCCAGTCGGGAGTTCAAAGGGCTTCCTGTGTAGAAATGGTAGCTCTGACATAATTGCATAATAGATTGTAGTGCTGTGTTTGCCTAGTACCAGAGCTGCAAGCTAAAGGGAAGACAATAACTGTTGCCTAGGTGTTCACATACTAGGTGTCCATGTGAAAGCTCTTGTTTGAGATGGATATTAAATTTTATATAAAAATATTTTAAACCGGCTAGAGAATTCTTTTGAATACTTGCTAACTAGAAAATGACAAAGTATGCAGAGTGAATATCTCCATACAAACGGCACAAACATTCACAGAAAAAATAGTATCCTTTGTGCCATTTGCTCCTTTTTTAAAAGGTACTTTTTGCTTGCTGACTATACTTCTGGAAATATGCAACTTCCCATTTTTCTCATTTCCCCTGAAGTCTCCAGCAGCGCTCTTAAGCCTGGTACACACGATCAGATTTTCATCGGACAAAGCGTAGGACTTTTGTCCGAAGGTCGTTGGCCAGGAACTTGTATTGCATACAATCGGCAAATAATTGTCAGCCAACAAACACGAAACTACGTGGTTTTTAAGCTCTTTAGTGCCACCCTTTGGGCAATTTCTGCTAATGTTGTGTTATGGTTAGCATTGCTTCTGAGCATACGTGTTTTTGTACTTTGATGTTTTGTTCAGACTTGTGAACACGATCAGATAATCTGACAAAACACATTTGTTGGCGGAAAATTTTAAAACATGCAAGCCAACTTTTGTCTGCGGAAAATCCGTCAACAATTATTCGATGGAGCATACAAACAGTCGGATTTTCCGACAACAGCCTGTCATCACACAATTCCTGTTGGAAAATCCGATCGTGTATATGACCGCAAAAAGAAACATGTGGTTAACTCTCCAGCATCAACAGAAACATATTGTTTTTTAATGCTGGACTCTCCTAACCTACCACTTTTTCTGGATAAGTGGAAACGCACATAAGGAGATGATAAACTTCATTCAGATTAGGGCCGAAACAACTAATCGATTATGAAAACTGTAATCGATTAATTTCATAATCGATTAATCGGCCAGTAACATAATGAGGTTAAAAATAAACTAAAACGAGCCCTTTATAGTACAAAAAGAGCAATTGCTACTGTAAATATTACTTTCACTGTCCCACAGTAAAAAATTAACCCCTTACAGTAGCGATTATTTGCTCTTTTTGTACTAATTTTAGTTTTTTTAACCCCATTATGTTACTAAACATCTCAGGCCTAGGTCACACCTCAGTGTTTTTTGGGGCTTTTTGCAGAAACACACTACAGGTCATTTACATGGTTTCCTACGGGACACGTTCACATGCATGATTTTTTCAGCTGCTGCGTATTTGGAAAGGGCAAGGACTTTTTTTTAACGCAAAACTGTGCTATTTTAGTTTTTTGGTTCAATATACTTCAATGGTGAAGCTGCAGAAAGGCATGTAATGTGTTTTGCGGCAATGTGTGTTTTGTAATCTGCCCAACAACAAATTGGCCCACCAAAAATGAAAAAAATGCAAAAAATTACTTTTTTTTTTTTTTTTTTTTTTTACGATTATTAACCGATTTAGTCGATTAATCGTCCAACTAATCGATTATGAAAATAATCGTTAGTTGCAGCCCTAATTCAGATACAGTTCTTGCAGGCTGTTGAACCCAGAACACCAGCACTGTAATACTGTTTGTTTACTTGGTCTTATTTAAGTCCATTTTAACTGCCTTTTTGCCTAATTTAGGGATGGCTGAATTTACCCGTTTCATCACCAGATGAAGCTATTCAGCACTGCGCTACTTTAACTGGCAAATGCGTGGTCATGCAATACTGTACACAAATTACATTTTATAAAATTTTAGTATCTTTCTTTTAGTTGTGTTCAATTACCACTGGGTTCTTTTTGTTTTATTGTATCGGTGGTGTGGAATTTTTTATTTTTTTTTTTAAATCGGGGGTCCCATTCTACTTGTCCCAGTAGGAAAAAAATTATATAATTTAACCAAAACCAACTCTATTTACTAGAGGTGCACCGAAAATTATAGGCCGAAAACTGTGTTTTCGGTATCGGCCGATAGCAAAAATCAGCCGATACCGACTGGGTGGGATCCGCCCCGGGTGCCGCCCATTGCGGGAGTGTCACCCTGGTGTGCCCCCAGTCCTCCACTCCCTCCTCCTCCCCGCTATCTCTGTGTCACTGTCCTGTCATGTGATAGACAGCACACTGATCACAGGCAGCCTATAGGCGGGGACAGGGAACTCTTAATTCACCAGCCCGGTGCCCGCACATCACACACTGACCTCCTCGCCAATCGCATTTCCGCCTCCTCCACTCCCTGCTTTCACCACACTGGAAACTCCAACTAGTCCGTACAGCCCTCCGCCTGCACCCTTTGTGTGCCGCCTCACTTCCCATTAAACTAAGAGAAGCTCCGCTCACGTTTTTAACATGTACCTTTTTAAGAGGGCATATCTGAAGGATGGATGGCGATTGTTTGGTGCGGGGAGTGGCCTAGAAGTAGGTGATGCTCAGAGGATCCGTACAGTGAGGTTAGCCATGTGAATGGAAGGTGAGAGAGATGAATGTGGGTGCTAAGGTGTATGGAGGGGCACGGGGTGAGGGCAGTGCGCAGACCCGCTTTATTAGCTGTCTATATGTGCAGCATTAAACGTCTAAGGTCAGCACAAGTCTTACATGGGCACAGCTGGTCCTGAGCAGAAGTTGGGGGAGGGGGATAATGTGATTTCTAATAGGGGGGCCCTGAACTCTGTAACATGGGGTAGGCAGAGTGTGGTCTCCCCACAGAGGCAGGGTATTGGCCTGCATTCATATTTGGCGCTTTGTAAATGTGTGCAAAATCTTGTATTGTTTTGCCATGCGCCCATGGACAATCCAATGCATGGCCAAGAAGTCCATTTCTGACACCTTATTTAACCACTTCAGCCCTGGAAGGATTTACCGACTTCCTGACCAGGCCATTTTTTGCGATTCAGCACTGCTTCGCTTTAACTGACAGTTAAGCGGTTGTGCGACTCTATCCAAATTAAATAGACATCCTTTTTTCCCCCACAAATAGAGCTTTCTTTTGGTTCTATTTGATACAGCACTGGTAGGCTGCTGGGCACTGGTGAGGCACAGGCAGGCTGCAAATGATGGCCACTGGTGAGGCTGCTGGGCACTGGCAGGCTTCATTTGATTGACACTGGTGAAGCTGCATTGATCTCCTGTACCACGTCTGCAGTCTCTTACCATCTTCTGTATAAAAACATTTTTTTAAAACAGTCACTTTCGGTACCGGTGCTATTTCGGTTTTCGGGATCTTGTATTTTGAATTTTCGGTTTCGGCACCAAAAAAACCCATTCGGTGCATCCCTACTATTTACTAATTAGGTGACTTCTTCTGAAGGCAATTGAGGTTGGTGTTTTTATTAGTTAGAAGTGCTTTTAGGAATGTCTGGCGCTTTTAAAAACGAAAGAGGCTTTATGGCGACTTAAACTTTTAATGTTTTTAACATGGAGCTGTTTCTCTCCTACTCACCTCCCTGTCTGTCTCCAGCACCGCACCCGGGGACTAACAGGAAGGGGAGATACCTTGCAGTGTGACGAGCACCGATTGGGTGCTCTTTAGGACTGCGCCCGGAACTGCGTGTCGAGCGATATTTGTGCATCCCTGTTTATAAATTAAAAAAGACCCCAAATTTTGAAAGGTGTGGGGGGGGGGGGAAAGATTTTATACTTTCTGTTATAAAACATATTCAATAAAATCTAATTTCTTCAGAAATTTAGGCCAACATGTATTCTGCTACATGTCTTTGGTAAAAAAAATCCCAATAAGGTGTTTAACCACTTCCTTCCCGGCGTATTGTCAAATTGCGTCCGCAGATGGGATCTCCCATCCTGGGTGGGTCTCATATGACGTCCTCCGCTTCCCGCTGGTATAGGTGCGTGCCCGGTGGCCGCGATGTCCTTGGGGCACCCGGGGATCACTCCTGACAGAGCAGGAACGTGTGTGTGTGTGTGTACTCACAAATCCACGTTCTGTCAGAAGAGGAGACAGATCGTGTGTTCCTAGTATATAGGAACACCGATCGGTCTCCTCCCACAGTTAGAACACAGTGAGGTAACACATTTTAACCCCTTGATCTCTCATTAGTGTTAACTCCTTCCCTGCCAATGACATGTATACAGTAATCGGTGGCCATTTCAAAAAAGTGTCAAGTGTCTGCTGCAATGTCGCAGCCCCGATTAAAAATCGTAGATCGCCGCCATTACTTTTTTAAAAAAAAAGCCAATTTGGTTTGCGCAAAAGTTATAGCACCTACAAATCGATATACGCTTATTGCGTTATTTTTGGTAAAAAAATAAAAGTACAACAATATAGATCGGCCTTAACCCGAGGGGAAAAAATGGGATATTTATCATAGCAAATAGTAAAAAAAATTTGTGGTGTTTTTTGGGAAAAAAAAAAAAAATGGTCACAAAAAATAGAGGTGATCAAATACCACCAAAAGAAATCTATTTGTGGGGGGGAAAAGGACGTCCATTTTGTTCGGGTACCGCAAAAAAGCCTGGTCAGGAAGGGGGGAAATTCTTCTGGTGCTGAAGTGGTTAATGTGTGCTGCTTTTACTAGGAGTTTTGGCTTTTTATTTTTATTTTTTTTCCAGCTCTCTGCTCTGTACAGTATCCCGTGTGTTTTGTAAACACAGAATTCTGTGCTGTGATTGGACACAGCCGACATTAGCCATAAATCATTGGCTGACAACTGCTGACAAAATGCACGCCCCAAATTGGTAACAGTAAATCTACTTTGACCAAGTGGTTGATGTGACTACAAATATATAAAATGTTACATGTTTGTGCACCCTGTCAGTGACCCCCTTTTTTTTTTTTTTTTTGTCAGATTAGATAGCAATCTTTCTGTTCTTTTATAGCATTTTTCCTTGGTAGATGCTACTGGCTCAGAAAAATATATTTTACTGCATGTTTGATATCCAAACATGGCTTTTTATTAATGGATAAGTTTGGACAATATGAAGGCTACATGAAAGCCTTTATCTTTAACCACTTGCCGACCACCCGCGGCTCGGCTGCGCGAATCGCCGTAGGTGTACGTTGGCTCCGGAACTTGCTTTTTTGGGTGCGCGCAGCCGGGGGCACGTGCTCCAATTGGCCAGCGGGGGAGGCAATCAGCGGGCCAACCACGATCATTCCCCCGCAGTGACAGAACGGGGATCTGCCTGTGTAAACAAGGCAGATCTCCATTCTGATGGGAGATCACACAGATCCTGTCTTTCTGCTATGCTAGAAGACAGATCTGTGTGGTGTTCCAGTGAGCACCCCCCCCCCCCATACAGTTACAACACACAGTGAGGTAACACAACCCCTTGATCACCCCTTATGTTAACCCCTTCCCTGCCACTGTCATAAGTACAAAAACTGTGCATATTTTTAGCACCCATTACAGTAGTGTCACTGGTTTCTGAAAAAGTATAAAAAATATCAGATGTCTGATCTGACCACCGCAATGTCCTAGTCCTGCTAAAAATCGCAGATCACCGCATTTAAAAGTAAAGAAAAAAAAATGCCATAAATCTATCCCCTATTTTGTAGACGCTACAACTTTTGCGCAAACCAATCAATATGCGCTCTTTTGGGATTTTTTACCAAAAATATGTAGCAGAATACATATTGGCCAGAACTGATGAATACATTTAGTTTTTTTTTTTACATAACTTTTTTTTTTTTTTTTTTGGAAATTATTTATAGCAAAGTAAAATTTTTTTTATTTTTTTTCTTTGTTGGCGCAACGCAAAAAATAAAAACCGCAGAGGTGATCAAATACCACCAAAAGAAAGCTCTATTTGTGGGGGAGAAAAGGGACATGAATTTTGTTCGGGTATAGCGTCGCGCAATTGTCAATTAAAGCAACGCAGTGCCGTATCACAAAAAATGGCCTGGTTATTAAGGGGGTAAATCCTTCCAGGGCTGAAGTGGTTAATTTCAGTTTGTGTTGGAGGTGTTCTTCGGATTGTTGCCTTAGATTACCCAACCTCTTTTCTTTCTCGTACATCACGGGACACAGAGCGACAGTCATTACTATGTGGGTTATATAGATTACCTTCAGGTGCTGGCACTGGCAACTTCCAAAACCGGAAGTACCCTCCCCTATATAAGCCCCTCCCATCCGGGAGTACCTCAGTTTTTTGCCAGTGTCTAAGGTGTTGGCCAAAGGTTAACATGTTTTTTTCATCTGGGCTTGTGTACAGGTTCTTTTGGGCCTCAGCAAGCTAATCCGGATCCGACCAAAAAAGCTTCATAGCTAAACGGTCGGTACCCGGGCCTTGCAGAGAAGAGCAAGGGTTTGCCTGTAATGCCTCTCTTAGGAGGGCTGGACCCTGGGATCCAGAGCTCTGGTCATACCCACGACCAAGATGTTTTCTGTGCAGGGTGCTATACAGGTCCAGGGGAGTGGAATCCTTGGGAACCCGGTCCCTGAAGGTTTAAGTACAATGCCTGCCGTGAGAGGTGAAGTTTGGGCTTCTGTGGACCAAACAGAGTCCTGCGGCAGGGAAAAGGTAAGTGGGGGCCCCTCAGGAACTTGGTTCTATTGGGGGGACCCCCAAGCCTAATATGTCTTTCTGCCTGTTACCTAACGGTATTCCTGCTAAATATCTGTGCATGCCTATAACTACTAGAAAATGTAATAATTTTAATGGTGGTCAAGAAAAATAAAAAAATAAAATGGACAAACCGCGGTACCTGTGTTAATCCACTAGAGGCCGCTGTGGAACGTCGTTTTCTTGTTATGTGGACTATTTCCTTCTGAGGTCAAGTCCAGGCAGATGGTGAGTTCTCTTGTGGAAAACTGCTTCCTCTGTCATGTTGTAATGCTCGTCCATCCCCGGGCCCTGCTGCAAACAGGGATCCTGGCTTTCCAAAAGAAGCGCCGAAGGCGCACGTGCCCGCGCGGGCACGCGCCTCTATATATAGAGGTGAGCTGGAAAGGGGGCGGAGCTTGGCGGATGATGCTCTGTGCGCGCTGCAGCGCTTCTGCGCATGTGCGGGCATCCCAGCATCTTAAAAGGCACAATTATGTGTTGTGAGCTGGCTATGGAGTGCAGACAGAGCTGGTAACATTTAAAAAAGGCATACAGCAGGCGGTTGATGCAGGCATCCCCATAGAAAGGCACATTAGTAGACACCAACTGTTTATATAGCAGCAATTGTGCTAGACTATTTTCAGTAAGTGGTGTAACGGCTGGAATACCTCAGCTTTGGGCTTAGGAATATGCCGTCCAAAGTCTCCGGGACTAAGACTCCCAGGAAGCAAAGGGGGTCTCCGTCGGGCTCTGAGGATCTTGGGCATGCTTTTGCTGCACCAGTCTCCCCTGAAAAATCAGAGGTTGGTGCCCGTAGAGAACCCTCAGGAGTACCTGGTACTGTGGCTGTCCTCAGTTCACCTGCTCCTGTGTATGTAACAGAGGAGGTTTTTTCCTCAGCTCTGGGAGGACTGGAAGAGAGATTGACAACATTGATAGCTGCTTCCCTGTCAGAGGGAAAGCGCGCCCGATCTCCGTCTCCTCCCTCAGAGTACCTGTTAGCGGAACAACAGTCCCATGCAGGGATTGACCTACCTGAAGGGGATCAGGATGAGGTTGATTCTGTTCTAGAGGAATCAACAGTGGAAGAGCCATTTTCAGCATCACATGCTGAAAGATTATGGGTTCAGTCCCTGACTGATATGGTCCGATCAGCATTTAAAATGCCCCTTGTGGAGCCATCATCCACTTCTGTCTCCTCGTTGGGGTCGCTAAAAGCTCCCCAGACTGTTTGTTCCTTTCCAATCCATCCTTTACTGGAAGGACTCATTTACCAGGATTGGGAACATCCTGATAAAATATTTACTCCCCCTAAGAGATTTCCGGTGGTCTATCCTATGGAGGATAAGTTCATCCGAAAATGGAGGGTGCCTACAGTGGACGCAGCCATCTCTTGTGTGAACAAATCACTGACATGTCCAGTAGATAATGTTCAAGGACCCGATAGATAAAAAATTGGAGTCCTTATTAAAATCTGCTTTTTCTACAGCAAGCTTGGTGACACAACCAGCAGTAGCAGCTATTGGGGTCTGCCAAGCGGTGAAGGATCAGTTAAAACAGGTCTTAAGGGACTTGCCGGATCAGCAGGCCCTTGCCCTAGCTGATCTGCCTAGAGCCTTATGCTTTGCGGTTGACGCCATCAAGGATTCAATCCATCAGGCCTCCCGCCTTACGCTGTCTGTAGTACATATGCGTAGGCTTCTATGGCTCAAGAACTGGTCTGCTGAAGCTCCCTGTAAAAAATTGCTGGTTAGCTTCCCATTTCATGGTGAACGCTTATTCGGGGAAGACCTGGACAAATATATCCAGAAAATTTCCAGCGGTAAAAGTATACTCTTGCCGGTTAAAAAGAGATTTAGAGGTCCCTCTTTTAAGAGGCCTGCCTCTCCAGTCCCTGGGACATCTGCTGTGAAGCAGTTCCGACGGCCTCCGCGGTCGAATCCCGGGGGGAAAAATCAGGGACAATCACAGGGTAACAAAAAACCCTGGGTCAGGAGAGGTACAAAACCTCCCCCCCAAGTCAAATTTATGAAAGGTCGCCCCCACTCAATCGGGTGGGGGGGAAGACTTCAGTTGTTCGCAGAGACCTGGCGGGACATGATCAGAGACAGATGGGTGCTCTCCGCAGTAAGTCTGGGATACAAGCTGGAGTTAAAAGACACTCCTCCCTCCCATTTTATGTGGTCAAACGTGCCAAGAGATCCCCGGAAGAGAGGATCCCTCCTGTCGGCACTAGAACTACTATTGCTCCAAGGAGTAATTATGGAGGTTCCCCTGGAAGAATGCGGGTTCGGGTTTTACTCGAACCTTTTTACAGTCCCGAAGCCAAACGGGGACGTGAGGCCCATATTAAATCTAAAAAGGCTAAACAAATTCCTACATATCAGGACTTTTCGGATGGAATCGATCCGATCGGTGGCCACTGCCCTACAAGGGGAGGAATGGTTAGCCTCGATCGACATCAAAGATGCTTATTTGCACATTCCCATCTTTCCAGTCCACCAAAAATTTCTACGCTTTGCAGTAGAAGGGCACCATTTTCAGTTCAGAGCCTTACCCTTCGGTCTGGCCACAGCACCACGAGTGTTCACAAAAATTCTGGCCTCACTATTGGCCAATCTAAGAACACGAGGTGTAACGATAATGGCATATCTAGACGACTTGTTGCTGACGGACCACTCAGTGGAAAAACTAAAAGTGGTTGTTCACGAGACAATCAAGTATCTGGAGTCTCACGGTTGGATTATCAACCGAGACAAGTCAGCCCTAAAACCAGTCAAAAGTCTGGAATACTTGGGGCTAAGGCTGGATTCGGACCAGAGAAAAATTTTCTTGCCTCAAGAAAAGGTGTCGTCTTTGAGAGATTTGATCCACCTGGTGGGTACAAAAAGACAGCCGTCCATATGCCTGTGCATGAGGCTGCTGGGAAAAATGGTGGCATCATTAGAAGCAGTACCCTACGGTCAATTCCATTCAAGGAATTTGCAAAGGGCCATACTGTCAGCCTGGAACAAAAAAGTTCAGGCCCTAGACTTACCAATGTCATTGTTCCCTTCCGTTCGCAAGAGCCTCCGTTGGTGGTTGGTTCCCCAGAATCTGGAAAAAGGGAAATCCTTCAGTCCGATTTCTTGGAAGGTGGTCACTACAGATGCCAGCCTTATAGGCTGGGGGGCAGTACTGGAGCAATGGTCTCTCCAGGGCAGATGGTCGGATGCAGAGAAGGCCCTGCCCATCAATCTCTTAGAGATACGAGCAGCCCGGTATGTCCTAGTAGCATGGACATCCAAACTCCAAGGGTCCCCTGTCAGAATTCAATCAGACAATGCCACGGCAGTGGCATATATCAACCATCAGGGGGGCACCAGGAGTCGTGCAGCCCAGAGGGAAGTAAATTACATCCTGAAATGGGCAGAAAGATATGTCCCAGCCATATCCGCGGTATTCATTCCAGGGGTGGAGAATTGGAAGGCGGACTTTCTAAGTCGCCAACAATTATGCCCAGGGGAATGGTCCCTTCACCCCGAGGTTTTCCGGGCAATATGTCAGCGGTGGGGAGCACCGGATGTAGATCTGCTAGCATCCAGATTCAACGCAAAGGTGGACAGATTTGTCTCTCGGACAAGGGATCCCCTAGCTTGCGGCGCGGATGCTCTAGTGTTCCCTTTGGGATCAGTTCAAGCTGATATATGCATTTCCACCGCCACAATTGTCGCCTCGATTACTCCGCAGAATCAGGGTAGAAAAGAAACCAGTGATTCTGGTGGCGCCGGCGTGGCCCCGAAGAGCATGGTACGCGGAGATTGTAAAAATGTCTGTGGGGAGTCCTTGGACCCTTCCACGTCGTCCGGATCTGCTTTCGCAAGGACCGATATACCACCCTTCCTTACTAGCCTTAGGTTTGACGGCCTGGCTATTGAAGCCCACATTCTAAAAAAGAGAGGGCTCTCTAATTCTGTGGTATCTACCATGATCAATGCCAGGAAGCCGGTATCCAGGCAGATTTACTATAGAATCTGGAAGGCGTACATCGCGTTGTGTGAGGCCAAGAAATGGCATCCACGTAAATACGTAATAGGTAGGATTCTGGACTTCCTACAGTGGGCTGTAGATAGGAAGTTTGCCTTGAGTACTATCAAGGGTCAGATTTCGGCCTTGTCAATATTTTTTCAAAGGCTCTTGGCTTCGCATTCACTAGTCAAAACTTTTATACAAGGAGTGATGCGTATTAGCCCTCCGGTTAAAATTCCCATATGTCCATGGGACCTAAACCTGGTTCTATCGGTTCTACAGAAACAACCATTTGAACCATTACAGCACATTTCCTTGGTTCTTCTCACCAGGAAATTTTATTTTTTTAGTAGCCATTTGTTCGGCTAAAAGAGTGTCGGAATTGGCCGCTATGTCCTGTAAGGAGCCATATCTGGTTATCCATAAGGACAGAGTAGTGTTACGTCCTCATCCAGCCTTTCTTCCTAAGGTGGTATCGAGGTTCCATTTGAACCAAGATGTGGTTCTTCCTTCCTTTTTCCCCAAACCTAGTTCGGTAGAGGAAAAGTTATTACATTCTTTGGATGTAGTAAGAGCAGTTAAAGCTTATCTAAAAGCCACTGCTCAGATTCGTAGAACGGATACTTTGTTTATTCTGCCGGAAGGCCCCAGAAAGGGTCAGGCAGCGTCAAAATCTACTTTAGCCAAGTGGATTCGACAGGTCATAATGCAAGCCTATGGCTTGAGAAGGAGACCGCCTCCGTTCAAAGTTAGGGCGCACTCCACGAGAGCAGTTGGAACTTCATGGGCAGTGCATCACCAGGCCTCCCTGGCTCAAATCTGTAAGGCCGCAACATGGTCTTCAGTACACGTTTACTAGGTTCTACCAGGTGGACGTTAGAAGTCAGGAGGATGTCGCCTTTAGGCGCAGTGTGTTGCAGGCCGCAAAAGATCCTCATGTCTGATAGCGCCCAGCTTATGTATGGTGTATCCCCCCCCCCCCCCTCATTTGGCATTGCTTTGGGACGTCCCACATAGTAATGACTATGTCGCTCTGTGTCCCGTGATGTACGAGAAAGAAAATAGGATTTTTATAACAGCTTACCTGTAAAATCCTTTTCTTGGAGTACATCACGGGACACAGAGCTCCCACCCCTCTTTTGGGGACACTTATTGCTTTGCTACAAAACTGAGGTACTCCCGGATGGGAGGGGCTTATATAGGGGAGGGTACTTCCGGTTTTGGAAGTTGCCAGTGCCAGCACCTGAAGGTAATCTATATGACCCACATAGTAATGACTATGTCGCTCTGTGTCCCGTGATGTACTCCAAGAAAAGGATTTTACAGGTAAGCTGTTATAAAAATCCTATTTCTCTTATCATCCATGGACTGACACGGTGTCTCTTTACACTTTACACGTGGGTTATGTCCCTGCTTGCAGGAGAAGACCTAGGCAGAATGTGAGATGTTATACATACATTCTAAAAGCCAGAGCTGAACAGCCCCACCCAGGGGGCGGTCCCTCCAGGCATAACCCTCCCACTACAGTCAGCAGACTTCAGTTTTTTTCTGCCTAGCAGAAGGAGAAGACGTGGCTCTCTCAGGAGCCAGTCTCCTGACCTATTTTTTATTCCTTTTCTGGAAGTCTTTTTTATTTTATATTTGAGAATCTTTTATCAACTGTCGGCTGGGCAACAGGTTGGGTACAAGATATCCTCGTAGTCTTCCCTGTCCGACCATCGAGCGTGCTGATCCTCGCCTTGTGTGCGTGAGACTCCGTTCACGACAGGCCCCATGACTCCAGGGGTGGCCGGGTTTGCTTTCATGCTCCCACGGTCCTCTCAAGACTGAACAGTTCCTGACTGACTGTATCTTTCGCGGTGGACCGGGCCGACAGCTACTCAGTACTGCACTGTGATAGTCCTGTCAGAAACACACCAGTGGGTCCCTCAGGGGACGGGTAAGTAGTCTCTCCTGCCTGCAGGTGAGTACAAAAAGCTGTGTTTCTCTGTGGGGGATTTTTCCTGTCTCCCCCTGTATTTCATTGTCACTCTCTGTCACCATTGCTGGCGCTGTGCTGTGTGGGGTGCCTGGGGGTCACACTGTTCTTGGAGGGGCTCATGCTGGTCTGCAGATATGCTTGGGGCCTTTTTTTGTGAATTTTGGGGCCTGAGCGGCGCTGTGTGTGTGCTGTTGTTTCACTTTAGCTGCGTCATGGCGGCCATCTTGCCGCGGATCGCCTCAGTGAAGTGCGGCGGCCATTTTCTTGTAGCCTGCGCGCTCTTCAGCACTAGTTTTGGCCTCTAGCGCTGCTGTAACAGCGCAAATCTCCTCACAATCTCCTCACAGCTCACCAGCGCTGACACTGCGCGGTACAGACAGCGGAACTGAGCGGTCCCTGGTCCGGTTTGGTGAGTCCCCTGGGCGCCCCCTCCTCAGTCAGCACAGCCTGTGGGTGGACTTTTTATCTGAGGAGTCTCAGAGGGGGGCAATGTGGAGTCTCTGTCACCAGCTTCCCCTAAATGTCAGTGGACAACAGGCAGTGCTTCAGCACCTGCGGTCCCTAGGGACCAGTTGTGGGCAGTCCTGGAATCATTTCTGACCAGGATGGGAGCTGTGTGCAAGCGCAAGGGAGCAAAAAGCGCCCTCTCCCCACTTTACTACATGAGGGCAGTGCGCTGATTCAGATATGGGCCTAGCCACTACTGCTCAGGACCCTAGTTCTGAATGTATTGGATGGTTTTGAACAGGACATTCCTTATGTGGAAAACTCCAGTTCTGAGTCAGTAAATGACAGAGCGCTTGTTAGTGTACTCATGACTGCGGTGAGGGACACTCTCAGGCTAAAATGCTGCGGATGCAGAACCTCAGGCTGATACAGTCTCCTTTGGTTCTTTTAAGGCCAGGCCTTCTAAAGAGGTTTTTCCATATGTACTTTCTTTGACCAGCTCATTGATCAGGTCTGGGAAAAGCCGCAGAAGATTTTTTTTTATGGTCCCGCGGCGTTTGTCTATCAGATACCCCTTGAAGATGCCCTACTTAAAAAGTGGGCTTCTCCCCCAGTGGTCGACCCTCCAGTCGCCCGGTTGAACAAGGCCATCACTCTCCCGATGGAGGGGACTCCTGCATTTGAGGACCCCACTGACAGGAGGTCAGAAGTGGTGAGCAGAACCATGTTTAACTTGTTGGGATCCGCCCTACGACCTGTGGTAGCGGCGACCCTTGTGTCTAAAACACTTACAGGTTGGGCAAAAATGTTGCACCTAGCTGTACAGGAGCATAATCTTCCTCCAGACACAGTTGCTCTGGCCCACCAACTGGTTCAGGGCCTGGTTTCTGTGTGCGACGCCACGCTGAACGCGGCCCCTTTAATATCCAGGGCCTCTGTCTCGGCGGTGGTATTGCGTCGTCTTATCTGGTTGAAATGCTGGTCTGCTGACCTAGCCTTAGGAAGCTCCTGACGGATCTACTAATTAAAGGCGATTGACCTTTCTTTGCTGCTCTGGATGACATCGTCATGGATGTCACGGGAGGTAAACGCACTCTTCTTCCTTAGACTAGCAAGGGTGAGGAGGCCCGCCGCAAACAGGGGCCTTCCTTTCCATCAAAACAGGGTTTTTTCGTCAGAGTCCACAGGTAGGCCCTCTCAGACTGACGGCAGTGCGGCTGGTGGGCACAAGTGCCCCTGGGTGCGTAAGCCAAACAAGCGGCTCCCAAGCCCGCCTCCGCGTGAAGTCTTGCCTCCGCCCGACTCTGGGGTGGGGGGACGACTTCGCAGGTTCACGGATCGGTGGACCTCCCGAATCTCCGACTGGTGGGTGTGCGAGGTGGTCACCTCAGGATATAGGATAGTATTCCGATCCTGGCCCCCACACAGATTCTTTCCCTTGAATCTTCCTCTCCTTCCTACCTGTCGGGCAGCCCTCTTGGGGGCTGTACAGGATTTGATCAGGTCCGGAGTGATTGTGCCGGTTCCGTCACTGGAGAGTTTTCAGGGATTCTACTCGAATCTGTTTGTCGTCCCAAAAATAGGACGTGGTTCGACCTATCCTGGACCTCAAGGCCCTGAATGCCTTCGAGAAGGTGCAGAAATTCCGCATGGAATCCATTCGCACGGTGATCGCTACACTCCACCAAAGGGATTTTCTTCTGGCGTCCTTGGACTTCAAGGACGCCTACTTGCATGTTCCGATCTGCGCAATTCACCAGAAGTTTCTGCGCCTTGCGAGCAGGGAAGTCCACTATCGATTGTGGCTCTTCCTTTCGGCCTTGCCTCAGCACCAAGGGTGTTCACCAAGGTGCTTGCTCTTGTTCTAGCCTTCTGTTACAGCGAGGTATTGCTGTCGTGGGCTATCTGGACGGTCTTCTGCTATGAGCAAAAAGTGGCTCAGACTTCGAGGAAAGGTGACTATCGTCAATTAGACCCTCAGGGACTTCGGGTGGTTCCTGAACATTCAGGAGTCAGTCCTGGTCCCGACTCAGTGTCTGGAGTATCTAGTTCTGGTTCTGGACTCCTTGGAGGCAAAGGTATCCTACCTCTGGAGAAGTTGCTGACACTTCAGTCTGCGGTGCGGGTGCTGACATCCCGAAAATGGTTGTCAATCCGTTGTTTGCATGAGAGTCCCGGGACTCCTGGTGGCCTCCTTTGCGGACATTCCGTATGCCCAATCGCACACCAGGGCATTGCAGAAGGAGATCTTGTCCACCTGGGACAAATCCCCGTTGTCCTTGGATCTTCGGATCCAGGTGATTCACCTGGTCAGGGCGTCCCTGACATGGTGGTTGAGACCCTCGGCTCTTCGGTCCGGAAAGTCGTTCCCCCTCCCATCCAATGGACGGTACTCACGACGGACACCAGCCTGACGGGCTGGGGTGGAGTCTGGGGAGTCCTGTCGGCTCAAGGCCTTGGACTCCGGACGAGCCCGTTTACCAATCACTGTTCTGGAAATACGGGCCATCAGACTGTGTCTCTCCTCAGGTCGGAGAGAGTACGGGGTCGCTCCATCAGGAGCCAGTCGGACAACGCCACGGCGGTGGCGTATGTAAACCATCACGGGGGGACTCGGAGCTCAGCTGCGGCTTCCGAGGTAGTCCGTATCCTGAAGTGGGCCGGAAGAAACGTGCCGGCTCTGTAGGGGCGGACTATCTGAGTCGCCAATCGCTAGACGCCGGACCAGGAAGAGTGGTCCTTGCATATTTCAACTCCTTTGCGGACGGTGGGGCACGCCAGATGTGGACCTGATGGCCTCTCGACTCAGTCGCAAGGGTCGAGGTTGTGGCCAGATCCAGGGATCCTGGGGCGATGCCTCAGGGGCGTTGGTGGCCCCATAGGGTTCTTATCGCCTGGGGGGGAGAAAAAAAAATCCGGTGATCCTAATTGTTCCGGATTGGCCTCAGCGTCACTGGTACGCTGATCTGGTACGTCTCGTTGCGGACGTTCCCTGGCGGTTGCCGATGAGGGAGGACCTTCAGTCTCAAGGTCCTATGTTTCAATCCGGCTTACAGTCTCTGGCTTTAACGGCAGGGCTGTTAAAAGCCAGGTGTTGAGGGACCGAGGTCTCTCGGACTCGGTCATTTTGACCATGTTAAGGACACGGAAGTCTTCCTCCAGGCAGATCTATCACCGTGCCTGGAAAGCTTATATCGCCATATGCAAAGCGCTGGACTGGCGTCCTCGGACGTATTCCGTCCCCAGAATCCTGCGTCCTCTGCAGTGTGGAGTGACCCAAAAGCTTGCTTTGAGTACCATCAAGGATTAGATTTCGGCCTTGGCCGTCTTCTTTCAGCGACCTCTAGCGGGTCATTTCTTGGTTAGCACCTTGTGTTGGGGGTTCGCCATGTGCTCCCTCCTGTCAAGCCTTCTCTCCCACCGTGGGATCTGAATTTGGTGCTCTCGGTCCTCCAGGAACCTCCTTTTTGGGAATATCCGGGATATTCCTCTCTTGTCTTGTCTCAGAAGGTGGCCTTTTAGTGGCAATCACTTCTGTTTGACGAGTGTCTGAGTTGGCGGCTTTGTCCTGCAAGTCGCCATATTTAGTCATCCATAAGGATAAGGCGGTGTTGCATCCGCGACCTTCCTTTTTGCCAAAGGTGGTGTCTACCTTTCACCTACATGAGGACATTGCCCTCCCGTCCTTGTGTCCTCACCCATCGCATCCCAGAGACTTTGTGCTGCACATATTGGAGGTGGTACGAGCCTTACGGGTGTACCTGTCTGCTACTGCTTCTATTCGGAAGTCCGACTCACTGTTTGTGACTGTCCCTGGTCCATAACAGGGCCAAGCGGTTTCGTCTGCCATCATTTCTAGGGGAATCAGACAAACCGTCATTCAAGCTTATGCTCTCAAAGGGCGGGCGCCATCCTTTCCGGTTACGGCGCATTCCACCAGGGCAATTGGTGCTTCCTGGGTTTTCCGACATTAAGCGTCGGTTGCACAAGTGTGCAAGGCGGCGACCTGGTCGTCTGTTCATGCCTTTTAAGTTTTTTATAAGGTCGATGTGGCTGCATCGTCGGATGCTTCCTTCGGCCGCAGGGTGCTGCAGGCCGCTGTTTAAAGTTGCGACTCCTCCGTTGAGGAGCTCTGCCTTATTGGAGTGAAGTTTTGGTTTTTCCATTTATACTGCTCCCATCCCTCTTGACACTGCTTTGGGACATCCCACGTGTAAAGTGTAAAGAGACACCGTGTCAGTCCATGGATGGTAAGAGAAAATAGGATTTTTTGTACTCACCGTAAAATCCTTTTCTCTGACATCCATGGACTGACACGGCACCCACCCTTCCTTTTTAAGTTTGTACTGCTTTGTTACGAACTGAAGTCTGCTGACTAGTGGGA
Organism: Rana muscosa; assembly: GCA_029206835.1. Lineage (NCBI taxonomy): Eukaryota > Metazoa > Chordata > Amphibia > Anura > Ranidae > Rana > Rana muscosa. The sequence continues at coordinate 407,221,886 of CM055122.1, forward strand.
GGGTTATGCCCGGAGGGACCGCCCCCTGGGTGGGGCTGTTCAGCTCTGGCTTTTAGAATGTATGTATAACATCTCACATTCTGCCTAGGTCTTCTCCTGCAAGCAGGGACATAACCCACGTGTAAAGAGACACCGTGTCAGTCCATGGATGTCAGAGAAAAGGATTTTACGGTGAGTACAAAAAATCCTATTTTTTCAGCTGCATTTCATTGGATTAAACTTCCACAATTTACTGTGTATACTCGAGTATAAGCCGAGTTTTTCAGCACTTTTTTTTTTGTGCTGAAAATGCCCCCCTCGGCTTGTACTCGAGTCACCTTTTTTGCGCCTGATCTCCCGGAATTTGGGGACCCGGTGCCGGCCCTAGGTCCCCTGGACCCCAAACTTGGCACACATTTAGCCCCACTGTTCCGCTACAAGTGTGCAAAGTTTGTTGTCCGGGGGACCTAGGGCCGGGGAGCAACGATTTTTCAAAGCCGGGCACCCCTTCCATAGACTCCCATGTTAAATGGTCATTTCTCCGGTGACTTTGGGGATCTGCTACCGGCCGGTCGTAGGTTCTCAGGACCCGAAACTTGGTACACATGTAGCCCCAGTTCTCCTCTAAGTATTTAAAGTTTTTTGTTTAGAGGACCTACGGCCAGGGAGCACCGATTTTTCAAAACCAGGCACTTCTTCCATAGACTCCCTATGTTAAACGTCAGTCTAGTCATAGGCACAGTGAGACATGGGCACAGTGAGGCATGCACATGGACACAGTGAGGCATGCACATGGACACCCTAGGCTTATACTCGAGTCAATACGTTTTCCCAGTTTTTTTTGTGGTAAAATTTGGTGCCTCAGCTTATATTCGGGTCGGCTTATACTCGAGTATATACGGTAGTACTCAAATAAACCATTGTTCTGGCTGTAGCCAAATAGTTTAGTATTTTTATCAGACCACTGCACAGTTATACTTTTTTGCTAAGGTCACACAGGCAGCCTGAGGGTGATAAAAGGCAGTCCACATTTTTCATTTCCTCTCCGATAGCCCAACTACATGCAGGCATGGTTGATGCTTGGGTATGTTTACATGCCGTGGCCGTGATATTTTGAAGTGTGACAATTTTAACTTGGCTTTGTCGCTTTGACCAGTGGTTCCAGCTGTCATCCATCTCCACTGAAGTCAATGAGACTCTGGCCATGCTTTGGTAGATGTGGCGCAGGAGTTCAATATAAAACCCCCATTGGGATTGGGGGGACAAAAACTGGCTTTCAGAAGTGGACAGTATTGCCTCCAGGATACTAGTAAACTGGCTGTAAACCGCCTTTGCTAAAACGATCCACTGCAGATCACTTTTCTGAGGTGCAGAAACTCCTGCCACCTGTGTGAATGTGTCCTTAAGCTGACCATACTTTAGATTACATATGAACAAAGAATAAATTACAATCCAAATATACCGTATATACTCGAGTATAAGCTGAGATTTTCAGCCCTTTTTTTTGGGCTGAAAGTCCCCCCTCGGCTTATATTCGAGTCAGTGTACCTTTTAAAGTGGTTGTATACCCAAATTTTGTACAAGCACCTACAGGTAAGCCTACATTAAGGCTTACCTGTAGGTGCTTGTAATATCTCCGAGACCTACACAGTCTCGGAGATATTTGCAAAAAAAACTGTACCGCTATCTACGGCGCATGCGCGCCGTAGATAACGGCGCAGGCGCACTGAGCGCGGCGGCTCTTGAATGGGAGCCTGCCGTACACTGCCGGTAGTTCGCGCATGGGCGGGGATCGTGCCGTTCCCCGCGCATGTGCGGGAGTGACGTCATCGCCGCTCCGGCCAATCGCAGCGCCGGAGCGGCGATACCCGGAAGTCACTCCGGGTATCAAGGATTCGACGGAGGACGCGTCCGAGGACCGCTGCGGGGGCTTCGATCTAAGGTAAGTGATTGATAATGAGCTAGTATGCTAGTCATACTAGCTCATTATACCTTTGCCTTGCAGGTTAACCAAAAAAAAAAAAAAGTTTTGCGGTATACAACCGCTTTAAGCGTCCATTTTTTTAAATTTTGCGCTCCCTCCTGGTCCCGTGCAGTTCCGTGATATGCGATTGACACTGTGTTTAGTGACTCGCCAATCACGGATCTTCTCCTCTTGTTCGAGGATGAAAGAACGTCCGTGATTGACGGATCACTAAACACAGTGTCTGCTGGGAAAGTCTGGGGATGAGAAGATGGCCGTGATAGGCTATTGACACTGTGTTCAGTGTTCCGCCTATCACGGAACCGCGCGGGACCAGGAGGAAGCCACAAATTTAAAAAAATGGACGCCCGCAGCGCGATGGACATGGGAGGTGATCCTTAGAAGCCTGATCTTCGCTGTAGCAAGCAGAAGGTGAGTGTGGAGGGTAATGGGCACAGTGAGGCAATGGGCACAGTGAAGCTGCAAATGGGCATTGTTGACCCTCTTTTCCGCTTTCAGTAGCTGCTGCATTTTTACCCTAGGCTTAAACTCGAGTCAATAAGTTTTTTCCCAGTTTTTTTTTTTGTGGTAAAATTAGGGCCTCGGCTTATACGCGGGTCGGCTTATACTCGAGTATATACGGTCCTTAAGTTCAGAAGTGAAAAAATGGTTAAAAAAAAGATATATACATATATACTGTGGGTACGGAAAGTATTCAGATCCCCTTAAATTTTTCACTCTGTTATATTGCAGCCATTTGCTAAAATCATTTTAAGTTCATTTTTTCTCTTGCCATCCATGGACTGACACGGTGTCTCTTTACACATGGTTATGTCCCTGCTTGCAGGAGAAGACCTAGGCAGAATGTGAAATGTTATACATACATTCTAAAAGCCAGAGCTGAACAGCCCCACCCAAGGGGCGGTCCCTCCAGACATAACCCTCCCACTACAGTCAGCAGACTTCAGTTTTTTTTCTGCCTAGCAGAAGGAGAAGACGTGGCTCTCTCAGGAGCCAGTCTCCTGACCTATTTTTATTCCTTTTCTGGAATTCTTTTTTATTTTTGAGAATTTTCTATCAACTGTCGGCTGGGCGACAGGTTGGGTACAAGATATCCTCGTAGTCTTCCCTGTCCGACCATCGAGCGTGCTGATCCTCGCCTTGTGTGCGTGAGACTCCGTTCACGACAGGCCCCATGACTCCAGGGGTGGCCGGGTTTGCTTTCATGCTCCCACGGTCCTCTCAAGACTGAACAGTTCCTGACTGACTGTATCTTTCGCGGTGGACCGGGCCGACAGCTACTCAGTACTGCACTGTGATAGTCCTGTCAGAAGCACACCAGTGGGTCCCTCAGGGGACGGGTAAGTAGTCTCTCCTGCCTGCAGGTGAGTACAAAAGGCTGTGTTAATCTGTGGGGAATTTTCCCTGTCTCCCCCTGTATTTCATTGTCACTCTCTGTCACCATTGCTGGCGCTGTGCTGTGTGGGGTGCCTGGGGGTCACACTGTTCTTGGAGGGGCTAATGCTGGTCTGCAGATATGCTTGGGGCCTTTTTTTGTGTGTTTTGGGGCCTGAGTGGCGCTGTGTGTGCGCTGTTTTTTTCACTTTTGCTGAGGAGTGGCGGCCATCTTGCCGCGGATCGCCTCAGTGAAGTGCGGGGGGCATTTTCTTGTAGCCCGCGCGCTCTTCAGCACTAGTTTTGGCCTCTAGCGCTGCTGTAACAGCGCAATCTCCTCACAATCTCCTCACCAGCGCTGACACAGCGTGGTACAGACAGCGGAACTGAGCGGTCCCTGGTCCGGTTTGGTGAGTCCCCTTGGCGCCCCTCCTCAGTCAGCACAGCCTGTGGGTGGACTTTTTATCTGAGGAGTCTCAGAGGGGGGCAATATGGAGTCTCTGTCACCAGCTTCCCCTAAATGTCAGTGGACAACAGGCAGTGCTTCAGCACCTGCGGTCCCTAGGGACCAGTTGTGGGCAGTCCTGGAATCATTTCTGACCAGGATGGGAGCTGTGTGCAAGCACAAGGGAGCAAAAAAAAGCGCCCTTTCACCACTTTACTTCATGAGGGCAGTGCGCTGATTCAGATATGGGCCTAGCCACTACCGCTCAGGACCCTAGTTCTGAATGTATTGGATGGTTTTGAACAGGACATTCCTTATGAGGAAAACTCCAGTTCTGAGTCAGTAAATGACAGGGCGCTTGTTAGTGTACTCATGACTGCGGTGAGGGACACTCTCAAGCTAAAATGCTGCGGATGCAGAACCTCAGGCGGATACAGTCTCCTTTGGTTCTTTTAAGGCTAGGCCTTCAAAAGAGGTTTTTCCATATGTACTTTCTTTGACCAGCTCATTGATAAGGTCTGGGAAAAGCCGCAGAATAATTTTTTTATGGTCCTGCGGCGTTTGTCTATCAGATACCCCTTGAAGATGCCCTACTTAAAAAGTGGGCTTCTCCCCCAGGGTCGACCCTCCAGTCGCCCGGTTGAACAAGGCCATCACTCTCCCGATGGAGGGGACTCCTGCATTTGAGGACCCCACTGACAGGAGGTCAGAAGTGGTGAGCAGAACCATGTTTGCCTTGTTGGGATCCGCCGTACGGCCTGTGGTAGCGGCGATCCTTGTGTCTTAAACACTTACAGGTTGGGCAAAAATGTTGCACCTAGCTGTACAGGAGCATAATCTTCCTCCAGACACAGTTGCTTTGGCCCACCAACTGGTTGAGGGCCTGGTTTATGTGTGCAACGCCACGTTGGACGCGGCCCCTTTAATATCCAGGGCCTCTGTCTCGGCGGTGGTATTGCGTCGTCTTATCTGATTGAAGTGCTGGTCTGCTGACCTAGCCTTAGGAAGCTCCTGACGGATCTACCATTTAAAGGTGGTAGACCTTTCGGTGCTGCTCTGGATGACATCGTCATGGGAGGTAAAAGCACTCTTCTTCCTTAGACTAGCAAGGGTGAGGAGGCCCGCCACAAACAGGGGCCTTCCTTTCCAGCAAAACGGGGGTTTTTCGTCAGTCAGAGTCCACGGGTAGGCCCTCTCAGACTGACGGCAGTGCGGCTGGTGGGCACAAGTGCCCCTGGGTGCGTAAGCCGAACAAGCGGCTCCCAAGCCCGCCTCTGCGTGAAGTCTTGCCTCCGCCCGACTCTGGGGTGGGACGACGACTTCGCAGGTCACGAATCGGTGGTCCTCCCGAATCTCCGACTGGTGGGTGTGCGAGGTGGTCACCTCAGGATACAGGATAGTATTCCGATCCTGGCCCCCAGACAGATTCTTTCCCTCAAATCTTCCTCTCCTTCCTACCTGTCGGGCAGCCCTCTTGGGGGCTGTACAGGATTTGATCAGGTCCGGAGTGATTGTGCCGGTTCCGTCACAGGAGAGTTTTCAGGGATTCTACTCGAATCTGTTGTCCCAAAAATAGGACGTGGTTCGACCTATCCTGGACCTCAAGGCCCTGAATGCCTTTTGAGAAGGTGCAGAAATTCCGCATGGAATCCATTCGCACGGTGATAGCTACACTCCACCAAAGGGATTTTCTTCTGGCGTCCTTGGACTTCAAGGACGCCTGCTTGCATGTTCCGATCTGCGCAAGTCACCAGAAGTTTCTGCGCTTTGCGATCAGCGAAGTCCACTATCGATTGTGGCTCTTCCTTTCGGCCTAGCCTCGGCACCAAGGGTGTTCACCAAGGTGCTTGCTCCGGTTCTAGCCTTCTGTTACAGCGAGGTATTGCTGTCGTGGGCTATCTGGACGATCTTCTGCTAAGAGCAGAAAGTGGATCAGACTTCGAGGAAAGTTGACTATCGTCAATTAGACCCTCAGGGACTCTGGTGGTTCCTGAACATTCAGGAGTCAGTCCTGGTCCTGACTCAGTGTCTGGAGTATCTAGTTCTGATTCTGGACTCCTTGGAGGCAAAGGTATCCTACCTCTGGAGAAGTTGCTGACACTTCAGTCTGCGGTGCGGGTGCTGACATCCCAACAATGGTTGTCAATCCGTTTTTTGCATGAGAGTCCCGAGACTTGTGGTGGCCTCCTTCGCGGCCGTTCCGTATGCCCAATCACACACCAGGGCATTGCAGAAGGAGATCTTGTCCACCTGGGACAAATCCCCGTTGTCCTTAGATCTTCAGATCCAGGTGATTCACCTGGTCAGGGCGCCCCTGACATGGTGGTTGAGATCCTCAGCTCTTCGGTCCGGAAAGTCGTTCCCCTCCCATCCAATGGACGGTACTCACGACGGACACCAGCCTGACGGGCTGGGGTGGAGTCTGGGGAGTCCTGTTGGCTCAGGCCTTGGACTCCGGACGAGCCCGTTTACCAATCACTGTTCTGGAAATACGGGCCATCGGACTGTGTCTCTCCTCAGGTCGGCGAGAGTACGGGGTCGCTCCATCAGGAGCCAGTCGGACACCGCCACGGCGGTGGCGTATGTAAACCATCAAGGGGGAACTCGGAGCTCAGCTGCGGCTTCCGAGGTAGTCCGTATCCTGAAGTGGGCCGGAAGAAACGTGCCGGCTCTGTAGGCCATTTTACATTCTGGGCATAGACAATGGGCAGGCGGACTATCTGAGTCGCCAATCGCCAGACACCGGACCAAGAAGAATGGTCCTTGCATATTTCAACTCCTTTACCGACGGTGGGGCACGCCGGATGTGGACCTGATGGCCTCTCGACTCAATCGCAAGGGTCGAGGTTGTGGCCAGATCTAGGGATCCTTGGGTGATGCCTCGGATGCGTTGGTGGCCCCATAGGGTCCTTATCGCCTGATATAAACTCAGGCGATCCTAATTGTTCCGGATTGGCCTCAGCATCACTGGTACGTCTCGTCACGGACGTTCCCTGGCGGTTGCCGATGAGGGAGGACCTTCAGTCTCAAGGTCCTATGTTTCATCCGGCTTACAGTCTCTGGCTTTAACGGCAGGGCTGTTAAAAGCCAGGTGTTGAGGGACCGAGGTCTCTCGGACTCGGTCATTTTGACCATGTTAAGGACACGGAAGTCTTCCAGGCAGATCTATCACCGTGCCTGGAAAGCTTATATCGCCGTGTGCGAAGTGCTGGACTGGCGTCCTCGGACGTATTCCGTCCCCAGAATCCTGCGTCCTCTGCAGTGTGGAGTGACCCAAAAGCTTGCTTTGAGTACCATCAAGGATCAGATTTCGG